>JANKKI010000325.1:0-2400000 GCA_025175665.1 Cinchona pubescens
ATATGCACTCACAAGTAGAACGTGACCCTGTCTCTTATACACATCTAGATGTGTATAAGAGACAGCTCTTTGTATGGCTTGTGGTTGTTACACATTAAAGTATTTCATTTTGCTGCTAAGTTTCCTAGGTAGTTAGTTTTACCTTCATTCATGCAATTCACTGAACAGTTAATATTTGTACCCAATGCCATTCCAGTGGACTTGTAAAGCTGCCATCTCAAAAGATTCTTGCATTTTGCAGCATCCTGTATTTTTAAGTTCTTTGTTTCCTAACTAATTTTCATTTCAGCAACCCAGTCATATTGACATTGACTATAGTTTTCCTCATTGTGTGAAAGCACTTGGTTTTTCCTGGTAATGCATGCTAGTATCAATTGCTTCACCTCATCTCAAAATGATAAAAATTTATATCAGGTAAAGATTTAATTGATGATAAGAGAATGCCGGTGACACCTAGCAGTGGCTCCCCCAACTCATTGCCAACAACCGAGCAGCAGAGCACTGCCTAATGGCCAAGCTGTTACTCCTGCTGTGGCTGGAAGGACAACCTCAAAGTCGACAGCTACTTCAAATTTTCTGCTTCCAGGACAGTTCTATATATCAGAGATGCTGCTAACTTTTTGGATTCTAGCATGTATGATTCAATGAACATTCTGAGTTGGATTCTAGCATGCCCATGTAGGTTTATTACCATCTCATAATGTTACATGTAGATGTGTATAAGAGCTTTTATACGCCTTCCTTGCTGCTTCATTTGCCCCTCTTGGTGTCATAGATAGGATGGGGGTGAATGTTTTTGTTTCATTTCATTTTTCTGTCTCTTTTTGGGCCACCTCATACCAAGTACTAGCATACTTTTGTGTAATTATCTTCTTTATGCAATATACATTTTAAATAACAAGCTGAGGTTTAAAATCTAAACTCTTATTCACTCTTCACTATGGTTTTGCCTAAGCCAACATATTTCTGCTAGGTTTGAATCAAATCCTCATAGGGATGAAAATGCAGATGATAGCGTGTCCAAATTGGTACTAGATCTCACCTCCACTAGCTGTTGTGTGATGAACGGTTTCTTTTTATTTATCCAAAAAAAAACAGTTTCCTTTTTAGTTATTGCTGCTTTTTTTTGGTATGAACCAAGAACACAACACAAAAAATTTCTACCCAAAACCAAATAAATAAAGAAACAACCCCAAGAGCAAATATCATAGTTGGTGTAGGTCCAACAATGTTAATTATTTATTTCTTTTTGGAGTGAAATCCTAATCATTTTTTTTTATTATTATTTATAAAGGTTAATTATAGCTGACCTTATTTGACAGATCTGAAATAATTGGAACCTTAGATGTTTTGGAGTCTCCTGAAGTTTCCGTTATCCAACAAAATTGGTTAATTCAGGCGGCGTATCTTTCCACTAAATAAACCATTTTCTTCGCAAACTAATGCATATTAGTCCAAAAAACGACAGCCTGGGTTGTGGGATGAAGTTGAAATTGACGTTGTAACAGAACTTGCAATAGTGTAATGTTTGTCATTTTTTAAGTTGTTACTTCTCATGAATAGGATTGAGGATTTGTTTGTACACAACAAAACACTAACCTACTTGAGTAAAATGATGAATGATGGACATGTCCGCCGAATGCTTAAATAAGTATTATTGTCACCAGAATTTTCAGGACGCACGACTTTCCAGTTTGTGGCTCCATTATAGTACAATGTATAGGGAAATATTCCAATAATAATATTGTTGTATTTTAAAAATTTGTATAATATAATTTATATGCTTTAAAAGATTATAGTGTACAATAATTTAAAACTAATGGAATTGCCTCATTCAACGAGTGTAAAACTTTCCTGTACAAGAATTTTTTTCCATAGCGAGAATAATTGAAATTATAGCTAGTGTTCTTTTCTCTCGATACTAAAACCGGTTGTTATTCAAGTGGATTAGGAAGCTGCCATCCCCCTCTTTGTTAATTACGTGTTATAAATGTCGTAGCATGATGTTGCCAAAACATCAATGCATTTAGTAAGGTTGCAAGAAAATAATTGAGGGTTCACAAGACAACAAATTCATGAAAGATTGGCATTCAGACTCACTACTGATTAATGGGCATTTTTCATAGGAAAGTCATTACACCTTCAGCAAAGTAGATGAGATTGATGCGGACTACGAGATTTTTCAATAAGGTCCTAAAATTGATAGGAAGTTCTACAGAGTTGTTAAGTTATCCTATTATGTTTAAATATTGTACGAGACAAAAATTTTAAATATAATATTTTGTATCATACAAATTTTTATATTCTACGATTTTGTAAAAGGATGGTAGAATTATCCAAAACTAATACCTATATAACATGCTCTTTTTGAATCTCCTTTTTTTTAATTACTTTTTTGGAAGTCTGAACTAATTCAGCAATATTCTCAACCAGACAGTATAACAAGATCTACGAATAAATACTTAAACTAAGACTGCCTAAGTATATTCTGAGATACAAAGCACTCGACCTCACCAACAACAATTTTCATTTGTTAATTAATTGTTTTTTGACAATTATTCGATGGTGAAATTGTCAAGTTTAGGAAGGCCAAATGCCAAAGCACCTCCATTTGATCATACAAAATCCAAAAGGCTAAAGCCATATAAAGAGTACGCAAGTGGTACAAACGGTACTTGTCCTTTATGTATAAGCAATTAAACATTTAACAAATTTTGGATAACAGGAGTGCACTTATGAGGAATCTACTCTGCATGTGCTCTCCTTTATGGCCTATGGCCAAATCTAGCAACTTAAAAGCTAGCATTTCAATAATTTCAGTGGGCAGATTGTGGAGTTTTTTGTTGTGGGGTGAAGGGTTTTGGACTATATATACATTTGTATAAGACAATGAAGAAAAGAGAAAGAAGAGTATAGAATTATTGAGTCTGCAAGGTCTACTATATTGCATGATTGATTAGCTTTGGAGCCTTCACCTTCTCCCATTCATGCATGCCCACAAAAAAGCTTAGTAAAGGGGAGGAGAATAGAGGATCGTGCTTTGCTTTGTTCTTTTCTGGCCCTTTAAGAACGAGGTTCTATTAACTCCAGAAAAAGAAAAAGAGACCTTCCTTGTGTCTCTTACCCTATCAGATGTGTATAAGAGACAATAAACAACAAGGAATTCTTTTTTTTCTCCCTTCGAGGGAAGTGAAGTTTCTAGTTAAGTAAATAAAGTTGATAATTGTGGCTCTTTGAAAAGCTTGAAATCATTATTTTGAACCTCTATAAATCTAGTTAAGTGTCAAGGAACTTCGAATTATCTAATGTTTCTTCTATGACTCTTGGTCATGACTTCAAATCATTAAAAAGATAGGAGAGAGAGGAATAGCTGTCAAAATTGAATGTGTATTTCATCTGTCTTATCTAATATCTAGAATTGTATAAATTTTTAAATTGTCGCTGTTTAATTATTGGATTTTCCTAGATTTCAAGGTAGGACTTTGAATGTTAAAATGTTACGAAAATCATCAATAAAAAAGCTACTGAGTTGTGAGTGGCAAGGGGCTATTTTCTTCCTTTTCTTCTAAGGAAAAAGAAAAAGAAAGAAAGAAATTGATGTGTGCTATGTAAATATATATTTTTTTAAAATTCATCCTTCCCTACTCTCTACTCTTTGATTCAAATCCATAATTAATAGATTTTAAAAAAAAGTCTTGTTATTTAAATTGATATTTTGTTGTCGTACTACTAACAACGTAACTTATGCTACGTGAACTTAAATAAATACAAACATTGATATGTCTTATCCTAATAAAATCTTATCTATCCTTTTCAAAAGCAGCAACATACTAGCGGTGTTGAAAAAAAGACACAAACTTCTTATTTTTCAAAATGCACAAACTTCTTATTCTTCAGATTTCTACCTTAATATTTTACGGTTTTTAGTCACTTAAAAAAAAATGGTAATCTCTCGATACCCTTTAATAATTCGAACTCTTTAGCCACTTTACAAATGATACATTGGCCAAATTAGAACTCTCATCTACGTTGCAATTAACGGAAACTAGATGATAAAATCCAGATGCAAGATTTATATTTCGGTTTTAATAAACAATACAACAACAAACAATTTCCACTCGTTAGGAAAGAAGAAGATTGTTATAAGTGACAGAATTTATGTCAATAATTTAACACTAATTATAATTATAACAACCTTTTGGCCATTTAAATATGCATCAAATATTTGTTTTCAGAAAGATTTTGTACTTTCTGTCTCTTTTAAAGCATATAAATGTGTATAAGATTAATTTTTTCAATTCAACAATATTATTAGGGAAAATGATTTCACGCTTTTAACAAGCTAAGAAAAGCAGTTCAACAATATGAATACGTGCGTCCTGAGATGTGTATAAGAGACAGGTTTAGCATATAAATTATTTTATTTCATTATTTTTAAATTATTTAAAATAATATTATAATAAGTTTTAAATTATTGTACATATAATCATTCATCAAAATTAAAAAACATATTAAAAATAATTACATTATATTATTCGTAAAATAATGATAATTAGTTACCATCCAGAGTCACTAATTTCCATTAGCTTCTCAAACCCAAATGATTGACCCTTATATATATATATGGTATAATACCTAGTTTTTCGTAGTGGAATTGAACTAGAATAATAATGAAATATAGATTCGCAATTCCCAATTTCTTCAATCACATTAAATTATTTGTGAAAATACACATCTATTTCTAGTACGTTCGTTGGAACATAAAAAATGTTACCTGAAACTCTAAAAAATTGTGCTAAATGATTGGGAGATCAATTCCAATTTTAAAATCCAATCCTAAGGAACAAAATGCTGTTTTTATATGTATTTAATTAAGGTCCCTACCAACGTTGAAAAAATTAAGGTCAATTATTCTAGGTGGAGCCTCGGATGTCGTGAGTCGCAACCATGAATTTCCCTCAACAAGATTCTGATGTGAATGTTGCCATGAGACAATGCATGAATTGGACCCCTTTATAACATGGCAACATACACAATTTTATTAATCTAAAATTGTTACAAAAATGACAATTAAATTTTATATTATATTCATAATTATAGGAATTTAGATTGAAAGATGAGACTTGAGAGAGTTCGAGCAAAGATGCTTCAGATTGGAAAATTGAGGTGGTTGGCCTCTTATTCATTTAGACCAGCTTTATTCCAGCTGCTGGCCACAGCAACCAAACGCGCTGGTTTTCTTCTTGGTGACATAATGAACACGAAGGTCTACAAGAGATGAGGTACAAATTACTGTGGAGAGGCTTCAAAATATTTCTTCACCATTTGCAATATAGTCTGTCTCTTATACACATTATAGATGAGTACTTAATAGTCCCTTTTTAGGAAAATATTTTTTTAATTTTAAAAACTTGAATAGTACAAAATTTTAAAATATATAGTGTTGTATTGGAAAATTTTCACGGTTTTTTTTATGATTTCTAAATAAGACCGTGAAATTTTCCAATTATAAAAATTAAACTTCTCTATAGAACAATTATTTGAAAATTTGAAGCTTAGTTGGTAGATGTGGCTTACAATTGTATATGCACGCAACTTAATTAAATTCTTAAAACTTTCAAATTTGCTGTTTCATGAAATATGGTATTTCGAGTTTTAAAAAGTTCTCTTACATAATTCTATCACCTTTTTAGGAAACATATTGTGGGCATGCATGAATGACAATATGTACCGGTCTTTAAATGATTTAGTTAATCATTTAAAATAAAAACTCTCTTATTAGCATCTAGATGTATATGTATGCTAAAATTTCCTAATTTGAAGGGTATAGGATCTTCTATTTACATTTGTCACTCTATCACACTACTAAATGAACAATCAAGATTTTGTGGAGTGATTTTGACTGTTTATTTGATAGTGTAACAGAGAGTGACATAGGATGTCGGAGAGAATATCTTTATCGAATTTGAAGTGTGACTTCGTGAATTCTAAATACGCGAATTTTATTAGTACAGGATCTTCTGTCCTATATCATGTCTATTCATCCTTAGCCAATTTTCATTGTGAAATTGTAAACTATAACTCCACGTTTGGTACACAGGAATGGCCTGAAATGAAAAAACTTTCCAACATCTCCATTCTGAGGAATGGCCTGGAATGAAAAAAACTTTCCAACATCTCCATTCTATTATGCGTTTGGTATAAGAGTTTTAACTTGAAAAGGTCATCCTTCAGGAAAGACTATGCTTACTAGATCCTGGAATCCCCAATCTTCACAAAAAGTTGAGAAAAGTTCTTTCCAACTTTATTTTGGAAAGAAATATTATGAGATTAAAAGTTTATCCAAATTTATTCAAATTGTATTCAAATTTTTTTCTTTGCATAGTTGTAATCTCTTTGCAAATAAACACAATTTTTTTTTTTTTTTTTTTTGCAAAATAAATATAGTAGTACATAATTAGTTAAATTGTATAATCTTAATTATTTAAATTATGTGAAATTTGTACAAAATAAGAATTTTAATATTTCCAAGAGATTGTAACACTTCTTTCTTTCTTTCTTTCTTTTGGAAAAAATTGTAACTACACAGTTGAAATTTAAAATCCAAATATATAATTTCTCTAGAAAAATATAATTACATGTAAAATATTTAAATATAAAAATAGCACACAATTTAGATTCCATAAATGGTCAATTATATTTTTATTTTATTTGCATAGCGATTTTATCAAAATGAATATTAATTTTAAACATATATAGTGTTATAAAATAGTAATCTAAGTTATCTAATATGTATTTGAATGAAAAAAATAATACGTAACTTTTTACTATTTTTATCCTTAATAAAAAATTTTAAACTTTTTCATACCCATAAAAATATAAATAACATGAAAAAAATAAAAATAAAAATAAAAATAAAAATGTGTTATATTTTCTTAAAAGAATCAAGGATATTTAAGTCAACTTAATTTAAAATTCTTAGATTCATTCTAACTTCTAAAACTATTTATACCAAATATTAATAAAAAAATATTCATTCCATTCTGTCTTATGTCATCAGACATGTCTTTCTATGTATTCTTGCCTAGTAGATTAGAAAAACCAATTCTATCTCCAATAACATTTTCATTAAAATCATTATTACGTACCAAACGTAAGGTAACGTGTAGATTTGGAAGAGATTGAATCCTGCACAAATTTGTATAGTAAGATATAGCCAAATTAAAATGTTGAAATGAAAGTGTCTATATAGTAAATTTCTATAAAGCACTCATTTTTAATTTGGACAATTAAATGCTTAAAATCAATGGGATTGGCAGTATATCAAAGGTTAAAATGTAAAAGAAAGAAATAAACAATACAAACATTAAGGGAGCGTTTGGTAAAAATTTAATGTGTACAAGAGACAGGTCTTTTTTCATATACGCACGCCTCGGGCCCAAACTAAATGTCTAAACCCACAAACAACGCATAAGGCAGAAGCCGTACAATCCATGGAATCAACTTCTTGAGCGGTGGCCAGCTTTAGAGTTCTGTCTTGTTTCATCTCTACCGTCCGATTCCTCTTTACACCTGTGATCGAAATCACACCTTACACGTGGTATGGAACAAACTTCGAAACGTTGCAACTACTCCTCTCCATTATTGGGAGTAATTTTAGGCAATAATTGGGGCGTCTTTGTTTTCTCATTTCGAGTTTCTTTCTCTTTTCAAGTTTTTTCTACTTAGTTTACTTTACTATCTTAAACAAATATCTTAAAACGTTAAATAATTTTAAAAAAATTTCAGATTTTTTTATTTAATTACCTTCCAAATTAAATAAAAATATTAATCTAATAATTTTAAATAATATCATATTTATTCGATATTATAAAATGAGTAACATGACTCACTCTAAAATTTGACTATGTTCACATTGAATAATTGCCTCTCCACAGTCTTTGTCCCACTTTTTCCAATGTTTTTACCGCTTAAGTAAAAAGGATATACCCACAGGGTATGATAGTAAGGGTTGAAAAAATCCCTTGAATTTTCAAGCGAATTAAAGTTTATCTCATTCTAATTATTATTTATCTCATTCTACTTATATAATAAGTACTTTAAACCCTTCTTACATTGTGGAATAAAATTATTCATATTATTTTAATTATTATTTTTTTCTTCTTTATTTTCCCTTTTATTCATTTTCTCTCCCTTGTTTTACTTTTTATTTTTTTCACTATTCTCTCTTCTTACTAATAAATAATTACATTATTTTTATTAATTGATAAAGTTCTAACTTTTCACATATGTTTAAATAATTTAATTTATAGAAAATCACGATTTAATGCAAGAAGTTATTTTAGTATACAAATTAAAATTTGTAGAATGAAAAATCGTATAAAATCTTTTTTATTTATGGTGTAACAACAGCAAATATAATGAGAAAGTATGCAAGATAAATTTTTTTTTTGTTTTTGTGGTGTTGTTTTTTGAATGATTTACTATCCTATGTCTTAAATATACACTATCAATTTGCACAAAATCTTATATCTTTAAATTTATTTATACACATCTAGATGTGTAAAACAAAAATTCACAAAATTCATGTCATATTATTAAAATATATGTTACTTTATTGTATCTAAAAGTTTATTTATTATATAAACTATTTAGACATATGAAAAAAAATCTGAGTTTTTATACAATCAATTATTGTACTATAATAGTTTAGCAATAGTCAGAAATAATGAGGTAGAGAGAAAATGAATAAATTGGTAAAAAAAGAAAAAAAGAAAAACAAAATTATTAAAATAATAAGGGAAATTTTGTCTCAAAACAAGAACGAATAGGTAAAGTATTTATTAAATAAGTTGAGGGAGATAAATTACAACTTGAGTGTAAATTCAAAAAGTTTTTTCTGCATTTAACCCTAAAAGTAAAAGAAATAGTGAAAAGGACGTATGTGCAGGTTTTAAATAGGTGTTTTTAGTCTGTTCCAAATTGTTTACTAGTTTTCATTTAATACAATTGCTTAATTGAAATTTATTTTTCCTTAATCGATGTTTTTTGTACAACATCACATGTACTTATTAAATGTAAACTAACCAGTACATGAATGCTACTTCGAGTTTTTATTTTCCTCTTTTAACTAGTTATTATTTTACAATAATATAGAAAATATGCGATCTTTAGGTATCTTCCCTTTTTCACTTATGAAATTGGTACTTAATTGTATCCATCTAATGATAGAAAATATCAGTAATATATCCCCGTGTTACCTGAAGGAATCCCAAAAAGTTAAATACATTTGAGTTGTTCTTTGAACTTATTTAAAAATTAAAATTTTTAAATTTGGATGCTTCTTAGTAGACTTTCACGATACATGCACTATTCACAAATTCTTCATCTATCTCTTCTATATTGTCACATTTTTTATACTTTACTAGCAAAAATGCACACTCTATAGGTGTGTAATTTAAAAAAAAAAATGCTCACAATTTGCAAAAAAAAAGAAAAAAGAATAGGTTATAGAAATGTTAACAAAAAATTAAAAGGATAATTTAGAGAATAAAGAGTGAAATGTGGGACGGGACATATGAGAAGGGGTTATAGATAATTAATTAAAATATAATAAAGGGAGTATGGAGGTTAAATTTAGTATAGGGAAAATCACTATATTAGTCCATCACATTACACATTTGTATTTATTTAGTTCCTCACATTTAAAACGATAATTTTTAGTCCCTTACATTATACATTTGTATTTATTTAGTCATTCACTTTTAAAATGATGATTTTTAGTCACTGACAAATGTAAAATGTAAAATTTTAGTCCTTGAATCAAATCTCAAGCATTTTGGCCTAAATTTGCCATGTCCCTCACATATATAAAACGTTGAATTTTGGTCTCTGAATCAAATCTAGATATGTTTTGCCAAAATTTGTCATGTATTGTTCACATGACATATTTTTCGAGGACAAATTTATAAATTCATCTGAGTAGAATCTACATTTTATGAGTGCGAAGGATATGAAGTAAGTGATTGATTAGCAATTTGTTTGTATGTAAGATTATTTCAATATCTGACTTGTGGTATTTTTTTTTCCAAAATTTATAATCCAATCCGATTCTCGAGTTTTGTGTTGGAAAGGAAAAACGAGTTCCTAAATTTTACTAAAAATATGTCATGTGAACAACACACGATTAATCTCGCATCAAATAGTCATCCCCTTTATACTGTCTAGGTATACGAAATTCGACATTTTACATTTGTGAGGGACTAAAAATCATCATTTTAAAAGTGAGAGACTAAATAAATACAAATGGGTAATGTAAGTGATTAAAAATCATCATTTTAAAAGTGAAGGACTAAATAAATATAAATTGGTAATGTGAAGGATTAATCATTTTGTTTTCCCTTTAGTATATCATAAAGTGAGGGATACCAAAACTCTCTCTCACCTCACGCTTTATATATTGTATAGCTGATATCATATTTCAATTTTACTCTTAATAAACTTTTTAGAGTATATAATAATCTTTGTTTTCTCTTCTTTCAATGTTTAGGACAATTTAGCTATGCAAGTTATAATACTGAATTTCCTAAAAAACCGTGGCTATCCTAGTGAAATTATAAGTAGGATGAAGGGGAAGTATTAATAGATCGATATTTATGGAATTAAGTTTTATAGTGGGTCTTTGTAGTTTAATTAATTCAAACTAACATAAGAATTTTTTTAATTGAATTTTATACAATAAGAAAAAAAATTTATTATTCACTTCGCATTGCATAGTAAATATTTCAACTCGTTGGATAATTAAAAATAGCGAAATATCTCTACTTTTTAATTATTTTAACTACTATCATATCCACTCTGTATTATGGTGTATAAAACTGACTCTGTAAAATAAACCTAGTGCTGTGGGACCAAAGTTTTTCAAATCTAAGCTGTTTTGATGTTGTCTTGAGGGGCTAATCAAAACCTTTCTCCCTCAGTTCGAACCTGTTGGAAAACATCTTATATAAGATTAACTTTGGTCCCAGATCTAAGCCGGTGTAAATAAGAAAGGTCTCATAGGAAGTAAAAGAAAGTTTTAAAGAGCAACTTTAGAATTAGAAGCATTTTTTCCTTTTAAAACCTTTGGATTTCTTTAACGCAAGGAAGGAATCCTTTTCTTGGGGGGAAGTTCTTTCAAATTCTTAAAGTAACTTATTAGTAAGCATTTTTCACTATAAATCAAACCCCTTCAATTAAGTTTTTGTTTTTCTTATATATTCCTCTTCAATCTCAAACGCTATTCTCTCATAATTTTTGTTGTTTCCAAAGTAAATTATTATAGTACCTTAAATTATTAGAGTTGAAAAAAATATGGGTGTTGGAGGAACTTTGGATTACCTTTCTGACTTGGTGAGCAGTGCTCACAAACACAAGAAGAAGAAACAAATGCAAACTGTGGAGCTCAAAGTCAGAATGGACTGTGATGGTTGCGAACTTAAAGTCAAGAAAGCCTTGTCTTCATTAAGTGGTAAGTAAATGTCATTCTTCCTAGCTAACAATATTTGGATTCATTTCCGGTGCATTCAATCGAGTAAAGTCAAGAGTTTTTAGTATCTTTATTGCTAAACATGGTTCAAAGAGTCCAATAGAGAGGTTTGAATTAATTCTGAAACAACCCCTCTCACCTAATAATAATACAACGTGCCGATCTATATACATTTTAGAATTTGAACTGAACTTGTACTAGATGACTTCATTTTTTTGTTAATTACTTCCATAAAACCAATCTAAAACAAGTTTTTTGTAATTTCCTCTTTTATTGTTGTGATTTTTACCAAATTATCACTCGATGCCATTCTGATATTATACAGTGACGTTGAATCCATGCTCCTAACATGTACTTGAGCTTGAGCTCGATCTCATCAAATTCTTATGTCCAAAATCCTAACTGGAACTCGACTCCTGTCCTAATTGAGCTAGAAATAATATCAGCATATTAGCTAGTAGGTATATTTGTTCTGTATTATTGAAATTTGTGTTCGATTTTTCTTTTAATTAGGAGTTAAGAATGTGGAGATAAACAGAAAACAGCAGAAGGTGGCGGTAACAGGACATGTGGAGGCAAACAAAGTGTTGAAAAAAGCCAAATCAACGGGAAAGAAAGCGGAGATATGGCCGTACGTACCATACAACCTTGTAGCTCAGCCATATGCGGCGCCTTCTTATGACAAGAAGGCACCTCCCGGCTACGTGAGAAAGGTGGAAAACCAAACAACCGGAACGGTTACGAGATACGATCAAGATCCCTACGTCACCATGTTCAGTGATGACAATCCAAATGCTTGCTCAATTATGTAATGTAATGTGATCATGAAAGATAGTAGCACCAGTACTAGTTGTTCTTTCCAATCTAGGTACTTTTTTTTTTTTTTTTTTTTTTGGTGTTTTGGTTAATTTGTTTTTTTCTTTCCTCTTTTTTGCCTGTTGCCAAATTGGGTTTGGTCAGGCTAAATGATTATGTTTGTTCTTGAATTTTTGTAGATTTTAATGTGATTCTGGAGTTGTACTTAATTAGTGGATTAATAGTAGAAAGTATATTGGATTATAATTAAATTAATTAAGTAGCTTTGGTTGGTTTTGATTATCTTCATGCATTATAGAGGGGATGATTCTGTTTGGGTGGCTAATTTTTCGTTAGTTTTTAAATAACATTTTATAATTAGTATTTAAATATATTTTTTCAATCACCTTTTTATATTATTTCTCAAAAATTAATGACTATATTTTTTTAAAATAATATTCAAAAAGAATATAATAGTTGTTTAAATTGAATCATTCATCTCCATCTTCAAGTAAACTAGCAAAAAGTAGGACGATAGAAGAGACAAACACATTCTAACATAGAAAAATTCAAAAAACTAGCCTACGTAAAATGAAGAAATGAATGAACATTTCGACAATGAAATATAATTTAAATGATAAGACGCTTTTCTTATGATTTAATAATCATAGATTCGAGTCACTAAAGAGGTATAAGGATGGGCTTTTTGTTTTTCCCATTTTTTTTAATATTAATTCAGACATCCATCTAATTTTAAACCCCAAGAATATTTATTGCGGCCTAAATCTTAATGACAGAGCATTCTAGTTGTGAAATTACACTATTACCCCTATCTCCAATATCAACCTTCACAATAGACAGGGGATTATGGGAACTTTAACAGCCCAAATGCTTTGGAATTAATATTTGGTTTGCGATATCATCAGCCTTAGCTAATAGCCTAAATGCTCAATAGTCAATACTCCTACATACTCTTATCTTTTAAAAGTAGTATGTATAACTTTGAAATTAATGAATTCGATTTGAAAAGATTTGTTGGGCCTATGTAAATCCCAATTAGGTAATCAGTGGAGTTGAATTTTCAATGTGACTCGTGACAATGGCCCGTTTGGATTGTTTTTTTTAACAATTTTTTACCACTTTTTATTTTACTATTCATATTTTTTCGAAATATTTGTTTGGTCAGTAAAAAATTTTTTGGTTAACTTTTTTTACTTTTTTTTCCAAAATACTAGTCATTATTTACACAATTCAAAGTTTTCTTTCACTATTCATTACTTACACAATTCAATTTTTTCTTCCATTATTCATTATTATTCAATCAATTATTTTACTATTTGTCTATACGCGTATTATATTATTTACATATATTAACATTAAATTTTTTAATACTATCCATTACTATTCATTGGGTAATTTTTTCGGGCAAAGAAAAAAATGAAGATGTAAGTTCGAACTTCCGAACCTAAATTTGGGAGTTCGAAGTATAGGCGGAAAAATAGAATTTAAAATAGTATTTAAGGTTCGGACTTCCGAACTTAGGTTCGGGAGTCTGAACTATGGGTGGGAAAATAGAGTTTAAAATAGTATATAAGATTTGGACTTTCGAACCTATGTTGGAGAATCCAAACTATGGGTAGAAAAGTGTAAATTTTAAATTATATTTTTTTTGGTATTAAATAAATGCATGTTTAGCATATGCATACGAACACATTTTGTTTTTTAAGATTCAGATTTTAAACGACGAACAAATAACTGATTGGACACTTTTCCATGTGATTTTTAATACTTGATTTGATGGTATAAAAAAAGAAAGTGAACGGGATTATGTATTTTGATATTAATAATTTTATTCAAATTTTATGTACGTATTTTGTCTTTTAGTGCACAAAATACTAAATAATTTTTAAATTATATATTTTTATTTTATATTAAATAAATACATGTTAGCATACATGTGTGAGTATATCTTATTTTTTAAGATTTGGATTTCAAAATGAAAGACAATTACGTTTGTGTGTGGTGTTTAGTATTTCATTTGATGGTATGAAAAAGAAAGTGAACGGAATTATATATTTTGATATTAGTAATTTTGTTCGATTTTCGCATACCTTTTTTATCTTTTAGTGCAAAAACACTTTCCAAACACTTATTTACAAAAAAATATATATATTTGCACTATCACAATCCAAACACTTACTCAAATTATTCACATTTTTTTTTGTTATTTGCCACATCACTCAAATAATTTCTCGAATAATGTGCCAAAATATCCATGTAATTTACAGGGCGAATGTTTCTTTGTATCATCAAATCAACTTCACAAGCACTTCTTAAAGTGAGCATTGATTGATTGATTTACAAGATTTTTAGTGAAGTCACCAAGAGATTGATGTTCGAATATTTTGTTTTGCAATATCAAGCACGATGCATTTATTATTTTTTTTTGACAACGAAAAGTTAAAAGAGGAGGATAAATTATTGATAACTCTAGAAAACCAAAGTTATATGTAACTTAAATTTAATGATTTTGTTACTAATTTCGACCATTTTTAGTTCTTGAGCATGTGTTTTTTTTTTCCTTTTATTATTAGTATGTGTTTATTAAATATTTTAGTTCTTAATTAGGTGTTAATTATCATATTTGAATAGGTTCTTATATGAATTTGTCTCTTATTTTTAACAAAATTCTTATTAGGATCAACTCTTCATTTTTTGTTGTTTCATCTTGCATTTTTGATTTCTTTTTTGGTTATTGTGTTTCAGTATTTAAGAGTTATTTTAAGTGTTTATTATAGTTAATAATGTGCTCTTATGTGTTAAGGTTGCATTCAATAAGCGACGTATCAATCGGATATCGTATGAGGATTGTCAAAGCAAAACAACGAAGGAGTGTTGAAGTTGAGTTGTTGACCGCAATCAACCATATTTTTCACTGTGGTCAACAGACAAAATTGGCCTCTAGAACTTTGACCACACTCATTCACCGCAATCAATATTCTTGGGGTCAAAAATATCCAAAACGAGACTGTTTTGTAGCAGAAACTTATCTCTAACTATAACACTCTAAAAGTACATTTTAAACCTGTTGAATTTCGCTAGAGTGTGCTACTAGCACAAGTTGTAGGCTAGATTAGTTCTTCATACACCTCTCCATTTGGGGAGAATTTTCTTAAATTAGATATAGTTTATTATAATTTCTAAACTCCTAGTTGTAAATTAAAAACTCCTAATGTAAGTTTTCTTTAATTTATGTCTAATTTTATGTGATTGTATTAATTTAATGTAGTTTAGTTTAAATATTTTCATTTACATGCTTTCTTATATTAATTGGTAAATTAGTTTGTTGCCTCTTTTATATATGCTTTCTTAGTAGTAAATTATATGTTGTAAATTTAAAAGCTTTTTTAAATACTCTCTTTTTATATGTTTTCTTGAATGCCCTTTTAAAAATACTTTCTTAGTGGTAAATTGTAGTTAGATTAATTAATTTCTAAATTAGTTTATGGGCTTTCCATTCTTTTGGTTTCTTCGTAGAAAATTATAGTTTAGACTAATTAATTAGGATAGATTAATTAATGGGTTTCTTTAATTATACTACCTTAATGGTAATTAGTAGTTTAGATTAGTTAATTGCTTTCTTGAAATGGCCTTTTCTTTACATGCTCTCTTGAAATGCTATCTTTTACATACTTTTCTTAAAGTGCTCTTTTTTACATAATTTCTTCAATTGTTTTCCTGAAAATACTTTCTTAGAGTTAATTTTTACTTTAATGCATTTAGTTTTAGTTGATCTTTAAATTTCTTTCTAGTCTTTTAAATTCTAGTTTTAGTTAAAATTCCTCTTCGAATCAACCACTTAAATTAATAATCCAACCAAATAATCGGTAATCACCAACCAATCCTTGTGAGTTCAATCCTTACTTCCCTTTATTATTAGTTGACAATCGTATACTTGGGAAATGCCGACTAATTAGTAGTTGGATTTAGGTATTTTATAAATATTATAACTAGATGTTTTTCTAAAAAGACATTAAGTTTTGACGCCGTTGTTAGGGATTAGTTTTTGGTAATATTGATATAATTTGGTTGTGTTGTTAAATTGAAATCTTTTATTTTTGTTATACAGTTGTTTCTCCAATTTGAAAAAGCATAAAGATTTTAAATTTGTAGTTGTGTTCTTATTTTGAAAAAACAAAAAAAAAAGAGTTTATTTGTGATGGTTAGTTTAGACTAACTAGTAGTCTAAACATGCCTATTTTTCTTGTTTGTGTGTTTTAGTTAGCACTTGTATTTCTTGTTTTTATTTGTGTTGTTTGTTGATCAAGAACATGCAAGGATCTAATTGAAATGATTCATGCCTAAGAGATCATCATTTTTATAGTAATGAAGGTATGTCCAATGACCATGTTTCTTGTTATAATTATCCCTCCTATCCCTTAGACTATTACATGGGATGGTTTAGCCATCCATATTTTCTTGAGAGTTACTAAAAAAATCCTTATTCTTTCTGTCTAACTCAAGAGACATTTTATGAACCAATGGAGTCTCAATTATTTCACCCACCAACCAAAGAATTTAATGAAGCAAGATCAATAGAAATGAGGATAATACTTCAAGAAATGACTCAACTCCAAGAAGAAAATGGCTTGATTTCAAGGGGACATAGTTAGATTCTTCAAAGACTAAGCCACATCCAATAATAGGTTACAAGACCAACTTGCCAAATTTCAAGGGATGGTAAATAGTAAAGAAAAATAGAATCCAACCTCCCTACCAACAGGTGAAGAACCGATTCAAGAAGAAGAACAAATCGAAAATGTCATGCAAGAAATCGGTTTCCAAGAGCCTCATGAATTTAAAATCAATACCGGGTCACTCGACACTTATGTATATTGATGCAAGTTTGTTATGGTTACAACTAAGGAGGTGCAATTTGGGGTGTTCGTGGACAAAGAGGCTGCTTGAGGAGGAGAAGAAGAAGGATATTTCCTAAATAGGGCTGGAGAGATACAATCCACTTATGGCTGGAGGAGGAGGAGAAGAAGGATATTTCCTAAATAGGGCTAGAGTGTATACAATACACTTATGCCGGAGTTCAAATTCTTAGGGATTTCGGAGAAGTTCAATATGCAAATTCACCAAAGATTACGATATCCATGGGAAACCTCCTTAGTGTTGAGGGAGTATTTTTTCCCTTTTTTTTTATTTATTATGCTTTTTTAATTTCCTTGCTTTAATTTGAGTAGCTAGCCCGGTGCTTTTACCCTTGTGATTAATGTAGTTATGTTTTATTGTTGGTAGAATGATTTTTAGACGTTCTTGGTCAAATTTGGTTATTGATGATAATGATTGATGGCATATAGTATTCTTGTGATTGTTGTGATAATTGTTAGATGAACTTAAACTTGGTTTGCTACTTGAATATGGAAAGTCTACTTATTGAGACGTTTGACTTGCTAAGTCTTAGGTTAATATTTGAGTAAATGATATGAATATTTAACAAGGAATTGAGAGATTTCATGGGGTTAAACAACTTTTTAAGGTTAATTATGTGTGAACCTAAGTTTGGGAGAGGAATAGGGCATATAGATAACCATTTGTTGTGTTAATCCATGTTAACCTTATTTGTAATTTTTCTTCTTTAATTTGTTTGGACCCCATGAAATCTCAACAACCCCTTTTTAGTGTATCAATTTTTTGTTTAGAAAAAGATAGGCAATCTCTACACTCATATGTTTAATTGTAGTAGCATTTACATGGTTTACTTGAGATTTGTCATTGTTTAAGCTTGTTTAGTGTTGAGACTTAATGTTGATGAATTCCTTAATTCTTGTTCAAAGACACTTTGTGCTTAATTGCTTACTTTTACATCCGCTTGGTTATTTTATTGTCCATCTTCTATTTGAGTTTTTGATTGTCCAGGTGTAGTTCAAAATCATTGTCTAGTTTTATGTCTACCTAGTTATATGTTTTTATATGCTTTTTAGTAGTATTTTTATTTCTTGTTATATGGGTAAGTGGCAGGATGAATTGTATTCATCATTAAATAATGTGAAAAGTGTGGTAGTGTCTATTATCTTGTTCATTGGGAATGATTTTTGTTTTGCTGTTTGTGAAAGTTGAAATTGGATGTTGAACAAAGGTTGCGTTTCATGTGAAAATGGGATTTAACCCTTGAAAGTCAACAATATTTTCAACTAATTCATAAAATGGTTTTCTTAACTAGTTTTAACTTCAAACTTTACTTTTTTCATAGAGTTTTTCCAATGCCAAGTTCAATTGATGATTGATATGGTTAAACATTTCAAGAAAAATTTTTGAGAATTGATTTTGAGTGTATGAAGAAATGACTTAGGCCATCATTTGATCATCTTGATAAACTTACATTTTGGGATATTTTATGGGCTTTGTTGAAGTTTGACTTGGTACATTGATTGGACAAAATCAATCGCTATCTCCCATTTTAGCCAAGTTAGCCGGATTTTGAAAATGATTTTAGGCATTATCTTGGACTGTTTGAAACAAAAAGCCTACCTCACATTGGCATTATCCCTATTGTCCTCATTGAACCTTATAGCCTAATTTCATTATTAGCCACACAACTTAACCACTCCACTTTATTTATTTATCCTCTCTTCATACCATCACCTTAGTCATTGTGGATCTAAAGTAGTTCTCTAATGTAATAGTTCAAGATTCTTATGATGGTTTGAAAGAAATTTTTGTGTATTTGTTAGGGAATGAAGTCAAGAGACATATTGTTTAAATTTTTAATAGTAGAGTGAACCTGGAAAAACTCTATGAAAAAAGATGAATCTAACCATATTTGATAAGCTATAGCTTGAATGCTTCTCCTAACAAAGCTCATAACACCTGTCTCTTATACACAGAGACAAGTATGGAGCAAGCTATGTCTTTCCTAAGGATCACGACACATCTTGATGTTATAAGAGACATGCTTTTAACAATGCTTGCTAAACAGTCATGGCGAATACTAAAAGATCAAAGGTCACTCCTTTTTAACATTCTCAAGGATAAATATTTCCCTCAATCAGATTTTTTACAGTAGAATTGGGAAGTAGACCTTCGCTGACATGGAGGGGAATTGTTGAAGGCAGGAAAGCTCTTACCATTGGATGTCGTAGAAGAGTTGGAAACGGCAATAATATCTATATATGGAAATATAAGGTATGGTTACCAAAACCTACAACTTTCAAAGTCTACACTCTACCTAATCATTTACCTCCATCGGTCATCTATCGATCTGGCACTAATCTACATCTAGATGTGTATAAGAGTTCAGCTTGTTAAGGAAATATTTTGGGAAGATGAACCTAATTACATTCTAAGCATTCCACTTAGTGCCAGATCTATAGATGACCGATGGATATGGCATTATTCCAAGAATGGAAAGTCCACGGTGAGAAGTTGTTTCCATGTGATTATGAGTTCGAATTTCCTTAATCTTGATATCTTTGGTGATGGATCTTCTAGTTGAGGACCGAATGTAGCTTGAGGAAAATTTGGTCTTTGAACGTCCCAAATAAATGTAAAATTGCTCTATGGAGGATTTACAATGATTCACTGCCGACCTCCGTCAACCTTGCTAGGAGACACGTTGTGGTTGACTCAATTTGTCCAATTTGCAGGAAAGATTTGGGAAATCTTGATCATATACTTGTCCAATGCCCTATACAAACCAAGCCTTGTCTCCTGTCTCTCAACAATGGATCTATGGATACGTGAATTTCTTGTGATTCTCCCAAGGACTATTGTGATCTTTTTGTCTTTTATGTTATGAACTTTGGAGGAATAGGAATTTGGCCATTTTTTGAAAGAACATCTAAGGACCCTCTTACCATGTTTGTATATTCCAATAACTTGCTTAATACTTTTAAGGAAGCAAACGCTCCCTCTCATTTGCAGTCCAGAAGCACGGCGGATAGTATTGGTTCTCTTTTGCCTCCCTTTGACAGTTTTATGGTTTATTTTGATGGTGTTGTTGACTATGATAACGGTTTTGATGGTTCTGGAGTTGCAATTCTTAATAAGGCTGGTAGGTTAGTAGGTGGCCTGTCAAGAAAGCATTCTGGACTTGCTTCCCCTGAACTTGCTGAAGCAGTTGCTGCTAGAGATGCTACTCTCTTCGCACTCTTCATTCATCTTTCGGAGTATGGCTTAGTCGGAGACTCGAAATTGGTGATCAACCTGTTGAAAACTGAAGATGAGGACCTCTCTAAGCTTCAACTAGTTATCTCTGATGCTCGTTTAGATCTAAAGAATTCTAACTTCCATGTTGTTCACTATTGATGATGCCTAAAAATATTATCCAATAGCTCACGGACACGTAGCCAACTGGCATCAGCTATTGTCAAGACCTCCATGGGACCACTAATTATTCCTAAGCCCAGGAACTAATCAAGCCCATCCTAGAAAAGTATAAATAGTAATTTGGAAGGTGAAATAAAGAAGGCTGAATTTCATTCTCTCGACTCAAAACTTTACTAATAGAGCACTGTACCACACTTTTCACACTGTCTCTTATACACATCTAGATGTGTAATTTCAATGGTGTTGGGATGGTGCGTAAATTTTTCTCATCAACATTTGGCGCTTTTTGAGGACAACAAACAAGAAGCCATTTTTGTGTCTTTACCAATGGCTCCTAGCACGCGCAACACCCACCGCCACAATCCAGATAGAGGAAAAGAGGTTATATCCCAACACTAATTAAATTGATCAATTTGAGTATTTGATGGATTGGAGGAACAAGTTGGGATCCCGATCCCGAATCTTAATGAGAGAGTTAACAGAGATACAATTGCTACGGTAACAAAATGCTATGTTGAGGGAGCTTCTCGTGAAACATCGACATGAGCAACAAGGTGGTGAAGGTGGAGAAGAATATTCACACAACTCTGGTGGCAACTCCCGAGTTGTGAGGACTCTACACATCATAGCCCTTTGGATGAAAAACACTCTCGTGCAATCTATGGGAAGAATCAAGAAGGAAGGGATGTAACTCTAGTCGTGTCCGCCCGACAAGAACGTGAATAAGTCCACCCGGCATGAAATCTAGATCTAGAAGAGAATCTCCTCCAGAGCAAGTTCTTCCCATAGATTGCACGAGAGTGTTTTTCATCCAAAGGGCTATGGAATCCTCGTAAAAGGGAGTAAATTTTGGTGAGCATACCCGAGCGAGAAGAAGAGCTAAAAAGAAAGTTGGAGGAGCTCCAAACTTGGGTAGACAAGATGGATGACAAGAAAGGCATAGCTGCAAGATACAAGTACTCCTTGCCATTCACTGAGGAAATAATGTAAGAACTTCTTCCAAAGCATTGGCAAACACCTCATTTTGACTCTTACAATGGAAGTTCGGATCCGTGGGAGCACCTTGATGCTTGTCGAGCCAAAATGTGTTTACAATGTGCCTTGGATGCTATCTTGTGCAGAGGGTTCCCCGGAACCCTCAAAGGCACAGCCTCAGATTGGTTCAGAGGGTACAAAAAAGAAGACATAAGAAGTTTTGATCAACTTATAGATCTCTTCTTGAACAAATTTGGGAACCAAAAGAGGATTCCAAAGACAAAGAGACTCACTTGCTTACTCTTAAGCAATGGCCAGAAAAGTCCCTTCTCAATTACGTGGATTGATTTAAGAAGGAAAGCATTGGGATTCAAGGAGCTACAGAAGATATGCAAATTATGGCATTCCATAGTAGGGTTAAGCCTAGAAAGTTCTCATTTGATCTTAATTTGAGGTCACCCGCCATCCTCAATGAACTTTTCTGTAAGGCTGAAGAATTTACTCAAGTAGATGAAGGGGAAAAGAGAAAAAGAGAGTCTGGGGGTGAAAGTAGGAAGAAGAGGAAAGCAAATGGAGGAGTTAGTAGAGTGGAACCTCCAAAGAAGGATAGTGTGAGAGATAGGTTATCCGTATCTAGTTCCTCATAGGAGGAATCCCGATCCTCCTAGAGTTTATACCTCTCTCAATACACGACCTTCACGTATTTTGGCTATCATAGAGAAAGAATCCTTTATCAAGTGGCCTGGGCGTATGAGGAGTGACCCAGAGCGGCGCAATAAGAACAAATGGTGCTATTGCTTCTTTTCACAAAAATCATGGACATGAGACCAATGACTGTATTTCCCTCAAAAATTTGATTGAAGATTATATAAGAAGGTTACTTCTCTCAACCCATCCAAATGGCATAGAGAAGATCCCCAATACCAAGTACAAAACACGGACAAAGAAGATCGAGGTCCGCCTCGAGTGAAAGAGTAGCAAGGGTAGAAACCAAGGGAGAATCATCATTCATACTAAGACAAAAAGATCACAAATGTCCTTGGGCTGTCTCTTATGCTAGATTGGACTTGTTTAATTGACAAGCATAGGCCTAGCATGAAGAAACCTAGGTTGTGCTAGACATAATATTCACCGCGGAGGAAGCAGTTCAGGTGATTCACCCTCATAGAGATCCCTTGGTAGTGACCTTGCCCATTGCAAATTATGATGTGAAGAGAACCTTGATTGATAATGGAAATTCTATGGACATTTTTTTTTATGAAGCCTTCAAAAAAATGAAATTGGAGGAAAAAGACTTGAAACCTGATGACTTCGCCCTTGGTTGGGTTCGCGGGGAAGTGTTGAACCCCTTTGATACATTATTCTTCCTGTCATGTTTGGTATACCCTCTCAAGATGTTCAACTTATGATTGATTTTGTAGTCGCTAAGGCCTACTCGCCTTACAACATCATTATTGGCAGACCTACGATTGGAGCACTTTGTGCTATCCCTTCCTCCCACCACATGAAGATGAAATTCCCAATGGAAAATGGAGTAGGCGAAATAAAGGAGATCAAGTCGCTGAGACACAGGTCCTCAATAAAGCTTTATACACATAGTAGATTTCTATAAGATCTAGGATGTTACAAGTGCGAGGTACGGGCTTTCTATCCTTGGTAATGTCCCTAGTAATTAACCAAACAGTCCCTCTCTTATACACTTTATTCTACCTGTGTCCTATACACATCTACATGTGTATACACATCAGTTTCCAAGTTGAAACAAGCTTGTGCAACTTGTAAATATTCGATTTTGGTTATAGGGCTCTTGAGAATGTGATATTTCTCCATGCATTTCCTAATCAACTCCAAATCGAGACTCGAACATGACAATTGAGAGGATACATATAATGGGGCCATTAATATCACCCTTAACTTCTTCTCTTTTTTTTTTTTTTCCTTCATGCTTGGGAGAACCTTTGATCTTTTTCCTCTTAGATGGAAGAGGAACCACAACCTCGAAACTCGAAGACTCATGCTCATGTTGACATAAATCCTCTTCACTAGAATTTTCCCGCTCAAGGTGATGATCTCTAGCCCAATGCACTTGAGGATGTCCCGATGGCACAATTGTAGATGAACCGGTAGTTCTACTCATATTCAACCTCACCTTGGAAGATGAGATGCCACCAATTAAGGGTCTACCCGCAAACATTTTGCCAAAATTTTCTTGATTTTGGTCTCATATCAAGGTCATCTTGAAGAAAATTCAAGTCCAACGGTTCACGCAACTCCCTTTTACGAGGATTCCCCTCTCCCCTGTTACTGAGGCAGCCCTGTCTCTTATACATCCCCCACCTAATTCGAAGAAAGTTCCTCACAAGCTTTAACCTTATCAAAAGTGTCGCACAATTTATCAACATCTCCTCTTTGTACACAATCAATTTCAACATCATTGGCAATCCCATAATAATTTAAGCCGTTAGTAATAGCATTATCCAAATTTTGGATACTATTTCCCCTCTCTTGTGCTAACTTTGGCACTTCTCTAAATCATCAATGTCACACCCCCGGGCACAATTAAATTCACCATCATCATCAACTATGTCCGTGGTGTTAGAATCAATTGAATGAATTTGGTTATCACCATGAGCCAATTTTTTCTTACCACTTATACCCTTACCTTCCTTATCTTTGATTTGTGTGGGTAAAGCACTAACCAAGTTCACTTTAAGTCCTTTCGACGATGAATTTTTCTCTTCCATAGTGTAGTCAAATTTAGGAGGAAGAATGATGATTTTGCCTTCACCTAATCTGAGATCTTTTGGCTTTGGGATTCGGGTGAGGGCCCAATGGAATCAGACTAGATTTTACTCTTGACCATTCAACCCAAAATCCACTTGTATCTTGCACTATGTGATTGCAAGGGAATTGACAAAATTCCCAAGAGAGATTTGAATAGAGAGAAATGAATAGGAAAGTGCAAAGTGTACTTACTTGATCCAAGACTTGAGAAAAATGCACGATAATCTTGAAATCTTGTGTGTAGGTTTGGATTTTGGGTTGAATGGTCAAGAGTAAAATGATGAAGTTTGGGTATAGGGAATTAACCCTGGAGGGTTTTTAGGTGGGGTGCTTTAAAGTGGAGTAGTAAGGGTCGAGGGTTGAGGGTTGAGTGTTAGGTTTTGGCGTAAAGGTGCACCTGTCAAGGGTGGACTCTAGATAAAACCCAATTGGGTTGAGCAAAGAGTGTTGGGTTTTGGCGTAAGGGTAGAATGACAAGGGTGGAGGGTTGAGTATTGGGTTGAGGGAAGAGTGTTGGGTTTTGGCGTAAGAGTGGAATGACAAGGGTGGAGCGTTGAGGGTTGAGTATTGGCTTGAGGGAAGAGTGTTGGGTTTTGGCGTAAGGGTGAATTGATAAGGGTGGAGGGTTGAGAGTTGAGTATTGGGTCGAGGGAAGATTGTTTAGTTTTGGCATAAAGGTGGAGTTTTGAGTAAAAATAATTATTTTTGAGATACTAAGTATAAGTATCACCAAAACTCAAAAATGAGCAAATGAATATCACTACTCAATTTATGGAGGAGTAGTGCAAGTGTTAAAGGGGTTGGGGGTCAATCTTTCTCCCCAAGAATAAAATTCAAATTTTTAAATTTTTGGTTCCGGCCAAAATCTTATTGACTCCGGTCAAACCCTCATTGGCTCCTGCTAAAATATTTTTTCAGCTCCATTCAAGACACAAGTAAGAGATTATTCTACTTATCAACTCTGCAAATTCGATTTGAGAGTGAGGGGCAAGTATTGATGCCTAAAAATATTATCCAATAGCTCACGGGTACGTCTGTCAAAACTGTCAAGACCTTCATGGGCCCACTAATTATTCTTCCTAAGCCCAGGAACCAATCAAACCCATCCTATAAGAATATAAATAGTAATTTGGAAGGCAAAATAAAGGAGGCTGAATTTCATTCTCTCAACTCCAAACTTTACTAATCCTTGTTCTCATTCTACTCTCAATTATCTTCCTATCATCAATTCTGACTTGAGCGTCGGAGCTTCCCCCGGGAGACAGCCCCGCCATTCTTTTTATTGTCGTAGGTTATCGTTTCGTGGATCGACGCACGTCAATACTTTTGCGTTGAAATATTTTTGTAATTAGATTTTGGAGTTTAATTTTTATATTTTGGTGCTTAAATTTTTCTACATCAACAACTATATTTATAGGAATTCTAATATGATAGCTCACATTAGCTCAATTTCTGAAACAGCAAAAGTCATGCAGTTGTTGAAGGCTTCGTTCGGACGTCCGTGCATGCGTCCGTTATAGATTTGGTGCTAAGACCATTTTCTAGGTTGATTTACATAGTTCAAATTTCTTTCACACTAAAACTTTTGATTTTTAGTTGAGCCAAGAATTGAACTTATATACCACACATTCGAACAACCTCAATTACTTACACTCACGGTTAGTCTCCCACTTGGATGAATTATTAATGTTCAAACATCCAAACACCATTGGAAAGAGGAACAGTAGTTGCGGTGATGTGCTTGCTAAGTCCAAACCAAAATTTGCTGGAACTACTTCTTAATCCCCAATCTATTATAGAATTATTACGGAGGTGCTTGGTTTATCGGTATAAAAGGAAGGAATGGTAATTAAAGTTAATGATAATCATAGATATTGTTTGGTTAATTACTAGGGAAATCATTCTATGGGAATGAAAGTATTAGAAAATGTCCAATTTCAGATCCCACTTATGACATGAGTTTCAAATTTATTAACTTATCTGCATAATAAAACACTCCTTAGTCAAACCAAACATGTAAAGAAGAATGATATAAATTCATATCGATAATAAATTTATAATTTTCATTCTGATTTCAATTTTCAAATGCAAACCACCCCTTAATTAATACCTCCTAAACCAATCCTAACAGCGAACAACATGGGGGCAACCCATCCAAACAAGTTCTTCATTTTAATCAGGATTACTACACTTTGTTTTGATAAAAAGTTAAAATTTTTCTTTGGTCATGTACTACTAGCAACAAGTTGAATGCACGAATTTGCTAACTAAATGGCGAGTGTATTAGTGAAAAAAAAAAAGAAGGTTAATTTATCTAGGTGCTCATTAAGGAATCTAGTCTTCTAAATTTGCTCATGGACAATATTATGGTTCACGAATTTAATTAAGGGCTAAATGCACTAAACCCCACTCATTTATACCCTCAATTGTACTTTGTCTCCTGTACTTATTTTATAGGCACTTAACCACCTTCTTAATTTTTTCTTGATATTTTTGAATAAAAATATCCCAATTATATTAATATCTTAGTTTATATTTTTCCTTATTAATTTTTCCCTTTATCTTTTTGTTTTTTCTAATAAAAAATAAATAGATCACGATAAAAATAAGGGATAATAATTTATAATTGTAAAAAAAAAATTTATAATTGAAAAAATAGATAAATTATTACTAGTTAATCAATTTACTTATTTATTTTTAGTATTATAATTGACTAATTATAATTCAAGCTTGTTTATACATTTTTTATAATTTAATTTTGAATTAAAATACCTTTTTAATATTACAAATATATATTTTTATAATAAGAATTAATAAATAAACAAAGTATAACGAAAAAAGAATTAGTTAAAGAAAATTAAAAAATAATTTGTGTGTAAAATTATTTATATGTGGAAAGGAAGAAAAGGGAAAACCCATAGGAAAAAAAGAAAACATCTTAGTAACTTCAGAGTGTTTTTGTCTACCCCTGTTCAAATTCGACCCAATCAACCCAAATGAATTTAAACACAAATTAAAAGAGTTATGGAATTTGAATAAAATTTGGGTCAAGTTACTTGAGTTGGGATGCGTTTTATTTTTTAATCCAATTATATATTTTTTAATTTTCATTTTACGCTAACCCCCTTATTTCATTTTACTTATTATTTTTTCCTTTTCATTCTTGAAATATCATCTATTTTATTATATTGTATTTTTTTTTCTTTTATTCTTGACCTAACTATATTATTTTTGACTAAACATATATTTTTCATAGATGATCTTACAATCATGGATTTTTTAAAATTTTTTGTTAGTTTGGATTTTTAACCCAAATAACTCGAAAACTCTACTAACTCGCCCATGTAATACTTGTGTTGGGTTTACTTGGTCTCTATATTAGTTGGGTTAGATTGGATTTTAATTTTTTTGGCCCAAAAACCTAAAAACCAAACTTAACCCAAATTATGAATACCCCTGTTTTGTTCAACTAAAAGAATAGGGGACTTAATAACCAATTTAAGGAGATGAAGGGGGTAAAGTGTAACTTCAGTTATAGTTCAGGGAGTTTAATAATGGTGTTCATTCGACCGGTATTCGACTTTTCGACTTGTTTTACTTGATTTGTTTGACTGTTGTTTTGAAGATTTCAAATTCAAAGTCAAAGTCATATAAATCCAAAATCACTTAAAGTCGAATAATTTAAATTCAACTTATTCGACCAATAAGTCGAATAAGTGGGTCAAGAACATAAATCCTCTTTCATTACAAAATTTAGTTTATCATTCCACAAATTCTATATCATTTTACAAATTTAAACTATGACATAGTAGAAGTACAAGATAATACAAGTTTATGGATAATAGATGATAACCAAATTATAATCACAATATTCTTCAAAAACAAAAACAAGTTTAAACAGTAGTGAATGGTCAATTCTTCAAAGATCAATGATTATTGATTCCCAATTTCACATTACCATATTTATATAATGTGGGTGTACCAACATGTAATTCATAATATATATGTATATACATGCGCGCACGCGCACACAAGAGTTACAAATATTAATATATGAAATATGTATTAGTGTATATTTTGGTGTTTTCCAAACCTTATTTTGATGATAACTCTGTAAACAAGCTTTTGCAGTTCTGTTATTTGTTCTTGCTAGAAACAGGGCTTTCGGACGCACTGAACCGTCCGAAGAGACAGACCTAAACTTCTCGGACGCATTGCCGTCCAGCGAGCGAGATCTCTATGCTCTCTTTTCGGACGAACATGACTGTCCGAAACATGTATCGGACGAAGGAACGGACGCATGCACGGACGTCCGAACGAAGCTCTTCAACAACTGCATGAAGATCGGACGCTGTGTCAGACGCATCCAATATGTCTCGGACATCCGAAACCCCAACAGCTACTTTTTGTGCGTTTATTATTTAGCTGTTAGGAAGTAGTTGCAACCACCATTTATTGCTCTTATAAATAACTGCTTTGACATTAAGTAAAAATCATCTAATACATTGAATACAAGCCTTAGAGGAAAGCAATTTGAGTACAAATTGGCTATAGTGCTTTGTTGTATTAGTGTGCGATTGTAGTTATTTTTCTTGTGAGTGGAGTGATAATCTTGTACGAAAGTGTGGTTGTAAGTAAAATTCTTCGGCTCAACTAAAAGAGTTTTAGTGTGAGCAAGAAGTTTCCAACTTTGTAAAGATTATTGGCTCACCAAGTGTGTGAAGCATTCTAGTGATTCAATACTTCAAGCTTGCTAGCTTGGAAGTATTGGTTGTTTAATTTTCTCTCTTTACCTCACTGTTCCATTGATTTTATTATATCAGTTTATATTTATAAAATCTCAATATTTTTGAAAGTATATTTTTTAAGAAACCTAATTCACCCCCTTTTAGGTTGCTTTGGGACCAACAATTGGTATCAGAGCTTGGTCTCATTTTATTGCTTAAGCGCTTTGAGAAAAGAACTATTATGGCAACCAACATCTTCATCTTCATCTTCACATAAATTCTTTGAGATAACATCATTAGTTTCATCAAATGTAACATGCACAACTTCTTCAATCAATAGTGTTCTTCTATTGTAAACTCGGTATGCTTTCTTTTCACTAGAATATCCTAGAAAAAGCTTCTATAAAATAAGTACAGGAGACAAAGTACAATTGAAGGTATAAGCTCACTCCACAATACAAGGCAAACTAGACGTTAAATGCAAAAGCCATGAATGTGCTATATAATGCCTTGGATGCAAATGAATCAACTCGCGTGAAGGGATGCATTTCCGCTAAAGAAATTTGGGATAAATTGAAGGAAATCCATGAAGGGAGCGACGATATTCGTGAGCAAAAGAAATCGTTACTTGTTGCCAAGTATGAGTCCTTCAAGATGGAACCACATGAGAACATTGACAAAATGTACTGTAGATTCAATGACATTAAAAAGGATCTTGAAGCCTTGGGTAAGCAGTACTCTTTGGTTGAAAAAAACAGAAAAATCCTAAATGCTCTATCTTATACACATAGGATGTGTATAAGCTATAGAGGAAGCCAAGAATTTAAATTTAATGCCTATTGAATCGCTAATCAATTCTCTTACATCTTATGAATTGAATTTAAAGGCTAAAGTAGTGGATGATGAAGAAGCAAGGCCATTCAGAAGGAGCATTGCTCTAAAGACCTCTCAAGAAGAAGATGAAAACAGCTCCATCAATCTAGAAGATGAAGATCTTGATGAAGGAGATCTTGTACTCATCACCAAAGGATTTCTTAAACACTACATCAACAAACGAAGAATGAGAAGAGGCGGAGCTACAAATTTAAATAATTTCAAAGGAAAGACAAGGCTTGAAATGAAGAAGTAAAACGAAAAATATTTTGAATGCAGTCAACTCGGACACTTTGCAAATGAGTGTCCTTCCAAGAAAAAGAAGGAAGGAAGAAAACCTAGATTTAATAACTTTCAAATCACATGTTCAATCTTGCATTTCCTATCAAGAAATTATTTAAATTTGTAGCTCCGCCTCTTCTCATTCTTCGTTTGTTGATGTAGTGTTTAAGAAATCCTTTGGTGATGAGTACAAGATGAAGCTGATGAAGATGATCTTGAAGCTTTCATTTTAAAATTGCATGATAGCTTAAAGGAATCATATGCTAGAAATAAAGGAGTTAGTCAAAAAATCAAATGCTTTATTAAGTGCTAACTCTAAACTTGTGAATGAAAATAATAGGCTATCACAAGAAAATCGTGATTTGAAGAAAAGAATGCATGTGGGATCCAAGGTCAAGGAAGAACAAGATCTGTCTCTTAAAAGAATGGATGTATTTGGCTTTTTCTCTTTAGAAAGTTGAAATAGATTTTTGTTTTTTGGGTTAAAATGTTCCTTCAACAAAAATTTTGTCACATTTAGAAGGGATGACTTATGTATTGTAAAACCAAAATCATCTTTATATGGAAATAAAAATATTATTTGTAGATATTGCCAACAACATGGACATGTTAAGAATATGTGTTATGTAAAGAAGAACGAAAAGCTTGGAATGAAAGTTTCATGGATTGTTAGCAATTTCACTAACTCAAATGGACCCAAGAAAATATGGGTACCAAAAGTTATCAATTGATTTGATGTGTAGGTACTCAACATCACCAATAATGCTAAACACATGTGGTTCATAGATAGTGGATGTTCAAGGTACATGACGGGTGATGTTTCTCTCTTCACGAATCTCACATCCAAAAATAGTGGAAAAGTCACTTTTGGAGATAACAATAAAGCAAAATCAATCGGCATTGGTGATGTAGGTAAAAATGGTGAAACTTTGATTAAGAATGTGCTTCTTGTTGATAATTTGAACTATAATTTATTAAGTGTTAGTCAACTTTGTGACAAAATTTTATATGTATTCTTTACCAAGCATGAATGTCTTATTCTTGATAAAAATCATGTTGTTTTATTCAATGTGCACTAGGCACAATGATATTTATGTGATTCATCTTGATAAAATTAGCAATAGCAATGTAAAATGTCTTACCGCTTCCATAGATGATCCTTGGCTTTGGCATAGAAGACTCTATCATTTTAATATGGATTTGATTGAAAAACTTGCTACGAAAGATTTGGTAAGTGGATTGCCAAAACTAAAATTTTTGAAAAATAAAATTTGTGATGCATGCCAATTTGGTAAACAAGTCAAAATTTCTTTTAAACCAAAGAATTTTGTGTCTACTCATAAACCTTTAGAATTGTTGTATTTAGACTTATTTGGACCTACTCAATATGCTAGTCTTGGTGGTTGCAAATATGCTTTTGTTATTGTAGATGACTATTCTAGGTATACTTGGGTATTATTTCTTGTTCACAAAAATGTGGCGTTTGAAAATTCTGTAACGGACACATCTAGATGTGTATAAGAGACAGATGCCATAATAATTCGTTTTCAGAACTGACAGTTTAAGCAAATGTATCTCTCCAAGCTCTGATACAATTGCTAATCCCAATTATAACATAAAAGGGTCGTAATAGCACATTCTAGGCTTGGTTTTGTCATCTTTTTGAAAGAATATCTGACTCTTCAACAAATCGCTAGAATTATGATTAGCAAATGTGACTTACCTCAATACATTTGGGCCAAAGCAGTTAACACGGCTTGTTATGTCATGAACCGAGTTTTATTTGAGATCCTTTTAGAACAAATCACCTTATGAACTCCTCTTTTGTAAAATCACAACTTCTTGTGAGCTATTTTAAAGTTTTTGGTTGCAAATGCTTTATTTTAAAAATCAAAGAAAACCTTAAACAAATTTGACAAAAAATCGGATGAAAGAATTTTTCTAGGATATTCTAGTGAAAAGAAAGCATACCGAGTTTACAATAGAAGAACACTATTGATTGAAGAAGTTGTGCATGTTACATTTGATGAAACTAATGATGTTATCTCAAAGAATTTATGTGAAGATGAAGATGAAGATGTAGGTATTCTAAAGGAGCTCGAAAAGCTTGTTATTCATGAAGATCATCAAGAGATCACATCAAGCAATGATGTCAACAACCATCAAATAGATGATGAAAAGAATGAGATACTCCAAATGATCTTCCGAGAGCTTGGAGATTCATCTCTAGTCACCCTCAAGATTTAATCATAGGTGATCTATCCGATGGGGTAACTACTTGCTCTCATAAACCTTCTATGAATAGTAATTGTGCATTATTTTGTCACATTGAACCTAAACATATAGATGTTGCTTTGAGTGATGAATTTTGGGTTAATGCCATGCAAGATGAACTTAGTCAATTTGAGAAAAATAATGTATGGACCTGGGTTGAAAGACCATCTTCTCATCCCGTTATACACATCTAGATGTGTCTTAAGAGACAAATTAAATGACCAAGGTGAAATCTTAAGCAACAAAGCTAGCTTTGTTGCTAAAGGTTATGCTCTTGAAGATTTAATTTGTTCAAACAACATCCTCCTTTGCTCCCGTGGCTAGATTAGAATCCATTCGCATGTTTCTCGCATTTGCATGTTTCAATAATTTCAAATTATTTCAAATGGATATCAAAAGTGTATTTTTAAATGGTTTTATTGATCAAGAAATTTTCGTTGAACAACCTCCCGACTTTGAAAGTAAAAACTTTCCAAATTATGTTTTCAAATTCTCCAAAGCTTTATATGGTTTGAAACAAGCTCCAAGAGCTTAATGGTATGAAAGATTAAGTGGTTTCTTGATAGAAAATGGATTCAAAAGAGGTGTAGTTGATACCACACTTTTTCCAAAAACAGATTTAAATGGTTTGTTAATTGTTCAAATTTATGTTGATGATATTATTTTCGGAGCAACTAATAAAAATTTGTGCAAGGACTTTTCATAATGCAAAAAGAGTTTGAGATGAGTATGATGGGCAAGCTGCAATTTTTCCTAGGACTTCAAATTCATCAAACTAAGGAATTGTTTTTCTTCAAATCAAGTACACAAAGGAGCTATTCAAGGTGTTTGGAATGGAAGATTCAAACAAGTTGGTATCGAGATGTGTACGTTAGGAGACAGCTGATTAAGTAAAGTAGACTTCCGATCATACCTCTATGGTGTTTTTCATCGAAGTCTACTTTATTAACAAACAAGTAGACGGATATCATGTTTGCTTTGCTTTTATGTGCTAAATTTCAATCCACTAAAGAATCACATTTGATAGTCATGTAATGTATAAGAGACAGAGCTTTCCCTGATAAAGTTTAAATATTTAACAGAAAACAATTTAACAAATTATTACAAAAGCCTCACTTTGCTGAACAAGTAAAATTGATACCCAAGTATATCGCTGGTATAGTCATTTTCTGGAAAATTATCTTGTGTCTTGGTTTAGCAAAAAACAAAATTCTATTTCTCTTTCTAGATGTGAAGCGGTAAGACAGCCCTATTCATTCGCTTGTGCATTCGGCTCAGCCTTAGAAAGAAACATACTCTGAAAGATTTTGGTGTCTTTTTTGATTGTGTTCCTATAAAGTGTGACCACACTAGTGTAATTAATCTCACAAAAAATGTGTTATGCACTTTAGAACCAAACACATTGATGTTAAGCATCATTTCATTAGAGATCTTGTTTGTAAAAAGGAAATTTGTGTTGATTTTGTGCCTACTTCATTCAACTGGCTGATATTTTTACAAAACCCTTAACTCTAGATTGCTTTGAAACTCTGTGCAGAAAATGTTTGAGATTTTTACAGATCAACTTGGCATAGGTTCTAGGTTCGGACGCACTCATTTGTCTGAACGACTCTACCATTCGGACGCTATGTTTCGTCCGAAATTTGCCTATCTTCCTCGGACGCTCATAATCGTCCGAACGATATTCACTTTCTTCACTAAACTCTCTGGATTTCTTCCAGACGCGTACCATAGTCCGAAAGAACGTCGGACGCACTGGATCTTCCATCGACCGTCCGTTCATCAGCATTCGGACGCTTCATCGACGCCTCAAGTCGACCGACGAACAGTCTCCCTGTTCTATTAAAACCATCCATCTTTCTCATTTCGGACTTGCCCAAACCCCCGAAACCCTCTCTAGCGAAAATTGTTCCTTCAACACCCTCTTCAAATTCCTACCCTTTTTCCCAAAATTGGTTGGAAGATTATCCTCTCTAGAGTATTTCTCACCTGAATCATATCAATTTTTCCACATCTACCATCTCATTTCATCAAATTCTTAATAAGTTCAATTGCCTGGCATTGGTCCAATTATCCTTTCAACAAATCCATATCCTGTCAAAATTCTTAGATGACAAGGCATTTGAACGGTATACATGTCTCTTATACACATCTGTAGATTGTATAACAGCATCTCAAAGTCTGTTTGATGAGTATAATCTTCCCATTGTCAAATCATGTTAAGAAAAACATCTAATTGGGGTCACCTAGTGCATATTGACTTACAGCTGTAATATCATGACATGGTGCTTCAATTCACCGCCAATCTTCGAAAAGGCCCCACTGCTTCGCACTTTAATTTCTCGTGTTAAAGACACAATCTTGAGATTTCATCCAACATCTCTAACACTATTTTTGAATGTGAAGTCTCAAACCCAAATGATTTCTCCTATTTCTTTTCGTTAGAATAAATGGCCGCTGTTGATACACGATTTGACATTTATGAGGTTAGGGCCATTTTTAACATCAATTTTAAACATGCCTCGGAAGCCAAAACCACATTGCTCACTCTTGAACTAAATATTTTATACACTCTTGTCACAAATTTCTTATGCCATCTAGATGTGTATAAGAGACAGGGAAAATCATCTTGACCTATTTTCAAGTGTTTTAAAGGGCATTCCTCTTGATTTTGGGTATCTCTTTTGTTTCCTATGGGAAATCTTTTTTACTGATACCTGAAGAAACATTCCCTTTGGAAAATTCCTCACTAAAATTTTTTATTTTCTCGAAGTTCCTTTCAGCGGAAACAAACAATTTTCTCATTATTTTAACAAATCTTATATTGAACGAAAAAGCCTCCATTTTTTCAATGATCAATGGTTAACTAAGGTAGCCATTTGATATTGCACTACCTATCATCTCATCTAAATCCTTATATTATATATATATATATATATATATATATATGATAGATATGAAGATTTGTGGCCTTCCTCACATCCTTGAGCACTGTCAGCCTTTCAACGTCGTACTAATTGAAAGTAAAGCGACTTGAAACTCGTCAGATGATTATCCAAGAGGCCCTTAGCCTTGGCATGTCTCGCTTCGGCTCGCCCAGTTCGGTTTGCCAATCTTCAAATCACAATATCCACTCGACTCATCTTCCGACAGAGTTGCTGATGAAAATGTTCGTGAAGGCGAAGAAGCTGCCAATACTCAAGGAGCCGCAAATGACGATGAAGACGATTTATGAGGATGTTGACGACACGTTTGATTTCATAATGCAACGCCGCACTAGAGAAGAGGAAGACGGTGAAGCCAACGATGAAGATGTTCCATCAAACGTCAAAAGACGAAAAGCGCTCCAAGAAGAAAAATGACTCGCATTAGTTCTTTTGACATCCGTGTTTAGTTTTTAGCATTTCTCTTTTAGATCAATAACTTGCATGTTCTCAGGGGGAGCTTTGTTTGATAACGTCAAAAGAGGGAGTAGTTCTATATTGCAAAATGATTAGTCATATCCATTTGTTTTCTTCATGAAGGTTTGGCATCATCAAAAAGAGGGAGATTGATGTTTTCCAAACCTTATTTTGATGATGACATAAACACTTAACTCTGTAAACAAGCTTTTGCACATCTGTTATTTGTTCTTGCTAGAGGCAGGGCTTTCGGACGCACTGAACCGTCCGAACTGGGTCAAAACTTCTCGGACGCATTGCACCGTCCGAATGTATAAGAGACAGACCTTAGACTCTTTTGATACTTTTTCTAGAAGGATTACACCTGTCTCTTATACACATCTAGATGTACTTCTTTGTGCATTTATTATTTACTTTATGGAAAGTAGTTGCAACCACCATTTATTGCTCTTATAAATAAGTGCGTTTGACATTAAGTAAAAATTATTTAATACATTGAAGATACAAGCTTTAGAGGAAACAATTCGAGTCCGAATTGGCTATAGTGCTTTGTTGTATTAGTGTGCAGTTGTGAGTGAAATTCAACTTTGAGTGGAGTGATAATCTTGTACAAAAGTGTGGTTGTAAGTAAAATTCTTGGCTCAACTAAAAGAGTTTTAATGTGAGCAAGAAGTTTCCAACTTTGTAAAGATTATTGGCTCACCAAGTGTATGAAGTATTCTAGTGATTCAATACTTCAAGCTTCCTAGTTTGGAAGTATTGGTTGTTTAATTTTCTCTCTTACCTGTCTCTTATCACATTGATTTTATTATATTAGTTTATATTTATAAAATCTCAATATTTAAAGTATATTTTTTAAGAAACCTAATTCACCCCCCTCTTAGGTTGCTTTGGGACCAACATATTTCATATGTGTGTGTGTGTGTGTGTATTAAAAATACTTTATAAATTCACAAATTCAGTACCACTTACCCAAACAAATTCACATAGAAAAATCCTATTAAATCGCCAACCCTTGTTAAGTGATATTTTATTAGTATATATGAATATACATGATTATGTACCTAATTCTATTTGTACTAAAACTAAGTTAGTAATGCATTTAATATATTTGTTGATAATAAAAATGTTACACTAATAAGTTCTATAGTACAAGTACATAAATTAGATGTTATGTAAAATATATTTTTATTACAAGTAACAATTATACGAATCTTAATATGTGAACATCAGAACATGTATGTATAGATATATTATATAGATAGATTTTTAGTAAATATTAAAGTATATATAATTAATTGAACTCCGCCTGTGTCGAGTTTTTCTTAGCATAGCCGGTCCCAAACCCAGGTATAAAGGATGAGGGTTGCGTTAGGTCGACAGTGAGCACAAAATTTTGTCAATCTTACGAGATGAATCCATTACGATATTGCGCTAATGCTAGAGCGTTCCCCGTAAGCGACGCTTCACATTGCCTAAGTGCGGCAAATAGTGGGCAAAGGCCGCTACATCTCAATGGGGGTCCGGGTGTAGTGAAAAATATGCAAAGATCCTCACATAATGTAGGGGGAGGGTTGTGGGGAAGAAAAATATTTTAGAGAATAGGATTAGAATAAGAACTTGGATTATTGGAACTCTTATTGATAAATCAATGGAGGTGATAGGTATAATGATTAGGAGAAGAATTAACATTTTATATTTACAAGAGACAAAATGGGTAGGAAAAAAGGCTAAACTACTAGATAATTTAGGATTTAAACTTTGGCACTCAGGAGTAAACAAGACTGGAAATGGAGTAGGTATTATTATAGATGGGTTGATGAAAGATGATGTAGAGCAGGTGACTAGGAGAGGAGATAGAAGCTGCTTATGTCCCTTAAACTAATTTTAGGACGTGAAACTATTAATATCTTTAGTATCTATGCGCCTCAAGTAGGTATAGATGAGTCCATCAAGGCTAAATTTTGGAAGGATTTAGATGAGATGATAGGTAGTGTCTCCCAAGATGAGCAAATTTTTATAGGAGGTGATATAAATGGACATATGGAAAGAGATAATGAAGACTATGAAGAAGCGCATGGTGGATATGGTTATCACCTCCTATAAAAAGGAAAATCATCTTGGAATTTGGACATGGCATTGACCTTATGCATTATCAATACTTTTTTCAAGAAGAGAGAGAAACATTTAGTTACCTTTAAAAGTGGTTCAACAAAATCATGGATTGACTTTCTCGTCACAAGAAAGAGAGATAGAAGGGTTTGTAGAGATTGTAAAATCATATCAGGAGAAAGTTTAATCTCACAACATAGGCTTTTGGTTGTGGACTTGAGGCTTAAACATCACATTAGGCTAAGGAACCTACGTAAAAGGTATCATCTAGAATCCAGTGGAGGAATTTAAAGAAGGAAAAAGAAGAAATTTTCGAGGAAGATTTGTTAGGGCAAAGATCTGGGACTTTCAAGAAGAATCTGACACTTTATGGAGATAATTGGAGAGTCAAGAGGTTATGCTTCCATGAACAAGGAATCTTGGTGGTGGGATGAAGGTGTACAAAATAAAATCAAAGTTAAGAGAGCTAACTATAAGGCTCTATATAGTTGTGGAAGTGACGAAAATATTGAGAAATATAAGCTTGCTAAAAAATAGGCAAAAAATGCTGTAAGTGAAGCGAGGGATAGGGCTTTTGAAGATTTTTATGAAAAATTAGAGTCTAAGGTGGGGGAGTGAGATATTTATAAAATTGTTAAAGCAATAGCCCATAGAACGAAAGACTTAACCCAAGTTAAGTGTATCAAGGATGAAAGTAATAAGGTGCTAGTAAGAGATGAGAAAATTAAGGAAATGTAGAAGAGATACTTCCATCATCTATTCAATGAAAAAGACAATGGAGACGATATCATTTTAGGAAAGTTAGCTAAGTCTGAGGAATATACACACGTAATGTATTATCGAAGGAGACAAGAATCAGAGGTGGAAGAAGCTTTGAAGAAGATGAAGAAAGCAAAAACAGTTGGCCCCGATGATATTCCAATCGAGGTTAGAAATGCTTAGGAAAGAACGACATAAATCGGCTTACCAATATTTTCAATAAAATATTGAAAAGTAGAAAGATGCCTGTCCAATGGAAGAAAAGTTCTCTCATACCCATATTCAAAAATAAAATGGACATACAAAATTGTGCAAATTACATAGGTAATAAGTTAATGAGCCATACGATAAAATTTTGGGAGAGGGTGATAGAAAGAAAGTTAAGAAACGAGACTAAGAAATCAAATAATCAGTTTGGTTTCATGTCAGAGATCAACTATTGAAACCATACATCTCTTAAGGAGATTTATCGAGAGATACCGAGATAAGGAAAAGGATTTACATTTGATTTTTATTATACACACGAAAGTTCCTTATAAATATAGGTTTACACAAAGGTTCAACTCTATCATTTTTATTAATTTGCATATGGTTCTAAATACACTTACAATGTATATACAAAAGGAAATACCATAATTTATGTTATTTGCAGATGACATTATGTTAGTAGATGAAACAAAAGATGGTGTTAATGCTAAACTCAAAATTTGGAGAGAGATACTTGAGGCAAAAAGGTTTAGAATTAGTTGATCAAAAATAGAATATATGGAATTTAAATTTAGTAAGGGTGCAAGTAGGAATGGAACAGGGGTTAGTATCGGAGATCAAGAGATACCTATAAGTAAAAAATTTAAGTATTTAGGATCAATTTTTCAGAGTGATGGTGGGTCTATAGATCGAGATGTTACACATCGGATACAAGCGAGTTGGACTAAATGGAGAATGGCATCAAAAAAATTATGCGACCGCAAAATTTCTTTACGATTTAAGGGTAAATTCTATAGAACGGCAATTAGGCCAATGATGCTTTATGGGTCTGAGTGTTAGGCAGTGAATTACACACATGAGTAAAAGATGAGAGTAACAGAAATGTGAATGTTAAGATGGATGTGTAGGTACACTAGGATGGACAAGATATGTAATGAGCAAATTCGTGAAATAATTGGAGTAGCATCTATGGATGAGAAGATGAGAGAAACACGCTTAAGGTGGTTAGGTCATATGTTAATACGACCAATAGAAGCGCCTATCAGGTAAGTAGAATTTAGAAAGAGTACTCAATATAAGAGGGATAGGTGAAGACCGAAAAGACTTGGTGGGTAACTTATAAGAAAGACATAGCTCATTTAGGAATTGAGGAGGATATGGTCCATGATAGAGTGCAATAGCGTAGTAGGATTCATGCACCCGACTCTACTTAATAAGATTAAGGCTTGGTTTGTTTGTTTGTATATATAATTAATTGACTCTAGTATCTATATGAAGGAAACTAGTAGTGTATTTAATTAGTTATTAAAATAAATGTATTACATTAATAAGTTGGAAATTTTTTACATAGATTCGGTCCATAGTAAAGTACCATGGATCCCTTAGTCCATAAACCTCACATCACTCCACATTATCCCACTTCACTCAAGGGGGTGATGTGGAGCTTCATGCACTAACGGAGTTCATGGCATTATGCCATGACAATCTATACAAAATTTGAATAAGTTATACATTTATATTAATGTATAAGTGTAAAAATTTTACATAATGTGAACTATTATGTTGATAACTCCAATAATTATACAAACAAAAAAATTTAATTATTAAGAAAAAAGAATACTATCAGTTATTAACATATTTAATTATTAAGAATTAAAAATATTATGTCAAAAATATTATATATACAAATACATTAATTGTATTATCATAATATATGCTAAAATATTAAAAGAAATATAATTGTTCGACTTATTTGATTGGTAAAATCGAACGACTTGTTCGACCAGTAAACTAGTCAAATTAGTTAATCTGTATATCGATATTCGACCGATAATTTGACTTAAGAGTTGAAATCAAAATCGAGTCAAGAAATCGCTTAGTTAATTGCTTTCGAATCAAAATGAGTCGAAAGTCAAATAAGTCGAAACAAAATTTTTTTCGACTCCACTCGACTCAATAGTTTGACTTGGCTGAATGTCTTGAATACCCTAAAGTTAAAACCATTTAACCGTTTAATTAACTACAAGACTATAGTAATGAAAGAAAGAAAACATTTTACCTAAATTATACAACTTAAGCACTTGAAGCTGCCACATATTTCTCTCTTTTGTAATCGTAGTTGCTATATGGTGTTGAGAAATCCATTTTCCTTTGCTACAATGGCTTTTTGCCCGTGCCAAATCCAAAAGACATTAGAAATTGCAGTCTAGACAAAAAGCCATTCCAGCAATTTAAAATTATATATCTTGACACGTTACGTGCAATCTACAATAGTATAAAAGATTACTGAATCTTAACAGCGACAAGTAACAATCAAAATAGCCTAAAAGATTACTTAGCTTGTTTAGTAACATTTAACATGCAATGCTAGTAATAGTTATCTATTTTATGTCTTCTTTGCAGATATTTAATAATTACAAAAGAGATATGGATCATGAAAATGAAAGGGAAGCTGACATCCTACTTCTAAAACGACTCTCCTACCTGTCTAAACTTCTTTGCTCGAGTGTAAAAAAACAGACTTTCTATACATGTGGATAAGGATAAGCTAACAACAGTGACTGGAATCGTATAAAACATATCTTGTTAGGTCCAATCTGTTACCAACTCCTGATGAAATTAAAACTGGTAGTCTATTCAATTTGTAGTCCACAAGTTTGAGATCCTGCCATGGCTGTCAAAATCAACCCTCAGTTTTGCAGAACATGAAAAATTGAATGTCCTCTATCAGCTGAGTTCGCATGTATACTAGGCACACATACTGAAATAATAAGATCTCTAGTTGTACACACAATACAGAAATGTCAGTAGTTTAACAAGCTTCTGTAAAATGAAAAAGCGGAAAGGAACGCAATAATTTAATCAAGTGGGATGCGGATATTGCATTTGCTGAAGACCAGTCATGTGTCTTAAGAAGCTTCTGAAATTAACAAAGATGCAAAAACTTTTCCTACTGTTGTATACTGTTCTCTAGATGTCAGTTCTTCCAGATAAATCCCCTATATCTCTGAAGACTAACTCCTTCATCATTTAACCATTGCAATTTCGATGTGTAACAAATCGATTTATTGCACCAACAAAATGCTTTGACGGAGTAGACATAATCTAATAGCTGATAAGTGACCGCATAAAGGAACTGGAGCCATAGTAAACTGTCCATCCATTTTTTCCTGGAGTGATTAATAGGCCCACCAACTCATGTTGAGGATCAGAACAAGAAATTCATTCAAGCAAGTTAAGAAAAAGAGTTCTTCATCTTGGCTTATGTACTTCTATCTATTTTCAAATTGAACATTTTTTAGCTTAGAAACACAAGTACACAATCAACTCACCTTGCTGGTTAGCTTTATACAAATTACAGAAGATCATGCCCTTCCATGAGGTTTCAATAAACAATACTAGACCATGCTACCTGCAAATATATTTATCTACTAAACGTTTACATAAAGCTTTCAGTCTCTTAGCTAATCACCGGGCTTCCAATCAACCAAGTGCTTCAAGTGAATGCACAAGCTTATTAATAAACTTATTTTTAGGTTCTAGACTTAGTTGTTTGAAAATCCTTGTTTTTCATATCACCACAGACAACTGACTTATTACAAGGCTTATTTGGAAGTTTTCAAGAACATTGTGAACTCATTAATCTTATCACTGCACTATTAATCTGGTAAGCCTTTTATGAATGGAAACTAATGCACAGAGTACCATTCACTGTAGGGTCTCTACAAGGCAAGATTTAAGCATTCTTTCTCAAGAGAGGCCGACTTTGCATATTGAACTAATGACCTCCCAAGTCACAATGGATTACCCTGCCAATCAATCAAGGCTACTGCAGGAGATCATCTAGTGTTCAAAGTTAACTACAGAATAAACATCAGATTCTACATATGTCGCTAAGAACCTCGAGAAACAAAATTGCTAAAGTTGCTGAAAACCAAAATTTTTCACCGAGTTAGAACAGCTGGTGCTAAAGGAAGTTTGCTACCAAGCTTCATAATACACTAATAATAAGACCATCACAAAACTGTTTTCTGCTAGGTAGTTCAGAAACTCACTTGATTGTTTGGTGGTGTTCTTCTATCTCCTTCACTTTCTGTTTCCTTTGTATAGATATTAACAAAATTGATGTCATATATGAGTGTTGCATTTCCAGGTATATTGCAATCCCCTGTGCAAATAGAATGAAAAGATATCATTACCAATAAAGATGCTGCTACCCTGAATGTGGGCCTACTAAGATTTTTCCACAGATTAGCATGCAGAAACTGTAGAAATTTTTTTAATTCCTTCTTGCAAAGCTTTAGGCACACACATCAGGCAAAAAATGTACTCATAAATATGAAGTAGCTCTGAGATCACAATTTTATAGGTTTGGACAATAATTGTGATTTTCCGTTCTGAAAGTGTAAAATCTGTTGTAGTAGCAAGACAAATGTATAGATCTACTTTGTTTTAGCCTGATGCTAGATAAAGATGAGCCTCACAAGCTTAAGCAACACATTCATTAAGGAGCTCTAGGTGATACTAATTCCTGAGAATGGCTTTTACGATGAATTTTTATATCCATAATACAAGTAAATCAAATCCCACCTGAAAAGCAGCCAGCTGGGATTCTGGTCCGTATGCCAAATGTGGTGGTATTTGAAGCTTGCGTTTTCCACCTATGAAAATGTCAATATCAGATTTATCCTGGAAAAGAGTAACAGCACACTGGACCAGCCAATGCCTATTCATTCTGTGTAGAATCGAACCAACGAGCATTGGAGATAAGTCCTTCACCTCCAAAGATTCCTTGATCCAAACCCAATTATAACCTGTAAAAGGAAGTTATATGATCAATTACTGACCAGAGAAGACACATGGAAATCCAGCTTCAGTGTTTGTATAGAATAATTTTTCAAGTATCTAACTGAAACTATCAAACAGAAAATATAACTAGCTTTGGAAGTTCACTTGGTTTAACTTCAGCAAGAAGAAAGGATAAAATGTATTCAAGAATAACTCAATAGAAGAATGCTGCTTTTATAGGGAGATGATGAAATTAAAACTTCATTCTTTTGTTAAGGAGCATTAAATAATATAAGCGCCAAGGACAATCTTCGTTATGTTGCATTAACATCAACGAACTAGTAAACTTTCAAATGATATATGAAGAATCATACTGATTGAACCTTGTAATACTACCAAAACTGTATCTTGATTGGGTATAAGATGGTCACTTAACTCATCATTTAAGCCTTCTCCAGACTCTTATACAGTTTAGCAACAATATGTATCAGGACTCTTCTTGTCCAAAGAATGCCACTGCTTGTTTTGGTAAATATTAAACTACCCGACATATATAATGTATTTTATTGACTTATAAAACTACAGGCCAAATTGCATACAAATTTGCTGGTAATTGATTTTCCAATCTGTCATTCTTTATATAAGTCATGCATCCAGTATACATAATGATTTTCAAGGTCAACGTGACAATGAAAACACAGTATTTTCTATATTCCAATGAAGAGGAATCATAACGAAAAAGTCTAAGGAAATTACATTGGCTCTGGATATAGTCTCTACCATTAACAAGAAACATGTATGTGAATAGAACTAATATAGACTTGATCAATGCGTATATTTGATCCAAGCCATGGATGCCATCCAACATTTCATTCTGGACACGTTGGAGTGCATGTGCATATAGAGTAAGCATTTAAAACATGGACATAGCATGACAGTGCAGCCTGCAGAATGATCATGGTTTAACTTCTCCTATGCATATTCATCTATATGCAATTTATTTCTTTATTTTAGCCATATTTGCTTTACTATACAACATCTATATAGGTGTATAAGAGACAGGTTATAAACATCTAGATGGTTATATACTTTTGCATTGTGGCAATTTTAATGAATATGGAGGGAGTATACTACCTTGCCTACACCAATGCGCATAGTGAGGGGTCTGGCACGTTTATAACTACTATCGAAAACTATCCCATCATCAAATCTTGCTGTATAATGAACCTGCATAAACAAGCAACAGACAAAGCGAGAAAATGATAAATATTTCTTTTACCTTTTATGTCCCTCACTGTCTTTGATTGTTTCAGCTTAAAATCAAGACAAAGCAAAATATAGTGTGAAGATTTTAGTCAGAATTGTAAGAAAAACCATCCTATTGGCTCCATGGACTGTGGAAAATACTGAACCCAACACCATTGCTCTGAGAATTCAACAACTGGAAGGGCCTTTGCTGCTTACTCATTATCATAGAAGCTATTGATAACCAAATCTCTTGACACTTAGGATTCTCTCTGTTATTGCCTTAAATTTCACTCAATTTCCCTCTCTGACAGACTATGTAGATGAAAATAAGCACCCTTTTCCATTTAAGTTACTTCCAAATGCTAAAGAATATAACCATTCAACTCAAAACCAGTTGACAATGAGCGGAGTTGCCTAATAACTGTATTAATTGTGTAGAAATCCTTGGGAAACGGATCTTGGACTTTGTCCTTACCACTAGTCTCCTAAACTAGTTAGTTATGGATGATCTACCACTTCTTAATGCAACATGTTAACTATGGCAATTAAAGCAGCTATAAATCATGTTTAATTAAAAAGAAAACTTATAGAACTATAACACAAATGTTCTTTTATTTATCTTCCTCTTTTTTTTTTTTTTTTTTTGGGGGGTGTTAAAAACAGTAAAATAACCTCTTGCCTTTGGACTTTTATTTGGACTATATCTCTCTAAGCAAAGCCATAATTTCCTAATTCTCTATGTAATCTGTGCATTGAGTACCGTGAACCACGTATCGAGTACACATATAACTTTTATATATATATATATATATATATATATAGTGACGTATTGCGTATGCCTACCAATAACCTTACTATATCACTAGAGAATACCAGATATAGGGTAAGTATATGAGCCAAAGTTCGTAAGGAAAAAAAAAACTAGATATAGGGTAAGTATATGAGCCAAAGTTCGTAAGGAAAAAAAAAACTATCACAAGAATACCAGAATAAAATACAATTCTACTAAAAAATGATGCCCATTCTGAAGAAATACAAAAAAGGGATGGAGGTTTGCAAGTTGCAACAGAAACACTAACTGTAAAAAACTCACATTGATAAGTTCACCAAAAGGAGCCTCAGGGCCAGAACCAACAGAAATATCACAGTAACCAAGGCCCGACCGAACATAGCTGAATTCACAAGGTGGATCAGCTACAGTTGCTTAGTACTCAATTCTGGTGGTGTTTGCATCCAACGTTGTTGAGCCCACAATTGCACCAGCCAAAAGTCCCAACCCCACTTGGCATATTTGCTTCTTGCTGATAATATTCGGTGAATTTGGTGATGATAATGCAGTTACTTTGAAAGTGGGAGAATTGGGTTTGGGACGGATTGGTTGGATTGTGTGAAGCTTTGGTGTCATAAAGGTTGGAGATAGTGTGGAGACCGCCATTTTTTGCTATCTCTTTGTAAATGAAATTCAATTTGGATTTGGATGGTTTTTAAGTGTGAGATATTTGGAGCTGTTGAAAGGTATAGGATATGGGTGAAGTGTGGAGCAAAATAGCGGAGGAAATCATTATTATTAGCATATATATATATATATATATACATATTGGCAAATTAAAATATACACAGGGGTCCTACTTTTTTTTTTTTTAATTTAAATGTTTTTTATGAAGGGTAATAAATAGGAGTAGTACAAATTTTTTTTTTCTTTGGGTTTTTTTTTTTTTTAAGAACAGAATAAACAGTAAAAATGTTTTGGTTCGATCGGCCTATGAACTGTTTTTTTTTTTATGAAATAAATAGTATTTATTTTAAATGTTTCAAGATAAACAAAAACATATCAAGAATATCGAACTTAAACCATATAAACTGTAGTGGTTATGTTTGGCTGCAAATATTAGGTAGTATTTGCCAAATATTATATAATCACCTTAAATTGTGTTTGGTTGGCAAAAATAGTATTTACCAAATAATATTTACACCTATTCATATTTTGTCTTATTCATTATTTATACCATAGATATTAAACCCGATTCGAGATGAAATCGACAAGAAATTTGGATCAATAGGTTACTGGTTCAATCAGTAGATCACTGATTCAACTGGTAGTTTACTAAAATATATTATTACAATAGTATTTAATATAATCCACTTTCAAATTATTATATACAATACATATAATTAAAATATTTAAAATATGTTGTATCAAATCTTCAATTAGTTATAAATGAATTCAGTAATCATTATTTTCTCTAAGAGCAACAAGAAATATATTGGAATAGTTAACTTTAAATTCTTGTATATATGTAATTTAATAATAGTTACAATAAATAAGGTATATAATGATATACTAACAAATGCATAAAAATTACAAGAAAATTTACATATAATATTTAATTTAAGTTTTTGTAATATATAGTTATAAGAATAGTTAATGTCAAATATATAATCATACAGAAACAAATATCCAAAAATTATATTTAAATCATTCATTAGAGGATTTTGTTGTTGCAGTATTTTCATATAAAATATGTCTATTTGTTTAGGTTCTTATTATATATCTAATTTAAAAAACTTTAACTATATAGTATTATGGGGTACTATCTTGTTGTAAAAAAATATAAAGATTGTCATGATTTGATAATTTATGTCTTTAGAAGTTCTTTAAAAAAATAAATATTTTTTATTGTTTTAGAAAGTTTTCAATTTATTTTTTGAAAAACGAAGTTGTCATAATGTTATATATTTATATTAGTCATTTTTATTTGAAAAAGAAAGTTGGGAAAAAAAAAAGAATAAATACAAAACAAAACAGATATAATAAATATAAAGGAATTTCAGCAACACAATCAAGCAACTGGTTCAGATAGTTCAACTGACGATAGTTCACTATTTATTTTTTCCATTTCTTGAATTCACGGTTTTTCTTCTTCCTATTTGGTTGTACTAATAAAGTTGTCGTAAGTTACAATTCCTTGATCGAACTACGCAAAAGTTTGAATTAATGAATGTAGAGTAATTTGAACATCAAAATAACAAAAATTTAGAAGAAAGTGTACTGATATTTATTTGTGTTATATAACATGGTTAGTAGAGTCGAACAATCTAGTTTCGAATCACATTCTTCGTTTTAAAAGTATAAAATTTTAAGAAAAATATTTAAATAGATTCGATTTTTGATTTAATTTGTATAGCCCATAGTCAAAATTTAATTTTATAAATTTTACTTACACCAGCTAATATTATATATTTCATAAGATTTAATTTACATCATAAAATTTATAAATAAGGTCAAAAATTAAATTTATCTAAATATTTATCAAATTTTAAATTACGCATATCAAACATCCAATCATTTATATCTTCCGAACTCAGGGTCCTAACTTCGCATTGTACAACCCAAGTTGTCATACATGCGTTCATCTAGATGTTGTCTAGCAACGCCCGAACCTGAAATAGCGAACAACGCCCAACAAACTTGAAAACAATTAGGCCACTCAACCTCAATAGATGATAGTTAGGACACACTTCGACTAGCGTAATGAATGCATGTTTGTTATGCGTAAAATTCAAATTTAATAAACATATAAATTGTATTAAAAGACAAAACTAATTACTATTGTCATTATATTTATTTTAAAATATTATTGTGTATCCAAATAATTTCTTCAAATAATAGTTATTCATTATTTACTATCTAAATGGATATTTTGAAATATTATTTCATATCCAAACAAATATCTCATTATTTCAAAAGTCAATATTATTTGCCAAATACAATAAAAAAGTTTGACCAACTATTTTTCCCCAAATAATGGCTTAGCATTTGCAATCCAAATGCAACCAATTTAGTATTTGTAATCCAAACATTTTTCTATCAACTTAATTTAGTGCTAATTTCACTTTAGACTCTTGATATGTTTTAAGTGTGTATCATTTTAGATTAATATTATTTTTATGGACTAACGGTCAAATCTAATGATATTTGATTTTAGATTAAAATAAAAATTTTACCCTCAAATTGTTGATGTGTTGACAAATATTTTCATGAAACTCAAAATATCTTATTTTCTTTCCATAGATAGAGCTTGATGAATTTTGAGATGTGATAATAAAAGATGAAAAATTGTTAAATAATTTCAACAAAATAAGACGAAAAAAGTTTACAGAATGATGTTTGTAGAAATATAGTCTTTTATTTAGACAAAGAGTATAAGGGTATTTTTGTCAACAGGAATATCAATGCTGAATTGGATGTAACAGAAGGATTTAAGTGTCTAACAAAACGATAGGGACTAAAATGATAATAACACTAAATATTAAGACAGTAAAGCAAAATTAACCATTTAATTTATCCATTTGATGTGCAACGACTACTAAAATAAAATAAAATAAAAATTTGTCAAACATTTTTCACCTAAGATTAACAGAGCATTATTAATTGGGCCAACAACAAATGCCTATATAAATTATGGTGTAAAATTCCTGAATTAAAAAAGTGGTTTATAACAACATATTACTCTGCCAATACTTTATGGATAAAAAAATTTATTTAAACATTTTAGAAGAGAAGAACTTTTAACAGTGTCAACACATTTTTTTTTAAAAAAAACATTATTTTAATTTAAAAAAGCCAATAAATAATTAGAGCACACATGAACTTATATAACTGAACTTCATTATGTAAGACCATGTGCGATTTAATTTTTAATATATATATATATATATTTCATTTAAAAATTAAAAAATATTATATCTAAAGGTTTTGGAACAAAAACTTTGGTGGATTAAAGTAGCGGCTTTACTTGGCTTACCCTTGAGTCACCCCTGCACGGTATAATATCATGTATTATAAAAAAAATATCTGTGCAAACTTTTAAAACGAGTGGAATAGATCCTCGACCGAACTGTAGACCTTTCCAAAAGTATTATCTTACTATATATATAAAGAGAGAGCTTCATTTGGGGTAAAGGATTTTCTATCTCACATCCTATGTCACTTCCTATCACACCACTTAACGAACTGTCAAGATCAAGTAATGTGATTTTAATTGAGTAATCTTGATAGTTCATTAGGCAATGTGACAGGGAGTGGTATAACTCCCTAATATGAAGAAGAAAGTTCTAAATTAAAAACTATAACTACCATCTAATCAAAATAATAATAATAGAATAATAATAACTATCATCAAGTAACAAAAAAAATGGTTTAAAACTATCTAATTATGTAATTATTTATAAAAGTTATCTCTTAAATTTATTTAAAAAATCATTCTATATTTTTAATTTAACAATACTGAATTATTTAATTAATATTATAAATTGTATAGGTTATGGATGTCTACTCATGTATTTTAATTTTAATAAGTTGTAGAAATCTCTCTATATCTAAACATTTGATAATTGTAGATACAAGTTACGTTATTTACATTACTTAACTTATGGGCTATTGTATTCTTATAATTACATGCATTATATGAGTTATAAAAGTACAGGTGGTGGAGCAATTGGAACATATATCACACAGAATAGATATTTAGGTACTTTCTTACCTCAATATCAAATTTATTATTAATTTAGATTATTACTTTGAATCATGTCAAATCTTACCGAATTTACGGCTCTTGACGTAACGGCCAAGAATTTATTGAATCATGTCAAATCTTACCAAATTCGAATTTACGGCTCTTGACATAACGGGCAAGAATTTATCTTTCATGGATTTTGAATGTTGAAATCCATTTGAATTCCATGAGTCTTGGAGACACCATCAAAAAAAAAAATACTGCATCCAAACAAGAAAAATCAATAATTTTCTTTTGTCATCACATCCATAAAGGATTAAAAAGTGAGTGTCTCACTGTAAAAGATTCTACAGATCTATGAAAAAGTCTAAAAGATCGATTTGACCGCCAGAAAACAGTAATTCTTCCCAAACCTCGTTATGAGTGGATGTTGCAGGAGTAGTTTTAAATCTGTCTCTTATACACATCTAGATAGAATAAAACATTCTAGATTTTTCACACTTCGAATGTATTCCTGCATCAACAATATCGTGAAAAAGGTTTTACGAGATATTCATCAACTAATTTCATGCATTGTGGCTGAGTTAAATAATAAATTATTGATGAAAAATCATGAATCTTGTACCACTAGAACTGTTCCATTCCCTGACGTGAATGCAAATATGTCTGGAACTGTTTCATTCCCTAAAGTGAAAGTAGCTATACATAACAATTTTAAAAATAATTGTGGTTATGGCTGTTGCCGTAAACGTGGACGCAGACGTGGACATGGTCGTGGTCATGGAAAAGGTCGTAATATCCATACCACTAGAAGTGGAGTATTCCTAAAGATAATGAGAAAGGGAAAGAAAAGGTTGGTCAAAATAATCCTACCAAAAATACTAAAAATTTGTATTATCGATATGGTATGAAAGGACATTGATCACATACTTATTGTACTATTGAGTATCTTGTTAAACTTTATTAAGCATCCATCAAAAGAAAAGAGAAAAATGTGAAAGCGAATATGACTTATCAAAGTGATGGTATTATGACAAATTTTACTAATAAAATTGATGACTCAAACTATAATGCTGATGACTTCAATGACCTCACCGATATAACACATCTAGATGCATTAAATTTCTTTGAGAGTTATGAATAAAGAGCTGGGAATGAATAAAATTGTGAATTTTTTTTTAGTTTATTCAGTAATTTTTTTTATATAATTTAGTTTAAATTGCAGCATTTATTTTAATGTAATTTGTTTCTTTTTTTTGCAACATTTATTTTGATTAAGTTATTTTTTAATGAAGAATATGAATATTTCTCATTCAATGATTGGATTAAAAAACAACAGTGAATACTTATGCACATCATGGTGCATAAGTATACAATGGCTGTCTCTTATATACACATCTAGATGTGTATAAGAGACAGATACCACACATACCCAATTTCGGTAGTACTTGAATTAATCGATAATTGGAAGAGCCACTATATTATTACGTGGAGGAACAAAATTCATTATAAATAATGCATTATTTTTTGCTAAATCTCAAATAAATTTGTTAAGTTTTAAAAATATTTGCTGAAATAGATATTATATTGAGACTGTAAATAAGAAAAATATTGAGCATATATATATATCACAAAAATAATATCTGAAAAAAATGTGTTTTGAAAAAGTTGTCTACTTTTTCTTCTGATTTGTAGTATACATATATTAGTACAATTGAATCACATGTTACAGTAAATTAGAAGTTTACTGATCCAAATACTTTTATTATTTGGCATGACCAGTTAGGCCATCTCGAGAACAATATCATGCATGAATAATTACAAATTCACATGGATATTTATTGAAGAACCTAAAAATTTCTTAATTTGGTGAATTTTCTTGGGCTGTTTTTTCTCAAGAAAAATTAATTATTAGACCATCACCAATTAAAATCGGGACTGAGTCCCCAGCATTCCTAGAACGTATTCAGGGTGATATCTGTGGACCCATTCACTCGTCGTATGGACCATTTATATATTTTATAGTTTTGCTAGATGGTCTCATGTGTATTTATTATCTTCTCATAACTTGGCGTTTGCGAGATTACTTGTTCAAATAATTCAATTAAATTGTTACAAAATTCAAATCTAGTAAGTCAAGAAAATTGTACTTGATAATCCGGTAGATTTGTCTCAGATATTTAATGATTTTTGTATGTCAATTGGTATAACTATTGAACATCTTGTAGCGCATGTTATACTCAAAATGGTTTAGGAAATCATTCACAAAGCATCTCCAATTAATAGTTAGACTATTACTTATGAAAACAGAATTTCCTACTTCTACGTGGGACATGCTATTTTGCATGCGAATAAGAGACAGATGTGTAAACTAATTATAATAGAAAGAATTTCAAATGATTTGTTAGTCTAATACGTACAAGCTGATCTCATATACCCATCTAAAAAATTTTGATTGTGTGATATATGTTCCAATTGCTCAAGCCACCACAATGCACAAAGATGGGTCCTCAAAGAAAGTTTGGAATACATGTTGGATATAAGCCCCCTCTAAAATTGAATATTTTGAACAATTAATAGGAGATTTATTTATGAAAGATTTTGCCGATTATTTAGATGTCTATTTTCTCAACATTAGGGAAGATAAACAGTTTGATAGAAAAATTGAATGGAATAAATTATTGTTATCGCACGTTGATCCTTGTGTAAAACAATGTGAACTAGAAGTTCAAAAGGTAATTCATTTGCAAAATATTGTGAATCAACTATCAGATTCATTTACTAATCTAAAATGAGTTACTAAATCTCATATACTAGTTGGAAATGTTCCAATTAGAATTGAAGTTCCTAGAACAACCTGTTAGTGAAAATGATATTAAACTACGCCTAAAGTATGGTAGACCAATCGGTTCCAAAGATAAGAATTCTCGAAAGAGAAAAGGAGTAGCTATTCAAGATGGTTGTATAATGGATGGAATGCTTCCGAAAGCTGACCAACCTCTTAGGTACATGAATCTAGATGTCTATTAGAGATATCGATATGTTATGTCTTTACTGGAAAAAGATGTAACCAAATCTAGACTTTGTCTATTATACACATCTGATGTTTTGAATGATTGTGATATAGTTCTTGAACCTAAATCGGATCCATTTTGGCCAGAGATCATTGGCCAAAATGGAAAAATACAATTTAAGTAGAGTTAAATTCACTTTTAAAACGTGAGGTTTTTGGACTTGTAGTCCAAACACCTAAAGGTGTAAAGTTGGTGGAGTATAAATGGGTATTTGTGTGAAAATAAAATGAGAAGAATGAAATTGTGTGATACAAAACTCGTCTTGTCGCACAAGAATTTTCACAATGACCCAACATTGATTATGAAGAAATATATTCTCTTGTGGTGGATGCAATTACCTTTAGATATCTTATTAGTTTGACAGTTTAATGGATGTTGTGACAAACCTATTTATATAGCTTACTTGATACATAAATTTATATAAAAATTCTTGAAAGATTTAATATGCTTGACGCATATAAAGTTTTTCAAGAAAATTGTTTAATAAAATTACATAAATTCTTGTATGGATTAAAGCAATTTGGGTATGTGTGGTATAATCGTCTCAGTAAGTATCCCTTAAAAGAGAGTTACATAAATGATCCAATTTATCCAATTTTTATAAAAAGAACTATATCACAATTTGTGATAATTACTGTATATATTAATGATATAAATATTATTGGAACTCCTCAATATTTTCAAAATATAATGAATTATTTAAAAAAAGAATTTGAGATGAAAGATCCATGTAAAATGAAATTTATCGATGTATAAGGATTGAGCTCTTAACACATCTAAATGTTTATAAGAGACAGTGATTAACTTATACGGAGTATTTCATTTTGATATATATGGATAATAAACACATCTATTGAGTACCCCAATCGTTGTGAAATTACTTGATGTGAATCTGTCTCTTATACACATCTAGATGTGTGATGGATAGTTTGAGTCATCAATTTTATTAGTAAAAAGATGCTATAGGAACATTAATGTATCTTGCTAATAATATACAACCTGATATAATATTTGTTGTAAGTTTGTTAGCAAAATTTAATTTTTCTCCTATATACAAATACTGGAATAGCATTAAACTTTATATTTATATTCCTACGAGATACTATTGGATCATTTATGTAACTCTCTTTTAAGGGATACTTACTGAGCTGTCTCTTATACACATCTAGATGTGTATAAGAGACAGACATATTTTTGTGATATATATATACTGTCTCTTATACACATCTAGATGCTTATATCCAAGTTATGAGAAGATAATAAACTGCTCTCTTATCAAATCATCTAGAATTAATTAAGATATATGACACAAGTATTGCAATATATTTTTTCAAATGTTGATGTTGGTAGTGTCTTTGTAAATAAATCAGTTAAGTTATCATATGAGTGAAAAACAATAAAAGTATTTGGATAATTAATTTTTAAAATTTTTCTTGAGAGGTTATATCAAAGGAGATAGAGCGAAATATATTTCCTCAAAATTTTTCTGTACTCATGATCTTCGGAAGAATAGTGATATTAATATCCAACAGATTCACTCATATGATAACTTAACTGATTTATTTACAAAGACACTACCAACATCAACATTTGAAAAAATAGTTTGCAATATCAGAATGTGTCATTTTAAGAATATTAATTGATGTTTTCATAAGGGGGAGTAATAGTACATACTGTACTCTTTTGTCATTGATTATATTTTCTCCCAATAAATTTTTTAGGTAAGGTTTTTAATGGGACAGCATGCCATAAGTAAATCTACATATATTGTGTATTATTTTTCATTCACTAGATTTTTTCGTTCCACTGAGTTTTTCCTTGTAAGGTTTTAATGAGGCACATGTTCTAGTTAATAGATATACAAGGGAGAGTGTTATAAATTCTATAGGTTGTGGATGTCTACACATATTTTAATAATTAAAGATTTGATAAGTTGTAGTGAAAGTCTATCTATATTTAAATATTTGATAACTGCATATACAACTTACGTTATTTACATTATGTAAGTTATGTATCATTGTACTCTTATACATACATGCACTACATGAGAAATAAAAGTACTAACTGTCAGATCTTTCATATTTCTTTTCTCTCTTTCTCTCAATTCCATACAATTGATATATTTTGTTTAACTTTTATAACAATTAAAGTTATATTTATAATTTTTCTTTTAAATGGCACACATATAGAGTGTACCAAAATCACTAGTTGTATATTAATAGTCCAATACAACTAGTTAAAATTTGGCAAAATTATATCCTCTCCTTATTGAACCATTTTATTGTATTTTAAATATTTCAACAATACAACTTCATTTATTTTTAAAACTTGTATTAAAAAATCTGTATAACACAACAAAATGATTTGCTAATGGGATTGTAGAACTCCTTTAATTTGCTTATCCATTTCTTTCATAGTATTTCATTTTTCTTACCAAAGTAAATAGTAAAGGGAGATTCTACGAGTCTGTTTTAGAAGCACATTATTACGCGTACGTGTTTTTAAAGTACAGTAAGATATAGAATTTTTAATGGTAAATACATCACATGTTCTAGTAGAATAGAGAGAGTGAGAAGAGAATAATTCCCGGTCACAAATACCAATTCAAAACAAACTTCCCCACCCTTCAAGATAACGGTGTCACCGAGATTCTAGATTTCCACAAACCTTTCCAACCCAAGAGGTTCAGTCTCCATGTCATTATCCCTTCTTCCTCCCCAGTCACCTATCTTATTCCTTCGAATCAATCAATTAGGCAACAAAAACAAATTAATTATTGTTTCAAAATTGTAACACATCTTTTCTACCTTAAAATCTTCTTGAAAATTAAGCTACCGATTATTAAACTAATTAACAATGGGACGTGTTAAGCTTCCTATATCAAGAATAGTAAATAACACCAACAGACAAGTCACATTTTCCAAACGCGTTATAGAAATGGAATCCTGAAAAAGGCTTATGAATTAGCCGTTCTATGTGATATAGATATTGCCCTTATCATGATTTCTCCTTCTGGACGCATCAGCTTCTTCTCAGCCAACAAAAGGTATTAATATAATGGAATTCCTAGTAGACCCTCTAGTATTGCATTGATTTGACGATAATTTACGTGATATTATTATGATTTTATGTCACAGAATTGAAGATGTTATGTTACAATATCTTAATCTTAAGGATGAGGAAAGAGAATCAGATCAGGAATCAGAAGGGTAATTTTCTTTCTTTCTTTTCTTGATCACATCCTTATGAGTTAATTTTTCATGCACGTTGTAAAAAATATTTTAAATTATAATTCCGTGATAATGTAAACATCCGATAGTATAAACTTTTTGTCGGTGTAAGAAAAATTAATTCTTTTTTTATTTGTCATCGTGCGTACACATCTAATTTATGTGTTTGTACGTTTCCTTTGATTAACTATTAATGTGATACAATGGTAAATCTTGGTAAATTTACCAAGAACCATATGACATTCAGGTAATGTGTTATATCATAATTGGTATGGTATTTCCGAATTTGGATGAGGGAAAAACAACTTCAAACTCAATGTCTCACATACTTAATTAATGCAGTTTGTAATAAGCACCTTAACGCGACTCAAAAATGAAGAAACTGGAACTCAAAGGTATTTTCTTTATCCATTTTCCCTCAAAGTCAATTTTTCTAACGAAATTTATGCTCATTTCATTGATTTTGGTTGATAATCCTGATAATGTCAATTCTTGAATCAGCTCTGAAGTTCTTACCTTACAAGCACAGGTAAAATATTAGTGCTCATTAGCATTGAATGTGATACTTGTAGCCTCCCTTTAGTTTAATTTGGCTATTAATGACCTCCATTTTTGTTTTATTTTCAGGAATACAAACAAGAAATTATGAACTTGCAACATCAACTTGAGATATCCAAGGAACAGCTAAGGTGAGGAAAATATAAACAAACAAACAACCATGGATTATATCCTCTTCAATTAATAAACACATATAGATTTGTACAATTTACTCACCAAGTCTTTTTCGGTGTCTTCTAACCTCTCTTATGTTGATTATTCTTTCTAAAATCTACTTGCTTAACAAACGCTTCTATTGACCGTAACACATGACCTAAGCTTTTACAAGTATTTCAGCATCATTTTCAATTCTGTCAGTTGAATATTGCTTGGCAAAAGTACATTTGCTTTATTAAGCCAAAGTATCCGTTTCGTGGGATCTAGTTGTTTTGTAATGCTTGAATGGTTAATAGGATATTAACTGGATTATACACATTTAGTACTGTACAACTTAAGTTTTTTAGACGAGTTGTTCAGGTTCAAAAGTTAAATGCACTAGTATACACTTCGGATCATTGTACTTTTAAGTACCTGGACATGGCTCTCTAATTCTTTTCCCGTGATGATTAAATCTGAAGAGCGTTGGAATCAGATCTTCAAAATTTTACATCCTTAGGTGAACTTGAATCATGTGAAGAGCGCCTATCAGACGCTTTGAACCTTGTTGAGAAAAGAAAGGTAAAATGTTGCATCCAATTTCTATAAGAAGACTTTTATCTGTCTCCTCCTGAATATTTCTTGTCCAGTTTTCATGCATTCATGATCTCCTCTGCCTGTATTTCTTGTTTCAGAGACATCTATTAACCGATCATTCTTCAAGTTATCAGGAGACTGTAGAGGTACAGTAATAAATCACTGATTTCATTGGATGCATTTTCTTTCCAATAATTCCAAATCATTTACTGTCCATTTTGTTGATTTTTTTTTTATAGCAAATAAACACAGTGGTTCAATACATCATCAATGCACAAGCAGAGGGAAACACATCTTCTCTTCAGAACCCGGAATTTAGTTCTTGGGCGCAGCATGGCCATAAACTACACATGGATGGATCAAATTGTGTGCCTGTTGGATCTGAGGCATCTTCAATTTTCCTTAGGTGCGAATTTTTTGGCTTCCAATTTGACACATTACAGCTTTGCGTACTTTTATCCATATCATATGATTTGGAACTAATTCTCAGGAATTGTCATCACCAACAGTTATGAATTCAATTTGCCAAACAAGATCAAATGATAATAGACAAAATGCAGAGCCGTATCAGTTTAGCAATTTGAGTGATGACTGCACTCAGCAATGGCATCATTCAGCTGAGCTTTTTCCTGCCTCAATGACACAAGAAACTTCGGTATCTCTAGTAAGGGCCCTCTTCTAGATTGTTTTTTTTGTCGACAAATTTGACATCATTAACTCAAATTTGTCTTGACTAAAAGGTTATAATTATATATCCTGACCTCATAGAAACACATATTAAAAGGGGACAATTTCATCGAACCCCTTATAATGTGGCTAATATTTAGATAGTCCCTATAATTTCGAACATACAATACACTTCTTTGTAGTTTTGAGTTGTGCAACATTGAGTTTCTGGGTTGTTTTTCCCTCAAAGGCTTGAGTATAATATATTTAAATTTTAGGCAAAAATCACAATTAGATTTTTAAAATTTAATCTATTTTACAAAAATACCCAACCACTAGAAGACAGATTGTAAATTTACAAATCAAGAGGGAAAAATTAAGCGAGTCCCTTGTAATTTACCTTATTAAAAGCCATAAACCTTAAGATTAATCTACAAATTGACAAAGATAACTCTATTAACATCTAGATTCATTAGTATTATTGTCTAAATTCATTATATCAATAAAAAATCTTTTTGAATGATGTTTAAATTTGTTGTATAGTTTAGATTCATTATATCTGTATGTTTATAATTATAGGTCATTGTACTATTGGTCATACATTGTATTTCTCCATTATAGGTCATTGTACTATTGATCATCACATACAATTTTTCCAATTTTGTTTACCATTTTAACATGACATCAAAACGCTGTTGAAATGTGTGGAGAAATATATATTGGTCATTAGTTTAGTGGCCTATATTTATAACTTACAGATACATAGTGAATATAAATTCTACAACGAAACTAGACAAAATCTAGATAATAATTAATAGAGATTCTAACCATCACATTTTAGTTTGTTAGCTTTTGGGTAGAAATTGTGTTGTGTCGTGTTATAGTCATGTTCGAATTGAAAATTTTCAGTCTTAATTCTACCCAATTAATAATTGATTCATGTCGTATCGAATTCATTTATTGTCGTGTCTTGTCGTGTTGAACTTGCCTAACTCAATTAGATTTCACCAGTCATTTTGTCAATTTGTATAATTGCAAAATGAATACAATAAATAACAAAAACAAATCCTTATTCGTCATTTTTCATTCTTTTTAATTTCTAAAGTGATAATTAGTGTGTTAGATTTACAAAACATGTTTACTATTCAGTATGTGATATTCATATGCTGGTTTCAAATATAGTTCCTATACATAGTGGGTAACTAAATTATTTTTGATAAATATTAATGAAAGAGTCAAAATGTAATTATTCAAACTTTCATGATGCTTGTAACTACTTTTAATAATGAATTATTACTATGCAAGTGTAATAGTCATAGAGATATTTAATTGTTTGTCAGTTCACATGGAATAGCCATATAGCCAACTTGTTTACTGCAATCTTATACCTAATTAACGAAACATTAATAATTTATTCTATTCAAAATAAGGAAGTCAACGAACTCTTAGACCAAAATACTTACCAACCAACACTTTTTAAGAATCAACCTCAAGTTTGAATCACAATAATAAGGAAATTATAGCACAATACATAACAAAAATTTTTAGTCAATAAAATTTTCAGGTTACCCAATAACCCGCAACAACCCGACCCAACATATTTAGTTGTACTAGTAAGGTGCACGTGCGATGCACGTGTTGATCCATATATCCATTTTGTTTTATTTGTAAATCTCTTATATGAACAATAAATTTGTGTATAATACTCATGGTATACATACGATCATATCGATCATTTTCCTAATGCACATAAGGAGAAAGTGTGTTACATTTTTAGGTTTTTAGATTTATACAATTAGGACAAAAAATGATTAGTAAAACTGTGATTTAATATTATAGAATTTTTCGACTCAAAAGTTTGCATGCCTTGATTCAGTATTGCCTTTTAACTTTATCTCATTACAACCCTAAACTATAATTTTTAGACATGTAAACCATTTCAACTAAAGGCAATATCCTATATGGATCTAATGCTGTATTTATGGTTTATAAAATTACATTTTACTACTTGAAAATACTTGAAAGTTGTTTGTATTAGAACTACAAATTTAGTTACTTTTTATTTCCCCTATCAAATTCTTTTGGTTTCTTATTCACATCTAGATTGTATTTATAACCTGTCTTGGTATTTAATGTAGGGATTATTTTTTAATAAATAATAATAATACATGTGATTTTTGTTTAAGAAAACAAACAATTTCATTAATATTGCAATATTTACATCATTATGAGTATGTTCGAAATTATAGGGACTATTTACTAAATATGATTATACTAAGTGCTAGTTTATTTATCATTATATCACTCCTTATTGTTATAGTGACATCCTTATTACCTAACTTTTTAACTTAAATAAAATATCTTTTAGAATTTTGCTACAATAGAAAAGTTAGGTAATTATTAAAATTTGTTACATAATACAAAAGGTTAATATAAGAGTTTATAAAAAGTCGTTTTCATTAACTATATTAAGATGCTTATTTGTTATAGTAATTTGATTCAAATATCTCATTACTTTTGGAAATTATACATTTCTACAGATAATCCGTATGATAAGCCTTATCTTCATTAGATTCTATAGTACTTTTTAACACAAACACACCCTTTAGTTAAAAATATAATTGTTTTAACAAAAAATAAACCTCCTTGGCAGGGGCCGAGATAAAAATTCTTGTTAGTGAGGGCAAAGGTCAAGTTCTTTCAAATCAGTAAACATTGTATTTAAAATCTTTTACATTAGCATATGAAAATTTCTCTAAGTTGTTATGGTATCTTTGCAAATTTTAAAATCTAGTTAATATAACAATAAAATTTTGTCGAGCCATAATATGCAAATATTACATATTGGCAAGGATACTTTTTAATTTAGGATTTCAAAGAAGTTTTGGAGCAAAAAAAAAAAAAAAAATATATAAAAAAAAAAAAATAAGGCATTTAATTGAAGATGAAAAGAAATTTTATTATTGACTTTTTAATTCTTGCCCTAAGTTAGGCAAGTCTATTGCATTTTTCATGATTTATATAGATTTTTGGGGAGGGGGGAAATGAATCTAATCTATAGAACAGACTAAAATGTCTATAACTAAACAACTCTCTATGAAATGGCATTCATGAGGCCATTCCATAATTTTTTATTGACCTCACTAATTTATAAATTTAGTAGGTAAAAAAATAAAAAATTATGGCCTCATGTAGATCTTTGGTATTGATATTTTCTCGATAAACTTTCTTCATTAATTTTTAAGTGCTTTTCAAAAGACCAAAACCTTTTTTTTGGCATTTCTGGGTAGGTAATTGCTTTACCCTCAACTTTGAAACTTTACAAAATAGGTAAGTAAAAATTTTAAAAATTGTAGTTTTATCATATAATTGTACCTTCTAAATTGTGAGATTTTTCTTTTTTCTTTACATTGGCAACTTAAAATTTTGAAGTTCTTAAATCAAACAATTGAAATGATTGCATATTTAAAATTAAGAATAAGTATCACAAAAAACATAAAATTTTCAATGACTTTTAAAATTTAGTACATAAAATAGACATATATTTTCAATTTAAATTCATTTTTTAACATGGTATAAGTTATATAAAATTTAAGTACTTTTATAAAAATATAAGATGTGTATAAGAGACTTTGTAAAATAAATCAAATACATTTATAGTTGTACATCGAATTACTATCCAGTTTAATATATATAAACAACAGAAATTAATTGCAATTACGATAGGAAAGAATAAAAAAGCTACAGATAAGTGGCCTATTTGATACTTGCTTTTAGTGAATCAGAATACATTGAGAATACACATAAAGGCACAAATTAGAATCCATTACCAGGTCTTACGAGTTGGAGTCTTTTTTTTTTTTTTTTTTTGTAAACTACCAAAGTATTTTAAAAATAGTAAAAAAAAAAAACACAATGAATATTTTATGTTATTATACACAAGGAAGAAAATGTGAGAAACACAAAGTCGATAAAGGATATTAAAACATATTATTTTAATCTCATATATAATTCGTCGACATGCACAGCTAAATAAGGAAAATCTCTATTTGACGTTAACATAACTATTATTTAGAATATTATTTAAAATATTACTTCTAGTAATTATTAAACGTCTTTTTTATATGTGACATAATGCAAGATAAAGCTGATAGAAAAAAGCTTTTCCTTAATAATTGCCAATATTATCCGGATAATAATGTAACTAAATTTTTTCAATCCAAACGGAGGCTGTGCTTGTTTGCACTGATCAAACCTTTATAAAACTCTTGTGGACATTAAATTGAAATACAATAGAATTCCACTATTTGCTCCTTATCTATGAGTTTTTTTTTTTTTACTCATTTTATTACCATTCAATAATAATTATTAATTGATATTTTGCACAGATATCTTTTGGGGATATAATTCATTGCAAATAATTGAAGCTTAATATGAAAACAAGAAAAAAGAATGAAAACGAATTGATATTTCATATTTCATTAAAAGGAATCACCTTATTCATAATTCTTCTCTTGCACCTAGTGGTCTAGCCCAAAGATTTCCTAATTGGTGGTTATAGATGCGAGAATTTACAGAATTTCACTATATGTATAATACTTGGTTAATCATTATTGGTCGTCAAATTTTAAGAATTTAAAATTACTTAAATGTTGGATTCTTTATTAGTGTTTGGATAAAATTTAAATATAATGGCCTATTTGTCCATTAATAATTTGTTCATTAATTATGTGATTAATCATCTTTATTTATGGGTAATTTAGGTAGATAAAAAAAAGGAAGAAACACTAACGGAAAAATACCACCCGTACCGTTCCAAAGAGTACGATTATTTTGAGTCGAAAAATATTATTATATTAGAAGTCTTAAGGCACAGCTATACAAGTGAGCTCTTATAAACTAGTTAGATCTGTAAAAAATACACATCTAGCAACTTGTATAATGCAGTCTTGTAAAAGTTGGATGTCTTTAAAATTGTTTTTGTGATATTATTATGATTTTATAATTTTTGTGATATTATTATGATTTTATAATTATAATTATAATTACTATTTCGTCCATCAATGAAGGAGTTAAATGATGTTTGATCTATGACCAATTTAGGTAGTTCAAATTAGGAAGAAACACATGATGAAAAAATACATTTCAGACTTTTATAATAGTATAGATGTGTTGACTCGTTTACAACTCGAATTCAATAAAATTCAACCCTAACTCGATAATTTTGTGTTTTATCCGTGTCAAATTATCGTTTTGTATAAAAAAATTGACACCTCTAATTAGCTTTTATTAATGCTACCAAAAATATCGTATTTGTCAGAAATTAACACCCCTAATTAGCTTTTATTAGTGTTACCAAATTAATGATACTATTTAAGGAGTACCATAACGGTCCCCTTGCTGATGATGTGGTGATATATCTTGTTTCAGAATGCAATGCCGAGTCCAAGAGCAGTATCACTAACACCGTCACAACATGACGGACTTGCAGCGCGTTGTCAGCTGCCACCTAATGCTAAAGATGTTAATCATTGAAGTTAGACCAATAATGGATGGATGATTTTCTTTACTTGTCCCAAATTAGTCGTCTTTTTCTATTACCTGTAGACTGTCTCTTATACACATCTAGATTCTTATTCTCTTACATCATAAAATAATAGGGGGGAAATTTATAATTCTATTAGGATATAATAACATTGTATTTAAAGAATATTATATTATATTATATTATATAAATATTTAAAGTATAACATTATAGTATTCTAACGAAAATATAATTTTTTTTTAATATATATATTATGTGAAGACAATTCATAGTAAATATTTAAAATGGTACTTCTGTTGTAGTAGAGTTTTTTTTTTTTTCCTCGGATATATTGTATTAGAATTGACCATATACTTTCCGATGATACGAATTGTAATTTTAGTTGCCTTTTCTTGCTTTATTCTTCATAAAAAATATTTAGGTAGATTCGATCATGATTGCGACTTGCAAATACATGTTTCGTATATTAAAACTTTATAGAATAGAATATATCGGTTGATGTATCTAAGATTTTACAAAATTTAATGTGAACCACAAACTTATAGGTTGGGTTTACAAACAGGTTTACCTAAATATTTTCCCACACTATTAAGCATACGCATAAGAAAAAAAGACAAATGGTCATGAAAAAAACAGACAGAAAAAAGAACAACAGATAGAAAAGGAAAATACGATAAATAAAGAAAAATGCCTTCGCCACATTTCTCTTTAAAATGAGGTTTTATTTTTATTTTTATTTTTATTTTTAATAGGTAGTAAATGAGGGAAATTTGTACAAAGTAATTATGGGCCATTTCCCATGTACTTTAGGATGTGTCATAAGAGACAGTGGTTGAACTAACCAATCTAGTTTGAATAATTTTCACAGTTTATTTATAATCACTTAATTATTTTTAGTTTTAAATGACTCACTAAATTATTGACATGCTCCACTTATGATCATCTAATTATTTTTAAACTAAAATTACTTACGGAATTTTAAAAAGTATATTAATAGCCATTATTGTGTATATACAAAGCTATCTTAATGAGTAGCATTATACTTTTTTAAAAGTTTAGTAGGTGATTTGAAATAAAAATTGTTAGATGATAATAAGTGAACTATGAAAAAGGTTTATTGGCAATTTGAAACCAAAAAAAAAACCATAAATATATTATAAAAATAGTTTAATGATTATACACATATTTTGCCCTATAAGATATCAATCTTTTTTTTTTTTTTTTTTAAATTCTTAATTGCAAGAGGTATAAATAACATATAAAACATATTCTTACACTTTTATTTGTGATATAATAGTCCCTTCAGATGTTTTACTTGTCCTAACAAGTCCATCAAGACATTTACTACTACTTTGAAACTTGAGAAAACTACACGATTGAACTGTTCAAACTAGGTAGACCAATTGACAAGGAATCATTTAAACAAAATAAATCAATTCCCTTTCCCACTAAATAAGATCAATGGGTGAATTATTTAATGCTATTACACTCTATTTTAAGTCATATTTTTATTAATGTTTAGATGAACTATATATTTTTTGCAAGTTACAATTAAATCTTTTTCGATATTCTCTTACCCCTTTGGCATTGACTATTATCTCTAAAATTAACTCGTCTCACAATAATTATTAACTGTCTTAGCTATCTCAAATAACATCTAATACGCATTTCCTTCACCAACAGGAATCGATGGGTCTCCAAACATATCCCGAATGTCTCATATCCTATTTTATCCATTCTGGTATACACATACATCCATTTTAATATTTGTATTTCTAGTAGTCTCATATTTGACGACCAATAATGATTAACCAAGTATTATACCTGTAAACTTATACAGTATTGCTAGTTTGACGATAAGTTCTATAAAATTTACCATTAAATCTTAAACGAAGTTTGCAATCGCATAATATTCTTGATGGCATTCTCTATTTTATCCAACGTATCACTATCTGTACTACCATTATTTTGAAGAATTGAACTTAAGTACTTAAAAGGGGAAATGACCCTAATAGGGCTTGGGGTCTTCTGTTACAACGTTTCTTTTACACTCCCTTTTACACATGTATGTGTATACCAGAATCTCTCTCTTATACACATCTCTTGTTTAACCACATCAAACTTACTCATCCGTTAGTCACTAACGGAGGACGGAAAGAGCCCAAAATAGATAAATACTAAGCGCAATAGGTGGAAAGAGAATCCCCGTACTCTTTGGAACAGGCGCCTCCACTTTCTCCTCCATCTTTTCCACTTCCTCGACACGGACAAGAAAACCTCAAACTCATCCCCTTGATTCAATATTCTCTCTTATTCTTTTTCCTACTAACAAGCAAATCTAACTTCTTCTAATTAGTATCTTTTTCTCATTAGATGTTAGAGGATGTGAGACAGCTCTTATACAAGGTATACCATATTGGAATTGCTACTCAAATCTTCGAAGGTTATTTTCATCCAATTTACTTGTCTAAATTCAATACAAATAAAAGGATTTTTTTCGTAATATGTATATATGTAATATGGATTGTTAGAATCAATTCCTGATAACTTTTAACCCAACCAACATATGTGTGAACTGAGCTTCGTTTATGTTTGTATAAATATCCTGTTTGCATGTGTGTCTACGAGAAAAGTTTGCTATAATATGATTCAATGTGCCTTAACCATCTCTTGATCATTTAATTAGAACACTAGAGACAGTCTCTTATACACATGCTAGAATACTGGTAAAGTACTTTATCACAAACATGTTCACTTTGACTTTGGACCTGTCTCTTATACACATCTAGATGTGTATAAGAGACAGAGCCAACATTTGTAATTAATAAATATTTTTGTCTTTGTTTGAATGGCTAAATTTGATTCCATTTGATCATTTTTACTGACATATATAAAGCACGTGCACAGACATAATTCGATTCCCAATATAATAGTTGGTGCAAATTCGTTTGTTGTAAAATAATTACATGATTGATGACATTGGATTTATGCTGAATATAGCTTAATAAAATTTTATGCTTTTCTTGAAATTTTATTCGATGTGAAGGTTATGGACCAAGGCACCTCAAGTAATGGACTTCAATTACTAAGATTGAATTTGAGAATGATAATGCATTTGAGACAGATTAGATAATAATCACAAAACTCTTAAACTGAAGACTATGAAGAAAATGATACCTCGGTTACTACATCTACCTGTCTCTTATACACATCTAGATGTGTATAAGAGACAGATTGAAGAATCAGCATATAAGTTCTACAATGCTTATGCAAACAAAATGGGTTTCGTACAAGAACTAGTGCGGGACAAAAGATAAGAAGAGTAACTGGATATTAGATAGGATTTTCATTTCTCGTGAAGGAAAAGGGCATTGATAAACGAAATGCAAATGTTAAATCTCATCATCTGAAACAAGATGTAATTTACTGCAAAGATGAAAATTAGTTGCCGACAAACTAAAAAATATCATGTGGTTCAATTTATTCCCGAACATAACCATGAGTTTTCACACCCCAAGCAAGACTCATATGTTTAGGTCTCATCGCGGCATTAGTAGAGCCCAAGGAGCTCAGATGGACATTAATGGAAGTTGGTATACCTCCAAAACAATCACTTGAGCTCATGTCTAGAGAATCGGTGGTGGAAAATTTAGGATTTATCCGTGATGATTTGAAAAATTACCTGCGGACGAAAAGATCTAGAGTAATGATGCAAGGAGATACAGGAGGTTTACTAGAATATTTGCAACGAATGCAGTTAGACGATCCAAATTTCTTCTACGCAATTCAGGTAGATGAAGACGCATTTAATTACTATATTTTCATGACGAAAAATGAGAACTGATTTTGCTCATTTTGGTGACGTGGTCTGTTTTGATACAACATACAGAAAACATAGAGGTATGGTAGGCCAATTGCGTTGTTTGTTGGTGTGAATCATCATAAGCAAACAACAATTTTTGGTGCTGCTTTATTATATGATGAGACTGTTAAAACTTTTGAGTGGTTATTTGATACATTCTCCTGGGCTATGATGGAAAAAACACCAAGAACTATTCTGACAGATCAAGATGGAAGAATGGCAGCAGCATTAGCCTCCCAGTGGCCAGCAACATATCATCGTTTGTGCATATGGCATATATATCAGAATGCTGCTATTCATCTTAATGATGTTTTTGCTAACTTCAAAGAGTTTGCTGATGAATTTAGTGAGTGTATTTATGGTCATGAAGATGCAGATGATTTTACAAAAACATTCTTAATCAGATGTTGAAAAAATACCACTTGGAGTGTATAAGAGACAGCTTTGGAACGGCGCCTCCACTTTCTCCTGCTTTAGTTTATGGAAGAGAAACATTTTGTGCTTTGATATGACTCAACTCAGCGAAGTGAGACTATGAATAGTGCATCTTGAAAAGGTATGTTAGCTACAAAAATGACTTGCTTGAATTTTTCAATCATTTTCAAAGATTGTTAGATGATCGTAGATATGAGGAATCAAAAGCCGATTTCCAGGATAGTCAAAGTACTCCAGTGATAAGAGATTAAACGGGATACCTTATTTGCGACAAGTGTATACATATGAAGTTTTGAGCAATTTAAGGACCAACTATGCAAGGGAATTGATTGTAAGTTTGAAATTATGGAAGAAGTTGGTCCTAAAATAATGTATCGGATTACACCTTTTGGTAAGAAGTGTCATCATCTTGTAACTTATGATTCCTCAAAAGATTCAATTTCTTGTAGTTGCAAAAAGTTTGAGTTGGCGGTATTTTGTGCTCACATTCTTTAAAAATTTTAACAACTTTGAATGTTGTAAAAATACCTGTTGCTACATTTTGAAGAGGTGGACTCGAAAAGAAAAAGGAAATTTGGAAGTTCATAAAGAAAAAAAATCCTTTTATTTGTTGGGCTCTTTCCGAACCGGCTTAAATGCTTAGTCAAAATGTTGAAACAAATCCACGTGGAGCTGATATTAGCAAAATAAGAGGTGTGAAAGTCAAAGAAAGGGTGACTTATAAAACAAGTCAAAGACCGAAGAATGCTTTAGAAAGGGCAACTAAAAGGCGCAAATGCAAGTTGAGTACAAATCCTTCCATGAGAAACGAAGAATCAAATGTTGATTTACCATGTGTATCCCACAATCCTTACAGTTATATTTTTAATGCATTTTTTTTTTGTACTAAAGTTTTTAACTTTGAACTACTTATCTTATTATACTATTATGTTGAACATGTTTGTGATAAGAATTCTAGAAACACTGTCTGTCTCAAAAAGTTAAAATTTTACATGCTCTTTGGATGTGATTATTGAAGGTAGAATTACTCAAACCAACCATATCTAACATGTCCAATATTTGTATTTTGTAGGAACAACAATTGCAACACAATGAAGAATTTGATTGGTCGCAAGTGAAAAAAATATTGCTAGGAGATAGTACTTCTATTTCAAAAATTGGTAACTAAATGTTAGATTGGTTGATTCATGTAAAGTGAAAGAGACATGCACGAGTAACTTGTATGCTTTTCAATGGGTTTAGAAACTTTATACTATTTGTCAGTTTGTTGAAAATTGAAATAGATTTTGGACCTCTTTATAGTTTAAGAGTTTTGTGATTATTATCTAATAGTAATAAATTTGTTCCATAAGTGAGGTTTCCATTATTTATCATCCGCGATACCACAATAATTTTTATCATTCAAAGTGACTAAATATTGATAATATGGTTTATCATTTCTTGAGTTCTCTTATGTGTATAAGAGACAGCTTGGCCATCTCAATCACAAAACCAGAAAAATTGCCATCATTTGGAGAGCAGATTCAGGAGGGACAGAAATAACAAGCACCATATTTTTTTACCACTCAATATCCAATAAATAATGGAATGATAATTGAATTGTGGTTCAGAGATGTATCATCCTAGTAGGTCAATCCGGAACTCCAGGATATTAACTGTCTCTTACACACAATAACTAAATTTACAAAATTAAGACTAGATGTGACGGTTAAGTCATGAATACATGCAGGAGAGATTGATTGAATACTTCGATTCATCCACGAGCAGCCTCCCAAAGCTGCCCCTCACCATTAGCTAGCTTAGTAACCAAATCCTAGTATAAAATAGTCAAAAGAGGAAATTAAGATTCCACCAAAACAACCGCAACATGTGTATAAGAGACAGCGCTTAAGGTATTTCTCCTGTAACCTGATCTTCAAATAATAGCTCAAGTAATACATTTTTCTTTTTTTTTCTTTTACGGAGAAATACCTGCGTTAATCAATCTTATCGAACATACTAAAGGCAACTAATTGCACTAAAAATACAAGAAGACGCAATTGGCCTACCATAATATAAGAAAATCCCAAAACAAACTGCTCTAACCCATTAAAAAAAAAGGCAATATTTTAAATAAAAAGAAAATTTCTAAGAGGTAGAGACAACAAATTTCACTAAAATCCCAGGAAGATTAAAAAAAAAATTCATTAAAGCAATAGTAAATCAGAATATCCCGTTTAATCTCTGAAATCTCCCAAATTCGGATACTATTCAACAATTTCATAAGAAAAACAAAGACAAAATATTTTATTAAGGACATTTTGCTTGTTAGTAGGAAACGGAATAAGAGAGAATATTGAATCAAGGGGATGAGTTTGAGGTTTTCTTGTCCAGGTCGAGGAAGTGGAAAAGATGGAGGAGAAAGTGGAGGCGCCGTTCCAAAGAGTACGGGGATTCTCTTTCCACCTATTGCGCTTAGTATTTATCTATTTTTGGGCTCTTTCCGTCCTCCGTTAGTGACTAACGGATGAGTAAGTTTGACAGAAGTTAAAAAAAAAAGTCAATAAAAAAGGTAGAGACACGTGTCAATCAAATAAGGTGTGTAAAAGGGAGTGTAAAAGAAACGTTGTAACAGAAGACCCCAAGCCCCCTAATACACATCACATTTCGTATTTGTACTTTTTTAATTCCTCACATTCAAAATGATGCTTTTTTATCCCTAACAAATGTAAAACACACCATACGAACTTAATGTCTTAACCTAGATTCTGGGGATTGGGGTCTATTGTTACAACGTTTCTTTTCACTCCCTTTTACACACCTTATTCTTTAAGGGGCAAAATTCTGTTCCACTTACCTAATTCACCAATTTACCTGTCTGAAAAAAAAAAAAAAAGAATGGGTCATAAGCTCTCCAAATAAAATCGTCCACTAAGATTTACTCCTCCCCTCAAAATTCTCAAATGCTAATAGCAAATTTGAACCTCTTCTGCTTCTGTCGGGAAGCCGGCAAAGTTGTTATTGTCTTGGACCGAAGACAACCTCGGAGCCGACAAAGTACAGTTTTCATAAGACAGACACAACTCCAAACATCTTTTATGGTTGTGAAGGTTATGAGGTAATTACTATTCTTCTAAGTTAAATAGATGTGAATAAGAGATGCTTTTCTAAATAGAGAGTTATGTTTTCTGATTTGAGTTCTAAAAACATTTGCTGTTTACTTATAAAGATTGCCAAGGAATGATTGTTCAGAGAACTCNATACGATGTTGAAATGTGTGATACGATGTTGAAACCTTTGAAACGTACGAGGTGTTATCTCGATGAAAAACTGTTTACAGTTAAAATTTGCAAAAAATGGCGGCTAAAAATGGAAGAAGAAATTGTCTCTTATAAAGTTCTGAAGTTCTATTTGATTCTGGCCGTCTTGATCATTTTGTCTCTGATGTTTTCCAAATGAATGAATTGCAAGTGAAGCTTATGAATAAAAAAGCAAGAGTTCTCCAAATGAATGAGTTATAGGTGCATTTTATGAAGAATAAAGCAAGAAAAGGCAATGGAAATTCAAGAAAAGGATTAGCTGAAGTAGTGTTGCAGTAGTTCACATTTAACTTAGACTTTGACTTTGTTTTCCTAAGTCTACTGGATCCTTGAACTTTTGTTTTGGTGTTTTCAAGTTGTACTAGTGCAAAGGATCCTAAAGGATATTTGTTATTATTGCAACTAAGAATGAATATTATGAATATTCTAAACTTTGTAGAAGAAACTACAGGTATTTAGTGGAAATTACATAAAATGGGAGGAATACATAATTTTCAAAATATGGCATTTAGTAACTTGGTATCAGATGATTACATAGAAGCACTAATCCAATAATAGCTTAATGGTCAATGCACTATGTTCAAAGTTTGTACCACAATACATAACTGGAATATCAATCTATTTCAAATACTAATTCATTCAAAATACTAACAAGCGTAATGGAAAAAGTTTCATCAAAATTATTATATGAGTGTATCCACAAGAGTAGCATCTTCTGATCAAGGACAAAAAGTAAACTCCAGTTTTTACTCACAATTAATGAGCTGAATCAGGTTTCAACCTCACTGACTGTATAGTCAAACAAAACTGAAGTTAACTTCCTTGAATCTTTTTACTATAAAGAATACAATCACCAAGCATATTCACATAGAACACATAAATCCCATCTTGCCATTTCAATAGTATAACTCCTATATAAATCAACAGCTTTCTTTTTGCATTTGCTTCTATTATGGTCATATTCATGGAAAACACTACATTTGTATTTGGTAGTCTTCTTTACTTGATTGACATTAAAAAAAAATTGCAGGTAACTTATGCATTTATACTATAAATAAACATGATACGAATGTAAAAAATGACTGTAATCTGTCTCTTATACACATGAAGATGTGTATAAGAGACAGCCATATTTGGTTGGGAATGTATTAAAATCAAATACACATTCCCAACCTGACTGTCTCTTATAAACATTCCTGTCTCTTATACACATCTATTTCAGTTTGAGAACCTCTACGGTTGGGTTAATTGTAACTTGCAAAAAATATATAGTTCATCTAAACACTGTCTCACTGGGTTGACAACACTTGGAGGTTCAAAAAATTGTTTGGCTGACATTCACCTGTGGTTGTTGCTTTGCATATAATTTTTCTTTTCGAAGAATGTCCAACACTTCCCTTAAGTGTTCATCATGCATTTCTTTTCTCGGAGAATATACCAAGATGTCATCAACAAAAACTACCACAAAATGGTCTAATTGTGCTTTAAATACTCTATTCATCATGTCTATAAAAAGCAGGCGCATTAGTTAATCCAAATATTTCACAAAACTCGTAATGCCCGTAACGGGTCCTAAAAGCATTTTAAGTGCATCACCTTCTTTAATCTTCAATTGGTGACACCAGATCTTAAATTCTTCGAATCTTTAAGAATATTTTAGCATCCTCGAGTTGATAGAACAAATCATCTATGGAAGAGGTACTTGTTCCTTATGGTGATTTTGTTTAGTTCTCTATAGTCACCACAACCTGAAACTTCCGTCTTTCTTTGACAAAGAGAATTGGTGCGCCCCACAGTTCTCTTATACACATCTAGATGTGTATAAGAGACAGGCTTGAATACACACTTAGACAATGGATTAGAGTAATATTTTTAACATCTATGACATAGGCCTCAAATATCCCTCACATATTTTTCTTAAATCCTTGTATGCTTGCATAGTGATATAATAGATGTCTTATATCTCTTATGTCTTTCTTGGTTTCTTTGGTATATTTCACCTTCTTTATGGGTCAAACAATAATACTAAACCTTTATTTCTGTCGTCAATAGGCTTTGAGCATAGTTTACCTAGCTAGCCAGAACCCATTCCCAAAGTAACCCTCAGGCGGCCCAAACACTCAATATTAAATTGAACCAAGTTAGCATTAGTCTCTCACCCCCACTACAAATAGCTGTGTGTATCTCTTGTCAAGACACTAGAATCCTTTCCCCTGGAGCTAGCACCCTATGCTGTGCTCTAACCATTCAAGTCCTATATATAGAGCACATACAAACTGTTATATACACAAAGGAGTTATGTTGAACCACAATCAAATAACACAAAAGTAGGTACGGAGTTTACTGGGAGCGTGCATATGATCACGTCATCTAGCCCCTCGGCCTATTCAGTCATTGCGTGAACCCTTGCATTCACCTTAGGTTTCACATCCATTGGCTTCTCAAGCTTAAGTCCTTCTGGCTTCACTTAACCTAATCTTATAGTTTCTTCAATGGGGTGTGGTCAGTACTTAGCCCTCTTCTTCCAACCTTTTATATTTGCTCTCGCCTCAAACTAGCATTGAAAAAATCTTTGTAAGTAGTGACATTAGAGCTTGATTGGAATACGATGGATAAAACCCCAAGTAAATTTGATCATTTTCAATTGTTTGTTAGCCATTATCTCGGGTATAGATTTAATTTTGGGTAGGTGAACTTTTTGCATATTCCCACCACGACATTCCAGCGTTTGCTTCATTGCCTCAAACTCCTCAATCTTTTGAATGCAAATAGAGGTGGAAAACCTTAATTTCCAAAATGCCTTCTTAAAGTTTTCCCAAGTGATCATGAGTGCCAAAGGTAGGAAAATAGCAATCTCTCTTCGGCTTCTCCGACCAAAACTGTTTAATGAAATCAAACTCTCATTTCCATGGGTACTTGCAATAAGTTAAAATTGGAGTTCTCCACCTCACCCATCCACTGTCAAAGTTTGGCTTCATTTGTTTCTATTATGTGGTAAGGTTGTTGTGGTTAGTTTGAACTACATACTTTTCTTCGTTCTTTCAATAGAAAACATGTATCTCTCACTTGTCTTTGCTTGAAAAAATGGGCACATTGGTTGCACTTAGGCATGTCACTACCATTTGAACTCTAGCTTGTGCCATTCCAGTCATGGCAGGAAAAGAACAACCATAGGATAGAGGTGGTCTCTCAGCAAAATGTCCTCTAACCCTATTCTTTCGTTAAGAGCTTGACTTGCAACCTCCGACTTCAGATCATTAATGGTCCCTTCAAAATGGAGTTTTGTTGTGATTATTTCCTTCGATGTGTTTGGCTTGGGATTAGTTTGTGGTGCCATTTTCCTAGAAAATTCCAGTTGACATGAAGCTTAAATTTTTTTTTAAAGAGGAAATAATGAAGAAATGGAATTAGCAGTAATATATTCTTGGAACATAATAAATCAATCACTGATAGTTTTATTGATAAAAGTTAAACGAATATAGAGTTAAGAATCCAATAGTCTGTCTCTTATACACATCTAGATGTGTATAAGAGACAGATCTTATACACCCTGTAGTCAGTATTAAATTTTATACAGTATAAGAGACAGGTTGAAAATGGTGCAAGATCGAAATAAGAGTTGGAGAAATTAGTTGAAATGTGAAATATGAAAACTAAAAATGATTATGATGTGATTGATATCTGTCTCTTATACACATCTCATTTCACATTTGCACATACATACATATAGTGACATTCTTGTCATAGTCGAATTTGACAATTCACATGAGTCTTTAGTCTGAACAGGTTGATTCACATGTAACCAACCCGACATAACACATAACATTTGACTCATATATATCAACTATATTTCTTCTGTTAGTTCGAGTACTCAGCCTAGTGTAGACCCCTACTAGGCGGGATGCCAAGGGGTCCTAACCCACTCGAAACAATTAGACCGTTGTCTAATCAAAAAATGTTTTGAGAAATCTCTGTCTCTTATACACATTAGATGTGTATAAGAATAGGTTGATATTAGAACCAGTGTTAACCTTGCCATCTGGGATGGAGCTGTCTCTAGATATAACAGTCTAACACTAAGCATCCATAAGCGTAAAATATTTTTTCTTAACTTCATTAGGACTTTCTTCAAACGGTCCAAGACCGGCTTGTACTACCCACTGACAAGAGCTTAAAGCTCCCGTCATGATTTGTTTTTGACGGGGAAGACTTCGTCTTCCTCGATACGTCAACTTCAATCAATTTTTTCTTTTGGGAAATATCAAATCATAAAAGTAGCAGAGAAATAATAAATAAATACATAAATAACAAATTCAAAAATTCAAAAATAATTTATTTAATATAAAAAATAGAACACTTACTTTATTTGGATATCTAAAATTTTTGAGAAATCTATTACTCTTCTCCCAAAGCGTAAAGTGAATTTTAATATGCTAAGGGGGGTATTTATAGGAGTTGTAAAAACTCCTAATAGGCCTAAATTCCCACACTTTAGATAGGAATAGTACACTTAGGTCTTATCACAAGTAGAGTTCCAAGGGGGAGTGAAATTCTATCTACTAGGATTCCAATCCTCACAAATAATTATCTAATTATTCCTATCTTATAAGAGACAGCTATTTATATATATTGATGGGTCTTCAAATTCTCCACCCTAACAAGTGTTTTGTCCTCGAAACTTATGTACCTTGTTAAAATAGATGGGGATACTTCTTCTTGACCTCTTCTTCTAGTTCCCATGTCGCTTCATGTACTGTTTGATTTGACAATATTGAACTTTGACATAAGGAATTGTTCGACGCCGCAATTGCTCTTCCTTACGATCTACTATTCTCAAGGGAATTTCTTCATATGTCAAATCACTCCTGATTGCTATTGATTGATCTTGAATAACGTGACTTGGATCCGGCATGTACTTTCTCAGTTGTGATACATGAAAAATATTGTGTACGATGACAATGATGATGGCAAAGCCAAACGATAGGCTATGTTTCCCATTCTTTCTATTATCTCATATAGTCCAATATACTTTGGGCTTAACTTGCCACTTACTCTAAACCTCATCACTCCCTTAGTAGGTGAAACTCGAAGATGTACCTTATTAGATCATTCTATGCAAGAAAGTACAAGGTATCCAAGAACGTTATTCAAGACTGTATCTTATACACATCTAGATGTGTATAAGAGACAGATCTTACTTAAAGGATTAATTGTCAAGGACAGTGACTTGCTTCTCACCCACTTTGTTCTAATACAGAGGTGATCTACACTTCCTTCTGACCAGACAATGCCTCAAATGGAGCCATGCCTATACCACTATGTTAGCTATGGTTATAAGAAAATTCAATAAGTTTCAATAAATTATCCCAACTCTCTTTAAAGTCCAAGGCACAAGCTCTTAACATGTCTTCTAAGGATTGGATAGTTCTTTCCAATTGTCCGTCCGTTGGTGGATGATAAGCAGTACTTGGTCTTAATTGGGTACCAGTTACTTCTTGATATGTTACCCAAAATCTTGAAGTGAATCGAGGATCTTGATTGGAGACTATACTCACAGATGTGCCATGAAGACAAACTATGTTTTCGACATACATTGTGTAATTTCTCCATTGAATCTCCATTTGACATAGTTAAGAAATGTGCAGATTTAGTCAATCTATCCACTATTACCCATATAGTATCATGAAGACTTCGGGTTTTGGGCAACCCTACAATGAAGTCTATTGTCACATGTTCCCATTTCTATTGGAGAATCTCAAGTGGTTTTAATAACCCACAAGTCCACTGGCGTTCAGCCTTCACTTGTGGGCATACTAAACATCTTGCTATAAATTTAGCAATTTCTCGTTTCATCCCATTCTACCAATAATACTGCTTCAAGTCCTGATACATTTTTGTTCCTCTAGGGTGTACGAAATATTTTGAACAATGCTCTTTCTTTAGCAGTTCCAACTTTAGTTCTTTATCGTTTGGTACACATAATCTTCCTCGCCTCCAAAGACTTCCATCTTCTCGTACTTGGAAGCCATCCATGGCTCAAGCAGTCTCTCAAAATTATGAATATGGACCGTGTTGGGTAATTTGTGATTTTTATGTCTGTCTCTTATACACATCTAGATGTGTATCTTATACACCAAGAACGATGTAGACTCTACCTGCTGTAGACCAAACTTGTTCATTTGCTTTTCCAATGGTGACCCTTCAGTTACCCTTCATTTCCTATTTAAGGCATTAGCAACTCTATTTGCCTGTCTGGGGTGGTAACTTATTGTTAAGTCATAATCCTTTATCAACTACCAAACACTTTCAATGATGCATATTAAGCTCCTTTTGGGTAAAAATATACTTAAACTCTTATGGTCCTTGTTGGGTCAGGCTTTAGACGAGGTGAATAACAAACTCCTAGATAAAGTCTTGGAACTTGTCAACCAAAATTCACATTTACGCATTTAGCATATAATTTTTCTTTTCAAGAATGTCCAACACTTCCTTAAGTGTTCATCATGCATTTCTTTTCTGGAATATACCAAGATGTCATCAACAAAAACTACCACAAAATGGTCTAATTGTGCTTTAAATACTCTATTCATCATGTCTATAAAAGCGTGAGCGCATTAGTTAATCCAAATATTTCACAAAAAACTCGTAATGCCCGTAACGGGTCCTAAAAGCACTTTTAAGTGCATCACCTTCTTTAATCTTCAATTGGTGACACCCAGATCTTAAATCAATCTTTAAGAATATTTTAGCATCCTCGAGTTGATAGAACAAATCATCTATGCGGAAGAGGGGGTACTTGTTCCTTATGGTGATTTTGTTTAGTTCTCTATAGTCAATGCACAACCTTAAACTTCCGTCTTTCTTTTTGACATCCAAGAGAATTGGTGCGCCCCACAGTGAAACACTTGGTCTTATAAATTTCTTATCCAAAAATTCTTGGAGTTGTTCCTTTAACTCCTTTAATTCTGTAGAGGCCATCCTATAAGGTGCCTTTGATATGGGTTTCGTTCCGGGTATCAATTTTATCTCAAATTCTATTTCCCTATCAGGGGCTATCCCAGGTAGTTCATTAGGAAACATATCAAGATAATTCTTGACTATAGGTAAATTTTTCAATGTCTTTGATTCTTTTTTAACATCTATGACATAGGCCAAATATCCCTCACATATTTTTCTTAAATCCTTGTATGCTTGCATAGCTGATATAATAGATGTCTTATATCTCTTATGTCTTTCTTGGTTTCTTTGGTATATTTCACCTTCTTTATGGGGGTCAAACAATAATACTATCTTATTTCTACAATAAATTTGAGCATAGTTCCTAGCTAGCCAGTCCATTCCCAAAGTAACATCAAACCCACTAATATTAAATTGAACCAAGTTAAAGAAAGGGCATTAGTCTCTCTACCCCCCACTTCTACATTATAGTTGTTATATCTCTTGCAAGACACTAGAATCCTTTCCCCTGGAGCTAGCACCCTATACGGTGATTCTAACCATTCAAGTTGAGCATATAGAGCACATACAAACTTTCTAGCCACAAAGGAGAGGCTTGAACCACAATCAAATAACACAAAAGTAGGTACGGAGTTTACTGGGAGCGTGCATATGATCACGTCATCTAGCCCCTCGGCCTATTCAGTCATTGCGTGAACCCTTGCATTCACCTTAGGTTTCACATCCATTGGCTTCTCAAGCTTAAGTCCTTCTGGCTTCACTTAAGGGAGTCTCTTATCTTATGGCTAGTATATCCATATTTGAGACATCAATTGGTATTATAACGGCACTCGCCAAAATGCCTCCTATGGCAAAACCTGTAGTCAGGTTTCATTAACCTCCCACCAGCCCTAGGTGGGGGTTTTAGTCCCCAACTTTTCTTGATCACCGTTACCATGACTGCTCCCAGTACTATTATCTCCTAATCTTATAGTTTCTTCAATGGGGTGTGGTCTCTTACCCTTGTTTTCTAGCAATCCAACCTTTTTATATTTGCCTCTGCCCTCAAATTAGCATTGAAAAAATCCTTGTGCAAGTGACATTAGAGCTTGAAATCCATACTGGAAAAACCCCAAGTAAATTTGATCATTTTCAATTGTTTGTTAGCCATTATCTCGGGTAGAAATTTTCCAAGGGTAGTGAACTTGTTTGCATATTCCACCACAGACATTCCAGGCATTTGCTTCATTGCCTCAAACTCCTCAATCTTTTGAATGCAAATAGAGGTGGAAAAAAATAATTCCAAAATGCCTTCTTAAAGTTTTCCCAAGTGACTGCGAGTGCCAAGGTAGGGAGAATAGCAATCCACCACTTATCGGCTTCTCCGACCAAAAACTGTTTAATGAAATCAACTCTTATTTCCATGGGTACTTGCAATAAGTTAAAAGATGTCTCCACCTAACCCATCCACTTCTGTCATTTTTTCTGGGTAAGGTTGTCCATCGAAGTTAGAAACATGGATTTTCTTCATTCTTTCATAGAAAACATGTATCTCAGCTTGTCTTTGCGTATTTGCTTGCACTTAGGCATGTAATTGTCCTTGAACTGCTTGTGCCATTCCAGTCATGGCAGCAATAAACTCTCCAGTAACAACCATAGGTGTGGTATTCGTCCCAGTCCCTATTCTTTCGTTAAGAGCTTGACTTGCACTCCGACTTCCACTTCTTGCCAAGGTCAAAACATTTTCACACAATTGTTGATTATACACATCTTCATGTGTATAAGAGACAGATCCAGTTTGCCTACAAATTTTATAAGTATCTAGATGTGTATAAGAGACATTCTTAAGCTTAAATTTTTTTTTTAAAGAGGGAAATAACAGTAAAGGAAATCATATGACACATAATAAATCAACTAATAGTTTTTATTGATAAAAGTTAAATTTGGGAAGTTGACTACAAATATTTGGAGTAACTAACTAAGAGAATGATTATACTACACACCAATAACTAAGAATTAATAATACCGAACATTGTAGAGTAATACTCTATTATTGAAAAGAAATATCCTAAATCTACTCTCTAATAGATAAGTCCTAAAGCTCTAATTATCCTCTACGTCAACTTCTTCTTCTACTTTTAGAACCTCTTCGGGGTCTTCCTCTACTTCATGGTCATTTGTAGAAGCAGGTGCAGGTGGATTGAGGTGGTCATTCAACTATTGGATTCTTAACTCTATATTCGTTAAGTGCAATTCCATATTCACCTCTGCCTCAATAATCTTTAGAACCACATTATCTTGTAACTCTTTGAGATTTAACTTGATTTTCTTGCTTAGCTCAGCCTCTCCCAACACGTGCTCATCAACTTCCATGAACTTCTTTTTGAGTTTTCTTATCTCTATGTCTTGTTCCTTAATCTTACGTTCTTGCGCACTATATTCGATGTTCCAGTTGATTCTACATTCGTGAGTTCGATGCCTTTCTTCCAAGACTTTATCCATAGGAGTTTGTTATTCACCTCGTCTAAAGCAGTCTTTTCATTATTTAATTTCTCCACCCTTGTAATAAAGCTTTCTTATGGGCTTCCATTTCGTACATAAACCCCGTAAACTTTAATATATATATATATATATACACACATAAACGCAGTAAAAGTTAATATATATATATATATATATAGGATTTTATAATGTGACCCATATTACTATAAATCCTTTGTCTAAGTGTGTATTAAGCTAGCCTCTAATACCACTAAAAGTGTCACGTCCCCAACCCGCATGTGCTGGGCACATGCCGTTCGCCCTACTCTTATCCAAGAATACAAGGTTTACACAGCCACCACGACCACATAATAAATAAATAAAAAATAGTAAGACTGATCATGGGAAAATGTTACTTATAAATACTATCAATTGTGCGGTGACAAATTAAAATGAGTGACAAAAATATCCTCAAGCCTGTCAAATGAGTCATATCATTTTGGAGCACGCATGCTCACTTATTGGAAAGTTCAACTAAGTGCAGTGATTATCTATTCATCTCTAGGCTCTACCTTAATCTCTTTCCTTGTTCTTGTCCGCTGAATCAGCATCCTCCACTATTATATACTTCACTTTTCTATTTGCGTAAAAACATTAATAATAGGAGAATGACCGATAAATCGCCCAGCAGGTAGCAAATATCTTCTGTTGGACTATGCAGTTATAGTACGTATATATATATATATATATATATCAATCACATCATAATCATTTTTAGTTTTCATATTTCACATTTCACATTTCACATTTCACATTTCACATTTCACATTTCACAAGCACATACATACATATAGTGACATTCTTGTCATAGTCGGATTTGACAATTCACATGAGTCTTAGTACCTGGAACAGTTGATTCCATGTAACCAACCCACATAACACATAACATATTGACTCATATATATCAATTATATTTCTTCGTTAGTTCTGAGTACTTAGCCTAGTGTAGACCCCTACTAGGCAGGATGCCAAGGGGTTTGCCGTATAACCCACTTGACACAATTAGACCGTTGTCTAATCACTGATTGCTGCATTGCTAATATATAAAGATACCTCATCCTTTTTACATACATATGTAACCAAGAAATGTCACTTATACTTTTGCATAACATAAAAATTACAAATTACCCAACATGGTCCATATTTATAACATAACATAACTTTCGAAATAAACTTTCAAAAACATTTAACAAAAGTTAAAGTGTTACAAAAATAAGAGGATAGATATTTTTCAAAAAAAATTTTGAAAACCAGAAGGTAAGAACCACCTACCTCGTATGTTACGAATTCAATTATCCTTCAATTGTATCTCTTTGTATGCTCCTATTATTTCTTCACAAAATCCTATGAGTTAAAATTTCCTACTCTAAATTAACACATTTTATCCTATGAAATATATCTAACATATTCCCCCATAATCCATTCATCCTTAGTCTTAGAAACATATCCTAAGTCTTATCCCTAGATATAACAGTCTAACACTAAGCATCCAGTAAGCGTAAAATATTTTTTCTTAACTTCATTAGGACTTTCTTGAAACATTAGGGTCCTTAAATGAATTTTTGAAAACTTTATTTGGAATTTATAAAAGTTTTAGGGTCAAGAAATAATTTAAGAAACTTTTGAGAGCCTGTGGTAACTTTAGAAAAGTCTCGAGCCAAACCGAAAATTTCAAAAACTTCTTTAGACTTAAAAGAAATTTTAAAGCATTCTGGACTAATTTGGTTCCTCACAGTGACCATATGGGTCAAATTCAAAACTTTAAAAATATATTTTGATTTAATCAGTACCCTTTTTTAAAACTTTTGGGTTGTTCCCCTTTCAGCATCGAGAGGCTGAGCTAAGCAAGAAAATCAAGTTAAATCTCAAAGAGTTACAAGATAGAGTTGCTGTTCATTAAACACTCCTAATAGGCCTAAATTCCCACACTTTATATAGGAATAGTACACTTAGGTCTTATCACAAGTAGAGTTCCAAGGGGGAGTGAAATTCTATCTACTAGGATTCCAATCCTCACAAATAATTATCTAATTATTCTTTATATATATATATATATATATATATATATATATATATATTGATGGGTCTTCACAATGTGGTATTGATTGAACTTTATAGAATAAATAACATCATTGATGTAAGTAAAATTGTATAAAATTTAATACTGACTACAGGGTTTACATATAGGGAGAAAAATAGAATCCACTTAAGTTTTTTCCAAACAAACAAGACTTGTACATAAACCATAGTTACATTTTCTCCCAACTCACACCACCACTACTAACATAATCTCCTATTCCCTTCCAAGGGAAATTCTTGTATGGCTATGCCATGGACCCCTAGGTCCAAAACACTCCACATCAATAAATGATGTGATGTGAGCTGATGTAGAGTGTTTTAGACCAAGGGATCCGTGACACTATACCATGAATTCGGTTCATGTAAGAATTTCTCCTCTTCTAAGGATAATCTCACTCAATTTTTAGCTTCTTATGGGAGATAATAATAAAAAGGTTTATGAATAAATGCCCAATCACTCATTCTCCCAAACCTCCCTGCATAACTACCTCAAGTACTTCACCAAAACTTCATCATTAACAATCATCTTACCGATTTAATAGACCTAAATTTAAAATTTCAAGGATCCCAATCTTTCACACTTGAATTGTCTCCAACTCGTTTCTTTTCACCAATTCTCAAGAATTTTCCTTTCTAAGGGATCCACTGGAGGGATTAGGAACTCAAACTAGTTCCAAAGCTGAGAATTTTAGGCGTTGGTAAATGTTCTCAAATGATTCTCTTTTCATTTTGAATGTTCTAAAGAATAATAATGATGGCTTTGGCTGTTTGGGGACAACACTCAGAAATTTCTTAATTAGTTTAGACAGAAGTTGAACAAAATCAATAACAAAAAAGATACCAAAACACATACCAGAATGATTTTTTTCTAAACTCTCTTCATTCACTATTTTTCACTATATCACTAGAATCAACTCTGTGTGGTGTGAATGATTCACACTGATTCTTTGACTCATTGAGTGAAACATCGTGTCTCAATTAGCTACAGCAAGTCTATTCTTTTGTGCATAAGGACTTGAAATCAGTGTCAATGATTTGGATTTTTTTTATGGCTTCAAAGAAATGTGATTTATGTGGATTAAAAAATTCAGAGATCGTTCATTTGCTTTCGCACGTTTTTATATCATCTTTTCATGGATGATAAAAAATACATATCTTTATTTTTATAGATATTCATTATTTGTCAAATGTCATAATTTTTAGATGGTATGAATATTTATTTATTTTATTGCCTTTCTTTTCATTTTGCACCCATTTATAATTAGCGTTAACTTCACAAACCTTCTCTGAGTTTATAATAATTTGATACGGCAATAAGATTTTGAATAAATTACACTTATCAAGATAGTTCTGTGAAATGCCTATAATCCCCTTTCTATGGTATCTAAGAAGCCAATAAAACTAAAATAGAGAAAGCTCCGACAGAAGCTTGTAGAATTATCACTAATAATTTATGAATAATATATTTGTGTTAAATTATCTCATTATTCACTATTGTTTATTTCTCAAATTCTTATTGTACTACTTAGTTTAGTCAACTTGACTTAATATTTCGAATTATGTAAAAGAAACTAAGGCAAATAAATTGATCAGACGGCATCATTGTATTAAAAAACCAAGTTACTGCAAACTGATAAATACCAATGCCTTAGTAGTAAAAAATTCTTTCTCCAGAAATTGCTTGCACTCCACGCTTTTGCTAATGTGCGCATCCACCATTTTTGTCCATATTTTTTTTCTTGAGAGCTTGTTTTGATATTCTCTTTGCTGTATTTTCTTCCTCATGTGATCCGATTCAAGGCCTCCGATTCTGTTCTCTAATCTCTGTACATTTCAATTTCTAATTGGGGATATGGTTTTATTTAATGACGAGTTCTCCTATTCAATTGTATAATGGACAATTACACTCGAGAACAGTTCAGTCGACTAATTTGAGTCAAGGTACCTTTTTTCTCATGATGCTTTTGGTTTATAACGTATTTGTTTCTAGAATTAGATTCTTTTTATCTATATTTGCTTTTATTTAGATAGAAACTTTTTGATAACTTATCTAGACATATTTGTAGATTGATGTTGGAGACTTTAACTGCTCAATATGATACTTATGTTATGGTTCTATTCTATTATATTTTTCGTAATTTTTTTTTTAATGAAAGGCCGGTTGTCCAATGAATTTTGTTGGATTTAGATGCTTTTGTTTGGCTATTAGGTTTAGTTTTATTTATTTAGTGGGGTTGTCACAAATAAATTAAAAATAATATATCCTTTTGCTACAAGATTTTGTTGGCATCACTCATAAGTTACACATTCAATAGTTACAATATGTTGTCACCAAATCAAAATTTGTGACCACCAATTTGTCATTGCATATACACATTTTGTGACTGCCCACCATTGTCACTAAGTTCAAACTGTTATACAATAAAGGGGGAACAATCAAAATTGCAAGAAGGTCCCTTTCCTATCCCAAAGACCTACAGTAAGAAGAACCCCACCCAAAAAGCGAAGGTAGCTCTCTTGGTCCCTACCGATGCTGAGAAGAGTTCTATCCGGTTGATTGAATGGTTTGAAATATGAAAAGTAGTAGCCACCAAGGTTGGAGCATGCACCCTGTCTCTATCTTTCTTTGTTTTGTCTATTTCTGCGAAATCCTTATGGCTTGAGGCTAACTGGTCACTAAATACTAAATATTTGTTGCACGATTTAGTATATTTAGTGATAGAATTCTACTTGCCTTTTGTGGCAACTTCATAGTCATCACTGTATTTGACGGTTTTTTCGTGACGAGGGCTTCGTCACTAAAAGTTACCCGTTAGTTGTGACACGAAATATTGTCACAAAGCAGATTTAGCAATGAGCCTTCAGTGATAACATAGTGTCAACGACTAGATTGTTAGTGAAAGCAATTAGTGACGACTTTGTGATGAAGGAGAACAAACTAAAGAGCGATGAAAGGATTAACTCTTGGGCTCAAATTACTGATTATGGCAAAGTTACACACTGGGGGTATTGCATCACATTTCATCTAGCTCGAGTAGAGGGAACATAAAGCAACTTTGCAGATGTGTGCGGAGGATGTGGTTGAGGGCATGAAGAAATAGAAGTCTGCTGTTGTTGGGTCTACCATGGGATTTTTCTTTCCTTTTGACATGGTCAAGTTTGAAATTTGTTCATTATTCTAGGTGGAAAAAATTTGGGTCTATGGAAGTAATTTCGGTGATGAATGGGGTGTTCATTTCTAGATTTGATGGTGAGGAGGCCAGGAGCAAGGTGCTTGAACAAACCCCTTAGCCTATTCGAAGCAAGATGCTCTTATTGAAATCTTAGGCTCTAGATTTGAATATGAAGATGCAAGAAATTGATGTTGTACCAGTTTGAGTGAGGTTCTCCACCTCAAACTTCATTACTATACTCCACTTGGCCTTAGAAAACTAGTAAGATACATTGGTAAACCTTTATTCATTGATAAATAGACTGTTGAACAAATTCATGTAGCTTATGCTAGAATTTGTGTTGAGTTGCATATGAATTTTGCCTTGCCATCCACCATACTGTATGAAAATGAATGTGGGCGACTTGAGAATCAAGCAATAGAGTATAATGGCTACTTGCTAGTTATGAAGTGCCAGAATTTAAGGCATACTTCTGCCGGATACGCCCTCGCTCTGTGTACAGGAGTGAGAACTAAGTGGGTTCCTAAACCAAATACAGTGGTTTCTAAGGGGCAGCAGGAAGCATAGATTGAGACACACCCTGTTAGGGTTGTTGATGGGTTGGGTTTTTGGGCCAATAGATTTTTAGGTTATTAAGTTGTCGGGTTTTAGGTAAGAATTTTGAAACTCAAGCCAACCCAAGTAATATTCAAACCAAATAAATCCAATTCAAAATTTTCTTAGGCAGATTCTTGAGTTTTGTTGGCCCCAAAGCAACCTAAGAGGGGGGGGGGTGAATTAGGTTGTCTCAAAAAACAAACCTTTTGAAGTGCTTAATGAAAATACAAACTTTGTGCAACAAATGAATATTTAAGCATCAAATGATCAAAGATAAACATTTAGCAATTAAAGCTTAAAGAACAAATAAAAGATTGAGATAAAGAATATTAAACCGAACTCCCAAGCTTCTCAAGTTTGGAGTACATCCACTAGTAGTGCCTCTTCAAAGAAGGTGAGGCAATAACCTTCTTGTACACAAAGTAGGCTCACCCTTGCCTCAACAAGGAACTCAGTTCCTCAAGTTGAGGCAAAGTCTTTTATACTACAACCTCACTTTTGTACACTTGTTATCCCTCCACTCTTACAGTTGAAGATCACTCACTAGTCTACTCTTGCTCACACTAATTCCCACTAGTTGAGCCAAGAGAACTATACTACTCAAACCAATACAACCCACAATATTTTAGCCTATTTCTCCCCAAATAGCTCTTACAAGTGTTTGTATTGAATGTAGTAGTTCCTTACATCATTTGGAAGTCCTTGGGCTATTTATAGATGAAAGATGTGCTGAAATTTGAGTTCTAACGGTCAAAATCTAGATGTGTATAATGGACTAAATGAGATGTGGTCGGATGGAGGGTTCCGACACACCGTTCATGCGTCCTACAGCTTGATGAATAGTGTCTCGGACGGTCATATGCGTCCTACAGCTTGATGAACAGTGTCTCGACGGTCATATGCGCCTACGCTTTGATGAACATTGTCTCGGACGGTCATATGCGTCCCATGACTTGACGAAACTTACTTCATTTTGAGCTCCTTTTTCGACGTCTTGCGTCCGATCTCCTTTCTTTCGACGCTCTTCATCATCCGAAAGGTGTTGTTCAACTTTTGGTTGTTTCTTGATTGTGTTTGGATGATCATTTTCATCCGATCCTTCCGCTTTTTCTGCACACTTGTTTGCAAACCATTAGTATGATTTGGTCATCAGGTAAACATGATTATCATAACTGGAGTTCAACAATCTCCCCCTTTTTGATGATGACAAATCATTTGGTCAATTCTAAAAACAATCATAAAATATGAAGCATCAATCAAGAAGTTTTGTCCATTATTTTCTCCCCCTTTTGGCATCATCAAAACATAAGAAAGATAATGCAATTTAAGCTCCCCCTTAGTTTATTGCTATTTGGGGAGCCTATAGTGTAAAAGAAGGTTATGGCCTCACCTTCTTTGAAGAGGCACTAGGATGTTTCTTCCCTTCAAGAATATGTATTTAAGCTTAGATATGAGGGAATTCATGCAAAGAATTAGGATCAAAACATTTTTTGCTCATTCCTTACCAAAAAGCATCATCAAAACAATGAAGCATGTGTGATGCAATTTCTTGCAAAAACAAATCCATTTAAAAAAGAGAATGCTCCCCCTTTCTTTTGCAAGTAGTGACTTATTATAGACAAAATTTGGGGTTACAAATTTCCTGGCATTCTAAACAAATTTGAACATATAGATGAGTAATATTCAAGAGAACATAGTTCAACTTGATAAATGAAAGCACACAAAACTTTAGATGTTACCCATTTCAATATGATCTTAGCTCATATGCCTTGAGCACCCTTCATAGATAAACTATCTTGAATTCCTTGGTGCTCTCCAAGCATACCTACATACAAAGTTAAGTAACAACTTTTGGTACCCAAACTTTCTTGGGTCCAATTGGATTAGTAACATGCTTAATCACCCAAATAGAATTTATTCCTAATTTTTCATTTCTTTTAACATAACAAAATTTTTCTTTATATGTTCATGTTGATGACAATAATTACAAATAATGTTCTTATTGCCATAAAAAGAAGATTTAGATTTAACAAAGCACAAATCATTTTTTCTAAAGGTGATAAAATTTTTGTTCAAAAACATATTTCTAGTTCTTTTGTTTTCAAACACATTTTCTTTCTTCTTTTTCAAACTATCATCAAGATCATCTAATCTCTTCTTTAATGAAGCTTGTTCTTCCATGATCTTGGTTTTTCCAACAAATTTTTCTTTCAAAACGTCATTTTCTTTTGTCAAAGAATTATTTTCATACACAAGTTTTGAGTTGGCACTGAATAAAGTATTAATTTTAATTTTTAACTCTGTGTTCTTAGCATATGATTCTTTCAAACATTCATGCATTTTAAAAATAAATGATTCAACATCATCATTATCATTATCACATGAATCATCACAAAAATCACAACTAGAGGATACCTCATTATTGCCAAGTGCCATAAAAGTCATTTGAGCCTCCTCATATTCTTCTTCAACCTCTCCATCCGAATTGCAATCATGTCAAGTGCATGGAAGTTGTTAAAGACAGGCTTCCTTAAAATATCCCTTTTGATGAAGCTTTAAATGCTATGCTTCTTTTTCCAAATTTGCCTCCTCATCTAAAAAGCTTGTATTTCAACTTCAATTCAAATGAGGTTAGAGAATTGATCAATGAATCAATAGGTATACATTTAAATTTTTAGAATCTTCTATGGCAATGGATTTAGGTTCCCATTCCTTAGGTAGAGCATTCAAATTTTTTCTATTTTTTTCACCCAAGGAATATTCTTTACCCAATCCTTCCAAATCCTTTACCATATCATTGAACCTAAAATACATCTTGTCAATGTTCTCATGAGGTTCCATTTTGAAGGATTCATATTTAGCCACAAAAAGTGACTTCTTTTACTCTCTAATATCTTCACTTCCTTCATGGATTTCTTTCAATTTGTCCCATATCACCTTGGCCGATATGCATACCTTTTACTTTAGAGAACTCATCTGCATCCAAAGTATTATACAAAATATTAATGGCTTTAGCATTTAAAGATAAATTTATTTTATCTTGTGCATTTAACTCATATCTAGTCTTAGGCCTTAATCTATGAGTATTTTCATCAAAAATATTAGCTTCTAAAGGACCTTCACAAATAATATACCATAAATCAATATCATTAGATTGATAAAAAATTTTCATTCTATCCCTCCAAAAAACAAAATTAATGCCATTAAACATGGGAGGTCTAGTGATAGAATGCCCCTCAAAAAACAAAGCATAATTGGTTGCCATGATCTTTACTCTAATGCAATTTAAGCAAAATAAAGAGACCACTGTCTCTGATACACATCTTGTTGCCCCAAAGAGACCTAAGTTGGGGTGGGGTGATATTAGGTTGTCTCAAAAAGCAAACCTTTTGAAGTGCTTAATGAAAATACAAACTTTGTGCAACAAATGAATACTTAAGCACAAATGATCAAAGATAAATATTTAGCAGAAATTAAAGCTTAAAGAACAAATAAAAGATTGAGATAAAGAATATTAAACCGAACTCCCAAGCTTCTCAAGCTTGGAGTACATCCACTAGTAGTGCCTCTTCAAAGAAGGTGAGGCAATAACCTTCTTGTACACAAAGTAGGCTCACCCTTGCACCAACTAAGTTCCTCTAGTTGAGGCAAAGGGTTTTACACTACAACCTCACTTTTGTACACTTGTTATCCCTCCACTCTTACAGTTGAAGATCACTCACTAGTCTACTCTTGCTCACACTAATTCCCACTAGTTGAGCCAAGAGAACTATACTACTCAAACCAATACAACCCACAATATTTTAGCCTATTTCTCCCCAAATAGCTCTTACAAGTGTTTGTATTGAATGTAGTAGTTCCTTACATCATTTGGAAGTCCTTGGGCTATTTATAGATGAAAGATGTGCTGAAATTTGAGTTCTAAGTGTAAAACCCTTTGCCTCTTATAGATGAACTAGTTGGTTAGGGGTTCCTATGGATCTGATGTGTAAGGCTGACTGTCTCATTCATGGTATCTAGATGTTATATGAGACAGATCGGACTAAGAGATGCTGTCTACAGCTTGATGAACAGTGTATCGGACGGTCATATGCATCTACAGTGTTGACAGAAGTTTACTTCATTTTGAGCTCCTTTTTTCGGGCGCTTCCTTGCGTCCGATCTTCTTTTTTTCGGACGCTCTTCATCATCCGAAAGGTGTTGTTCAACTTTTGGTTGTTTTTCTTGATTGTGGGATGATCATTTTTATCCGATCCTTCCTATTTTTCTGCTCACTTGTTTACAAACCATTAGTATGATTTGGTCATCATCAAAACATGATTATCATAACTGGAGTTCAACAAGTTCTCGGTTCACTTTGGTAAAAATTTGGAAAAACTTTTATACAAGCAAAAAACAATCCCTTATTCAAGTACAATTCATTTGAACTTTATTTTCCTACAAATAACTGACTATTAGTTGATGGTTTATGCTAAAATCATTTGGAAATAGCTAAATAAGAAGAACTACTACCATAGTCTTGAATTTACCCTAAGCCAAAACTCTTCCAAAAGCATTTTCTTCTTTCCCTGGCCTCTCTGGTGTCTTCTTCGAGTGATGGAAGCATGGCTTGTAGTGATCTTTATTGGATGCCATTGGAAGGATCGATGGAAGAAGGAGATGGGTTTAGAGGTTAGAAGTCTTGGCAAGCAGGAGCTGGATCTTAAAAAGGTTAAACGCGTGGCCTAAGGATTAGTAGGTTAAAGTTAAAATGAAAGAGGATATTATATGCAGAACTTGAACTTGGGTTATGGGATTATTGGGTGGGTTGGGTTTTAAAAAACAAATTCCAACCTAACCCAATACATTTTAGGTAACCCAACCCAAGTAACCTGACACCTTATAACCCTACCCATTTTGCCTCAAATTCATTTGGGTTGGGCTGTGTTTGATCGCCTTTACACCCTGTGACTAATAGTGATCAGGTGCAGCTTGATCAGGCTGAACAACTAGAGGGCCTGTGGTCTTGGTGAGCATGGAAAGTCTAGGAGTCATAAGGATCAACCAGTGAGTAAATATATAATTGGCATTCCTTAGACTATTCTTGATGAAAACTGCCAGGAAGCAAAGCCAAACTCCCAACTTTGGCTACTCTTAATATTTACATACCACTTGTGGTGCAAGTGCAAAACAGTTTCAACATTTTGGGAAAGTCTAAGAAGATTGTTGAAATTCAGCAAGGAAAGAAGAATATGAGGCTTGGTAGGAGAGCATAGAAGAAAATAAAATTTCTCCCCCAGCTTTAAATGAATATTCTTTGTTAGAACATTAAAGGACTGAATGACACCATAAAAAAAATTGCAATAAGAAAAATAGTTGATAATATAAATACTGATATTATTGGTATTATGGAGAATAAGTTAGATATAACAATATAGATAATATTGCTACAAAATGCTTATCTCAGTGGAGCTTTGTTCGTAATGGTGTACTTGGTCATATTAGTAGGTTGTGGTTGTGTTGGAATCCTGGAAAGGAGAACGAGAATTACCTTCAATATACATCAACAAGCCATTATTTGTGATTGTGATCACTGATCAGGGTGAATTTGGGAGAAATTTCGATATTTCTATTGTGTATGGTAAAAATAAAGTCAAAGATAGAAGACCTTTGTGGAATCACTTGCTTAATGTTAAACCTCTAATTAGAACACCTTAGGTGATCCTTGGTGACTTTAACAGTATAAGAAATGTTAACAAAAGACTTGGCAGCACTAAGTATGAATTTAGGGTTATGGATGAGTTCAACACTTGGATTGAGCAGATGGATATAGCAATGTTTCCTGGCAAAGGTTTCTTCTATACTTGGTGTAATAAAAAGGAGATAGGAGACAAGATCTGTAGTAAAATAGAGAGGACTTTTGTTAATGAAACTTGGTTTAATGTTTTTCCTATGGCTGAGCTAGAGCTCATGGGTCCTAGGATTTTTGATCATATGCCAATTAGCCTAGAAATCAACAATTTTCAGTGTTTGGACCCAATCATATTCTTTTAAATTTTAAAGCATTTGGATGAGGAATATGGAGTTTAAGAATATCTTTCAATCAGCTTGGGATTGTGGTTTCCAAGGCAATCTCATATAGATTGTCAGCCAAAAACTGAAAAGTTTGAAGGAGGATCTCAAAATGCTAAATAAGAAGAAATGTAGTAATATCAACAATAGAATGAGTTAGGCTAAGACCAACAGCTAGATATTTAAAACTCTCTTCAAGATCATCCTTTTGATGCTAGACAAAGATTTGACCTTGAATATGTGAAACCTGTCAAGTCTAAAGAGGATTATTTTGAAGCTAATCTAGAATTTCCTGGTTGCAGGTTGATGATAAGAACACTACTTTTTCCTTTAGAAATGTGGCTACTCACATAGCTAGGAATAGGATCACAATGCTAAAGAATGCAAATGATGGACAAGTAACCGATTATGAGTTGGTCAAAGATATAACTACATAGTTTTTACAAACAACTTTTTAGTCAATCCAATTTTCATACTGAACTAAGATTTGAATAGATTGCAACAAATAATTAACAGATGCACCATTGAAGAGCAGCAACAAGAGTTTTAATATGGGGTGAGAAAATGAAAAAATTAGGCAAAATTTGTTCACCATGAAGGATGGAAAGGCCCTTGGACCAAATGGTTACAAAGTGAAATTTTTAAATACAATTGAGAGATTGTAAGGATTGGAGCTATCGATACTATAAAGTTTTTCTTTGATAAAGAATACATGAGTTGCTCTTTGAATAGTGCAATTCTTACTCTCATTCCTAAAGTCGAGAATGTTGTCATGATGAAGGATTTCATACCAATTTAGTTGTAATATCATTTACAAATGTTATTTAGCTATCATGACCAACAGACTCAAGAAGTTGATTCTTGGTTTAATCAATGGAAACTAAAATACTTTTCTCCAAGGTAGGATCATTGCTGATAATATGCTCTTAATGCATGAAGTTTTGAGGAATTATCACAGAAATAGGGAAAGATCTACCACTAGTCTATAACATGGATATGATGAAGGCATATGATACTTTAAACTTGCATTTTCTATTCATCACAAGGAAGCTAATGTGATTTCCTGAAAAGTTTCTCAAGTGGATCGAGAATTGTTTATCCACTGCAAGGTTTTGCTTGAATATGAAAGGTTCATTAGTTGGTCATTTTCATAGTGAAAGACGATCAACATAGGGGGGAACACCCTGCCTTTTTTTTTTTTTTATTGCTATGAAGGTGTTCACAACATTATTTGACTCTATGGTAGCTCACGAAGGGTTTGAGTACCATACCAAGTGTCACAAACTAAAGTTTACTCATGTTACTTTTGTTGATAATCTTTTCATACTCAGTGCTGCTGTTGCATGATTTATACACGCAAGTGTGCATATTGTTATAAGTAGTATAATGATAAGTAGAGATCATTCCCACGAGAACTTTGTCTTAACCCGACTAAGGACTAAAATTAGTACAACCTAACTCCATTCAAATAATCAATATAATGAAATTTTAAACAAGTAAATTAAAAAAACAAAATAAATGAATGAATAATTCTAATGAAAGAAACCTAGGGCTTAATTATCACTCAAAACTTCATTCAAATTTTTCATCTTTCCTCTCTTCCAAGGGTTTTGCTAACCTAAGGTTCTCATGCATGTACAAGATCCTTTTCAAATCACAAAAACCAAACAATCCAAACCAAATCACTATATGTCTATGTGAATTGCAGTGGCCAAGCTATTGAAAGCATTAGAATCAAATTTGAATAAACAAACTCATCCATAATCAAAAAAGAGAGAAAGATTTGATATTTAAACTACATGTAGAGAATAATTTAAAAACCTAGTGAATTAAATTAAGGAATAGATAAAACTATATAAATGATCAATTAAGAGTTTACAACCATGTCCATAGCAAAGAACAAGAAGAATAAGGTAGAAGAATAAAAACTCTTGTAAAAAATGTTGATCTTCAACCTTGCTTTTCGTTTTGGAATTTGGATGACGTAGACGGCTCCTCTTGAGACTAAACTATGCAAATAGAGTCTATGTTATGTTAAAAACACCATAGATTACTATATACAATGTTTCCTAGGGTTTCACGAAGTTATGGGCCAACACAACCCTTATGAAGTCCAAAAATTGCCCAACCTGCAAAAGCATATTGGGAGCCACTCCTAGAATCCCCTCTAGTTGTAGCTGTCTGTGAAATAGTCCTTGGGTGTGGTGCCAAACCTCCAGTGTGCCTGCGCCTAGGCTAGGTACACCATTAGATTGAAATTCACCATTTTACACTCTGGGCTTCTGTTTGAGCCCTGATTTGCTCTAAACCTGTAAAAACTCATTAATAAATGTACTTAAACACTAAAAACACACAAATCAACATTTCTAACTAAAAACCCTAAATTAACAAAAATACCCGGACTTATGCACACAAAACTTTAGAACACGATTAAAAATCCTAGATATGCATACATATAACTCTCTTTTAGAGATTTAACAGCTGCCAACTCAAGATCTTAGACTTTTTGTTATTTTAGGATACTTTGGAGGATTTTGTTGCTTAATCAAGGCTTAAAGAAAATTCCCTAAAGAGCTAAATCTTATAACCCGGTGTTGATGTTATAGAAGTGCAAGCTTTGAATGAGATCAGCTAAATGGCTATAGACTCTCTTCCTGTTAAGTACTTGGGTCTCCCACTGATCTCTTAAAGTCTGGCAACCTATCTTTATCAAGATTTGGCACAAAATCAATAGCTGTTGAGTTATGGGGGATAGGTTCAGTTGATTAAATCTTTTGTCTGGTATTCATTTGTATTGGTCTAGTACATTCATTCTTCCCATGGATGTGTTAAACAGAATAAACAATTTGCTAGCAGATTTCTTGTGGTCAGGAGAAGCTACAAATCATTACTTTGCTAAGGTTAGTTGAAAAGAAGTATGCAATCCATGCAAGGAAGGAGGAATGGGTATCGTTGATATTGTACCATGTAATCATTTGTTGATACTAAACAGATTTGGAACCTTTGTAGCATCACAAGGATTCTCTTTGGGTTAAATGGATACATACAATAAAACAATAAAGTTTTGTCCCTTAAATGCATAGAGTAAAATTACTAGGTTAGAGGTTTTTATGTCTATTCTAAACATCATGTAGGAACTTCCTGAAAAAGGAAAACTAGTGTTCAATGCAAGGGAAGACATTTCTTTTATTAGGGAAAACAAATATCTTTGTTTACATTTGTATGATCAATAGGTTTAAGAGAGAAAAAATTTGAGTGATACATGTAAATAGTCTCTAGAAAAGATTCACTAGTAAGGGATTGAGATGTGAGCTGTCACTCAAACACAAAAGGATAGAGATGGTTGCTAGTTGCTACCAAATATAAGGTTAATTTAAATGAGAAAGAAAGCATATATAGACATGGAGAATTTTATATATTGCCTAGGACTTGAACTCAAAACCAGCCGATGCAAGAAAATATTCCTTGTCAAATTAAGCAAGGAATAACCTCTCCCAAAGCGTGCTTGTATTTTTTATTTTGCATATAATTTCTCTATATATACATTGGTTATTTTTCATAGAAAAATAGTAAAGATTGATGATCGGTTGATTTAGACAAAATTTTGGTAAAATTTTGGTTATCTCTTCATCATTATCATTTAGGAGAATTTCTATTTGCGGGAACTCAAAAAGATTCATTCATAAGTTATATCTTAGATTTTTCTTCCATAAAAACACATGTAGAATCTATGTGGTTTTTGTGTGTAGTATTTGTATTGTCAAATATTCTTCTTATTATAGCTTAAATAGATGATAATAACTCAACCATGGATTACTAAAACCATCAGCATTGTCTATCCAATTAATAGTAACAAATCTATTATAATAAACTCATAGAAGACAATAACTAGAATTATCAATTTTAAAATAGTTAACATTGTATGTGTAGCAACTCCAAAAACTTGAAAGAAATCCAACAAATATATTTGTGTCAAAGGGTAAGGCTAATATCTTGGTTTGTCAAGGTAAGAAAAGATTTCCACGGATTGGTGAATCTTTTTTAGTTCTAAGGATACCGTAGTCGCATTTTGAGAACTCAACTTTTACCAATTTCAGGAAAACGAAAAAAAAGAGAGGTAATAAAGTCACATTCTTTGAATCCGGCCCTCCCAAACCCTAAATCTAGTTGTTGAACACCTCTTCTCTTATTTTCACATATTTTCTCATGCCTTCTTCTCTTCTTCATTTAGTCTCCTTCTCTCTTCCCTCAAATGGCCAAAACCTCCATCTCTTTCTCCCTTTGACTTTCAAATGATCATCTTCTTTTACCTCGTTTTGAAAGCCACAATTATGAATGGATGATAATGTGCCATATTCCATGGAACCCAAGAAGCGTTATTCTAAAGAAAATAATGTCACACATCAAGAATGGGAATATCAAGTAACCAAGCAAGTTGAGCTTTCCAATATATATATATATATAATGAACTTTGGAGGGAGAAAAACAATGAATTGAAGGTTGTGAGATGATAGCTTGAAATTGTATCAACAATAATTGAAGGCTATGTACTAAAGAATTGAACTGGCGATAATTTGCATTACAAAGAAAAATAATTATATGACACTAGGCATCAAATGAGAAGAACACTTTCGTGACATGTACATATTCTGTTACACTAGAGAGTGCTATTAGGAAAGGGAATGCTATGGGAACTATGTTGGACTAGCATAGGTGAGTGATTATGAGATGTCCTTTAATGAGTAATGATAACTCAATTTTTCTTTGGAAGTTATTATTATTTGACAACGAAGTATAAATTAGGTGAAAAGATGGTTTTTTATGACTCATTAGTCATGGGTTCAAGTCATTACATTCTAGGGAGGGTTTAAAAAAAAAAAAGTTGTGTATTATTCTAGACAATTATTATATTTATGTGTACAATGATTATTTGTTATTATATACTACCCTATTTTGTTACAGATTGAATAGTCTAAAAATTGGCATTAGACATCAACTAATATATATAGATAGAATAAAGTTATGATTTCAATAAGCCTTTTGTTTAAGTAATGCCCTAATCAATATGCTTAGTTTTATAATTCTTGTTGGGTCGGCATATCGAGCAACAATGATGGTAATATACCATCCTATCTCTGAATTTATTGCCCATCGGCTCAATAATAGTGATATACATAACCAGTTCTATGGTAAGCATGGTGCCACCCTTCTGAGTTCTCTTCTAGACACTACCAGCACTCTCATCTCCATGCCAATCACCCTACTCAGAATTCAACCTTATAAAGCTTATGTTTGATGTATTGAGAAGGGTAGATGTTGATGTCAAAACCTAAAATCGATGCTAACTATCATCATTGAGTGTAAATGCATAAATAACTGTAAAAAAAGTACCTTCTAATTTGTATACTACGTGGAAAAGTTCAGATTTGGCCTATAAAACGACGAAAATTGTGTTGCATTGGAGGAATATGATGGTCTTGTACCATTTTCTCAAGAAAGCAAGGTGAAAGATGTAGAGCCGAAGGTTAGTATGATGAGTGTGAGATACTATCCACATGGTGTGACATTGACATTTAGGCACCATCCTGACTGCTATGTCTTCATCTTGCGGGTCAGGAGGAATACCGCATCCTGCATGGTGACTCCCGTACCTCTATCCACAAACAACAACACAATGGAGCCGCTGAATGAGGAAATATGAAGCAAAATTCTGACATGTGGATGGTATGTCTTGTGAAGAAGCATCTCGACATGTGGAATTTTGTACTTAGGTATCATTTTGTATCATCTTGAGCATACATGGATTATGATTAGAAGAGGAGTCATGATCCAGGACCAAGTGTGTTCAATAGGAGCAATTACATTTTTATATGCATGTACAAATGAAAGAACATTTATAAAGAACAATACTATTTTTTAAATCATAATCACAAACAGTGACACACTAATTGAGAAAAAAATTATGTCGTCAAAATGTGACTTGTAAGATAAACTTAACCATCCATATAGAAATATTTTCGGACGTTAACTATTTCCATACCATTTATATTTACATCACTTAATGTTTTGGTGTTAAAAACTCATTGAGTGTGCTTGGAAATATAGTTAATGTACATAATCTTTTTTACATACATAACTAATTATTTACTTTTTCTAGTGAATGGATTAACAAATAACCAAGTAGCTAATTCCATTTTCCAGTTTAAGAAGTGACTTGTACATAAAATTTTTGGACAATCCTAAAAAATACAATACACAAATGACTCTAGTTTTCTATAACAACATGAAATGCTATACAACTATAATTATAACAAATCATGATTCAACAACAAAAATGATACCACATGTAGTAATGAAGTTGTACTTTTAAATTAACTAGTTAGTTGTATAAACAAACCAAGTCTTAATCCTACTAAGTAGGGTTGGCTGCATGAATCTTGTTACGCCATTGCACTCTATCATGGATCATATTCTCCTCAATTCCTAGATGGGTTATATCTTTCTTACACGTTACCCACCAAGTCATTTTTAGTCTTCCCCTACCCCTCTTATATTGACGATACTCTCTCTAAAATCTACTCGCCTGACAGACACTTCTACTGGTAGTCTTAACACATGACCTAACCATTTTAAGCGTGTTTCTCTCATCTTCTCATCAGTAAATGCTAATCCAATCTTCTCACGAATATGTTCATTGTGTATCTTTTCCATCCTAGTGTACCCATACATTCATTTTAACATTCACATTTCCACAACTCTCATCTTTTGCTCATGTGTGTAATTCACTCCCCAATAATCAGACTCATAACGCATCGCTAGCCTAATTGTCGTTTTATAGAATTTACCTTTAAGTCGTAAAAGAATTTTGCGGTCGTACAATATTACTCATGCCATTCTTCATTTAGTCGAACCCGTTTGTATCGATATGTAACATCTCGATCTATACTACCATCACTCTGAAGAATTGATCCTAAATATTTAAAATTTTCACTTATATGTATCTTTTGATCTCTAATACTAACCCTTATTCCATTCCTACTTGCACTCTTGCTAAACTTAAAGTATTCCATATATTCTGTTTTTAATCGACTAATTCTAAATCCTTTTGCCTCAAGTGTCTCTCTCCAAATTTCGAGTTTAGCATTAACCCCATCTTTTATTGTATCTACTAACACAATGTCATTTGCAAATAACATATACCATGGTATCTCCTTCTTTATGTGCATTGTAAGTTTATCTCCAAACTAGTTAGTTGTATATGACATTAAATTTGAAAATATGTTGCATGTAGTGATATCCATGGTTCTGGAACCACCAGTTCCGGTTCCAAGAAAAGATGGAACTAGCGGTTCTGGCAGGTTCTCCTGTTTCGGTCTGGGTTTCGATTTTAAATTTTTAAAAATTAAAAATAAAAAAATTATAAATTATAATACCAAAAAAAAAAAAATTAATACAAGTTAGTATAAGAAATGAGAAATTATATTTTATTTATATGTCAATTGTAAATTTTGTTTTCAGAAAAAAGTACAGTATTGCATTATTTATTGAACCATTAAAAATTGAAGTAAAGATACATTTTGACATATTAATCTATAACTAAATGATAATTTAAAAAAAAAAATTAAATGTATCAATTATATTGGCCTATAAGACTATAATAGGCTAAGGTCATTAAGAATTTATTCAACGTCCTAGTTTGTTCCACTTGAAGAAGCAACTATAGTACTCTTATCATTCTTGTTCATATCTACTTCAGTTTTAATCTCGATCTCTTGATCCCTTATTCTTGCATCGTATCAATCTACTAAAATGTTTGAATTTCCAAATGGTCGGGGCTCAATTGAAACCGTCTTTTGTCTAAAATGCTCTTACCCATACTAAAAGCTTGTTCGACCGCTACAGTTGATAGCGGTGTTGCTAAAATATACTTTGCAATAAGAGAAAGGATGGGGTAAACCTTTGACTTATTACTCCACCGTTCCAGTACCAAGAATTCTTTGCCTTCCACTAGGTCTTGGCTATCATCATCTTGGAACTCAAAAGAAGTAGTTAGATAAATATCAAGTTTTGTACTACTAGTGCAACTTTTAAACCAAAGTATGTCATATTTTTTTAGATTAGGGGATATTTATAGTACTAATAGTATTTCACAAACTACTACTAGCATTATTATCATTACTACTGGCACGAGTATGTAGAACTTGAACTTGATAATCACTATATAATGTACGAATAACTCTTTAGTCATTTCAACAACTTCAATTAGGATTCACTATGTTGTCTTTAAGAACAATATATTCTTATATTTTATTTATTCTAGTATAATATGCTTCCAAAAATTGCATCAAACCATCAATTTTAAAACGAGGATCTAAAACAGAAGCAACTAAATAAATAGGTGGAATATGATAATAATAATTAAGCCATTTTTGTAACATATTAATAACAACACTTTGCAAAATAATGTTATTTACACTATCTTCTAATATACTAACTATAACATATGCTTGGGGTATAAATAAATGAGATGTAGGAAAATAAACACTAGATAAAGTACAAGTAGCAGTTTTTAAAACATGCAAAATTTCTACCATTTTTGTCTTTTACAAGTTTTCCATAGACTATGATGCAAGTCAAAATTACTAAGATATCTGTTTCTAAAAAATTTGCATGATAAATCATTATATTTTAAAGAATTATTATGTAAATCATAAGTTGAGTTCCAATGATTAGGAATATCATGAACAAATTTTTTAGGTTTTCTTCCTTTATCAATACAAAATTTAGCCCATTCTTTCATTATTTTTTGATGGCCAATTAGGTAACTAATTGAATTATTAATAGGTTCAACCGAAGTATTAAGTGTTCTCAAACCATCTTGAACACTTAAATTTAAAAGGTGACATGCACACCTAAAATGAAAAAATTTACCACCCACTTGTGGTTCACAATAATTTTTTAAATTTCTAGTCGATCCAGTGTTATTAGTAGTATTATAAAAAACCGATTGAAAAACTTTTATTTACCAAGTCATATTCGTCTAAAATCTCTTGAATCATATTACTTATATTTATGGCTGTGTGATTTTCATTAAATATACAAAAAGAACATTATTATACTTTTTTGTATAATCCAATTATCATCAATCCAATCAGCAGTTACACCCATGTAAGAATTTCTATTCCAATGAGCACTCCAAATATCACTATAAATTGAAATACAACATTCTAATTTTGAAAAAATATCTACCAAAATCTTTTTTTGTTGTTTACAATATTTTAAAATTGCATGTGTAAAAGTTTTTCAAGGCATGCGTTTAACCTGTGGATTCACATACGTTTGTTGAAATTGTACATATTTCTTTTTTTTTTTTTACCAAAACTAAATGGTAAATGTTATCCACAAACTAAATTAATTAATCCAGGTTTATATTATTGATCAGAAAATTTAAATATAGGATTAAAGGATGAAGATGCGTACCTGGCTATTTGAGATTGCGTCTTGTTAATGCCGAATTCCGTTGGATGTTCCTTCGTCAAGTGCTTGGCTATTGTTCCATATTCGCTCCCATTTTTCCAACTACGACTAGGTTTGAAATAATTACACACTGCATTAGTAGGATTTCCTTCATTATCTAATTTTTTTGTAAAATATTTCATAAACATTTTGGCCTTTGGAGCCTTAGAAATAAGAGGTTTTGTTGATTTACTTCCACAATAGGGAGTTATTTCAACATTATCTCCTAGATTAATAAAAGTTTCATCGGAATTTTGACTATCCATTAGAAAATAGTAATTTGAACTTTTGAAAAAAAAATATTATAAAAAATAACTAATAGAATTTATGAAAATTAGAGAAAATAAATGACACTTGAAAATAGTATAATAAGAAATAAATTGCAATTATAAATATATAGACAATAAATAGAAATTCATAGATAATATTAGAGATTATGAAAAAATTAAGTGTATTTGAGAGAATGGGAAGGTTTGAGTTGAGAGAATTGTGTGTTAAAAATGGTACGAAGAAGGAGTATTTATAGATAAATTTTGGAACTTTAAAAAAAAAAACAGGGAAAACAACTATTGGCCATTTCCACCGACCATAAGCCATAAGCCATAAGTGAAGGCATGTGCCAAGCATACCAACGATTAAGTGACTGTTGGTGTGTCTACTATAACAACAGTCACACACCAATGGTCATTTTGATCATTTTTTTTTTATATAATTTACCTGGTTCCATTGGTTCTAAAAAATAGTGAACCGGAACCAGAACCTTGTATGCAGTTTTTATTCGGTTCCTATAACCAAATTTGACAGTTCCGGTTCTGGAACAGAAACCGTGGTCATCTCTAGTTGCATAAAGTAACATTGGGGTATCAATTCTATAAAAAGTGTACCACTATCCACTAAATTTATTGATTTCTGATAAATTCATAATTGTACTATATTTTATATGTCAATTACCATGTTTTTATGTGTTGTAAGCAAGATTTGATTTATTATTGAGTTTAACTTGGTTATTCTTAGTTTTTGTAGAGTTAAAGTGAAAAAGTGCTGAAAATGATGGAAAAGATGAAAGAAAACATTAAGAACGGAACATGTATGAGTATGAAGCCATTTTGGATGTTATTTCGTATGTTTTCAAACATAAATTTTGGGTCCAAACTCTGATTGAGATGATTTTGGATGATTTGGAAAGATATTGAAGAGTTATACAACTTTTGTGTTTTGAATTTTCCAAGATTCTATAGGCATCTTGTTCAAAATTGCAAAGTTGAAAAATGTGTACCGGGGAGAAGCGATTCAGACATAGTTTGGTAGATTCAGTATAACTTTCTTATCTAAAATCCAATTAAGGTGATTCAAGATATTTTGGAAAGTTAAGACATAGATTTACAACTTTTATATTTTGAGTTTTTTCAAATTCGATCTGCATTAGGGTCAAAATTGAAGCCACAAATAAAGTCCAGCGCACATGCGCCGGCAACTTTCAGCACTGATATGCACCCAAAATAGGTAGCGCATGTGCGCCAAAAGCAGCAAAATTGCATATTTTTGAGTTTTTAACAGATTTTTTGCCCGGTTGGACTCTTTTTCACCCTATTTCATGTTCTTATCCATAGGCATTAATTGTAACCCTAAACCTACTTATTATAAATACCCCAATTAGGGTGAGAAAAAGGGGTCGACACTTTTATTTTCTTTGGCTAGGGTTTCTAGCAGTAGAAATTCTTTTTTATTCTTTCATGGCACTTTGTGCCTAAACCATTTTTTTGGTAGAGGGAATTGATGCCATGGTCATTTCTACAAAATTGTGAGATTTCTTGTGCTTGAATTATTCATTTTTATCTCAAGTATTGATTATTTTTCTGCGATTAATTTTATGATTGTTCTTTTTAACTCATTATTGCTGCATAATATTAAGTTATTGAAATTAATCTATAGGTAGATTGTTTTAACTGCGTGTGATTAACTCAGTCTGTGAAGCAACTAAATTTGATAATTACTGGATTTGTGTCATTGAATTTAGGGAATTTAATCATCTAATTGGCATAACCGTGTGTGTTTATATTTAAATTAGCCTAATTGTTCTTGTTGATTTTAATGCTTCTATTAAATTAATCTTTGGTGCATGTCTGGTTTAAATTAATAGAATTAGGATTAATTGGATCGCGTGTTGAAAATTAACCAACTTTAAAAAGAAACAAGAATCAACTTTGAATTGGTATTTGTTCAGGTTAATTTTTCAATTAGTGCTTGCTATAGAATTAAATTATTTTGTGTTTCAAGGATCGATTAATAAAATTGCCACGGTAGATATGACCAAAACCAAGATCTTTCTTAATTGAATTCTCTTTAGTATTATCTTGTTTTGGTTTTAGTTTAAAAGTATTCAAAAACCCCCTTTTTTCCATTAGCACGAAAATAAATTCCGTTTTCTATGGGATGATCTGTACTCACCACTACTACATATTGAGAATTGTTAATTTTGGGTGCTTACGACAGCATTGTAACTCGAAAGCATATTATTTGCACACCAATTTCTTTACACGCAAATTACCCATGAATCAAAAGGAAGTTAATTCATGTAGTTTTTCTTTTTACATTTAAATTCCATTTAAAAAATTACGGTGGATGTTTCAAGATATAAAATAATCAAAAAAGTAATAGGAAAACATTTAATCTTTTCCCATTTGGTTGCACATTGGAAAGAAATATATAGATGAAGATTTATTATTAGATATAACTAAATTTGGACGACAATGATCTTATTTTGGACAAAATCATCCTATAATAATTATTTTAGTTAAAGAGACTAATTTAAACAAAATTTTTAGCTAAGTTTCATTGCTTTTGCTAATAACAAAAGGATTCCTGTAGCCATAAAAAAATTCAGATAGAGTCGATATAACAATTCAACAAAGTGCTTTAGAAGTCACAAAATTTCTGGAATTTAGTCCTAGGATTTGCAATCGGTTTTTTTTTTTTCAATATTTTATCTCTAAAGTCAAGTGAAATTAGAGCTTAGATTTTTTCTATTCCAAAGTAAGCATCAATGAAAATTTCACCCATAACTTCCATAATCATGTCAACAGCGACATTGTATTATATGCCTTAAATATAGTTATTATAAATAATTATGCGAGGATAACTAATAGTGTTTTCAAAAGAAATAAAGACTAAATTAGATGTATAAAAAATCTATACAAATATATTTGGCAACAAAAAAAAAAAAAAAAAAATCTATAGCAAACACAACGTTGCATATTCACACTATACTAGTACATGATTATATCTACCTTTTTATTGATATATCCTTTATTTCTACAATGTCTTATTTTAAGAAAAAAATAGGAAGGTTTCATAAGGATTTATGAAAACTTCTTTACACACCATAGTCCAAATTTTTATACACATATGAGAGTTTACATTTATGCCACACGTACAAACAAAACTCTCAGTGCTAATGTAGATATGTATTCACTCTTGCAAATAAAAATTTAAATATTAATATATAGTTAATTCTAGGAGAAACTGATTGCGATAAATACAAAGGTCTTAACTTTAGCTATTGTGGTTGTGGGAAAAAAAAAAATCAATTTGTTAAATAAATCCAGAAGAAGCAATGCCTTTTAAGGTTAGCAATAAATATTTTGAGCAAGTTTTATTATGATCCATCTAATCAAGAGAAATTCAACCTATCGTAATTCACATAAGTTATGACTGATTGCATTTAATATATCATTTTTTTTTAGTTTAAAGTGAAAAAACAAAAAAAGGAAAATTTTATAATTTCAATTGTTAGAATTTCCTTTTTGGTGAATTTTTCAGCTTAGTTCAATTTGGGCATTTTGCTGGATTAACTAGATTTAAAAACCTTCTAATTGTGTTTGTATTTCTACTTTATAGTTATACTTTTATGGAATGGGGCTTTTAATATTATATTTTATAAAGGCATGAAAAGAAATGGGCAAACATATCTATTATTGAAATAATATCAACTTATTTAGAAATATTAATAGTATTATTAAATTAACAGTTCCAGTGCAAGGATAAGAAAACGGAAACTACAATAATTGACATATATTGCTAGTACATAAAAGTATTTTATTGATCAATAATCACTTGCTATCTGCAGCTGCCTCAAGCTTGCACTGTTTCTTGCCCTTTGACGATTTCTTCCCTTTGGCTGGCAGGCAATAAACAAATTATGCCAAGAAAATTGCATTAGTTGAAGTGTAAATACATTATTTCTCTTACATTACCTAAGTTGTCATTAGGAATGATTTAGACAAAAAATTCACACACACACACACAGATATATATATATATATATATATATATTTCCTACCAACCTCAAAGCTCTTTCCACAACTTCCAAATTGTGTCTAACTTGATTAAGATCTCTCTGCATTGACTAAAACATGAAAGGAAAAGAGTACATTATTAATGTTATGTCCTCGTTTTAATTTCGCAACAAAAAACACACAATGAAATCTAAAAGAAACCTAATTGTGTTTGAATACGATACCTCAATCCTGTTTTGCAAAATAAGGTCGTTTAAAATAAGGCAGTCACGTGGATTCCCCCCACCAAGAAAGAACAACAAAAACAATTAGTTAATGTTGTGAGAAAACTAGGATAATCCAACAAGTAGGTATATACATGTAAATGGAGTAACAAGAATTTCATTAAAAACTATTTGAATCTTGTAAATAAATCTTGTTTTATATGGAATAGATAAGGAAGGAAGGAGAAAGAGAGAACCAGGCAAGTCTTGCAAATTCTAGGCTTATAAGGTTCTCTGATAACAAGTCGAGTATCTCCTGTCATTTGAAAGAAGAAAAACGAATGTAAAAAATACAATTCTTATATATGTTAATTTCAAAGAAATTCATAAACATAAATTTGTTCATTGTTTTGTATGTGTCGAACTTATCCACTATTTCCAATCTCCTTTATTATTAGTTTAGGATTATACATAATTTTAAAACAATAATGATCATGCAGTTGTTTCACCTGGCGGAAACAAGTTTCGTGGTTGGTGTATTTGATGAAGCCCCTGCATTTTGAGCAATAAAAGGGTAAAACAAATTAGCACCGAAAGATAAAAGGATTTCCAAGTTACCATCAGGTTGGTACGACATTAAAAGCTATAGTTGTTGAAAGTTGTAATATATTCTTAAGTCTAAAGTTTCCTTCTATTATATTTGCATTCTGGTAGAATTATTAATGGCAAAACTAACAAGATAAAAGGTAGAGTATTTGTAGATTAGAAGCTACTTATAGCTTTGGAATATTACAAATAATCTTTTATTTGCGTTGTTCGTACTATCTGAGATAAGTCTTCAGTGTTTCGTAAGTTTTGTCCATTTATCACTGATTGCACTTGCAAACTAAAATGTTGCTAGGATAAAGACGAGTCAACTGTCATGTTTTGCGTCACATTTTTGGTTGCATTTTCTTCTTGAAATTGATTCACATTGATTTTTTGATAACAATGTAAAATATCATATAGAATTGGTGAATTTTTTTTGGGGCTAAAATTGGTGAAGTTTTAATACTTCATCATTGATGAGTGTTAAAATGCATCTTGTTGCTTGATGGTAAATAGAGTAGACAGCTCTTATGAGCTCATAAAAGGATTATTTCCCTGATGCAATAGTCTCCACTTCTTACATGGAATTGTCACTTAGTTTTTTACTTTTTTTTCCTCTTTAATTTAGTTTTTTTTTTTCAAGACGATCTATAGTGGATTTTCACTAACCCCTTTAGTGACTCAAACCTATGAGTCAGGTCACAGAAAAAGTGTTGTCTTATCATTTAGGTTATACTTCATCTCATTAATTTAGCACATATCCAACAAAACTCTCTTTGTTAAGCAATTATTTAATCTATTGAGTACTGATATCGATGGTTTGAGAAATTGATAAATCTATACCTACTAACTAGATTATATAAATAAAACAATCCCAAAAACATTTTGAAAGTATATAAACTATTATGATGCATGGCTTTTTTTTTTTTTTTAAAGACTATAGGAAGCAATGAATCAACCATAATGTTCTCGGGGTTAATCCTCTCTACTTTTATCACTTTTCAGTTTTTTATAAAATTGGTCATAGATCGGAAAAAAGGATAAATTTAACCAAAATGCATTGTAATAGAACAAAAAAGAAGAACAATTGACAATTGAGTGAAATATCAGGAGACAATGTAACTGCTGAAATACTAATACCTTTGCTTGTTCATGCTGCATCCACCGGTAACTTCTCTTGTTGATGACTTCCGGTTGATCGCCTTTGGTGCCATGGTGTTACTGATTAACAAAAGATGATGGAATCTACTGAAATGAAATTGTAAATGAGAATGAGTGCAAAATGAGAAGCTCTACCCAAATTTATTAGAGATTATTTGAGATTTTGCTACTTCAGCTTCTATATTTTTGCATTCAGCAAATTTGTGTGCATATAGCTACGTGACGTTGGATGGTTTAGATATATTTCTTGCATGGTCTAAACGTGTAGTGATTCTTATGTCACTTCCAACTAATTTTTCAATATTGGCTTGAATACTTATTCAAATAACTCTTCCTCAAAAATAGCATTAAATAGCGAAAATGGATTGTTTTTCTCTCTCTTGAAAATACATAGTCGAAAGACCTTCTCATTATTTTCCTTCTCAAATGCACTTAATTTTTGTAAGTAGATTGTTTTGGACCAATAGCCTTTTCATAGAAAAATAGTGGTTGAGGACCTAAAGGAAAAAAACAATTTAAGGAAATTTATGAAACCCTATAAACTTAGTCCAGTTGTAGTTTACTTGCCATTCAATAAGAACTTAATACCTCCTATTTAATAAGAACTTAACTCTCACCTTCTTATTTTGAGACAAAATTATCTGTACTCCTTTATTTATTTATTTATTTACTTTTATCTCTCTTTTTTTCCCTCGTATTTTTTACTCCCCTGTTAATGCTAAACGATTTATTAATTTCAGTAATTAGTTAACCGGAGGATGTAGTTCTTTATAAGTGCCTAAATGCTGTAATTTCTCGAATTATATATTGTTTGTTGAACAAAAAATATATTTTATTCTAATGTTGGGGTTTATGATTAATTCTTAATAACAAATTAACAAAATAGGGTAAATTACTAAAATATTCCTCCAACTTTTTCATTAAAGCCAAAATGGTCTCCAACTTCAATTTTATTTGATTTAGTCTCTCAACTAAATATATTTGTACCCAATTTAGTCCTTATTTGGTTGCACCTCCCAAAACATAAGTTTTTGTGTTTTTTCGGGTGGTGACTAGAAGTGGTCACCAGTGTGGTTGTGGATGTCGTAGTCGGAAAAAACTTATTTTTTGGACAACACAGCCTATTGGGTACGAATTGGCAAAAATATTTATTTGAATGACTAAATCAACTAAAATTAAGTTGAGGGATCATTATGATTTTCATAAAAAAGTTAAAAGACTATTTAGGTGATTTGGCAAATGACCTAAATAGTCCTCTAACTATTTCATTAAAACTAAAATAGTCCCCCAACTTAAATTTTAGCCTTATTAATCACTCAACGAAATAGTTGTATCCAATTTGGTCCTTAAAAGTTGGCTCGACCCAAAACATTTATTTTCAATTTTAATCAATTTTGACTAGGGGTAGAAGTATCAAATCACATAGATCTGATACTTTAAATGTGAAGTCATCACCCAAATAGTCCTCTAACACTTTTATTAAAAACACCGAATTGATCTCTCAATTAAAAATTTAGCCAATTAGTCCCTTTCCTTGTAACCTCAAACCCCTCTCCCTACTTGATACCATCTCACCTAGCCACTGTCACCACCACCACCACTACCCATACCCAACCATCTGCTCTAGGAATATATGACTCTATTTTTAAAGTCCATTGTATCAATAATAGGGAGTGTGAGATTAGAAAGAGGAGAGGTGGGCAAAGCAAAATTAACAAGAAAGGGGGTGAGGAAGGAAGAAATCAAGGTAGTAGGAAAAGGAGATCTAGAAGAGGGGAGTTAGGGAAGAAGGAGACTGGGAAAGAGGGACGAAGGGAGGAGGACAAAAAGATAGGAGATAGGGGAGAGGCATCGGAGCTGGGAGTATGAAAGGGAATATTAGAGTTGGGGTGGGAAAAAATTAGGATGAGGAAGGGGTTGGAAGGGAGAGACTGGGGAATGTTAGGGATGTCTGATTCAGAGTAGTAAAGAGGTGGGTCTAGGGTAGGAAGAAAATGAGTAGTGGCGAGATGATGGGGTTGGGGAAGGACATCTAAAGTGGGGGTAGGGATGAAGCTAGGCTACTGCTAGCAAGTCTAGGGTGATGGCGGAAGTGGCGGTGGTTGGTAGTTGAGGAGAGGAGATAAGGGTAGGGAAGGAGTTAGAGTTTCTTTAGATTTTTTATTTTTCAATTTCACCTTGTTTTATTTTTATTTTACCTCAAAACATTGTGATTTTTATTTTCAATTTGACTCAAAGCTTTGTGAGACACTTGATTGTCTCTAATTGAGGAAATTTTCTTCGATATTTGTGTAATTTGTTTCATATTTGGTGAAATTAGCAATAAATTTAAAAATATGGTATTTGGTTGAGGGACTAAATGGGCTAAATATTTAGTTGAGGGACCAATTCAATTTTAGCAAAAATGTTAGAGTAGTATTTAAGCAATAATTTCACACTTAAAGAATTAGGTTCATGTGCTTTAACACTTCTACTCCTAGTCAACACCAATCAAAATAATTAAAAAATAAATAAATGTTTTGGAAGGTATTACCATTTAGGGATCAAATTAGATATAACTATTTAGTGAAGGAATAATTAGGTTAAAATTTAAGTTGAGAACTCTTTTGATTTTAATGAAACAGTTAGAGGACTATTTAGGTTATTTGCCCTTTTTCCCCTTAATATCAAATGAAAGTTATGTTTAGCCCTTTGGATGTCATATTTGGTTGAGCATACAATACTTAAGCCCATGTGATTGGCAGCGCTAATATTTTGATATGTTTTACAATTGTTATGCTCGAATAAAGGTTCTACACTAGATTTCATTATCTCATCTAATTTTATGATATTTTTGAATCAATCTTATAGTTTGTTAGGCTTTCTTTACTTGTTAATTTTATTCAGTAATTAATCATAAATGCTATGTTACAATAAATTATATATTTCTTGTATTACAATGCAAATTTAATCTAGAAATTAAACCATTTAGACACATGTTAAACATTACAACTTGTATTCCTGATTAATCAATTATTAAATTAATATAAATGTTTAGTAATGGCAAGAGAGAATGGGAGAAATAAAAGAGAGAGAGAAGAAATAAAAGAGAAAAAAATGAGAAAAATAATTAAAATAGCAGCGGTAATTTTGTCCCAAAACATGAATGAGGTGGATTAAGTATTGATAAAATTAGTTATAGGGAATAAATTGCTACTGAGGTGAAAGTTCATGAGTGTTATCTATGTTTTACCTACAATATTAGGACTAGTGAACCTATATTTTGTTTTAAGAATTTTTGTTTTAATGATAATGGATCAACAAAAAAATATGTTTAGTTTAAAAAATATCACACATATTCTTGGCATATCTTTTGCTCTTTCTTCCAATAGAGAAATCTACAATTGTGGGATGCTACTTATGGATAAAAATGTTTTATATACAATTCAATCCTCGATAGAAAGAACATTTATACTTCTATTTGATCAGTAGAAAACATGTTACAAAGAGGATTGATTAAATGACGAAGTACAAAATAAAATTCTGTATGGAGACTAATTCTTGATAATATCAATGAAAAAAGTTTTGGATCACTTCCAAAAAAGTACACAAAATTCATGTAATTTTTCCTTGAGAGAAAAAACTTCCTTTAACGGAGGTAGAAAATAATACTTTTTAAAGAATTCTTGTACATATAAGCTGGGTTCTAGGTATTCTTTGAAGTTTAGTGTTGCTAGGCAATTAGGCTTGTTAAAGCTGCATGACCTTCGAAATCGGTGCTATCCTTGTTACTTGAAATAGCTCTATCTCCTCTCATGCATATGGACAACAAGATTCAACTTTGACATGCCAACCATGACTTATAGTTTAGCAATTCTAATACTGAGTCACCATTAACCATAAACTTGACCAAGTTTGGTAGTTAACTTGAGCATTAAAGTGGCCAATTATGGGTAGAATGTTTATTAGATTCAGACATGAGTAATGCATTTTGTTTCATGAAATAATAAGTGGCATCTAAATTGATTTTTGAAGTCAAAGTATATCAGAGGGAAAGAACATTAAGTTATTATTGAGGATTTTTTTTTCTCTTCTCCAACTTGGTATGCTTGGGCATTAGTGTTTTCAAATGTGATTAGAAGAAAAATTAAAGTTCCAATAAATTTCTCTTTCAATTGTGTTGCATACCATTAATTTGTAATATCCACCATTTTATAATTATGGATTAGACTATCCTTAGTGCTTGTAGATTCCATTGCTTCCAAATATTTGTAGAATCCAATTGTTGATAGGCCAATTTTTATAGATCTAGAACATACAAAGATATTTATGCCCAAGCTCATTAATAAGATGAAGTTAGCATCACTTTTACGTAAATTTAAGCTCTATCAATGGTTAGTCTAAGGTACAATCTATTCATGATACTAAACTTGGTGACATTTGAAACTTTATATTATCATATATCCATAATACTATTTATGATAATTAAGAGCAAGAAGCTACTGAGTTTCTATTGAATTATAAGTAACATAGGTATAAAAGACATGGTGCAACATCCTCAATTAAACAAAAGTTGTCATGTAGAAAATGCAACACTGGTGCTACATGGCACCTCCTGACGCCGCATGCCACCCTAGGATCTAACCATTTGATGCTTGGCTTTTTCCAAGCACCATTTGGGCTTCTGGCTCCAGTTTTCACTCTGGTAATCACTTAATTATGTGTCTATTGTTTGTTTGCACCCAAACAACCTCAAATTTACAAATACAAATTCAAACACCATTTAATAAGTACATCAAATGGAATATAATAATAATGATAATAACATCAACAACAATAATAACATAGATATAGATAGTGTAGTGATGGGCATCAACAACCTAAGATAAGGTTACACATTATTATGTTACTACAAAAAGACTCTAACTATATATTATACTTTCAACTACTCTATTTTGATACACAATTTTTTAGAACATATTATTATTGGGAAACAAAAAATGCTACAAGAACAAGCAAAAATAAAAGAGAAAAAGGATATGCATTTGACTAAACTAATTTTATTCAATAATAGAGGAAACTTATCTAATAACGAAAATAGAAAATTTTTATCATGTTTTCATAATCTATGATGCTTAAATAATTTTTATGTTGTGATCTCCTTTATGATAGTACAACTTTTCATAAATCTGATGCTTATCTTGGCAAGTCTAGGTAATCAGATTATTTATAAAGATCTCCATCATGTTTGCATACATGATCTTTTCTAGAATACAATTGATAAAGCTTTTGTCTATTTTTTAATATGTTTTTCTATTGCTTTCGGTTCAGTTTATCCTAAAGCTAACAACACCATTTTTTCTTGGAAGCAAGTCTGAATATTCCACACTAGTTATCCATGCTTGTCTAAAAGTTTTTAGGGATTGAGTATAAATTTTTGCACTAAAAAAAAAATTAAAGTGACTACACATCTGATTGATCTAGCAATCTGTAAACAGATTTTGTGATTTGTGACAAAAATAGAATTCTTTCCTTGTGATTGTAAACACTTTCTTGCTTATTTACTCTTTAGTTTATTTATGAACTAAATTCTTTCTACTTGTTTTAGTTAGATCTCAACATCTAGTTTGAATATTGAATCACTTTCTTTCTAGGGCTAAATTTGTGTTCAATGTTTTTAATTGCTTGATCATCAATTGATATGAATTGGAAACCCTAATTTGAAATTCAAGAATGGAAATTTAGATTATACAAGACTTGGTTAACTTATGTATGATTTATTTGCTAGTTGAATAAATTATTTGTATATAGGATAAGAATACATGTATACCTTAGTATACAAATTGGGGTTGGTCTGTAAGGCATTGATCCTAATTTAAACTCGCATTGGAATAAAGTGAATTAATTTCAATTTATAGGTATGTAAATCTTCAAGAAATACACTTAATATCCAACTCTAGTTCGTTAATTTGAAGAGATAAGAGATAAGATATTCAGATGAAGTGTTGAGAGATAATTAAATTGTAGGCTTTCATTCATTCAAGCACGAAAGATCATAATAATTTAAGTTTATTCAGGGTATCATCAACTTTGCACCCTTTAACTTGGCATCATTTTTTCACATTCCATCTCGAACATTTTTTTTATCACTTTGCACTCCAGTATGTTCTTTTTTTGCGACTTTAGTCAAACTGTTAAAATATTCCATCAATTTTGTGGCTTTTGATAGCGATTAAAAGATTTAGAGGTGCATTGTGGCAAATGGCAACAAATTTGAGGTATAAAGTGGAATTAACCAAAAGATAAAATAGAAGACCAGTTTGGAGAAATAAGCGGATTGAACAAGGTCCACAAGGAGAAGTTTAGGTATTCTTCATTGGAGATCCATCAAGGAAATCAAAGTTACTCTAGTTGAATTTGAGCTAGAAATATGAAAAAAATGAGAATTTGGTAGGTAGGCCAGGAATGAACTTCTTGAAAATAAGATTCTTTACTGTACTATGCAGGTTTCATGTGTTGATAAAATCTCTTAAATGAGGTAAATGTTTAATTTATGCTTGTAATGTTGTTTTTTCAAATTATTACATGTGGAATTGTTTGTTAGAATAAAGAAAAGAGTAAAAGAATTTCGAAAATTATGCTTGACTTGTTACCATTTTTCACATTGCACTCCGAACTCTTTTGTTTTGTTTTGTTTTTTGTGCACTTTGCACACTAATTTTTAAAATTTTGTTTTTTTGATTAATACGAATAGTTCTGTACTAGTCATTCGGCAATGCTGAGTGACTAGAACTAGTATCTGATGATCTACCTAGCAGGTAGCCATCCAAATAGCTGAGAGCCTCCTGCTTGGTGGATCACAGACGAAACCCAACTAAAGACTTGTCCCATTAATACAACTCATTCACCTCTACTCTCTCTATTGTATTTGTTCGTTTTGTTTTCAACCTGTATAATATAACTTAATGTTGTACATCCACACTATACTGGTGCTTGGGTATATCTACATTGTTATTCATATAGAACTTGTTATTACATCCTTTATTCCAATGTCTAATATTAAGAAAAAATAGGAAGCCTTATCGTAAGAATTTATGGAAACTTCTTAATACACCAGAGTCCAAATTTTTGTATTCATAGGAGAGTTTACACATACCAATTACATTCTCAATGCTAACATATATTTATATTTCAAATAACAATTTCAAAGTTAATACATAGTTAATTCTAGGAGAAACCATTCATGATAACTACAAAGATCCTAACTTTAGCTATTGTGGTAGCAATGAAAAAATCAATTTGCTAAACAAATAGAGAAGATGCAATGCCATTTAAGGTTTGCAATAAATATTTTGAGCAAGTTTTACAATGATCAAGAGAAATTTTAGCTGTAACAATTCATACAAGTTATGATTGATTGCCACTTAATAAATCATACATCTACTTTTAATTTAAAGGGAAAAAACAAAAAACAGGAAAAAGTTATAAATTCGACTGTTAGAATTTGCTTTTTGGAGAATTTTCCAATTTAGTTCAATTTGTGCATTTCACTAAATTAACTAGATTTAAAAACCTTCTAATGATCCAATAATAAGATGTGTTCGTATTTCTAGTTTATAGTTATACTTTTATGGAATGGAGCTTGTAATATTATATTTGATAAAAGCATGAATAGAAATGGGCCAAACATATCAATTACTGAAATAATGAAAACTTATATAGAAATATTATCATTGTTATTGAATAAATAGTTCTAGCCCAAGGATAGGAAAACAGAAACAACAATATTTGACATATGTTGCTAGTACATGAAAGTATTTTATCGATCAATAATCACTTGTTACTGGTAGTTGCCTCATGGTTTCCCTGTTTCTTGCCCTTTGACGATTTCTTCCCTTTGCTGCCAGGAAATAAACATATTAAGCAAAGAAACTTGCATCAATTAAACAGTTAATACATTATTTCACTTATATTAGTAGACCTAAGTTGTCATTAGGAATGCTATATATATATATATATGTGTGTATGTATGTATATATGTATGTATTCTACCAACCTCAAAGCTCTTTCCACAACTTTCAAATTGTGTCTAACTTGCTATCAAGATCTCTCTGCATCGACTAAAACAAGAAAGGAAAGGAATACATTATTAATGTTACGTCCTTGGTTTGATTTCGCCAAAAAACAAGCACACAAAGAAATCCAAAAGAAAACTAATTGTGTTTCAATATAATACCTCAATCCTGTTTTGCAAAATAATGTTGATTAAAGCAAGGCAATCACATGGATTCCTCCCACCAAAAAAGAAAAACAAAAATAATTAGTTAATGTTGTGAGGAAAATTGGATAATCCAAACAAGTAGGTACATACATGTAAATGAAGTAACATTATGTATTAACTCATCGCAAGCTCTTGTACAAGTTTTAGCACAATGAAAGAATTTCAATAAAAACTATTTGAACCTCGTAAAAAAGGTTATTTTGTGTGGAAGAACTTTAAATGTCCTAGTAAATTATATTGGAAAATAAGGCTAAAGCTAGATGTTTTATATATATGAGGGAGGATGGAAAAAATAGAAGAGAGATAGAGGGATAGGGAGAGGGGATAAGAGAGAGAGAGAGAACCAGGCAAGTCTTGCAAATTCTATGCTAATAAGTTTCTCTGATAATAAGTCGAGTATCTCCTGTCATTAGAAAGAAAAAAATTAATTAATAAATGCAATTATTATATATATTAATTTCATTGAAATTCATAAACATAAATTCATTCATGGTTTTGTATGTGGGTAACTAATCCACTATTTCCAATATCCTTTTATTAGGAGTAGAATAATGCATTACTTTAAAATAATAACGATAAAGTAGTAGTTTCACCTGGCGGAAACAATCTTCATGGTTGGTGTATTTTATAAATCCCCTGCATTTTGAGCAATAAAAAGGGTAAAAAACATATTAACACCAAAAGATAAAAATATTTCCAAGTTACATCAGGTTGGTATGGCATTAAAAGCTATAGTTGTTGAAAGTTGTATCAAATTCTTAAAGCTTAAAGTTCTTCGATTATATTATTGCATTCTGGTAGAAGTATTAATGGCAAAACTAACAAGATAAAAAAGGGTAGTGCATTTGTAGTTTAGAAGCTGCTTATAGCTTTGGAATAATACAAATAATCTTTTATTCGTGTTATTCGTACTATTTGAGAAACGTCTCCAATGTTTCATAAGTTCTGTCCTTTTATCACTGATTTCGCAGCAAACTAAAAAGTTTCTACGATAAAGTCTTCTATTTGCATCACTTTGATTTTTGTTAACAATGTAAAATATCTTATAAAATTGGTGATTTTTTTTTTGGGGGGGGTGGGGGGCGCTGAAATTGGTGAAGTTTTCATTGTTCATTATTGATGAGTGTCAAAATACATCTTGTTGCCTGGTGGTAAATAGATTAGAAAATTCTTAAAAAGAATTATTCCCCTAATGCAACAGTCTCCACCACTTGCATGCAATCGTCACTTATTTATTTATTTATTTATTCCTTTTTTTCCTCTTTAATTTACTACATAGCAAGCAATTAAAACTCTCTATGTCAAGAAATTATTTAATCTAATTATTATTGATATCGATAGTTTTTGTAGAAGTTGATAAATCTATACCTACAAACTAGATTGTATACATGCAACAATCCCAATAACATTTTGAAAGTATATAAACTATTATGATGCATGGCTTATTTGTCTTCTTTAAAGACAACATGAAGTAATGAATCAACCATAATGTTATTACGGTTAATCATCTCTGTTTTCCTTACCTTTCAAGTTTTAATAAAATTGGCTATAGATTAGCAAAGAAATGATAATTTTAACCAAAATGCATTGTAATAGAACAGAAAAGAAGCAGAATTGAGAATTGAATGAAGTATTGGGAGACAACTAATATCCTAATACCTTTGCTTATTCATACAGCGTCTACCGGTGACTTCTCTTGTTGATGACTTTGGGTTGATTGCCTTTGGTGCCATGGTGATTTGCTAAAACAAAATTGTGAATGAGAATGAGTGAACAAACTGAGAAGCTCTACCCAAATTTATTAGAGATTTTTTTGAGTTTTTGCTGCTTTAGTTTCTATATTTTTGCAGTTTCAGCAAATTTGTATGCATATAGCTACGTGACGTTGGATGCTTTAGATATATTTCTTGCATGGTCAAAACGTGTAGTGATTCTTGTGTCACCTCCAACTACTTTTTCAGTCGCAGCTTGAATACTTATTCAAATTACTCTTCCTCAAAAATAGCATTAAATGGCAAAAACGGATTTTTTTTTCTTGAAAATGTATAATCGCAAGACCTTCACACTATTTTACTTCTGAAATGCACTTAACCAGCCATTCACACCCAAATAAATAGAGTTTTTTGAATTTTGAAACTAGATTGTTTTGGATGGGTTGCCTAAAAAAATAGTGGTAGAGGACCTAAAGGAAAAAAAAAAATAGTATTACGGAAATTTATGAAACCCCCATAAACTTAGCTTAGTTGTAGTTTACCTTGCATTTAATAAGAATTAACTCCGACCTTCTTATTTTGGGATAAAATTGTCCCTACTAGTTTATTTATTTTTGTTTTTCTCCCTTTTCTTTTTCCCTCGTATTTTCTAGTTTTACTCTCTTGCTAATAATACTAAATGGTGTAATTTCTTAAATTATAAATTGTCTGTTGAACAAAATAAAATACACACACGAACACCTCCCCCTCACACACACATATATATTATTCTAACGTAGAGTTTATGATTAATTCTTAAGAATAAATTAACAAACAAAAATAGGGTAAATTACCTAAATATTCTTTCAATTTTTTATTAATGCTAAAATGTTCATCAACATTAATTTTAACTAATTTAGTCCCTCAACTAAATATCTGTATCTAATTTGGTTCCTATTTGATTGCACCTCCCAAAACACAAGTTTTTTATGCCTTTTCGGGCGGTGACCAATGGTGTTCACATGTGTGATTGTGGATGGCAGAGCCAAAAAAAACTTATATTTTGGGCGGCACAACTAAATTGGGACCAAATTTGCCCAAATATTTAATTGAGGGACTAAATCGACTAAATTTTAAGTTGACTGGCCATTTCAATTTTAATGACAAAGATAAAGAATTTTGTTTAGGTGATTTGCCCTAAAAATATAACAAATAAGATTGTGTTAAAGTAAATTAAATTATTTTTTAGGCAAATTAGTGAAATAGTCCTCTAACTATTTCACTAAAATCAAAATTGTCTCCCAACTTAAATTTTAGCCTAATTAGTCTCTCAACTAAATAATTGTATCCAATTTGATCTCTAAATGGCGGCTCTGTCCAAAAGATTAGTTTTTTTTTTTATAAATAATTTTGACCGATATTGTCTAGAGGTAAACGCGTTAAATCACATGGATCTAATACTTTAAGTGTAAAGTCATCACTCAAATAGTTCTCCAACATTTTTATTAAAATTGGTTCTCCAACATTTTTATTAAAATTGAATTGTTCTCTCATGTAAAAATTTAGCCAATTTAATTCCTCTACTTGCAACCTCAAACCCCTCCATCCACCATCATCATCACTACCACTCATAATAGAGGCAGGTTGGGGAAGGACATCTAGGGTGGGGTGTGGGAAAGGTTGGGAAATGCAGTTGGTAGGGCTAGAGCTTGTCATGGGAGTGGCTATGGCTAGTGGTTGGAGGGGAAAAGATAAGACTGGGAAGGAGGGCAAAGGTTAATTTTTTTTAAAATTTTTTATTTTTCAATTTTACCGCATTTTATTTTTGATTTGACCCCAAAACTTAGTGATTTTTATTTTAAATTTGACCTCGAAACTTGTGGGACACTTGATTTTATCTAATTGAGATAATTTTTCTCTGACATTTGTATAATTTGTTTCATATTTGGAGAATTTAGTAGTAAATTTAAAAATATAGTATTTGCCTGAGGGACAAAAAGATGTTGGAATACTATTTTGGTGGTAATTTACATTTAAAGCATTAGGTCCATGTGATTTGACACTTCTACCCTTAGTCAACACTAGTTGAAATTAAGAAAAAAAACTAATGTTTTGGATAGCCCTGGTATTTAGGGACTAAATTGGATACAATTATTTAATTGAGGGATTAACTACGCTAAAATTTAAGTGGGGGGACCTGCATTTCAGTTTTAATAAAATAGTTGGAGGACTATTTAGGTAATTTATCATTATTTTTTCTTAATATACAAATGAAAGTCATGTTTAGCCCTTTGGATTTCATGTTCTGGCTAAGCATATAGTACTCAAGCCCATGTGATTGGCAGCTATAATATTTTGATATGTTTTATAATTGTTATGGTAGAATAAAGGCTCTACACGAGATTCCATTGTCTGATTTGATTTTATGATATTCTTTGAATCAATCTTATAGTTTGTTAAGGTTTCTTTATTTGTTAATTTTATTTAATAATTAATCATAAACTCTATGTTACAATAAATTATATATTTCTTGTATTACAAAACATATTTAATCTAAAAATAAAACCATTTAGACACATGTAAAACATTAGAGTTTGTAGTTAATCAATTATTCAAATTAATATAAATGTTTCTTAATTGCAAGAGAGAATAGGAATGAAAGGAAGAGAGAGAAGATAAAAGAGAAAAATCATGAGAAAAACTTATAAAATTAAAAATTAATTAAATAGTAGCGGTGATTTTGTCCCAAAACATGAAGGAGGTGGATTAAGTGTTGATAAAATAAGTTGAAGGGAATAAATTGCTACTAAGGCATAAGTTCATAAGTGTTATCTACATTTTGCCTACAATATTAACAACAAAGCATAGATTTAGGTGGTATGACACTTTCCCTATCACATATTGGCCATGGGTTCAAATCACTGAGGAATAGGGGGAGAGTGGGCGACAACTCTATTAGACTTGAGTTATTTTACTTGTTAAAATGTGACTTTTTGATAATTTTATCCCTATTTTGGCGTTTAATTAAGTGTTTTAGTTTCATTACTTGCATTACGTGATTGCATTTGCATTGTTTATAAATATTAATATATTAGCATGAATTTTTTTATTTATTAAACTTAGTATAATTTGATCACTTATTGAGTATATTGCAAGATAGGAATAAACGGGTCAAAGTCCAAGATTATAGAAATCAAAGGAGTAAAATGGTGTGAAAAATGAGAAAAGATGAAACATGAGTTGGAAGGAGCTTGATGTCATGACATTGAGGTGAATTTGTAAGGCTTATTTCAAGCTCGATGTCACGACATCGTCACGACATCAAGGCGCAATTAGCTTAAGTGATTGGGGCATTTTTGTAATCTTTGGCTAGAACTTCTTTAAATCCTCCCTTGTAATGCACTCAAGGACACATAGTGTAGCTATAGGTGGTATTTAGCTAATTAGAGTAGTTGTAGTGTAACTCAACTGTCAAGATTTCTTTTAATTCAAAAGTTCGCTTTAATTTCATCTTACATCTAGTCTTTAATTTCTTGCAAGTTTTAATCTTTCTTATTTAATTTTAGTGGGTTTCTAAATAGTTACAAGTAAATATAATTTTACAAGCTTTCTCTTTGAAATTCTTGCAATCTAAGTTTGTTAAAGTTGAAGTTCCCTTTGAAATTCTTCAAGTTCTTCCTAATTTATTGGTATCCTAGTTTAAAATTTTCATTATTCCTTACATTAAATTTTAGTAATATTTAGTGGGTTTTCTTTTAAATCAATCAAAAATCTAAAAATTTCTAGTTTTAGCTAGTTTCTTTTCAATTTCTCAATTTCCTAGTTTTAGAAAAATGAGGATTCCTACAATTTCAAGCCTTCTTAATGCTTCCTCTAGTCGAATTAAGTTTAATTATTTTCCAATTTCAATCATGCTTTCTTAATTTTGGTAACTTAGTGATAATTTTACTTGCTTTTCTTAGGGTTAATTTAAGTAGTCTTTAATCACTTGTCTTAATTGCTTTGTTTAGTGTAGTTGCAATTTGCTTTATATTTAAGTGCTTTTACTTATTTTAGAGTAATTAAATATTTAGTTGGTAATTGTTACTTACTTTCATTAGTTTAAGTAATTAAATTGCATGAACTTAATGACTTTCTTTAGATTTAGTTGTCCATCTTTCTTTTGATTTTGTCTAAATACTCAAAGATTTTCAATGTCTAGTACTTGCTTCCCTCCAACAATTCATGGGAATAATACCCACTTACCACTTTCTACTTATCTACCCCATTCTCTTGTGGGTGTGAAGGTAAATGTCAAGTGTTTGTGTAGTCTTATTACTTGCTTAGTTAGTTATTGATTGGAATTTCTAACCTTATCCAAACGAATTATTAATGGGTTTGAAAAAAAATGCTTACAATAATATAACCGGTGAACCTACTTTTTTTTTAAAGATTTTTTTTCTAATGACAGTGGATCTCACGAAAAAAAAAAATGATTTGTTTAAGAACATAAGACATATATTCTTGACATATCTTATGCTCTTTCTTCAAATAGATAAATTCACAATTATGGGATGCTCCTTATAAATATAAATGTTTTGTGTATCATTCAATCCTCAATAGCAAGAACATTTATATTATTTGCTTCATAGAAAACATGACACAAAGAGGATACTATTAAATGATGAATTACACAAAATTCTGCATCGAGACTAATTATTGATAATATCAACGGAAAATTTTTTGCATCAACTCTAAAAAAGTACACAAAATTCACGTAATTTTTCCTTAAGAGCTCTTCCTTCCAAGGGGGTGGAAAATAACACTTTACTAACGAATTCTTGTTCATATACATTTGGTTCAAGGTATTCCTCAAAGCTCAGTGTTGCTAAGCAATTAGGCTTGTTAAAGCAACATGACTATCAAAATCAGTGCTATCCATGATACTTGAAAAATATCTCTATATTCTCCTGCATAAGGACAACAAGGTTCAACTTTGACATGCGAATCATGACTTATAGACGTTTCAAATACTATGAGTCACCATCAGTCATAAATTTGACCAAGTTTAGTAGTTAACTTAAGCATTAAAGTAGCCAATTATGGATAGAATATTTATTAGATTCAAATATGAATAATGCATTTTGTTTCACAAAATTTTAAGTGGCATCTAAATTGATTTTTGAAATCAAAATCAATAGGAAAAGAACATTAAGTTATTATGAAGTTTTTTTTTTTTTTCCCAACTTATTATTGTATACTTGGGCATTGGTGTTTTCAAATGTGATTAGCTAATTTAGATATCAAAAGTTTGTTTACCTAGAACCACAATTGGTGTATATGATACTTTACAAAGAGTAATGTTTTATCTTATTATTAAATAATTTGTTAGCATGGATTTTTAACTATTGGAATTACTTGATAAAGTTATCCAAACAAAGTTTCTTTTGAATTGTTAAGAGAAAGAAATTTAATTAAGATATTAAAACAGAAGGAAATTTTAATTTGTTGTGAAAAATTAAAGAAATTTCCTATAAACTGCTCTTTCAATTTTATGCTCTGCGTTGCATACCAGTAATTTGTAATATTCACCATTTTATAATTATGGATTAGACTGTACTTAGTGCTTGTGCATTCCCTTGCTTCCAATTTTTTGTAGAATTAAATAGTTGATGCGCCTATATTTTTTTATCAATTTTGAATCTACAAAAACAATGATGCCCAACCTCGTTGATAAGGTGACTTTAGCATAACTTGTAACTTAAGTAAGTTTAAGCTTTATCAAAGGTCTGATAGTTTAAGGTACAATATATTGATGTTACTAAACTTTGTGACATTTGAAACTTTATACCATCATATATCTATAATGCTATTTGATATGATAATGAGTAAGAAACGAATAAGTTTCTAGTGTATCGTGAATGTGTAATCAATGCATTTGATTTGACTATTTTGTTATCTTTGATTAAACCATTTCACAAAGCATTCCTTAATTTTAGGTAATAATTAATCAATAGACTAATTGAAATTCCAATACTAATAAGGTCAATCGTACAACAGAAGTTATTCTTTGAACTAACAATGTGATATGTCTTGATTATTTCAATTATATGCAATTGCAAATCCATCATTGGCCATAACTAATGATTTCAATAAATACGAAGCTAAAACTGTGTTTAATAATCTACATTTATAGCTTGGCCTCTCAGTGGCCATATATTAGTAAAGTCCAATCATTACTATTTTGAGGGTTCTGAATTTGCGAGTATTATTTATCTAAAATTTTAGTTTGCAAACTTGTTCCACAGGTTGTGTAGTAGGAAGAGAAAGCTACCACATCATCTCTTCTTGAGTCGCTCTCTACTTCTCCTCCCAATACCACTCCTGGATTTCTCCTACATGCTCCATTCGTGTTAAGTTTGTAATAGTTCTGACATGGTAATTCCCATGTAACCAACTCTTTTTGTTGGATCTTAGAAGGAAAGGCTTTTGAAATTGCATTCATTCCTGAGCTCACTTCATAAATTACAAAATGTGGTGTAATCTTCCTACCATCAAATAAATTGTTGCATCTTGCTTTCCATATCATCCTGCAGATGATGCTAGGTCGGAGTTGTCTAATAACTTTGTTTAGGGAGTTAATAGAAGAGTCCATCCATAATGAGTTGAGATACTGCTTCAAACCATTGGATGTATACAACTCCCCCATTATATTCTCAAAGTGCTTCCAAGTTTGTGATGTAAATGGACAAAAAAGGAACAAATGCCTACATGTCCAAAGATTCCTGACCGCTACAAGATTGACATTTTGATACTATGTAAGTACCTTTCCTTTGTAGCAGCTTATCCACTGGAAAAGCCTGATTAAGAAGCCACCACATAAATATAAAAAGTTTTAGAGGAATTTGAAAGTTCCAAATTGTTGAGTATGCCTTGTATCTTTTATTTTGTCACACATTGTTTTGGGAAGAGTTTTTCTCTCTCACTCAGTGTTATAAATTAAGGGCCTTAGTTAAACTTTTAAGTGCATCAAGCCAAGAGAGATTTAGTAGGCTTTCAAGGCCTTTATGGCCATCCTGCCTTTTATCGTATTTGGACTCTCTTGTACTTTTGTTATATTGGTGCCTATGGCCCATTTTGTGGAGATCTCTCCAAATTTTTAATCATCTAAATTAGTGAATTTTTTCCCTTCGCCCTTGAATGTAGGTCGATTTGACCGAACCACATAAATCTATGTGTCCCTTTTGTTATTATATTTCTCTTTATTTATATTCGTTACTGTCTATTCAAGGGCTTATTAAGTAATTTTTGCAAATATCCAGGGTTTCAGATCCTAACAAATTGGTATCAGAGCCGGGGACCCGGTTAAGCTGATTTGATAGTAATGAAGTTTTGGGTTGAGAAATTTTGAATCATGGGTTACTCGTTGGCAAGTAATTTTTTTTTTGGTATTGGCCGTTTTGTTACTCTCTTCTTTGCGTATTAGACGTTTGAGCTTTCGGGTAGTCCGTTTGGTATTTGTGAAGAATTTTATTGGGCCTATTTTGTAGATGAAGAGTGGACTTGCGTTGAGTACAAATATGGCACTTTGTTGTGAAAGGTAGAGTTATGATCTATTTGTGAATCAAGAATCTGGGCCATTGAGCTTTTGCGGAAAATGTGGAGAATTTCACTTTTTGAAAATTTACTATTTTACAAGGATTTGTTATGAGATACAAGTCAATGTGGAGATTTGTTGAGTATATCTGTATCTTTTATTTTGTCCCACATTATTTTGGGGAGAGTTTTTCTCTCAAATTACTCAATGTTATAAATTAAGGGCCTTAGTTAAACTTTTAAGTGCACCAAGCCAAGCGAGCTTTAGTGGGCTTTTAGGGTCTTTATGCCCATCCTGCCTTTTATCGTATTTGGGATCTCTTGTGCTTTTGTTATAATAGTGCCTATAACCTGTTTTGTGGAGATCTCTCCAAATTTGTAATCCTCTGAATTAGTGAATTTTTTTCCTTTGCCCGTGGATGTAAATCGATTTGACCAAACTACGTAAATCTATGTGTCTTTTTTGTTATTATTTTTCTCTTTATTTACATTCGTTACTATTTTCAATGGCTTATTAAGTAATTTTCGCAAATATCCGGAGTTCCGATCCTAACACAAATCATTTTCCTTGACAACGAAGTAGAGGCTTCTTCCTCCACTTGTTGAATAGCTAAGTGTAAACTGAATCTTCCTGAAGAAGTCATATGCCATGCAAACTCATCCTAATCTCCTTTAATTAAGCTTAACCTCTTATCATGCAGCCAGCTATATATCATCAAAATTATGGTTACATTCTCTGATAGCATTCAAATCCCAGCAAGTGCCATTCCAAGCTTTATTCGATTTAACATTAGAGGTAACCTTTTCAGGTTGATGAAAATCTCCCACTCCATCCCAATTTTCGTACCAGAGGAAGAATTTTCTCCTTTTGGTAGCACACAAATCTGATGCTCCGCCACTTTCTTCATAGCACATAGTCTTTTCCAGTTGGGGATGCTATTGGCTTAGTATAGCCAAAGAAGGGTGGACTATTCTTGCCAAGGACCTGGAGAACATAAACTTGCTCCAAATTGAGACCCTACTTCTGAAAGACTACCACAATTTAATGGACATGACTTTAACTACGGTATTTAAGTTTCTAATCCCTAGTCCATTTTGAAAAGTAGATTTTACTATTTGTTTACAGAAAATCTAGTACATTTCCCCTCCGCATTCAGTAAAACCCAGAAGAAATCTGTTAACAATTTGTTAACCTCCTTAATAACAAATTCAGGAGGCTCCATGACAACCAATCAGTAAATTAGAATTGAGCTCAAAACATGTTTAATCAATATAAGCCTTCTACTTGCTGATAAGTTTTTTAACTTCCATCTTGCCATTTTTTTGGTGATCTTGTCTATCATAGGTTGAAAGAGGCATCTATTGTTCCTTCCCTTTTCTAACCGTAGCCTAAATAAGTAAATGGGAAGGCCTTCATAGTGAAAACAGTCACCCTTACAGTTATTCCTGCTATATTGATACGTTGTTTAGAAGAAAGATAAAAGTTGCTCTTAGCTTTACTAACCAATTGTCCAAAATTGATCTCATATCTTTTGATAAAATCCATGAAATTCTCTAAAGATTTCTTGTTCCCATTAGTAAAAACAATGATATCATCTGCATATGATAAATGAGTTAGGACAGCAATTCCTTGCAATTGAGTACAAACCCATTTCACCATGATCAAACTGCATCTTCAAACCTCTATTGAATACTTCAGCTACCAGGATGAAGATTGTGAAGGAGGGAGTGGATCTCCTTGCCTTACACCTCTCAAGGATTTAAAGAAACCAGTTGGTTTGCCATTGAATAATATAGAATACCAATTATTCTCCACACAATGACCAACCAAACTAATGAATTGAGTAGAAAAGCCGAACCTCAAAAGAATTTTATATAAGAATTTCCAATACACTTTATCAAATGCTTTGGCCATATCCAACTTGAAGATCAAATTGCCCCCACTTACTTTCTTGTCTATGAATTCAGCCACCGTTGGGCTAGAAGAATGTTGTTAGCAATGTTCCTCCCACTCACAAAGGCTTTTTGTTCTTCCGAGACAAGCTTGGGGAGAAAGTTTTGCAATATGCTAGCCAACAACATAGTAAGGATCTTGTTTACGAAGGTACATAAACTAAATTGGCCTAAATTCACTAAAATTGACTAGATTATCAACTTTCGGAATTAAACAAATTAAGGTGCTGGTTGTAGCCTTTGGAAGGGATCCATCTTTTATGAATTCTCCATAACTGCCCGCACCAAGTCATCTACTATTATCCCCTAGCAATGCTTAAAGAAAACTCCATTGAAGCCATCAAGTCCGGCAGCACTATCAGAACAAATTGAGAAAACAACTTCCTTGAGCTCCTGCATAGTAGGCAATTGAAGAAGTATTTCATTTTTATCTTCTGCCATCAAATGAGGCACAATTCTAGAAAAGCATCATCAAGTTGAGCTTTATTGTTAGAGAGTAAGTTCTGAAAGAAATCCACTACATTCTTCTCCAACTAATCTTTATCTTCAACCCATTGACCAAAAGAGTTCTTCAGCTTTCCAATGCATAACTTATACCTTTTAGTCTTCTGGTGTGAGTGAAAATAGGAAGTGTTAATGTCTCTTTCCTTTATCCATTTGATACCAAATGTTGGTTTCCAAAAAGACTTATCCTTACGAAGTGAATTGAACAACTTAGCCTTTAATTTGGAAAGCTCAATCTAATTCTCATGTGAAGAATTTGGCTCCTATAGACCCAAAAGTTCTTGAAAAGCTACCTTTTTCTCAACAGCCTTGAGTCTTTGAAAAATGTCCCCAAAATGAACCTTATTCCAACATTTGAGATCAAATGTCAACCTTTTAATTTTGGCACAAAACTTCTGTAGAGGTGTGCCTTGAGAAAACTGACTCCAACTTGCCTAGACAATTGGAAGAAAAGAGTTTTTCTTAATCCATACATTAAGGAACCTAAAAGTTCTAGGGCTAGAATTTATGAAATCCTTTAAGGAGAGCAAAAGTGGAGAGTGGTCAGAATAAGTCTTATTCAAATCCTTAACTCCTACATTTTAGAAATCTTGAAACAGTCGTTGATTACAAACAAATCTATCCAACTTCTTCCACACTAGATGCCTTCTCCAAGTATAATGAGAACTAGAAGAAAGAATATTCACTAAAGATCATTGAGCAATACAGCCATTGAAGTTAGCCATTCCACTCAATTTAGGATTAGAGTAGCCTAAGTAGTCTGATGACTCCAAAATTTTCATTGAAGTCCCTACCAACCAGCCATGGAGAAGAAACTGCAAAACCAAAATTAACCAAAAAATCCCACAGATGCCTTCTTTCTTGTACAGTACATTTGGCATAAACTATAGAAGAAAGAATAAGTTGTGGGAAGCCAACATGATCAAGGGCTAAATGAACCACTTGACTCTCCATAGATAGTGGGTTTATTGACATACTATTAGACCAAAAGATCCAAATAATGCTACTAGAATGACACAAAGAGTGATCAAACCCTATCTTATATTGGAATTTCCCAAGTCTTGAAGGTTCCAACAAAGGCTCAATCAATGCTACCAAAAGAACACCATGCATTTTTATCAACTGCTTTATTCTCCTTAGGGATGGCTGATTGCCAATCCTTCTTATATTCCAAATAAGAATCTTCATTGTGAAATGGGTTGAGAAAAAGGCAATGTGTTACTCTTGGATGCATTTATTGTCACAATGGAGGAGCCCTTTGCATATGTCTTCTTCTTTTTCCTTCCTTTTCTTGTCACAATCTTCTTTTTCTTCATTTTAATGACCAAAGTAAATTGATCAGCATTTGGGATAGATTTCTCATTCAATTCGGTTGAAAACTCTTTCCAAGCTGTAAATAACTAATCCTTGTCATTTTTTACACCATCAGTCATATCTAGATCAGATAAAGTAGTTTTATCTTTTAAGCCACTGGACTCAAGTAGCTCATGAATAATAGGCATTTTTGCCTAATCATCAACAATTTTCTCGACCAGCCCATTAGAAGTTGGGATGTCAGATATCTCAATTAGAAGTTTAGGAGCATACACTTCTTCTGTATTAGGGTTTTCATCCGGATTATCATCTTTTCCATCATCAATAGTGTCATGATCAGAGGCTTCATCTTCAGTGTCTTCATTATGATAATCATCCACACCCTCCTCATTAACATTATCAACTTAGTCAATCAACTTTTGGAGAATCAGAAATTCCAAGCACTGGGAATTTAGAAATTCAGAAGTTGGATGCCAGCACAACTTGGGAATTTAGAAATTTCTAGCACTGGATTTGGAACATTTGAATTGGAGCTTTCCAGGAAGTGGAGCAATATCTCTCACTGATAAGGACTCAAGAATATCAGTTGAAGGGCTAGTTGACTTATTCAAATTTTGTGGCTGTTTATCAGTTGAATTCTTTTGCACATTATCTTGAGAGACATTCAAATTGAAAAGTCCCTAAGCTGCCAAATCTAAACTGCCTTACCAGATTTTTGGCCAACAACTTCTCCACCTTTCACGAGAGGCTTCTAGATTGCTAAGGTTTGATCACTATCAATCTTCTTCTTCCCTAGCTCTAAGGAAGGACAATCAATATGTGAATAGCCTTGTCATAGGTGATTGCATGCCATTTTCCAACTCCATCAAGCTCAATTCTAACTCCTGAAGGAAGGACTTTGGAGACATCAACCTCAACACATACACGATCAATAGCAGGTCTAGACATAGTGGCTGTGGCTATATCTATTTTCAGTGGTTTCTCTGATGATTGCCTTTGCAAAGGAAAATAAAAGAGATTTTTTAAACAAACATAAAGGAAGTTGATTGAAAGATATCCACATTGGCATTATGGTTTGTTCAATATCAGAACAAAACAATGCAGTCCATTTCATGACCTTCATATGAAAGCCATGGATAAACCATGATCCTTTCAGATAGCATCTTTAGATAATCATCTCCAAACTTGAAATTGATCAGAATATGCTTGTAATCCAAGAAACCCAACGTAAATTCTCTTTTTAACCCAATAGTGGGAAAGCTTATCCTTAGAACCCCAATGCTAGGCTTCCCATGATCAAACTTACAAATGAGAACAAATTTTAAAGTTTGGAAGAAGTGAGAGAAACTAGAGAGAAGTAAGAGCATTTTGGAAGCTATTTTTACATGATAAGTTTTTATTCAAATCTTGGATTACTAGATCAATCAGATGTATAATCAGTTTAATTTGTTTTTGAGTGCAAAAATTTAAAATCAATCGCTAAAAACTTTTGGACAAGCATGGATGTCTGGGGTGGAATATTCAGACTTCCATCCGAGGAAAAAAAAAACAGAGAGAGGTTGTTAGCTTTAGGATGAACTGAACCGAAAAGAATAGCTAAACATATTGGAAAGATAGATAAAAGCTTTATGAATTATATTCTAGAAAAGATCATGTGTGCAAGCATGATGGAGATCTTCATAAGTAATCTAACTACCTAGACTTACCAAGATAAGCATTAGATTTATGAAAAGTTGTACTATGATAAAAGTGATCACTAAATAAACTTATGTAAGCACCATAGGATTATGAAAATATGATAAACATTTTCTATTTTCATTATTAGATACATTTCATCTATTATTGCACACAATTTAGTCAAATGTTTGTCTTTTTTCCCTTTATTTTTTCTTATTCTATTAGCATTTTCCGTTTCCAGTAATAATAATATTCTAAAAAATTGTGAATCAAAATAAAGTACTTGAAAGTGTAGCATAGACTTGGATTCTTTTTGTAGTAACATAATAGTGTGTAAACTCATTTAGGTTGTCTTTACTCATCACTATACTATCTATATCTATATTATGTAATTTTTTTTAGGCTAAAATGTATAGAATTTATTGATATGTCGCAAGGAACATACAGAAGAATCCTTCTAGGGAAAAAAAATGTCTAAAGCAACAAACAAGTCTACTGTTGCTTAACAAGCAACTCCAGCTATTTCAACAAAGACCTCCCATCAGAATAACCAAAGGAAAAACACCTTTACTGAAGATTTGTTTTGTTGAAGATCCATGGATCCAGTTGCCACTCTATAATTAGCTCCCAATTGTCCCTGGTTTTTTCTCACATTTCTCCATCATGAGATGTATCCACGAATTCGTTCATAGCAATTCTGAACAATAACTTCAAATGGTGTGCATTTTTGCACAAAAACTCTGGTGTTTCGTTCTCTCCAAATGCTGTAGACAGCCCTTCTTTGTAACAGCCTTCGAGATGAGCCGAGAAAATCATTGTGCTGCTTGTTTTCCGATCACCAATTAAGCTCATGTTGTCATTTCTATCTTTCCCCATATAATTTCCCAAAAGCTTGCAACGGAGACCAAATATAGTTGGAATAATTACATGCAAAAAAAAAAAAAAAAGATGATTTCTAATATCTTCAACTTCTCTACTATATAGTATACGCCACTGGTTTGTGAGTATCCCTCAATTATTAATCCTATCTTTTGTAGGTAGCTTCTATTTATAGGCTAACCACAGGATAAATGAATGCCTGGGAATTGCTTTCTTGAACCATTCCAGGTCATGCCAATGTGAAGTAGTATGAGCATCAAGGAACAGCTTCATGGCTGATTTTAAGTATACTTTCCAGAAGAGTCACCAAGCCAAACAACATGATCTTTACCTTCAGGATAGGAAAGATAGTCTGCTGGCAAAGAAAGTAATAAGTCCTCTACATCAGCATTCCTCTTTTCCTCTGGTCATTTCCATTCACCATTACTGATGAGGTCACTGACTTTGGCTTTAAGAGTTCTGCTACTAAAACTCTTGAAAATGCTCATCCCATAAGTAGATATAAGAGGTTCTTTGGATTCCACATATGAAACCACAGGAATGTCTTCTTTCCTTTGCTAAGAATTGATTTGATTGAATCCTTTGCTACTTACCTCATTAAAAGCAATTTCCTCCACAACTAGGAACAATAATTAGGAATAGGGATCTTCCAAAATGATTGCTTTTTTATTTTACTGCAAGAATCCAGGCTATTCATAGGGTGTCCTTCCTAGAACAAATATCCCAAATATACCTCAGCACTAGAGCTTTATTCCTTACACTGAGTTGTCCACCTTCTCTTATAGTTTTGCAAACTTTGTCCATTTAACTTTTGCATGATTTTGGTTTTCAGTGCCAATCCAAAGAAAAGTAGACAACATACTCTCAATGGACTTGATCACAATTTTTGGTAAGATAAAAATGCTGCTTCACATGAGTTGTAAGATGGTGAGAACATATTTAATGAGCTACAATCTCCCCCGATAAGATAAACTTTTGAACTACAACCTTTTATTCTAGCTTTCATCTTATCCAATAATACATTGCAACCATAAAATATTATGCCTGGAACTAATGAGGGAAATGCCCTAGTATCTGATCCAGACAATTTTTCCCCTTTCATTTCCAAAATGCCACATAGTAGTTTAGATTCATGGTCACCAACTCTTGATACTAAGAATTCACTTTTGTCTAGAATAGGAACAAGGCCAGATAACATAGAAAATTTTTCAATAGATGTCTTCATAACACTTACTGATCTCCTAGTTGCAGCACCAAGCAGAAAAAGATTATCTGCAAACATAACATGAGTGATATCTAGAGTTTTGCATTGAGGATGATAATCAACTCCCATGGCAAGAAGAAACAGGGAGATAGTATCCCCTTGTTTGAGACCTCATTTACTTTGAAAATAACCAACCAAAGCACCATTAAGATTGAGGGGAAAAGCTAGTAGTGCAAACTCCATTCCAGATCCAGCTGATAACACATCTTGAAGGAAACCTCATGTCATCTAAAACAGCAAATAGGAACTGCTATTTTAAGGTGTCATATGCCTTCATGAGATCCACTTTTACTACATACCTTGGCCTGCCATTGTGTTTATGATATCCTCTTACAAGATCTTGCATGAGCAAAATATTTTTAGACATCGATCTACCACTGATAAAGGCATTTTGCTTCTCACTTACCAAATTAGGGAGTATTTTTTTCAATCTTTCAGTAAGCACTTTAGAATAGCACTAACATATAATGTTGCAACAAGATATAAGCCTCTAATCCTTCATTTTCAAAGGGCTAGGAACTTTTGGAATGAGAGATAAGATAGTACTTTTTGTGAGGAAATACATATAGTACTAAGAGAAACAATACTGGATTGTAGCAATGAAGTTACCTTTCATAACCTTCCAGTTATTAACTAAAAATTCCTTTGAAAATCTATCTACTTCAAGAGCTTTCCCTTGCTTCACAGACTTTAAAGCAGCTACAATCTAGAGACTACCTATCATCCTTTGAAACTTCAGCAACTAAATTTTATGATTCTTTCTCTATCAGAACGTAGTAATGTACTGCTACAATTTAGCATAATGATCATGCTGAAATATCCCAGGTTTTGCAAACAGATTTTGATAGAAATAAACAGGAACCTGCTTGATTTCTTGATAGTTCACTGTTCTTTAGCCATCATCTTTTTATAGTGACAATATCCTATTCCTGGCTTGGTGCTCCTTGGCACTCTTATGAAAGAATTTGGTATTTCTATCCCAAACCTTTAACTAGAATTTTTTGGATTCATCCTTGAAGAAACACCTTTAATCCCACAACAAGCCATTATACAATTTATGCAGGTTCATTTCTTGCTGTTGCAGATCATCATCAAATTGGTGACTTTAGAGTTGCAATTGTACATTACATAAATCCTCTCTGCTTTGAGGACTCTTTCACTAATTCCACTATAGTAATTCTTGCTAAGTTTTCTCAGACCACTTTTTGGTAATTTGAGCTTGAGGTCACATCCTTCTTATGAGGTTACCTTCAACTTCAGATTACCAAGATTCTTGTAGAATTCCATTATAATTCTCATTTCTCATCAAAAACTCATGAAATTTAAAAGGCTTAGGACTAACATTAAGTTCATCCTTAATAATAATTAGACCAGGGCTGTGATTTGAAACAGTTGGAGGTAAAAACTTAGCTTCCATACATGGAAAAGGGTTAAACCACTGTTCATTATACATAATCTTATCCAATTTGCAATATATTCTCTTTGAATCATTTCTACATTGTACCAAGTCAATAAATGGCCCTTTGACATCTCTAATATCACAATATTGAATACAATCCTTAAGATCAGCCACAGTTGTCCTTTCACCATCATCTCCACCCACCTTCTCATAATTGAACCTTATGAGGGGTAGACATGAACAGATTGCTGCAATCTACAAAGTGGCCTCCATAGAGATTTTCTACCATCATATGATTGTTTAAACAAAAGACACAAAGAAAGATTTCTTTCTGCAATCTCACATGCTTAATCATACAAGTTGTCACTTGCTCAGACATGTCAATAAGAATGGCATTAACAGATTCATGATTCCAACAAAGCCAAATCCTCCTAACCTCATTAGCAGCGGTATTGTGAAAACATTTAGCTCTACTAAAATAACTACTGTAAACCTTACTGAAGTTATTAGCCCTAACTTTTGTTTCAACTACTCCAAAATGAATAGGATTATATAAACTACTACTAACTCTCTTTATTTCAGCATGCTTGCAAGAACTATGAAAGCCCCTTATATTCCAACAGAGGATATTCATTGGGAAAAGTTAAAGGAAAGCCCTCTACCTCTACCTCCTTGTCTCTTCTATCCACCTACCTTTACCACGTCTCTCTCTCTTTTCTGGAGCAAGATCAGGATCAATCCCTTTGAGAAGCTCAAAGGAATTAGCGATCAAAGTCAAACCCTTGGATTCCACAGGATTGCTTTGCAAGCAATTCTCCAAATAGCCATCCAACACATCTCTTGTGAATCACTAGGATCAATATTACTAGCAGTGTCAGAAGGTTCAACAGCCTGTCATGCATTCTGTTCAATAGTTCCACTGTCTGTAGTAATCTTCTTAGCAACACTATGGTTCTATAGCTCAATATGGTTCAGAACATGTTCTTCCATATTCTCCACTACTTTCTTCTATTTTGGAATTCATTTGGATACATTTTTTTTGGTTTTAGAGGGCATTGAGCAATAAAGTGTCCAAATTTCTCAGTGTTGACAGTTTGCAGGTACCTATTCATAGCTCACCTCCTAGATGGCTTTAGATCCATCCTTAGCTCAGATTGTACTCATGATGTCTATGGTTCCGGAACCAACAATTCTGGTTCCGAGAAAAGGTGGAACTGGAACCAGAACTGTGGGAGCTGGTTCCGGTTCCAGCCGATTCTCTGGTTTTGATCTTGATTCTAATTTCAAATTTTTAAAAATAAAAAATAAAAAAAATTCTATGACAAGTTAATATGAGAACCAAAAAATTATAGCTTTTTATTTATATGTCAATTGTAAATTTTGTTTTTAGAAAAAAAAAAAAGAATACTATTACATTATTTATTGAACCAATAAAATTAAAGTAAAGATACATTTTGACTAATCTATAACTAAAAGATAATTTAAAGAAAAATTAAATATATCAATTACATTGGCATATAAGACTATAATAGGCTAAGGTCATTAAGAATTTCTTCAACATCTGAGTTTGTTCCTCTTGAAGAAGCAACTATAGCACTCTTATCACTCTCGTTCATATCTGATTCGCTCTTAATCTCATATCCTGATCCCTTATACTTGCATCGTATCAATCTGCTAATAATGATTGAATCTCCAAATGGTCGGGGCTCAATTGAGACTGTTTCTCATCCAAATGCTCCCACCCGCACTGAAAGTTTGTTCGATGGCTACAATTGATTCCAGTGTTGCTAAAGTCTGCTTTGCAATAAGGGAAAGGATGGGGTAAACCTTTGACTTATTACCCCACCATTCTAGTACCCTAAGAATTCTTTGCCTTCCACTTGCTCCTGGTTATCATCATCTTGGAACTCAAAAGAAATAGTTAGATAAATATCAAGTTCCGTACTACTAGCGCCACTCCTTGACCTTTTCAAAGTATAGTACTAGTAGAAGTAGTAGTATTCCGTGGATTACTACTAGCACTATTATCACTACTACTGGCACGAGTATGCGGAACTTGAGTTTAATAATCACTATATAATGTACGAATACACTCTTCAGTCATTTCAACAACTTCAATTGGATCCACTACGCTGTCTTTAAGAACAATATATTCTGACATTTTATTTATTATAGTATAATATGCTTCCAAATATTGCATCAAATCATCAATTTTAACACGAGAATCTAAAACAGAAGCAATCAAATAAATAGGTGGAATATGATAATAATAATTAAGCCATTTTGTAACATATCCATAACAGCACTTTACAAAATAATGTCATTTACACTATCTTCTAAAATACTAACTATATAATTGTTTGGGGTATAAATAAATGAGATGTAGGAAAATAAATACCAGATAAAGTACAAGTAGTAGTTTTAAAAACATGCAAAATATCTACCATTTCTCTACAAGTTTCCCATAGACTAGGATATATGTTAAAATTACTAGGATATATGTTTCTAAAAAATTCGCATAATAAATCATTATATTTTAAAGAATTATTAAGTAAATCATAAGTTGAGTTCCAACGATTAGGAATATCATGAACAAATTTTTTAGGTTTTCTTCCTTTCTCAATACAAAATTTAGCCCATTCTTTTTTTGATTGCCAATTAAGTAACTAATTGAATCATTAATATGTTCAACCGAAGCATTAAGTGTTCTCAAACCATCTTGAACACTTAAATTTAAAATGTGATATGCATACCTAAAATGAAAAAATTTACCACCTACTTGTGGTTCACTATAATTTTTTAAATCTTTGATGGATCCAGTATTATTAGTAGTATTATCAAAACCAATTGAAAAAATTTTATTTACCAAGCCATCAATTCGTCTAAAATCTCTCTAATCATATTACTTATATTTATGGCTATGTGACTTTCATTAAATATACGAAAAGCAATTATTCGTTTTTGCATAAACCAATTATCATCAATCCAATGAGCAGTTACACCCATATAAGAATTTCTATTACAAGGATCACTCAAAATATCACTACAAATCGAAATACGACCTTCTAATTTTGAAAAAATATCCACCAAATTTTTTTTTCTTTATAATATTTTGAAATTTCACGTGTAAAAGTTGTTCAAGACGTACACGTTTAACTTGTGAATTCACATATGTTTGTTAAAAATGTACATATTTCTTTTTTTCACCAAAACTAAATGAATGTTCTCCACAAACAAAATGAATTAATCCAATTTTATATCGTTGATTAAAAAATTTAAATATAGGATTAAAGGATGAAGATGCGTACCCAAGTACTTGAGATTGCATCTTGTCAATATTGATTTTAGTCGGATGTTTCTTTGTCAAGTGTTTCACTAATGATTTGTATTCTGTATCCGCTCCCTTTTTTCCAACTGTAGCTAGCATTGCAACAATTACAACTGCATTAGTAGGATTCCCTTCATTATCTATTTTTTTTTTTGTAAAATGTTTTGTAAACATTTCAGCATTTGGTGCCTTAGAATAGGAGATTTTGTTGATTTACTTCCGAAATCGAGAATTATTTCAACATCATCTCCAAGATTAATAAAAATTTCATTGAAATTTTTACTATCCATTAGAAAATAATAATTTGAACTTTTGAAAAAATTTACTATAAAAAATAACTAATAGAATTTATGAAAATTAGAGAAAATAAATGACACTTGAAAATAGTATAATAAAAAATTAATTGAAATTATGAAGATATAGTATATAGACAATAAATAGAAATGGAAAAATAATATTAGAGATTACAAAAAAATTGAGAGTATTTGAGAGAATGAGAGGGATTGATATGAGAGAATTGTGTGTTGAAAATTGTAAGAATAAGGGATATTTATAGATAAATTTNATGGAAATTAAAAAAAAAAAAAAGAGGGAAACAACTTATGGCCGTTTGAATTGGCCATAAGCCAACATTGAGTGGAGAATTCCAATGGTCAAGTGACCGTTGGTGTGTTTGCTGTGGAAGCAACACCAACGGTCATTTTGAATTTGACCATTTAGTTTTTTTTTTTTTTTTTTTTAAATTTACCCAATTTTAGTTTAAAAAAATAGTGAACCGGAATCTTGTTTGCGATTCTAGTTCCGGTTCTTAGAACTGGATTGGATGATTCTGGTTCCGATTTCGAAACCGCTGATTTTCGACGATCCAGTTCTGGTGGTTCCTGTTCCTGTTTTGAAACTGGAACCGTGCTCATCAGTAACTCCTATTTCTACACAAATCCTTAAAAAGGAAAGGAAATCTAGACTGATTGGCAGTAGGCTTCTCAGTGTATGATGGAATACCGACAAAGTAAGCAACCTTACTAAGGGCTTTTGCAGAGTAATAATGAAATTTCAGATTAGGTAGTCTAATCCAAACTGGCACTGGAACTGTGACCATTTCTTCCTTAGTTAAGTTTAATTTAGGAGAACAAGGCTTAATGAACAACATTTTGGTCATAAAGGACCACGGTGATTGTTCCATGACTGAATTCCTACCCTCTTAGACTCAAAACGAAAGACGTAGATACAGATTTTATCAAAATAGTATTAACAAGCCCAAATTGCTTCCACTTACCCTCAACACACCTTTTCATCACTTGATATGGGAGAAAAGCTCCAAGGACAATACCAGCCATTGAGGCTTTCCTTTTCTACAACTCTTCCTCCACATTTTTCTCTTCAAGTTTAACCAAAAATTCCTCTTAACATGCAACAGGAGGAGATTAAGATAACCCTATACCCTCATGAATACTCCAATGGGATTTCACAACATTAGTCCTGAATGCTTTGTTCTACTAGTTCTAGCAATAGAGAAATTGGGAATAACTGGGATTTGCGGTCCAGCCAGACCATCAAAACCACTTGTGACATAATCTGACCAAGAAACGGCTAGATTTGGAAGTGAAACTCTTTCCAGAAGAATTTAGAAACCCCAAAAAAGCCACTAATAGTAAAGTTGTGAAAGAGATAAAGATCTCTTTCACGGATCAAAAAGAAGTAATAACAAGCTATCACCTCTTGCAAGAAAAATCCGTACTATTCATCTTCCCAAATTACTCAAAATATCAAGAATTGAAACAATAACGAGCAAAGGGCAAGAAACTGGGGGAAAAAAAAATACGAAGCAAAGGAAGAGCAAGAATTGCAATAAGAGAGGGTAGGCGTACTTAAGAACAAATCAACAAAAAACTTACAAGATCAACAATAATAGAAAAATCACAGGTAGAACAAACTGTTCTTGGTGCATGTTAGCTTAGCGTAACCACCAAAGTAAACGTTCCTAGAGAGAAGTTGGACTTTCCCTCTCTTGCATCGTCCCTCAAGATCATCATATTTCCGTATTATTATTATCATTATTATTACTATTATATTCCATTTATTGTACCTAGTAAATGGTGCTTTAATTTGTATTTTATAGTAATTTGTGGTGGTTTGGGGTGTAAACGTACAATTGACTCGTGACAAACTGGAGCAAAAACTGGACCCTGAAACCACACGATGCCTAGGAGAAGTCAAGCGTAAAATGGCTAGATTCTAGGGTGCGGCATCTAGGAGGTGCCATGCAACCCTAGTATTGGATCTACTACATGACAACTTTTGTTAAAGTGCAGATGTTGCATTTTTCCATGTTTTTCCAACCTACATCACCTATACCACTTTAAAACCTATAAATATAAAGGTTCTTATATTTTGAGACATATATAGTAATTTTGAGAGCTTTTTCTTCCATGAGGTGATCAACAAAATCTCAAATCAAGAGCAAGAACATAAGAATGAAACTCTGACAAGAGTTCTTATTCATCTTCCTTATTCTCTTATTTCCTTGTTCTGGAGATGATTGTAAACATTTTCTTGCTTGTTTATTTAGTTTTAGTTATGAACTAATTATTTTCTAGGGTTTTAATTAGATCTTAACATCTGACAGTTTGAATAATGAATCACTTTCTCTTTAGGGCTAAATTTGTATTTAATGTTTTTAATTGCTTGATAATCAATTGATATGAACATGAAATTCTAATTTGAACTTGAAAAAATGAAATTTAGATTAGACAAGACTTGGTTAACCTATGTTTGATTTATTTGCATTACTTGAATAATTATTCGTATATAGGATAGGAATATGCCTATATACCTTAGTATACAAATTGGGGTTTGTTTGTGATGATCGTAATTTAAACTCCCATGGGAATATAGTGAATTAGTTTCAAATGAATATTCAAGAAATACATTTATAAATAATATACAACTCTAGTTCATTAATTTGAAGAGATGAGAAATACGATATTCAGATAAAGTGTTAAGACATAATTAAATGGTAGTTTTTTTTTTTTTAATTCAAGTACAAAAGATCTTAAGAATTTAATTATATAGGGTTAATCCACATTTCACTTTGAACTTTTTTTTTATGACTTTGCACCCTAGTGTATAATTTCTTTTTTTATAACTTCAGTCTTAACTGTTAAAATATTTCATCAATTTTGTGGTTGCCGTTAATGGTTGGGCTAAAGTGAAAAAGAAATATCAAGGGGTACAAAGCAGTAAAAAAAGGTTTAGGTGCAATGAGGCAAATGGCAATAAGTTTGGGATGCAAAGTGGAAATAATTAAAAGATAAAATAGAAAACCAATTTAGAGAAATAAGTGGATTGGACAAGGTTCACAAGGAAAATTTTAGGTGTTCTTCATTAGAGATCCATCAAGAAAATCAGAGTTACTCTAGTTGAATTGATGGTCGGAAATATGAAAGAAAAAAAAAGAGAATTTGGTGAGGTAAAGAACTTCATGAAAATAAAGTCCAACATTGTACTATGCAACTTCCATGTGTTGTTTAAATCTCTTAAATAAGGTAAATGTTTAATTTATACTTGTAATGTTGTTTTTATTATTACATGTGGAATTGTTGGTAAGAATTAAGAAAAAAGAAAAAAAATTTCAAACACTATACTTGACTTGTCACCATTTTCAACATTGTACCCCGAACGCCAACATTGTACTATGCAGACCTGTGGTAATTTTTTGCCAGATACATTAATTAGTATCGAAAACAATTATCCTTCTTTCTGCAGTAGCCTCTTTCCTCTTTTTGGTAATGTTTTCATCTTTGTCTTCAAGTAGTTTCCCATTTCTATCATTCCTAAATTTTCAAGGGTCGACTATGAATTTTAAGTGTGTCTGTCTAAGAACATAACTTCAAATTTACTATTGTATATCATACATATTTATGTTTACATGAGTTTTGTGAATATTGAAAAATGTTTTGTGATTTTGCATGTTAAAGCTTCAAGGGATTAAAGCCTTTTTGTCCCTTCAATTTTAGTTAGGCATAAACATTCTCTTAATAGACCTCAATTCCTTGAATTTGTAGTTATTTTAGTTTTCTGAAGAACCTCTTATTTTTTCATGAGTGTAAGTTTGCTCGTAATGAATTTTTTTTTTCCGTCTTTATTTTATGATAGAGACAATTTCAAATTTTAATTTCATAGTGAGAATTTGGAATGAATTAATGTTAGTTACATATAAAGCATTAAACATAAAAAATAGTTGAGGTTGACTTTGAAATAAGTTGCGGTTATGTTAATTGGTTATTTATTCTTGATAACAATTTCTGCATATTTCAATTTTGATATTATTTTACCTTTTCAATATTCAATTTTACATATATAAAATGCATATAACATGTTGATATTTATATGTTTGAAATTACAACTTAAAAACAAATTAATTAGCATGTAATCTTGAATTTATGCCATGTTCCTAAAATTTTTTGCATGTTAGTTTATGTCCCTGTGAGGGTGATAAATTTAAATTTTACTATCATAGTTACGTTATTGTATATACATAAGGCTAAATTGTTACGAAACCTTTTATTTAAATTTACATGGATTATTTTCTATTTGGTGTTAGTGAGAAAAAGGCATTTTATAATGAAATATATTCTTTTTGGAAAAATAAAGCTATAAATCTCCTATATTAAAAAGTCAAAGTGGTAAACAAAGGTGTCAAGTGAAGATATAGATTTATTACAAGATTTTTATTTTTTCAATATGAGTTGTTGCATGATTTCTTCTGTATTCTTAAGTTTTAATATATTAGCATTTATTTTCTTCTTCTTTTAATAATCAATTATTGTTGACTGGAATATTTCTTTAATTAGAATACCATGGCTAATAATCAAGAATTACAATATTAATTTTGTGTAACTTTTTTATCTTATTTTTATATTCTTCTCTTTCTAATTTTTAAATTTTGTTGATTGAGATTATAATAGGCACGAATCATGAATCACATAATTAACTTTGTTAATTTTCTCCCGTGCTTAGGACAGGGTTACAAGCTAGTTGAAGAGTAATTTTTTGTTCATATTATAGGTAATTCGACATTTTCCAAACAGTAAATAAATCGAATATGATGTATTTACCATTTTCTCAAAAAGATAGAAGTACTTGTTGTTTCCTAGTTCCAAATTAGTACCATGAAATTGTTAGTGCATGATAGATGCAGGCATATAGAGTTAAAAAAGAGTACTGTTACTAATTAATAATTGTGCCAATTCTTATGTTGGCAATGTTATGGTAGTTTAATTAAGTGTTATAGGTTTTACAGAATTTTTTGAACTCACTCTCTATTTTCCCTAATTGTGATATTTTATGTTTATATTTATTTAGGCAGTGTAAGTGTGTAAATATTTAATCTTATCACTCATCTTAATGCAACACTCAAATCCATTGAACTGGTCAAAAGAGAATTAAATACTTCACTTTAAAAATTATTCACGGTGTTAAATATATAATCCATGATTTTGAAGGAAAAATGTTACATGATACCTAAGTCATATATAATGGACATCGGAAAGTAAGACAAAAATGCCCAAAACAAATTTTTCTTCTCTTAGAAATTCAACATTTATATGAATAACAATTCATTAATACCTATTGTTATTAATACGATTATATTTGTGCTCTTACGAATCAAGTCTGACTATCACTTTTAACCATTGGTGTAATACTTATTATCCCTCAAAAAAATATGAAATATTTATTAAGCAAGGAGGATTGTCTTTCAAAATGCAAGATATATTTCGTAGAAATCAAAATCATTAAACCCGTGTATATATGGACAATTGGCAATGAAAAACTCACAACATTCCTTTTGAGGCACAACCCTTAATCTGGAAAAATGTAATTTAAGTTAGAAAGAGTATTTGGCAACAGTTGGAAAAGGTTAGAACTCTACCAAAAAACTTCTAGCAAAATAAATCTTTTGTTCTCTCACAAAATCTGTCCTAAAAATCAGCCTCAAGATTCTGTAGATGCCACTTGGAGGCTTCCCTTGCTTGGAGGCCTCTCAGTTTTAGTATATTACTAAGGATATATTTTTTCATTTTACAAATTTATAGTCGTCTCTAAAATTTTCCTTTTTTACTTTTTAGCAATGTCCTTTCTTATCTTAGAATTGGTCTTTTAGATCATATTGAAAGATGTCTGTCTTAAACTTGATATTTCTTTAATTTTGCTTGATATTTCGAAATTTTTATGAATATAGATTTATTGAAAACATTAGGGAGCAGTTCTTCACTCTTTTTTTTATATGTGTGTTGTTAGGTTTTGGTGTTCACTTTTATAATTACATATGCAGTTATGGCTTGTTTGAATTTGCAATCGAATGCATTAATAAGACAAAGGAAGGTGACATCTTTGTTGGTAAGGTGGTTGGACATAGAATGTTTAGTGAATTGGTGGTAACAAATGGTTTTATTTTTTCCTAGATAAATACATGAAGGATAAAAGTCTTGCTAGAGGTTATATCTTAAATTTTTATAAAAAATGACAATATATATATGGGCTCGCGTACGCCAATGGCATAGTTTGTGTTGAACAATTTAAAATGAATAGACAAGCATTCATTAAGTTATGCAGAATGCTAAAAACTATAGGCGCACTAGAGTATACTAAAAAGTTGTTAGTCGACGAATAACTCTATTTTTACATATCTTAGCTCATCACTTGAAGCTTCAGGTTGTAAAGAACCTTTTTCATTGCTCCATGGAAATGGCACATAGATGTTTTAACAATGTATTAAATGTTGTGATACACTTAGAAATAGAATTATTTACAAGACCAGTGCCTGTTCCAGAAAAGTGAACTGGTGAAAAATGGAAATGGTTCAAGGTAAGCTCAATATCTATTTTATATATAGTAATTTGTTTCAATTATTTAAAATACTATTAATTTCTTTTATATATATATATATATATATATATATATATATATATTCTTATCAGAATTGCTTAGGAACTTTGGAGGGAACCCATATTAAAGTTAGGGTGAAAAGAGAAGATAAACCTAGATAGAGAAATCGAAATGGTGAGATTACTACAAATATTTTGGCAGCATGTTCACTAGACATGCAATTTACATATGTACTACCTGGTTGGGAAGGTTTAGCTGTCGACAGTAGAATTCTTCGGGATTCAATAAGTAGAATAACTGGATTACAAGTAACTAGGGGTGAGGAAACTATAGATATATTAATTTTACTAATTAAATATTAATTTGATTAGACCTTTTATTACTTAATGGGTTATCCTATAGGTCATTTTTACCTAGTAGATCCTGGGTTTACAAATTGTGAAGGCTTTTTAGCTTCTTATAAAGGACAGCGATGTCATTTAAATGATTCGAGAGTTGGTTATCAACCTACAACACCTCAAGAATGTTTTAACATAAAACACTCTACTACTAGGAATGTTATAGAACGATGTTTTGAATTGTTTAAACAATGTTGGTTTATTCCTAAAAGTCCTGCCTTTTATCCAATGAAGACCTAGATTCGTATCATTATGGCATGTTGCTTATTGCATAATTTTATTAGAAAGGAGATGTCGATAGATCCGGCTGAGACAAATTTGCTTGTAGAAGAAGAAACTGATCCAGAGGCAAATGAAGATTTAGTGAATACTATTGAAACTTTGGATGAATGGAGTAATTAGAATTCTAGAAATATTTTATCCAACAACATGTTTAACACATGGTGACAAAGTAGACAAAGGAGAAGTCATGTTTAAGTGTTTTTAATCATGAATAATATTTCAATGACATTGCATTGTTTGATATATTATTTTTCTAAAATGTTCATCCAAAACTTTGATTTATTTCTCAATAGTGTTCATGTTTTCCATGTTAGTTGTTATATAGTAAAGATTTAATTTTGTTTATCTATGTTTTGACAATAATATATCATGTGTTATAATTTAAAGTTTTTTTTTTTTTTTTTTATCTTTTTCATATTGGTTATGCGATTTCTAAAAGATAACTTTGGTTATCAGTTTATGATAAAATTGTATCACTAATTGGGCTATATTATATTTTATTTTATTACATTTATTAGAATGGATATAGGTGTAAAAAAATCAAGACTTGGTGCACACAAAAGATTTTGGTCAGAAGAAGAAAATAAGAAATTAGTTGATGCTCTTCTTGAATTAGCATATACTGGAAAATAAAATGCTGATGCTGATAATGAATTTAAACACGGGCACTATACTACTATTGAGAAGATGCTTTCTGTCAGTTTACTTGACTCAAAATTAGAAGCAGAGCCACACATTGCTTAACGGATGAAGACTTTGAAGAAACATTTTAACATTGTTCATGACATGTGTGATCCAAACTCTAGTAGATTTGGTTATGATGATAACAATAAATGTGTTAATGTAGAAAAACTTGTATGGGATGACTATTTGAAGGTATGAGATTGAACTTTCTATTTATTAATATTTTTTATTAAATAATTAGATATATTTTTAATTTTATTTAATATTTATTTATTTATTTTTGGTTCGCAAAGTCACAAGAATGCACAAATAAAAAAAGAAAGATGCTGAGACTCCTACTGATGTAATTGAAGAATAGAATATGGAGGCACATGAAAATCAATCAAAAAACAACGTTGATGATTTTGCAAGAGGCATCGATGCTGTTATGGAGTTCATGCAAACCTCAAAAGTTGGAAACACAACTTTTGTGAAAATAACTCAAACAAAAAAAGAAAAGAAAAGAAAAGAAAAGAAAAGAAAGATAGCAAGTGACAGCACAGAGGATTTTATTTGCGAAATCATAAAAGATTCTACTAGAATGATAAGTTCCAAGATGGAAGCAAGCAGCGAAAGACTTAGTTTGGCAATTGAAGATGTAAATGTCAATGATCAAAAGTGCATGCTTGATAGTGAATTAAAGAAGTTGAAAGGATTAAGTGTGCCAGAAAGGCACAAGGCAAATGTGGTCATTGGCCGATATTGTGTTTTAAGCCAAATTTTTTTCACCATTAGTGATGATGAAAAAATAGATTGGGTGAAATCAATTATTTCTTCTTAATTACGTGGAGTACATGAAAAAACTATACCTGGATGGTTTTTACTGTAATTATTTCCATTGTTAGACTTCAAACTATTTTAATATTCTAATAAAAATTATGTTAGTGATAATTAAAAATTATCAGCTCGTCGCTTGATCTACGTGTATATTTTGTGTATTGTAAGAGGCAATTTATACGACAATAAACACAAACCATATTCAAAATCAAATATAGTTTCAATTCCTTGGGTGGTAGCAAACGTTGCCTTTGCAATAGTAACGACTTTTGTTGCCTCTAAAATAAAGGGTAGTACTTTTTCATCTTACATAGACAAAGGAACCTTAACACAAATTAGAAAAAAAAAAAATACACTAGTCAAAAACCCAAGACCTAACATGGAAACAATAGAAATAGCTCATTGTAATATCTTATCTCATGTATATTACCAGTTAATTGTGGAATCGAAAGTAAAATGAAAATAGAGACATTTGAATGGTAGACATTGATTGATGTGAACCCCGTGCGCAATCTACTTGATGCCACAAAACCCAATAATTCAGGATGGCACCAAAATTCCAAGGATTGACTCCAAAGTTGGTCACAAGAATTTGGACAGCAAACACACAAACAAGAACAATAAAGAACACACAAGAATCAAGCAAGAATTCAACTCGGTGTCTACAACGTTCTAGACAAGAACCAAACTCTTAACAAGATTTAAAGCGAGAATTGATCCGTTGTCTATATAAATTAGCCAAGAACCAAATCTATAAGTCGGTTAGAACAATCACCGTTGCTCAAGCGATGATCCCAACAAAGTCTTAATCCAAAGACTAAAAGAAAGAACTTTTTCCTCACAAAACATTTTGATAAAAATCTGCTGTAAATTCGTCCATATGATAAGGCCTATTTATAGGCTTAATAAAATCCTACAAACTAGCTTAAAAGCTCCTAAAAAAGTAGTGCTAGGGTTCAACCATAAGTGGCCCCAAGATTTGGGCTAAATGGGCCTTATGAAGGCTGATTAATGAGCCTAAAAACTAAAAATTAAATCAACAATTAAACCCAACTTAAAAATCAGTCCAATTTACACAACACTTCAAATTATTATTGGGCTTTACATAATAAAGTCCAAACTAAAATAAACTTGAAAGGAAGTCTGTCCTTTTTGCACTTAAAGGATCTCCACTTGTATTGCTTCACTTTGAAGAATTGGACTTCATGTATTATTGAATTGAGAATAGTCCAATCCAACTTGATCGAAATACCACGAATGTACTCCAATCTTGCCAAGAGTGAATCCATGCTTGCTCCATCTTTCATCTCCTCATCTTGACATATCTTTGGGCTATTCGGATCCATACCATAGACTCTATGATAAGGATAGTTCACCATCACAGAAACTTCATATCATCATCCTGAATGAAAAGAACTTAAAATTTCTCACACTTGTGAAAATCTTAATAATATGAATAAAAATAAAAATAAAAATTTGTTATAGTATGTTTTTTTTAAGAGTAGGGGTATGTAAGTCAAATTAATTTAAAGTTCTTTCCATTCAACATTTAAAAATTATAGTATGAAACAGGAAAAAAGAATACTCATTCCATTCTACCTTGAGTCATCAAACATGAAATGGGAATAAGGATTCTTACCTATTCCAAGAGGAAATACATTCGGCCTGGAATGACCTTTCCATAGATGATATTTCCAGGCAACTTTTGTGTACTAAACGTGGGGTATACGTTTTAGAAATATACCTCAAATCCCCATATATTTTATGTTGGCCCAAGAGCAACCTAATAGGGGGGTGAATTAGGTTATCTCTCAAAACAATCCTTTTAATGTGTTTAATAGAAATGAAAACTTTGTGTAACAAATAAATACTAAAGCACAAATGATCAAAGATAAATATTCAATTGACTGAAGCTCAAAGACAAATAAAGAGACTGAGAATATCAAACCAAACACCCAAACTCATCAAGCTTGGAGTACATCCACTAGTAGTGCCTCTTCAAAGAAAATGAGGCAATAATCTTCTTGTACACAAAGTAGGCTCATCCTTGCACCAAGTCTCTCTAGTTGAGCCAAAGAGTTTTACACTACAACCTCACTTTTGTACACCTGTTATCCCTCCACTCTTACACTTGAAGATCACTCACTAGTCTACTCTTGCTCGCACTAATTCTCTCTAGTTGAGCCAAGAGAACTACCAGTACTTCCCAAACCAATACAACCCACAATATTTTAGCCTATTTCTCCCCAATAGATTTTATAAGTATTTGTATTGAATGTGGTAGTTCCTCATATCATTTGGATGTCCTTGGGTTATTTATAGATGAAATTTGTGCTCCAAAGGTCAAAAAACTAGCTGTTAGGAGTTTGGACGAAGGTTCGGACATCCGATCATGCGTCCTATTAGCTTTATGAACAGTGCTTCAGATGGTCGTATGCGTCCTTCAGCTTGACAAAAACTTCTTCATTTTGAGCTCTTTTTTTTGGACGGTCTTGTGTGTCCTAGAGCTTTTGGTTCGGACAGTCATGTGCGTCCTATAGCTTATGGTTCGGATGATCATATGCGTCCTATCCCATAACTTCTGGTTCGGACGGTTATGTGTGTCTTAAAGCTTATGGTTCGGACGGTCAGATGCGTCCTATCCCTTAGCCTTTGGTTCGAACGGTCATATGCGTCCTAAAGCTTATGGTTCGGACGGTCATATGCGTCCTATCCCTTAGCTTCTGGTTCGGATAGTCACATAAGTCCTACAGTTTTTTATCATGTTTCAAACTCTCTCTTGCGTTCGAGATCATTTCTTTCGAACACTCTTCATCGTCCGTAAGATGTTGTTCAACTTTTGGCTATTTTTCTTGATTGTGTTCGGATTATCATTTTTGTCCGGGCGTTCCTATTTTTCTGCACACTTGTTTTCAAGCCATTAGTAAGATTCGGTCATCCTCAAAACATGATTATCATAACTGGGGTCCAACAATCTCCTCCTTTTTGATGATGACAAATCAATTGGACAATTCTAAAAATAACCATAAAATATGAAGCACAAGACAAGAAGTTTTGTCCATTATTTCTCCCCCTTTTGACATCATCCAAACATAATAAAAAATAATGCAATTTTAATCTTCTCCTAAGTTTATTTCCCCCCTTAAAATGTGAACATAATTCAAGTGAGTACATGGGGAATAAGTCAAGCTGTGCAAAACATTTCTTCCCTTCTAAAAACATGCATTCAAGTAGATATTTGGGAATTCATGCAAAGAATTAGCATTAAGACATTTTTCACTCAAAATCATCATCAAAACAATAAAGCATATGTGATGCAATTTCATGTGATTCAAAATAATACATTAAAAAAAAAGAAAAGAGAATGCTTCCCCTTACTTTTGCAAATAGTGACTTATTATAAAAAAAATTGGGGATACTTGTACCCAAGTTTTCTAAGCAAATTTAAACACATAGTTGAAAAACATTTAAGAGATCATAGTTCACATTAGTAAGTGAAAGCACAATTTTGATAAAAATTTTAAATGTTACCCATTTTAATGTCATGTTAGCTCATATGCTTTGAACACCCTCTATTGATAATCCATCTTGAATCCTTTGGTGCTCACCAAGCATACCTACATGCAAAGTTAAATAACAATTTTTGGTATCCAAACTTTCTTGGGTCCAATTGGATTAGTGACATGCTTAAGCACCCAAATAGAATTTATTCCCAATGTCTCTTATACACTTTTCATTTCTTTTAACATAACAATTTTCATTTATATGACCATGTTGATGACAATAATTGCAAATAATATTTTTATTGCCATAAGATTTAGACTTAATAAAGTACAAATCATCCTTTCTATAGATGAAAAAATTTTTGTTTTATGCATAATTCTAGTTCTTTTCTTTTCAAAAACATTTTCCTTTTTCTTTTTCAAAAGAACATCAAGATCATCTATTCTCTTCTTCAATGAAGCTTGTTCTTCCTTGATCTTGGTTCTGCATCAATTTTTTTCTTCAAAGCATCATTTTCTTTTGTCAAAAAACTATTTTCATGCACAAGATTTGAGTTGGCACTCGATAAAGTATTAATTTTAATTTTTAATTCTTTGTTCCTAGCATATGATTCTTTCAAACATTTATGCATTTTAAAAATAAATGATTCAACATCATCATTATCATCATCACAAGAATCATAACTAGAGGATACCTCATTATTGCTAAGAGCCATCAAAGCCATTTGGTCAAGGCTCCTCATATTCTTCTTCAACTTCTCCATTTGAATTGTAATCATCCCAAGTGATTTTGAAGTTGTTGAAGTGAGGCTTCCTGGAGTCTTTTCTCCTTTTTGATGAAGCTTTAAATGCTATACCTCTTTTTCCCTTTGCCTTCTCATCATCTTGTACCTTGTATTTCATCTTAAATTCAAAGGAGGTTAGAGAATTAATCAAAGACTCAATAGGCATAGAATTTAAAATTTTAAACTCCTCTATGGCAAAGGATTTGGCTTCCCATTCCTTAGGTAAAGCATTCAAAATTTTTCTATTCTTTTCACCCAAGAAATATTCTTTACCCAAACTTTCCAAATCCTTTATAATATCATTGAACCTGCAATACATCTTGTCAATATTCTCACAAGGTTCCATCCTGAAGGATTCAAATTTAGCCACAAGAAGTAACTTCTTTTGCTCTCTAATATCCTCATTTCCTTCATAGAGATCTTTCAATTTTTCCCATATCTTCTTGGCTGAAATCTCATTTGTAACCTTTTACTTTAGAAAACTCATCTGCATCCAAAGTATTATACAAAATATTAATGGCTTTAGCATTTAAAGATAACTTTGCTTTATCTTGTGCATTTAACTCATATCTGGTTTTAAGCCTTAATTTATGTGTATTTTCATAAAAAATATTAGCCTCAAAAGGACCTTCACAAATAATATACCATAAATCAATATCAATAGATTGAAAAAAAAATTTCATTCTATCCCTCCAAAAAACAAAATTAATGCCATTAAACATGGGAGGTCTAGTGATAGAATGCTCATCTAAAAACAAAGCATTATTGGTTGCCATAATGATTTTTACTCAAAAGAGGTTAAACTCAATATATGAGACTAAGTTCTGATACCAATTGTTAGTCCAAGAGCAACCTAAGAGGAAGGGGGAGGGGTGAATTAGGTTATCTCTAAAAACAATCCTTTTAATGTGCTTAATGAAAATGCAAACTTTGTGTAACAAATAAACACTAAAGCACAAATGAATAGTCAAAGATAAATATTCAATCAATTGAAGCTCAAAGACAAATAAAGAGATTGAGAATATCAAACCAAACTCCCAAACTCATCAAGTTTGGAGTACATCCACTAGTAGTGTCTCTTCAAAGAAGGTGAGGCAATAATCTTCTTGTACACAAAGTAGCCTCACCCTTGCTCCAACTAAGTTCCTCTAGTTGAGCCAAAGGGCTTTACACTACAACCTCACTTTTGTACACCTGTTAGCCCTCCACTCTTACACTTGAAGATCACTCACTAGTCTACTCTTGCTCACACTAATTCCCTCTAGTTAAGCCAAGAGAACTATACTACCCAAACCAATACAACCCACAATTTTTTAGCCTATTTCTCCCCAAATAGCTCTTAGAAGTGTTTGTGTTGAATGTGTTAGTTCCTCACGTCATTTGGATGTCCTTGGATTATTTATAGATGAAAGATGTGTTGAAATTTGAGCTCCAACAGTCAAAAAACTAGTTGTTAAAAACTAGCCGTATAGTTATCATAGGAGTTCGGATGGAGATTCGGATGTCCAAGCATGCATCCTGCAGCTTTATGAATAGTGTTTCAGACGGTCGTATGCATCTTACACCTTGATAGAAACTTCTTCATTTTGATCTCTTTTCTTCGGACGGTCTTGTGCGTCCTACAGCTTTTGGTTCGAACGATCTTGTGCATCCTATGACTTATGGTTCGGACGATCATATGCGTCCTATCCCACAGCTTCTTGTTCGGACGGTCATGTGCGTCCTAAAGCTTATGGCTCGGATGGTCATATGCATCCTATCCCCCAGCTCCTGGTTCGGACAGTCATATGTGTCCTACAACTTTTGATCATGTTTCGGACGCTCTCTTGCATCCGAGTTCCTTTCTTTCAGACACTTTTCATCGTCCGTAAGGTGTTGTTCAGCTTTTGGTCATTTTTTTTTATTGTGTTCGGATTATCATTTTTATCTGGGCCTTCCTGTTTTTCTACACACTTGTTTTCAAGCCATTAGTACGATTTGGAATCAATGTCATCATCAAATTATTATTATTAGAACTGGGGTCCAACATTTTAGACTTGGGTTGTGCGGATAGAAATCATCCAAAGTGATGGAGTTTGCTGAAGTTACTTGTGTATCTCTAACCATTTCACATTGATCTCTTGACTCTTCCCCCACTACAATCACTAACAACCACAAGTAACCACTGTTCCCAACCATTCCCTTCCATCTCATCCTCCTTCTATCGACAACCAATTAAACAATAGTCCACCTAAAAAGACCAAAACACCAAGAAAATAGAAATACTACATTTTCAACCAAAGCAAGATCATTGATTTTTTTTTCTCTCAAAAAAAATCTAGCTATTTTATAAGGGTGATAAGAAGGAAAAATTGGGCTGTGGGGTTGAATGGGAAGGGAAAGGGGATAGGTGATGGGATGAAGAAGAAAGGGGCAAGGGAGAAGGAAAAGGGGAAAGGGAAGGAGAAGGGATGGGTAATGAGATGGAAGGACAAGGGTGCTAGGGGAAGAGGAGACAATTAGGGAAATGGAAAGGAGAAGAGCATAGGTGACGGGATGAAGGGATAGAGGGCTGGGAGAAGTAGGGGAAGTGGCATGAAAAAGATGAAAAAAGCAACCATTTTCCAACCAGTTCTAGACAAAGAATTGAGGAAGAAAAGGTGGGATCTTGGTGCAAAGCTATTTCACGTACTTTTGATTTAGCTGATTTATCTCTATAATCCGTCTCTTTGCGAATTCCATACAATACTCTTTGTTTTCTCAAAATTTGTTTTTTTTTCTTTCTTTCTTTTATTTGTCATAATAAAGTTGTTTTAGAAACAAAAAGGGCAAAAAAATTGTATTCAATGTCATCAATACATTTGTCTTGTTCAGCTCATTTACACCAAATGACTACAAAATGATATTGTGTATAAACCGTAATCAAATTACAAATAAACTATAGTACAATTTAACCTATTTTTAGGGAAAATTCCAAATAAATTTAGAAAAGAAATAGTAAATAATACCAAGAATCTTGTAAAAATGCGAAAGAGTTTATCTTCAACTTTCTATGTTTTTCTCCCATACAATTCTATGGCTTGAGAAACTTTTTTGTTTCACCACATCCCATTTTAGATGTGGCAATCGACAAACCTTTTCCATCCCTTCTCCAAAGAACACTTCCCATTCCCATTAAAAAATGAGATTCAATATGGCAATGGAAAAATCAAACACCCCGTTTATCATCTTGGAATCTCAATGCAATCCAACCATAACGATTTACAATCACTGTATTCTTAATTATCAAATTAACAAGATTGGACTTCTTCAGATGTTCAACTTGCCCATGCCATAGCGTAGTACCCAAAAATCATGACCATGGAGATGTCAAGGATATGTGCACTATTATTCATGTTCATTATATTTGCATTTTACAAGATTAGATCAACTGTTGAGTTGAGCTTGAGATGATAAATCAAATTTCTAATAGTAGCATTCACATTTTTTGCAATGCTGTAAGCATCGTAGCATTATGGACAAGGACAGCCCAAATTGGGGTGGGGTGGTCACTCCCCAAAGTTTTTGAGATCCTGTGTTTATTATGTGTAATTATAAGGGTTAGGTGTTAAAACGTGTAATATTTTCCCTTCACCCCAAGGTTTTTTTTTTTTTTTTTTTTTATGTCGTTGTCCCTAAACTTTAACTTTTCATATTTTCCCACTTTGAAGTTCTTAAAATTTCAGTCACAACCTTACAAAATTGGACTTTAGACTCCTGAAATTTATACAATTATAAATTATCCTAAAATATATGTCAAATGTAATCTTATGAGAAAATTAAGATAACTAACATCGGCACCAACTTAATCAAAATTATAATAATATAATTTAACTATTTGATGACTTTTTTTTTTAATATACTATTCCTATTATCTGATTCCCACTTTAACTTAAAATAAGTTAATATGTGATCTCCTTATATTTTATTTCATTTACAAAATATTTATGATCCACTATTTGTGTAAGGCCTTAATTTAAATCATTTATTATTTTCAAGTAATCCTGTACGTAGTGTAAACTATCAATTAATTTTTATTGTTAATAATTTATAAATTAAGTTTTTTCTTTCTGATCGTTATTATAGCATATGATTAAAAAATTATATCATTAACTGTTAGAGTGTTTATAAATTACTTAATTAAATTAACAGTGCCTCCAATGCAATTTAATCTTTCTTTAAAAAATAAGCCGTTAATAGAATTTTAATTAATATTCAAAAATTGATGTTACTATTTAATATTATTTCGTAGAGTGATATTTTTGTGAAATATTTTTCAGTGATGGCACATGGAGGTCATGAGTTCAAGTTGTTATCTCATAAAAAAAAAAAAATGCAACATAAAGCTATTTATTGTAATCAAATGTTTTACACTTTCAAACCTTGCCTCACTAGACGGTCCATTCTCATATAGTTTTGCCCCTGAAAACTTCATCCCACATCCAACCCTACTTCTTGAGGAAGGGATCTTCTCAAATAAGTGTAACAAATTTTGTTTAAGTGATACTAATAAACTCGGCATGTGAGGTAGGCCGAGCGAAACATTGTTGACAGACCAGCGGACATAACCATTAATCCTGTTCTATGTATTGAGCATATTAATTACTCTTATCTAATTTTTTGGGAGGAGTGTGATATAGACTTTGAGGGCCTTGACGGCCTAATTTTGTGTAATGGACAGTTCGTTCTCATATATTTTTGTCCTCTCCCAAAACTTCATCCCTCTATCCATCGTTGCTTCTGTGGAAGGGGGTCTACTCAAAAGCATGTAACAAATTTTGTTTAAGTGATAATATATAAGGCGTGTGAGGTCAGTTGAATGAGACATTTTTGACAAACCAATGGACGTCACCGTCAATTCTGTTTTGTGTATTGAGCATAACAATTACGCCTTTCAGGGCCTTGAGTACCTGACTTTGTGCAATTAGAGTTGCATTGTTCCATGCATAATGATCCAACTGGTGGAATAATTGGAGGACCTCTTAATTGATGGTTTGAATGGTAACAAATTATGACTAGATCCATTTGGAATAGTGCTGAATATATTAACGACGTGTGCAATAGCCCAATAATCTCTTGGAAGGTCTTAATTGGCTTTAGTCAAGACTAAATATGGCTCAACGTGTGCACTAGCTCAATAATATGCTTTAGGCGGCAATTGTTGATAATTAAATCCTGCACCAGCGATATCAAATAAACACCTATAAATTAAGTTTCATAGTCGTGGCCAACAACACTGTAGTGGATATCACCATGCCACATTGATGACGGTATATTCATCCTATGTCAGAGGATAAACATGCATGTTTTTCAACATACAATGTCCCAACATTTATTAAAATAATATAGCACTATAATAATTCAATTATCAAACTAAATTAGTGAAACAAAATCATAAATATGCATAGGGAAAATGACCGACAACGTCCCTCACTTTTGAGAAAAAACATTTCTTCGTCTCTTACATTTTAAAAGATACAAATTCATCCCTCATTTTTTTCAAAACATACCATTTTCATCCAAATTCACATTTAAAACGTATTAGTTTCATTCATAACATTTTTGAAATGTAACAAATTCTTTTCTCATATTTTCAGCATGTACCAATTTTGTCATAACACAAATCAAATTTTGAGAGTTTTTAAGGCATGAAATTATTAGAGTCTAAAAAGTATAAAAAAAGTCTAAGAGTCGGCAAAAAAGGGACCAAATTCCTTTCGTATGCAATTTCTCAGCAAAATCTAAATGAAATACACATGAATCTATCTTCAAGTGTGTAGAACATTTAAAAAAGTCTAGTTAAGTAAAAAGAAAATATTAACAAAAAAACCAAGTTAGCTCAATCTAAAATAAAATACCTCATAGTGAAAACTCCAATTCTTCAATTATAATTTGAAACTAAGTAACAAAAACATATTTCTACACAGTGTAGTAAGTTAGAACAATCTTAGTTAAAAAATTGATTTTTCAATTGTCCACCGTAACATTGACTGGGATTTAGTGTTGGATGAAAGTGGTACAATTTGAAAGTCTATAATGTGAGGGCAAATTTGTGTCATTTTAAATGTGGAGTGTAGACACCTATTTTTGAAATATTATTTGTTCTATTTATCCATTTTCATGATAATTAGGAAATAACATTTTTTGAAGAAAATACGGAGATTTATGCTAGTCTTCTTATACCTATCTTTGTCATTCCTATCTTGACCTTTAGAGTTCGTCTTTATCTCCATTTTCACCTCTATTCCCATCATATTCTAACTCTATCTCTAATTCTTAAAACCCTTATAAATATCTCACTACTCTTCCCTTCTTGATCACCATTGACACACTCATTCTCAATATCATTCTCATTCCCTTACAATCACACAATTCATACACTAGTGAAACTCTGTTATGAAATAGTCCATAATTTTTGTAAGAAGGAAAATAAGTTATTGCCATAATCATCATAATCAAAATCCGGATCTTGCGATTCTCATCATCTAAATTTGTTAAAAGTTTGTAAGTCTTTATTATTTTTATGATATGAGATGAAAAATCATTATTTATTTATGTGATTTCATACGATCCTGGGCCTGTTCTAATTCTCTTACAAATATACTAGTAGGAAAACTCGTATTATGCACGGATAAACAAATATATTTCATTTATAAAATAAAATAATGTTAGTGAGATCATGATGAAGGAATACAATTTTTAATAATTACATAAAACAAAAATAAACAAATTTAAGTAACAATATTTGTAATAGTAGTAGATATTATGAATTTTGTACACCATTTAGTTATTATTTATATAGATAATATAAGTAATAGTTGATTTTCATGATATCTACCGTTGTTAAAATTGACTTTTTGTACACTAATTTATGTTTTATAAAAATAATATAACTAAAAGTTGTGTATTGTTTCTCATTTCATGTATTCAATTGTATTAAGTAGAAATGAGTTTTCTTATTATTTTGTTGAATTCCAATCAAAATACTTCAATTGAATGATTAATTAATTAAAAAATTGGTAAGCTATTCAATTGATTATACAAAATAAGTTTGTTACATCTAATATTAGTATAATCATCTAATCATACTAAATTATTTGGACCTAAATTTAAGTTTTGTAATTATTTTTTATAAAATATATACAATTTTTTATTTATTTTAACGAATTGTAGTATTTTATAAAAAATGATTATTAAGCTTAAAAGCAAATTGGTATTTTTAAGTTAAGTTGACATTGTCATATTTTTTCTTTTATTTTTTATTTTTTTTTGCACAACTTTAACATATATCAATTAACATTTTACATTTTTAAAAATAGTATCAGAGGCCAGTTGAAAACCAATCGTTAGAAAGTTTGCTAGTGGGATGATTCTAAAAATAATGATATAGTTATTTTTATGGTTTTTTTACTTACTGAAAACATTTTTTTCCGTCAATTAAAAAAATAACATCAAATCAAATTTTGAAAAACTTAGTATACTATAATACAAAAAAAATATAGATATTGATTTTACCAGATAGAAATGACACTAATTTTTACTCTTTTCCTTCTGGTATCTAGATTAGTTATATGTCTAAGTCAATAAACAAAAAGTAATATAACCTATGGTGATATAAATAATAAGTCATAAAATTATTTTTTAATGTATTACTATTACATAATCACTTTAAAATAATGGCTATTAACATTGAATAATTAATTACCAATAAATATAAAGTTGCAAAAAGATGCAAAGAAGAAATCGATCTTACAACAGTTTTATCTTTTTCTATTGTAATAAATTATTGTTCTTTTTGATAAATATTAATTAAATATAATTAAGTTGCAATAATGATATCATTTAAACATAGTTAGACTGAATATCTTCCTACTTTTACAATAATATATGTAATAGTTGGTTTTCATGATATCTATAGTTACAATGTTTTACTTTTATATCTAAATAATATAACTAAAAGTTGCATATTATTTCTCATTTAATGTATTCATTTGTATTAAGTAAAAATGTGTTCTTCTTATCATTTTATTGAATCCTAATGAAAATGCTTGAATTGTATGATTCAAAATTAAAAAATTGGTAAGTTATTCAGTTGATTAACAAGATTGTTACATCTAATTATTAGTATACTTATCTAATCATACTGAATGATTAAAACCTAGATATAGGTTTTGTAATTGTTTTTCATTGAATGTATAATTTTTTATATTTATTTTTGTGAATTAAAGGACTTTATAAAAAGTGATTATTGAGTTTAAAAGCATATTGGAATTTTTATAGACTAACGTCACATTATCATACTTTTTCTTATTTTTTCCACAACTTTGACATATATCAATTGACATTTTACATTTTTAAAAAATACTGTCAAAGTTAGTTGGAAATTCATAGTTAGAAGTTTTGCTAGTGGTGCTGGTTCTAAGAATAATGATATAATTATTTTTTTATTTTTCACTTACATTAAAATTTTTTTTCTATCAATTAAAAATTAGAATCAAATCAAAATTTGAAAATCTTGGTGCACTAAAAAATTACAACAAATATAGATATTGATCTTACACCATAAAAGTCACAATTACTAATTTTTATTCTTTTTCCATCTAGTATATATTATTTATATCTTTAAGTTAATAAACAAAAAGTAATACAATCAATGGTGACGTCAATAATAAGACATACTATTAAAACTAATTTCTAATGTATTATGATACATAATCAATTAAGAATAATGTCTATTGACATTGAGTAATAAATTATCAGTAAATATAAAGTTGCAAGAAAATGCAAAGAAGAAATTGATCTTACAACCTTTTTATCTTTTTGTGATATAATAAATTATTGTTCTTTGTGATAAATATTAATAGAATGTAATTTGGTTGTACGAATAATATCATTTAGACATAGTTAGGCTAAATATCTTTTTACTTTTATGAAAGTTATTTAAGTTTATATATCCAAAATTAATTTATTAACCATGATATATAAATAAAAGTTTCGCATCATTAATAAATATTTTTAACTTGTAGTTTATAATTGATACTTATATGATGATTTATAATACACGCTTAATTTTATAAGTCTTTAATAACATTTTTGGAAAAATATTATTATAAGAAGCGTGCATAATTCAAGATTTAAAAAAAAAAAATAAGGGTAGCTTTATTTGAATTTCATTGTTAATTAATTAAGTAGTTCATTTTTTTAGATTTATTATTTACAGTGTAAATACTTTTTCCTAATAAAAAACTATTTGAAGATAAATTTGAAATTTTGAATATTTCAAAGAGTACTTAGTTTTTTTACTTAGTTAGTAATGGTAAAAAATGACTAATAGATGGTGCCACTTGTTATCATATAGTAATTTCTCAGTAAGCACCCTCTTTGCTTTACTATATATATAGATTCTTTGTATGTTTGCATACGAGTTCGTGAATTTGCAAAAAACTTAGTTTAATATATTTTATTCTTTATTTATTTTTTCTCTTTTTTCTTTTAAAATGCATGTGAGCCCAATATTAGGATATAGGACTATGTTTTTTTATTTTTTTATTGTATTGCTCATTTCAGTCATCTAGCATAAATCAATTCACTTTTTGGCTTTAACAAAATTAAAAAATTAAATTAAACTCGCAACCGGTTTAACTAGGTGTGAAAGGGTGCCTAGTTTACCTGTAGAGTAGTCTAGCCTTCCCTTTCGTCAATAGGACTATCGAACCCAAATCTTTAGTTCTTCAAAAGATAAGAGTTATCTAGGCAAGGTTTTAAGTGTATGAGAATGATCCAATCTTGGTGACTCGGTACAACAAAAACTCAATACTAGGTAATGACTCCTATCTTATGTTTAGAAAAAACCTTTTTTCCTTGATTTATTTAATTGAGCCTACTGTTGTATTTTTTTTCCAACCCTATTTTGGGCCTTTTCTATCTTTTTTCTTTTCTTTTATTTAATTTATTTATTTTTATCCATCTTTTTTGGTTGAAAATGTGGGCTGACATGGAGGATGAGAAAAAAGATATTTAATAAATGTGAGGGACATAATTGTTACGTTTTGAAAATGTAAAGCACGAATTTGCATTGTTTAAATGCCACAGGGTTAAAAAAAAAAAAAAAGATTTTTCTAAATAAAATGAGGGATGTTTTTAGTCATTCTGCCTTAATTTTGGTTTACATAAAATAGATGAATACTTTTAAGCCATTTCACTTCAACGCACCACAATGTAGTAATTAAAATCGATGTATGTTTAAATTTAAGAGTAGATTCCTAATATCAATCAGCATTATAAAATAGTAAAATAGTTGGTGTTTTGAAATATAAGTGACTTTCTATGGGAAGTTTTAGATTTTTTATAAGGTTCCTTTCATTCTTTAGGCTTTTGTATGAAATTTGCAAGTTTTAGAGTTTCCAAACTATTTTTCTACAAGGAAAGCCTGATAGGGAAATTTTGTCAGATTATATTGAATTTTCCTGGGATAATTTGCTAATCTAATATTTGTTTTAATTATATAAACCAATATCAATAAATATACACATGCCTAAAATTTATGTATAGATTTGTAAACTTATAGGTCTTGTGATTGATTGTGGCAAATATGCTAAGTCCCAAACCTTGAGAAGATTACAGCAAGAAAATAGTATATAAACCCAAGTAACAAACCGGATAGCTAGAATTTAATGGCTGTTGATATTGACTAAGCAAATTTTCCCTATGTAACAATATTGCTCTCTACAACTCAAATTCATTATTTGCTCCTTTCTCTTTTGTACTTGTCTTTTTCTTCCTTCCGTTTGAGTATACAAAATCTAGAGCTGCAAGTTTTTGTGCTTGCATATTTTTGAACAATCATTCTAGGGCTGAAAGTTATAAATTAATTGCAGAGAAACAGTAATTGTAAAATAAAACTTGTATGAATAGATTTAATTTGGGCCTTTCTGCCACCAAATTCTCAAATAATCTCAACAAAAGTAATAATAAACATTACAAGAAACAAAACTAATAATAAATATTACAAGAAGTACCATAAGCTCAACCAAGACTTAGAGACTAGTGGGAGGGAGCAAGTTGAGAAATTTGGGAGTCCCTCTTCTGAATTCAAACTTTTTCGATAACTTTCTTTGTTCACTAATCTTTTATTGTATTTCTAGAATCAACCATTTGACTCACTCACTGAATTGTTGTCAATCATACAAGTCTCCTAAGTTTACAATAATAATTTGATACAAAAATAAAGTTTGAAAAACATACACTAATTGCCCACTTTTGTGTGAAATGCCTATGATCCCTTTACTATGATAACTAAGATACCAATAAAACTAAAGTATAGAAAGGCTCGATCGAAGCTTGTGGAATTATCACTTATAATTTAAACATAATATATTTTTGATAATATTTTTTATTTCACAAATTCTTACTGTATTATTTAGTTTAGTCAAGTTGACTTAATGTTGATGATGATGTAAATGAAACTAAGACAAATAAATTTGCACTAATTAAATTGTTATCGAAATCCCATAAAATCATTTAGAAGATAACACTTTCGCATGAAAGTTTTGAAAGCATGTTGCATAGCACCAAATAAGTACAAAATTTAAAACAAATTATTATTGAACCCAAAAATTATAATTAAAACAGATGATATTTCTATATAAAAAATGCTCGAATTTTTTTTTTCAACACACTAAATAGATACTAAATGTTTATTGTTTGATTGAAGATTGAGGGATTAACTTTTCTTCACGAACTATCATAACTTTTGCAAAATAGGTCTGTTAAGGTTAACTGTGGTTACCTTCATTCTATAAAATAATTGCTATGTAAAAGACAATGGAAAATAGTCTAATGAGATCTATAAATATACATAAAAGTTTATACATCAATTATGAAATGTAGCATTTCCCATGTTAGTCATCCATGAATGCACAACATATCCTTCAAGAATTCAACCAAGAAGGCATTAACAAGAGTCCGTCAAATTAAAAATACTATCAAAATGTGTCCTTAATCTAATAAAACAATAAAGTTTTGACCCTTAAATGTTGATAATTCTAGGAAAATAGAGTAATAGGTACTCCAAACTTGAGTATTTTGCCTTAGTTTTAAGCATTTTTATGGTTTAAGTGTTGTTTTTACCTATTTTTAAAAAATAAACATCTAGTTTACCTCCATGTTCTAGATTGTGTTAGTTAGTGTTAATTTAGTATTTACAATTTTATTACTTTTATGTAATTAATAGTGTTTATTTACGTGTAAAAGTTGATTGGAGAAAATAGCGCGACAATCGAATGAGAAACAAGCCCTAAACACCCGTAACCGGGGTTACCTCACTCCAAAACTGCAATTGCCAAGCCCATGAAGCTATTGGAAGTTTAACTGCGGTCATTGGTTGTCAAAACTTAGAAATTCTTCTAAGTGTTGACTAGGATTTCTGAATTTAAGAAAGTAAATCCAAAATTGGGATTGTCAAAAGTGTTGACAGCCGTGGTTTTCAATTTTAAGAAGGAAAATCCAAAACCAAGGGTTTAACACTTGACAACGTGTTTTTGGGCGCGATTTAAGAAATTTTAAGGGCAAAATGGTCCAGATGATAGCATATTGTGGCTGCAATTTCCCCCATTGAACCATAACACTATAAATATTTCTTGAAAGCCTCTTTGCTATATTAAAGAGGCTAAATAGGGTAGAAGGTAGAGTAGAAGTAGTGTAAAAGTAGGGTAATTTAGCTCTACATTTTCCTCCCTATTTGGGGAAAATTTTCTTACACTAGCAGTAGTTTAGTTTAATTCCTCATCTGCTAGTTGTAGATTAAAGACCCTTAGTGTAAGTTTTCTTTAATTTATATTTAATGTCATTTGCTTTGTCTTAATTTAGTATAATTGCTTTATTTACTTTTGCTTTCTTAAATTAATTAGTAGAATTTGTTTATGGGCTTTTAATTGATTTCTTTACATGCTTTCTTAGTGTAATTATTAAATTAATTTGTGGACTTTCTTTACAAGTGCTTTCTTAGTGGAAAATTGTAGTTTAGATTAGATAATTAAGATGAAATAGTTAATGGGCTTTTCTTAAAAATACTTTCTTAGTGATAATTTATAGTTTAGATTAATTAATTAGGATATATTAGTTAGCGGGTCTTCTTTACTCATGCTTCTTAGTAGTAATTAATAATTATTAGGTTAGTTAATTGATTCTTTAAATTGCTTTCCATATTACTTGCTTCTTTAAATGCTTTCTAAAATGTTCTCTTTTTACATGTTTACTTAAATTGCTCTCTTTAAAAATGCTCTCCTTAGTTTTTATTTTGATGCACTAGTTAGCCTTTAAATTGCTTTCTTAGTCTTTTAAATAAGTTTTAGTTTAATCGCTTTAAAATCAACCACTTCAACTAATAATCCAATCAAATAATCAATAATCACCAATCAATCCTTATGGGTTCGATCCCTACTTCCTTATGCTACTAGTTGATAATCGCATACTTGAAAGATGCAGCCTTATTAGTAGTAGGATTTAGGTGCTTTAATAAATTTCATAACTAGGTATTTTTCAAAAAGGCATCTCGCTTTTGGTGTTGTTGTCGGACATTGGTTTTCAGAGATGTTGATATAATTTGTTTGGGTTACTAAATTGAAGTTTTTTATTTTTCTTGTATAGTTGTTTCATCTATTTGAAAAACTAAAAAGACTTTTATTTCGTAGTTGTGTTCTTATTTCGATAAATACAAAAAGATTTTCCTGTTGGTGGATAGTTTAGACTAGCTAGTAGTCTAAGCTTTCATAATTTTCTTGTTTGTGTTGTTTTAGTTCTTTTTCTTATTTTTATTTGTGTTGTTAGTTGCTCAAAATCACGCAAGAACTTAACTGGAAATATTCATACCAAGAAAATTATCATTTTTTTTATAATGAAAGTACGCCCAATGAGCATGATTCTTGTTTTGTTTATCCTCCCTATTCTTAGATTATCAAATGGGATGGTCTAGCTATCCATATCCTTGTGAGAGCTACCAAGAAAATCCTTATTCTTTCACTCCATCTCAAGGGCTTTTAAATGAATCAATGGAGCCCCAATTCCCCAATTCTTTCACTCACCAATCCAAGAGTGTCATGAGGAAAGATTAATGGACACGTAGATTGAAATTCAAGAACTTTGAAAAGGAAATGCCAAATGCTAAGAAGACCACTAACCTAACTCCGAGAAGAACAAGATCAATGCCGAGAAGAGATGGCTAAACTTCAAGAATCCAAGAAGAGATTGCAAGACCAACTTGCCCAAATTCAAGGAACGGTAAATGGTGAAGAAAAGTAGACACTAACACCTCTATCAATCGGTACAGAACCAGTTCAAGGAGGCAAATTGAACAGATATATTATGGAAGAATCGATTCTGAAGTACTTCTTCAACTTGAAGTTACAACAACTAGGACGTTCAACATTCATATAAAGGAATCACAAACTTTTCCTTTGTATGAGTGTAAGTTTGTCCTGATTACAATAAGGAAGGTTCAATTTGGGATGTGCATGGACAAAGAAGCAGCTTGAGAAGAAGGAGAAAAAGCAGAATACATCCTAAAGAGAGCCGGGAGAGGAACAATCTACTCATATCGGAGTTCAATTCCTTGGGGACTTTGGAGGAGCTCAAAAATGATACAAATTCACCAAATCTTACAATATCCTTGGGAAGCCTCACTAAAGATCTACTTTCCTTGGTGTTAAGGGAGTATTTCTTTTCCTTTTTATTTATTATGTTTTCTTTAATTTACTTGCTTTAATTTTAGTAGCCAGGTAGGCAATAATGGTTTGTAGCCTTGTGATTAGTTTAAATTATGTTTTGATGTTAGTTGTTGATTTTGGATGTTCTTGGTTAAATTTGATTGTTGATGATAATGATTGATGGAAATATACTATTGTTGTGATTGTTGCGACAATTGTTGGATGAACTTGAATTTGGTTTTCTACCTGATTGTGGAAGTCTATTTATTAAGACATTAGACATGCAAAGCATTGGGTTAATTTTAGAGCAAATGATATAAATGCTTGACATAGAATTGAGAGTTGTATGGTTTGTTGAATGACCTTTTAAGGCTAATTATGTGGGAACCTATGTTTGGGTGAGGAATTAGGTATTTAGATAACCCATTTGGTGTGTTAAACACTATTAACCTTATTTGTGTTTTTTTTGCTTAATTTATTCGGACCCTATGAAGTGCTCTACCCAATGACCCTTTTTTAGTGTAGCATTTTTGGTTTAGAAAAGAATAGGCAACCTCTAGACTCATATGTTTAATTGTAGTAGCATTAATATGACTTACTTGGAATTGCTTATTGCTTAACTTTGTTTACTGTTATGCTTAATGTTGATGAAGTCCATAACTAAAGGTAAAAATTCATGGTCTAAGTTCAACTTGTGCTTTGGTTGTATTCACATTCATTTGATTATTATGTTATCCATCTTCTAATTAAATTTTTTGATTAACCAAGTGTAGTTCAAAGTCATTGCCTAGTTTATGTTTAGCTAGTTACAGGTTTCTATGCTTTCTAATAGTATTTTTTATTTTTTGTTATGTGGATGAGTGGTAGGATGAGTTGTACTCATCATTGAAATAATGTAAAAAGTATGGTGGTGTCTATTGTCATGTTCTTTGGGAATGGTTTTTGTTTTTGTTGTTTGTTGTTTGTGAGAGTTCGAATTGGATGTTTAACATAAGTTGCACTTTATGGTGAAAAATTGGATTTAGCCCTTGAAACTCAACCATGTTTTCAACTACTTCGTAAAATAGTTTTCTCAACTAGTTTTGACCTCAAACTTTACTTTTTCAGAAAGAGTTTTTCCAATGCTAAGTTCAATTGATTATTGATGTGGTTCAAACATTTTAAGATTTTTAGAAATTTGTTTTGAGTATAGGAAGAATTGAATCAAACATCTTTGGTCATGTTGCATGAATTGCATTTCGGATATTTTATGGGTTTGTAGGGTCTGGCTTGGTGCATTAGTTGTGGTAATGTGAATATAGCCAAATTGCTAGATTTTGAAAATGATCTGGGCAATTTGAGGCTGTTTGAGCCAAAAAACTTACCTTATACTAACTTATCGTTGCTGTCCCATTGAATTATAGCCTAATTTCATTGTCAACCACATAACTTAGCATTCAATTTTGATTCTTCATCATCTCTTCGTTCCATACCTTAGTCATTGTAGAATCATCTTAGTTCTCCAATGTAATAGTTAGATGTTACATGATGGTTTGAAAGAGATTTTTTTTATATAATTGCTTTGATGATTGAAGTCAAGATGTTTAATGTTAATTGTATCCCTTGTTGCAATTGATTGATTTTTGTAATTGTTGTTCTATATGAAATTATTCTCTAAAAAAAAGCAAAAAAATAAAAATGAGAGAATAAAATTGAAAGTGTTTTGTTCTTATTGCATAAAGATGGTTCATCTTACTTTCAAGAGTTTATTTAGTTAGTAATAATGTTTTTTTTCCAAGTGTTGGTTGGTTAAATCATGTCGATTTTGGGACTTGTTTGCATGGGATAGTAGTCCAAGAGTTTATATTGGAATGACTAAGGTGATTTGAGCCACTTATATCCAAATTTATCCTACCCTATTATCTTAGCCTATATTACAAGTTTAAAAAGTCCTACATGATCTTTAATCTAGGCTATAAGATTTTAGAGATTTGGGGTTGAATCATTAATTCAATTGATTGTCTTTGCTAAATCCTTGCAGTGCCAACAAATATCCTTGTGCGTTCATTTGTATTAATTTGTGCTTTTCAAAACAAGTCCTAATGATCTTTATATACTTGGGATAATTTTTGGAAAACTTGACTTATTTGTTCTAGATCAACGTACATTTGAATTGATATTCAATTTACTCTTCACAAGTCAAAGTAATTTTTGTGATCAAAACCAGCGCATACTTTTCTAAATGAAAGTGTGGATGAAAATGGTGAGTTTATTGAGTTAAAACCTTATTTTTCATTTTTGACTATTACACTAGAGTTCAACATTTCAATTTCAATTTCTTGGTGGTGTTTTGCGTTTTGTGTTAAGTCATTTTTGTGGTTCTTTTTCTTTTCTTTTATTTTGCTTAGGACGAGGAAAAGCTTAAGTATAGGAGTGTGATAACTCTAGAAAACTAGAGTTATACGTACACTAAACTTGAGTATTTTTGCCATAGTTTAAAGCATTTTTATGGTTTAAGTGTTGTTTTTGCCTATTCATTTTACTTCCATGTTTTAGATTGTGTTAGTTTATGTTAATTTAGTATTTTTAGTTTTATTTTAGTATTTTTGTGTAGTTAATAGAATGTATTTATGTATAGTAGTGGATTGGAGAAAACGGCACGACAATCGGATGAGAAACGAGCGAAAAACACTCGTAACCGTGATTACCTCACTCTAAAACCACAGTTACCAAGCCCATGAACATACTGGAGATTTAACTGCAATCTGGAAACTGCGGCCATTGGCTGTCAAAAGTCAAAAATTTTTCTAAATGTTGACAACCGCAGTTTCTGATTTTAAGAAGAAAAATCTAAAACCGAGATTGTCAAAACTATTGACTAGCGTGGTTTCTGATTCTAAGAAGGAAACTCCAAAACTGGGGTTTTTAACTCCTAGCAGCTTGCATTTTTGGGTGCGATTTAATAATTTTGATGGGCCAAATGGTCCAGCTAATGGCAAATTTGAGCCGCAATTTCCCCCGTTCAATTCTTGCACTTTCAATATTGATCTTGTAAGCCTCTTTGGAGGCTAAGTAGGCTAAAAGGTACAGTAGAAGTAGTGTAGAAGTAGGGTAATTTAGCTCTTCATTTTCCTCCCCATTTGGGGAGGATTTTCTTAGATTAGGAATAGTTTAGTCTAATTCCTCTTCTCCTAGTTGTAGATTAAAAACCCTTAGTGTAAGTTTTAATTTATGTTTAATGTCATTTGCTTGTCTTAATTTAGTTTAATTGCTTTATTTACTTGTCCTTTCGTAGATTAATTAGTAGAATTGGTTTATGAGCATTTCATTTAATTGCTTTCTTTAGATGATTTCTTAATGTAACTGTTAAACTAATTTATGGACTTTCTTTACAAGTACTTTATCAGTAGCAAATTATAGTTTAGATTAGCTAATTAAGATAAATTAGTTTATTTGTTTTTTTAAAAAATACTTTCTTAGTGGTAATTTATAGTTTAGATTAATTAATTAGGATAGATTAGTTAGTGGGTCTTCTTTACTCATGCCTTCTTATTAGTAATTAACAGTTAGATTAGTTAATTGATTCTTTAAATTGCTTTCAATTTTACTTGTTTCTTTAAATGATTTCTAAAATGCTCTCTTTTTACATGTTTACTTAAATTGCTCTCTTTAAAAATGTTTTCCTTAGTGTTAGTTTTTATTTTTATGCACTAGTTAGCCTTTAAATAGCTTTTTTAGTCTTTTAAATTCTGGTTATAGTTTAATTGCCTTAAAATCAACCTCTTCAACTAATAATGCAACCAAATAATTAGTAATCACCAACTTATTCTTGTGGGTTCAATCCCTACTTTCCTTTACTATTAGTAGATAATTGTATACTTGTGATATATCGCTTAGTTAGTAGTAAGATTTAAGAATGTTTATAAATTTTATAACTAGGTATTATTCCAAAAGGCATCAACTGTATAAAGTAGACCTTCTTGGTTAGAGGATTTTATGTTTGTTCTACGTGTCATGTAGAAACTTACTATTCAATGCAAGGAAAGATATTTCATTTATTAAGGAAAATAGATATCTGTGCATAACTGTGTGATGACCAATAAGTTTAAGAGAAGAAAATTTAAGTGATACAAATCAATAATATCTAGAAAAGATTTACCAGTAAGGGATTAGAGTGCGAGCTCTTACCCAAATACAAAAGAATAGAAATGGTTGTACCCAATATAAGTTAAGTGAAAGAGAAAGAAAGTATCGACATATATAGATGTGGAGAATTTTATATATTGCCCGGGACTTAAACTCAAAACTAGTCGAATGCAGGAAAATATTTCCTTGTCAAATTAAACAAGGAATTACCTCTCCCAAAACGTGCTTGTATTTTTCATTGCACTCAATTTCTCTATATATACATTAGTTATTTTTCCTAGGAAAACTGTAAAAGACTTATAAAATAATTGATTTAAATAAAATTTGTGTTATCTCTTTATCATTATCATTTAGGAGAATTTTCACTTACATGACCTCAAAAAGAATCATTCATAAGGTATATCTTAGAGATTTTTTTCTCTTCCATAAAAACATATGTAGAATCTCTGTGTTTTGTGTGTAGTATTTGTATATTTGTAAAATAGTCTTATCATTATAAGCAAAGGAAAATGAGAGTAGCTTAAATAGATGGCAATAACTAAATTGTAGATTGCTAAAGCCATCAACATTGTCTATCCAATTAATAATAACAACTCGATTATAATAAACTTCATAGAAGACAGTAACAAGATTTGTCAATTTTAGTAAAATAGTTATCATTGTATGTGTAGCAATTTCCAAAAAAAAAAAAATTGAAACAAATCCAACAAATATATTCAAGCCAAAGGATAAAGCTAATTTCTTGGTTTGTTACATAAAGAAAAATGTCACCGATTTGTGAATTTTTTATAGTTCTAAGGATAGTATAGTCACATTATAGGAATACAACTTTGACTAGTTTCTGAAAAAATGGAAAAAAATGAGGTAAGCATCTCTTCCCCTATTTTCACATACATTCTCATGCTTTCTTCTCTTTTGCTCATTTACATTCATTCTCTCTTACTTCAAATGGCAAAAACCTCCATCTCTTTCTTGTTCATTTTCTCTCAAGTTATTTTCATGGCCACAATTATGATAATGTGTGGTATTTTATATATCTCAAGGAGCGTTATTATGAAGAAGAGAATGCATTGCATCAAGAATGGGAACGTTAATTAATCAAGTAAGTTGATCTTTTAAAAAATGCACAAACTTCAGAGGGAGAAAAACAATGAATTAAAAATTGTGAGATGATAGTTTCAAATGATATCAACAACAAATGAAGTCTATGTATTAAAGGATTGAACTTGCAGTAATTTGCATTGCAGAGGAAAATAATTATGTAGTACTATGAAACAAATAAGGAGAACGCTTACGTGACACGTACGTATTCTGTAACAATGGAGAGTACTATTAGAAAACGGAATACTATGGGAACTATGTTAGATTAGCATGGGCGAGTGATTATGAATTGTCCTTTAATGAGTAATGATAACTCAATATTTTCTTTGGATTTAAAGTTATGTATTATTTTGACAACGAAGTCAAGTTTAAGTGGTAAGATGCTTTCCTAAAACTACTTGGTAATGGGTTCGATTCATTAAAGTTTAGGGGAAGTGGTAAGTTTTAAAAAAAAGTTATTTATTATTCCAAATAGTTATTGTATTTATGTTTACAATGATTGTTTATTGTTATATATTACCATGTTTTGTGTTATAGATTGAATTAATAATATACAAATAGGCATTAAACATCAACTATTATGCACATATAGAATGAAGTTATAATTATACAATAGTGATCTTCAAAACCAAATCTGTTATAGGCATGGTGCCATCCTACTGAGTTCTCTTCTAGACACTACCAAGATTCTCATCCCTATGACAATTACGCTACTTAGGACTCAACCTTATGATGCTTGCGTCTGATGAGTTAAGAAGGAGAGATGTTGACGTTGAAAACCCTAAATTGATGCTGACAATAGCATCATTGAGTGCAAACGTATAAATAGACTATGAACAAAGAACCTTGCTAATTTGTATATTGCGTTGAAAAGTTCAAATCCGGCCTATAAGATGAGAAAAAATATAATGCGTTGGAGGAATAGGATTGTCTTGTCCCATTTTTCCAAGAAAGCTAAGCGAAAGATGTAGAGCCGAAGGTAGGGATGATGGGTGTCACATGGTGTGACGACAACGTTTAGCCACCATCCAGACTGCTATGTTCTTCATCGTGGAGGTCAGGTAGAATACCGCATCCAACATGGTGGTTACCGCACCTCTATCCACAAACAACAACACAATGGAGTTGCTGAATAAGGTGATATGAAGTAAAATTTCGAGATGTTTACGACATATCTTATGGAGCAGCATCCCGAGGTGTGAAGGGCTTGTACTTGGGTATCATTTTTTGTCATCTCGAGCATGTATAATTATTATTAGAAGGAGGAGTCATAGTACAAGACCATGTATCCTATACTGGTCGTTACGTTTTTATGCATGTAAAAAAATAGAATGATCATTCATAAAGAACAATAATAATTTTTAACTCAAAATGACAAACAATAACATGCGAATTGACAAAAAAATATATCGTCAAAATGCAACTTGTAAGATGAACTTAACCATCCATATGGAAATATTAGTTTCAAACATTAACTGCTTCCATACTATTTATATTTATCACTTAATGTTTTGGTGTTACAAACTCATTGGGTGTGTTTGGAAATATAGTTCATGTACATAATCTTAATCTATACATCTAATTCATTTAGCTCTTTCATGAATGCATAAACATGTAACTATTTATTTACTTTTTCTAGTGAACAGATTAACAATTAACCAAGTAGCTAATTCTATTTTTCGATTTAAGAAGTGACTTATACATAAAAATTATTGAAAATCATAAAAAAATAAAATACATAATAATAAAATATTACTCTAGTTTTCTATAACAACATGAAATGCTATACAACTACAATTAGAATACAATCAGCATTCAATGACAAAAATGATACCATATGTACCTAGTGATGAAGTTGTAATTCTAAATTAACTTATGAGTTGTATGTAGTGTTAACTTTGAAAATATATTGCATGGCACACTATCCACTACTTTTATTGGCTACTTTATATGCAAATTATACATGGATCAAAAGAGGAAGTTAATTTGCGCAATTTTTTTTTTATATATTTAAAGTCCATTTAAAAAATTATGGTTGATATTTGAAGATATAAAAATAGAAAGAGTAATAGTTAACATTTAATCTTTTCATATTTGGTTATACATATCGGAAAGAAATATATAGATGGAGATTTGTTATTAGCTATAACTAAATTTGAACTTTCTGGATAACAATGTAATTTTGGACAAAATCATACTAAAACAATTATTTTGGTTAAAGAGACTACTGTAAACAAAATTTTTAGGTAAGTTTCATTGCTTTTGCAAATCATATGACACAAAAAGATTTCAGATAGCCGTAAAAAAATTCAGATAGAGTAGATATAACAATTCAATGAACTTCAGAAAGGTTTAGTCCTACGTTTCTGAATTAGCTTTTTCTTCATATTTAATATCTAATTTCAAGTCAAATTACAGAGTAGATTTTTTCTATCCAAATTAGGTGTCAATACAAAAGTAATTACTCATAACTCTCATATACATATCATGTCAGCAACACGAATTTAATCAAGAATAGGTCAGTGACAATGTATTATATACCTTAAATATAGTTTTGATAAGTAATTATGAGAGCTTAGCTATAGTATTTAAAGAAATAAAGACTAAATTAGATGTAATTAAAATCTATTCAAATACGTTTGTCAACAAAAAATCTATAGCAAACACAACGTTGCACATCCACACTATACTACTGCTTGGGTATATCTACATTGTCATTCATATAACACTTGTCGTTATATCTTTTATTCCTACATTGTCTAATTTTAAGAAAAAAATCGGAAGCCTTCATAAGGATTTATGAAAACTTCTTAATACACCGTAGTCAAAATTTTTGTATACATAGGAGAGATTACATTTATGACACATGTACAAATAACATGCTCAGTGCTAATATAGATTTATATTCACACGTGCAAATAGCAATTTCAAAGTTAATAGATGATTAATTTTAGGAGAAACTATTCGCTATAAATACAAGGTCTTAACTTTAGCTATTGTGGCAGCAAAGAAAAAATCAATTTGTTAAACAAATCTAGAAGATGAATACCATTTTAAGGTCTATAATAAATATTTTGAACATGTTTGACTATGATCAGGATTAATTCTACCTATCACAATTAATATAAGTTATGATTGATTGCCACATAATAAATCATACATTTACTTTGAATTGAAAGGGAAAAAACAAAATAGGAAAAAGTTATAAATTTTGATTGTTAGAATTTCCTTTCTGAGAATTTTCAAATTTAGTTCAATTTGTGAATTTAGCTAAATTAACTAGATTTAAAATTTTCTGATCATGTTTGGAATGGGGCTTCTAACATTATATTTGATAAAGGAATGAATAGAAATTTTAGCCAAACATATCAATTACTGAAATATAAATATCATTATTTAATAAACAGTTCTAGTCCAAGGATAGGAAAATAGAAACAACAATATTTGACATATGTCGCCAGCACATGAAAGTATTTTATCGATTAATAACCACTTGCTATCAGTAGTCGCCTCAAGGTTGCACTGTTTCTTGCCCTTTGATGATTTCTTCCCTTTGCTGATAGGAAACAAACAAACTGTGCAAAGAATTGCATCAATTGAAGAGTTAATACATTATTTTACTTATATTAGTAGACCTAAGTTGTCACTAGGAATCATTTAGACAAAAAATTAATATATATATATACACATATATATATTCCACCAACCTCAGCTCTTTCCACAACTTGCAAGTTGAGCCTAACCTGATTAAGTTCTCTCTCTATCGACTAAAACAAGAAAGGACATTATTAATGTTTTGTCCTTAGTTTGATTTTTCAAAAAACATGCACGCAACGAAATCTAATAGAAAACTAATTGTGTTACCTTGAATAGATACCTTAATCCTGTTTCGCAAAATAATGTCAATTAAAATCGGTATCACGTGGATTCCTCCACCAAAAAAGAACAACAAAAACAATTAGTTAATGTTGTGAGAAAACTAGGATAATCCAACAAGTAGATATATACATGTAAATCCAGTAACATTATGTATTAACTCGTCATCTACTATTGTATAAGTTTTAGCACAATATAAGAATTTCAATAAAAACCATTTGAACCTTGTGAAAAAAAAAAAGAGCTTGGTTTATGTGGAAGAATTTCAAATATCCTAGTAAATTATATTGAAAAATAAGGCAAAAGGTGGATGTTTTTATATATGAGGAAGGATGGAAAAAAGACAAGAGAGATAAAGAATAGGGTGACAAAGAACCACGCAAGCCGTGCAAATTTAGGCTAATAAGTCGAGTATCTCTTATCATTTAAAAGAAGAAAAACCAATGAACAAAAATTCAATTTTTATATATATTATTTTCATTGAAATTCATAAACATAAATTCATTCATGGTTTTGTATGTGAGGAAGTGATCCACTATTTCCACTCTCCTTTATTATTAGAACTAGAATTCTGCACAATTTTAAAATAATAATGATAAATATTTTGTTTCACCCAGAAAAAATTAGAAATGCATGTTGTCATCTTCAAACAAAATTTGCATTCAATAAACGGGGTCAAGACTTAACGTTTTGTACATATCTACATTTTCTTTATCTATCCTACTTGACAACATAAATGAATGCGTACAAATAACTGTGAATTCTTTCTACTATTCTTTTCACTTCTAGCTCTCTCTCTCTCATTTTTAACTTCACGCTACATAGCAGCTCTTCCTCTTTTTCCTTTAACAGTTATCTTCCCGAGCAGATTTCAAAAGTAAAAAATTTCTATGCATCTCTTTTCAATTTCAACCTATATCTTTCCCATCTACAACCGATTATAGAAGAGGAAGGATTTTTTAGATAGGAACTGTAACACTCCGGGCCCTGGGCTGGCCCAACAATTTGAATTCTTTTGAGCGGAAGCAACGGATTCAAAATGCTTAAACCAAGTTGTAAGTAGCTTATGACCCAAAGTGTTATAAATAATATAATATCTCCTCCCACTTTCAATATGGGACGGGGCGTCACAATCACACATACACTGGCCCAATCTCACCCCATGCAGAGACCACACGAGATTCACAATCACCCCTCCTTAAGGCTTTGCGTCCTCGCAAAGCCCAAGTTGGGCCCAATAACAAATCAAATACACTGGTCCAGTCTTACCCCGTGCAGAGACCACGCGAGATTCGCTCTGATACCAACTGTAACACCCCGGGTCCTGGGCTGGCCCAACAACTTTTGAGCAGAAGCAACGGGCTCAAAATGCTTAAGCCAAGTTGTAAGTTGCCCATGACCCAAGGTGTTATAAATAATACAATATCCCTTCCCACTTTCAATGTGGGAGGGGGTGTCACAATCACCCCTCCTTAAGGCTTTGCGACCTCGCAAAGCCCAAGTTGGGGGCCAATAACATATCACATACAATATACTAATATCTGTGCTTAGTATAGCCCAATACCACTAGCCCAGTCTCAGCCCAAGTTGGGGCCCAATAACATATCATATACAATGCGTAGTATAGCCCAATATCACTGGCCCAGTCTCACCTCATGCAGAGACCACACAAGGTTCGCTGAACCCAACTGTAACACCCCGGATCCTGGGCTGGCCCAACAACTTTTGAGCGGAAGTAACGGGTTCAAAATGCTTAAGCCAAGTTGTAAGTAGCCCATGAGCCAAAGTGTTATAAATAATACAATATCCCCTCCCACTTTCAACGGGCCTCACAGGAACTATTTCTCAAGTTCACTTATCCTCAGATCCCTACTCCTGGACGACCACTTCTCCTCATCTTCTCTCTACTCAATCTTGATTCCTCCCCTATCTCTTTTAATTTCGAAAAATTGTCTACCTCTCTATCTATTTTGGAATTTTAAAAACAAAATCTCAGCCTTTCATAAAATCAAACAGACCTCTCTATATAGTCGTGTTGTTGCAAAAATTTGGCGTGGTGAATTATGAAGGTGAAACGTCTGTGTGAAAATACTTGGGTTTGCAGTATTCCTGTTATCCCAATTTCATAAGGTGGATTTCTTTATCTTTTTATTAGTATTAGTTCTATCATAGTTCATGTTGATTCCTTAGTTCTTTTGTCTTAATATGTATTGTGTTTTATAACTTTTAATGTTTAAGGCTCCAAGGTTTTTTTTTCGGATTTTCTTTATTAGGAAATTTAAAGGGCTAAAGGTTCAAAATTGAGTTTGGTAATTTCAATGAGAAATGGGTTTCTCCTTTTGTTACAGTCTTCAAGTGATAATTGTTGAAATTTATTTGTGGGTTTTATTCATTTTTTGAAATTTATGGATGTTATTGTACTTATCCAAATCCAAAAGCGAACAGGAGTTTCTTCCAACAATGTCAAGCTTTCTAGATTTGGAATTATTGTAACTATGGTAAGTCTATTGTTATCCTTCCTTGTTTTTCTAGATATATTTATGTGATTGAGTTATATCTTATCAAGTATATTTTTTTTTCTAATTCACATCGGAGAGGATCCTTACTTATAATTGAAGAAAGGAAATACTTAGGTACACCTGGTCTTTGACCTCACTTGTAAATTCTGTGGTGTAGATTAAATGTTATGGAATCTATGATATCAGTTGATGTAAAAAAAATTCTATAAAATTTAATGACATCAGCTGATGTAAAAAAGATTCTATAAAATTTAATCTTGACCGCAAGATCTACAAGTGGGACTAAAAATCGGATCTATGTAAGAATTTTCTATTAAAGAATATTTGACTGAATATTAGATGATATTCTTAAATTAAGGGCAACAAAGAACAATCACTTATCAAAGTCTGGTAATCAAGTCTAACGGATTTTATTTGTTTTGGCTTGGTTGATCCCGATAAAAGTTCTATATATATAGTCGTACAAGACGTACAGAGGAGAAGCCATAATAAGAACTGTATGTTTTTGTTTATGTTTTTGTTTTTGTTTTTGTTTTTGTTTTTGTGCGTTTTTTAGTAAATTTTCTTTATGTTCTTAACAACTTCTTTTTGCATATTTTTTAAAGAAATTTTCTACATGTTCTTAACAATTTAGTAATGAGTTCTTTTGACTACAAATCAACTTTTTTTTTTTTTTTTCAATTTTTGGGCACAAAGGATTGTGGATTAGCTTAAGTTTTAAGTTTTAATGCTTTTGAGAACTCTTTGGCATTTAGGAACTAAGAAGGATCTGCTATACGAAAAGGTGCCTTCTTTATCATGTACTCAATACTATAAACTTTTTAAATTGTTGCTTTAAATACCCTTAGGAGGTGCTTGGTTTGAGGATATGGGAATCAAGAATGGGAATGAAACCCATACTTATTGTTTGGGTATCGAGTATGAGAATTGAAATTTTAGAATTACACCCAAAAAATTAACCACTCCCCATACCCAAGTGAATTGGGGGATTTTGTGTTGATTGCCAATTGTGGTAAAAAATTATTATTTTTATCTCTTTTCTCCTTCGTTTCCCACCCTAATAGCCATTCTTTCCCTCATTCTTCTCATCCCTCATTCTCCTTATTTTTCTCGTCCTCCCTCCCAAAGCCCTCTCCCCTTCTTCCTCCTCCCTCCACCTCCCCTCTTGTAGGTCTCCACCCTTACTCCCTTCTCCTCCCGAAGTCCCCCTCTGTTTTCTCCTTCATCCCTTTCTCTCAGCAATAAAATTTGATAATTCTTTAAAATGGTTGTCTATAATTGAATTGGACGAAGTTGAAGTAACAATGAATGGATTGAAAAAAAAGAGGTGATGATTCAATGATGGTGGAGTAGTTTGTGGATATAGTGGTACCATGGTGGTCACATATAACAGATATAACAGAAGGATGTGAGGAAGAAAGTTTAAAAAAAATAAATAATAAATAATAATATTTTAATATGATATCCATATCTAAAAATATTTACCAAACACCAACAATTATTTGAATGATTCTCGTATACAAAATCCATACCTATTTCTTAAGTATGAATTCAATTCCAATTTCAATTTACTAATTATGAACTAGACGCCCCTTAAATTTTTCCTTTGCTTTGAATATGAAAAATCCTCCTATCTCTAATTATCTTTCCATTGACCCCATCCTTTGGCTCTCAAATATCCCTAACCAGCACATACCAAACACAAAAAATGTATCCTATTTTTTTTCAATAGTTTGATACACGAAATCAAATTAGTGAAAATGGTTGGTTTTTATGTCTTTAGTTGTGATTTAGGGGACTGTCATTACCTGCATATCTATGAAAAGTAAAACCGAATGAGAAACTGAACTACCCATAACGGTTTTTCCACCACTTGTTTGATATAATTCTAGCTCATATTTGGTACTACTCGTTGCTTTTAAATTGTTAAAATTTTTCATTTTTTGTTATCCTTGAAGTATTTTTGGAGCGACTTCTTATTTAATGTCACAAGTTGAATTATTGTGTTTTTGAATGTTTTTGTTATGTTTGTTCATGCGGAAACGTTGCTATTGGTGTTGACTGAAAGCAAGCCAATGTGTTAAGCAAAAATTGTGGAAAAATACATTAAAAAAAAAAAGATCTATTTACAATCGATGAAGAGATTTGGATTTTTTTGTATATCAATATTTTTCAATCTTCTTTAGTTAGTTATTTTAGTTGGGTTTTAGTTGATTGATAACTAGATATTAGGTACAGGCAAATTACAAATTTGTGTAAAACTGTAAAATGATCCTGTTTCAGCAGAAATTTTAGTGGCCAAGGAAGCTATAATTTTGGCGATTGAATCCAATAGAAGTGATTATGGAGGGTAATATTGCACAGGTCATTAGCATGATTCCGTATGAAGACAAGGACCTATCAAAATATGGTATTCTACTGGATGAATTCAGAGAGCTTTTGAAGAATTCAAATATCACTAGCTTATCTTGGACCAATAGGAATTTCGATAAAGAAGCTCATACGCTTGCTAGATAAGCTAATTTGAACACTTCGGTAACTTGGAATAGTATTCTATTATGTATCCAGTCTATCATTGTAATGGCAGATGTTGCTTATTTTGTTTGGATAGTTATTTTTCAAGACATTATTTGGAATATTATTGGCACAGTAACAATTTTTTATGTGAAATATTTGAGATAAAAATTTGTTGTGAATGATTACAAAATATTATTTTGAGAATAATGAAAAAATAATTACCCGAAATAATAAAAAAATAATTACAATTCAGTTTTTTCCAAGAATAATAATAATAATAATAATAAAAAAGACAAGTAGGTGAACAATAACAATTGTCATTTTTTTTGTACTAACATATCATTTGTTTGTTTTAACATAACGCTACAAGATATATACAATCATGGAGTTTTATCCTCATCTCTTCTTGATTTATACTGCTCATCAAGGGTTTCATTTGCTATGTTGATTGAGATCTTTTTCACTTCTTTCTATCAAAAATTGAAAATTTTCTCTCTTTTGGATTTTTAATTTTTGTACTTTACTAAATTGTCTATCCTCCTTGAATTTTAATGCCAGTTAGCAAATTATATACCCTGTACGCATTTATTAGGGATGCACAAATTCAAGTAGAAAAATTAAATTTAAGGGGAAACATAGTGAGGTGCTAAAGTGTATATGTAATAATTTTTACTTTTTATGATATGAAAATTGAAGACAAAAACATTTCAATCTTAAAGTCATAGCAATTTCATCTACTAATGTTCAAATGTCTCAATTGAAGAGATTATCCCTACTCATTCCCATGCAACGAACGGGTTAAAACACTAGTTTCCTACCAACCTCAAAGATCTTTCCACAACTGGCAAGTTGAGTCTAACTTCATTAAGATCTCTCTTCACTGACTAAACACAAGAAAGGACAAGAATACATTATTACTGTTACGTCCTCAGTTTGATTTTTCAAAAAAACAAGCACACAACAAAATCTAAAAGAAAACTAATTGTGTTTGAATAGATACCTTAATCCTATTTTGCAAAACAATGTCGATTAAAACAAGGTAATCATGTGTATTCCCCCACCAAAAAAAGCACAACAAACCAACAATTAGTTAATGTCGTGAGAAAACTAGGATAATCCAACAAGTACATATATACATGCAAAGAAGTAACGTTATGTATTAACTCGTCATATACTATGGTATAAGTTTTAGCGCAATATAAGAATTTCAATAAAAACCATTTGAACCTTGTAAAAATAAAAAAAGCTTGTTTTATGTGGAAGAATTTCAAATGTCCTAGTAAAGTATATTGGAAAATAAGGCAAAAGATTGATGTTTTTGATATATGAGGGAGGATGGAAAAAAGATAAGAGAGAGGGATAAGGAGAGAAAGAGAGAACCAGGCAAGCCGTGCAAAATCTAGGTTAATAAGTTTCTCTGATAATAAGTCGGGTATCTCCTATTGTTTGAAAGAATAAAAACCAATGAAAAATATACAATTTTTATGTATGTTAATTTCATTGAAATTCATAAACATAAATTCATTGATGGTTTTGTTTATGAGGAAGTGATCCATTATTTCCAATCTCCTTTATTATTAGGCCCTAGAATTATGCACAATTTTAAACGATAATGATAAATTAGTTGTTTCACCTGGCAGAAACAAGTTTCATGGTTGGTGTATTTGACAAAGCCCCTACATTTTGAGCAATAAAAAGAGTAAAACATATTAACACGAAAAGATAAAAGATTTCCAAGTTACCGTTAGGTTAGTACAACATTAAAAGCTATAGTTGTTGAAATTTGTAACATATTCTCAAGTTTAAAGTTCTTCCATTATGTTATTGCATTATGGTAGAAGTATTAATGACAAAAGTAACAGGATAAAAGCCAGAGTATTTGTTGATTAGAAGCTACTAATAGCTTTGGAATAATACAAATAATCTTTTATTTGCATTACTTGTACTACCTAAGACAAGTCTTCAGTGTTTCATAAGTTGTCCTTTTATCACCGATTCACATACAAACTAAAAAGTTCATGATAGGACGACCACAACTACTAATAATGCCCTTTTCCAGTTAACTTTCATGTGTTGCATCAGATATTTGCTGTAGCATTTTCTTGTTGAAACTGATGAACTTTGATTTCTTTTTAATAAAATATCATAGAAAATTTGTAAAGGTTTTTTTTTTTTTTTTTTTTTGGGGAGGACTAAAATTGGTGAAATTTTAATACTTCCTTATTCATGAGTGATAAAATACATCTTGTTGCTTGATGGTATATAGAGTAGAAAATTCTTGTGAACTCTATAAAAATTTTTCCCCTGATGCAATAGTCTCCACCGCTTGCATGAAAGCATCACTTAGTTTTTTCTTTTTTTTTTTTTTTTTTCCTCTTTCATTTGGTACATATGCCAAAAAAAAAAAAAATCTCTTTCTTAAGCAATTATTTAATCTATTGATTATTGGTGTTGATGATTTGAGAAGTTGATAAATCTATACCTACAAACTGAATTATATACAAACAACAATCCCAAAAATGTTTCAGATATATAAACTGTTATGATGCATGGCTTATTTGACTTCTTTAAGGACAACCGAAAGCATATATGAATCAACCATAATGTTCTTGCGGTTAATGCTCCCTACCTTCCTCACTTTTCAACCAAAACAAAAAAAGAAGCTAATTTTAACCAAAATGCATTTATATAAAAAAAGAAAATAATTAAGCTAAATTGAGAATCCAATGAAGTATGAGGATAAAACTGAAATATTATTACCTTTGCTTGTTCATGCTGCGTCTACCGGTGACTTCTCTTGCTGATGACTTTGATCACATCTGGTGCTATGGTGTTACTGATCAATAAAAGATGATAGAATCTGTTGAAATGAAATTGTGAATGAGAATGACTAAACAAAATGAGAAGCTCAACCCATATTTATTAGAGATTTTTTCAGTCTTTTGCTGCTTCAGTTTCTATACTTTTGCATTCAGCAAATTTGTACGCATATAGCTATGTGACATTCGATGGTTAAGATATATTTCTTGCACGGTCTAAATTTGTAGTGATTCTTATGGTTCCAACTATTTTTTTTTAATGCTAGCTTTAATACGTATTTAAATAACTCTTCCTCAAAAATAGCATTAAATGGAGAAAATGATTTATTTTCCCCCCTTGAAATTGTAATTGAAAGACCTCACATTGTTATACTTCTCAAATTCACTTAATTTTTGGAACTAGATTGTTCTGGACCAGTTTCCTGAAAAATGGTGGTAGTGGACCTAAAAGAAAAAAAAATATTATGGCAATTTATGAAACCCACCATAAACTTAGCCCACTTATAGTTTACCTCCCATTTAATAAGAACTCAACTCCTACCATCCTATTATGGGATAAAAATACTCCTACTATTTTATATATTGTTGTTTTCTCCCTTTCCTTTTTTCCCAGTGTTTATTTACTCTCTTGCTAATACCAAATGATATATTTGTCACAATAATTTGTTAACCAGAGGATCTAGTGCTTTATATGTGACTAAATGGTGTAATTTCTAAAATTATTTATTGTTTGTTGAACAAAGAAACATATATTTTATTTTTTGTTTGTTGAACAAAGAGAACATATATTTTATTTTTTGTTTGTTGAACAAAGAAACAAATATTTTATTTTTTAAAGTTTATGATTAATTCTTTATAATAAATTAAAGAAGAAAATAGGGTAAATTACCTAAATAGTCTCCATCTTTCTCATTAAAACCAATGGTCCCCCAACTTTAATTTTATCTGATTTAGTCTCTCAACTAAATATTTGTACCCAATTTGTTCCTAATTGGTTGCACATCCCAAAGCACAAGTTTTTTGTATTTTTCTGAGTGGTGACCAAAGGTGGTCACTGGTGTGATTATGGATCACGTAGCCAAAAAAAAACATGTGCTAAAGGATTGTTAGGTGATGAGGGGCCGAATTGGCAGAAATATTCAATTGTGGGACTAAATCGATTAAAATTTAAGTTGATGGACCATTTTCATTTTAATGTAAAAATTAAAGGACTGTTTAGGTAATTTACCCTAAAAACATAACAAATAAGATTTCATTAAAGTAAACTAAATTATTTTTTCAGCAAATCATCAAAATAGTCCAACAATTTCACTAAAACCAAAATAGTCCCTCAAATTAAAGTTTAGCCTAATTATCTAAATAGTTGTATACAATTTGGTTCTTAAATGGTGGCTCTACCCAAAACATTAGTTTTTTTAAAAAATTTTGATCAATGTTGACAAGGGGTAGAAGTTCAAATCACATAGACCTAATACTTTAATTATGAAGTCATCACCCAAATAGTCCACCAACATTTGTATTAAAACTAAATTGATCCCACAGCTAAAATTTAATCAATTTAGTCCTTCCCCTTGCAATCTCAAACCCATCTATCCCTTCCCCATCCTTACCCATCCAGCAACTACTGCCTCCACCTCTACCATCTATACCAGACCATCTGCTCTGTGAGTCCATGGCTCTATTTTGAAAATTCATCCTATTGGTGTCGGGGAATGTGAGATTAATTAGGAAGAAGGGAGGCCAGGGAGGGAAATTGAGAAGGAGGTAGATAGGGAAGGAAGTAATTGGGGAGGCAGGGAGAGAAGATCTAAAAACGAGAGTCGGGAAAGAGGTATATCAAAAATAGAAAGGTAGGAAGGAAATCGAGAAGATAGTCTCTTAGGGGAATGGGATATTAGAGTTGTGGAATGGAGAAAGGGATTTTAGGACTAGGATAGCAGAAAATCGGGGTAAGAAAAGGGTTGGGTAGGGAGAGGCTGGGGAGTGGTGGGAATAGGGATAGCTTGGTCTGATCTTGAATGGAAGAGAGATGGATCCAGGAGGAAGAAGAAAAGGGCAATGGCAAGATGAAAAGGTTGGGGAAGGACATCTTGCAGTGTGAGCGGAGAAAAGGTTGGGCTGCACATGGGGCTACGGTGATGGTGAGAATGGTGGCTGCTAGTGGTTGGGGAGAGGAGAGGAGATGAGGGTAGAGAAGGAGGGTAAGAGTTTGGGATTCTTTAGATTTTCTATTTTTCAAGTTTACCGAAAACTTTGTGATTTTTATTTTCAATTTGACTTCAAAAGTTTGAGGGACACTTGATTATCATTTGATTGAGGTAATTTTTCTGTGATATTTGTGTAATTTATTTTATATTTGGTGAAAATAGTGATAAATTTAAAAACATGGTATTTGGCTGAGGGACTAAATTGGCAAAATTTTTAGTTAATGAACCAATTCGATTTTAATAAAAATGTTGAAAGACTATTTAGGCAGTAGTTTTACACTTACAGTATCATGTTCGTGTGATTTGATACTTCTACTCCTAGTCATCACTGGTCAAATTTTAAAATAAAAAAAAAAACTAATGTTTTGGGTGGCGCTACTATTTAGGGACTAAATTGGATACAATTATTTAGTTGAAAGACTAATTAGACTAAAATTTAAGTGTGGGGCCATTTTAATTTTAACAAAACAGTTGGGAACTAATTAGGTTATTTGCCCTTATTTTTTCTTAGTATACAAATGAAATTTATGTTTAGCCCTTTGGATGTCATATTTTGGCTAAGCATACAGTACGTCAAACCCATGTGATTTGTAGCTGTAATATTGCATACATCTTGATATGTTTTACAACTGTTATGCTAAAATAAAAGTTCTACATGAGATTCTTATCTGATTTGATTTTGTGATATTTTTTAATCAATCTTACATGTTGTTATGCTTTCTTTATTTGTTAGTTTTATCTAGTAATTAATCATAAATGCTATATGTTTCCTGTATTAAAAGTATATTTAATCTAAAAATTAAACTATTTAGACACATGTAAAGCATTATAACTCGTAGTTAATAATTATTAAAATTAATATAAATGTTTAGTAATGACAAGAGAGAATGGTAAAAATAAAAGGAAGAGAAAGAGAAAGAGAGGGAAGAAATAAAGAAAAAAAATGAGAAAAAGGAAATTAAAAAATAACCAAAATAGAGTGGTAATTTTGTCCCAAAACATGAAAGATGTGGATTAAGTGTTGATAAAATAAGTTGAAGGGAATAAATTACTACTGAGGTGAAAAGTTCTTGAGCACTATCTACATTTGAACTACAATATTATGACAGTGAATCTAACTTTTTCTTATAAGAATTTTTTTCTAATGATAGAGGATCTCACGAAAAAATATGTTTTGTTTTAAAACATCACACATATATTCTTATTGTATATTATGCTCTTTCTTACAATAGAGAAATCCACAATTGTAGAATGCTACTTATGGATACAAATGTTTTTTATGTATTATTCAATCCACAATAGCATAAACATTTGTACTTCTTGTTGCTTCGTAGAAAACATGTCACAAAGAGGATATGATTAAATGATCAAGTAAACAAATTTTTCCATACAATCTAATTATTAATCATATCAATGGAAAGAGTTATGGATCACCTCCAAAAAAGTACACAAAATTCATGTAATTTTTCGTTGAGAGCAAAAGCTTATTTCAAAGGAGGAGAAAAAAAAAATACTTTATTAATGAATTCTTGTTCATATAGGCTTGGTTCAAGGTATTCCAAAAACCTCAGTGTTGCTAAGCAATTAGGCTTGTTAAAGTTACGTGACTATCGAAGTCGGGTGCAAATTATCCATGATACTTGAAAAAGCTCTCTCTCCTCTCATGCATAAGGACAACAATTTTACTTTGATATGCCAATCATGACTTGTAGTTTCACCCTTCAAATACTGCAAGTTACCATTAATCGTTAACTTGACCAAGTTCGGTAGTTAACTTGAGCGTTAAAGTGGACAATAATGGATAAAATGTTTATTAGATTCAAACATGAATAATGCATTTTGTTTTACAACATTTTAAGTGACATCTAATTGATTTTTGAGGTCAAAATCAATAGGAAGTAACATTAAGTTGTTATTAAAGTTTTTTGTTTCAACTTGGTAATCTTGGGCATTAGTGTTTTCCAATGTGATTAGCTGATTTAGATATCAACAGTTTGTCTACCAAGAACAACAAATTGGCGTATGAGAAATTTTATTGTAACCGTCACAAAGAGTAACGTTTTATTTTATCATTAAATAATTTTTCTTAATTATTTTTGAGTGCTTTTTTAACTAGTGGAATTGCTTGAAGGGTGTATAATTGAGAACCAAATTCTCATGTTTTGAAGAGATTAAGGACAAAGGTTTCCAAACAAAGTTTCTTCTAAATTGAGAAGAGAAAGAAGTTTAATTAAGACATTAAATTAAATGGAAAATTTAATTTATGCTAAAAATTTAAAAAGTTTCCTATAACTTTCTCTTTCAATTTTGTGCTCTATGTTGCATTCCATTAATTCGTTATATCCACCATTTTATAATTATGGATTAGACTATACTTAGTGGCTTATAGATTCCCTTGCTTCGAATTATTTCTAAAATCCAGTACATATGCCAAACTTGCTGATATTTATAGAATGAACAAAGACATTTATGCCCAAGATCATTGATAAGGTGAAGTTAGCATAGATTTTAAGTAAGGCTAAGCACTATCAAAGGTCTGGTACTTTAAGGTACAATCTACTGATGTTACTAAACTTGGTGACATTTGAAACTTCATACCATCATATATCCATAATACTATTTGTAACAATTATGAGTATTGGTAAGATGCTTATGAGTTTCTAGTGCATCATGAACGTGTATCCAACATACCTGATTTAACTATTTTGTTATCTGTGATTCTACATTTATAGCTTGGCTTCTCAATGGCCATATATTAGCAATTCCCAATCAGTACTATTTTGAGGGTTCTGAATTCAAGTATTATTTATCTAAAATGTATGTCATCTCAGTTAAGAGTCCTAAAGTTAGTGGAATCATATTTTAAGAGGAAAAATGTTTGATATGGAATTTTTCAATATTTTGACTTCTTTAGCATCTTTTTACCTCATAATTAGGCTATTTAATTCAAATATGATATTTTCTTGAAATATAGATATGCCTTGGAGCCAACTAGTTGTGCTTTTTCTTCATTTAACTAAACTTTATAGTTATGTACTTAATTTCAGTCCTACGATTTCAAGAAATTAAAGGTATCTTTGCACACATTATTGAATTAAAAGGAGAGATTACAAAATCCATTTATGGATTGCTTGATCAATCAAGTCTATGTATAATATGTTTAATTTTTTTACAAGTGCAAAAATTTAGACTCAATCTCTAAAAACTTTTAGACAAGAATGGATAATTGGGGTGGAATATTTAGACTTCCATCCAAGGAAAAAAAACAAAAAAAAAGAGGCGACTTTGTTAGCTTTAGGATGAAACTAAACTAAAAGGAATAGAAAAACATATTTAAAAAAAAAAAAATAGACAAGAGCTTTCTCAATTTTATTCTAGAAAGATAACATGTGTGCAAGCTTGATGGAGAACTTCGTGAATAATCTGACTACCTAGACTTACCAAGATAAGCATCAGATTTATGAAAAGTTGTACTATCATAAAGGCGATCACAACATCAAATTATATAAGCACCATAGGATTATCAAAACATGACAAATTTTTTCTATTTTCACTATTAGATACGTTCCCTCTATTATTATACACAATTTAGTCAAATGTTTATCTTTTTCTCTTTTATTTTTGCTTATTTTAGTAGCATTTTCTATTTCTCAACTTAATAATATTTTTAAAAAAATTATGTATCAAAATAGAGTAGTTGAAAGCATAGTGTAGAGTTCGATTCTTTTTATAGTAACATAATAATGTGTAACCTCATCCTAGGTTGCTTATCCATCACTATACTATCTATATCTATATTCTATGTTATTGTTGTTGTTGTTGTTAGTATGTGTTTTAATTAGTATCTAGAAGATTGAGGTGGTTTGGACTGCAAACGGATAATCAACAAAATGAAAAGGCATTGGCAGAGCAAAAACTGGAGCCAGAAGCCCACAGGGCGCTTGGGAAAAACCAAACATCAAATGGTTAGATCCTAGGGTTCCATGCAACGTCTAGGAGGTTCCATGCAGAACCAGTTATAGATGTGCTACATTACAACTTTTGTTTAAGTGCAGATGTTGCATTTTCCTTATTTTTGACCTATGTCACCTATAATACTTCAAAACTACATATATAAGGGCTCTTATATTTTGGAGATATAAATCGTAACTTTGGAGAGACATACTTTTTTTTCTTCCAAGAGATAATCACCAAAATCTCGAATCAAGAGCAAGAACATAAAATTGAAACTGTGACAGGAGTTTTTATTCATCTTCCTTATTCTCTTATTTCCTTATTATGGAGAAGATTGTAAATACTTTCTTTCTTGTTTATTTAGTTTTAGCTATGAGCTAAATATTTTCTAGGGTTTCAATTAGATCTCAACAGTTAGTTTGAATATTGAGTCTCTATCTCTCTAGGGCTAAATCTATGTTTAATGTTTTCAATTGCTTGATCATCAATTGATATAAACTGGAAACCCAAATATAAACTTCAAAAAAGAAATTTAGAGTTAGATAAGACTTAGTTAACCTGTGTTTTATTTATTTGCATTAGTTGAATAAATTATTCATATATAGGATAAGAATACACCTATATACCTCAGTATAAAAATTAGGGTTTGTTTGCAATGCATTTATGCCAACTTTAACTCGCATAGAAATACAGTGAATTGGTTTCATTTGACACTGAACTAGGAAAAAGCCATTTAGCAACGAAATTTAGCAAGGAAAAAAATCCGTTTCGATTTGTAATGGAAATGGCAAACGATTTTGATTTTGAAAAAAATTCCAAAATCATTTACAATGGAAAGTCCAGATGGAAAACTTAAAAAATGAAAGAATGACTTTCCAACATGGTAATAAATTAGCAGTGAATATCCCGTTGCTACCATTTTGGGAAACAAGAAATTGTTCTTAGACAGGTAGCATCCATTAGAAATGAATATTTTAGTTTTTATGTTTTTAAAAAATAAAAAACAAAATTTAGCAACGGAAAACCCGTTACAAAGTATTAAGAATATCTTATCATACCTCAATTTTTAAGGTTTTTCCAAGAATTAATTTTGTTCTTTGGCTGAAGATTATTAGGTAATGTGGAAGAAATTAGAAAGTAAGGTATCCATAGAATAGCTTAAATCTTATTGATATCTATGTTTTGGTAATAAATCTTATCTTAAATATCCTTTCAATGTGTTTTATGGTTTTCATTTTTGTTTTATGTTTAATTTATAGATGTGTATAAGAGACAGACTTTGGGTCAAATAGCAACTAATATTTGAGTCTAAAATAGTCATCAGAAGATTTTTATTTTCTTCATAGGATTTCACATGTCATTGAGCTTTCTTGGATTTTCTTATGTAAACCTGGTTTTTTTGAATCTTTTAATTTCTAGAATTAAGAAAAAAGTAAAAAAGTTTCAAAAATTATGCTTGACTTGTCACTAATTTTTACATTGCACCCCGAACTCTTTTTTGAGCATTTTACATTAGTAATGTTTTCTTTTCTTACTTCTTCAATCCAATTGTTATCGAAGGCATCTACAAAATGGTGCATCTAAGAATGATAATGAAATTAGTGAAAGTGATGATGAGGATGAGAGAGAGTTCTAGATTTTATTTTTATTGTATAATGCATGTTTGTTGACTTATGAATGTTTATGACAAGAAAAGAAAAATTAAGATGCTTTCATTCATTCAATAAAAAGAGCTTAAGAATTTAACAAAAAAACTGTTTGGAATATAATGTCCTACCATTAAAATATTCCATCAATTTTGTGGCTTCCATTAATAGTTGGACTAAAGTGAAAAAATAAAATATCAAGGGATGCAAAGCGAGATGTACACTATGACACATGGAAACAAGTTTGGGGTGCAACGAGGAATTAACCAAAAAATAAAATAGAAGACCAATTGGGGTACAAGAAGAAATTTTCATAAATAATCTGATGTTAGATTGCGTGATGTGAAAAATCTTTTGAGGCTATAATTTGATGACTATTTTAGACTCAAATATTAGTTGCTATTTGACCCAAAGTGACGTAAAGGAGTTGGTCAACTTTCAATTTTTCCAATTGAGTGATTAATTATTGATTTTGATAGTCTTGGGACTTTTGGCTAAAATCAAGCCTAAGATACACTCCCTAATTGCATCCTAGAAAATATTTCCTAGTATCCTAGGAGATGAACTATCCAAAAATGATTTCTATGATACACATGTCGGCTAGCTAATTGGATGTAATTGATACGTTTCTTGCTCATTAGTCATTAAGGGTATAAATATAATTACACATGTTAAGTCGATGAGTTTGACCTTTACTTCTTTGTCCAAAATTTATAAGTACGGTCACATCTACCAAATATGTTTTGGACAAAATCGTTAACAAGAGTAGTTTTATACTAGTCACTTAGCATTGTTGGTCAACTATCTCAATTGTCTGATGATCTATCTAGTAGGTGGCCGTTCAAAAAGCTAAAGGGCCCCTGCTTGGTGGATCATGGATGATTCCCAAGTACAAACTAGAGACTCATCCCATTAACACAACTTATTCACTTTCTACTCTCTCTACAGTCTCGATTAATTTAGTATTCATCATACCTGTTTCTTGGTAACTCTTCATCAAGGATACAAGGTACAATACAACTTATTTTATGGTATTCAATGTGTTTAATACATTTGTCTTTTCAACTGCTTGTTTTCAGGACCACACTGAAAATAATTTAACTGAAAAATTCTCCATTCAACTCATTGAACCATGTTAAAGATTATGATACATTGAAATTTCAAATTACATACGTGAAAAACACATTCAACAATTTTTCTATTAAATTGAAATTTGACTGTGCTGAATTTGCAGTTGTTTTACAAAATTTTTGGCCTTACTCTACTTTGCACCCCTTAACTTGTACTTGATTCAAATTACATACGTGAAAAACACATTCAACAATTTTTCTATTAAATTGAAATTTGACTGTGTTGAATTTGCAATTGTTTTACAAAATTTTTGGCCTTACTCCACTTTACACCCCTTAACTTGTACTTGATTCTGGCCTTGCAACCTATACTTATTTTTAGACATATTGTACCTTGAACTCTCAGATTTATTCTATGTCAATCTGATTTTTAACGTTGTTAATAAAGTTAACAGATGTTAAGTAAGTGTATACCACGCGCTTGTTTAGCAACGTATTGCACAAATAGAAGTAGTCACGACTAATTCCACTTTACACTCCCTAACTTATGATCAATATCTCTTAGTTTGCACCCCCAATTTTAAATTTAGGATACATTGCACCCTTTCCCACTTTGGTTCAATTTTTAATAGTGTCAAAAAATTTGACGAATGTTTTATTTTAGGTACGTGGTGTGCATGATTGGAACATACGTTAAGCTTAGTGACGGTGTTAAAATTTTGGTTGAAACGGATAAATTTGAGAGTTCAAGGTATAATATGTCCCAAAAATAAGTATAAAGTGTAAAGTGAGAAACGGGTACAAATCAAAAGATACAAAGTAGAATAAACCCAGAATTTTTTAAAATAGCACAAAGTTCAATTTAAAGGATCGTACCACCAAATAAAACCAAATGATGTTTCTCATTGGCTTTTATCCGCTAGAGATTAGATTGGCCGAGATTTATTATCGTTTATTCTTGTATTGCACAAGATGTTGGCTAAGAATTGTCCATATTACTTTGCAGTTGAACTGGTGGTTCAATTCTATAAATATAGGGAAATTCTATAGTTTCGTTGAGAAATGTCATTTCATTGATTTTAAAGATTTGTACGTACTAGTTTTTAAAGTATATGGTATTATATTGTATACATTTTTAAAATACAATGGGATGGTTCGGTTACGGAATGCTAGAAATTTCCTATAATTTATACCAAACAATAACAAAATAATCGTGTGTATTACAAATAAAACAAAATATAGTTTAACCTTTTTAATAGGGAAAATGAAATAAATAAATTCAAAATTTATTGTGGAAAAAACCAACAATCTTTTGTGCTAAAAACAAGAATTAAGAATGGGAAGAGTATATCTTCAACTATTTTCTTTGGTTTTCTACCTGGACTTCTATGGATTGAGAAACCGTTTTGTTTCACCACATCCCATAATAGATGTGGGTCAACCGACCTTTTCTACCCCTTCTTCAAAGACAACTCCCATTCCCATGAAAGAATGAGATTCAATATGGCAATGGAAAAGCCAAACATCTAGATATCAGCGCAGACTCTCAATGCATTCTAGTCTTAAGGTTGTCCACAACCACTATATTCATCATTACCAAATTAACAAGATTGTATTTCTTTGGATCAATTGAGATATTGAACTTGCCCATACCATAGCCTAATACCCAAAAATCAAGACCATGAAGATGCCAAGAATGTGTTTCACTATTATTCACATTCATTGTATTTGCATTCTGCAAGATTAGATCAACTATCGAATTGAATTTGAGATCATAAATCGAATTGCTAGTGGTATAATTTACATTTTTTACCACGTTATAGATGCCATAATTTGTAGCATCGTAGCCTTCTGGAGGAAGGGTTTGCTCAAATGTGTGTAACAATTTTTGTTTAAGTGCTACTATATAAAGCGAGTGAGGTAGGTCAAAGGAAACATTGTTGACAGACTAGAGGACGTGACCATCAAACATGTTTTGTATATTGAGCATAACAATTACTCTTTTTGGTTTCTCACGAGGAGTATGGATGTAGCCTTTAAGGGTCTTGACTGCCTGACTTTGAGCGATTCTTGGAGCGACACAGATCGTTCCATTGGGGTCCAAAAAGTGAAATTATTGGGGAACTTCTTAATAGATGGCTTGGATAGCAATTGATTATGCCTAATCGATTTGAAGTAGTGCTGTTTTTACTAACAACGTGTGCACTAGCCCAATAATTCCTTGAAGGGTTTTGATCGTCTTTAATCAGGACTGAACATGTCTCTCCAACGTAGATGAAAACATATTGTACAACAAATGGCCCTACATTGTGCCCATTAGCTTCCATACAATCATAATGTTTCCCTGCAATATAAAATTGGATGCAACAATTAATAATAGACAAAAATCCTAACATGTCTTTAGTATTTTTTATGCTATATGTTGTATACATTTAATTTGTATTTCTATTAATTTCTCTTTCAATTTTATGCTCTATGTTGCATATCATTAATTTGTTACATCCAACATTTTATAATTATGGGTTAGATTGTACTTAGTGGCCTATAGATCCCTTGCTTCCAATTATTTCTAGAATCCAACAGTTGATATATGCCTAATTTTATTTTTTTTGATAGATCTAGAGCGAACAAAGGCATTTCTGTCCAAGCTCATTGATACGGTGAAGTTAGCATTACTTTTAAGTAAGCCTAAGCTCTATTAAAGGTCTAGTAGTTTAAGATACAATCTACTGATGTTACTAAACTTGGTGACGTTTGAAATTTTATACCATCTTATATCCATAATACTATTAGTGATAATTAGGAGTAAGATGGTGATGTATTTCTAATGCATCATGAATGTGTAACCAATGTACTTGATTTGACTATTTTCTTATCATCAATTCTACACTTACAGCCTAGCCTCTTAGTTGCCATATATTAGCTAGAAAAGTCCAATCATTACTATTTTAAGGATTCTAATTCGAGTATTATCTATCTAAAATGTTTGCCATCCCAGTTAAGAGTCTTAAAGTTAATGGAATCATATGTTTAAGATAAAAAAAATATTTGATATGGAATTTTCAAATACTTTGACTTCTTTAGCATATTTTTCACCACATAATTAGGCCATATAATTTAAATATGATACGTTGTTGATGATATGGATATGCCTTGGAGATAATTAGTTGTGCTTTTTCTTCATTTGGCTAAACGTTATAAGTTATGAACTTAATTACGGTCCTTAGATTTCAAGAAATTGACAAGACACAACTGTATATATTTACACAACTAATATATTTATATATATATATATTTATATGTATGTATGTATGTATACTAGCTGGGGTAAACAAATATATTTAACTTATAAAATAAAATTATGTTAGTGAGATCATAATAATGGCATGTAATTTTTAATAATTAAATAAAACAAAAATAAACAAATTTAATTAAAAATATTTTGAATAGTTGTAAATACTATGAATGTTTTGCACTATTTATTTTTTATTTATATAGATAATATAAGTAATAATTGAATTTTATGATATCTACAGTTATTGACATTGAATTTTTTTCACTAATTTATTTTTTATATAATATAATAGAACTAAAAATTGTGTATTGTTTCTCATTTCACATATTCATTTGTATTAAGTAGAAATGAGTTTGTCTTATCATTTTATTGAATTCCGATCAAAATACTTGAATTGAATGATTAATTAATAAAAAAATTGGAAAGCTATTCAATTGATTAATAAGTGTGTATAATAATTAGTATAGTCATCTAATCATACTAAATTATTTGGACCTAAATTTAAGTTTTGTAATTATTTTTTATAAAGTATATACAATTTTTTTATTTATTTTAACGAATTGTAGTATTTTATAAAGTGATTATTAAGCTTAAAAGCATATTGGTATTTTTGAGTTAAGTCGACATTACTTTTTCTTATTTTTTTTGCACAACTATAACATATGTTAATTAACATTTTACATTTTTAAAAATAGTATCAGGATTGGTTGGAAACCAATAGTTAGAAAGCTGCTAGTGGGATGTTTCTCAAAATAGTGATATAGTTAATTTTTATGGATTTTTTTTACTTACTCATGTTAGAAAACAAATTTTTCCGTCAATTAAAAAAATAGCATCGAATCAAATTTTGAAAAACTTAGTGTACTATATAATAAAAACAAATATAGATATTGATTTTAAATGATAGAAGTCAATCTAATTTTTACTCTTTTCCTTTTAATATATTAGTCTCTAAGTCAACAGAAAAAAAGTAATATAACCTATGGTGATATAAATAATAAATCATACTATTAAAATTATTTTTTAATGTATTATGATTACATAATCATTTAAAAATAATGACTATTAACATTGAATAACTAATTACCAATAAATATAAAGTGGCAAAAAGATGCAAAGAAGAAATTGATCTTACAATAGTTTTATCTTTTTCAGATATGATAAATTACTATTCTTTTTTATAAATATTAATTAAATACAATTAGGTTGCAATAACGATATCATTTAGACACAGTTAGACTGGATATCTTCCTATTTTTGTAATAATATATGTAATAGCTGGTTTTCATGATATCTACAGTTACAATTGTTTGTTTTATTTTTATATCTAAATAATATAATTGAAAGTTGCATATTATTTCTCATTTCATGTATTCATTTGTATTAAGTAAAAATGTGTTTTTATGATCATTTTACTGAATCCTAATCAAAATACTTGAATTGTATGATTAATTAAAAATTGGTAAGTTATTCAGTTGATTAATAAGTTCGTTACGTCTAATAATTAGTATATTCATCTAATCATACTAAATGATTAAGACCTAGATATAAATTTTGTAATTGCTTTTCATATAATGTATAAGTTTTTTATTTATTTTTGTGAATTAAAGCACTTTATAAAAAGTATTTATTGAGCTTAAAAGCATATTGAATTTTTTATAAACAATGTTGACATTATCATACTTTTTCTTATTTATTTCCTCAACTTTGACATATATCAATTAACATTTTACATTTTTAAAAAATAGTATCAAGGTTAGTTGGAAATTCATAATCAGAAATTTTGCTAGTGGTGCTGGTTCTAAAAATAATGAATATAATTTTTTTTATGGATATTTTTTTACTTACATTAAACAATTTTTTCTATCAATTAAAAAATAGAATCGAATCACAATTTGAAAAATTCAATGCAATAAAAAATTATTAAATATAGATATTAATCTTACATGATTAAAAGTCACACTAATTTTTATTCTTTTTCCTTCAAGCATATGTTATTTCTATTTTTAAGTTAATAAACAAAAAGTAATACAATCAATGGTGACGTCAATAATAAGACATACTATTAAAACTAATTTCTAATGTATTACAATATATAATCACTTAAGAATAATGTCTATTGACATTGAGTAACTAATTATTAGCAAATATAAATTTGCAAGAAAATGCAAAGACGAAATTGATTTTTCAACCTTTTTATCTTTTCGTCATATAATAAATTATTATTCTTTTTTATAAATATTAACAGAATGTAATTTGGATGTAAGAATAATATCATTTAGACATATTTAGGCTAAATATCTTCTTACTTTTATGAATAGTTATTATTTAAGTTTATATATCCAAAATTAATTTATTAACCATGATATATGAAAAAATGTTTTGCATCATAAATAAATGTTTGCTTTCTTAACATATAGTTAATAATTGATACTTATATAATAATTTATGATACATGCTTAATTTTATAACACTTTTGGAAAAATATTTAATTATAAGAGGTGTGTCTAATTGAAGTTTTTTTTTTTTTTTTAAATAAGGGTAGCTTTATTTGAATTTCATTGTTTATTAATTATGTAGTTCATTTTTTAGATTTATTATTTACCGTGTAAATTCTTTTTCTTAAAAAAAACTATTTGAAGACAAAGTTAAAATTTTGAATATTTCAAAGTTAACTTAGTTTATTTACTTAGTTACTAATGGTTAAAAATGACTAATAGATGGTGCTACCTGTCATCATGTAGTAATTTCTCTGTAAGTGCCCCCTTTGCTTTACTCTATATATATTGATTTGACATGATAGAAGTCATACTAATTTTTACTTTTTAGGTCCTTCTAATATATTAGTTATATCTCTAAGTGAACAAACAAAAAGTAATATAACCTATGGTGACATAAATAATAAGTCATACTATTAAAATTATTTTTTAATGTATCGCGATTAAATAATCACTTAAAAATAATGACTATTAATATTGAATAATTAATTACTAATAAATATAAAGTTGCAAGAAGATACAAAGAAGAAATTGTATATTACAATAGTTTTATCTTTTTTTTGATATAATAAATTACATTCTTTTTTATAAATATTAATTAAATATAATTAGATTGCAATAATGATATAATTTAGACATAGTTGAACTGAATATCTTCCTACTTTTATAATAATATATGTAATAGTTAGTTTTCATAATATCTATAGTTATAGTGTTTTATTTTTAATCTAAATAATATAATTGAAAGTTGCATATTATTTCTCATTTAATGTATTCATTTGTATTAAGTAGAAATGTGTTTTTCTTATCATTTTATTGAATCCTGATCAAAATGCCCATTGAATTGTATGATTAATTAAAAAATTGGTAAGTTATTTAGTTGTTTAATAAGTTCGTTACTTCTAATAATTAGTATAATTATCTAATCGAACTGAATGATTAAGACCTAGATACAGGTTTTGTGATAACATTTTTCATAAAATGTATAATTTTTTTAACTATTTTTGTGAATCAAAGCAAATTGTAAAAAGTGATTATTGAGCTTAAAAGAATATTAAAATTTTTATAAACTAGTGATTATTGAACTTAAAAGCATATAAAAATTTTTATAAACTAAGTTGACATTATCAAACTTTTTCTTTTTTTTTTTTTCTACAACTTTGACATATATCAATTAACATTTTACATTTTTAAAAAATAGTGTCAAGGTTAGTTGGAAATTCATAGTTAGAACTTTTGCTAGTGGTGCTAGTTCTAAAAATAATAATATAATTATATTCTTATGGATATTTTCACTTACATTAAACAATTTTTTTCGTCAATTAAAAAAACAGAATCGAATTAAAATTTAAATGAAATTTTGATGCACTAAAAAATTACAACAAATATAGATATTGATCTTACACGATAAAAAGTCACATAAATTTTTATTATTTTTCCTTCCAGTATATATTATTTATATCTTTAGATTAATAAACAAAAAGTAATACAATCAATGGTGACGTCAATAATTAGACATATTATTAAAACTAATTTCTATTGTATTACGATACATAATCACTTAAGAATAATGTCTATTGACATTGAGTAATTAATCATTAGTAAATATAAAGTTGTAAGAAATTGCAAAGAAGAAATTGATCTTACAACCTTTTTATCTTTTTGTGATATAATAAATTATTGTTCTTTTTGATAAATATTAACATAATGTAATTTGGTTGTAAGAATAATTTCATTTAGATATAGGTAGGCTAAATATCTTCTTACTTTTATGAAAGTTATTATTTAAGTATATATGTCCAAAATTAATTAAACAACCATGATATATATAAAAAAAAGTTTTGCATCATTAATAAATACATGGTTTTACTTTCTTAACTTATAGTTAATAATTGATACTTATATGATGATTTATAATACATGCTTAATTTTATAACACTTTTGGAAAAATATTTAATTATAAGAGGCATGCATAATTCAAGATTTAAAAAAAAATAAGGGTATCTTTATTTGAATTTCACTGTTAATTAATTAAGGGGGTGTTTGTTAATACTGAATACTAAATTCTGAATTCTGAAGTCTGAATTATAAGTTCTGAAAGTATTAATTGTTGAATTAATAAATTTATTTCTGTTTGATAATCAACTGAATTCAATTTCTGAATTAAATATGTCACTTCATACATATATTAATTTATTGTAAATAATTGTCATATATGCGTAGAAAAAAAATGAATAATTAAGTATAGTATAAATATTTTATGAGAGAGAATGTGTGATAGGGTATGTATGTGTGTGTGAGAGAATTTGTGTGTGATAGAGTGTGTATGTGAGTGAGAGAAAATATGCATGTGTGTGAGTGTGTGTGAATAAGATGTATGAAAAAGTACAAGAGAGAATGTGTGTGAGAGATTAAGTGTGTATGTGTGTGAGATAGAGAGACAATGTATATATGTGAGGAAGTGTGTGTGAGAGTGTGTGAGAGTGTGTGTGCAAGTGAGAGAAAGTATGTGTGAATATGTGTGTTAGACTATGTGTTTGTACATTTATTTAAAATTCAGATTAAGTGAAAATGTTTTCACTTAAAATTTTGAATACAAATTAGCAGTGCTTAATGTATTAAGTGATAAGAGAATTCTGTTATCAAACATGCTGAATTCAAAAATCTCTTAATCAATTAATTTTCAACATTAAGTTGAGTTATCAAACAGACCATAAGTAGTTCATTTTTTAGATTTATTATTTACCGCGTAAATCCTTTTTCCTAATAAAAAAACTATTTGAAGATAAAGTTAAAATTTTGAATATTTCAAAGTATACTTAGTTACTAATGGTAAAAAATAACTAATAGATGGTGCCACTTGTCACGTATCCATGTAGTAATTTCTCAATAAGCACCGGTTTGCTTTACCATACATACATACATACATACATACATACATACATACATACATACATACATACATACATACATACATATACATACATATACATACATATATACATATATATATATATATATATATATATATATCTCCTTATATATATATATATATATATGAGAAGACTCTTAATTCAATTAAGAGTCTTCTCACTCCTATGTATAATAGCTATATGAGGCTGTCTCTTATGGGTCATGAGTTTTCTCATTTTCTATTCAAGTATTCATCCACTAATCTCTCAATAGTAAAAAAGAAATTACCATTTCTCTCTCTTCTCACAAAATTTATCTTTTCTTTCTAATTATTCATTCTTTTACCATTTTAAGTAATTTTGTTCGTAAATATTAGAATCAATATATTGATATTTAATTAATATTTGACAATAAATTCAATTAAAAATTTCCTTTTTCCTAAAATTAGGTGAAATAATTTGAAGGTTTTCTTTTATCATGTTTATGCACTGGTTTATAACCATACCTATTTTTTAGGTGAAGTTTTAAAAAATTACTATATAATTTTAGAAAATAGAGAACATTTATTTTAGTTGTATATTGATCCTTACAAAGAAAAATGAGTGATAAGTTTAGTTTACAAATAATGTTTACCATATAAAATAGCTTGCTTAGTAAATATTAGAATTGGTGTATGATATTTAATTTAGGTTAGAAAATAAATTCAATCAAAAATTTTCTTTTTAGTAGGTGACATAGATAATTAACGAAAAATCTGGGTCATCTAATTTGAATTTTAATTTTTTATGCACTTGTTTGTAATCATCATGAATTATCATGCGAACTTTTTAAAAAAATTTCTATATTATTGATTTTTTTAGATAAAATGTATTTTATACAATTATATTTTTACTAACTTTTAAAACTCAATTATATGTTATGTTATTATTTTTATTATTTTTTTCCAAACAATTTAGAGAAATAATAAAATTCATGATCATCTAGTTGTTGAATGAGAAGAACAGAATTCTTTTCTTCCACAAATTACAAAATCTATTTATGGATTACTAGATAAATTACATGTATAGATAATTTAATTTTTTTTACGAGCACAAAAATTTAGACTCAATCACTAAAAACTTTTAGACAAGAGTGAATAACTGGGGTGGAATATTCAGACTTCTATCCAAGAAAAAAATGGGAGGGTTGTTATCTTTAGGATGAAATTGTGATAAGCTCGTAAATGTCGTATATTTTATGAATCATTTACCTCGTTTTTAGTGATGTGTAAGAAAGAATTGAGTAATTACTATCTAAAATAGTTTATTTTGAGTTTTGTAGGGTTTGAGTGAGGAAAGCATTCACATTGATCGCAAAAGTAGAGGAGAATTGCAAAATTGGAATTTTCGTGCACTAGCGATGAGCGATTCTGATACAGTTTGATAGATTGAATATAACTTTCTTATTTAAGCTCTAATTGAGGTGATTGAAGATGTTTTGAAATTTAAGAGAAAGACCTACAACTTTCCTGTTTTATGTTTTACCAAATTCTGCAAGCATCAAAGTCAAAATCGAGGTTGAAGTTAAAACAGAGTGCAAAGTATGCACGTGGGTGAGGAAAAGCTAGCACATGTGCGCAAGCCGAGAAAAAGAGTTGTGGCTGCTGAAAATTATGCACATGCGCAAGAAAATGGAGCACATGTGCGCACGCCAAGCAGCTGGTGACGTGAATTGCTTGTTTTGGAAGTTTTCTCTGCCCGATTGGACTCCTTATCAAGTTTTAATGTGTTTTTATCATCTTTGGGGTCTAAAACCCTGATGTAACCCTATAAATACCCCATTATGAGAGGGTTTGAGCACAACATAGTAGCTATTAGTTAGACTAGCCATTAGAATAGAAGTTCACTAGATTAGATTAGGGTTTTCTTTATTTTTAAAAACGATTGAAGAGGAGGTTCAAGATTGATAGCCTTGGATCAAGAACTTGCGATTCTTCATTAGAGAAGTTCCATTATATTCTTAAACCTTTTAAAGTTTTCTTATGGTATTTTGTTCTCATTTTATGGTTCTTTTATCATTTAATTCTTTCTAGGGTTACACACTTTTCCATGCTTTCTTTACTTGTTTTCATAGATTAATTGTTAGATTTGTTTGTTTGCTTTTGTAGATTAATTGTAATTTTAGTTCTTAGATTAAATCAGTCAAATCTCTTCTATAATGATTTCTTCAAATAGCTTGAGTCAAATAACTGAAAATTGCTAAACCAATCCTTGTGGGTTTGACCCTACTTCCATTACATATTATTGATCCCACGGACTTGCGGTGTATTATCTAGTTAACAGTTGGATTAGAATATTATAAATTTATAACTAGGTATTTTACGTATCAAGTTTTTGTCACTTTTGACAGAGATTGGTCATTGGCAATATCGGTATAATTTGACAAGAATACTGCTTTGAAGTGTAAATTAGTTTTATTTAGGTTAGTTTTGTTGTGTGTTTTCAATATTTTGAAATTAAAAAAATACCAAAAAGATTTTCCCTTCTTGTGGTTTGTGTCACTTTTATTAAAAAAATTCAAAAAGATTTTCTCTTTTTGTGGATAGTTTTGGCCAACTACTAGTATAAATTCTCCCATTTTTCTTGTTTGTGTGCTTTTGTGCTAGTACTTGCTTTTATATTTTGTTTTTGCGTCGGTCTTATAAGAATATACAAGGAATGAATTGGAATAACTCATGCCAAGATATTATCATCCTTATAACTATGGAGGCATGACTAATGAGCATATTTCTTATGATTATCCTTCCTACTCTTATGATTATTAAACGGGATAGTCAAACTATCCAAAACCTTTCTCAAGATACCAAGATTATCCCTATTCTTTTCCTACACCCATAGAGCTTTTATATGAATCAATGGAACCCTAATTCTTTCATCCATCAATCCAAGAGTATGATGAGACAGGATCAATAGACTTGTGGATTGGAATTCAAGAACTTCAAGAAGAGAGTGCTAAACTCCCATGAAAAGGACCAGCTCAACTTCAAGAAAAGATATCTAGATTCCGTGAAGAGCAAGCCACATCCAACAATCATTTACAAGACCAACTTTTCAAGATTCCAGGAATGGTAAATGGTGAAAAACATTGGATTCCAACCTCCCTACCAATGGGTGAAGAACTGGTTCATGAAGAAGAAATTGAAAATGTCTTGCAAGAAACTGATTCCCAAGAGCCTCATGAAGTTGAAGTCGCAACAACCGAGACACTCAATGCTTATGCAAAGGAATCACCAACTTTCCCATTACATGAGTATGAGGTTGTCCTGGTTACACCAAATGAGGTTCCATTTGAGGTGTTCATGGTAAAAGAGCTGGTTTAAAAAGGAGTGAAAGAAGAAGGATACATTCTAGAAGAGGTCGGGGAGGCACAACCTACTTATGCCGAAATTCAGTTCCTTGGGGATTTCAGATGCATATTTACTAAGGATTACAACAACCTAGAAAAGCTTCATTGGCTTTACTAAGGATAAGTACTTCTTTTAATTCTTTTTTGTTTATTTATGCTTTAACTTATTATGTGCTTTAGTTTAAGAATCCGGCGGGATAATAAAGGTTTTAACCCTTGTACTTAGTTAAGTTCATGTGTTTTAGATTGTCAATTACTTTTAGTTATACTTGTGTGGCTAATGATAGTGATGGTAGATTAATCAAGTATAGTTATAAGCAGTTCATAAGTTTCAACTCGCCTTATAGATATTTATGATGGGATATTCTCACCAACCATTCTTCATTGCCAGAGAAGCTTTCCCTTTCCTTCTTTATGATTTTATTTTCTATAACATTGGGGACAAAGTTTATTTCTAAGTATGGGGCGGGAAGTTCCCTTAATTTCTATTTGTTTGGTGGTTTGTTTGTCATGTTTAATTTTTTCTTTCATATTTGTAGTTTAACTTTTGATTTGAAAGCTTTTCAAATTTTTGAAAATTTTGTTTACATATATAGCTTAGCATATTTCTTTGATTTTCTACTCGATAATATTTTGAGATAAGTTGTCATAAGTAGGGTAGTCGGTGTTAATATTTTCTTAGCATGATTTCTAATTTTTTTTGGCACTAATACCCTTACAATGTATAGCTTTTTGGCATTAAGAGATAATTGTGTAGATTCACTTATATTGCACTCCAAACGCTTGCTTTATTACATTTTCGAGGCGAAATTAGATAACTTTATTTGATTTAAAGATTAGGGTAAGTATTTCTTTGGACGTTTAAGCCTTTCAAGCCAACCATTACTGCAAAACTTATCCCTAGAACCCTATTCGAGCCTTATTTTGTTTTGAATGGATACAAGCACCATTCATTTTTTTAACTCATTTTTATCTACCTTTGTGAGCTATCCTATATGTCCCTTAAGAGTTTTAATGCCACATTAATTGTTAAGGGGATATAAGGATGGATAATAGTTATATGACAGTGCTAGAATGAATGGTGTACAATTTAAGGTGTAAGGGTGTTAAAAAAAATTTTGTGTGACCATTGCAAGTAATTAGTGGTGCCCATCACTGGCACCTGCATTGAAATGTTAGCAGGTAGTACCTATCACTAGTGCCTGTGTACATATTTTTATGGGTAATGCCTACCACTGGTACCCATGTTGGAGAAAAGGACAAGAAGAAAAAGGAAAAATGATGGAGTTATTTTTACAAAGTATTGGTGAGAAGGGCTGAAATTAAAAAAAAAAGTATAATTTTATTTTGCTTGTTGCACAAAATTTTTATAAGTGTTTGGTCAATTAAGTGTGGGGTTACTTCTTTGAAAGACGGGTGTTTTAGTGTTCGAAAAGAAGTTTTATGTTAATGAGATACACATTAATTTAAAACTCTTTTTCTTATTTGTTTATCCTTTTCCCCTTCTTTGTTAGCCAAGACCCTTGCCTTACGTTAAAAGCTAAAAGTCCTACCTAATTTAAGTCGACTCAGTTGTCTACATCAGTGGATAAATGTAGTAAGAGTTTGCATGATTTGATCTGAGTGTCCTAAAAGTTATTTTTGTATGACTATGCACACACCTACACTAGAATTCGTCTATGGGGGTTTATTATCATTTGACTATTTTTCTTTTGATGGTTTGGTTCTTCGTTATTCATGTGGATAATTGATAAGATGTGTTGAGTATGTTTGTGATTTATTTCTATATTTTGCTCGAGCATGATGAAAAACTAAGTGTGGGATAGTTAATAAGCTCATAAATGTCGTATGTTTTATGTATCATTTATCTCGTTTTTAGTGATGTATAAGCAAGAATTGAGTAATTATGAGTTAAAATAGTCATTTTGAGTTTTTTACGGTTTGAGTGAAGAATGTGTTCAAATTGATCGCAAAAGTGGAGGAGAATTGCAAAATTGGAATTTTTGTGCACCGGCAAGGAGCGATTCTAACACAGTTTGGTAAATTGAGCATAACTTTCTTGTCCAAGTTCAAATTGAGGTGATTCAAATGTTTTGAAAATATAAGAGAAAGATCTACAACTTTCATGTTTTACGTTTTCCCAAATTCTACAAGCGAAATAATTACGGATAAAATCAAGGTTAAAATTAAAATAAAGTGCAGAGCACTCAGGTGAGTGAGGAAAAGCTTGCACATGAGAAAAAAAGAGTTGTGACTACTGGAAATTGAGCACATGAGCAAGAAAATTCTGCACATGTGCGCACGCCGAGTAGCTAGTGACGTGAATTGCTTGTTTTAGAAATTTTCTCCTTCCGGTTGGACTCTTTATCAAGTTTTAACATATTTTTATTATCTTAGAGGTCTAAAACCCTAATGTAACCTAATAAATACTCATTATGAGGGGAGTTGAGCACAACATAGCAACTATTAGTTAGATTAGCCATTAAAATAGAAATTCGTTAGATTAGACTGGGGTTTTTTTTTATTTTTACGAAGGATTGAAGAAGAGATTCAAGATTGACAACCTTGGACCAAGAACTTGTGATTCTTCATTAGAGATGTATTCTTGAACCTTCTTAAAGTTTTCTTCTGTTATTTAGTTCTCGTTTTATGGTTCTTTTATTGTTACGCTAATGCTTTCTAGGGTTACACACTTTTCCTTACTTTCAAATTTAATACTTTCTTTACTTGCTTTTATAGATTAATGGTTAGACTATTTTATTTTCTTTCATAGATTAATTATAATTTTGTTCTTAGATTAATTTAGTCAAATCTCTTCCATCATGATTTCTTTAAATAGCGTTTGAGTCAAATAACCGGTAATTGTCAAACCAATCCTTATGGGTTCGATTCCTACTTTCACTATATACTATTGATTCCATATACTTGCAGTGCGTTATCTAGTTAATAGTTGGATTAGGATATTATAAATCTTATAATTAGATATTTTACGTATCAAACTGAACCAAAAGGAATAGAAAAACATATTAAAAAGACAGACAACCCTCCTCAATTGTATTCTAGAAAAGATCATGTGTGCAAGCATGATGGAGATATTCGTAAGTGATCTAACTACCTAGACTTACCAAGATAAGGATTAGATTTATGAAAAATTGTACTATCATAAAGGCGATCATAACATAATTATGTAAGAACAATAGAATTACAAAAACATGATAAAAAATTTTCTAATTTCACTATCATAAAGGCCATCACAACATAATTATGTAAGAACCATAGGCTTATGAAAACATGATATTTTCACTATTAGATACATTTTCTCTATTATTGTACATAATTGGAAAAATATTTATCTTTTCTCTTTTACTTTTGCTTATTCTAGTAGCATTTTTCGTTTCCCAGTAATATTATGTTCAAAAAAATTGTACATCAAAATAGAGTAGTTGAAAGCATAGCGTAGAATGAAATTCTTTTTATAGTAACACAATAATGTGTAACCTCATCCTAGGTTGTCTTTACCCATTATTATACTCTATATTATTATTATTGTTATTATTATTATTATTATTATTATTATTATTATTATTATTATTATTATTATTATATTCTATTTATTGTACTTATGAATGGTGTTTTATTTAGTATTGATAAGTTTGAGATGGTTTAGCAAATACAAATGGACTATTAACATAATGACTAAGGGATTGCCAGAGCGAAAACTAGAGCCAAAAGCCCACACGGTGCTTGGGAAAGCAAGACATCAAATGTTTAGATCCTAGGGTTCCATGCAGCCTCTAGGAAGTGCCATGCAACACCAGTTATGGATATTCCACATTACAACTTTTGTTTAAGTGTAGATGTTGCATTTTTCCTTATTTTTTGACCGATGTCGCCTATAAGAATACTTCACAACTACACGTATATACATACACACGCACACACACATATATATATAAGGGTTCTTGTATTTTTGATATATATGTTGTAACTTTAGAGAATTTTTTCTTTCAAGAGATTATCACCAAAATCCAATATCAAGAGCAAGAACATAGTCAATTGGTTTCAATTGACACTAGTAGAAAAAAGTCTTTTAGCAACGGGATTTGATTCAATTGACACGACACCGAAATAATAGTGTGTACGATATGAATCGTAATCAAATTACAAATAAATTATTTATAAAGTACAGTTTAACCTTTTTATCGGGAAAACAACATAAATAAATTCAAAATCTGGCGTGCTACAAACAAGAATTAAGAATGGGAAGAATATATCTTCAACTATTTTCTATGGTTTTCTACCTTGACAATTCTATGGCTTGAGAAACCGTTTTGTTTCACCACACCCCATAATAGAAGTGGGCAATCGGTTGACCTTTTCCATCCCTTCTTCAAAGACAACTCCCATTCCCATGAAAAAATGAGATTCAATATGACAATGAAAAAGCCAAACACCAGGATTATTAGCACGAAATCTCAATGCTGTCCAGCCATAAGGGTGTATAGGCACTGTATTCTTCATTATCGGATTAACAAGATTGTACTTCTCTGAATCTATTGAGATGTTGAACTTGCCCATGCCATAGCCTAGTACCCAAAAATCATGACCATGAAGATGCCAAGGATGTGTTTCACTATTATTCACAGTCATTGTATTTGCATTCTGCAAGATTAGATCAATTCTAACTGTCGAGTTGAACTTGAGATGATAAATCGAATTGCTAGTAGTAGCATTCACATTTTTTGCAATGCTATAGATGTCGTAATTTGTAGCATCATAGCCTTCTGGAGGAGGGGTCTGCTCAAATGTGTGTAACAAATTTTGTTTAAGTGCTATTAAATAAGGCGTATGAGGTAGGCCGAACGAGACATTGTTGACAGACCAGCGGACGTGTCCATCAATCTTATTTTGTGTGTTGAGCATAACAATTACTCTATCTGGTCTTTCAGGAGGAGTGTGGATGTAGCCTTTGAGGGCCTTGATTGCCTGACTTTGCGCAATTCTTGGAGCGACATCATTCCATCGGGGTCCAATGGGTGGAATTGTTGGGGGACTTTTTAATCGATGGTTTGGATAGTAATTGATTATGCCAAATCCATTCGGAGTAGTGCTATTTCTGCTAACGACGTGGGCACTAGCCCAATAATTCTTCGAAGGATCTTGATCAGCTTTAATCAGGACTGAATGAGACAGATGTCTCTCCAGAGTAGATGAAAAGATTTTGTACAACAAATGGCTCTACATTGTGCCCATCAGCTTCCACAACAGTCATATTGTGACCCTGCAATATAAAATTGGATGCAACAATTATTAACAGACAAAAATGCTGACTTGTCTTTGATCCTTTTTATAAAAAAAAAAAAATTGGGGATAATCTTTAATAATTTTGAGCCAGCTAGAAAAGCATGTGAAGGGATTCTCTTTTCACGGAAAAAAAAAAAAAAAAATTAATCTTGATAGAGGAAAATGTACAAGAAATTATATTTGTACCTGTCTTTCGAAACATCAAGGCCGAGAGGGCGGTTAAGCTTCCGATCCTAAGCCGATATGTTTTGCCAGGAACTACTGTCAATGAGAAAGGCGAACAATCTGGATTTGTAGCATTGCAGAGACCGGTTTCGATCCCCGGAGTGGTGCAGTTGAACTTCCCTCTCCCTTGTATCAAAATTGACTGTAAATTTGAAGCAAATACATTAGATTTTTCGTTGTTTTCTTGCTAAAGTACACAGATAAATGTAGTAGAGTAGTAATATATTATGTTAGTAAAAGAAAATTATACCTGAGGTTCCCCAACCCAACCAAAGGGAATTGAGTCCAGGCCAGTTGCTTGTTCATAGGTGCTCTTGTGATACCAGTCATTAAGAATGATGCTGCGATCATAGTCGTACGAAAAAGGCTCAGACTCTCCATCAGGCAGCGAGACGCGGATTAATCCGTATAGCCCTGATTCTCTTTGCATTCCATAATGTGCATGATACAAATATGTTCCAGGCTGCAAAAGAAAAAAGTGAAAAATTTCCGAATCAGAAACCGAAAACTAAAGAAAAAATGAAAAAGAGACTTATAAATTATTGGTCAGGTTAAAAAGGGCTAGAACTGTTAAACTTACTCTATCCACAACAAATTTGTATACAAAGGTATCTCCTGGAACAATTGGACATTGTGTCACCCCCTCTGTTCCGTCAAACCAAGGTGTTCCATGCTGCACACTTTCAATCAATCAAAGCAGTTGTTAAAATTTCGTATGATCACCAAACCATGTGATATTTTAGAATATTCGATGATTGAAAAATAATGATATTCCCTACTCTTTAGTCATCTCATCGGTTAGCTATGATACCTACTTTACATTGGGGAATGAGTAACACAGATTTACTCAAAGAAATTAGAACTAATTGGATGATGAATTTTTCAGATTTTCTCTTGATTACCTGTCGGATTCCATGCCAATGAATTGCAACATTCTCGGTCAACAAGCTGTTTTTGAGCTCTACAATGACAGTATCACCTTGTTGTGCATTGATAGTTGGTCCTGGACTCCTTCCATTGATTGTAATCACCAATTTCTTATAGCAATCTGGAGACTTATACTCATATTTCACCTCCCATTTGTGATATCGAACTTTAGCTTCAACAGATTGGAAAGCTACAGAAGCAAAACAGAGAAACAGACATAATCCCACCAACTTTTTTGCTAGCCTTCTGCATTTGAGAAGAAATCTTAGCCATTTCTTCAAATGTTTCTTGAAGTTCAAGCAGCCCACAATTTTTTATGTTTTTATTAAGGCAATTAGCTTGGAATGATACTTTTTCTTGCTGATTTGTTTCAGAAGATCAAGACACAGGTATATATAGACAGGGGTTTTGAGAGACTATTCTTAACAAATTGCTGATTTCTTGAGGTGACCAAGACAGAAGGTTCAAAATTTTCCATAGAAAAAAGGAAATAGCCTCTCATTTTCCTCTTCATTTGATCATTTCCCCCAGTCTAATACTATGGGATAATATGGTTTTACCAGGTCGAATAGTTTAACTGTTTGACTTTTCAGCCTATGACTAGGTAATACGTAGCCCTCCCATATTTTCAACTCCAAATATTTTGTTCTTTTTTTGTTAGATAATTTTTACTGCGAATATTTCTAGTATTTTTCACCATTAAGTAAATTATTCTCTTATTTTACATTTTGAAGGGTAGAAGTTCGAATGAATTGGAACGGCAAAATTGACAACTTGTTTGAAGAAGGTGAACAAAGAGCTTATGCTAAATGGCCATGTTCAACTTTTCACTCCAATCCGAAAATGATGATGCAATTTTTTAAAGAACATTGCAGTTTTGGTCCTCAAAGTTTAGGTACTAACACCAAAGTCCCCAAAATATCAATGAAAGCAAATCTGGCTCTTAGTATTTCTATTTTTGACCAAATCAGTCTCAAATTTCAACGAAAATAAATTTGATCCCTAACGTTTTTAATTTTGACAAAAAAAAAAAGAATAATTGGTAGAATTTGGCAAATCACTAACAATGATGATCCTATGGATCTCAATTAAAATAATAAATAAAAGAGTAAAAATTCTCTCTAGAAATCACTTTCCATTTTTAACATGAGCCCAATGTTTCTCAAAAAATTGCAAATTGAAATTGATAATATCATTAGCTTGAAGGTGAGAAATTGATTCTCATGGTTAGAAATTTTATTCTATTGTTTCGACTAACATACATGTGACTTCACAACACCATTTAGCAATTGCCCAAATTCTACTAATTGTACTTGTTGGTCTAAATTAAAAACATAAGGTGCCATATTTATCAATTACCCCTTTTGGTCAAAAGTGGAACATTTGGGACCATATTTACTTTCATTGAAATTTTATGGAGCACTTAGGAATATTTTCCAAACTTTGAGAACTAAAAGTGTAATTCATCCTGCATCTTGATCCCATAGGCCAAATTAGAGTGATTAAGAAATTATTTATGGACACTATTCTTGATTTTATTTGTGAATCTTGTGATCTAAACAAGAACCAAACTGGTAATGTGATATATGCTAATGAAAGAAATCTATGTGATTCTTATTTAGATCATTAGATACACAAGTAAGGCAATGAACTGAGTTCTTGCAAGAAAAATTTTCCTAACTAACATATAAGGGATTGGGTTAACTAATTAACATAGTTATTGAACCCGATCCAACCCGGCAATTCAACCGGTGAATTCGGTGAACTGACCTTGATTGGGACCAGGTTGGGTTCCTCTGATGACCGGACAAGGAAGAAACCCGCTGGGTTTCGTGCAACTCAACAGTTCAACCAGTAAACCTGAGAACCTGGTTGGATTCGGAGTAACCCACCGGTTGAACCAATAACCCGTTGATCCACCTTCTTCACCGGGTTCCTACTTGGTTTGAGTTTAATAACTATGCTAATTATCAAATGTTTGGGACATTTGCTTTAGGGTTAATTTCACTTTACCCCTTAACGTTTAGGGTCATTATCACTTTATTTCTTAATATTATCTCTTAGACACTAATGTCTTTGAACTGAAGGTAAAATCTAAAGGTATTTGATTTTTCACTAAAATGATTTTTACCCTAAATTATAATTATGTGGACAAATTTACCCATCATGTTTTCTTTCATAAATGCCTCGTTATTTGGAGGAAAACTTTTTTTATTTGCATTTTGGCACTGGTAGATCTCTATCATATGATGTCAAATAATTTGAACAAATTGTAGAGTTTGATAAAGAATTTTGAGACATGGTGATAAAAGATGAAAACCCGTTAAATTAGGTCAACAAATAAGATGTGTAAGAAATTGAATCAAAAAAAAAAAAAAAAAAAAGAGACAAAAGGAATGGTATTTATAGAGCTAGCCTTTTAATTATCCAAGTTATAAGGGTATTTTTGTCAAAAATAGCATTGATTCTAAGTTGAATTTAATATAAAGACTTAGTGTCTAAAAGATAATATTAGTGATTAAAATAAGAGTAATCTAAATATTAAGGGGTAACGTGAAATTAACCCTTTACTTTAGCTAGCCGGTCACTTTTGTTCACATATCACCTCCGATCACCCTTCTTCGAATACGGTATTTTTTGGGGGTTAATTATATTTTATCCCAATAATGTTTAGAGTCATTATCACTTTAGTTGTTAATATTATTTTTAGTCACTTAAGTCTTTTCGTTGAATACAATTCAACATTCATTCTCTTTTTGACAAAAATACCCGTATTCTCTCTTATTTGTTTTTTCTCTCTTATTTAAAATTTTTACTTGATTCATTTTTTTCCTCTCTCCTATTTTGTTGACATAATTCATTATAATTTTTTATTATTCATCACCATATTAAATTTCATTAAATTTTATTTATAAAAAAAATAAAATATTTTAGGTGTCATGGGAAAGAGGATAGAAATGTCATTTTTGGTACAAAAATCTAACATTGTCAACTTTTGACTGTTAATTTAAAATTTTAAATGCTAAAAAGATAAGCTTAAGGGGTAGAGTAAAATTATTTATTTATTTTTTTTTTAACTCTTCAACGTGCTATAGTGACCAATTGCGTGGACATCATATGGTCAAAGGACAACACGGGTGACACTTGTTTCCGTGTATGTGAAACCGCGTTGTTAATTCTATATTGATAAAATTATAAATAAAAAATGTGTATATCTCACATCAAATAACTTATGGCTGAAGAAAGAAAGGACAACATGGGTGGCATTCTTGTTTTGTGATTTTATTAATGAGTTTAGTATTCCCACTATCCTTATTTTATTTAGTATGATTAATTTTACACACAATTTAATAATAATTAATATTTGAATAATTACTTAAATTATTTTTATATTATTAGCTCTCAATTAAAATTCAAAATTTGTTAGATTGTTTTTGGTTTTTAAAATTTGAAATAATTTATGAGAGTAATTAATGATGAAACATGGAATTAACACTCTTTTATGGAACTTGCATAAAGGGTAAATTAGATTAATTTGTATTTATTTATTTATTTATTAATAAGTGATAAATAATTTTGAACAAATTAAAATAAAAAATAACAAAGAAAATGAGACAAAGAAAATAATATATTGCAATTGAAATGGCTTCAACTTGCAATCTAGATGTGCATAAGTAAATATCTTGATAATGAAAGACATAATCCTCTTTATTTTATAGGTAAATGGAAAATTTTTCATTTAGCCCTTAAAATAAATGACACTTCACTATTTACTTAAATAAAAAGTAAGATTTTATTTATATCATTATTTTATTGTTTTTAACATTGAAAACTATGTAATTTAAATTTTTATTTTATTTATATAACAGATTTGAGTTTAAGTATAAGGCAAAAAATTAAATACTTAAAAAAATGTAATAAAATCATAATATTACTTTACTCCAATTTAATGACCTACTAAAATTTTTATTATAAATTTTTATTTGCTGCAAGAAATCAATTACATATATTTTTGAATTAAATAGTATGATTTTTAATAAAATAATTTGATTAATTTTCTTAAATGACAATAATTTTTAAATTTATTTAATTATCAAAGAGAATAAAATGAAAACTACTTAGTTTTATCATAAAAATTCATAGAAATGATGATTTAATAAATATCTCACTTTTGATTAAGTATTTAAATAATGTGTCACTCATCTAAAAAGATAAATAAAAAATCTTCCATTTATCCTTAAATAGAAAGAATCCTTATTCTTTCTGTTTACCTGTAAATGGAAAGGATCTTTGCCTGAAGATAATAAGATGTTGGGGGCTTAGTGATGGCGGCGGTGAATCCAGGGACAATAAAGATGTAACGGACTTTGCAGGGTGAAAGGGTTAAAGAAAAAGAAAAAGAAAAAGTATGTCAGTGTGACGTGTCAGTTAGGTATTGAGGATGCTGAGTCACATGACTTTTCAAAAGAGCTTATTGCCAAAATTTAAAGTTAATTTCAATCTCCAAGAAAAAAGGTTTTTTATTTAATTTTATACTATCTTTGAAGGGGTCTAATCCAAGCTGTTCTCACATGCCATTGCTTCGTTGAATACTAATTCCAATTAACGGATCGACATTGACTTGATTTTAAGTAGTAATTAAAAGCCTCCAGTCTTTGCATTTACGCTCTTTCTGTTTAGGATTAACTGAACTTGGAAGATTCAAAAGGGCAATGATATTGCCACAGCATAAATCTTAATACCACACCACATTTCTTCTTAATGTCAATAGTACCCTTATTTAAAATAACAAAATTCTTCCCCATTATATGCGCCCCAGCACCACTCCCTCAAGTCCTCAACCATATCTAAAATTCTGGTGCCTATTTTTCCTCTTCAAAATGGATTCCAAGACCAAAACTCCAAAGGCAAACATTATTAGAGGAGGCGGAGAAGATAGGGAGACAAATGCTTTGTTTGTGGGTCTTTGCTGCACATAAATTATTGTGGAAGAATTATTGAGTTGTTTGGGGCAATCTTGACATTTCGAGAAAATATGCTGCGGTAATATTATTGCCCTCCAAAAATCCAACTGCACCGTCTTACTATCATTTGTCCTTTCCAAAGGAAGCATCGCTATCTTCATTTTAAGTATTATTTAAAATAAATACTGTAACAAATTTTTTTAATAAAAATATAAAGAAAGAAAGAAAGTTAAAAAGGTATTTCGCGGAAGTGTTTTTTTTTTTTATCAAATATTACTTAAAGAATAGTTAACCCAAATGAAAGAAAGTTTTAATTAAAGTTGTTTTTTTTTTCTTTTACAACTTACAACTTCTTACCGTACCCTTTAGCGATTAACCAAGATTCAATCTTACAATCAATAAATTATAAGAGAAATATTTTACCACTAAGCGTCTTAAAGTTGGTTAATGCCAACAGTGGCTCATTCGAAGATTTTTATTTTTTATTTCTATTCTTTTTTTCAAAACAATGAGTGTAAAACAACCTTGCGCACAACGCCAGCTAATTCAAATTGATTTTAGGGTCGGACTGATTCTATTTTGTACCATTCAATTTATTGTTGATTCTCACTTTGTATTTAAATTTTAATTTTAAACACTTTGAATCTCACCCACTTCAACTTTTTTTCAATGTTATCTAAAAAATTAACGAAATTGTTTTATATGCACAACAAATTTAACAGAATGTACAATCATATTTGTGCATATAAAAACAAAAATTTTAATAACTTTTTTGATGAGGTTAAAAAAGGATTAAAGTGAGATAATTTGGAAAGTTGGGAATACAAAATGTTTAAAAATAAAATTTAGTGTACAAAATAAAAATTAATTATAAGTTAAGAGGTGTAAAATAAAATTAATCCGTAATATATACCGAAGTGTTAAAGTCTTTTTGTACTACTGTTGAATCAGAGCCACCATCGTTTTCAGAGGGTAAAATGATTACAAATAAATTCATAATACAAAAGTACAGCTCACTCTTAATTTTAGGATGACAACGAGTAATAAAATATCAAGGATAATTATGACATTTATAGAAAAATTAATGAAATTATACCATTGAGCCATCTAAAAGGGCAAGTGTACATAAACTTAGTGGACAATGTACAAGTCACCAGATATTTACATTGCAAATTGTAATCAAGATTCAAGCCTAATCAATATCAATAATTAAATACGATGTACAAGGCACCACAACATCAGCATCCTTAGATAAGCATTGGTGTGAATACAAGTCTCCCACGCCCATCACACATGTCATTGCTTCGTTGAATATTTCATCGACCTTGACTTGATATTTTTTTTTTTTAAGACAACTTGACTTGATATTAGCACTGAAAGCCTTACATCTTTATTGCACATGTCCACTAATTCACGGTACATTTGGGAATTTTTTTTTTTTTTTTTTTTGGAATAAATTGTTGATTTGGGATTGGATCAACTGATCCAATTAGAAACATTGAATGAACCAACAACTCTTTTCTTATTTTCTATTCAACACAACAAAACGAACAACTGATTCAGATTGAATTTTTTCTTCTTATTTTCCTAGAAAATACGCTCACTCATGTTCGACTTTCCCTTACATTAAAAATGTTAATATGGACTAATTGTAGGCTTGTAACGTCTTACTATTTAGATTATACGTATTATTACTTTATGTTTTTGTATCCGATTGAATAAACTAATCGCTTAATTTTCTAATACCTGTTCACTTGATCTCAACTTCGTTCCCAAGCAAAATTAAAGCAGTTCAGACAGGTTTACAAATTCCCTTTCATTATTATTTTAATTTTCTAAATTATGATTTCATCTTACATGAGCATTAATTATGTTGATAATCGTGTTCAAACAAATAAATTCAATTTATACTCACCAGACATTATCCTTCCATACAATCATACAAATATAAAAATATAATAATCCCTCGGCTCTATTAATTAAACTGTACAAAAGTGACTAAGGATAGCACCTTAATTTTCTGGTATCCCTCTCTATTTCTTTGTAAATTATGTCTATTTCAATACTTATCATTGTAATAATGGACTGAATCAAAGTCGATTAACATAAATATACTTCAAATAATTCAAATGGAAAAATAATTGTATCATAAAGTAATTTCTCATTCTTCTTAATTGCTTCACATTCAATGCCATTGACCCTGATACTGATAGTTTGCATCCTATGCCAAATCTTCTTTGTAATTAAAAAAAAAAGAGCTTTTATATACGTAGAAATAAACCAGTTTAATTAAGTTAATCCATGCAATTTGAGTGTTAACTACATAGCACAATATAGTAAAACATCTTTTCAAGCGACGGCCAAAATCCTAAAAGCAATTAATCTAATTAGGTTGTATTTGGATAAAAATGAATTTGTACAGTAGGAAGAATTTGAAATGAAAAATTTTGAAATGTCTTGAATTTGAAATGAAATAAAATTTAACTAAATTTGAAATTTATTAGTTTTAGGAATAATTTTTGAAACATTCCCTGAGGTTTATGGTAATATCACTTGGTACCCTGAACTTTCAATAATCCACAAACCTCCATTAACTTTCTCTTGGTTATAAATGTCAGTCCAATTCTTTTGAAAACTATTAAACATTTCTATTTCTACTAGAGAAAGTTAATTTACTTTTAATTCTACACCGTTGTTGACCCACTAGTTAATTTAATATCAAATTTACTTGAAATAGATAGTTGGGAAAAGAAATTCTATATTAAACTGATTTAATAAAAATTAGCAATTTGTTAATACAGTATAAAACATTAATTCTACGTTTTGTTGCATTTGTAATGTTTTGCATATTAAATTTTAATTTAGGAGAGTTTGAAGACAGATTTGTAATTTTTTTATATGCAAATATTGGGAGGATTATACCTTCGGGCAATTAAAAAAAAAAAAGAATACATAAATTAACTTTTAATTAGAGTCCAAATATTTATACGATTAAGTAGTTTCTTTACTAACTAAGTTAATGGATTAAACAATCCTTAAATTAATTTAACATATAGTGCTTAAAACTTTACCATTTTTTTTCTATAAAAAACCAAGAACTCGATTAAAAAAAAAAGTAGCCAAAGTTGAAAAGAACTAATAAATATAAATGAACAAACATATGAAATAATACGTTTTCATTATATATCTAACAAAGGTAAAATTGTCAAAAAAGAATTGTTTGATGATTTCTTTTGTGACATGAGCTGATATGTTACAATAAATTAAAATTTAGGGGAAGTTTGTGAGAATTTTGTAAATTCGAAGGTACCAAATAATATTAGTATAAATCTTAAGAGAGATTTTCGAAAGTATCCCTTAATTGTAATCATTAAAATCTCACTCACTTGTTAGTAGATTTTAAATTCCTAAATAATCTTTATTAAATTCCTTAATTTGTTTGTATAACTTAAGATGTATCGATAATAATATGGTTCATGACAGAACATAATAACGTAAAAATATTCATGCAACCGACCTCAGTTAGTGTGAATAAAATTTGATTTGTTTGTTTAGACAATTTAGAATGAATTTAAATTTTAAATCCAAATCTACCCAAATCTATCTATCCAAATACAAACTTGCGGTAATGATAAATTCATTCCCAATTTAATTCCTTTTCTTCCTCCTCCAATTTTTATAAATTGAAATGATTATAATGCCAAATGGAGTTTTACCGGAATTTTTTTTGTTACAATAGTACCTAGTTCTCATTTTCTTTAAAAAAAGAAAAAAGAAAAAAAAAACACTTTCCAACCAAAAGGTTTTATAAGCTGAATTCTGGGAATGGAAGAATCTTTAGTTTGATAAAATTCTGAAATTTGCTCCAAATCCTCAGTTTCACAAGTATTATTCACAATTTGATTTTGTCTATTAGTTGTCTAAAAAGTCAGTGTAAAAAAAGATAAACTTTGTTAGTGATGAAAAGAGACATAAAAAAGGTGAATATGGTTTGCACATGCAGTGCATATTTAAATTATTGAGGAAAAAATTGGTGGAGATAATGAACAAAAAAATATGGGAAAATTTTATAGTCATTTTTAGGCAACCATTCTTTTGTACTTTAAATGCTTGTACAGTACAACATCATGTGCTTTAAATGCTTGTACTGTATAATTTTTTAAATTTAAGGGAATGATTTCTCAAAAAGGACCGTAGAATTTCCAAATATATGTATTGAGGAGAGTGATTTTGCAATACAAAAGTTTGGGCACAATTTTATAAGTTTAGGCTTTTCAATTTGAAAAAGTTAAACGAAGAGAGTGTGAGGAGTTAAAATGAAAGTGAAATTATCACCCCTTTAATTTATTGCACTAATTGTCTCAAAATTGATGGATAAGATATCGCCTACATTTAGAAAGACTAAAAATACTGCAAATCAATTTGGCTCTTCTAAGTACTTGCGCTGTATGTCTCCAATGCTTTCTACAACTTGCTGTTATCTATTCGCAATGAAGTATGCTGCAAGTTGAGGACTAAAATTCTTTTATTTTGTTTTTGTAAGTATTATTATTATTATAAGCGTGCTGCAAGTTGAGGATTGGATTACTAGACTAATATTCTTTTATTTTGTTTTTGTCATTATTATTATTATTATTGTTATTATTGTTATTATTATTATTATTTTGCTTGGGGAGTTGGAATGGGAAACAGCGATGGTTGAAATTTTGTTAAACGAATCTTTGATTTCAAGGGAGGATTCTACTTAATGCTGACTAGGCCTGTTAATGGGTCGGAAATCAAAGGAGGATGCTACTTAATGACTAGGCCTGTTAATGGGTCGGGTCTAGATTCGAACCGGACCCGATCCGGACCCGTTTATTCGGGTCTAGATCAGTAACAAATTTTGATTACCCGGATCCGATCCGGACCCATTTAGTTATTATAATAAACGGATTGGATCTGAAATTGGCAGTTCTTGGTGATCTGATCCGATTAAGACCCGGATAAACACTTTAATATATAATAAAATTATTGTATATTAGTGTTATTTTATATGTATATATACATATATGTTTTATAAATTGCCCATGTAATTTATATTTAATATAAAATACATAAATAAATATTAATTATGAACTAAATACTTTTGTATAATTAAAAAAAAAAGAAAATTCGATAAGTTGTAATAGTTTTACATATAATTTAAAAAAAAAATTATTAAGACCCGACGGATCTGGATACGGATCTACTTTTGTAGACCCGTCCAGATCCGGGTCTGGATATGTTAGATCCGACTCGGATCCGAACCGTTTACAACCCTAATGCTGACACCTTGGGAAAGGTAGTGAATCTAGGGTGGCACTTTAGACACAATTTTTTGGTGAATTAAATATTTAGCATATTTTTGGATAAGTTTATCTCCATTTAATTAATTAAATTAAATTACTTTGAGCCATACAATTAGATAGGGCAAACTCAACTCATTAACGGCACATTGGTTATGCAATGGTAGAAGCAATGTTGATTGTGGCGGTGGAAATGGTAGTGACTGCGACCATCCCTAGTGGTAGTATTAGCAGTAAAGGAAGATTTTTTTTTTTTTTACAGAAAAAAATTAATTTAGTCACTTATTTTTCGAGTGTGTCCCAATTTGATCCTTTATGTATTAACTGTTTACCTTTTAAAATGTTTGCTAATGTAGATAAATTAATGGTGGAGCCCATGTGAATATCATATGTTGTCTTTAAACACAAATGACTAAAGGTTCATGAAAATAATAAAATTTGCTTTATTAATTTCTGTCATTGAGATGGCACAAAAATAAGGTTAGAAAAATGAGGAAAAGAAAGATATTAGAGGTTAGGGATGTTCATAGATCGTGTACCCGATTCATATACCAAAAAAGGTACTCAACCTAGTCTAACCGAGTCAAAAAAAATTTGACCTAATACCTAATCCATGTATAAAGTGTACCAAACCGACTAGGTTAATCACAAAAGTGGGTCATAATGATGGGTACTTGACCCGATAACGATAAGCTAATGCTAAATTGCTAATTTATTTAACATGCCTATAAAAACTAATTAATAAACAACAAGAAAATGATTTTTATCGGCAAAAAAAGTTAGAAACAAAAATAATCTAAATAAAATGAATATAGAACAAGATTTCATATTCTTATTGGTCAACCTCAAATAATCATCCATGACAAATAATGATAGAAAAATTCCTAAAATCATAAACCCTGTATAAATAATTAATCTAAACTTACAGCATATTAAAATAATATGTATTTTATGAGCCATGATAGGGTGGTAGAATTTTGTTGCTATTTTAGGACTTCAAAAGAATTTTTTGATGCACAATCCTATTTGGATCTTGATTAGCAAAACTTCCACAAACAGAAAAGATCTGATGAGCCGAAAGCTTATGAAGACTTGAGAATGGTTGATCTGATGAGCGATGAGAAGGAATGGTGATGGGATGGATTGATCAACCAGAGCAAGGAGAAGGGGTGGTGACTGATTTGAGGCTTAAAAGAGTAAGAGGGAAAATCTAATTAGCAATGAATAGAGTTAAGAGATAGAGATACAATAGATCTGATGAAAGAAGTAAGAAAAAGAAATTAATGGATGAGGTTGACCTGCTAACTTCTACTTCTAAATGGTAAACCCATTATCCAATTTTAAAAATTTATGCCTAAAATAGACCGACAGGGTACATCTAAGATGCAACTCAATACTCGACCTAATGCTTGAACGACTTGACTTGGTTATAGAATGCGGTTGGGATACCCTATTTTACTGATTTAGACTGGTTTTTTAAATTAGTTGGTCAAGATGAACACCCTTATTGAAGGTAATTAGAAATAAGACTTTTAATTTCAACATGTATGTATTTTAATGGCCACGAGATATATACGTGGGTTTCATCATTAATTTGTCCATTTTTTTTTTTTTATCAAAAGCACTACATTAGCTAGCATTTTGAAAGATGAGAAACTAAATTCAAGGTTGTTTTGATTTATAAGAGACCAAATTGGAGCACACCCCAAAGATAAGAGACCAAAATAATCATTTTTCCTTTTTTTGATAAGAAAAATATTTAGAAGAAAGATAGGTTGCCCCTCTTCAGGATCAGGACAGGTCATTAGCGCATATTTCAGTGACTTACAGTAGTACTTACAAATTGTCCACCAAACAAGAAATCACTGAGAATAGCGAGTCTTTTTTTTTTTTTTTTTTTCAATTGTCAACTTCCATTCAAAACTAAATCAGTTGTACAAAACAAGCAACTGCACTACCTATCTATTTTGGCCAAATCCTCTAACCAAAGGGAAAAAGGTTTTCCCACATGACATCTTTACAAAGGTTTATAGCAAATTTTGCTAAAGTATGGATGATATGGTTACCTTTACTATTAACAAAAAAGAAGTAACCCTCACTAAACTTTACTCTAAGATTATCTATGTCTAGCAAAATAGTATCAAACTTGACTTCTTCAAGCCCCTCTTATTGACTTTGTTCTACTAAATTCTTGCAATTACATTGGAATTTCACTTAATCCTAGCCTTATTGTGCAGCTTTCAACATTCCTTGTCTTAAGGCTAATGGTTCTTCCATTAGTAGATCATTGCAGATTTGTCTTGGAATGGCCCAGAATGTTATGATTTTCCCTTTTTTCTCTCCCATAGTTGAAAAATGAATAATTTGATTGTCTGATTGCTCTTCTTATTATTTTAACCAACTCCTATTGACAATAATGCCAGAGGGGGTGGCGATGTTTCAAATCTTCTATTTCACTCATTATGTTACACTCCCTATTACATGTGCTAATTAAGCTACATGTGTCCTTTATTATTTTACCCTCAGTAAAAGTCCAAATTAATTTTAGACTTCTAATCACCAAATACTGCTGACGCTTGATGTTATTATTCTAATGGAGAAATCTCCAGTCACAAAAAAACCTCTTCTTTATCTTTCTTTCTATCTCCCAATGCCTCCTTCTCCCTCTTCTGTATCAAACATTACATGACAGAAATTTTCTCGTATTCAAAGGCCCACAAAGTATTGGTTATTGAGTACCTTTTGTGGATATTGCTTTTCTATATTATTTGATTTCACTCTAATGTGTTAGAATGAAAACAAAATATCTGAAAATTGTAAATGTCAACTTGAGCATTTAGTTTTAAATTTTTAGAGCAATTTTCTACTGAGTGGTGGTGCAAGAGATGAGCTTTTGGTGGATAATTTTATGGTTATTGATAACTCTAGAAAACTAGAGTTATATGTACCCTAAATTTAAGTATTTCCACCCTAGTTTTGAACATTTTTAGGGTTTAAGTGTTATTTTTATTAGTTTTTTTGTTATTGTTCTAAAATATAGTAGTTGTATTGATTTAATATTTTTATATAATTAATAGAGTGCATTTATTTATAGAGTTTGATCAGAGAAACGGCACGGTAATCGGATGAGAAATGGATCAATTCAAACCTTCAAGCATCATTGGCTGGGGTCAAAATTTTGAACAAGGAAAATTATTGACCGAGGTCAATATTGAAAAATTGCTACTGGAACTTTGACGGTGCTCATTGACCCCAGTCAATAATCTCGAGGTCAAAAATGTCCAAATAAGGCTATTTTGTGGTTGAAACTTCTCTCCTAACCCTAAAACTATAAATAGCACATTCAAGCCTTTTTTTTCATACATTTAGTGTGTTAGTAGGTGTAGAAGTAGGCTAGAGTTCTCGTTCATTTTCCTCCCTATTTGGGAAGAATTTTCTTAGATTAGATATAGTGTAGTGTAATTTCCAAACTCCAAGTTGTAGATTGAAGACTCCTAGAGTAAGAATTCTCAAATTTATGTTTAATTTCATTTACTTTGTGTTAAATAAATGTAGTTTAGTTTAATTTCTTTCATTAAAATGCTCTCTTTACTTGCTTTTTTAGATTAGTTGGTAAATTAGTTTATTTATGATGTTTCCTTAAAAATGCTTTCGTAGGGATAATTTGTAGTTAGATTAGTTAATTAGGATAACTTAGTGCCATTTATGAGTTTTTCATAAAATTATTTCCTTTACTTGTTTGCTTAGTTTAATGGGTAGAATAGTTAATGGATTTTCCTTGAAAATGCTTTCTTGGTGATAATTTGTATTAGATTAGTTAATTGGGGTACATCAGTTAATGGGTTTCTTTAATTATATTTTTTTAGTGATAATTAGTAGTATAGATTAGTTAATTGCTTCCTTCAAATGTTCCCCCTTTTAATTGCTCTATAAATATGCTTCCTTTTTTACATGACTTCTTTAATTGCTTTCTTTAAATCTTACTGTTATTGTTTATTTTAACACATTAGATAAACTTTAAATTACTTTCTTAATCGTTTAAACTTTATTTTTAGTTAAATTGCTTAAAATCAATCACTTCAGCAGATAATATAACCGAATAATCAGTAGTCACAAACCAATCCTTGTGGGTTTTATCACTATTTCTCTTTATTACTGGTTGACAACCATATACTTGTGCGATGCCACCTAGTTAGTAGTAGAATTTAGGCTGTTTTATAAATTTTATAACTAGGTATTTTTTTCAAAGGGCATTGATAAGTTCATAATAGTATTATATTTTATGTGTCAATTACCACATTTTTATGTGTTGTAAGCAAGATTTGAGTTAATATTGAGCTTAATTTGGTTATTCTCAGTGTTTGTAGGGTTAAAGTGAAAAAGAGCTGAAAAAGATAGAAAAGGATGAAAGAAAATGCTAAGAACGGAACATGCACGAGTATGAAGCCATTTTGGATGCTCTTTCGTATTTTAGGCATAAATTTCGAGTCCAAGCTTTGATTGAGATGATTTTGGATTATTTGGAAATATATTGAAGATTTATACAACTTTCGTGTTTTGAGTTTTCCAAGATTCTATAGGCATCTATTTCAAAATTGCAAAGTTGGAAAATGTGTACCGGCAAGGAGCGATTCTGACACATTTTGGTAGATTCAGCATAACTTTCCTATCTAAGCTCCAATTTAGGTGATTTAAGATGTTTTGGAAAGCTAAGACATAAAGATACAACTTTTATGTTTTGAGTTTTTCCAAATTCGGTCTGAATCAAGGTCAAAATTGAAGCCAAAAGTGAAGCCCAGTGCACATGCGCGGGGGTTGTGCTGCGCATGTGCGCTGGCAACTTCATAGCACTGCCTAGAGACGTGCACATGCGCACAAAACCTCAGTGCATGTGCGCGTGAAGCAGCATAATTGCGTATTTTTGAGTTTTTGATGAATTTCTTCGGCCGGTTGGACTCTTTTTCACCCAATTTCACGTTCTTATCAGTAGGCATTATTTGTAACCCTAAAGACTCATTATAAATACCCCAAGTTGGGTGAGAAAAAAGGGATCGACACTTTTATTTTCTTTTGGCTAGGGTTTTTACCAGTAGAAAATTCTTCTTTATTATTTCGTGGCACTTTGTACTATAAACCCTTTTCTTGGTAGAGGGACTTGAAGCCATGGTCAATTCTACAAAGTTGTGAGACTTCTTGTGCTTGAATTTATTCAATGTTATCTCAAGTATTGATTATTTTTCTACAATTAAATTTATGATTGTTCTTTTTAACTTATTATTGCTGCAGAATATTAAGTTATTGGAATTAATCTACCGCTAGATTGTTTTAACCGCGTGTGCTTAATTTAATCTATGAAGCAACTAAGTTTGATAATTACTGGATTTGTGTTATTGAATTTAGGGAAATTAATCATCTAATTGGCATAACTGTGTGTGTTTATGTTTAATTAGTCTAATTGTTCTTGTTGATCTTAATGCTTCTATTAATTGATCTTTGGAGCGTGTCTGGGTTAAATTAATAGTTAGGGTTAATTGGATCGCGTGTTGAAAATTAACCAACTTTAGAAAGAAATAAGAATCAACTTTGAATTGGTATTCGTTCGGGGTTAATTCTTCAATTAGTGCTTGACATAGAATTGAATTATTTTGTGTGTCTATGATCTACTAGTGAAATTGCCATGGTGGATATGACCGAAACCAAGATTGTTCTTAATCAAATTCTCTCCAATTATTTTATTGTTTTAGTTTTAGTTTAAAGGAATTCAAAACCCTTTTTTTTCCAATTTGCACGAAAATAATCCCAGTTCTAGAGTTGTTAATTTTGGGTGCTTACGACGGCATTGCAACTCGACAGCATCATTTTGCAATCACAGATAAAATTTTGAGCATCAAGTTTTTGGCATCTTTGCTGGGGATTCATTTCGGTGATATTGATATAATTTGGTTGGGTTGATGGATTGAAGTCTTTTGTTTTTCTGGTATAGTTGTTTCACCTACTTGAAAATTGAAAAGCTTTTCATTTTGTAATTGTGTTCTTATTTTAAAAAATCCAAAACGATTTTCTTGTTGATGGATAGTCTGGACTAGGTAGTAATCTAAACTTGCTTAATTTTCTTGTATGTGTGTTTTAGTTATTTTTCTTATTTATATTTTTGTTGTTTCTTGCTTCAAGATCGTGCAATGACCAAACTCGATTGATGTATACTAAGGAAATTATCATTATACTACACATCTATGATAATGGAGGTATTTACAATGAGCATAATTCTTATTATGATTACCCTCCCTACCTCTTAGACTACCAAACGGGATGGAAATCCCTATTCCTTTCTTACAGCTCAAGAGCATTTATGTGAACCAATGGAACTCCAATTCTTTCATCTACCAATCCAAGAATAGATGAGGCAAGATCAATGGAAAGAAGGATGATGCTTCAAGAAATAGCTCAACTCTAAGAAGAAATTACTTAATTTCAAGGAGAAATGGTTAGATTCTTCAAAAACCAAGGCACGTCTAAAAAAGGTTATAAGACCAACTTGTCCAAATTTAAGGAATTATAAATGGTGAAGAATAATGGACTCCAATACTCCTACTAATGGGTGAAGAACCGGTTCAAGAAGAACATATTGAAAATATATTGCAAGAAACCGGTTTCCAAAGTCTCATAAATTTAAAGTCACAACAACCCGGTCACTCAACACTTATGTATATGGGTGTGAGTTTATGCTAGTTACAGTTGTGCAACTAAGGAAGTACCATTTGGGGTGTTCATGGACAAAGAAGCGGCTCAAGGAAGAGAAAGAGAAGGATACTTCCCAGAAAAAGCTGTGGAGGCACAATCCACTAATGCCAGAGTTTAAATCATTGGAGATTTTGAGGAGATCAACAATGGTGCAAATTTACTAAGGATTACAACATCCTTGGAAGCCTACTTAGTGTAGAGGGAGCATTTCTTTCTCTTTTATTTATAATACTTTTTTAAATTTACTTGCTTTAATTTGAGTAGTTCCGTGGATAATAAAGGCTTGTAACCTTGGGATTAATTTAGTTAAGCTTTCTTGTTTGTGAAAGATTTTTGGATGTTCTTGATCAAATTTGATTATTGATGATAATGATTAATGGCAATATAGTATTCTTGTGATTATTGTAATAATTGTTAGATGAACTTGAACTTGGTTTGATACTTGATTATAGAAAATATGCTTGTTGAGATATTAGACTTGCTAAGTCTTGAGTTAATTCTTGAGGAAATAATATGAATGCTTGACATATAATTGAGAATAGTTTTGTTTGTTGAATGACTTTTTTAATGGTAATTATGTGGAACCTAAGTTTGAGAGAGGAATTGGGCATGTAGATAACCCATTTATTGTGTTAAACTCCGTTAACCTTATTTGTGCTTTTCTTCCTTAATTTGTTTGGACCTCATAAAGTCTCAATGATCCCTTCTTAATGTAGCATTTTTGGTTTGACTACAAAATGATAGGTAATCTCTAGACTCGTGTGTTTAACGGTAATAGTATTTGTATGACTTACTTAGAATTGCTCTTTGCTTAACTTTATCTAGTGTTGTGCTCATTGTTGATGAATTCCATATTTCAAGGTAAAATTCTTGTTCTAAGTTCACTTTGTGCTTAATTATTTACATTCACATTTATTTGATTAATATGTTATCCATCTTCTAGATGGGCTTTTTGTTGTCTAAGTGTAATTCAAAATCATTCCCTTGTATTATGTCTAGCTAGTTTCCATAAAGCTAAGCTTTTACACTTTTTATTAGTGTTTGTGTTTCATGTGATATGAGTGAATTGTTGGATCAGTAATATTTATCGTTGAATAAATTGACAAGTGTGGTAGTGTCTACTATCTTATTTATTGGGAATGGTATTATTTTTGTGTTGTGGTAGTTGGAAATAGGTGTTGAATATAAGTTGCCTTACATGCAAAAAAATGGGATTTAACCCTTGAAACTCAATAATATTTTTTATTATTTCAAGAATAGTTTTCTTAACTAGTTTTAACTTCAAACTTTACTTTTTTCGTAGATTTTTTCTAATGCTAAGTTCAATTAATGGTGGATATAGTTAAACATTTCAAGATTTTTGAGAATTGATTTTGAGTGTTGAAAGAAATGACTTATGCCATCCTTTGATCATGTTGTATGAACTTGCATTTTGGGATACTTTTAGGATTTTATTGAGGTTCGGTTTGGTACATTGATTGGGGTAGTGTAAACCTCCCATTTTAGGCAAGCTATCCGGAATTTTGGAAATGATATAGACATTTTCTTGAACCATTTGAGTAAAAAAACCTACTTTATATTAATATTATCACTAGTATTCCCATTGAAACTTATAGCCTAATTTCTTTTTTAACCACATATCTTAGTTATTCCACTTTATTTATTTATCGTCTCTTCATCCCATCGCTTTAGTCATTGTGAAATTAATTGTAGCTCTCTAGTGTAATTGTCAAGATTCCTATGATGGTTTTATGAAGAGTTTTTGTGTATGTGTTGGGAATGAAGTCAATAGCTCAATTTTATTTATATTTCTCCTTATGTAATTGTTATTATATTATTGCGCAAATGTGAAATATATATTACAAATGTTATGTTTTTATTGAAGAAAATGTTCATCTTGCCTTCAAAAGTTGATAAAGTATGATATAATGTTTTTGTACTTCAACGTATAAATTGGTTAAATAAAGTTGGTTTTGGGACTTATATGTATAGAGTACTTGTCCAAGAGTTTGTATTGGATTGACAGGTGCATTTAAATGTGATTTAAGCCACTTTTATCCAAATATATCCTATTTTAGTACCTTAGCCTATATTGCAACCTTTTAAAAGTTCTAAATGATCTTTAATCTAGGCTAATAGATATTAGAGAGTTGGGGTGAAACATTACTTCAGTTAATGTTCCTTGCTAAACCTTGTGGTGCCGACAAATATCCTTGTGTGTTTATTTGTATTGATTTGTGTTTTCCAATAAGTCCTTATGATTTTTCTATACTTGAGATAATTTTTGAAAAACTTGACTTGATTGTTCTTGATCAACATACATTTTAATTATCATTCAATTAATTCTTTATTAGTTAAAGTAATTTTTATAATCAAAACTAGTATATACTTTTATAAATGAATGGGTGGATAAAAATATTGAGTTTATTGAGTTAAGACCCTATTTTCACTTTTGACTATGCAATAGAATTTAACATTTCAATCTCAATTCCTTGATAGTGTTATGTATTTTGTGTTATGTAATTGTTGTTCTTTAACCTTTTGCTCGAGATGAGAAAAAACTTAAGTTTGGAGGTGATAACTCTAAGAAACTAAACTTATATGTATTCTAAATTTAAGTATTTTTGCCGTAGTTTCAAACATTTGTAGTGTGCAAGTGTTGTTTTTGTTAGTTTTTGCTTTTATGTTGTAAAATGTAGTAGTTGTGTCAATTAAGTGTTTTTGATGTTATTTTAATATTTTTATATAATTAATAAAGTGTATTTATTTGTACGATTTGATTAGAAAAAATGGAGAGACAATCGAACGAGAAACGTATCAATTCAAGCCATTAAGCATCATTGACTGGGGTTAAAATTTTGAAGAAGGAAAATTATTGACTGAGGTTAATATAGAAAAATTGCTACTAGAATTTTAACTGTGCTTATTGACCATGATCAATAATCTTAGGGTAAAAAACGTCCAAAATGAGGCTATTTGTGATTGAAACTTCTCTCCCAAACCTAATACTATATAATTACCACATTTAAATATTTTTTCTCACATGGGTTAGAATGTGTTAATAGGTGTAAAAGTAGGCTAGAGTTCTCTTTCATTTTCTTACCCATTTGGGGAGAATTTTCTTATATTAGATATAGTGTAGTATAATTTCCAAACTCCTAGTTGTAGATTGAAGACTCAGTATAAGAATTCTCTAGTTTATGCTTAATTTCATTTACTTCATGTTAAATTAGTATAGTTTAGTTTAATTACTTTCATTAAAATGCTTTCTTTACTTGGTTTCTTAGATTAGTTGGTAAATTAGTTTATGGGGTTTCCTTAAAAATGCTTTCTTAGGAATAATTTGTAGTTAGATTAGTTAATTAGGGTAGATTAGTTTGTGGGCTTTTCATACAATTGCTTTATTTACTTGTTTACTTAGTTTAATGGGTATATTAGTAAATGGGTTTTCTTCTTAAATTTTTTTTTTCTTAGTGATATAGTTTAGATTACGTAATTAGGGTACATTTGTTATTGGGTTTTCTTTAATTATACTTTCTTAGTGATAATATTTGTAGTGTAGATTAGTTAATTACTTCCATAAAATGCTTTCCTTTTTAATTACTCTCTTAAAATGCTTTCTTTTTATGTGCCTTCTTTAATTGATTTCTTTAAAATGTTTTCTTAGTGTTAATGTTTATTTTAATGCATTAGATAGACTTTAAATTGCTTTCTTAGTCCTTTAAATTTTAGTTTTAGTTAAATTTCTTAAAATCAATCATTTCAACTAATAATCTAACCAAATAATTGGTAGTCACCAACCAATCCTTGTGGATTTGATCCCTAAATTATTTTACTGCTAGTTAACAACTGTATGCTTGCGGGATATTGCCTAGATTAGTCGTAAGATGTTGATATTTTATAAATTTTATAACTAGGTATTTTCTCAAAGAGCATCAGTTATGCATAAGGTAAATTATTGAGAAATTTGCAAAGGATTGATGTGTCCACTTGATGTTTGATAGAATATCTAATAGTAGGGCTATAAATAAACTCAATTTACTCGATAGTCGATAATCTAACTCAATTCAGTAAGAGTTTGTTCGAGTTTAGCTTGTCAATAATCAAGCAAAACTTGAACAAAATTTAGTATATTTAATTTTTTTTTATATTTGGACCGAACTTGACTAGATAAGCTAAAAATTTTAAATTTATATGTAAAAATTACAAACTGTTCGATCTCGATTCAAGTTTAACTTGATAAAAGTTCGTTTGAATTCATCTCAAAGGATAAACAAGCCAAATTTGAATACTAGAGTATCTGATTTGTTTATATTTATTTATATCCCTACCTAACAAATACAAAACAAATAAATTGGAGATAGATTGCAAGGGTTGTAGGGGTAGTTTTGTGCCTTTCTAGTTTTATTGTATTTGGTTTCGGCATTGTCCAGACACTAGTAGCGGTAGAGAAAAAAAGATATGTTATTTTGTATGCAATTTCTTTTTAGCAATATGCTACATCCTAAACATGTCTAAGATTCAAAAAAGAAACAATGAAGGAAGCCATGGACAGAGGGAGCAGAAAATGAAATGATGAGAAAAGGAGAAAGACAACGTGGACAGAGGAAAAGGAAAGATGAAGGGAGTTTCTCCGTGAGCATATAATTTTCTTTGTTGGTGATGGAAGCATTTGAGTATTAATAGAAGTTAAACTCAACTTTGACTTCTAGTGGAAATTAAATGGAGGACACATGTTATTTAATTAGCACGTACAATAGAGAGTGTAACACAATTGAGGGTAATAGAAGACTTAAAGTCATTGCATGTATAGATGCTGGACTTTTTTTTTAATACTTTGAAGTTCAAAATTACATAAATTGAAGGACAATAAATGAAATTTTCTAAAAAGTATGGAAGGGACAAAATTTTGTATTTTCAAAAGGCGGGCATTATTTTCAGAGCAAAGATTATCTAGCCAGAGCAAAATTATCCTATATGACAAAACTATCCCTTCAACACACTACTGCATCCTCTGTCGATTTTTTTTTTCCTAATTTTATCTCCTTCACTTCTCCTCCTTTGCCATGCTGTAGAATAGAAGTGTTACTCCCTCACGGGAACGTCCTTCCCTCAGTATTTGATCCCCTCTAGTCTTATTTTCCCGTGGTCATAGCCTCTCGCCATCTCCTTCTTACTACCTTATTTCATAGTTGATCTCCCACACAACCTCTCATAGATATCAAACTAGTCCAGTCTCACATGCACAAGGTAAAGGGGGAAGAACCACCAATTGTTCTATTCAAATCCTCATAAAATATTATAAGTGGGTTTGATTTCTCTTTAGTTTGTTTTTTTAATCTACTGATTGTATGTTGATTTGTTTTCTGTGGGAAGATTGAAAAATTTTGGCCTTAATTTGCAAACAAATTGCATAAAACAACTATTTCTTTCTAATGCACATTACATGCTTGTGAAAATGAATGAACTGAAAGTATTCTTGTGTGTCAGTGTTTTGGCTTGAGAATGAAAGAGCTCCAGGGCATATTATGTTTGCTTTGTTGTTGCTATCACAGAACAAATGAAACAAAAATTTGGTGAAATGGATAGTGATATGTCAAAATAAAATTTAGTATTGATTTCAAAAAAGAAAAACAGGAATTGTTTTAAATTAAAATAAATCTGATGAAGAAGAATATCTGAGTATCAATGTTCAAATGAAGGGTACAACAAGGAAGAGATAGGTATATATAGTAGTAGGACTAGGGATAGTTTTGCACATGAGGGAAATTTGCTCTGGCCCCATAATATTTGCTCTGATAATAACGCTAACCTTTTCAAAATAACTTAACAGAGACTAACGTTTTCACCTAAGCAATTTATAGCATTATTGCGTTATGAAGAGTAACACTTGTTGAAATCATAATCTATTGGATGATATATTTTTTTTGTCAATAAAATTTTTTGCTAAAGTACATAATTGAGTATTTATCCTAAGCCAAGAAAATACGTAAAAGACTGCAAAATTGTATCTATCTCAAATCACAATCACATTTTAGAAGGGGAATCATTTATATGCGAAAACCCATTTTTGAAAATAAATCCATTGTTATTTTCAAATAGATTATGAAGTTTTAGTAATTCTTGTAATGTTAAAATTTCACAAACTTTAGAAAAGATTTTTTTCATTTGTTTTAAGGTCAGAATTAAAGCCATTTCCATGTAACATTTGCTAAAGGGGTATCTTGAAATATTTGAACAAAACTTAGATAAGTAACTTTTGATAAACAAAAAAATTATTCAAATTGATTAGTGATTGAGAAAGTGTAGCAAAATTACCATAATAAGAATAAATGCAAAGTGTATTCAAATCATTGTGAGAGGGAAATAGTTTACGTACATCAATCATATCTAGCAATTTATCAAAATTGGTTAGTAAACTTTGATTAAAAAGGGATTATAACACAATTCAAATGTGTCTATACATATTTATATTTTTAGAAAAATGTGCCTACGGAAATTATTTGAATTGAAAAAAAAAATCAACTCTAGATTTATGGAAGCTAGAAGAGTTAAGGCCTGATAAATTTTTTGGTCTCCCCACAGGCCACATCCCTTAAAAACAGATACGAAATTTTCCCACTTGATCAATCGTTCTTTCAAAATGACAGCCATGCCCAAAAAGAAATTGATGAAAAATGCGGCCTGATTCACCTGTCCCCCTTAGTGATGTCCACGGTTCCGGTTCTAAGAAAAGGTAGAACCGGTACCAGAATGAAACCTTGGGAGCCAGTTCCCGAACTGGCACATCCGGTTGGTATCTCCGGCTTCGTCTGATTTCGATCACGGTTCTGATTCTGATCTCGGTTTTGATTTCAAATTTTTAAAAATAAAATATTTAAAAAATTATAATACAAGTTAATATGAGAAAAAAATTATATTTTATTTATATGTCAATCGTAGATTTTGTTTTTAGAAAAAAAAAAAAGTATACTATTGCATTATTTATTGAACCATTAAAAATTGAAGTAAAGATACATTTTGACTAATTTATAACTAAAAGATAATTTAAAGAAAAATTAAATGTATCAATTACATTGGCCTATAAGTCTATAATAGGCTAAGGTCATTAAGAATTTCTTCAAATCGTCCGAATTTGTTCTACTTGAAGAAGCAACTATAGTACTCTTATCACTCTCGTTCATATTTGCTTCGGCCTTAATCTCAATCTTCTAATCCCTTATACTCGCATCGTACCAATATGCTAATAATGCTTAAATCTCCAAATGGTCGGGGCTCAATTGAGACCGTCTCTCGTCCAAAATGCTCCCACCCACACTGAAAACTTGTTCGACCGCTTCAGTTGGTACTGGTGTTGCTAAAATCTACTTTGCAATAAGAGAAAGAATAGGGTAAACCTTTGACTTATTACCCAACCATTCCAGTACCGAGAATTCTTTGCCTTCCATTTGCTCCTGGCTATCATCATCTTGGAACTCAAAAGAAGTAGTTAGATAAATATCAAATTCCTTGCCACTAGCACCGCCCCTTGACCTTTTCAAAGTATGTAATATTTTTTTAGACAGGGGGATATTTATAGTACTAGTAGTATTAGTAGTATTCCGTGGACTACTACTAGCATTATTATCACCACTACCCGGTATGAGTCTGCAGAATTTGAGTTTGATAATCACTATATAATGTACGAGTACACTCTTTAGTCATTTCAACAACTTCAATTGAATCCACTACATTGTCTTTAAGAACAATATATTCTGACATTTTATTTATTATAGTATAATATGCTTCCAAATATTGCATCAAACCATCAATTTTAACACGAGGATCTAAAATAGAAGCAACTAAATAAATAGGTGGAATATGATAATAATAATTAAGCCATTTTTGTAACATATCAATAACAACACTTTGCAAAATAATGTAGAGAAAGCATAAAATTTGTATTAATGAGTATTTATATATACATTTGTTCACTTAGGGTCTGTTTGGTTCACGAATTAGATAAGATAGGATGTTTCATTCTTAGACAATTAATCTTGGGAGGAGTCATCCCTGAATGATTAGCGTGTGTGTGTGTCTATATATATATAAACTTCTGATCTTACTTTCGCTTAGTAACAATGTTATCCTTGAATAGCTATAACTGATTGCATAACTATCTTATTACGACTATCCCTAAACGACAAATATCTACTCCATAGGACGCTCACCTTCATCAGACCCTCTCCATAGCCCTGAGAAACTATCCTCACATCACGCAAAGAGTACCTTAAAATGGCTCATATACTGAGACTTTATAAACAGCCTATTCCTGCTCCATTACTGGTCCTGATCCATATCGTAGGGCCTATAAAACACCTCATTAAAATTAAGCAATATATATATGTGTGTGTGTGTGTGTGTGTATACATACACATACGTATATATATTTGTGTATATATATATATATATATGTATATATAGAAATATATATATTTGTGTGTGTGTATATATATGTATATATATATACACACACAGATATATATATATATATATATATATGTGTGTGTGTGTGTATATATACATATACACACACACACACATATATATATGCACGCACGCATGCACGCACACGCACATGCACAGATATATATAAGAGTTCTTATATTTTTGCGAGATATATATTGTAGATTTAGAGAGTTTTTCTTTCAAGAGGTGATCATCAAAATCTAAAATCAAGAGCAAGAACATTAGATTTAAACTGTGGTAAAAGTTTCTATCCATCTTCCTTATTCTCTTATTTCCTTGTTAGGAGATTTTAAATACTTTCTTGCTTGTTTATTTAGTTTTAGTTTTGAACTAAATACTTTCTAGGGTTTCAATTGGATCTCAACATTTAGTTTGAATATTAAATCTCTATCTTTCTTTCTTTTTTTTCCAAAGCGGAAACATTCTAATCTAACGTACTCTACAGGAGTCTACAAGGGGATCCAACTGGGTACTATTAAGGGATTAGAGAATTCTCTCCAGACCAAACAAAGGTGCTTTGGCACCTGCCTGGATTTCTGCAAGGTTTGGGGTTTGAACCCCTGACCTTACAGCGGATAATGTTTTATGAGGCATCTACTGGCCAACTCCACTAAGTGGAGTTGGTTTATTAAATCTCTATCTCTCTAGGGCTAAATCTATGTTTAATGTTTTCAATTGCTTAATCATCAATTCATATGAACTCGAAACTCTAATTTGAAATTGAAAAAATGAAATTAGAGTTAGACAAGACTTAATTAATCTGTATTTAATTTATTTGCATTAGTTAAATAAATTATTCGTATATAGGATAGGAATATGCCTATATACTTCAGTATACAAATTAGGGTTCATTTGCAATGCATTCATGCTAATTTTAACTCACATAGGAATATAGTGAATTGATTTCAATTGACACTATTAGAAAAAACTCTTTTAGCAACGGGATTTGTTTCAATTGACAAGACAATGAAATAATCATGTGTACGGTATGAATCATAATTAAATTACAATAAAATGGCTGTCAGTTTAACATTTTTATCGAAAAGACAACATAAATGAATTCAAAATCTTGCGTGCTACAAATAAGAATTAAGAATGTGAAGAGTATATTTTCAACTATTTTCTATGGTTTTCTACCTTAAAAATTCTATACGGCTTGAGAAACCGTTTTGTTTCACCACATCCCATAATAGATGTGGGCAATCGGTTGACCTTTTCCACCCCTTCTTCAAAGACAACTCCCATTCCCATGAAAAAATGAGATTCAATATGGCAATGAAAAAGCCAAACACCAGGATTATTAGCACGAAATCTCAATGCTGTCCAGCCATAAGGGTGTATAGGCACTGTATTCTTCATTATCGGATTAACAAGATTGTACTTCTCTGAATCTATTGAGATGTTGAACTTGCCCGTGCCATAGCCTAGTACCCAAAAATCATGACCATGAAGATGCCAAGGATGTGTTTCACTATTATTCACGGTCATTGTATTTGCATTCTGCAAGATTAGATCAACTGTCGAGTTGAACTTGAGCTGATAAATCGAATTGCTAGTAGTAGCATTCACATTTTTTGCAACGCTATAGATGTCATAATTTGTAGCATCGTAGCCTTCTGGAGGAGGGGTCTGCTCAAATGTGTGTAACAAATTTTAAAGTTTAAGTGCTATTAAATAAGGCGTGTGAGGTAGGCCGAACGAGACATTGTTGACAGACCAGCGGACGTGTCCATCAATCCTGTTTTGTGTGTTGAGCATAACAATTACTCTATCTGGTCTTTCAGGAGGAGCGTGGATGTAGCCTTTGAGGGCCTTAATTGCCTGACTTTGCGCAATTCTTGGAGCGACATCATTCCATCGGGGTCCAATAGGTGGAATTGTTGGGGGACTTCTTAGTCGATGATTTGGATAGTAATTGATTATGCCTAATCCGTTTGGAGTGGTGCTATTTCTGCTAACGACGTGTGCACTAGCCCAATAATTCCTCGAAGAATCTTGATCGGCTTTGATCAAGACTGAATATGTCTCTCCAGAGTAGATGAAAAGATTTTGTACAACAAATGGCTCTACATTGTGCCCATCAGCTTCCACAACAGTCATATTGTGTCCCTGCAATATAAAATTGGATGCAACAATCAGTTACTGACAAAAATGCTGACCACATTGTCTTTGATCCTTTTTAAAAAAAAAAAAATTGGGGATAATCTTTAATAATTTTGAGCCAGCTAGAAAAGCATGTGAAGGGATTCTCTTTTTTTTTTTTTAAAAAAAAAAAAAAAAAAATTTCTTGATAGAGGAAAATGTACAAGAAATTATATTTGTACCTCAATTTCGAAACTCAAGGCCGAGAGGGCGGTTAAGCTTCCGATCCTAAGCCGATATGTTTTGCCAGGAACTACTGTCAATGAGAAAGGCGAACACTCTGGATTTGTAGCATTGCAAAGACCGGTTTCGATCCCGGGAGTGCTGCAGTTGAACTTCCCTCTCCCTTGTATCAGAATTGACTGTAAAGTAGAAGCAAATGCATTAAATTTTCGATCTCTTGCTAAAGTACACAGATGAGTGTAGTAGTATTATATATATATATATATATATATATATATATATGTTAGTCAAAAAAATTACCTGAGGTTCCCCAACCCAAACAAAGGGAATTGAGGCCAGGCCAGTTGCTATATGTGTTCATAGGTGCTCTTGTGATACCAATCAGTAAGAATGACGCTTCGATCATAGTCGTACGAAAAAGGCTCAGACTCTCCATCAGGCAGCGAGACGCGGATTAATCCATATAGCCCCGATTCTCTTTGCATGCCATAATGTGCATGATACAAATATGTTCCAGGCTGCAAAAGAAAAAAGTGACAAATTTGAAAATCAGAAACTGAAAACTAAAGAAAAAAAGTAAAATAAGACTTATAAATTATTGGTCAGGTTAAAAAGGGCTAGAACTGTTCTAACTTACTCTATCAACAACAAATTTGTATACGAAGGTATCTCCTGGAACAATTGGACATTGTGTCACCCCCTCTGTTCCGTCAGACCAAGGTGTTCCATGCTGCACAAATCAATCAAAGCAGTTTTTAAAATTTGGTATGATCACCAAACCTTGTGGTATCTTAGATAGTTAGGGGATTAAAAAATAATGACACCTTGCATTTTAGCCATCCCATCGGCTAGTTGTGATGCTATTGTCCACCCCATATTACGGGATGAGTAGCACATAATTACTTAAAGAAATGAGAACTAATTTGAGGATAAATTGATCAGTTCCTCTCTTGATTACCTGTCGGATTCCGTGCCAATGAATTGCAACATTCTCAGTCAACAAGCTGTTTTTGAGCTCAACAATGACAGTATCACCTTGCTGTGCATTGATAGTTGGTCCTGGACTTCTTCCATTGATTGTAATCACCAATCTCTTATAGCAATCTGGAGACTTATACTCATATTTCACCTCCCATTTGTGATATCGAACTTTAGCTTCAACCGATTGAAAAGCAAAAGAAGCAAAACAAAGAAACAGACAAAATCCCAACAACTTTTTTGCCAAACTTCTGCATTTCAGAAGCTCAGCCATTTCTTCAAATGTTTCTTGAAGTTCAAGCAGCCCGGATTTTTTTTTGTTTTTATTAAGGCAATGTAGCTTTGGAATGTTACCTTTTCTTGCTGATTTGTTCGAGATGACCAAGACAGCACAAAATTTATATAGAGAGGGGTTTTCAGAGACTATTCTAACAAATTGCTGATTTCTTAAGGTGACCAAGACATGAAGTAGGCTCAGAGTTTCCTCTTCTCTTCCAGTTTCCTTCCTTGTGTATATTGTAGACTATCGTAAAGTGGAATAGTTAAAACTCTTTGACTTTCCAGCTTTTGACTAGTAGTATGTGCTTCTAGGTACTCCCATATTTTCAACTCCAAATATTTTGTTCTTTTTGTTTTAGAGAAAATTTTTACTGCGAATATTAGCAGGATTTTTCACCATTAAGTAAATTATTCCCTTATTTTACATTTTCAAGCCTAGAGGTTCGACTGAATTGGGACGGCAAAATTCAACTTTGTTTGAAGAAGTTGAACAAAGACCTCATGCTAAACTCCATGTTCAACTTTTCACTCCAATCCGAAAATGATGATACATTGCAGTTTCAATCTTCAAAGTTTACGTACTACATCAAAGTCCCCCAAATATCAATGAAAGCATTGAAATCTGGCTCTTAGTATTTCTATCTTTAACCAAATTGGTTTCAAATTTCAACGAAAATAAATGTGATCCCTAACGTTTTTAATTTTGACAAAAAAAGGGACAATTGTTAGAATTTGGCAAATCACTAACAATGATAATCCAATGGATCTTAATTAAAATAATAAATAAAAGGGTTAAAAATTTCTCTAGAAATCACTTTCCATGTTTAACAAAAATGAGCCCAATATTTCTCAAAAAGTTGCAAATTGAAATTGATAATACCATTAGCTTGAAAGTGAGAAATTGATTCTCAGGGTTAGAAATTTTAATCTATTGTTTCGATTAACATACAAGTAACTTTCACCATTTTGCAATTGCCCAAATTCTACTAATTGTGCTTGTTTGTCTAAATTAAAAACATTAGGTGCCATATTTATCAATTACCCTTTTGGGTCAAAAGTGGAGCATTAGGGACCATATTTATTTTCACTGAAATTTTAGGAACCACTAAGGTATAATTTCTAAAACTTTGAAGACTAAAAATGTAATTCACCCTATATCTAGATCCCATAGGCAAAATTAGAGTGATTAAGTAATTATTTGTGTTGGTTCTATTTGTGAATCTTGATCTAAACAAGAACCAAACTGGTAATGTGATATATGCTAATAAAATAAATCTGTGTGATTCTTATTTAGATCATAAGATACACAAGTAAGATCATAAGCTAGATTCTTGCAAGAAAATATTTTCTAACTAACAGATAAGGGACTAGATTAAGTAACTATCAAATGTTTGGTACATTTGCTTTAGGGTAATTTACTTTACCTCTTATTTAGGGTTATTATTCTCTAATGTTATCTTTTAGATATTAAAGTTTTGGACTTAAGGTCAAATCTAGTGGTATTTGATTTTTAAATAAATTATATTTTTATCCTAAATTATAACTATGTGGACAAATTTACCCATCGTATTTTCTTTTCATAAATGCCTCGTTATTTGGACAAAATTTTTTTTATTTTGCTTCTTGTCATTGGTAGATCTCTATCATATGATTTGAAATACTTTGAACAAATTGTAGAGTTTGATGAATTTTAAAACTTGGCGATAAAAGATGAAGAACCGTTGAATCAGGTCAACAAATAAGAGAAAAATAACAAAATGAATCATGAAAAAAAAAGACAAAAAAAAGAATGATATTTATAGAGCTAGCCTTCTATTTATCCAAGTTATAAGAATATTTTGGTAAAAAATAGCAATAATTCTAAGTTGGATTTAATATAAAGACTTAGTGCCTAAAAGATAATAATAATTACTAAAGTGGAAGTAATCTAAATATTAAGGAGTAAGTAAAATTAACCTTTTACTTTAACTTGCCGGTCGGGTTAATTTTATTTTATCACCTTAATATTTAAGGTCACTATTACTTTATTTTCTAATATTATTTTTTAGATATTTAAATTTTTTCATTAAATTCAACTCAATATTTATTCTCCTTTTGACAAAAATACCCTTATTCTCTCTTCTTTGTTTTTTTTTTTTTTTAAATTTTTACTTGGTTCAATTTTTCCTTCTCTCATATTTTATTGACATAATTCAATAATATATTTTTATTATTCAATAATTTTTTACTTGAATAAATTTCATCAAACTCTATTTATAGAAAAAAAATAAAATATTAGTGTCATGGGAAAGACGTTTGAAATGTCATATTAGATAAAAAAAAAAATCTAACACCGTTAATTTTGACTATTAATCCAAGAACTTAAAATATAAAAGATAACGTTAAGAATTAAATTAATATTCACGAGTAAAGTGAAATTAATTTCTTTTTTTAAAAAAGCAATCTTTTCCGTCTTATATTGACCGATTCCGGGGACATCGTATGGTCAAAGAAAAACATGGGTGGGTGGGTGGCACTTTTCCGTGCATGTGACACCGCGTTGTCAATTCTATATTGACAAAATTATAATATCTCGAATCAAATAAAGAAAAGATAAAGTTGAAGATTCCGCATCAACTTTTGGCTGAAGAAAGGCTAGACTTTTTCCATATTTTCTTTTTTTTCTTTTTTGGAAAATGGCCGCAAGAGTGCCTCAACTTTTTTACTTTAATTGAAATAATTCTTTAATTTTTTTAGTCAAGATAATTCTTCAAATTTTATTTTTTAGTCAAAATAGTCCTTTTGTAGTGGAACTACTACAAAAACCTCTTTTTATTTTTTTGATAAATTGCACATGTGAGCCCTGTGGTTAGTTATTTTATACATTAGCATAATTTGAAATTTTATAAAATTTTATTGCCAACTTTTAAAAAATAAGATCTAGTGATTGACTAAGGAGATCTAGCAGTAGGGCTATAGATGACTAAACAGGTTGGTGCTGGAGTTAGATGGGTGACAGTTTCGGTTGGGAAAAAGGGAAGAGGGAAGGGTTAGGATTTTAAGATTTTATTTTAATTTTGTAAAAAATAAATGTTTCATTTTTTTTGAAAATTGTTTTGAATTTTTTTTTTCATTTTTCACTCCTTCAAATTAATTTCTTTCTTAAATTTTCATTTTACACTATATGGGGATTATGTGAAAAATAAGTAAACCTCAAGGGGTGTATGTGAAATTTATCAAAAATAGGAAAAGATTTTTGTGGTGGTTCCACTATAAAAGATTTGTTTTGACTAAAAAATAAAAGTTAAAAAACTATTCCGACTAAAAAAAGTTGAGAGACTATTTTCGCAAAAGTAAAAAAATTGATGGACTATTTCAATGATTTTCCCTTTTTTTTCTTTGGGATAGGAAATGGAAAAAGAAAGACTCGACTTTATTAATGAGTATAGTCATTATGTTACAACTGGGAAGGCCCAACTAGCAATCCAGCTAGCATGTTCCTCTTGATAGTGAAAATTGGTCCCTAATTTCTACAAATTGCTCAAATTGTTATATAGCAGCTATTATTTTCTGTTGGAATTCAATAAATTTTTATGGTAACTTTCCTCAAAATCATCGACTGAATAACAACAATACCATTATAGTTTGCAGGTTTGAGTAAATTTATAGCGATGGGAGCCCCATGGTCTGTGCTGTAATTGTCCTTTGATAAATAAGACCTCACAGACTACAAAATGTAAATGGAATAATCTAAAATGGATAAAGTAATCTTTTCAAAGGTAATCCTTTGGACTTCTATTGTAGTTTTTGCACCACCGCATTACCTCTTTCCCTTTCCCTAGAACTAATTTTTAAATAATATTTGCAATCTTAACATGTTTTTCAATTACATTTTATCACACAAATATCACATTTTAAAAAATTATTATAATAATTATTTCAAATAATATTTTAAAATAATTAATATTCTAAATAATAACTATCCAACAGAAGCCAGCATAATTATTTTGAAAGGGAGGAGTAAATGCACTTTTCACCTATTAAACTAAGCAACACGAAATAAAAGTGGAGAAATATTATATGGCATATGCATCTAGTTAAAAAGAAAAATTAAATCTACTGAAAGTGTTGTTTGCTAACGTAATTAATTGATATTTATTGCATATTGTTTACTAGTGTACAACGTAATATTGGGTGTTAGACCATATACACACACATATATATATATTACACAAAAATTTTACAGTTCTATTTTTATACTTTAAATGCTTATACAGTAAAATATCATTAGATTCAAAAATTTATACTGTATAAACTTTTAAAACTAAGGGAATGATTTCCTAAATGAGATTATAAAATTCCCCTATATTACATGTTGTCTTAAATATTTGAATCAATTTAAAGCAATCGATATAATGTGGTATAAAGTTAAATGAGTCTAAGTCATTTCATTAGTATAAGTTTTACCTATAGAAACCTTAATATCTTATTTTCTAATTTATGATTGGCAAAACTTAGAAATAAGGAAACTGTGTTATGATCACCAAATTTTACATATGTTACTTCTCCAGAATTTCATTATGTGAAAAAAGAAAATTCTATTCTTTAAAATACATATCATAAATTCAAGAATCACATCCATTATAGATTAAGGTACACTTTCGCGTCTAGTCTCTAGTTATTTTATACATGATAATTAAATATAAAGTATCCGTGTTATAATAATATTGATTATTATGATATTAAAATTTATTTGGTATTTTAACTCATAATCCTTAGACAAACTTTTATCAAGTTTTATAGAGGCATCTAAATTGCTAAACAGACTGTTAATTTCCTCTTTTGTTTAATTTGGGGTAGTTTTTAAATAGTTAGAGCATTTTTCTTTAAAGCCAATACATAATTAGTATAATTACAGCGGTAAAACATATCGATTTCTTGTCATAAACCAAGATTTGTGTTGTGCAAGTTGACTTCATATCAAAGTTTTTTTTTTCAATCAAACTTTAGATCAAAGATAGATAATCAAAATAAAAGTACAATAAGTGTATGTGTACCACATGCATAACTTCAGTATCAAACAACTTGTAATAAATTCTAACCAGTGTGGACAGTTATAACTAGTTGCATAACTTAATTGCTAATAGCGGGCTTTTATGCAGTGACGGATCTACTAATATGTCTTAGACTTTTATCCTATTAATTTGTAATTGTGCCCCGACTAAAAAAAAAAAAAGGTCCATTTTAGATATTCAGTTTTAGAAAATTTTTGTTTTAATCCTCACTAATTTGTAGAAAGCCAAGATATATGCCTATATACAAGTAGTTAAATATCAATTATTAATAAAAGAAACAAGTAATAAAGATAATCTAGTATTTTAATGATGATTACAATTACAAACGAATGCTTTAAGGAGTTATTGTTTACTAAAGATTTTTTTTTTTACAAAAAAATTTCATACTTGAATAAGTTGTAGTAGATTTAATTATTCGTTCATTAAATTGTCTTATGTTATTTTTTATTTACACACATTTATACTTATTTATATTTGCTATGTAAAATTATTATTGTACAAAATTATTTATAAAATTAAAAAATATATTAATTCTGCCTCCACTAAAAAAAATTTCTTGCTCCACCTAGCTTTTATGTACATAAACAAGGTGCTTATACCGACTTGGACTCCAGATCACCAATCCGTATTGTCCAAAACCGCATGACTCAACTTTGTTAACTTTGTCCATATAATATCCAATTCGTATTGTTCAAAACTTAAAAGTTATAAGATTAATTTTCACCATCTTAATTTTATTAGTAAGTGATATGTAAATATCACAATAAATCACAAGAATATATTAGTGGCTTGTCCTATGCCCTTATCCTTGAAGTGAAGAGTAACTTATAATTTCTTCCTAAATCTTTTTCTTATAAAAAAAACAAAAAAAAAAAACAAAAATAACATACTTGTCAACGATTTAGACTATATACCTGTACATGTAACACGTTACGCGTATTGGACTATACATCATAGACCAGACCAAGAAAATAATAATAATAAAAAAGTATGTTGATTTTCACCAAAAAAAAAAAAAAATCCAAACACCTAATATCTTTTTCCTACGAAAACGACCTCACTCAAGACAAAAAGTTAAGCTTTTCTTTAAAAGTCAATATACATGTCGTATATTTAAGGTATTGCCTGTGAAACTGTGTAATGTCAGTTTCTTATAATCAATAAACCAGAAATAAACAAGAAATCGAATTCTAATAAAGCAAACAAAATTTGTTTAATCATATTAGTACCAAAAATATTTAACAGTTGTTTTTAAAGTAAATACGTATACTTGGATTTGTTATTTCTCTCCTCAAAAACATGTTTCTCTTTTGTTGATGTGTGACAAAATATATATATATATATATATATATATATATATATATATTTGTTGCTAATAAACAAGAGTCAGATATCTGGTGGAAAATAACCGGATATATGAGAGGAAATACGAAACTTGTATTCTAAAATATCGAACTTACAATATTGAACCTTTTGATAAAGAAGTGCATACTGTCACGGAAAGTGTAGTATTACATCTACTTGTCTGCTTGATGATATTGTACAAAGTGTATGTTAGAATATTAATTTTAGTGGACTTATTAATCATTTAATATTTTAATATTATTATTATTATTTTCTCATATTCAATCGTAGTTTGATAAAATTATCACGCAAAAAATTGAATAAATGTAAATATATAATATTAATTTAGAAAGAAATAAGAGTTTCATCTGATATATCCTAGTTTCATCTGATATATCCTTAAGGTAAATAAGTCTCATGATTAGCTCTATTATTGTAAAGTCTTATTGGTTAAAAAGTCTTTTATATTGTTAAATTCTATGATGGAAGGAGTTCTAAAATTTCTATAAATAACTCTTAGTTCCTCTCCTTACCTCATCTTATTTAGAGCGATTTAGTTTTCATATGGTGATGCTCAAAGCATGTTGTCTCAACAATAACTTAAATTGTATTTACAAATCATAAACAAAGATCCTATGTGAAGACCTGTCAATAATAATAATTCGATAATTATGTGTTAGGATAGAAATTCTAGATAGAATTTTACTCCTTCTTGGAGTTTATATGTGATAAGACCTAATTGTACTATTCGTATCTAAAGTGTGAGAATTTAGACCTATAAGGAGTTTACTACTCTCGTATCTATGAATATCCCCTTAACACATCAAAATTCACCTTACGTTCTGAGAGAAGAGTGACATATTTATCAAGAATTTTAGACATCCAAATAAAGTATGTGTTCTATTGTTATATTAAATAAATTATTTTTTGAATTTATGAATTTTATTTATTTATTTATTTATTATTTCTCTGCATTTATGATTTGGTATTTCCAAAAAAAAAAAAAATATGACATTGACTTAACGAGGAAGACTTTGTCTAAAATCAAATCATGACAGGAGCTTAAAGCTCTTGTCAGGCTGTACTACAATCTGGTCTTGGATCAGCAGTGGTATGCTGGACAAGACCAGACCAAAGAGTAATGATATTTTTTTTTGTAGTTTTGCAAAGTGGGTTTACAAGTTTGTTGTTAAATTGGTATTTAACCCAAAGGTTTTAAAAAGGTACTGATTAGGTCCAAATATTATTTTTTTAAAGTTTTGAATATGGTTCTGTGAGGAACCAAGTCAGTCCAGAATACTTTAAAATTCGTCTTTTAAGTCCAAAAAAGTTTTTGAAAATCTCGGTTTGACCCCATAGACTTTTCTAAAGTTACCATAGGATCTCAAAAGTTTCTTAAATTATTTTATGACCCTAAAATTTTATAAAATTTCAAAGAAAGTTTTCAAATATTTATTTAAGAACTCTAATATTTCAAGAAAGTCCTAACAAAGTTAAGAAAAATATTTTACACTTATGGATGCTTAGTGTTAGATTATTATAGCTTGGGATAACACTCAGGGTATGTTTCTAAGGCTAAGGACGACTGGATTATGGGGGAATAGGTTGGATATATTTCATAGGATAAAATATGTAAATTTAGAGTAAGGAATTTTAACTCATAGGATTTTATGAATTATTAATAGGAGCACATGAAAAGATACGACTGAAGGATAATTGACTTCTTGACATTCGAGGTAGGTGGTTCTTACCGTTTCGTTTTCAAAATTTGTCTGTAAAATGTCAATTCACTTATTTTGGTAACGCTCTAATTTTTCAATCATTTGTTAAACATTTTTTTTTGAAACTTTATTTCGAAAGTTACATTACGCTATGAACACGTACCATGTTGGGTAATTTGTGATTTTTATGTTATTGTAAAAGTATAAGTTACATTCCTTGGTTGCATGTGTATGTGAAAAACATGAGGTATCTCTATATATTAACAGTGTAATAGTCAGTGGCTAGACGACGATCTAATTGTGTCTAGTGAGTTAGGCCGACCTGTTGGCATCCTGCCTAGTGGGGGCTACACTATGTTGAGTACTCAAAACTGGTGAAGAAATATAGTTGTTATGTGGGTTTGTCATACGCAATCAACTGTACCATGTACTAAAACTCATGTGAATTGTCAAATCCAATTATGACAAGAATGTCACTATATGTATGTATGTGCCTCTGGAGGTACTCTCAAAATGGAAGAAAGAAAATTATAACTTGGAAATTTTTCTGATGATTTTCAAAACTGAAATCATCCTATTTATAGGAGAAAACTACTGTTGCTACAGTGAAAAATGTGAAAAAGTCAAATAGTGACCTGTGAACAGTAACTTTTTCCTTGATTTGCGCCGCTACAGTGTACAGTGTACAGTAGCTTTTCCTTGATTTGCGCCGCTACAGTGTACAGTGAACGGTATTTGTACTTTTAAACAGTAAAGTACGTTTGAATAGTAAAATACAATTTTGAAAAGAATCCTATCTATTACAATTGGGATTCTTCAATTTTGCTGAGGTCGTTGCCGAAACAGTCGTCCTCATTTGATTGGGCGAAATCTTCTTCAGTACTGATGTTGGCAGTTGAACTGGAATCAGAACTGGATGATGACACCTGTTTTTTCTTTTTTGTTAAAATCTTTTTCTTTGATTTCTTTTCTTTTGGTTTTTCTTTTGTCCTTTTGCTGGAAACTTCAATTTTGTCAGAAGAGCTTGAAGTTCCTTCTTTGAGCTGGGAGAGGGTTTCTTCCAGTTGTTTGATGTATGCGTCCTTGGTTTTGGCCGAGGCTAGCAGAATAGTATTTGAAGACCTTTGCTGTAGAAACTGGGCAGCTTCTTTATCTGATGGAAGCAAGAATTGTGAATTCTTGGCAAACCATAATTGAACTTGATTCTTATGAGCATAGGTAGCATCATAAGCATCCCACCATTTGATCGAACCTTGTCTTACCAGTAAAGGTGGAAAGGCTGAATTGTTATTCTTAACAAATTCAAATCTCCATTGGAAAATCCAAGGTAATGCAAATTTTGAGAAGAAATGGAGGGTGATTGGCATCGTTGAATTGGGCTGTGAAAACTTTGATTTAAAAAACTCAAAGCTTTCTAAAATTGATGGAGGTAAAATGGATTTATTTGGTCCAATTAGAGACCAAAACCTATTAAACCAGATTGGGAAAGAATAGGTTTTATTCTTTTTGAAGAAGAATAAACAAGAGTGTTTATTCTCAATGTTTTGGTAGGTGAATGTGTTGAACCAAGCACCTTGATAATCCCAGTAGGAATAACCAGGATATTTTTGAGACTCAGAACCAGAAAAGGAACGTAATCTGTTAAGATCTCACATCTTGAAGTGCCCCATTCTGTTGGCTTGATAACATTAAGAATTTGGTATGTTGAATGGGTATAATATGCTTGAGTGGCATGCATATTATTTTTTGGGATAATGGACTGGGAATCCTTGAGTATTAATTCAAAGAATTCTCTGGTTTTTTGATTTGAAGGAGGTAGAAAATTAAATCCAGAAGGACAAATTTTCTGTGCAACAATTAAAGGGTTATTGGTGAACCATTCAGGTTCAATTTGGATTATGGTTTGATAGTCAGTTTTCCTGACATATTGAGATATGATTGAAGAAACGAAAGGTTTTGAAGTTTTGGGTACGTAAGGTACCGTGCTCTTTGATGCAGAAGGCATCGTGTTGAGTGTTTGAGGTGATGAGGATGAAATCAGGATGTTAGAAGGTAATACCTGAGTTACCTGGGTTTGTCCTAGTAGGGACAACGCCTGTTGAGATTGTAGCCATTGTTTGAAAGCTTCTCCAAGCTGTTGATTGTCTTCAGCAATTTCTGCCCAAGTCTTTGCTGCCTGTAATGGTGTAGGGTTTGAGGTAGATGAAGAGACTTCATCTTTTTTGGATTGTGGAGGTGGAAGGTCACTCTTTTTCTTTCTGGGCATTTCTGCCCTGGAGGTATTCTCTGTAGAGAATTAGAACTTCCTTTGTTTTAAAACTTTTCAGAAATAGAAAAGGAATTAAACAATTAAATAGACAATTCATAGAGTTTTCTTATTTTTAAATGATAAATCTTTGTACAGAATTTTATTTCTGCTATCTCATTATCATGTTCTTGTTGTAAAAGAGCAAAAGACCACAAAGGTTCTTGTTCTTGATTTGGATCAAAAGCTGAAATCCTATTATTAATTCGTTCTAATCTATTTTTTGCTAAAACAATTCTGGAACGAAAATAAGATTTGCTTCTTATCAAATCCTTTTTGTAATTATCCTAATTTTGATTATAATAATTTCTAATAGGATAAACTACATTTGAAAGGTCCATTTTTGGAAGATTTTTGAAAATCTCTGGACATTTGTTTTTCTTTTACGCAAATAACTTGATTGGTACCAAGAATTAATTTGATCAGCCATGCAAAATCTGCAATATAGATAAGATTGAAATTAAGGATTGAAAATATTATTCATAACCTTTTGAAATTCAGAAGGTGCATTTTTAAGGCCAAAAGGCATTACATTCCACTCATATTGACCAAAAGGGACTGTGAATGCAGTTTTGTACCTATCAGAAGGGTGGATTTGGATTTGCCAAAATCCAGATTTTAAGTCAAATTTTGAAAAAATTGAAGAAGCATGCAATCTATGAAGCAAGTCCTTTTTGTTTGGAATAGGAAACCTAATCCATTGTAAAACTTTGTTGAGGGGTTTGTAATTGGTGACTAAACGAGGAACACCTCTTTCAATCTCGAAATTTTTGTTAACATAAAAAGCAGCACAGCTCCAAGGAGACTTGGAGGGACTGATAATCTTCTTATAAAGGAGATCATCAATTTCCTTTTTGCAGAATTCCAGAAGCTCCTGGTTCATCTGCAATAGCACGAGCTCCAGTTGGAATATCTTTTTCTGAAAAATCCTTTTCATATGGTAGAGTTACCACATGTTGCTTTCTATTCCAGAAGGCAATTGGAATATCAGCACAAACTTGAGTTTGAATTTTGTTTTGTAAATCATGGATCTTAGTTTTGAAAACTGGATCATTTAACTGGTTTTGAAGCCGTTTAAACTTAAGATCTTTTTTCAAAAAATTGATTTGATTCATTTTCATTTGCAAAGGATTGAGAGTTTTTTCAAAAGCTGAAAATTTAAAAGGAATGAATTGATTTCTTCCTAAGGAGTTGATAATGATACCCTGGAAAGTAGTAGTATAAGGTATCAGATAAGCAATAAATGGAACACCAAGAATCACAGGAGTAGTGATATTCTTAGCTAGTAAGAAGGTGTTGTAAGGAAAACTACAATCAGAATATCTGACTTCTACATCAGATAATTTGAATTTGACTTCCAAAGATTCTCCATTAGCACTGCTAATGCGTTCTTTGTCTGTCTGTCTTTTGGAAATACTTTGCAGGAATTAAACCTTCATGAATGCAATTTAAATCTGCACCAGTATCAACTAATGCAGTGGCATCAATGAAAAGTTCATTGTTAATAACCAAAGTAATTTGAATAAGAAATTTGAGAACAGTTACTCTATTTAAAATATTTAAAAACTGTTCTTTTGATTTTTCAATAATCTGATCAGGTGGAATCACTTGTTCAGATAAAACTTGGTTTTCAAAAGGAGTTTGAGAGGTTGAAGGAGTTTCAACGTAATTTTCAAAAACTTGTTTTGAACATTGAGAAAGTTGGAGAGAATGAATAACCATCTGGTCAATCTGCTGTTGAGACTTAATCTCTCTAACTTCTTGTTTTAAAATGGCAATTTCAGACTGTAAATCTTGAATTGAAACCTTTTTAAAACTTTGATTCGGAAATCTGTTTAAAATATCCGTGAGATTGTAAGTGTTTAAAACCTTGGGATGTCTAACCAAAGGATTTGAAGAAGAAATGTCTTGATTTTGAAAATCATTTGTTTCAAGAGTTTGTTTGTACCTTTGTAAATACAAATGGCGTTGCTCAGAATCAGGAATTTTTTCAATCATATCAAGAATAAGATCCTGTTCTCTAGTCAAAACATTGATTTGAGGAGTTTCAGAAGAAACTGAAGTTTTGCTGGAAGAAGAAGAGGAGGAACCCAAGTCATCGTCTTCTAAGGCATTGATAAGATTGTCTTCTTCATAATTAGAATCAGAATCACTGACGTCTAATAGAAGATTGTTTAGCTGATTGACAACTGAGTCTTCTAAACTCAGTAGATTGAGCTTTTTAACAAACTTACAAAACCTAGCTATATGTCCAGGTTTCTTACATTTGTAACAGACAGCTGGATTGGAACTTGGTAAAGCAGGAATAGATTGCTCATTAGGAAGAATAGATTTCCTAAATTTGTGTCTGGTTTTCCTATAAGGCTTACTATAGGAAGGTTTGGAAGATTTGTGAATCTTATGTTTGTTTCTACGTTTGAGATATTGGTTTCACAAGAAGGGAGACCAAATTGTTCACAGAAAGAACCTAAATCCTTCCTACGTTGGTTTCTATCTTTGGCTAATTGCCTCATCATCTTGTCTTGACGACAGACTCTCATGGCAACTTGTTGGATCATGGAATTGAGTTCACCATAGGTGATAGCTTGGTCTGTCACTTATAGCCATCTAGTCTTTGGATTTGGAGTTCTTCACGAACTAAGTCTCTAAGGGATTTGGTAGAAGACCATCAAGGAATTTTTCTTTCCAATATGGAAGATTTCCATCAGGTCTGGTGTAAATCCTAGTTAGGAAGGTATCCTTATACCACCTAAACTCAGAGAGCTTCTTACACTTAAGATTGTTAAGGATTTCAGTAGACTTTTCTCTAAAAATCCCTGGGTTACCTATGAAGGTTTTGGCTATTGTGAAGATGAGTGTAGACACAGCATCCGAAATGGTTTGTCCATAAGGATCTCTATTGCCCTCAGGGTCAATTCTAATGGCATCAAAGAATATTGTCTCTATCATTTTGGGATAGATATTCGTCCCACCAACCTTTAAGTTGTCCAGTAAATCCAGCAACTAAGATATGGGCCGTGAGTTGATCAGTGCAATCTATGAAGTTTTGTAAGCAACTTCCACCATGGTCATCTGCTGGAGTTTGGATGTGATATTATACTCAGAAACGCCATCTATGTTCCATTCATAGATATTGTTGGTATTGTAAGAGTTCTGTATCACATTGGGCTGTTCTTCAAGAAGAACATCAGGATGGGTAGCTCTAGGATAATAAAGCTTATTGGAATTCTTCCAAGAACTAGTCTCTTATTGACATCTAAGCTTATAAGATCATTTACAAGTTATTAGTGAACATCTCTCTGTCAAGATTCCACCTTCAACTTCTTCCATTCCAATAACAGAGACAGACGCTTTCTGTTTGTCATCCTTAGTTTTGGAAGTAGGAGTTTCAGGAATGTAAACTAACTTAATAGCTTGTTCTATCCTGTCTATCCTATTTTGTAATTCACTATCGATCTTAGGACTAGAAATCTGGGTCCTAAGTTGACTGGGAATTTCATAAGGCTTAAAGATAGGATTATCTAAAGCTGATTTGTAACCAGAGGGTTGTTTCGATGAAGAAGCAACAACTGGTAAAGGAATGGAAGAAGTTGAAGGTGGAATCTTGACAGAGAGATGTTCACTAATAACTTGTAAATATTTATTTGTAAAATTGTTTTGTTCAATTATTGGTAAAAGATCTTCATTTGAAACTGCAGTTTTAGCTTTAAAAGATGCAGCATAAATTAAAGAATTGTTTACCAAAAACTCAAATTTTCTATTCGGAGGGAAATCAGAATGAACTTTTTCCCCACTCGAGATTTGCCAAGCTTTAGTCATAAAAATTGATTGAGTAAAAGGATAGTCAATTTTGTTTTGTTCAACATAAATGAAAGTGAACATCTCTCTGTCGAACATGAATTTGATAATGATTTAGAAAAGCATAAAATTCTTCTTGAATTATTGGAGTTAGTTCTCTTATCATCTTTATAGTTTTCGAAAAACCATTGTTTTCTTACTTCATTATGAGGTGCATAAAACTCATTTCGAAGTATTTCTTTGTTAATTTGAAAATTTGATTCAAGAGTTAAAACATTTATCTCTGCGTCAAGTCCAGAAGGATTAAGACTAGAGTAAGTTGGAGAATTGACCAAATCGTCATCTTCCTGTTGGACAGTGTAACTGACCTGTGGAAAATTAGATTCTGGTCTCATTCCATGGATTTGGGTATTAACAGAAGAGACAGAGTGCCTAGCACTTTGTGAGTTCTGAAAATCACTAGTTGAAGTACTGGAATTCCTAGGAGGAATAAATCTAGCACTATTTGATCTATTGAAGGAAATTTCTACCGAACCAGTAGAGAATTGCCTAATATTGGAAACTAAAGTATTTTTAGCTGGAACTGGAGGCAAAGCCTCAGGCAGTATCCAGTTTTGAGGAAGGGATACTTGATCCCAAGAAATTGGTCTAGAAACAGACTTAGAGTAGTCTGAGATTTTGTTCGAATCAGTTTGAAAAAGAATAGTTTCACCTTTCTTTTGAGTTCTAAGAGCTCCAGAATTAAAAGCGGAGTTCATAGCTTTGTATTGAAGTCTAAAAATAATAGCAACTGGTAAAGATCCAGTTTTAGTTTTATAATTTGAAGTCTTGGCATCTCTTAGACATAGTAAAAGAGACGTATCCAGACCTTCTCTAGATAAAGGTTTTGCAGCAATTTGAACAAGTCCAAAATGCAAATAACGGTATTTTTGTTTAAAACTTTCAATTGATTTTTTCGAAAGCAATTTGATCTCGTCATATTCTAGACTGAGAGGGATGGTTTGTTCAACAGTTTTGACAGAATAGTCAGTTGAAAAACTCCATTTGTTATTTTTGTAAATTTCTTTTGAAGGATGATTGGGAATTTTCCAATTATCTAAAGATTGAGAAATATCAGAGAAATTGATTTCTTCTTTAAGAGAAGAAGGATTTGAAGAGGAGGAGGAGGCTTGATTGGAAGATCTAGAATTAGATCTGAAGAAAGCACTCATAATTAAAACAAAATAAAATACAAGAATAAAATAAAAAATGCAAAATAAGATAAAATGCAGAAAATAAAACGAAAATGCAGGAATGGTTGTTCCCTCTTGTTCCCTTTGGCACAGAAACCTTCGAGTTTCATAGGATGCTAATTATAAACCAACCATGTTAATGCTTGTTTTAGATCTATCTAATTATGTTTAATCTGATACCAATTATTTATTATAAATATAAAAGCATAACCCAGATCAATAGATCTTTATGCAAATCTTAACATTTAGTCTAGATCTTTGCAAGAACAAGTCCTTACACTCTATGGGTAGCGGACCTATCAAACCTCAACGCCTGTTCGTCGGCTAAACGGCAACAGAGTCATATCCCATAGGACCAACAAGATCTTACATAAATGTTAAAATTAACTAAAGATCTAACAGATCTATGAAATTCTTAAATATTTAACATAAATAATCAACTGGTTAGGCTCCTACGTGGGCTTCCTGCTGAGTAAACCCAGCGTCATGATAACCTTTAAGGTATAAGTAAACGCCCTATATACCATCACCAGATATCAGATCTAACATAAGGAGATAATCTAGCCTAACATTAACATCAGAGGTTCATAGTTGTCACCCTACTTCCCCCTCTGGCTCTGGTTCATAGTTGTCAAATCTCCATTGATGGAGGTAAAATGGATTCATTTGGTCCAATTAGAGACCAAAACCTATTAAACCAGATTGGGAAAGAATAGGTTTTATTCTTTTTGAAGAAGAATAAACAAGAGTGTTTATTCTCAATGTTTTGGTAGGTGAATGTGTTGAACCAAGCACCTTGATAATCCCAGTAGGAATAACCAGGATATTTTTGAGACTCAGAACCAGAAAAGGAACGTAATCTGTTAAGATCAGTGCCCCATTCTGTTGGCTTGATAACATTAAGAATTTGGTATGTTGAATGGGTATAATATGCTTGAGTGGCATGCATATTATTTTTTGGGATATAATGGACTGGGAATCCTTGAGTATTAATTCAAAGAATTCTCTGGTTTTTTGATTTGAAGGAGGTAGAAAATTAAATCCAGAAGGACAAATTTTCTGTGCAACAATTAAAGGGTTATTGGTGAACCATTCAGGTTCAATTTGGATTATGGTTTGATAGTCAGTTTTCCTGACATATTGAGATATGATTGAAGAAACGAAAGGTTTTGAAGTTTTGGGTACGTAAGGTACCGTGCTCTTTGATGCAGAAGGCATTGTGTTGAGTGTTTGAGGTGATGAGGATATATATATATATATATATATGTATTGTAACTGCACGGTCCAACAAGATATTTGCTACCTACTGGGCGATTTATCGCTCATTCCCCTATTATTAATATTTTTACGTATATAGAGAAGTGGAGTATATTATAGTGGAGGATGGTGATTTGGCGGACAAGAACAAGGAAAGAGATTAAGGTGGAGCCTAGAACTGAATGGATAATGCACCTAGTTGAATTTTTCATTATAAGTGAGACTGCATGCTCCAAAATGATATAACTTGTTAGAAAGGCTTGAGGATATTTTTGTTACTCATTTTAATTTGTTACTGCACAATTGATCGTATTTATAAGCAACGTTTCTACTTTATCACTCTGACTATTTTTATTTATTAGTATGTGATTGTGGTTGCTGTGCAAGCCTTGTATTCTTGGATGAAAGTATGGCGAATAGCATGTGCCCAACATGTGCCGGATGTGGGCGTGACATTTTCAGTGGTATCAGAGCCTAGGCTAATACACACATCGATAAAGGATTTATAGCAATATGAGTTATATTATGAAACCCTATATATATTAACTTTTACTAGTTGATGTAGGAAATGGAAGCCCATAGGAAGGCTTTGGAGTCAACGGTGGAGAAGTTAAATAATGAAAAGACTGCTTTAGACGAGGTGAATAACAAACTCCTAGACAAAGTCTTGGAAGAGAGGCAGCGAACTCACGAATGTAGAATCAATTGGAACACCCTTTTGAATGTAGTACGCAATAACGTAAGATTAGACAACAAGACATGACTATAAGAGAACTCAAAAGAAAGTTGATGGAAGTTGAGAAGCACGCATTGAGGGAGGCTGAGCTAAGCAAGAAGATCAAGGTAAGTCTTAAGGAGTTACAAGATAACATGGTTCTAAAGATTACTGAGGCAGAGGCGAATACAAAGTTGCGCTAAATGAATATAGAGTTAAGGATCCAAGAGTTGAATGACCACCTCAATTCACCCGCACTTGCTCCCGGAAATGACGATGAAGTAGAGGAAAACTCGTAAGAGGTTCTAGAAGTAGAAGAGGAAACAGAAGAGGAAGTTGATGTGGAGGATAATTAGAGTTTTAGGACTTATCTATTAGAGAGTAGATTTAGGATATTTCTTTTCAATAATAGAGTATTACTCTAAATGTTCAGTATTTTTAATTCTTAGTTATTGGTATGTAGTTCTCTTAGTTAGATCCTCCAAATATTTGTAGTCAATTTTCTAATCAAATTTTATCAATAAAAAATATTAGTCGATTTATTATGTGTCATATGATTTCCCTTATTGTTAATTCTCTCAATATATATATATATATATAATTATAATTATACATATATATTTGAGCTTGGAATGTCAATTTGGAATTTTCTTCGGTTTAGGAAAATGGCACCACAGACTAAATCCCAAGCCAACTACACTGAAGGAAATAACCAACAATCAAATGAAAATGTTCAAGGGACCCTAGTGGGAAGTGGAAGTGGGAGTGCTAGTCAAGCTCTTAACGGAGGAATAGTGACTGGAACGAATACCACACCTATGGTTGTTATTGCAGAGTTTATTGCTACCATGACTAGAATGACACAAGCAGTTCAAGGACAACTATATGCACAAGTGCAAGCAAATGCGCAAAGACAAGCTAAGATACATGTTTTCTATGAAAGAATGAAGAAAGTGCACGTTCCTAACTTCAATGGACAACTTGACCCAGAATAAGTGAAAAAGTGGATGGGTGCGAGGTGGAGAATAATTTTAGCTTATTGCAAGTACCCATGGAAATGAGAGTTGGTATCATTAAACCGTTCTTGGTTGGGGAAGCTGATAAGTGGTGGGCTACTATTCTCCCTACCTTGGCAACCGCAGTCACTTGGGAAAACTTTAATGATGCATTTTGGAATTATTTTTTCCCATCTGCTATTCCCATTCAAAAGATTGAGGAGTTTGAGGCATTGAAGCAAACGCCAGGAATGTCTGTGGTGGAGTATGCAAACAAGTTCACTACCCTTGGACGATTTTTACCCGAGACAATGGCTAACGAACAGTTGAAAATGATTAAATTTACTAGGGGTTTATCCAGCCGTATGCAAACAAGGATTTCGAGTTCTAATGTCACTAATTAAAAGATTTGTTCAATGCTAGTTTGAGGGCAAAAAGGTTGGAGAAAGAAAACAAGGGCAAGAGACCACACCCAATAGAAGGAACGATGAGATTAGGAGATAATAGTGCTGGGTCCGTGATACTTTAGCAAGGTGATCAAGAAATGTAGGGGACTACCACCCCCCCACCCAAGGCTGGTGAAGGGTTAATGAAACATGAGTGCGGGTTTTGCCATAGGAGGCATTTCGGTGAGTGCTGTTATAAGATCAATGGATGTTTCAAATGTGGACATACAGGCCATAAGATAACAGACTGCCCTGAAGTGAAGGCGGAAAGAGTTAAGCTTGAGAAGCCAATGGATACGAACCCTAGGGTGAATGCAAGGGTTCACGAAATGACTGAATATAACGCTGGGGGGCTAGACGACGTGGTCATAGGTATGCTTCTAGTAAACTCCATATCTACTTTTGTGTTATTTGATTGTGGTGCAAGCCACTTTTTTTGTGGCTAGAAAGTTTGTATATGCTCTATGCGCTCAACCTGAATGGTTAGAATCACCGTATAGGGTGCTAGCTCCGGGAGAAAGGATTCTAATGCCTCGTAAGAGATATAATGACTGTAATATAGAAGTGGAGGGTAGAGAGACTAAGGCCAACTTGTATATAGTTCAACTTAATATTAGTGGGTTTGACATTATTTTGGGAATGGATTGGCTGCCTAGGAACCATGCTCAAATTTACTGAAAAAATAAGAGAGTATTATTGTTTGACCCGCATAAAGAAGATGTAATATACCAAGGAAACCAGGACAGACATAAGAGATATAAGAAATCTATTATATCAACTATGTGAGCATACAAGGATTTAAGAAAAGGATGTGAGGGATATTTGGCCTATGTCATAGATGTTGAGAAAGAATAAAAGACATTGGAAAATATACCTATAGTCAAGAATTATACTGATGTGTTTCCTGATAAACTACCTGGGATACCCCCTGATAGGGAAATAGAATTTGAGATAAAATTGATACCCCGAGCGGAGCCTATATCAAAGGTACCTTATAGGATGGCCCCTGCAAAATTAAAAGAGTTAAAGGAACAACTCCAAGAATTATTGGATAAGAAATTTATAAGACCAAATGTTTCGATGTGGGGTGCACTAGTCCTCTTTGTAGGGGGTACTTTCTTTTCAAAAAGAAATATGGAAGTTTAAGGTTGTGCATTGACTATAGAGAACTAAATAATATTATCATAAAGAACAAGTACCCCCTTCCCCGCATAGATGACTTGTTCGATCAACTCAAGGATGCTAAAATATTCTCAAAGATTGATTTAAGATTTGGGTATCACCAATTGAAAATTAAGGAAGGTGATGTATCTAAAAGTGCTTTTAGAACATGTTATGGGCATTATGAGTTTTTGGTGATGCCATTTGGATTAACTAATGCGTCTGCTGCTTTTGTGGACCTAACCGTTTTGTGGAAGTTTTTATTGATGACATCTTGGCATATTCCTCGAGCAAGGAAATGCATGATGAACACTTAAGGAAAGTGACTAAATTTAGCAAGTGTGAATTCTGGTTGACAAGTGTGACCTTTTTGGGACATGTGATTTCGGAGAAAGAAGTGTCTGTAGGCTCAACAAAGGTACAAGCCATAGTGAATTGGCCAAGACAGAAGAACGTGACTGAGGTGTTATGTGTCAGAAGTTTTCTGGGATTGGTTGGGTACTATCGTAAGTTCGTGCAAGGATTCTCTAAAATTGCTATACCCTTAAATAAGTTGACACATAAGAGAGTAAAGTTTACATGAACACCTGAATGTGAGTCAAGTTTCGAAGAGCTAAAAAGGAAACTAATTCAACACCAATATTAATCCGCCCATCTACAAGTCGAGGATTTGTGATCTATAGTGATGCATCAAAGAATGGTCTGGGGTGTGTATTAATGCAAAATAGGAAGTTATAGCTTATGCTTCGAGACAGTTAAAGTCGTATAAGTAAAATTACCCTGTCCTGACTTAGAATTGGCTACTGTAGTGTTTATAATAAAAATATGGAGGCATTACCAATATGGAGAACGATTGAAGTATTCACAGACCATAAGAGTTTAAAGTATCTTTTTACCCAGAAGGAGCTTAATATGTGCCAAAGAATGTGGTAGAAATTAATAAAGGACTGTGACTTAACAATAAGTTACCACCCCAGAAAGTTGCGCAAATAGGTTTGCGGATGCCTTAAGTAGGAAAGCAAGAGTAACTGAAGGGTCGCCATGGGAAAAGCAAACGAATAATTTTGGTTTAGAGCAGGTAGAGTCTACTTGGAGGTATTGGCTGCATTAACCCTTGTTCCGACATTGATTAAAAAGATTAAACGTGGGCAAGAGAAAGATTCGGACATAAAGAAGATTATGGAGAAGGCAAAAGAGGGAGCCACGGATGGCTTCCAAGTACGAGAAGATGGAAGTCTTTGGATTCGAGGAAGATTATGTGTACCAAATGATAAAGAACTGAAGTTGGAATTGCTAAAGGAAGCGCATTGTTTGAGGTATTCTGAACACCCTGGAGGAACAAAAATATATCAGGACTTGAAGCAGTATTATTGGTGGAATGGGATAAAACGAGAAATTGCTGAATTTATAGCTAGATCTTTAGTATGCCAACAAGTAAAGGCTGAACACCAGTGACCTGCTAGGTTATTAAAACCACTTGAGATTCTCTCTAATGGAAATGGGAACATGCGACAATGGATTTCATTATAGGGTTGCCTAAAACCCGAAGTCATCATGATACTGTCTGGGTAATAGTGGACAGGTTGACTGAATCTGTACATTTCTTACTACATCAAATGGAGATTCAATGGAGAAATTAGTGGAAATGTATGTTGAAAACATAGTTTGCCTTCATGGTGTACCTGTGAGTATAGTCTCCAATCGTCATCATCGATTTACTTCAAGATTTTGGGTAACATATCAAGAAATAACTGGTACCTAATTAAGACCAAATACTACTTATCATCCACAACCGGATGGACAATCGGAAAGAACCATCCAAACCTTGGAAGACATGTTAAGAGCTTCTGCCTTGGGCTTTAAGGAGAGTTGGGATAAGTTATTGAAACTTGTGGAGTTTTCTAATAACAATAGCTATTATAGCGGTATAGGCATGGCTCCATTTCAGGCACTGCATGGAAGCAAGTGTAGATCGCTTCTGTATTGGGACAAAGTCGGGAAAAACCTTTGAGAAGCAAGTCACTGGTCCAGACTTGGTGGAAAGAACTTTAAGTAAAATCAAGGTGTTTAGAGAACGATTGAAAGCGGCGCAAGATCAAAATAAAAGTTGGGCGGATATCAAGAGAAGGCCATTAGAATTTCAAGTAGGTGATAAGGTACATCTTCGAGTTTCACCTAGTAAGGAAGTGATGAGGTTTGGAGTAAGTGGCAAATTAAGTACAAGGTATATTGGACCGTATGAGATACTAGAAAGAGTGGGAAACTTATCCTATCGTTTGGTGTTGCCATTGTTATTGTCACGTGTACACAATATTTTTTCATGTATCACAATTGAGAAAGTACATGCTGGATCTAAGTCACGTTATTCAAGATCAATTGATAGCAATCAAGAGCGATTTGACTTATGAGGAAGTTCCCTTGAGAATAGTGAATCACGAAGAACAGCAATTACGGCACCGAACGAGTCCTTATGTCAAAGTCCAATGGTCAAATCAAACAGTACGTGAAGCAACATGAGAGCTGGAAGAGGAGGTCAAGAAGAAGTATCCCCATCTTTTTGAACAAGGTACGTAAGTTTCAAGGACGAAACTCTTGTAAATGGAGAAAACGTGAAGACCTGTCTAAAATAATGATAATAATAATAATAATAATTAGATAATTATCTATTAGGATAGGAATCCTAGATAGAATTTTACTCCTGCTTGGACTCTATATGAGATAAGACCTAAGTGTACTATTCCTATCTGAAGTGTGGAAATTTAGACCTATTACGAGTTTGTACTATTCATATAAATACCCCCTTAGCACATCAAAATTCACCTTACGTTCGAAGAGAAGAGTGACAGATTTCTCAAGGATTTTAGGCATCCAAATAAAGTAATTGTTCTATTTTTATATTAAATAAATTATTTTTGAATTTATTAATTTTTTATTTATATTATCTATTTATTTATTATTTCTTTGCATTTATGATTTGGTATTTCCAAAAAAAAAAGAAAAAGAAAATATGACATTGGATGTAACGGGGAAGACAAAATCGTGACGGGAGCTTTAAGCTCCTGCCAGGATGTACTACAAGCCGGTCTTGGACCAGCAGTGGTGTGCCGATCAAGACCAGACCAAAGGGTAATGATATTTTTTTCTATATTTGCAAAACGGGTCTACTGGTTTGTTGTTAAATTGGTATTTAACCCAAAGGTTTTAAAAATGGTACTTATTAGGTCCAAATATTATTTTTTAAAGTTTTGAATTTGACCCATGTGGTTCTGTGAGGAACCAAGTCAGTCTAGAATACTTTAAAATTTCTTTTAAATCTAAAAAAGTTTCTAAAAATTTTAGTTTGACCCCTTACACTTTTCTAATGTTACCATAGACTCTCAAAAAATTATTAAATTATTTCATGACCCTAAAACTTTTATAAAATTCCAAATAAAGTTTTCAAAAATTTATTGAAGGACCCTAATATTTCAAGAAAGTCCTAACGAAGTTAAGAAAAATATTTTACGCTTATAGATGCTTAGTGTGAGATTCCTACTATAGCTTGGAATAAGACTTAGGGTATGTAAATTTTAACTCATAGGATTTTGTGAATTGTTAATAGGAGCATACAAAGAGATATGACTGAAGGATAATTGATTTCTTGACATTCGAGGTAGGTGGTTCTTACCTTCTGGTTTTTGAAATTTGTCTGTAAAATGTCAATTCACTTATTCTTGTAACACTTTAATTTTCGTTAAATGTTTTTTTTGAAAGTTTATTTCGAAAGTTACATTATGCTATGAACACGAATCATGTTTGGTAATATGTGATTTTATGTTATTGTAAAAGTATAAGTGACATTTCTTGGTTGCATGTATATGTGAAAAACATGAGGTATCTCTATATATTAACAAATGCAGTCAGTGGTTAGATGACGGTCGAATTGTATCAAGTGGGTTAGGTCGACCCCTTGGGATCCTGCCTAGTGGGGGTCTGCACTAAGCTGAATGCTCAGAATTGACGAAGAAATATAGTTGATATTAATAGAAATTTAAATCTAATGGTCTACAACAAATTAATCTATGGTTAAATAATGCCATAGAATATCTAATGCGGAATAAAATCAAGGAACATATCTCTAGCCATTGATGTTATTGATGTTGTTAGGTCACTGTAGAATAAAAGAAAAAATAGAAATAATTTTTTTGGGTACTTCTAAACATAGACAATCTGATATGATGGTGTATTTTTTGATAGAATGTCAAGATTAGGGACCCAAAATACTCTGTATATTTCTAATATTTTTTCTCATAAGAAAAACTAAAGTGGTTATAAATAGTGGTTATCACAAACGTAACAATTATCACAATGTGATAATTATCACAAAGGTAGTTACTAAGTCAAATTGATAAATATCAAAATTAAATATTGGATCAAATATTTGAAATTTAAGATAAAACCCATGTGGGATAATTAAAAAATTCCAACATTTTTTCCACTTGATCCATATATTTTATTCGATATACACACTATCAAGTCTCACAAGCAAGATCCAAAACACATGAATGCATGGCGACAAGTCCTCTAAGAAACAAGTATTGTCTTCCATGTATTATTATGCATTATTTCTCTTCAACGCTAAGTTTTATGTGATAACACAACTAATGATTAAGCCTTATGCTTATTATTGGTCCAATTTAAGTAAGTTTTCTTAAATAACCAAATAAGTATGCGCAATTGAATATGAAAAAACACAATTAAATAAGAGTTTCATTGGAAATATCAAATGTACGTACATATAAAATAAGGTCACATCATGGAACCAAGTCCCATTTTAACTATATGATGCTCGAAAATCTTTGGTGGCATGCCTTTAGTCAAGGGGTCGGCAATCATCAATTCAGTGTTAACATGTTCAATGACCACTTTACTTTCTTTAACACGCTCTTGAATGGCTAAGTACTTGATGTCGACGTGTTTACTTCGACTACCACTCTTATTGTTTTTAGCCATAAAAACACCAGTTGAATTATCACAAAATAACCTCAATGGCTTAGAAATATAATCCACTTGGACAACAACTCTAAACCCAGACATGAAACTCTTCAACCTTACACCATGCGAAGTTGCCTCAAAACAAGAAACAAACTCAGCTTCCATAGTAGAGATTGCAATCAAAGTTTGTTTCGCACTTCTCCAAGACACAGCTCCACCGGCTAGGATAAAGACATAACCAGATGTCGATTTTTGCGAATTAATGCAGCTAGCATAGTCTAAATCTGAGTAGCCAACGCCTCTAGTTTATCAGTCTGTTTGTACATAAGCATGTAATCTTTCGTTCCTTGAAGATACCTCATTACCTTCTTTGCAGCTCTCTAGTGGTCCATACCTGGATTACTGATATCTTCCCAACATTTCTACAGCAAATGCAATGTCAGGTCTTGTGTAGACCTGAGCATACATTAGGCTTTCTAGGCAGAAGCATATGGAATGTTTTTCATCTGTTCCCACTCAAAATCATTTTTCGGACATTAGTCCAAGTTGAACCCTTCACCCTTCACCCTTCACCCTTCACCCTTCACCCTTTTCACCCTTCACAATGGGTGCCACACTTGGTGAACAATCTTTCATCCGAAGTCTCTCTAAAACTTTTTTAATATAAGTCTCTTGAGACAAACCCAAAATGCACTGAGTTCTCTCTTGGATCTTTATGCCAATGACATAAGATGCCTCACCCTTGTCCTTCATATCAAAGTTTCTAGAGAAAAATTGCTTCACCTCATGTAGCAATCCTTTATCATTACTTGCAAGTAAGATGTTGTCCACATACAGAATATGAAAACAAATCTTACTCCCACTAACCTTTTGGTATATACATTGATCTATAATATTCTCTTCAAAATCAAATGAAGAGATCACACCATGAAATTTTAAATACCATTGACGGAACTTTACTACAATCCATATATAGACTTTTTAAGCTTGCAAACTAAATGCTCACCATTACTGGAAAAGAATCCTTCGAGTTGTTTTACATAAACATCTTCTTCTAGATCTCCATTAAGAAATGCCGCTTTCACATCCATTTCATAGCAAATCTGTATCAAAATGGGCAACTAATGCCACAATAACTCAAAGAGAATCTTTCTTAGATATAGGAGAAAAGGTTTGCGTATAATTTCTTTCTTTTTGAGTGAATCCTTTGGCAACAAGTCTCACTTAATATCTTTCGATATTGCCTAATGAGTCTTTCTTGGTTTTGAAGACCCATTTTTATCCTATGGTTTTTGCACCAATAGGCAACTCGACAAGATCCCAGACTCCATTCGATGCCATCGATTCCATTGATTCCATCTTATCTTTCATGGCATTGTACCACAAGTAAGATTTATTACAGTTCATGGCTGAAAACGTTTCAGGATCATTTTCGGCTCCAATATTATACTCAAACTCTTGCAGATATACCATATAGTCATCAGGAATTGCTGTTTTTCTTTACTCTAGTAGATCTTCTCAGTAATGTTTTGTTCCAACATTGTCTTGATGAATGTGTTGTTCAATTGGTTGTTCAACAATTTCAGGTATTTATTGAACAGGGACATCTACTGGATCATTATCAGCATTTTGTGGAGTTTCAAGAATTGGTTGCTCAACGCGTATATGATCTCGAGGAGTGTGGTGAATAACAATAGTTCATCCATGACTAGAAATGGAAGGTTGTGGAACTAAATATTCTATATCATATCTAATACCTAATGATCTGTCACTCCACTAATTAGGTCATTCTCAAGAAACTTTGCATTTCTTGACTCCACTATCCTTGTACCACTAGATGGACAATAAAATCTATATCCCTTAGACCTTTCAGTATATCCAATAAAATACCTACTATTGGTCCTTGGATCCAACTTTTTTTCTTGGGGGTTATAAACTTTTACTTTAGATAGGCATCCCCAAATGCGTACATGTCACAAACTCAGCTTCCAACCCTTAAATAATTCAAATGGTGTCTTTGGGATAGCTTTGGTTGGAACTAGGTTAAATATGTACACTGCCGTTTTAAGAGCTTCATTCCACAAAGATTCTGGAAGTTTTGAGCATGAAGCTTGCATACTTCACACCATGTCCAATAATGTTCAGTTTCTTCTCTCTGCTATACCATTTTGGCTCGGAGAACCAGGTGTAGTGTATTGAGCAACAATCCCATGCTCAGCAAGAAACCTTGTAAAAAGACCAGGTGCTTGTCCATCTTTAGTGTATCTGCCATAGTACTCACTACCTCTATCAGATCTCACAATTTTAATTTATTTTTCACATTATTTCTCTACTTCTACCTTAAACACCTTAAAGGTGTCTAGTGCATCATTTTTGTTATGAACAAAGTAGAGATACATGTATCGTGAGAAATAATCTATAAAGGTGACGAAATACCTTTGAAAATATGCGTCCATATTCGGATAACATATGTATGTATGATCTCCAATAATTCTGAACTCCTCTTGGCTTCTTTCTTATCATGTTGGTCTGCTTACCTTTTATGCAGGCCACACAAGTCTCGAAATTAGTAAAATCTAGAGTACTAAGTACTCCATCATCCACTAATCTCTTGAAGAATTTGAGCTTCTCTAAATAAAGATGTGTTCTAAACTTCGGTGCTTTAACATAGAGGAATCCTCATTCATAACATCTTTTAACACCAACATTATTTTGAACATGCAAAATTGTAAATGTAGCATTGTTTTGCAAATTAATTTGAAAAAAACCATCAAACAAAATACCATTCCCGATAAGGTCAGATTTATAAAATAAACTAAATCCAACATTTGAACAATACTAGGAAAATCCCAAAGGTACAAGTTTTGACAATGAAATTAAATATCTAGAGAAATTTGGAACATAAAATGTCCTTTCCAAATCTAAAAAAAAAGCCACTACTGAGAACTAAACAGCATGTCCCAATTGCATCATGTGAGGTCGCATCTTGTTTCTTGAATAGATGTACTCCTCACTTTCCATTAGCTTCCTTAGGTTTCGCAATCCTTGCATGGAATTCGTAATATGGATTGTAGAACCAAAATCAATCCACCATGTGTTATGATTAACATCTACAATATTAGATTCATGAACATACAAGTGAGATTAGGTTACTTTTCTTCTCAAGCTAGTTCTAGAATTTGGGGCAATCCTTCTTTATGTGCCCTTCTTCTTACAGAAGAAGCACTTGGATTCCTTCTTAATATCTCCTTGAGGAGACATCTTTCCTTTCTCTTCTTCTTGGCTTGGTTGTTCTTGTTCTTTCCTTGAGTTCCTAGATGCAGTTTCCATAAGCAGCCTTCTTTCCTCTTGCACACACATGGTCATCAACTCGTTGATGGACCATTTGTCCTTATGTGTGTTGTAAGAGATCTTGAAAGGCCCATGCAGCTGTGGTAGAGAGGTTAGAATATAGTGCACAAGAAAAGACTCACGCGCAAGGTGTGTTCATGCATTCCTTTGATACCGGTGAGCTTCATGATAGAGAATTTCATGATTATGGTGCTTGCTAAAGCCTTGTCTGAAGACTCAAAATGCTCATCAATGGCCTTCAACAGCTCTCGAACATTATTATAATGATCAATAGAACCTCACGAATGCCAGCTAAGATGTTGGGTCTTTATGAACATCACACTGAGACGATTAGATCGGTCCCACATTTCATAAAGCTCAATATTACTACGTTGACTGTTCTCAGTAATCGGAGGTGGTTCGTCTTTCTTGATAACATAATCAATGTCCATCCACCCCAAATGAAGAAGAATTCTCTCTTTCCACAGCTTATAGTTGTCATCCTTGAGCTTAGGAATGTCACATTTCATATCAGAAACATTCATAGGTTGAAAAACTGCACAAACAAATTACATACACGCTTATATCAAAATTTTGAGGCAAATTAAAATTTATTATGTTTTACCAATGCAAAACATACTAAATTACATGACATAGAAATTGCCTGTAGGCTAAATTTCTAATTCAAATAAATTCATATAATCAAAATTACAAAACTATTAAATCATGTTCCTTTCCTTAAGTCTCGTGGGTAAATTAAGAAATATAATTTAATATTTCACCCCTTTAATCACACAATATAATAATAATAACAATTCATGTGGGATAAAATTTATTATATTAAATGTGATATAATAACAATTAATGTCTTATATTATAAGTGATCCCAAAATAACAGACATTAATGTATGTTTATAGATATTTTAATTAAAGATGTTGCGGCTACTTTATAATTAAATATATATGTATGTATATATACATATTTATATGGATCATATACATTAATAATTACAGAAAAGTCACAAACATATATAAAATGTTGATATACATACACACACATAACACACACACACACACACACACACATATATATATATATATATATGCAAATAACAAACTGGAAGTAACTTATATATAAAAATAATACATTATAAAACTAAACAACTTGAGTAGCTTAACTGGTCAAACTTCCTGACTCTTAACCAGATGGTCTCTGAGGTCTCTGGTTCAAACCCTTCCAACAGGTCTCGAGGTCTTTGGTTCAAACCCTTCCAACAGTGCCAGGTATTTTTTATTATTATTATTATCAGAATAAATCAAGATCATAAGTAGTTTATAAAAAAAATTGTGTTCCAAAATGCTGATGGCTTACTGGTCAGAACGCATGACCTATTATCACAAGGTCACGAGTTCGAGTTCGAACAAGGTGACCCATCTCTTTGGTTTTTTTTTTTTTAATGAGAAGTAGTTTAAAGAAATGTTCTATTCCAAATCTTACAAATTGCCAAGGTGGCCTATTGGTCAGAACATAGGGCTTGTGACCAAAAGGTTCAAGTTTGAATCCTTCCCCAACAACTTTCTCTTTTTTTTTTTTTTTTTTGTAAAAAAAAAAAACATCTTGTTCACCTGGTTTGGACCGAATGGGCCTGTGCAACCCAGTTGTGACCCGAATGCAAACCACACATATTTCTAGGCATTTGGGTATAAAAAATTGCGTTTTTAATCATAGAAAACATGCAAATCCAATTTTCTAATAATTTCTAACTTTAGTTTTCAATAAAAAAACGTAAAAAACATAACCCATTACCATGTTCCATAATTCATATACATACCTCATCTCTAACAAAAATATACAGCCATAACCCAGCAATAAATAACACGAAAAATAGATGTTTTAATCAAGAAAAAATTATAGAATCAATTTTAAATATTTATAATTCTAGATCTCCTCAATAACATGTCAACAGTAAACCCAAATCAATATATACATAAATGTAAATCAAGGTAGAGGCTTAATATGCTCTGATACCAAATAATAGAAATTTATATCTCCAATACAAAATTAATCTATAGTTAAATAATACTATAGAATATCGAATATGGAATAAAATCAAAGAACATACCTCCAGCTATTGATGTTGTTGGGTCACTGTAGAATAAAAACAAAAAATAGAAATAATTTTTCTGGATACTTCTAAACCTAGACAATCTGATACGATGGTATTTTCTGATAGAATGTCATGATTAGGGACCCAAAATACTCCGTATCTTTATAACGTTTTTTTCCATCAGAAAAACTAAAGCGGTTACAAATAGTGGTTATCACAAATGTAACAATTATCACAACGTATGTCATAATTATCACAAAGGTAGTTACTCAGTCAAATTGATAAATATCACAATTAAATATTGGATCAAATATTTGGAATTTAAGATAAAACCCACATGGGATAATTAAAAAATTCCAATAGATATTTAAGAGTCAATGTGTTATGTGTTATGTGAGTTGGTCACCCATAATCAACCATACTGGGTACTAAGACTCATGTGAATTGTCAAATCCGACTATGACAATAATGTCACTATATGTATGTATGTGCTTGTGAAATGTGAAAAGTTCTTATGAAAACTAAAAATCACTTATGATTTGATTGATAAAATATATATATATATATATAGGTATTGTAACTGCATGGTCCAATTGAAGATATACGCTACCTGCTGGGTGATTTATCGCTCATTTCTCAATTATTAATGTTTTTACACAGATAGAGAAGTAGAATATATTATAATGGAGGATGGTGATTCAGCGGACAAGAGCAAGGAAAGAGATTAAAGTGGAGTTTAGAACTAAATGATCAGATAATGCACTTAGTTGAATTTACCAATAAGTGAGCCTGCGTGCTCCAAAATTATTGACTCATTAGAAAGGTTTGAAAATATATTTATTACTCGTTTTAATTTGTCATCGCACAATTGATAGTATTTATAAGTAACGTTTCCGCATTATTAGTCTGACTATTTTTATTTATTAGTATGTGGTTGTGGTTGTGGTTGTTGCCTGAGCCTTGTATTCTTAGATAATAATATAGCAAATGGCATGTGACCAATAGTTGCGGACTGGGGCGTGACATCCTACCCAATTTATGTGTAACTTGTGGTAACAAATCCTACCGAATTTATGTGTAATTTGTGGCATCAGAGCATTTGGATCGAGGTTTATTGTTTGAAAATCAATCATGTCTATTATCTAATAAGGTATATAGATGTTTCTGATGAAAATTAACGGTTAAATGCATATGCCGTTTTTCATCATTAATTACATTGTAGCTTATGAAACTATTAGTATTCACTTGTTCTGTTGGTTAATGGCCGTACTTGTGTAGTCATCTAATTTAACAATATGGCTCGCAGACTTTGTATGGCTTCGCTGAATAGTGTGGCTTATTCTCTAAATTTGACTGTGAACCAAATTATTTCACGGCAAATAAATTTGATTGTGATAAAATAGTTTTGGTAAGTTACTTTTGGTGTGTATAAAAATTTTGCTTGGAAATTTTTTCTCTGTGTTTTCGTAAATAACAGACTACAATTCCTTGTTAAATGGGTTTATTGATTGCAAATGATTGTCAAATCATTTAATATGAATAAGAGATATCATATTATATTATTTGGCTTGGAATTGATTTTATAATTAGTTTATATTTACGTGAGTTAATTACGTGAATTATTATCGTATTATAGTTTTAGTCTTCTAGTTATATATTGAATTCCAATCACGTTCACAGTAGCCTATTTAATAATCATATAAATACTAATATAGCCTTTCCGAATAAAGAATACAATTGTAAGCATGATGTCTTCGAGAGTTTTTGTTTGTTTTCTTCTTCATGCAATTAATGCTTCTAGAATTCAATTTGTGCTTGAACTCCATTGATTATATTAAAATAATTGAAATTTTTGGAGAAAACCTATAGCCATCATCCAATGATAACATAATTGACTGTTATCTTACTCTACTGATCTACGCTTTCATGTAATGGATTCTTTTACAAGTTTAATTTTTGAACATTCACATGTCATGTTTTTTAATCTGTTTGGATTGTTATAATTGTAACATTAAAAAAACACACACACACATAACAGGTTAGTTCTGGACTTGATTGTGGTCGAAGTCTCCGAGACTATGATGCACCTTTATGCTTCGATTTATATGCTTTCATCTATTTTGATGAGTCTGAATCTTCATAGTGTCTGTATGTGATTTGATAAAAGCAAATCACTGCTCCTGTATTTTGATGTCTTATATTAAATAGGTCTTTTTAATGGGAAAAACTTTAACAAAAAATTAAAAGTCGTATCCATTATACTGAGATTTAAGCTCAGTATTGCTGCCATGTTCAATTTGACTTGTGTCAATACACGAATTTGATATTAATTAGCTTGTTAACTTGAATTGGAAGTCTCGAATCATGGTTCAATGACATTTATTTCAGAACAATACTGTTTGATTTGCATGATCATATTATTTAATATGGTTTTGCTATCTTATTAGAATGCAATGCCTAGTCAAATGATTACATGTACATGTCTAATTTTTGGCTTATTAAGTTTCCATTTTCTGTGATCATAAGTTATGAATAAAAGACTCATATTGAACCCATATAATTGCACATTTAGGTAATGAAGTTAAATAATCTGAATAGACATAAAAGAAAAAACTTAATTAGTTATCACCAAAATAACTTAATTAACATATAATTTATTTGATGGTTATTTATGCCTAATCATGTATCATGAGTATAGAGTTAAATTTTGCCCAAAATTATTTATTTCTATATTCATATAGGAGTTATTATATTACCCAAAAGAATTTAGAATATCTCTATTAAAGGTTGTTGTATAAGTTAATAACTGTTTCTTCACTTATGGGATAAAGTGTTAACATGTCGTTGTTCTAACCCAAATGTAGACTACGATGATGCACTTAACTGCACCTTTATGTAATCTCATGACTTAATTATGTAGTTTTAGCTATCACTCTAGCAACTCTTTTAGGAATTACATCCAATATTTCAAAGTTGAATTGCTCTAATTACTCTTATTGGCTTGAACACTTGCTAATCACACTGGGGGATGTCTAGATTTAGACCTACATTTTTCGAATTGACAAACCTACACTTCTTACTTCTAAAAACACACAATCTAAGTGGACTCTCTATGAAAACTGGGAGTGTTCCAACCGTTGAGTTTGATTATCATCAAAAGTAAAATTGCAAAACACATAAGGAAATCAATTCCTGAATGTGAAAAGGTACGTGAATTTCTGACTTCAATTGAGCAACAATTTCAAGCAGTTAATAAAGTTTTGGTAGGTACTCTGCATTATGGCTACTTTGACTACTAAGAAATATGATGGGGTAAGTGGTGTTCTTGAACATATCATAGAACTGAACAATATTGCTGAACAATTAAATCTATGGATATGACAATTTCTGAACCCTTTTTGGTGCAGTTCATTCTCAACTCTCTTCCTCCACAATGTAGTCCTTTCAAAATTAACTATAACACTCAAAAGGATACGTGGATAATCAGTCAACTTATATATGTATATGTTCAAGAGGAAGAGAGGTTGATAGTAAAGGATTGCAAGCTATTCATCTGGTATCACAAGGTCATAATGCATATAGATCTAAAAAGATTAAAAAGAAGGATCCAAGGACACCAAATAAAGGGGCATCTAACCATAATGGTTTTGGTGGAAAATGCCATTTTTGGAAGAACAAGGGATACATGCTAAAAGATTACTTGAAACGCAAGCCATGGCTTCAAAAGAAAGTTAATTTTCTTTCATTTTTATGTTATGAAACCAATTTAATTGATATTATTCTAATCTTATAATACTTGGTGGCTTGGCTGTGGTGCAACTATTCATGTTTCTAATAATATGCAGGGATACCTTACAATCCGCCAACCACTTATAAAGAAAAGGACAATACTAATGGAGAACAAAACGGGAATAAAAGTTGAAGTCATTGGGACATATAAACTAGTTCTTATGGCATTTTATTAGATCTTCCCAATAACTATTATGTCCCTTCCTTTTTTTAGAAATTTGATTTTCATGTCTTGTCTTGATTTAGATGTTTATAAATTTCATTTTGGGAACTAATCTTTTACTATGACTAAAAGTAGTATTTTTATTGGTAGTGGTATTTTGATTGATAGGTTATATAAGGTGGATCTTGATTTTATTTTTTCACAATCTCTCTTTTCCCTGCATATGAATATTTAAGTTTGCACCAAACGTAGTCGTGACAATGAAACTTCATCCTTGCTATGGCATAAGCGCTTAGGTCATATCTCCAAAGAAAGATTTGAGCGACTTATAAAAGAGATGGAGTTTTATTAACCCTAGATTTTACAAATTTTGATACTTGTATAGATTGTATTAAAGGCAAGAAAACTAAAAATACCAAGAAAACTGTCGTTAGAAGCTTAGGACTACTTGAAGTGATACACAGATATTTGTGGACTATTTCCTCCTTGTATAACTGGTGAAAAGTATTTCATCAAATTTATTGATAATTCCTTCTTTTATGGAAATATCTATCAAATTAAGGAAAAATCTGATTTTTTAAATAAATTTCAAAGTTTTAAGGCAGAGGTTGAAAATCAATTAGATAGAAAAATGAAAGGTATGAGATCCAATGGAGGTGGTGAGTATTATAGAAAATATGATGAAATTGGTCATAATTTTGAACCATTTGCTAGATTTTTTCAAGATAATGGAATTATAGCTCAATATAAATGTCTGGAACGCCTCAATAAAATAGTGTAGTTGAAAGCATAATCGAACACTATTGGATATGGTTCAAAGTATGATTAGTGTTAGTACTAGGTACTAAAGATCCTCTACCTGAATTTTTGTGGAGTGAAGCTATTAAGACAATCATGTATCTTTTAAACAGAATTCCTACTTAAACAGTGGCTAAAACCCCTTATGAATTATGGGTTCGTAGGAAACCGAATTTAAATAATATACATTTTTGGGGTTGTCTTGCTAAAGCAACGCTTTACAATCTCTATGAAAATAATTGGATTCTAGGACTATTACTTGTTATTTTATTGGTTATCCAGAAAGGTCCAAAGGATGTCGATTTATTGTCCCAATCATCATAATCGAATAATGGAATATAATAATCAAAATTTCTTGAAAATGAGATTTCTAGTGATACTCATGATAAAAAGAGAAGTGGTATTGATTCCTTATGAATCTATTGAAATGAGCAATTCACCCATTACTTCATCTACACGGGTGGAAAACATTTCTAATACTTCTTCTCTTGATAAAAAATATGATTTCATCACACCCAGTGATACACATGTTAGTAATCATCGAGATAATTTGTGAAGGAGGAATCAAAAAGAGTTAAAGCCAATGCAATATTGGATGATTATCTAGTGTATTTACAAGAACATTGCGATATTGATATTAAAAGATCCACTAACATTTTTACAAGCTATAAACAGTAGCAAATCTAATAATTGGATGGATGCTATGAAAGATAAGATAGCGTCCATGAAGGCTAACCAAGTTTGGGAATTGGTTGAAATACCTGAGGAGCTCGTACCTATTCAATTTAAACGGGTATCTAAAACTCAATGAGACTCTTAAAGTAACATTGACCATTATAATGCCCGACTACTAGTTAAAAGATTTACTCAAGAGAAGGTATTGACTACAATGAGACTTTTTTCTTGTATCTAAGAAAGCTCCATCCGAATTATCATGGATTTGGTAGATCATTTTGATTTAGAGCTACATTAAATGGATGTAAAAACAGCATTCTTGAATGGAAATCTAGATGATGAAATCTATGTGAAAAAACATGAAGGTTTTGAGGAGGGAAAAGGAAACTTAGTGTCATGCAAGTTTAAGAGATTAATTTATGGATTTAAATAAGCTTCCTGCCAATGGTATCTTGTGTTTCATGATACCATAAAACCTTTGGATTTCAAGAAAATAAACTTGATGATTGTATATACCTAAAGGTTTGTCGAAGCAAGTTCATATTTTTTATATTATATGTTGATGATATATTGCTTGTTACTAATAAATTAGGCATGCTACATGAAACCAAAGATTTTCTTTCTAAGACCTTTGAGATGAAAGATATGAATGATGCATCTTTCATACTTGGTATTGAGATCTACAGAGATAGATATAAGAGAATTCTTCATTTATTTCAAATGTCTTATATAAACAAAGTTTTTGAAAGATTTCAACTGCAAAATTGTTCAGTAACTCCATCCCCAATTGTCAAATGTGATAAATTTAGTCAAAGTCAATGTCCTCAAAATGGAATTGAGCGATGGCAAATGAAAAATGTACCATAATGCCTCAAATGTTGGAAGTTCAATGTATGCGATCAAACTTGTACACAACCTAATAGTAGTTTTGTAGTTGCAATGTTCGGGAGAGTTCAAAATAATCCGAGATATGATCAATGGATATTTGCTAAAAGATGATGTGTCATCTTTAAGGTGCCAAAAATTTATTGCTCACCTATAAGCACAGTATTCGTCTTAAAATTGTTAGATACTATGACTCAGATTTCATGGGTTGTATGGATAGTTGGAAATCTACTGGATATATTTTTGTGGTTGCTGGTGGACCTGTATCATGGAAAAGAATCAAACAATTTATAACTGCTTCTTCCACAATGGAAGCAGAATTTATAGCATGTCATTAGACTACTTCTCAAGCTATTTGATAGCGGAATTTTATTGAAGGACTCAAGGTTATGGATTCTAAATCTAGACCCATAAAGTTGTATTGTGACAATTCTACAGTTGTTTTCTTCTTGAAAAAAGTAAGTGCTCTAGTAAATCTAAGCACAAAAAGTTAAAATATCATGTTGTTCGAGAAAGAATATCAGCAACAAAAGGTATCTATAGAGCATATAAAGACTGACAAGATGCATGCAAACCCATTAACAAAAGCATTGGCACCAAAGATATTTTTGAAACATATTAGTTCCATGGATCTTGATAAATTTTGAATAGATGCTTATTTATTGTTTCGGACTCATATTTGATAAAATATTATTTCCTAATTTGTGCATATTATTGATTTACAAAATATCATCGAGAGGTAATATTTTGGACCATTGATAGACATTAAGGATTTGATTGTCTATTTTCTTCCTCATTCCAGTTTATCTACGTCTAGTTGTTGAATTTATGATACATGGATGGAAATATATACATTATGTGATATACATCCGTCATGATCCATTTCGACGACTACGTAGGATAGACATAGATTAATATTTGTGGCTACTTTATTGAATTCATATTAATATTTATGTGGTCATTTGTACACAGTGGGATGAATGTATAATATTAATTTTAGTGGACTTTTTGACCACTTGATATTCTTCTTCTAATATTATTATTATTATTATTATTATTATTATTATTATTATTCTCTCACATTTAATTGTAGGATAAAATTACCATGTGAATAATTGGATAAATACAAATATATAATATATTAATCTGGAAGGAAATAAGATATTCATCAAATATATCTTTGAAATAAATAAGTCTTATGATTAGCTCTATCATTGAAGAGTTTAATCGGTTAAAAAGTCTTCCCTGTTTGTTGGACACTACGATGGGAGGAGTTCTAAAATCTCTATAAATAACTCTTTGTCCCTCTCCCTATGTAGCATAAGAGATGTAGTTTCACCCATCACTAAACACACAATAGTATAGACAATAAGGGAAGAGAATATCGATGGACCAAAGTACTTTATTGTTGAACCCCAGTTATGATAATCATGTTTTGATGATGACCAAATCATACTAATGGTTTGCAAACAAGTGTGCAGAAAAACAAGAAGGATCGATGAAAATGATAATCCAAACACAATCAAGAAATCTAGCGACCAAAAGTTGAACAAAACCTTTCGGACATGTGTATTTTTGGCTGTCTCTTATACACATCTAGATGTGGAGCGTCCGAAACATGACCAGACAACACTGAGGAAGAACACATCTTTCGGATGTAGATAACTGTCCGAAGGAATCCGAAAGTATGATGATCGGACGTTGAAGACCGTCCGAGAAAAGGAATTCGAAAGTATGATGATCGGATGTTGAAGACCGTCCGAAGCCAAAAAAGATTGGACGTTCAAGACCGTCCGAAGAAAGGAGCTCGAAATGAACTAATTTTTCTGTCAGAGCTGTAGGACGCATACGACTGTCCGAGACACTGTTCATCAAGCTATAGGACGCATGAACGGACGTCTGAACCACCGTCTGAACCCCTAATGGCTAGTTTTTAATAGCTAGTTTTTTGACCGTTGGAACTCATATTTCAGCACATCTTTCATCTACAAATAGCCCAAGGACTTCCAAATGATAGAAGGAACTACTACATTCAATACAAGCAGAATGTCTCTTGTAAGAGCTATTTGGGGAGAAATAGGCTAAAATATTATGGGTTGTATTGGTTTGAGTAGCATAGTTCTCTTGGCTCAACTAGTGGGAATTAATGTGAGCAAGAGTACACTAGTGAGTGATCTTCGAGTGTAAGAGTGGAGGGATAACAAGTGTACAAAAGTGAGGTTGTAGTGTAAAACCCTTTGGCTCAACTAGAGGAACTTAGTTGGTGCAAGGGTGAGCCTACTTTGTATACAAGAAGGTTATTGCCTCACCTTCTTTGAAGATGCACTACTAGTGGATGTACTCCAAACTTGAGAAGTTTGGGAGTTTGGTTTGATATTCTTTATCTCAATATTTTGTTTGTTCTTTAAGCTTTGATTGCTAAATATTTATCTTTGATCATTTGTGCTTAAGTATTCATTTGTTGCACAAAGTTTGAATTTCCATTAAGTACATTAAAAGGATTGTTTTTTGGGACAACCTAATTCACCCCCTCCCCCTCTTAGGTTGCTTTGGGGCCACTACAATTAGTATTAGAGATTGGTCTCATATATTGAGCTTAATTGCTTTTGAGTAAAGATCATTATGGCAACCAATAATGCTTTGTTTTTAGAGGGGCATTTTATCACTGGGCCTCCCATGTTTAACGACATTAATTTTGTTTGTTGGAGGGACAGAATGAAAATTTTTGTTCAATCTATTGATATTGATTTATGGTATATTATTTGTGAAGGTCCTTTAGAAGCTAATATTCTTGATGAAAATACTCATAGATTAAGGCTTAAGACTAGATATGAGTTAAATGCACAAGATAGAATAAATTTATCTTTAAATGCAAAAGCCATTAATATTTTGTATAATGCCTTGGATGCAGATGAGTTTTCTAAGGTTGCAAATCGGCCAAGGAGTTATGGGACAAATTGAAAGAAATCCATGAAGGAAGTGAAGATATTAGAGAACAAAAGAAGTCACTTCTTGTGGCTAAATATGAATCCTTCAAAATGGAACCTCATGAGAACATTGAAACAAGATGTATTGTAGGTTCAATAATAGGTAAAGGATTTGGAAGGTTTGGGTAAAGAATACTCCTCGGGTGAAAAGAATAGAAAAATTTTGAATGCTTTACCTAAGGAATGGGAACCCAAATCCATTGCCATAGAAGAGTCTAAAAATTTAAATTCTATACCTATTGATTCATTGATCAATTCTCTATCCTCCTTTGAATTGAAATTGAAATACAAGGTACAAGATGAGGAGGCAAAGGGGAAAAGAAGCATAGCATTTAAAACTTCATCAAAAAGGAGAAAAGACTCAAGGAAGCCTCACTTCAACAACTTTCAAATCACTTGAGATTTTTGTAATTCGGATGGAGAGGTTGAAGAAGAATATGAAGAGGCTCAAATGGCTTTTATGGCACTTAGCAATAATGAGGTATCCTCTATTTGTGATTCTTGTGATGATTCATGTGATAATGATGATGATGATGTTGAATCATTTATTTTTAAAATGCATGAATGTTTGAAAGTAAATCATATGCTAAGAACAAAGAGTTAAAAATTAAAGTTAATACTTTATTGAGTGCCAACTCAAAACTTGTGCATGAAAATAATTCTTTGACAAAAGAAAATGATGTTTTGAAAGAAAAATTTGTTGGAAAAAACAAGATCATGGAAGAACAAGCTTCTTTGAAGAAGAGATTAGATGATCTTGATGATATTTTAGAAAAGAAGAAAGAAAATGTTTTTGAAAAGAAAAGAACTAGAAATATGTTTTTGAGCAAAAATTTTATCACCTTTAGAAAAAATAATTTGTGTTTTGTTGAATCTAAATCTTCTTTTTATGGCAATAAGGATATTATTTGTAATTATTGTCATCAACATGGCCATATAAAGAAAAATTGTTATGTTAAAAGAAATGAAAAATTGGGAATAAATTCTATTTGGGTGATTAAGCATGTTACTAATCCAATTGGACCCAAGAAAGTTTGGGTACCAAAAGTTATTGCTTAACTTTGTATGTAGGTATGCTATTGGAGAGCACCAAGGAATTCAAGATAGATTATCTATGAAGGGTGTTCAAGGCATATGAGCTAAGATGATATTGAAATGGGTAACATCTAAAATTTTGTGTGCTTTCATTTATCAAGTTGAACTATGTTCTCTTGAATGTTACTCATATATGTGATTGAATTTGTTTAGAATGATAGGAAATATGTATCCCCAAATTGTTATCTATAGTAAGTCATTACTTGCAAAAGAAAGGGGGAGCATTATTTTTTTTAAATGGATTATTTTGCATTACATATGCTTTATTGTTTTGATGATGCTTTTTAGCAAGGAATGAGCGAAAAAATGTTTTGATCCTAATTCTTTGCATGAATTCCCTCATATCAACTTGAATACATATTCTTGAAGGGAAAAAACATTTTGCATAACTTGACTTATTCTCCATGTACTCATATTGAATTATATTCACCTTTCAAAGGGGGGAATAAGCTAAGGGGGAGCTTAAATTTCATTACCTTTCTTATGTTTTGATGTGCTGATGCCAAAAGGGGGAGAAAATAATGGACAAAACTTCTTGATTGATGCTTCATATTTTATGATTGTTTTTAGAATTGTCCAAATGATTTGTCATCATCAAAAAGGGGGAGATTGTTGAACCCCAGTTATGATAATCATGTTTTGATGATGACCAAATCATACTAATGGTTTGCAAACAAGTGTGTAGAAAAATAGGAAGGATCGAATGAAAATGATCATCCGAACACAATCAAGAAAAATGACCAAAAGTTGAACAATACCTTTCGGACAATGAAGAGCGTCCGAAAGAAAGAAAATCGGACGCAAGGGAGCGCCCGAAACATGACCAGGCAACACTGAGGAAGAACACATCTTTCGGATGTAGATAATTGTCCGAAGGAATCCAAAAGCATGATGATTGGACGTTGAAGACCGTCCAAGAAAAGGAATTCGAAAGTATGATGTTCGGATATTGAAGACCGTCCGAAGCCAAAAAAGATCGGACGTTCAAGACCGTCCGAAGAAATGAGGTAGTAGATGAAATGAAGTAATTTTTCTGTCAGAGCAGTAGGACGCATATGACCGTCCGAGACACTGTTCATCAAGCTGTAGGACGCATATGACAGTCCGAGACACTGTTCATCAAGTTGTAGGAAGTATGAACGGACGTCTGAACCACCGTCCGAACCCCTAACGGCTAGTTTTTAACAGCTAATTGTTTTACCATTGGAGCTCAAATTTCAGCACATCTTTCATCTATAAATAGCCCAAGGACTTCCAAATGATAGAAGGAACTACTACATTCAATACAAACACTTGTACGAGCTATTTGGGGAGAAATAGGCTAAAATATTATGGGTTGTATTGGTTTGAGTAGTATAGTTCTCTTAGCTCAACTAGTGGGAATTAATGTGAGCAAGAGTAGACTAGTGAGTGATTTTCAAGTGTAAGAGTGGAGGGATAACAAGTGTACAAAAGTGAGGTTGTAGTGTAAAACCCTTTGGCTAAACTAGAGGAACTTAGTTGGTGCAAGGGTGAGCCTATACTTACTTTGTATACAAGAAGGTTATTGCCTCACCTTCTTTGAAGAGGCACTACTAGTTGATGTACTCCAAACTTGAGAAGTTTGGGAGTTTGGTTTGATATTTTTTATCTCAATCTTTTATTTGTTCTTTAAGCTTTGATTGCTAAATATTTATCTTTGATCATTTTTGCTTAAGTATTCATTTGTTGCACAAAGTTTGAATTTCCATTAAGCACATTAAAAAGATTATTTTTTGAGACAACCTAATTCACCCCCCCCTTCTCTTAGGTTGCTTCGGGGCCAACATTTATCTTGTTTAAGACGATTAGGTTTTTATATCGCGATGGCTCAAGGTATATTTCCTTGACAATACTTTAAATTGTATTTACAAATTATAAACAAAGATCCTACCTAATTTATGTGTAACAACATATATTTACCATTTTTTGTTTTGATTGGATGCTATTACCTTGTTCTTATTTTCCAAGTGGCAGCTTAAGAATTGAAGGCCAGATGAGGGTTTTTCCTTTTTAAGTGATAACATAAAATTGACCACGTAATGGAGATGGGATATGGGTCATATGGCATGTCGTACCTACCATTAGCCATCCTAATCTATATTTCAAATAACAATTGAAAACCAAAACAAAAAAGTTATCTAATGGATTGATTTAAAAAATAAATTAATTGAAAAGGATCTGAATTTTTAGAATGTGAGAAATACATTTTATGTTTTCTGTTGTTTTGAAAGATATTGAAAAATAGAACATTTACATGAAAAAAAAAAAAAGATAAGTGGAAACATTAGTAATTTGAGTTGATTAATTCATTAGTTCAATAAATCTGCCTTTTTTCTAATTTTATTAGTTCTCAGGGGAAATGGCAAATCAATATAAGGTCAAGAAAACACATTGGAAAGGCTACCAATTTATAGTTTTACCTACGATGTAATTTTGGTGAAATAGCGCATTATTTATACTTTATCAAAGGTAAACTAGAAAACATTTACTTTCAAAAAAAAATTACAATAAACTCTCTGCCTGAAAGTAACCCCTCTACCGGAAGGGAGGAGTAGTGCTTTATATTAAAAAATACAACTAACCTTGATTGGAGGTTTGAAATGATTAAAATAAACCTTTAAATAAAATATTCTAACCTACCTAACGGTTAATTAACGTAATATTTAACGGTTTCACTTTAGTCCAAACCATAAGGAGGTAGATTGTAGATTTGAAGATCATAAAGGGGTAACATAAACATTAACCAAACCACAAGGGGGTTCCTTGTAATTTACCCAAAGAAATAGAATGCCTTTGAAAAGTCCAATGTTACATTTCATAGACAAATATATATATATATATATATATATATATATATATATATACACGCACACCCATACACACACATACACATGCACGCACACATTCACACACACACATATATTCATTCCAATACAAAAGGGCACAACACGATCACAATTGATCAACTACTTATCAGTATACAGATCACCTTGTAAAAGAAATAGATGTTCTCACACTGAAAATCTGATTTAGATCAAATTTGATCCTAGAATTCTCAAATAACGAAAACAATTGAGAACTAAATTGACCTTGAAAGAACTAGACACTTTTTGTCTAATTTTTATTATGCATAAATGATTTTAGATTTCATTGGCCCGAGAATTGACCATAATTAATTTGGTAATTTACTCGATTTAAATAGCTTATGTAATACCCACGATTTTTTTTTATATATAAAATACCTAAATCTACTAGAAGTTAAAATCACGTGTAAGTCCTAAAGGATGAAATAACCGAAATAGTACTATCTTACTTCTAGTACAGTTGCTTCGATAATACATATTTGCAAGTAACAATTAGGCAATATATACATTATAGGGTAGAGTTTCGATTCTTTCTTAGTAATACAAAAGTTGGAGAGAATTTCAGCAATATTAGAGGTTAGTTTTATTATTAATTAAGCTTTTAAGTACTTTTTTTTTTTTCAATAGTTCACCAAAATTATATGGCCATTTATTTTGGGTTTTAGTTGTTTACTTTATTCTGAATTAGTAATCTAGGAAAAAATTTTGATTGATCAGAATAAAAAATGGTAGTTAATTTGGAGGATTCAATTCCTGGACAAACTAATTTTTGAACAGTTAATATTCTAATATTTTATAAGAATATAGGGAATTAGGTTTAAAAAAAGAAAGAAAAATCATATTGCCAGTTGAAGTATGATCAAATATGTTGATTTTATATGGCCGTTTGTGGTTGGCTGGCTTTGCATACCAATTTGGTGTTGCAGATTGACAGCGAAATTTTGCTGTCATCAGGAAAAGGATAAGGCCACAACAGTGGCTATGGTGATGGGACAGAGAAGGGCAAGGCAAGAATTGAAGAGAGGATGGAGAAAAGATGAACTGAATGAGAGGGATTTGATTTAGATTTGAATTTAGAAAAAAATAAATAAAAAGAGAGTTGTAGACATGGAGATTAATAGGAGGAAGATGATGAAATTTGATGAAAGTTTTTGAAATTGCATATTAACCCCCAATAGTTTTATAGAACTCTTTCTTTTACAAAGGCCTAAACAAACCTTTATCACAACAAATTGAATCTTTTTGAGTTTCTGAAATTATAAATAAGCCCGGATGCTTTTTCAGATGATCCCGTCAGTCCATGATAGCCTTTTGGAATTATAGAAAAGTTCCTATATCTTGTTAATACATGACATAGGCCAGTAAAAGTTTATTTAAATTACAAAAATAACCCTAGAAGTGCAATAAAGCTAACAAATGGCTCTTCAAATGTTTTATAAAGTACCTAATTTCCCCCAATGACTTTTAAAAATGACTAGAATACCCTTAAGTGTCTTTAAGAGTTCTATAAAAGCCCGAATTAGTTTTTTCAAAGTTACAAAAAGATCTCAAATGGTTTTTCAAGTTTGAAAAATGTTCCAAAAATTATTTATTTAATTCAGGTAAAGTCCAAGAAAAGTTTCAAATACTATATATGAGCTTTCTTAATCATAGGGAAGTCTTACAATATTATAATAGTGACTTCAAATATCTTTTTACTATCACAAAAGAACTATATGATATTATAGTAAATATTATTTGAAGAGTATTAAGACACTTATAGACTATTAGAAAAGTTGAGTACTTAGGGAATTTTTATAGGATAATTTAAGTAAATGACAAATGTGTACCAGAGTACAGGAGTAACGTGATTCTTTGGCATGAATCTTTGATAGGAAATAGTGAAAAGGAACAAGTACAAAAGTAATGTGATTATTTGGCATACCGAGGTAGGCGGTGCTTACCTTCTAATTTTTAATTTATGAACCCGTATTCTTAAATGGTTTTATAAACTTGTATATTTTCCTAAATTATTTTATGAAATGTGTTTTATGAAATGATTATTTGATTATGGAAATATGAATCATGTATGGCTATTTGACTTGCCTGATTTTCAAGTTATAGAAACGAGATATATGCATGACTTTTGATATATATGAAATGCATGTGACGAATGGGTAAACATTAATGAACAAAGACTTGAAATGGACATGAAATAGTCAGTAGGAGATAATAGTCCTGATTTGTACTGATATACTAGTATACTGATATCTTGATAAACAATAAATGATATATGATAGGTCAAGTGGTTCCATGGAAGTCTCTTGACAACCTTTTCTAATAAGGTCCATCACTAGGCTGAGTACCCAAAACAAATGAAGTCATGTATTGTTTTGAACCTCTAAGAAATTGTACACGATTTAAAAATGACTTTGTGATATATCATACATTACTTGAAAAGTATATGTTACGTGATTTGGTATAGATAAATGATACATGAATTTTGGAATGCAAGTTGAATTACATGATTACATACAATAAAAATGACATACGAGTTGGAAAGATGATTTTGATAAAAGACATGAGCATGTGATAGTATGACTTATCTCTGTGAAATGTATATGTATGTAACTGCATGATCTAGCAGGGTGTAAGTGCCATCTACTGGGCGACTTGTCGCTCACCTCATTCTTTATATTTTTGTACAGACAATGAGTACAAGTACATCTCGTCTATCGAGGACAAAGCATAAACGCACTTGAACAAAATATATTGTTATTTAGTAATAGGATTCTACTATAGTTATTTGACTTTGATTAGTCCATCTGTTAGAATAAGTAAAGCATGTGTGGTTGTGACACTATATTTTTATTAAGTAATTTTATTATTTTAAGATTTGTTATTTGAATAAGTACTGCATTAAATTGGATACTATTGGTGAGTATATATTTTTGCTGCGTAATTTATATTTGAGGTTATTATATATGAATGATGCCTTGTATTCATCGGAGTACGATTACATAAATACGGCGAATGACACGTGCCCAGCAAGTGCGGTTCAGAGGCATTACATTTTTAATAGTATCAGAGTTTAGGTTATGATCTCTATAGTGTTTCTTAGGTTTGATACTTAAGATACTGGATTGTGAGGTTTAGAAACAAATGCAATGTATAAGAAGTATCAGACTTAGAATACTTAGTGATTTTAGTGCAATTGAAGCGTTATGAATTCATTAATAATCTTATAGATTGTGAGTTAAGTTAAGGAAGAGAAAAGGAGCAAAAACAAGAGTAAGAAAAAGGAAATAAAGGAAACCCCATGATATCTAAGCAAAAGTCATTCAGATTTGGATCTATAATATTAGATGAAAATGAAGTCGAGATACTAAAACTACATAAGTATTAAAGTATTAAACCTATTAGATCATATGAATAAGGACTAGACTTGGACATGGATAACTACCAAATAAGATGTAAGACAAAGAAAAGGAATATAGAGATGAAGTTGTGGATAACCCAAATATTATATATATTATATCTCTGTTTAGTACGAGTATTTTGGACTCTCTTAGTCAAAGAATATGGTTATATCATGAGTGAATTTTTGAATTTGGTCTAATATTTTGTATTTCAATAATGATGAAGGATAACTGTGTTAGGAAATTATTCATATTATTGAAGTTATTGGACTATAAATTTACATTGTTATATATGTTAGTACATTTTTCTTGTGGTTTGGACCCAAATTAACACTTAATTTTTTGTATAGGAAAATGGACCCACAAACTAGGTCCAAAAATGGTAATACAAACAATACAAATGACAATACTACCAACATCAAAAACACTCTTGGAGGGAGTGGAACTGGAAGTGCTAACTGCAGGCCAAGAACGGAAAATAACCAAGCTCCTGTGACTGTCCCTGCCAATTTTATTACTATATAACTACAATAGTACAAGCTGTCCAAGGACTAAATCAAGGTCAAACCCAAGTACCACTAAGCCATATGCAAAATGGTATACACATTTACTATGAATGTATGAAGAAGGTGCAAGTGCCTACTTTCGATGGCGAACCAAACCTGGAGAAGGCTAAGAAATGGTTAGGTGAAGTGGAGAATAATTTCATGTCATGTCAAGTACCAAAAGAAATGAAGCATGAAGTTATTAAGCCATTCTTATTTGAAATGCAGATAAGTGATGGACGACTATCCAAATGATCATCCCACCGCTACTTACTTTGGAAAAGGAATTTAGAGGAGCTGTTTTGAAATATTTATCCTACAACTATCCATCTACAAAGAATTGAGCAGTTCAAATCCCTTAAACAAACTCTTGGAATGTCAATTGTAGATTATGCTAATAAGTTCACTACGTTAGGGCAATTCGTACCCGAAACCATGGCAAACGAGGAACTCAAAATGGCTAAGTTCACCTAAGGACTCATAAGCAAAATGAAAATTAGGATTTTGAGAGCTACTACTCTTACTTTTGATGATCTATTTAATGTATGTGTGAAAGTTGAAGTGGATATAAAGAGAGTCGAGGAGGAGAACAAGGGAAAGAAGCCCCAACCAATTGCGGAAGCAATAGTAAGAGAAAAAACCTGGTAGGCCAATTGATTAGAGTACTTAAGAGGATACGAGGACCACCACCACCACAACCGCCTAAGATAACATGAAAGAAAATATGGTTGAGTGTGTTCACTGTCATAGACGCCACTTTGGTGAATGCTGACTAAAGTTGGGAGCATGCTTTTTATTAGTAGTGAAGTTGCACATCGAATGAGAGATTGCCCAAGAAATGTGAGAAATAAAGGAGAAAAGATAGATGAACCTGTGGTGGCCAATCCCAAAGCCAATGCTAGGGTATATACTATGAACAAATTGAAGACTAGAGGCTTGAAGTACGTGGCAATATGTATGATAGTAATAAACTCTATGCGTGCATATATGCTCTTGGATTTGGACATTGTTTTATATGCTCTTTGGACTTTGACATGAATCATTTAGTTAGATACTGCTAAGATGTTTGTGAATGCATTTTATATTGTGACCAAATATTCAAATAAACCTTATTAAGATGCTTACTCAGCATTTTATAATAGAGGTTAAAGATGGTAAATGTAAAAAAGAGTGCACATATACAAATCGTGAACAATAGAGTATTACCATTCGGATTAACAAGCATGTAATTATATGGCACAATTAGTGAATAGAGTGATAATTCAGTCTTGGATCGATTGACTAAAGTGGTCACATTATATAAAGTTAGAGTTACTATGATATTAAGTGTGTACGTTTCAAGGATGAAACTTTCTATAAGAGGGTAGAATGTAAAATCCATGATTTTTTTATATAAAATACTAATGGAAGACAAAATCATGTGACAGTCCTAAGTGATGAAATAGCTGGAATAATACTATCCTACTTTTAGTACAATTACTTCTATAGTACATATCTGCAAGTAACGATTAGGCTATATATATATATATATATATATTATAGGGTATAGTATCCTATTTCTTACGTAACACAAACTTTGGAGAGAATTTCAGCAATATTATAGGTTAGTTTTATTAATTACATATTTTGTTTTCAATATTTTAGCAAAATTTAGATGGTCATTTATTTTGGGTTTTGGTTGTTTACTTTTCTTAATTAGTGCTCTAGGCAAAAATTTTAATTAATCAGAACAAAAATTAGTAGTTAATCTAGAGGATGTAATTGCCAGAAAATCAAAGGTAACTACTATTGTTGGACAAACTTGAATTTTCTAATGTTTAATATTCTGATATTTTATAAAATAAAATAAAAAGAGGAAAATAGGTTAAAAAAGTGAGAAAAATCAAGTTGTCTGTCTTGGAGTACAATCGGATCTGTTGATTCAATACGAGAGCGTTTGTGGCTAGCTGGCTTTGCACGCTGGTTTGGTGCTGCGAATCGACATCAAAATTTTGCTATCATCAGGAAGGGGAGAATGCCACAACAATGGCTATGGTGATGAGAAAGAGACTGACAAGGCGAGAATTGAAGAGAGGGAGGAGTGACGAGATGAATTGAGTGAGAGAGATTTGATATAGATTTGATTTTTTTTTTTTTTTTTTAAAAAAAGGATACATAAGACATGGAGATTAATGGGAGGAAGAAAATGAAATTTGATGAAAGTTTTTGAAATTGCATATTAACCCCCATAATTTTATAGAGGTTTTACAAAGGCCTTAAACAAACTTTCATAGCAACAGATTGAATCCTTTCGAGTTTCAAAAATTATAAATAAGTTGCCCAAAATCCCAGATGATTTTTTAAACGATCCCGTCAGTCTATGGCCCTTATATATTTTTAATATATGACATAGGCCCATGAAAGTTTCTATAAATTACCAAAGTATCCCTAGAAGTTCAATAAAATTAATAAATGGCCATTCAAATGTTTTATAAAGTACCTAGTGGCCCTAATAACTTTATAAAATGACTAGAATACTCTTAAGTGTCTTTAAGAGTTCCATAAAAATTCAAATTGGTTTTCCAAAATTACGAAAAGAACTCGAATGGTTTTTGAAGTTTGAAAAATGTTCCAAAATATTTTATTTAATTCAAGTAGAGTCCAAGAAAATTTTCAACTATTATATATGAGTTTTCTTAATCATAGGGAAGTCTCAGAATGTTATAATAGTGACTTCAAAGTACCTTTTTACTAAAAGAAAACTATATGACACTATAGAAAATATTATTTGATGAGTATTAGGACACTTATAGACTATTGGAAAAGTTGAATACTAAAGGAATTATTATAGATAATATAATTTAAGTAAATGACAAATGTGTACTAAGTGATTGAAACGTGAATCTTGGACAAGAAATTCTTTGGCATACCGAAATAAGTGGTAATTACCCTCTGATTTGTAAATTGAATTACGAACCTATATATTTTCTTAAATGGTTTTATGACTTGCATGTTTTGCATGTTTTCTTAAATTTTTTTATGAAATGTGTTTTACGAATGATTATTTGATTATGAAAATCTGAATCATGTATGGTTATTTGAGTTGCCCAAATGTCAAGTTATAGAAACGTCATATATGCATGATTATATATATATAATGTATGTGACGAATGGGTAAACATTAATGATTAAAGGCTCTAAATGGACACAAAATAATCAGTAGGGATTATAGTTCTTATTTATACTGGTATACTGATATGCTGATAAATGATAAACGATATATGATAGGTCAAGTGGTTCCATGAAAATCTCTTGACCAACCTTATCTAGGGAGTCCATCACTAAGTTGAGTACTCGAGTACCAATGAAGGCATGTATTGTTTTGAACCTCTAAGAAATTGCACACGATTTGAAATAAATTTGTGATATGTCATACATTAACTGAAAAGTATATGTTACATGATTTGGTCTAGATAAATGATACATGAATTTTGGAATGCAAGCTGAATTAGTGTAATGAGAATGACATACGATTTGGAAAGATGATTTTTGATAAAAGGCATGAGCATGTGATAGTATGACTTATCTCTGTGAAATGTATATGTATGTAATTGCATGATCCAACAGGGTGTAAGTGCTATCTATTGGGCGACTTGTCGTTCACCCCATTCCTTGTGTTTCTGTACAGACAACGAGTGCGAGTATGTTATCATAGAGGACGAAGCTTGGACGCACTTGGACAAAAAAAATTGTTATTTAGTAACAAGATTCAACTATTGTTTATTTAATTTTGAGCAATCCATCCGTTAAAATAATTAGAGCATGTGTGTTAGTGACACTATATTTTTTTAATAATTTTATTATTTCTAGAATTTGTTATTTGACTACGTACCGCATTAAATTGGATATCATTGGTGACTACATATTTTTGTTGCATAATTTATATTTGAAATTATTATTATGAATGATGCCTTATATACATGGGAGTACGGTTTCATGAACACAACAAATGACACATGCTTGGCACGTGCAGGTCAGAGACGTGACAACTTATATTTCTATTTTAAGTATTTAATATTTTAAGTATTTAAAATTATCATATGATACTCCAAGTTGTTATGAATCCTTATGAATTCTATGAATATAGATGTCCATTCATCCCCCCAAACACATCGATTAATGTGATATTCATCCCCTTGAATTATGTGAAGGTTTATTGATTTTCGTAATTCATACATCACATTAAATATTTTTTCATGAATCCCCTATCTTGTAACCCTATAAATAAGGGTTTTTGGTACCTCATTTGCAAGGAGTTAATGAAAGCTAGTAATATAAAGTATTTGATAATTTCCTAATATTTCTCTACTTTTTGCAATAACATAGACTTACTGTATTTCTACTCTCATTAATAGTTGCGTTTAATAATCTTGACTTAGTTTCATAATATGTTGTCAGCATGACTTTACCTTGGCGAAATATAGTGAAGTGGAAGATCTTATTGTTCAAGAGATACTTAGGTAAGATCGTTTATCAATTTCTTTTCTTATGGCTAACATTACGAATTGAATTTGCATCTCTTAGGATTTTTGGATAGAATTATTTTTCATGGGTTTTTTATGCTGAGATGTATCTTGATGCAATGGGTCTTGGAGGCATCATTATGCAAGCAAGTTAGGCTACTGTCCAAAACCGAGCCAGAGCAATAATTTTTCTCCGTTGCCATATTGATAAAAGTTTGAAAGCTGAATATCTTACTGTTAAAGATCTTCTTGATCTATGGAATAATTTAAAGGAAAGAAATGACCACCTAAAGTTTGTTGTTCTTCCTAGAGCCCGATACAATTGGTTACATTTGCGGTTACAAGATTTTAAATCAATAAGTGAGTATAGTTTTGTAATGTTTAAGATCGCATCCCAATTGAAATTATGTCCAAAAATTATTACTGACGAAGATATGTCAGAAAAAACTTTCTCCATCTTCCATGCCTCGAATTTGCTCCTGCAGTAGCAATATCGAGAAAAGGGATTCAAATATGATTCTAAACTTATCTCATGTCTTCCGGTAGTTGAACAAAATAATGAAATATTAATGAAAAATCATGAGACCCAACCAATTGGTTCAACTTCATTCCCTGAAATGCAGCTAAATCTTCTAATTATGAACGTGGAAGAAATTGCGGCGTGGTCGTGACCGTAGTTTTGGTCATGGTAGTGCCCGAAATGACTATCAAAATCATGATACTCATAACCATAGCTCATCAAGTCATAAGGGAAAATGTCCCCACCAAAAGTGGGATAATTATAATGAAAAAAGACAAGAAAAAGATTCTGATAATTTATACTATCAGTGCTGTGCTAAGAGAAATTGGTCTCAAACATGTAGAGCTCCATGAAAAAAACATCTAGTTAAACTATATCAAGCATCATTGAAAAAGAAAGACAAAAGTGCTAAGGTGAAGTTCACCATGCCAAATGATAATTTTCGCAATGATGATGATGCTAATATTGATTTAACGCATCTTGATGTGGTTGATTTCTTTGAACATCCAGAAGGAAGAATTGATCATTTAATTGGTCATGGAAATGTGCAAAGAAAGTGAACCTATGTTAAAATACCAAAGAGAATAGCTTTATAATTGCTTTAAAGTTTGTTCTGCATTTCCTATTTAATCTAGTTTTTTTGTTATGAAATGTAATTTATTATAATAAATTAATTATCTTTTATATCTTTCCTTCCTAAAGAAGGCATGGATATTCACAAATATTTGGGATCAATAAAAGGCAAAGAAGATGTATGTCTTATTGACAGAGCTACAACATATTCAATACTTAAAAATAAGAATTGTTTTTCCCACTTGAAGTTGGGAGAAACAAATGTTAACACCATAAGTGATAGTGCAATTGAATAAAATTAATTGAAGGCTCTAGTAGAGCAAATATATGTCTCTCTAAAGGAACAAAATTGGTTATAAATAATGCACTATTTTCTACTAAATCTCGAAAAAATTTGTTAAGTTTTAAAGATATCCGTTGAAATGAATATCATATTGAAACAATGAATGACTCAAATGTTGAATATTTGTATATTACAACTTTCATTTCTAGAAAAAGAAAAAATGTGCAGTAGAAAAATTCCCTTCGCTTTCTTCTGGACTATATTACACTAAAATTAGTGTAATTGAAATGCACCATTTAGTAAACCAGAATTTACTGATTCCAAAGATTTTGTCCTTTAGCATGACTGACTGGGCATCCTGGGTCGATAACGATGATAAGAATAATTGAAAACTCGCATGGCCGTTCATTTAAAAATCAAAAGGTGTCTAAGTCAAATGATTATATGTGTTGCTTGTTCTTAAGGAAAATTTATTACGAGATCTTCAGCAGTTAAAGTGGGGACTAAATCCCATGTAAACAAATATTTTTGGAAAGGATCCATGGTGATATATGTATACCAATTCATCCACCATGAGAACCTTTTAAGTATTTTATGGTCCTAATTGATGCATGTACAAGATGGTTACATATTTATTTATTATCAACTCACAACCTAGCATTTGCGAGACAACTTGCTCAAATTATCAAGTTGAGAGAACAGTCTCCAAATTGTCCAATAAAGAAATCCGATTAGACAATGATGGTGAATATTCGTATCATGCTTTTGATGACTATTGTATGCTAATTAATATTAGTGTTGAACATCTTGTAACTTAGATTCATACACAAAATGATTTAACAGAATCATTTATCAAGTGATTGCAATTAATTTCTAGATCATTGTTAATGAGAACAAAACTCTCTATATCTACTTGGGGACATACAATTTTGCATATAGTAACACTTATACGTTTAACGCCGGAAGGTTACCATAAATATTCTTGTATGCAATTGGCCTTCAGTTATGAGCCAAATATTTCCCAGTATCTGAGAATTTTTGGATGTGCGATTTACATCCCTATAGCTATACTGCAAAGCACTAAGATGGGAGCCCAAAGAAGGTTGAGAATATTCATGTATAATTCACATTCTATCATTTGATATCTTGAACCTTTGGCAGGTAATGTATTTACTACAAGATTACCAACATTAGAGGGAGGAAATGAATAACCGAAAAAGGAAATCACGTGGAATACATCATCATTAAACTTTCTTGATCCTCGTACAAAAACTTGTGTATTAGAAGTTCAAAGGATAATACATTTGCAAAAGATTGCACATCAATTACCTGATGTGTTTGCTAACTCTAGAAGAGTTATGAAATCACATATGCCTACAGAAAATGTACCAATTAAACAAGATGTTTCAGTAAGATAATCTACAAGTGCTATAGCAAATGAGGTTAAAGCATGCCTGAAGCGTACCTTTTGATTCTAAAGATAAAAATTTCAAAAAGAAAAGAGGATCAATTGATCAAAATGTTCTAGTAAAAGGAGTTGAACATTAATACAGAAGTCAAGGAGATCACTAGTAAGAAAATTCAAGTTCCCGAAGAGCAAATTCTAGCTACCAAAGAGCATAAGTTTTATACTCCTAAAGAGCATGTAAATGAAACTTCTATAAATTTTGCCACTACAAGGAAATGTTGGGAACAAGTTGAAACAATTATTGATAGTACTTTTGCTTACAATGTAGCATTTGAAATTATGGAAGAAATTGAGGATTTTGAACAAACATCGGTTGAGGAATGTCGGCATAGAAATGATTGGCCAAAATGGAAAGATGCAACTCAATCTAAATTGGGTTCACTTGCTAAACACAAAATTTGTGGACCTATAGTCTGAACACCTAAAGGTGTAAAACCCAATGGATATAATAGGTTTTTGTACAAAAATGAAATTAGAAAATTGTAATTGTGAGATATAAAGCACGACTTGTAGCACAAGGGTTTTTGCAAAGGCCAGGTCTTGATTATAATGATACATATTCCAATATTTAGTGAATGCAATTACATTGCGATATCTAGTGAGCCTGGAAATACATGAAAAACTTATTATGCATTTGATGGATGTAATCACTGCTTACCTATATGGAACATTGGACAATGATATTTACATGCAAATTTCTGAAGGGTTTAAATTTCCTAAAGCATGTGATTCAAATTCTAGAGGAATTTACTCCATCAAATTGCAAATATCATTGTATAGCTTAAAACAATCAGGACGAATGTGGTACAATCGCTCAGTAAGAGTATGATTAAAGAAAGCTATATAAATGATCCAATATGTCCATACGTTTTAATCAAGAAAAATGGATTGAATTTTGTCATCGTTGCTATTTATGTTGATGATTTGATTCTTATTAGAACTTTTGATGAAATTTCAAAAGAGGTTGAATATCTAAAGAGAAAATTTGAGATTAAGTATTTTGGAAAAACACAATTTTGTCTTGGTTTGCATATTGAACATCTAGAAGACGAGATATTTATTCATCAATCATTAACTTTCAAATTATACTGCTAAAGTTTGAAGCAGTTCTATGTAGATCAAGCACATCTATTAAGCACTCTAGTGGTCGTCCGATCGCTTGATGTTGACAAAGATCCTTTCCAACCACAAGGAAAAAATGAAGAACTTCTTGGTCCTAAACCATATCTTAATGCAATAGGGCTACTTATATATCTTGCTAATTATACAAGACCTGATATATCATTCGCTGTAAATGTATTAGCAAGATTTAGTTCTTTTCCTACACGACGACACATGAATGAAGCCAAACATATTCTTGGATATCTCGAAGGAACAACTAATGTTGGATTTTTCTATTCTAATAAATTTACTCCAGAGCTAATTGAATATGCAGATGCTAGATATTTATTTGATCGCATAAAGTACGATCTCAAACTGGATACTTATTCACATGTGATGGTACTACTATATCATGGTGTTGTATAAAGCAATCTATAACTGCCACTTCTTCAAATCATATTGAAGTCATAGCAATTCTTGAAGAGTTGAGTTAAGAATGTGTTTGGCTAAGGTCAATTACTCACTACATACAGAAGAATTATAGGTTATCTTCCAAAAAAGAAATTCCTATAGTATTATTTGATTTATTTAGCAAGGCATTATCGATTGCTACATTTAAAAAGTTGGTGAAAAGAATTAGAATGTGTCAGTTCAAAGATCTCAGTAAATATTCTCAATAAAGGGAATAAGTACATTGTTAAACACTTTGAATAGAATATTCTTTTTCTTTCACTAGGATTTTTCCCACTAGATTTATTCCAACTAAGATTTTTTAACGAAGCCTATTTTCTGTGTAATAGACATCCTAGGGGGACTGTTATGAATCCTTATTAATTTTATGAATATGGATGTCCATTTGTCCACCCCCCTCCCCCCCAACGCACATCAATTAATGTAATACTCATTTGTTTGAATTATGTGAAAATTTATTGATTCTTGTGATGTATCATATTAAATGTTTATTGATAAATCCCTTATCGAGTCTTTGATACCTCGCATTTGGAAAGAGTTAATGAAAGCTAGTAATATAGAGTATTTGAGAATTTCTTAATATTTTTTTACTTTTCTATACTTATTAATTTCTACTCTAGTTAATATTTAAATTTAATAATTTTGATTTAGTTTCATAATATAAGTGGAGTATTAGAAATAGATTTCAAGATTTTTAACTTCACCATGATCTGATAATAACTGCAAGATCTAGTGGTTAATTCATTAAACAACGAAATATACTCAAAACGGTAAGATAGCATTTTATTTGTGAGTTAGATCATAAGTTTGAGTCATGAAAGGGGTAGATAAAAATCTACTATACATGTAATTTAAAAAATAAAAAAATAAAATAAAATAAAAAACCGTTAAAGTCTTTTTTTTTTATGAAATATGCTAGGATAAACTTTTATTGTTGTTATTTCCATATACCAAGAACAGTGATAGGTTGCATTTATAAAGGCAAAAATGGATACGATCATCCAAAGCAACCGCCCCATTTGCTTTCCTTCCTGTCTCTCACATCTTCCAAATCTGATCACCTTTGCCGTTGGCATTGCTTGAAATTTCCAATCCGATCATCTTGGCAATTAGCAGCACCTGAAATTCCTATCACGCCAGGCCAAAACAATGTAAAATCTTTCCCCATTCACCTGCTTGCTCGAATCAAGTGATCGCTTGGATCTGGTTTTAGGGAAGAAGAGATTGCAACAAAGGATTATTGGAAAATCGAAGGGACCAACTCATGCGGATGATGTTTTGCAGAATCCAAGAGGAAACAAGTTATTGAATTAAAAATCAACGAATTATTTCGACATTGGGTGACCTCAATTCGATTCAACAACACTGGATTGCGTAAATTGTTCGTAGGGATTACCAAGTTCAATCAACAAATTTACAATAAGCAAGGCAACAGTTGGGATTACCAATAGAAAAGCCATATAAGAGAACATGACAATTATCACATGGATTTTCATTTCTCAACTTTTTATAAACGTTTGACTCTATTTTTGTGTTCTCGATCGATAGCCGCAAACAAACATTTCACTTTGTCGATCAGTAAGATTCATGAATTTCACAGTACCCAAATTATGTACTCCGCCAAGATTGTTAATCAGGAGGCGGAATATGCCAACGGTGAGAGACAAGGTTGGACTGATAAAAGCATGTCGTCCCTACAATCATCCATAGAGCAAGCTTGTTCAATTAATTATGAGGGACATTATTTTCACAAAGATACATGAATGTTTATTGTGCGCAGAGAATCCTGAGATGCATATATCATCCTATACTTAAGCACCCAATTGACCGAGAAGATATCAACACTAACTTGTTCTTTGTTCCATCTGGGGGTGGGCTGTTGGGGGTGTAAAAATCTTAATTACAATTTGTCCTCTGTAAATAAGGGACAATTGTAGATTGCTCCTATATTTATTTTATGTATAAATTATCCCAAAAATTTAATGAAATTAAAATCTTCATCTAAATGAAGTAGTAGAATGTCATAATTGCTCTCAATAAAAGAGACAGCAAATTTTATTTTACACTTTGTGAATTTCTTTACTACAATTCTTCTCCTACACTTTAAAATGATAATAAATTAAATTTATTATTCTAGATTTTTGTCTTTTTTTAGGTAGCATGAGGGAGGGAATTAGTTAATCAAATTAGAATTAGTTAATCAAATTATATATATATATATATATATATATATATAATATCTCGAAGTAATATATTTACTCAAATATTGAGATTTTTTAAATACAGAGTGATGAATTAATTTTGATAATGGACAAAACAAAATAAAAATTATAAAAATCAAAGTAATGTGATTAAATAAATAAAATAATTTATTCTATGTATAAAAATAATAATAACGGAACAAGTATGTGATGGCATGCTAAAAATGAATGCAAAGAAGAAAAAATAAATAACAAACTAACATACAAATAATATTGAAGGGTAAATTTTTTTTTTTTCAATAATGTTTTATGAAAAAAATATTGTTACTTTTAAATGACAAATTGTTTATAAAATAAAATAATCATATGTCAAAGTGCAAGTCACCTTAATTTATGTTGGTTAAAATAATTAAAAACTGAGGACAATTATGACATTTACTATTATTTTAGATGAAAATTTTAACTTCATTAAATCTTGAGGGACAATTTATAAATAAAATAACTATAAGGGAAAATTTATATCTGTTCCCTGTTTACAAGGAGCAAACTGTAATTATGCCTAAAAAATAGGAAACATGAAAAGTCTATAAAAATTACATGAATGTGCACAATTACGTAGACAAAGATTAGACATTTATTGCTAAAAAAAATCACAACTTGATAGTATTACATTTACATAGAAAATGTAGTAGACTCGTTCCATATACACACTGCGATCAAGGCTGTGTCCAAACATAGGCACAAAATATGATGGAGTAAATAAGTTCGTCATCTCTTCTCCGGCGAAGAACATCTTCGAAGAAGAGTTATATGACTTTTTAAAAGAGCTTGTTGCCATAATTTTTAAGTTAAGTTCAATCTCCAAAAATCATAAAAAAAAAAAGTTTTTATTTTGTTTTATATCTTTGAAGGGGTCTAATCCAAGCTGTTCACACATACCATTGCTTCGTTGAATAGTAATTCGAATTAACGGATTGACATTGACTTGATTTTAAGTATTAAAAGTCTTAATTCTTTGCATTTATACTCATTTTGCATAGATTTCTGTTAGGATTAACTGAACTAGGAAGATTGAAAAATCCAACTGCACCGTCTTACTATCATTTGCCATGAAAAGAAGCACCACTTTCTTCATTTTAAGTATTATTTAAAATAAGTACTATAATAAATTTTTTTTTAATATTTAATGAATGAAAGTTAAAAAGGTTTTACATAAGTGATTAGAGAATTTTTCAAAATATTACTTAAAGAGAAGTATAACCCAAATAAAAGAAAATTTAATTAAAATAATTTTTTTAATCTCTTTTCATAAATTCGTGACTCGGATCATGATTAATAATTTATAATAAAAATATCCTATCACTTAAACATCTTACAAAATAAGTTGGTCAATGCCAACCATTGTCTAGCAATTTTTATTTTAAAACAACCCTGCACATAATGCTAAACTGCCCAGCTGATTCAGATTGATTTTAGGGTATAACCCGCCTTGCACCTCTCAAGTTGTTATCCTTTTTTACATCGTATTTTAAATTTTTTTTATATCACTTTGTATTCAAGTATTTTCTTTTCTTGTCACTTCAGTTCAATCGATAAATAATTCCTTCCATTTAGCGATTTCCATTAACTGTTAGATTGAAGTGTCAAAAAAAGAAAATATTAGTGAGTGAAGTGGTTAAAAAATTCGAAATGCAATGTGAAAATTTGTGACAAGTCAACAATAAACTTCGAATTTATTTAAGTTTTTATTCATTGTGATCATCAATTCCACATATAATAATAAAAACAATATTGCAAGTCTAAAGTCAATATTTTACCTTATCCGAGAAATTTAAACAACACATGCAAGCTACATAATAAGGGGAATTCTATCATTTTTTTTAGGAAACTCATTCCTTTAATTTTAAAAACTTGTACAGTACAAGCATTTAAAGTACATGATATTGTACTGTACAAACATTCAAAGCAAAAAGAATAATTTCCTAAAAGATACTGTAGAATTTTCCACATAATAATATTCTAAGAGAAGAATATTAATGAAATAAATTTACAATTAACAACTAGTAGCATAAAGGACATTTACAAGGACATTTTCGTTGACCAAAATTTAACAACATTTATTAAAGACGAATATCAATGCATATGATGATGAGGCCGTTATCCAAAACAAAAATTAAAAAAAAAAAATTGAGTAATAATTAACTTAAAGTATTAGTCTAAACGTTATAAATATAACGGAGAAGGGTAAAGAAATAAAAGTGGTGGCATGACAAAATTGTAAGAAATTCGAAAAAAAGAAAAGAAATAGTTCATACCATTAATAATATAGTGAAGGTTTAAAGTCTTTTTGTACTAATGCTGGATCAGAAAAATAACCACCACTATTTTTAGACATAATAGTAAAGTGGTTATAAAATAAATTGATAAAAAAGTACAAGTCACTCTTAATTTTAGAGTGATAAAGTGTAGTAAAAAATCAGGGGTAATTATGACATTCCCTACTTTCTCGGACAGAAAAATCAACGAAATTATCTAGCCATTAAGCTAGCATTGAAGAGTAAGCACTACAAGAAAATTGCAAATTTCATGCGGATTTTTGCTGCGGATTTTTTCCCCAGGAATTATATACGGATTTTACTGCAAATTTTAGTTTTCTAGGTTTGGGATTAAAATTTTGCTACGGATTAAAAAATCCGCAGATAACATTCCCTCAATAAAGCGGGAACGTATTATTTACAAAAATTACGCAACAAAAATCGAAGGAAAAATTAAGGACAATAGCAAATTTGCTGCAGAATATATTTCCGCAGGAAATTTGCTGTGGAATTAATGTCCGCAGCACAATTGCTGCGGACATTAATTCCGCAGCTGTCTGCTGCGGGCATTTAATTCCGCAGCATACTTGCTGCGGAATCCGTAAATTTTCCGTAGCATATGTGCTGCGGAATTTAAAGTTAATTTCCGCAGGAAAATTCAATTTACAGTGCAGAAACTCAGCACATTTTGGACAGATCTAATCGGGAAAAAATCACTTTTCCTCTCCATTTCCTGCACCACCACACATTCACCGAGCACCTTTCTTCCAATTAATCCACTATTTCCAAACCTAAATTTCATCCCATCTTCCTCATTTCCAAAATCTCCTCAAGCAATTTTGCTCCATCCTATCCTCTTGAAGAAGTGTATAAGAACAGGTGTAATTTCACGTATTGGATGAAATTCCTCAAACCACATGTCTCTTGTGGCCGAGCCATGAATGAGAATTCTTCTCATTCGTGCCTCATCTACCATTTCAATTTTTGTTCTTTTATCTATTTTTTTTTAATTCTTGTTATCTATAATTTTTGTGAGTTGTTTATTTTGTTATTTTCAGTTTTTTTATTTTTTTTACAGCTATTTGTTGTCAATAAATTGTGTAGGATTTTTGATCCATAATTTGAATTTAAATTAGAATATGTTATTTGTGTTGATTTATTTCATATAATGACAATATTTAACACCTATATATCATATACTAAATTTTTACTATAATAAGCATTTGGAAAATTTTCATGAAATTATATTCTTATATTTGTCTAGAAATTAATTGTTTAACAGGAGACTAAATAAGTCATTAGTTTGGTTAGGCAAAATGGAAGTTCCGGAGCATCGAAGGTGGATGTATAATAGGACATTCTTCCAAATCGCCGGGGATATGTGGAATTCTTGTTTTAGGCATTCGCCAGTTTAGCAGTTTCCTTATTTGCTTATATACATGTAACGTGTGTCACATAGCTGGTTCTTTATCAAAGAATTGGATAACATTTAACTTCTTTGTCTTATGATTAAGCGATCTGCATTTTTTTGAACTTTTCTGCTATATGTATGTCTTGGACACCTCATCTTGTATTTCACTACTATGAGCTTTTAAGTGCTTTGATTTCTTGTTTATAAAGTTTGGTTCTTTGATAAGTGAAAATCTACGTCTTTAGTCTGATTGGTGATTATATATGTACTTTTGTGTCTTGTGTTCACTTGTCTGCTGCATAATGCTACGCGTAACACTCACGTTTCATTGAATTTTAGTTGGAGCTTAAAGAAGGTCCTTTGGACCAGTTTACCCATGAGATGGAGCCTTTCCTGCACAAGCAAGGAATGCCCGTCTGAGTAAACAAAGGTGTGCCTTTTTTCTGTTGATTTTTTCTTTCGGTGTTTTCTTCTTTACAAGAATGAGATGTAAACATGGTCTAGTACATGCTATTTTGATAAGGAGCAGATTCATGGTGATCGGTGTATTGAGCTCCTATTTGACTTTGTTGCATGCGAGGAAGGTCAACCGTTGTCCCCTAAGCTCAACTTGGATACTAGTTTGTTCCATGACCTTAAATATTTCTTTTGGTTGTATTCTCATACACATCCTATTATGTGTAGATATGATAAATTTTACAACTAAAATTCAATAAAACGTGAGTGTTACGCGTAGCAACCTGTCTCTTATACAGAGACTAGATGTCACTAAGAGACAGCTTTTTTTGTACACTTCACTTATATAGATGTGTATAAGAGACTTGATTTAACTTGCAGATAGAACTCTGAGGAGTTTGAGGATTATCAAGAAGGATTGGAAGATTTAGATGCTGAATCCTCGTAGCAACATTCTTTACAAATCCATTTGGTACATATGTTGTACGAGAATGTACAGCAGCCCGTCCTTCGTGTTGTCTTCTAGGCTGACCTTGGAACCTTCAGCCACGGTGAAAGTAGTTAGATTTTGTATTGTGTCTCTTAAAGTTTCGGATGGCTGATGAGTAGTTGTGTTAAAAATTTTGTTGTTGTGATCGAATATATATAGTTATTTCTTTTTGAGAAATATATATTTAGTATATGTCATATTGGATTGCACTTATGCGAATAAGTTTTTTGAATCACTAAACTTGATTGGATTTGGATATTCTATTAGTGTGAATGAACAATCTAATGCACGGTTCATTGGTTCTATTTGGTGGTTTACTTAGATAACTAAATACTATATATGTATTGTATTTGAATTTGTTTCGTCGAATTATTTTTTGAGATGAAATTGCTCGAATGTGACATGATGATCAATGCGAATTGTTTTTTGTGATGAAATTGCTGGAATGTGGCATGATGGTACAGGGGGATGAAAAAACCAAACAATACTAACAAAAATTTTCGTGAATACATATATAGTATTTATTATTATAGCAAAAATCCTACAGAAATTAGGGATAAAAAAAATGAAAATATCATAGCAAAAATCCTACACCTGTCTCTTATACACATCTAGATGTGTATAAGAGACAGAACACACCTGCTTCTGTCTCTTATACACATCTAGATGTGTATAAGAGACAGATACTACATAGTATGTTATTGAAGAGGCTTGAAGCTTGATTACAATTTGCTCCTGAAATATCTAAATTGCCCACTAAGGTTATATATACCATTACTAATGTGTATAAGAGACATTATTTTTGGCACCCAAATCCGCAGAAAGTCTTGTTTGCTGCGGATTTTTCATTATAATCCGCAGCAAAATATGCAGGTAATTAACAATTTTTTAGTAATGGTATATATAACCTTAGTGGGCAATTTAGATATTTCAGGAGCAAATTGTAATCAAGCTTCAAGCCTCTTCAATAACATACTATGTAGTATTGTACGAGGCACTAACAACGTCAGCATCCTTACATAAGCATTGGAGTAAATAATTTTCTCCGTCTTCTTCAGTGAAGAATATCCTCGGAGTAGAGTTCTATTCCAAGGCTTATTGCCAAAATTTATAGTTGATCTAAATCTCCCAAGCTGTTCCCACGTCATCGCTTCGCTGAATAGTATTTCATTGACCTTGACTTGATATTATTATTAAGTACTAAAAGCCTAGGGGTGTGTTTGGTTCAGAAAAAATATTTTTCAGAAATTTTTTTGGTGTCAAAATATCAGAAAATATTTTTTGGTGTAAAATATTTTTTTAATTTTTCTCCCTCTAGCTAAAATAATTTATGAAATTTTTGAGTGTAAGTTATTTTCCTAATAGTTCAAGAGTGATATTAAAGTTCAAATATTTACTTTTATAACTTCATTTACTAAACTTATATTCGATTTCAATTCTTATTCATTCGTTTTTCTCTTAAACGTGGATCCCACAGTAATATAACTATCATTATATGTATTTTACTACTACATTTTACTATCATTTAATTATGAACAAATTAATCTTTTATTATTGTTATAATTTCTTGTAATGTATTTATTATAATTGTTACAAGTCTTTTTAGTATTTATTACAATTGTTATAAGTCTTTTTAACTCATATTTAATAAAATTAAATATGCAAACCGTTAAAATTTTATTTCAAAAAAAAATTATTTTGTCAATCATATAACAAAAAATTGTATGAAAAGTAGACTTTTCATCCTAGGAAAACATTTTACATCCAACCAAACACACCTAAAACTTTGCACATTTCCATTATTTCTTTGTACATTTGGATTTTTTTTTTTTTTTTTTTTTTTGGGGTAAATTTTAGATTTGGGATTGGATCAACTGGACTAGAAACATTGAAAGAACCAACTCCGCTTTTCTTATTTTCTAATAAACACAACATAAACAAACAGCCGATTCAGATTGAATTTTTTTTTTCTTTTTATTTTCCTCGAAAATACGCTGAATGGGTTAGAAATGCTAGAGAGGATTAGGTTGTGGGCTTGTATTTATATTCCATCATTAAAGGACTTGAGTTTCTATTTCGAAATTAATTGGTTATAACTGAAGTGATCAAATAACTTATTAATTAGTTCAAAACTTTTTGGTTAACTAATGCGAGATTTATACTTTAACACCCCCTCTCATACGTGACTTAGGTTAGATATAGAATTCTGTTACACGTGTGTTAGACATATACTAAAATCCTATTATCCGTGGGTCATATGTGGGATTTATATTTTAACATCTCCTCTCACACGTTACTAAAATCTTATTTGAATATGAAACCCTATTACACTTGAATCGAACATGAAACCCTATTACACTTGGATCAGATATAGATTGGAACCCTCTTACACGTGGGTTAAACGTAAGATGGGTTTGACGTAAAAGAACCCGTTGAAAGGGGTTGGATAGAACAAAAGACACGTGTAGATGGATAAAAAAATACTTGAGAGTTAACTCTAATACCATGTTAAATGACATGGAATTCCTTCTCAAAACTAATTCGTTATAAGTGCAGTGGTCAAGAACTTATTATCATACTAGAATTAGTTTATAATCTTTTGACTAGTCGATGTGAGATTTATATTTTAACACCTATAGTTACCAGAAATGAGGTATACTACGAAATACGGTACAGATATGGGGACACGATTCACCATTTTTTAAAGTATCGGATGCGTAAAAGTAGGTTTAGTCAATATATCACGATATGTCACTTCTAAAAAATATTGCTACATTATAGGGATAAGAAAATAGTTGATAGTATATATAGTATTAAATTTCAAATAAATGTTTAGTGACTAGAAAAAAGAAAATGTTCAATTTTCAAAAACTATTATCTTCAATCCAATACTAAATAATTCTAATTAGATAAATTTAGAGAATATTTTCTCTTTTTCTTAATAAATAAGGATTCGTTACCTTTAACATTACGAAACGTGAATTTTCGCGTTTCAAGACGCAAATAAATTGTGTTTCGATACGCATAAATCAATACGCAATTTGTAGGGATGGAGAGTGTTTTCGATAATTATGTTATTTCCTCTCCTGTATTAAGACCCTGGCTGAATAAAGTAATCGCTTAATTTTCTAATAGCTCATCACTTGATCTCAACCTCGTTTCCAAGCAAAATTAAAGCATTTCAGACAGTTTCCCTTAATCGTATTCAAGCAAATAAATTTTATACTCACCAGTCATTATCCTTCCATGCAATCATACAAATATAAAAATAATAATAATAATAATTTCTCGGCTCTATTAATTAAACTGTGCAAAAGTGACTGAGGATAGCACCTTAATTTTCTGGTTTCCCTCTCTATTTTTTTTGTAAATTATGTCTATTTCAGTACTTATCATTGTAATAGTGGACTGAATCAATGTCCGTTAACATAAATGTACTTCAAATCATTCAAAATGGAAAAAATAATTGTATCATAAAGTAATTTCTCGTGCTTCTTAATTTCTTCACATGGGATGCCATTGACCCTGATAGTTTCCATGCATCCTATGCCAAGTCTTTTGTGTAATAAAAAAAAATTATATGCGTAGAAGTAAACCAATTGCTATTTAAGTTAATCCATGTAATTTTATTGTTAACTACAAACCACAGTGTAGTCAAACATCTTTTCAAGCCACGGCCAAAATCCAAATGCAATTAATCTAATTGGGTTGTGTTTGGATAAATGAATTGGAATTGTATGAAAGATTTGAAATGTGTTGGATTTGAAATGACATAAAATTGAAATCTACTAATTTTAAAAATAATTTCAGAAATATCCCTTGAAGTTTATGGGAATACCACTTTGCACCCTGAATTTCAATAATCTACAAACATCCACTAACTTTCTCTTTATTATAATATGTCAGTCCAGTTCTTTTTAAAAATATTAAATAATTCAATTTACAATAGAGAAGTTAATTTACTTCTAATTCTACCCTGTTGTTGACCCACTAATTAATTTAGTGTCAAATTTTACTTAATTAGACAGTTGGAAAAAGGAATTCTATATTAATCTAATTTAGTAAAAATTAGCAATAGACATAATTCTAAATTTTGTTGTATTATACAATGTTTTGCATATTAAATTTAATTTGGGAGGGGTTGGAAACAGATTTGTAATAAATTTTTTTATATACAAATTTGGGAGGATAAATACCTCCTAAGTATTTTTATTGCATTACAAAATAATTATACATATTTATACAATTAAGTAGTTTATTTATCAAGTTAATGGACTAAACACTCTTAACTTTAGTCTAAAACCTAGCGCATAAAACTTCACCATTTTTTTTTTGTCCATAAAAAACCAAGAACTCGGGAAGGGAAAAAAAATGTTAAACTTGAAAAGAACTAATAAATGTACATGAACAAACACATGAAATAATAAATTTTCTTTATATGTCCAAAGTAACAAAGGTAAAATTGTCAAAAATAAATGTTTAATGATTTTTTTTGTGACATGGGCTGACATGTTACAATAATTCCAAAAGTTCGAGAGTACCAATTAAGTGATATTAACACAAACCTTAGGGGAGGTTTCCTAAATTATTCTTTCATTTTAATTTAACCATTAACAATCTCACTCATTTGTTGGTTAAATTCCCAACTAAATTCATTGTTTGCATAACTTAAGATGTAAGGATTTTTTGTAACCAGCCTCACTTAGTGTTAATAAAGCTTGATTTGTTTGTTTAGATAACTTAAGTTAAATTTAGATTTCAAATCTAAATCCGGTCAAATCCATCAATTCAAACATAAACTTAGGGTAATGATAAATTCGTTCCCATTTTAACTCCTTTTCTTCCTCCTCAAATTTTTTTCAGTTGAAATGACTATAGTGCCAGATGGAGTTCTGCCCATTTTTTTGGTACAATAATACCTAGTTCTCATTTTCTTTAAAAAAATAAATAAAAATAACTTTCCAAAAAAAAGGTTTTATAAGCCGAATTCTGGGAATGAAAGACTCCATAATTTGATAAAATTCGGAAATTTGCTCCAAATCTTTAGTATTCACAAGTTGTATTCACATATTGATTTTGTCTACTAATTGTCTAATATATCATAATAAAAAGTTGAACTTTAATGTTGCTGATGAAAAGAGATATAAAAAGGTGAAATATGAATATGGACTTGCACATGCAATTCATATATAAATTATTGAGGGAAAAATTGGTGGATTGGCTGATAATGAACAAAAAAGATATGTATTGAGGATAGTGATTTTGCAATACAAAAAAGTTTGGGCACAATTTTATAATGTTTAGGCTTTTCTATTTGAAAATGTTAAATGAGAAGAGTGTGAGGACTTAAAATGAGAGTGAAATTATCACCCCCTTTAATTTATTGCACTATTTGGCTCAAAAATTTATGGATAAGATGTCGCATACATTAGGAAAGACTAAAAATATTGTGAAACAATTTCAACGTATACACTCTAATGTTTTCTACAAATTGGTGTTATATATTCTCAATGAAGCTTGCGGCAACTTGAGGAATCTATGATTACTAGACATTCTTTTATTTTGTTGTCCTCAGTATTTTTTTCCTTGGGGAGTTGGAATGGGAAACACCGACCGTTGATATTTTGGCATGTTAAACAAATCTTTGATTTTCTTATTCTTTTTTCATAGGAAGATGCTACTTAATGCTGAGGTTTTGGGAAAGGTAGTGAATCTAGGGTAGCACTTTAGACAATTTTTTGGTGAATCATATTTTTGGATAAATTTATCGCCATTTAATTAATTAAATTAAATTAAATTACTTCGAGCCATACAATTAGATAGGGCAAACTTAACATTACCGTGAATGGAACATTGGTCATGCAACGGTAGAAGCAATGCTGATTGTGGTGGTGGAAATGATGGTGATTGCGAACATCCCTAGTGGCAGTATTAGTAGCAGAGGAGGGTTTTCTTTTTTGTTTTTTTTTTATTTAGAAAAGGCTAATTTAGTCCCTTATCGTTTGGCTGTATCCCAAATTAGTCACTTACATATCACAACAAACTAATTTAGTTGTTCACCTTTCAAAATGTTGGCCAATGTATATATTTGGACAGAAAATTTGGACAAATTAGTGGTGGAACCCATTTGAACATCATAGATGTGTTAAGAAATTACTGTAGCCTTCAAACACAAATGAAAAACCTAAATATAATAAAATTCGCTTCATTAATTTCTACCGTGGAAGATTACTTGGCAAAGATGAGACAAAATTAAAGTTAGAAAAATGAGAAAAAGAAAGAGATATTGGAAGTTAGGGGTGTTCAGACAGAGGGTACCCGATCCATATACCAAAAACGGTACTCGACTTAGTTTGACTGAGTTAGAAAATTTTTGACTCGGTACCTGGTCCAAGTACAAAGAAAGGGTACCTGGCCAACAGGTTACCACAAAAACAGGTCATATAGACTAAGTACCTAACCTTGTAAACGACAAGCTAATGCTAAATTGCTAATTAGTTTAAATGCCTGTAAAAGCTAGGGTTGATTTCACTTTATCCCTTAACGTTTAGGGTCGCAATCACTTTAGTCCCTAAAGTTAATTTTTATACACTTAAATCCCTGGATTTGATCAAAATTAACGGTGTTAAATTTTCAGTCTAAAATGATATTTTTATCCTGAAATTAGATATGTGGATAAATTTTTTCATGAAATGTAAAATATCTTCTTTTTTTTCCATAAATAGAGTTTGTTAAAATTTAAGAAATGGTGATAAATGATATAAAAAAATTATTGAATTATGTTAACAAAATAAGAGAGAGAAAAAACATGAATCAAGTAAAAATGAGAGGAAAAAAAGCAAGAAGAGAGAAGAAGGGTATTATTATCAAAAAGATAATGAATATTGAGTTGGATCTAAAGGAAGGACTTAAGTGCCTAAAAATTAATTTTAGAAATTAAAGTGATAGTGATTCTAAACGTTAAGAGATAAAGTAAAATTAACCCTAGAAACTAATTGCTAAACAACAACAAAATAATTTTAATTGTCAAAAAAAAAAGGTTGGAGACAAAAATAATCTAAATAAAATGAATATAAAACAAGATTTCATCTTATTATGGGTCTATCTAAAATAATTATTAACAATAAATAATGGTAGAAAAAAATTCCTAAAATAAAAAACCCTATATAAATATTACAGTTAACCTAAATTTACAACATATTAAACAAATGCGCATTTTCTTAAGGGATGAAGGGGGTAGATCTTATAAGGGAGGATAGGGTGGTCTAATTTTGTTGCTATTTTAGGACCTCAAAAGAATTTTCTGATGCACTATCCTATTTGGATTTTGATTACCAAAAATTCTACATATAGAGAAGATCTAATGAGTTGAAAGCTATGAGGACATGAGTGTGGTTGATCTAATGAGTGATGAGAAGGAATGGCGATGGGATGGATTCATGAGCAAGGAGACGGGGTAATAAATGGTTTGAGACTTGAGAGAGTTAGAAGGACAAATCTGATAAGCAATGAATAGAGTTGAGAGATAAATACTATAGTTTTAATGAGGGAAGTAAGAAAAAGAGGTGGATGGATAAGGCTAACACTGCTGACCTGCTAACTTCTACTCCTAAGTGGTAACCCTATTATCCAATTTTATAAATTTATCCATACAATGGACTGGGTGGGGTAGCCAGCGAGTATCTAACTTAGGATGCGACTTGATACCCAACCCTATGTTGAGCAACCGACCCGGTTACAGAACACGATTGGGGTACCTTATTTTATCGATTCAAAATAAACTGGTTCAACAAGTTTTTCGGGTCAGTTGGTCAGGATAAACTCTCCTATTGGAGATAATAAGAAATAAGACATTTAATTTTGACATGTATGTGTATTATTAGCCACATCATATTTACGTGGCTTTGTTTGTCTAAAACACTATATTGGCTAACATGATATTAGTGGCCATTAACTTATCCTACTTTGTTTGTCTAAAACACTATATTGGCTAACATTTGAAAGATGAGGGACTAAGTTGGTTTGTTTTGATTCATATGCGATCAAATTGGAGCACACTCCAAAGATAAAGGACCAAAATGATTTTTTTCCCTTTTTTTGATAAGAAAAAACTTTAGAAGAGGATAGGTTACCCCTTTTCAGGGATAGAACTAGTCATTAACGCATATTTCAGTGATTTACCGTAATACTTGTAAATCGTCCACCACACAACAAACAAAAGATCACTCAGATAAGCGAGAGTCTTTTTTTTTCAATTGTCAATTTCCATTCATAACCAAATCCGCTGTTACAAAACAGGGCTATTGCCCTCCCTGTCTATTCTAGCCAAATCCTCTAGCCAGAGGGGAAAAAGGTTTTCCCACATGACATATTTACAAAGGTTCATAGCAAATTTTGTTAAAGTATGGCTAACATGGTTACCTTTCCTGTTAATGAAAAGAAGAAACACTCACTAAACTTTACTCTAAGATCATCTATGTCTGGCGAAATACTACAAATCTTGACTTCTTCAATATCCCTCTTATTTACTTTGTCTACTAAATTCTTTCCTTCAAATTGGAATTCCACCTTATCCTAGACTTGTTGTGCATCTTTCAACATTCCTTGTCTTAAAGCTAATGCTTCTTCCATTAGTGGATCATTGCAAGTTTGTGTTGGAATGGCCCAAGAAGTTATGTTTCCTTCTCTCTACCATAGTAGAAAACTGAATAATTTGATAGGTGTTTGATTGCTCTTCTTACCGTTTTAATCAACTCCTGTTGACAATAGTAACAGAGGAGGTGGTGACGGCTTCGATTCTTCTATTACACTCCCTATTACATGTGCCAATTAAGTGACATGAGTCCCTTTTTTTTTACTCTCACTAAAAATTTCAATTAATTTTAGACTTCTAATTACCAAATACGACTAACATAATTATCCTAACAGAGAACTCTCTAGTAACAAAAATCCTCTTCTTTCTTTCCCTTTCTATCTCCCAACGTCTCCTTCTTCCTCTTCTCTATCAAATAGTACATGAAAATTTTCCCGTATTCAAAGGCCCACAAAGTATTGGTTATTGAGTATCTTTCGTGGATCTTGGTTTTCCATATTATTTGATTTCACTCTAATGTCTTGGAATGAAAACCAAAAAATCTGAAAATTGTAAATGTATCCTTGAGCATTTAGTTTTAATTTTTGTGAGAAATTTTCTGCTAATTGGTGGTGCAAGAGATGAGCTTTTGTAGCAATGGATAATTTTATGGTTATGCATAAGGTAAATTATGGAGAAACATGCAAAGGATTGATGTGTCCACTTAATGTTTGATAGAATATCTAATAGCAAGGTTATAAATGAATTCAACTTACTCGATACTCAAATATAATTCGGCTCGGTGAAAGCTTGTTCGACCTTTATTCATCAAAAAACAGGCCAAGTTTGAACAAAATTTCACGTTTGTTAATTTTTTGTATTCAACTTGAACTCGGTCTGATAAGCTAAAAACTTTAAATTTATATGTAAAAATTCAAAACTACTCAACCTCAATTTGAGTTTAGCTTGATAAAAGTTTATTTGAATTCAGTTCGAAAGATAAATAAGTCAAATTTGAATAAAATTTCAAATTTGTTAAAACAATCAAACAAGGTTGAACACTAGAGTATCTGGCTTATTTTGTTCATTCACACTCCTATCTAACAAATACAAAACAATTAAATTAGAGATAGACTACAAGGGTTGTAGGGCTCGTTTTGTGCTCTTTCTAGTTTTAGTGTACTCGGTTTGGGCGTTGTCCAAATGCTATTGTAGGTAGAAAAAAAAATAAGAGATGTTATTTTAAACACAATTTCTTTCCAGCAATATGCTAAGTCCTAAACACGTTTGAGATTCAGAAAAGAAACAAAAAAGAAAGCCATGGACAGAGGGAAAGGAAATAACTAGAAAAGAAGAAGGATGCCATGGATAGAGGGAAAAGAAAGGATGAAGGGAGTTTTTCTAGGAGCATATAATCTTCTTCGTTAGTGATGGCAGCATTTGACATTAACAGAAGTTAAACTCAACTTTGACTTTTGGTGAAAACTAAAGAGAGGACGCTTGTCGTTTAATTTGCACGTGTAATAAAGAGTATAACACAAATGAGTATAACAGAAGACTTGGAGCCAACGGGGACCCCCATTGCATGCGTGGATGCTAGACTTTTGTTTTATAGTTTGAAGTTCAGAATTACATGTATTAAAGGACATTAAATGAAATTTTTCTAAGTATAATGTATGGAAGGACAAGATTTTGTATTTTTAAAAGGCGGGCATTATTGCTAGATCAAAGATTATCCAGCCAAAGCAAATTTATCCCATATGACAAAACTATCCCTTCAGCATACTACTGGCTCCTCTGTCGGTTTTTTTCCCAATTTCATCTCCTTCAATTCTCTTCCCTTGTAATGGTTACTCCGTCTCCCGCTCCAATGTGTAAACGTCCTTCCCTCAACATTTGATCCCCTCTGGTCTTATTTTCCCATGTCATTGCCCCTTGTCATTTCCTTCTCACTACTTTGTCTCATAGTTGATCTCCTACACAACTTTTCTTGGATATCAAACCAGTCCACTCTCACATGCACAAGGTAAAGGGGGAAGGAGCACTTATTTTTCTATTCAAATCCTTATAAAATATTATAAGTGGATTTGATTTCTCTTTAAGTGTTTTTTAATCTATTGGTTGTATGTTGATTTGTTTTCAGAGGGTGAGCAAGATTGAAATTTTTGGCCTTACCTTAATTTGCAAACAAGCATAAACAACTATTTTTTTCCAACACACATTAAATGTTTACGAAAATGAATGAACTGAAACTGTTATTGTGTGTTGGCTTGAGAATGAAAACACTCCAATATTCATGTTATGTTGGCTTTGTTGTTACAGTCGTAGAAGATATGAAACAAAAATTTGATGAAATGGATTTTAAAACAAAATTTAGTGTTGATTTAAAAAAAGAAAAACAATAATTTTTTTAAATTAAAATAAATTTGATGAAGAGAACATCAGAGTATCAATGTTCAAAGAAGAAGTGTAGCGAGAAAGAGAGGTATATAGTAGTGGGACTAGGGGTAGTTTTGTCACATGACAGAAATTTGCTCTGGCCAGATAAAATTTGCTTTGGCAATAATGTCAACCTTTTCAAAATGACTTAACAAAAATTAGCCTTTTCACTTGAGCAATTTACAGCATTGTTTTATTATCAAGAGTAACACTTACTCAAAATCTTAATCTATTAGATGATATATTATCGTATCATTTTGTTCACAAAAAACCCTGCAGAAGTACAGAATTGAGTATTTAATTATTTCAAATTATCCTAAGTCAAGAAAAATATGTAAAAGACTGCAAAATTGTATTTTTTTCAAATCACAATCACATTTTGGAAGGGGAATCCTTTATAGCGAAAACCCATTTTGGAAACTAAATCCATTGGTATTTTCAAGTTTATGAAGTTTCAGTAATTGTTGTAATAAAATTTGACAAACTTTAGAAAAGATTTTTCTTCTATTTTAAGGTCACAATTAATAGTATAAGGTTCATCCGGATTTTCCGAACTTGGCATATATTCGGATGCATCCCTCTAACCCTACCATGTAGCCCTCCCTAATTATTGCTGTATTTTTTTTTTAATATTTAGATAAGATGTCTTCCTAAGTTGCAAGATAAGGGGGAGAAGAAGGCTATAGAGGCTGTGGGGAGGAGGATGGGGATGAGAAGGAGAAGGGGACTGGCTGGAAGGGAAACTGCAGGAGAAGGAGAAAAGGAGGCACATGCAAGAAAGGGAAGCGAGATAAGGATAAGGAGGAAGGGGCTGGCAGGAAAGACAGTGACTGCTGAAAGGTTGCTGGAAAGGAGAATTGCAGAGGAGGGGGAGTCAGAAGAGGGAAGGGGAATTGAAGAGGATGGTAAGAGAAAAGGGGTGGCTGGGAAGGTAGTGGGGAGAAGATGGGCTGTAAACCTGTGGTGCAGAATCCTTCCTACAGGTGAGTGCAGGAATTGACGAGAGGGGCTCTGAAATGGGGGATAGCTTATTATCATGTGTTAGAATTTAAGAGAGAGTGGGACACAATATAAAGTTATTAAATCTCTATTCAACTGCTAAATTATCTTATTTATATTGGGTGTTGTAAATCACACTTGTTCGATTGACTCTGAAGATACATTAAACTCCACAATTAAAGCCATTTCCACATAACATTTGTTAAAGGGGGTTTCTCAAGACAGTTAACCAAAACTCAGATGAGTAACTTTTGATAAATACAAAAATTATTCAAATTGAAATGTAACAATGTGATTGATTAGATGATTGAAGAAGAGTAACAAAACGACCATAATAAGAAGTGCCTTCCTTATTGTGAGAGGAAAATGGTTTACGTATATCAGTCATATCTAGCAATTTATCAAAACGAGTAAGTAAATTTTGATTATTAGCGGATTAAAACACAATTCAAATGTGTCTATACCAGTTTATATTAAAAATAATGTGTCTACACAAATTATTGGAATTGAGAAAAAATCAACTATGGATTTATAGAAGCTAGAAAAGTTAAGGCTTGATAAATTTTTTGGTCTTTCCACAAGCCACATCTGATAAAAAAAAAAAGATACGGAAACTTGGTCGTTCATTCTTTGAAAATTACAGCCATGTCCAAAAAGAAATTGATGAAAAATGCGACCCGATTCACCTGTCCCCTTCATCCCTTCTGTCCTCTGTATCCCTTCCATGATATAATGCCATGCTAATTTTTTCCAAGGCTTCACATGCCATTCCTTTAATAGATAAACTTCTACAAAACCATTTAATTGGAGAACCAAACTGGTTCACTCAACAAAAATTAAATTAAGCCCTTCCTCCTCTCTATTTTTCTTTTCCTCCATCTAGCAGTACTTCCTCTTTCCAGGTTTATTTTCTTCAAATGCTACATTCTTAAAGAAATCAAAATAGAGACAACACAATATTAATACTAAGAACAATGCTGAAATTGGATAATATTCTTATTAATTTCGGAACTGAGTAATATTCTTATTTATTTTTCTTAATAATTTCTTGAGTAGCTAATTCTTGCACTAAATTCATGTAATTTAATAGCTTTTTGCATTAGATATTCATGATATTCTTCTCAAACTCTATTTGAATGAACGAGAAATACCCATTGTTGCAATTATGCAAAATCAATTGTATGAGCACCAATGTAATATTTAACTAAATAACATGCTTTGTACTTAAGTCTACCTTTGTTGGCCAAAAAGCAACCTGCGAGAGGGGTGAATTAGGTTGTCTCAAAAAACAAACCCTTTAAAGTGTAAAAGTTAATGAAAATGCAAACTTTGTGCAACAAATGAACACTTAAACACAAATGATCAAAGATAAATATTTAACAATTGAAACTTAATGAACAAATAAAAAGATTTAGATAAAAAATATCAAACCAAACTCCCAAACTCCTCAAGTTTGGAGTACATCCACTAGTAGTGTCTCTTCAAAGAAAGTGAGACAATAACCTTCTTGTACACAAAGTAGGCTCACCCTTACACCAACTAAGTTCCTTTAGTTGAGTCAATGGGTTTTACATTACAACCTCACTTTTGTACACTTATTATCTCTCCACTCTTGCACTTGAAGATTACTCACTACTAGACTCTTGCTCACTAATTCTCTCTAGTTGAGCCAAGAGAACTATACTATCCAAACCAATACAACCCATAATATATTAGTCTATTTCTCCCCAAATAACTCTTACAAGTATATGTATTGAATGTAGTAGTTTCACACATTAATTGGATATCCTTGGGTTATTTATAGATAAAAGATCATTGTACTGAAATTTGAGCTCTAAAGGTCAAAAAGTTAGCTATTAAAAATTAGTCATTCAGAGTTCGAACGGTAGTTCAGACGTCCGATCATGCATCTTATAGCTTCTTGAACGATGTCTCGGACGGCCATATGCTTCCTACACATTTATGAACAGTTTCTCGGACGGTCATATGCGTTCTACTACTTGACAGAAAATTTATTCATTTCGAACTCCTTTCTTTCGACAGTCTTCAACGCCGATCCTTTTGGCATCAGATTCTTTATCTCGGACAGTCTTTTACCTCCGAAGCACTATCTTTTGTATAGTTATCTGCGTTCGAAAGATGTATTTTTCCTTCGGTATTGTCTTGTCATGTTTCGGATGCTCCTTTGCGTCTGAACTCCTTTATTTCTTTCAACCATTCTTCATTGTCCATAAGGTATTGTTCATATTTTAGTTATTTTTCTTGATTGTGTTTGAATGATCATTTACATCCAAACTTCCTATTTTTCTGCACACTTATCCTTTCTAGCCATTAGTATAATTTGGTCATCATCAAAACATGATTATATAATTGGGATTTAACAATCTCCCCCTTTTCGATTATGACAAGTTAATTGGACCATTTTAAAAATAATCGTAAAATATAAAGTACAAGACAAGAGATTTTGTCCATTAATTCTTCTCCTTTGGCATCACCAAAACATTATAATATTAAAACAATTTATACACACAATCTTCCCCTTAATTAAGGCCATATCAAGTATCAAATACCTTCCTATTAAACTATGCATGCAATTCAAGTAAGTATATAGAGGATAAGTTAAGTTTAAAATATTTATTCCCCTTAAGAACAAATAATCAAGTAGAGACGAGAAAATTTGTGCAAAGGATTAACATTAAGGCATTTTTCGCCCATTCTTTACCAAAAAGTATTATCAAAACAATAAAGCATATGTGATGCAAATTAACTTCTAACATATAATCCATTTAGAAAAGAGAATGCTCCCCTTTCTTCTGCAAATAGTGACCTTAATATAGACAAAAATTAGGGATACTCATACTCGAGCATTCTAAATTCAATCACATAGTTGACTAACATTCAAGAGATCATAGTTCACAATAACAAATCAAAGCACATTAAAAATTTAATTGTTACCCATTTCAGTGTTATCTTAGTTCATATGCATTGAACACCCTCCATTGATAATCTACCTTGAATCCCTTAGTGCTCTCTAATCATACTTGCATACAAAATTAGGCAACAACTTTTGGTACCCAAACTTTTTTGGGTCCACTTGAGTTAGTGATCATTTGGCATCCACAAAGATTTCATTCCCAATTTTTCATTTCTTTTAACATAACAATCTTTCTTCACACGAGCATGCTGATGACAATAATAGCACATGATATTCTTATTGCCATACAAACAAGATTTAGATTTAACAAAGCACAAATAATCCTTTCTAAAAGTGGTAAAAAAAAATTTGATGAGCATATTTCTAACCCTTTTCTTTTCAATATTTTCCTTTTTGACTTTTGCAAAAAAGAGCTAAGATCATCTGTTCTTTTTCTCAAAAGTAATTGCTCTTCCATAATCTTTTCATAAAACTTTGTCTTTTCATCCAATTTTGTTTTCAAATCAAATCTATTTTTCTATAAAGCATCATTTTCTTTTGTCAACATATTATTTTCATGCACAAGTTTTGAGTTAGCACTCAATAAAGCATTAACTTTAATTTTTAAGTCTTTATTTCTAGCATATGATTCTTTCAAGCTATCATGCAATTCTATCACAAAATCTTCAAAATCATCGTCATTGAGATCACAATTATCATTAAGCTATCATGCAATTTTATCACAAAATCTGCAAAATCATCATCACCGAGATCACAATTATCATCAAAAGAATCGTAACTAGAAAATACCTCATTATTATCTCCAAAGGCCATGAAAGCCATTTGTGTCTCCTCATACTCTTCTTCAATTTCTCCATCTGATTTGCAATCTTTCCATGTTATTTGGAAGTTGTTGAAGAGCTGAGACTTCCTTTCTTCTTTCTTCTTCTTCTTTCTTCTTTCTTATTCTTGGATGGACACTCATTTGCAAAGTGTCCTAACTGGCCATATTTATAGTATTTTTCACTTGGCTTCTTGCTTGTATCTTTTTGTGAAGCCTTCAATTCTATGATTATTTTTGCCCTTGCCTCCTCATCATCTTGTACCTTGTATTTCAACTTCAATTCAAAGAAGGTTAGTGAATTAATCAAAGATTCAACAGGTATAAAATTTAAATTTTTAGACTCTTCTATATCAATGGATTTAGGTTCCCATTCCTTAGATAAAGCATTCAAAATATTTCTATTCTTTTCACCCAAAGAATATTCTTTACCTAAACCTTCCAAACCCTTTACAATATCATTGAACACATCTTGTCAATATTCTCCTGAGGTTCCATTTTAAAGGATTCATATTTAGCCACAAGAAGTGACTTCTTTTGCTCTCTTTTATCTTCATTACTTTCATGGATTTCTTTCAATTTGTCCCATATCTCCCTAGCCGATTTGTAACCTTTCACTTTAGTAGACTCATCTGCATCCAAAGCATTGTACAAAATATTCATGACTTTAGCATTTAAAGATAATTTATTCTATCTTGTTCATTTAACTCATATCTAGTCTTAAACCTTAGTCTATGTGTATTTTCATCAAGAATATAAGTCTCAAAAGGGCCTTTATCAACAATATACCACAAATTAATATCAATGGATTGTATGAAAACTAAACTCCCAAACTCCTTAAGTTTGGAGTACATCCACTAGTAGTACTTCTTCAAAGATGGTGAGGCAATAAACTTCTTGTACACAAAGTAATCTCACTCTTGCACCAACTAAATTTCTCTAGTTGAGCCAAAGAGTTTTACATTACAATCTCACTTTTGTACACTTGTTATTACTCCACTCTTACACTTGAAGATCACTCAACAGTCTACTCTTGCTCACACTGATTTCCTCTAGTTGAGTCAAGAAAATTATACTAACCAAACTACAAAACAACCCATAATATTTTAACCTATTTCTCCCCAAATAGCTCTTACAAGTGTTTGTTTTGAATGTAGTAGTTTCACACATTAATTGGATGTCCTTGGGCTATTATAGATGAAAGATGTGCTGAAATTTGAGATCTACGGGTCAAAAAATTAGCTGTTAAAAACTAGCTATTAGGAGTACAGACGGTGGTTTGGACGTCAGATCATGCGTCCTACAACTTCATGAACAATGTCTCAGACGGTTATATGCATCCTATAGCTTTATGAATAGTGTCCTGGACGATCATATGCATCCTACAACTTGACAGAAAATTTATTCATTACGAACTCCTTTCTTTGGACAGTCTTCAATATCCGATCCTTTTGGCTTCAGATTCCTGTTCTCGGATGATCTTTTGCGTCTGAAGCACTGTCTTTCAGATAGTTATCTGCATCCGAAAGATGTGTTCTTCCTTCAGTGTTGTTTGGTCATATTTTGAACGCTCCCTTGCATCCGAGCTCATTTCTTTCTTTTAAACGCTCTTCATCTTTCGTAAGGTGTTGTTCATATTTTAGTTGTTTTTATTGACTATGTTTGAACAATCATTTACATCCAAAATTTCTTATTTTTCTGCACACTTGTTTTCAGGCCGCGTTAGTACGATTTGGTAATCATCAGAACATGATTATCATAATTGGGGTTCAACAACCTTGAACATGATCAAATTGTTTTTTCAAAAGAATTTGATTCTTTGAGTGTATTACTGAATTACCGCAATGCCGAAGACGTTAGAAGAGGATAAAAATATTTATAGGGTTTTATTGAAAAACTTTCTTTTGTAAAAAGAAATTGTTGCATTGCATCAGAGTTTTTAATTGCATGCCTTTTTGTTTTCCTTTTACCAAAAAGAGAAAAAGAAAAAAAGAAAAAAAAAGAAGAGTGAACCGGTTTGGTTCTATAATTTGGTTTGTAGAGCAGTTTATTTAGTAATGGAAAGGCACGTGAGGCTTTTGTAAAAATCAACGTGGCATAAGGTGACAGAAGGGATGAGGGGGACAAGTGAATCGAAGCAAGAAAAATGAGCTAATTAAAGACTAAAGAGAGAAAATAGAGAACAATTAGTATGTGTGTGTATTGTAAGAATGAACCCTTATTTCAGACTTAGTGATCAAATTCAAAGTCACGACCTAACCGTTTGGTTACAATCCGGATGAGATAGGATATCTCATTTTCAAACAATTAATCTTAGAAGGAGTCATCTCCGAATGGTTAGTCTATTATCCAGTGTTTGGTTAATGTTGAATTGTATGGAATATCTTAAAAATATTAAACATCTTGCATTTGGTTGAGATCAGATTAACTATTATGCTAACCAAAATAGCCTTAAATTTACTTTTTATTTTTGGCAATCCAACAAATAATATTCAAATAATATTATTATAATTATAATATGCCAAAAATAAATGTGAGAATCAAATAAATTATTATTATATAGAATAATTAGTCATATTCATCTCGACCCATTAACTCAAAAATTTATGTTAACTTGGTCCATTTCGAACCATAAAAATTGGGAATCTGAATCGGTTACTGTTACTGATTCGGTTTTAGGATTAGTAGGTCAATGGATTGTGACTCAGTATAACCTGACCCAATACATATATATATATATATATATATATATATTCAGTTATATAATTTTACATATTGTGATCTAATAATAAGGAACTTTTACTCCTCCTATACTTATTTACAAATGTATATATGCAATTAGTAGTCTTTTTTATTTTTTAAATCAATTTTGTAATTTTATATTCAGCTATCCTAATATTAAATGACTTTTTCTTCTATCCTGGTCATTTATAGGGGTATTTGCATAATTAAAAAGTCAATTTTTTATTTGCAAATTTTTGGAATATATTTGGTTGGATACCATGTAAAAGAATCGAGTTATCAGGTTAATTTTCTCTTGACCCATTCATATGGACTTAATGCCCAATCCATAAATACTCTTAAAATTTAATCTGACATCATATGGTTATAAAGTATTATTAAAGGTAAATTAGTTAAAATTTTAGTTATCCCATACAGGAGTTATCCCAAAATAACTAATATCATCGCCATTATAGTGTTATTTTATCCCTTCTACAAGAGAATAATTCGATGACTTAGAATAACAATCTCATCTCAAAAAGACCAACCAAACATAATATGACAAGAAATTAGTTCAATCCCACATCATCCCATAGATCAAATGGAGCCTTAATGAGGTAGGCACATGTCAGCAGCCTTTTGGCCAACCGATCTATGCATCCCCATAATATTGAATATGGCAATAGAAAGTCCGAAATGGATTAATTATCAGCTCGATATGTCAAAATTCAAAAGCAGCCACCCAGTGAATTTTTCATTGCGAGATTTCCCCTATAAAATATTTTAGGGTCACCCAGGAATGTTCTTATCGTGATTTTTGATGTTGTCTTGTTGTACGCCATTTTAAAGACAAATAATTGAACTGATAGTCTTATTCTTTTATTACTTATTACTTGTCACACCCCAAGCTCTTCCTCCCTTCATCCAGTGAGATTATTTTCTCCCATTTACTAAAATTAAAGTTTTAATTACAATTGTTGGTCATTACTCTGTCTAATTTCGAGGTTAAATCAAACTGAGATAACAGTGGCTTTTTAACTTCAGAAAATGCAACATTTAGTATAGGCCCAATTTAACAAGATTCCAATAGATACAAACATTTGGCCCAACAAAAAATCAAGTACTTTTTCCTTTTTCAACAGTGTGAGAAACATCTTATTGCTCAATAAAACAGTGGCCTATTGGCCTACCTCACAAAATTGTATTCATAATTGCATTTCATTTTCTCCACTAATTCAGTTCGGATCTTCTTGCAGTAATGATTTTCCAAATTTTGGAACCAAATTTAACCATAGCCAGTAAAAAGATACTTTTCGCTTTCACCCATGCACACTATTAACATTCTTAACATCTTTCATCTACTTGACCACCAAGTAGTCCAAAAGATAGTAGAATAATTTTGAAACTATATGCGAATTATTGATATTATACTTCAAATTATTCGTAATTTCTTCTCTCTGTTTTTTAGTCACATTGTCTGTTTCATTTTTTTTTTCCCCCCCCAATTAGATGGAATACATAACTAAAATCTATGACAGTATATGGCAACTATGCTATTAACCAGGATTTGGATCATCTCTATTTAGTTTCTCTCCATTTACTTATGTCTAAATAATTAAAACTTAAAAACAAAATAATTTGAACATTCCATTAGTTTTATTTCATTAAGTAGATTATCATATTCAAAAATCAATTATTTCAAAAAAATTCACTGTTAAATTTTATATCACATTTGAACAGTGTGGAAAATTTCAGGTTTTGATAAAATATAAAGTAATGTAATCAAACGGTAAAACATTATTATTTTTTCTGCTTTTTTGCAAGGTATTTATATGAAGCATAATTTAAATTATGAATGATTTTGATTTTAAAAAATATTTTTAAAAATTTAATTTTTAAAAATAAATAGAGAGCCGTTTCCTCCATTACAACTAATTAGAGATGTTTCTTAATTTTTAAAAATAAATAGAGATTCCTCCATTACTACTAATTAGAGAGGTTTCTTATCCCTATCAACCAACAAGAATGCCTTTATTACATCCAAAGGAATAGCGAAAGTGTGTGAATCCCGACTACAAAAACTCTCCTATCCATAACATATTATTCTACAAATTTCTGTCAACCAAGGCTTTTTGGCCCAGAAATGCAGTTGGGCTTTCACCCCAACAAACAGTAGTATACTAATAAAACACACGAACAGCCAAGCAGTTGACCCAAAATCTCAATTGCCATCCACTTTCTATAGCCGAAATTCAAATTTAGTCCATCGAATTTTCAATTAAATTTATTTAAAATTAAAATTAATTAAAAGTCTTGTGATTTTTTTTATAAAAAAAATTTAATCAATTTTATTAATCAATTTCAATCGATTAACCAATTCCTACCTCATAAACTCGATGATTGTGATTTGTCGCTATTGGGTTATGTTACTTTTCAAATTAAGGGTACGAGGTCAAAATGGTCTAATTTCTAAGTACTATAATCGGCTAACATATAATTGGACTTGGTACACTTGTATTTTAAAATACAAGTTTATGAAGCCCAATAAAATACTACCTCAATTAGGAGTGAGAATCAGTTAACCAACGGTTACTTGATTAATAAAATAAAATCAGTCAAAATTTAAAAAAGGGTCTTAAATATTTTAATTAGGTGTGATTTCAAATTTAATTCCGTAAAAAATTCGATTAACCAAAATTAAATTTGACAATCGATTTTGAATTCGATTAAACAAACTCAACTTGTGCAATGGGGTCGTTGATATTGGAATAAATTCTTGCATACAAAAACCTAGTCCTCAACTCAAGTTTTTTATAATTTTTGTTTAATTTTTAACATATATAATTATATCACTAACTTAATTCAATAACAAATAATATGATAACTTACGAAAGTATAATGTCATATAAGTTGTAAGTATTAATATCATATATGTATCATAAGATATATAATGTCATGATTTATTATAAATAATTTAGTAATTAACATTATAAACATGTGTAAGTTGTTGCCAATATAATTATGTACTAAAGGACATGATTTAATGGATAAAAATATAATAATGGTATGAATAAAGTTCAAAAATTAACTCTATTTATATATATATATATATATTTTACAGTCCCTTTTATGGATCATTTCCTTAGGTTTAAAAGCTTGTACGATACAAACTTTTAAAGTACGTGGTATTGTACTGTACAAACATTTAAAGTAGAAGAGAATGATTCATTAAAAGAGATTTTATATATATATATGCTCCGTTTTCAAATTCATTAACATAATTCATGAATTAGGTTAACCAATTTCTAACTATAATCTAAGTTATTCAAAATCAATCTATTTTATTAACAGAATTTAATTTAAAACCGATTACGAATTCGATTAACCGAATATTTGCTTAGCTCTAACTTAATAGTACTATAAAATTTCCAAGTAGGGTCCATTTGGTTTGCATTAATTGACATTATTTGTCGAATAACATTTGGTCAATAAAGAAGGTTGCTTAGTCAGATTTTATTCCCTAAATAATATTTTACATTATTTATATTTTATCTTATTCATTAATTATACTATTTATTATTTGCCCTATTTATTATTTAAATCCTCCAAATTAGTCACTAATTAATTATTTCAATTCACCAAATTAAGCGTTATTGAACGTTTTTTCCAATTAGTCCTTAACTTAAAATTGTGTATGCAGGACACTGAACAAATTAACTACAAAATTATTTCGTGTCCAAGTTGAATTAATTACGTAAATGATTAAAAAGAGAGAATATCAAAACTAAAAATACTTGGTAGATAACGTACCGTGTCAGGCTGTAAACACGAGATACATTATTAGGTTTATAAGACCGAAAAGGCCAACTTCCGGATCCCAGCTATTAGCTAGGAAGACACGGATCAAATCTCAGATCTTTTGTCATGATCTAATGGATATCAACATGCGAACGATTGATAAATTCTTTGCAATAAAGCTTCTCTATCACTTTTTTGACAGAATCTACTATTGTTTCAGGATAAAATTCAAAAGGTTAACATCTCTATTACGCTTTCAAACGGATCAATTTTGGTCAAAAATCTCGAATCTTGAACCTGATTTGAAGAGGATTTATTCACATTTTTGCCTATAAATCTAGTCTTTGGTCCTTCTAAGTTTCCATCGAGCATGTACTCTTTCTCCCTCTTTCTTTCTCTCTCTTTGTTGAACTCCATTTCCCCGCTTACCAATTCTTGGCAGATCTAACAAATTAATTTTTCTATAGCTCAAAATTTTTTGTGCTTTATGTTGGCTGTACATCGCATTATTAATTTAATGTTCAGCTTTTTTTTTTTCTTTTTTTTAACGTATGGGTAGTTGCCTTTTGACTGTTCATGATATTGCATTTTGATGAGGTTGTGTGAAAAACTTAACAGCTACAAATTGTTAGTTGCACGCATTTGTGTTGTTTTGTAAAGCTTTTAGTAATAAGCGGAGTGGTACTTCCAAAAGTCCAAAATTTGCAATGGGCATAGTTTACGGAATATGGATTTAAGTTTGTAGATTGTGTTGCATACACAAAGACAAATTGTAATCAACTGCAGATCTTAGCTCAGGAAAATGTAACATCTCCTTTGTTTCCCAAAATTTGTTAGAGAGTCCGGTAGGCCGTTAATTCTCATGCAACGCCCAAAGAGGAACCACCGAACACGTTGCAATAAGGCAGGTTAGAGTTAGGCTGCTCTGTTTTGTTCGCATATTAAGTCAAATTCATTTAATTTAGAAATTTTAATTAAATCAAAATTTAACAATTAAATTTGTAAGGAATTTATTCCCTAATTGATTAGTTCTATTATTGAGTTAGAAGTTAATTTAATGTGGATTATAACCCAAGTGTATGATAGTTGACGAATTTACTAAGGAATTAGATTCGTTGATGCGTATTTAAAGATGTTGATGGCTCATTACTTATACCTTTGTTAAAAATTTATTATTCAAAATCGTTATTAAAATTGTTTACAAATCCAAAATTTCAAAGCTTTTTGGCTTAGTTTTTTGCTCGGTTAGTCCATAAGCCTTGATTTCTTGGTTCGTTGTTTGTGTTTAATTATATATGATTATTTTTTACTCTTACAAGTGGCATCACAAGCCTAAGCTTTGATGCCGGGTGTTTGGTAAAAAAATTAAAATTAAAAAAAGATTTTTATGGTAGGGTAGTCGAATTTAAGAAATTGGACTACGAGATGTTAGTTTTGAAGTATTCGTTTGACAATTAATGTGTAACGAATTAATTGACCCTAGTTGGACAGTGATTTAAAAAAGAGGAATCATGTCATGATTATTGTGTTGGTGTTGGACAATGTTGGTAAAATTTACTTTGGTCAAGAAAATTATACCTCAAAAATCTAACTTTTATAGGATCATCTAATTTTACAAATTCAATCTCCAATAGCAACAATCACCTTTCTCAGTTAGATGATCTAGGTGCGGCTACTAGAGTCACCCACAATTTCACGTTTCAAAACCTTTGAGACTATGATTGTTTCTCTAGGAGGAATAAGCCTAAGGAATTTTATGGAATAGGGCGTTGGGGAGAGAAAAATTAAACGTAATAATTTTTCTCTAACCAATAGGTCTATTTATGCAACTCTATTTGACAGATTCCTAACTACATATAGTTGAGAAAACCTTTTCCAACTCAACTTGGTGAGTTCTAATGATAATATGCTTTAGTCAATTATAATTATCGTTTAGATAATTATTTTGACTAAATAATTATCACTTATGTAATTGTCTCACAGACAATTACTTGTTTGTCAAAATAGAATCATTGTCAACTAAATAATTAAATTAATTAATTATTCACGTTACATGCTATGTGGGCGTCTATATATAACATGTTCCACTCATACACATTGCTTTTAACATGTTTCATATGTTAATCTTCAAAACTTATCCTCACTATCATACAGGAAATGAAACGTGCCCTAACCAAATGAGAAAAGGTACCGATGAGAGATGTTATGTCAAGTTATCATCTCACTAGCATAACTCTGCTCAATTATCTCAATATACCCCAATTTATCTAAATTACACAGAGTTTTGCATCTCTGATCCCTCTGATAATAGAGCCATGCAAATCCTCTTTCCATCTTTTTGTACTCATGGTTATATTCAACAACTAATGTTTCTATTACCGTCCGGGCAATGAGTTAAAAAATTTTATGTGTAAATTCAGATAACTTTTTCTTGAAAACTCATACTGATAGATCAAAGATTGATTGCTTTCCTAAACATGTTTCACTAGATCGCATTATTCTTGACCTTTGGATAACATGATAATGTAGTAACATCAACCCTTAACTTCTCAATATGGATTCAAGTTTCAAAGGGTATAATACGTTGGATAATAAGCCCATAGGGCTCACACAGTGATGAAGTTAGAATCCATTCAATCACTCCCTTTATCGGTCGATTTATAGCACATACAGTATAAAGAAAAAATGCTGTGGCGGAGCTCCCACTCAGGTTGTCACGCTCTAATTTACACCATATGAAACTTGAACCAGTTATCTCTCAAGGAGATTGCCTTGAAACCCAAGATTTAAATCTGGTTATTAATAAGCTATATGAAGTGTAGATACCTTCATTTCGACTTTTAAGTCTCATCTTAGTGCATAACTAAGGTGACTATGATTAATTATCCTTACTTGTGTCAATAACAATAAGAAAATCACCACGTACGGTACCTAGTGATCATTAAGTCTTATCCCACTCGCTATCTCAGTTGGGTCGATTTTTCATGTGAGTGGAATAATCTTTGAGTAGCCTGATGACAAATTTTCTTATATATGTGCTTTGAGAATCAATTATACAAAGAATCCACAAATAAGTACTTTATTGCATAAATGATAAATAAATAAATCAAATTTTCAATAGACTCAAACCCTTAATGTGCTTATAGAAAGCATCCTTAGGGATTAATTTTGTAAATGGGTCCTCCAGATCTGCAGCTAACATATTGGTAGTGGAAACATGCTTCAACACTACTTGACTATGTGCAATGATGTCACGTATGAAATGGTAGCATGTGTTAATGTGTTTCATTTTTTCATGATATTTAGGGTCTTTTGCATAAGTTATAGCTGATGTGTTATCACAATGAATTACCACAACTTCATGAAGTTGCCTTGTAATCTTCAAGCTTTGCAAAAACCTCTTAAGCCAAATTACTTCTTGTACCACAGTAGTACATGCAACGTATTTAGACTCCATCATGGATAATGACACGCACTATTGCTTTTTGCTACATCATGAAATGGCTCCTCCACCAAGAATGAAGGTGTAGCTTGAAGTGGACCTACGCTCATCCTTAACTGTTGATCTATCTGCATCACTATATCCAACTAATTTGAGACTCCCACCATGATAGCACAAAGCCATACTAGAAGTTCTTTTCAAATATCTAAGTATCCTTTTAACTGCAGTCTAATACACAGTACCGGGATTGCTTAGCTGATATCTGCTAACGATGCCTACTGCAAAGTAGATGTCAGGTCGAGTACACATCCTAGCATACATTAGACTACTAACAGTGCTTGCATATGGCATTTTTGCCATATGATTTATTTCTTGTATTTAGGGCATTGTTCTTTGCTGAGGTATAGACCCTTTTTCCATAGGGGTATCTATGAGTTTGTAGTCTTGCACGCGAAAATGTTCTAAAATTCTTTTGATATAAGTATCTTGAGGCACTCAAAAATCTTTTAAAACGATTTTTCGAGATCTTTATCTCGAGTATATATTCTGTTTCACCCATGTCTTTCATCTTGAAAGTCCTCGATAACCAATTTTGAGTAGTGACTATTAAATCCTTGTCATTTCCAGCTAAGAGGATATCATCCACATACAATGAAATAATAAGAAACTTATTCTCAAGTTTCTTAATGTAATAACACAATGGTCCTTTTCAGTCATCACAAAGCCAATTGATAAAATGGCTTGGTGAAACCGAATGTACCATTGTTTGGATAATTGTTTCAAATCATAAATAGAACATTTTAAATGATACACTTTGTGCTCGTCTTTCTACTTGAAATCTAACTAGTTGATCCATATAGATCTCCTCCCTTAATTCTCCATTGAGAAAAGCTGTCTTCACATCCATTTGGAACAATTCCAAATCCAAATGCGCGACAATTGCCAAGATAACAGATTGACGCAAATCTCACCACAGGAGAAAATGTCTCTTCATAGTCTATACCCACTTTTTGAGTGAAACCTTTGGCTACTAGACGGGCCTTGTATTTATTGATTAATCCATCAGCCTTACACTTGATTTTTAAGACCTATTTGTTCTTAATAGTCTTGCGCCCAGGCAAGGGATCAACCAAATTCCATACATGGTTCTTAGCCATGAAATCTACCTCTTCTTCCATTGCTGCTAGCCATTTACTTGATGCTGATGAGTTTAATGCCTCTTCATAAGAAGAAGGTTCATCAGCATCCAAAGTTACACTAAAAAGGTATAAGTCTCACCTTCTATCCCAAAATATTTGTGTGGTGCTTCTGTGTAACTGTGTGTTTTGAAAAGGTTCATCGGGTGTGCTCCCACTATTCATAATATCCTCTGGAGTTGGTTGCGTTTTCACATCCAATCCATTAGGTTGTGATGCACAATCTTAATTTTCCTCTATTTCATAGAGTTAAAGATTTTCCTAATTTACCTCCCTTAATTTTGGAAATTCATCTTCTAAAAAATTAACTCACGGGATTCTATTTCAGTCAATCCCCCATCAGAGTGTTCACCATTTATTACATAGCCTTTAGAGTGTTGTGAGTATTTTATGGAGATACACTTATTAGCGCTAGGACCTAACTTCCCAAACTTGTGGGAAGAGTTGTTAACATACCCTGCAGATCCCTAATGATGCAAGTCTTCTAGAGAAGGTTTTTTCCCATTCCATAACTCATATAGAGTTGAGGGGGTCACTTTTGAAGGAACTCGGTTAACGATATAGAAGGCAGTCCTAAGAGCTATGCGCATCCCACCAGAAGTTAATCGGAAGGTTGGCTTGTGCCATCATTGACCTTACCATATCCAATAACGTACGATTCCTTCTTTCTATAGCACTATTTTGTTGCAGAGTTCTTGGAATCGTCAACTATCGTCGAATTCCTTTTTCCTCACAGAATATCCTGAACTGATTAGAAAGATATTCCTGGCCCTTATTAGTGCGAAGAGCTTTTATACTCCGCTATTTCTGATTTTCAACCTCAGCTACAAAGCGTTTGAAACATTCTGAAGTTATATAGCAGTGAATTAATAGAAAAACTAAGTTGTAACGTGAGTAATCATCAATGAATATAATGAAACAAGATGCACCGTGTCGTTCTTTTACATTCATGGGCCCACATATATCCGAATGGATAAGCTCTAAAAGATGAGAGGCCCTTTTCCTTTCCAAAAGGTTTCCTACTAGACTTACCAGCAAGACAAGGTTCGCAAATTGGAAGATTTATTTTGGCGAGAGAGTCTAATAGCCGCCCTTGTCTCTAGCCAATCTAGACATTTTATATTGTCTAATATGTCCTAATCTAGCATGCCATTTGATTGAATCACAAGTACTTTTAGAAGAAAAAGTTGAAACATAAGCAGCACTAGCATCACAATCTAAGAAAAATAAACCATTCGTAATAAATCCTACACCATGGAGGGTATTGTCAAGAAACATAGACAAACTATTATTTTTGAAATTAAAAATAAATCCTAGTCCCACTAGTGCTAAAATCGAAAGCAGATTATATCGGATTAAAGGCACGTAAAGCACATCATGGAAGAGTGGTCTGCGTCCATTTTGCAAGGTTAGTTGGTAGGTTTCTTCACCAAGAACCTCTTCCTCAACTCATCATGACAAAGCTTTTTTTTGATGCTATTCGATGATAATCTACAAATCTTGCGCAATCGCAGGTCACATGTTTTATTGTTCCAGTATCTACAATCCAACCAAGGAGAGAGTGAGCTATGAATACATGTGAACAAACAAAACTGAAAAGAGCTCGGTTTAGTTTAGTACACATCTTTTTGGGCTCAATACACTCCCGAGCAAAGTGATCTTTCTTTCCACAGTTGAAGCACTTGAGCTTAGATTTATTCTTCTTACCATCATGCTTACCTCTTTGGCCCTTGGTGCCTTTCCCAACACGGTTAGGTCCCATATTCTTAGCCCTCTTGTGCTTGTTATTTTTATGCTGGAATTTTTTCCCCTTGTTTTGCCCGGCTCAGGCAATCATTGCAGCACTGCGGTTCGCATCTTTGCGTTCCGCTTCAAGCTCCAAATGGCAGGAAATGTCATCAAAGGTGTTAATGTTCTCGTTGTGTGTGAGAACTAGTTTTACTTGTCCTCACATAGTTTTAGGAAGTGATCTTATAGATGGATAGGACATGTTGCTCATCAGAGAGATCATAACCAACTGATTTTATTTCTCTAATCATGCTGGATATCAACCTAAGATACTCAACCATTGAGTGCTTAGGGTCCATCATATATTGATTGAATCTCATGTGTCAAGGCTCAGAGCCTGGTAGCTTTTGTGCCACTGAATTTGACACGGAGCTAATCCCACATCTCTTTGGCGGTGGGGAAGGGTTCAAACTCCCCTATGAGATCATCGTGCATGCAACTCAACAAAGTAAAGCGCGCACTTCTCGAGGTCACGTCGATGATGGCCCGTATTCCTAACTTTAGGTGGAATCATGCTATTGGTCAAATGGTCTAATTGCTCTTGCTCATTGAGAAGGTACGTAACCTTCCTATGCCAGATATCATAGTTTGTGTCATTCAATTTTTCTCCCTTGTTTAAGTCGGCAATGATATTTTTGGATGCCATTTCACTGACAATCATTGAACACAAATTTGATTTAAACACATATCCAACTTTATTTTGCCAAAATAATCAAATATCTAATTTTCACCTATTTTCTTAGATCAAAAATTTCGCTTTTCAGCTAGTAATCATCTCTAAGAAAAATAAGTTAAATTAATTATCTAAATTATTTTAACCAATAAATTTATTTTGAGAACAACTCCCACTTATTCACATATAGGATGAATAATTAAACATACATAAATCTCAATTCATCAAATAAACATATCATTGATATTTTGATGCCCATGTCCAAATTTAATAAATCTATGTATAATTTAGGTGCGTAAATAAATCCCTTTACAAGGTTCAATAAATAAAACATAAAAAATGATTACATCAATTGATTCCTACTACATCAATCTAGTATTAATATAATAGGGATGCCGCGTCTTTTCATATATAGAAAATAATTTTGGAACAAATAAATAAATAAATAAATTATGCATAAATTCATAGGCATTCAAAAGTATCAATGATTTAAGCACACAATTAAACATATTAACTGGCACTAATTATTTCATATTTATCACATCGATAATTAATTAATTATTTATCTCAAAGATAAAACATGCATATAATCATAACAAATATGAATGCAATAATATGCCATGCATTATCACATAGATAATAAACAATTAATTTTATGCTTAAAGATAAAATATATATGCACAAATTAACTACCAACTTAAATGTAATTCATAACAAATATGAATCATATAATGTGTCACATATTTATCATATAGATAAATAAAATATAATTAATTTTATCTCAAAAGACAAAATTTAAAGGTAATATTTAACAATTAAGTCAAATATAATTCATAGCAAATATGAATATACTACTGTCCCAAAAAAATGATTTATTCAATCAACTAAAAAGTCAATGTGTACTACCACTTTCTTTTATTTTATTCAACCCCTTTTTTTTAAATATAAAGAATAGGGTCAATGTTGGTAAATCATAAACCTTTGGGGGTCAAATATGGAGAAGCTCAAACTATTGGGCAAAAACTTGAAGACTAGAAACTATTTAAATCAGATATGGAAACCCCTTAAAAAATTGGGGTAAAAACCAAAAAATTGGAGAACTTTGAGGGACAAAAGTGCAGAAAACACAAAGTTTTCATCTTTCCCAACCGTAACAATCAAAGTCTGTCGGCACTACCATACTCGACTCATTCGGTGACGATTGATCCGTCACCAGCAAGGTTGCGGCCAACGAAGGCTACGAGCAAATCTGGATGTGTCATCGATCGTTCGAGCTGACTGCCACTGTCATCATCATGCTGAACAAGAAGAAACAGTGGTTGTCCATATCTACGATCGGAGTCTTACGATGCCGACGACACCCAATCGCTCCTATCGCAAAGATATGGTGGCGAGATTATCAAGCTTGTCACTATAGCTTTGTGGTGACTGTTCGTCAAACTCCCTGTGCGACTCTTTGCGATCTGGTCGAAAACTGGTTGGCCACCGCTTTTTTTTAAAAAATTCAAATCAATTAAAAAAAATTATGTAGCTATTGTCATTAAGACGATAACTGCCTGGTGGTGCTTCAATTGTTTTAATGTTTTGTGTCTCGGTGGGCGTGGGTTCACAACCCATACAGACAAGCACCACTTTCTTTATATTTATTTTTTTTTATAGAAAACGTCTTCTATGTTGAGTTAAATAAAAAAAGCTCTCGATAAGCACCAAAACTTGTGCCTCAATGGCTAGGAGCATATCATGTTTTCCAACGAATCATGGGTACGAAACCCATGACCAACAACCTTTTTTTATTTTGTTCACAAAATCAACAAAATCTTTCTTATTCCATATAAATATCAATTTGTTTTTCTTTATATAAAAGAAAAATAGATTTTCTTTATTCTAGGCACATGTAAGCATAAATAGACCGTATAATATTATTGAGCATATTAAACTAATTAAACACACATATATGGCAAAAAAAAAATGTCATGGATGAAAGCCTAGTCTAGCCTATAAGATCTGATACCAATGTTGGTAAAATTTAATTTGGTCAAGAAATTGTACCTCAAAAATCCCAGCTATTACAGGAATGGAGCAGCTATTAGAGTCACCCATAATTTCACGTTTCATAATCTTTGAGACTGTGATGGTTTCTATAAGAGGAATAAGTTTATGATGGTTTCTCTAAGAAGAAATTCCTTAAATAGGAATAAGTCTAAGAAATTTTATGGAGTAGGGAATTGGGTGACCAATAGGTCTATATATACAACTCTATTTGACAGATTCCGAACCACGTATAGTTGAGAAAACCTTTTTCAACTCAACTTGGTGAGTTCTAATGATAATATGCTTTGGTCAATTATAATTATCACTTAGATAATTATTTTAACTAAATAATTATCACTTAGGTAATTGTCTCACAAACAATTACTTGATTGTCAAAATAGAGTCATTATCCAACTAATTAATTAAATTAAATAATTATTCACGTTGTATGCTAAGTGAACGTCTACAAACAACAAACAAAAATCTAAAAAGAGGGATCTTGTTATGAGTTAGACAACGATCGAAAAAAAAGTCTTGTCAGATTGTTGATTGAGGAACTTTAGATAGAGATATAAGCAAGGGAAGCCAAGAAAGCCAAGAATAATAATAAAAAAAAAATCAAGAATTTGTGCAGAAAAAATATTTGAAAAGATTGTGATTAATATTTTCATGAAAATATTGTTAAAGGGAATAGTATGATTGAATGAAATCTATTTATTCAAAAATGAATGGATTAATATGAATAAATTCTTTGATAAATAAGAGTTGATGGAAAAATTATATTTGAAATATAAGATTCGTCCATTGGTAATGGAGACAAGGAAGAAGACTAACAAGAAGTTAAAGTTGCACACAGTTTATACGGCAATGGAATTTTATATTACAATTGTGGTTTGAGTAAAATGTCAGACCGAATTTCATAGAAGGTTTGATTTAAGAGAGGCTAAGTTGGTATATTAAACCAAACTTATTTAATTTAGGAATTTTAATTAAATTAGAATATAATAGTTGAATTTGTAAGGAATTTATTCCCTAGTTGATTAGTTTTATTGTTAGGTTAGCAGTTAATTTAATGTGAGATTATAACCTCAAGTTTGATAGTTGAATACATTAAGAATTTAGGTTAGATTGATATGTATTTAAAGATATTATACCTAGTTATTTTAGTTGACTCGAAAAATAAAAGTTCAAAGTTAATTAAATAAAATTTGTCCTCCCAAATTCCATCATTCTTTTTTGTTTTGGAAAGTCTTCATCGGTTTCATTGTGGACAAATCAATTTGATCAAAACATTATCGGCCTGTTTTATTCGTCGGCCACAAAAGCTTTTTGGCTTAGTGTTTTTGATCGGTTAGTCCATAAGCCTTGATTTCTTGGTTCATTGTTTGTGTTTAATTATATATTGTTATTTTTTACTCCTACATGTTTTGAAAAATCTAACTTGTTCGTCTATCCGAACATTTGCAACTTAACAACAAAATGCAATCTACCAATTTAAAACGAATTTCTTAAAATATTTGAAAGAAAATGATTATATAGTGATTTAATATTAGTTGTAAAATATCATTATATATCTAAATTGTTACTTCAAATAATAAGTATTTATCATTTGACAGTGAAATATTTTTAAATAACTATTTGCATAGTGAAAAAAAATTGTTATTTAAAAAATTATTTAAATGAGTTGGAGCAAATATTTTTTCCATTATTCTAAAAAGTTGGCATTATTTTCTAAAAATCACCAAAAATTTTGTCAAAAATATTATATTATTTTCAATCCAAACGGAAAATGACATTATTGTCATGGATTGGTTCTTTTCATCTTAAGTTTTGACCGTATAACAGCGAAGAAGAAGCGTGTCAACAAAGTTTTGCCGTTCCCTGCGACTGTGAGGATCTTTTCTTTTTCTTTTTTTACGCTGAACCTTTATTTATTTTGGTTTTTGGAGGTTTTTGGGTTTTATTGGGGGAAATCAGCCAACCCTGCTGGCTGAATTTCAAAGACTTTGTGGCGTTCAGAATTGCGAGTCAACAACTAGCCGTGTGCAAAAGAAATTTTATTTATTCTAACCAGCAGACGTGTTCACTGTGGAAACAAAGAGCCTTATCTGATTCGGCTGCCAAGGTACTAAAATATCTGTTGGCATAGTCATTTATGCTGAAGCAAAAAGAGTAATAACAACAATGTAATTGAAAACGTAGAATATGTCGGATTCGGGATTTGAATTGAAATAGAAATTATAAATTTTACCATCTATATAGGTTTATATCATTTTATCTTATTTATTTGATTTAATGCGAAATGAATTTTATTATATTATTTAATTAATTAATTAATTTAAAATTCATATCACAACTATAAAATGAAAATATATATATTTTTAACACTTTTATTCACATAAAACTTCTCTGAGTACTGTTAATTTTGATTCCTATTCTGTACTTTCGTATCCATAAACTATACAGTTCCTAATTTTTTTATATGGTATTCAGTATTAGACCAATAAGATCGGGAAAAAACTGATTAGATAATGTTAATTACCATATTTGCTTCGGCTAATTAGAAAATGAGGGAGGAATTTAAATTTTCTAGTTAAAAGGGAAGGTGATGCCTAATCTATTTATATCCATAAAAGTGGATTATATCTGATGTAAAATCAGCAAATCGTGAATCGTATCTGATATAAGTGACTACAAAGACTAGAATTTGTAATTAAGGAGCATATCTTATGCGGGTTAAGAGTAAAGATTTAAACGCGAATTCCTAATCCAGTATAGTTGTTGCCTATATTGCCAAATTAAAGAGAATAAAATGTCTCACCAGATCAAAAACGCCACACATTGTATTTTGCGAAAACCAATCTAAATTTAGTAGCTAAAAACGAGTTTAATAAAATGAAATATTATACATAATATTCAGAAGTAATTCTTGACGAAATTAATATTGTTTTTGAATTTAGTTTGATAATTATTCGATCGAAGCTAAACTGAGCTCGAGTTAACTTGAACATAAGCATTTTCTTGTAGTATAAAATTATAAGGCTAAACTTTAAAGTTCAAATGGATTTTTAAAAAGTTAACAACAATAAAAATCCCAAACGTATTCTTATTCTTAGTGGAGCTTGATTTGAATATCGAAGTAAATGGTACTCTACTTAAAAGTATAGGTTACGTTATAAAACCATAGCTTTTTCTAAATTATTTGAGATTGTTTTGATTTTTTTTTGCTGGTTAGTGTGTGCTTTTTGTGATAATAAAAAAAAGAAAAAGAGAAATTAATGTATAAGGTTGTATTTTGTTGAGTAACACCATGAAAATAAAATAAAATAAAACATAGAAGAAAATATTAAATTACGAAGTTGGCCCTGGTGCTGTTAGTTTTAATGATAAATTTTGACGGAATGGTTACAAATATATTTTTTAAAAAGTTTAGTGGGTAAATTGTTACGTTTTATAGTTTGATGGTCAAAAGTATACAAATATAAAAGTTTAGCCGGTTGTGAGGTTATTTGCCCCAATATTAAGAAATTTTTATTTTGGTCAAGAGTAATTACTAGACATGCCTAATAGTTGTTCTTCAACTAATATGAGCTTGCTATTTGGAATGCGGGGCCTATTTTTTGAGTAAGATGACCATTTTATTTTTCAAAAATATACCTCCATTCCAAATGAAAGGCTCGCATTGGTTGAGTGCCCAATAATTAATTGACCGACATAAAATTTCATCCATTAATTTTATTATGTGTTACCGTAATTTCTAGTAGAATAGCAACAAATTAACTACGAGAAGGAAAAAAAAACAGTGCACGCATACATGATTGAAACACGTATATTATTCATAAGAGTCTGGGCAAAAAACTGTACATTACATTTAACTTTCATATGTCACTAAAATTGTCCATCACGAAATAGTTTGTCAAAACACTTTACTTTGTGGGGCATAATTTTTAAAAGGATAAAAATATCAAAACACTTTAATGTTTTTGTTTAAACTTCTTTCTTTTGACTTTTCCTTATTTCTTTTCTTTTTCTTTGCATTCACTTCACACGAAATTTTTTTAAATGGATCCGATTCATGGTAGGTGAGATAGATTCTTTAATCTATATCCATCCACATTACTCTAAAAAAATTTATTTTTAATGAGTTAAAATAATATAAATAAATATGAATTAAGAAATTCATTCTACCTATTATGAAACGGGTCATGTAAAAATTTTCCCACTTCACAGCATTGCATCATAACCTAAAAAGCACTGTCAATATCATCCTTCCAAATCACTAGTACTCCATCATACTTCCCTTCCCCATCCCCTTACCCTTGCCACTCTTGTCTTCCCCTCTTCTTTTTTTGTCTAGTTTCCTACTTCCCTTCCCATTCTTGTTCCCGTCTCCCCCTTCCCTGCCACCTACCTTCATCCTCTTCCTTCCCTCTTATTTCCCCTGTCTTCCTTGTCTCTCTCTCCTCCGTTTCCTCTTTCCTTCCTCCTCCTAGTCCTCTCATTCCCTTGCCAATTTAGAGAACAAATAAATCATGGATTTTTACTATTATTGAATCTTTGAGATTGTTAGATTCAAACTGAAATTAAATCTTTGATTTTTGTGATTTTTAGAAATATTGGATTGTGAATTTTTTTTTCACGAAATATGAGGTTGGGATTTTATTTGTGCCAAGTTTTGAGCTTGCCAAAAGGGGAGGGTTTGCCAAGTTGGAAGCGGGATTAGGAGGAAGAAGTCAAATAAGGAGGCGGGAACGAAAGTTACTACTACAATCAAGAAAGGGGAGAGAAAGGGATCACGGGGAATGGGAAGGGGGTCGTGGTCAGGTAGGAAGAAGAAGGGAGAGGGGGAGGCAGAATCAGGATTAGAGTGAAGGGAAACAAGGAAGGGGGGAAATGGGGCACAGGAATAGGGGTGGGAGAAAAGGGACGGGAGCAGGAGAAGGGTCCTGTGGATGGAGATATGGTAGTGGTGATGGCGGCAGCGATAGTGGGAAGGGATGAGGTGGGGAATTGATGGTTTGAAATAAGGAAAAGAAGAAGAAAGTGGCTAGGGTTCTGAGAAATGATAATGGGTTAAAAAATATTATTATTTTGATATTTTGTCTCTTCACACATCATATTAACACCTCTTTAATGAACAAAATGAACGGAATGGCCCTTACAAGATAAATTTGATAATTGAGTGATCAATTTGTACACAAAAAAATTTATAACTAATTTTAGTAACATGTGAAAGTTAATGTATAACCTTTTATCCTAAGAGTCTAGAACATATAGATGTATTAATGAAAGGAAAATCATTTACATGACAAATTTAAAATTACTTGTCATTATTAATATATACGAAAACACATATTAAATTACTAATTAACCCTTTGATTTAAGATTATTTAGTCGGATTTCGTTCTTTTTATCATTAACCTAATGACATGTCAGTGCCTTTATCATTAGAGAAGTTCATTTTGACTCTCCGGCATAAAAAAACTACAAACTCAGTCCATTTTGAACTATTAAAGTATGGTACCTGAATCAAATATTGTCATAAGGTCGGGATAGCGGGTCGAGATTTTATGACCCATTAAGTACCTAACTTAGTATATAAATAGGAATAATTATGTAATTTTACATGTTAGGACTTAATATCACTAATAATCTTTTCTCCATCTAACCTAATTTACAAAGGTATAAATTAGAAACTAATCGCCCGTCGGCTAAAAGTGAGTGGGAAAAAATTGACTTAGTTACTAAGTCAATTTTTTTTTCTCGCTCAGTCGACCACAACATCAACTAGATCATGTACATGATTCATAAATATACCTAATTATTTATTTGTCACTTTTTTTTTATTTTAATAAATGTACTAAATAATCCGCGGTAAGACTCAAATTTAGGGACTGGTTAAACTAATACGTGTATAGTATTAGCATTGAGTTTCTGATTTTGAAAATAATTTTCCAACAAAAGTGAATAAACTACAAATCATGTTCACCTACCCCTTTATTTTGGTGGAAATTCTTCTCCCCTTGCTGGAGTCTCCAAAAACCACCAAACCAAATTCCCCTTTCCTTCCTACCAACTCCAAACTCTCTCTATCACCCACCCAAAACAAACTGTTGTAAAGTTTGGTGGGCTGTGTTTTTTTAAGCATATAAAGATAGACCCAAAAGTGCCGAGTACTGGAATTTGAAATACAGAGCCAACCAAAAATCCCCCCAGATGGCTACTACATCATCAAGCATTGCCTCCAAACCTACTACCTCTCTTGCGTTCACTGATCATTACCAAATAAGTTTCATTCTGATTCACAGAGCTTCAGATCACTCTCCTTCTCTTCTCAACTTCCCAACTTCTCAATCAGGTAAGCTTCTTTTTCTTTTCTTGAAAAAAGTTGGATTTGATTTGGTATTTCTGAATTCTTGTACATTTCTATAAAAAATATTTTATCTGGTCTCTTTCCATAGTTTTGGGAAAAGGGTATCCAAAACTGATTTGGTTGCTTATGTATTTTCTGTAATTCTTGCAATTTAGAGAAGAAATTTGCTTGTTCAGAGTTGTTTAAATCAATATGGCTAATTCAGTTGTGATTATTGTGCTGAAAGAGTTTTAAAAAGTCAACTTTAATATGTGGTATTATTCTTTGTAGATTGTGGAGTCCCTTCATGGCAAAAAAAGAAAAAAAAAAAGTGATTTTTAGTCTATTGGTTGTGATTTCTTTTGAATGAAACGGTTTATGCAATCTTGATTGGTGGCGGAATAAAAAATGGAAGAGGTTATGATTGCTTACTTCATGGAAATATCTAAAAATGAAAGAAACAAATGATTAATTACTTAGTTCTCTTGATGATGTTTTGGGCACATGAAGCAGAAAGAAATAGCTGTACTGGTCATGGTAACATCACAGTCGGGAAAATGAAAACTAATCTGGTGCAAAGTATTCGAAGATACAAAGTAGCTTTCTGTTTAATTGAAAAGATGGTCCTTACTAGAGAAAATTGACAAAAGAGTTCTGTTTTTGCCAATTTTAGATTGTATGGGTTAACACTTTTGTTGGTTTCAAGAATGTTTGTTCAGAAACTTATTTGAATTATATATGCTTGGGGATTCTTTTTCAAGAGATACGAATCTAATGCCTTTTGCTTGGGGATTCTAATACAATTAAGCCAAGAATATGTTGGGCCCTTGATTTTTAATAGCATTTTATTGAACAATGTTGTTAAAATTATCAAGGATTCCATAGCATCTCCACGTTTGCAATAACCCCTGGGGAACTGTGATTCAAACTTGTTGTAAGTTCGGTAGACACCTCACAGTGCCAAATAAAAACTTGTTTCAATATAAACTAACCAAAAGCTCTTTTCATTTCAATATATGTTATGAATTCACTGATCTGGTGGCTATCTCAATTGCCATGTGGTGATGTATGCTTCTGCTTATTTCTAGGCTTTTAGACTTCTTTCCTCGGATTAGGATTGCTGCTCCCAGTTTCAGATTGAGAACAGTGCTATTCTCTTATTATGTTTCAAATTTTAATTGCCTGCTGGCCTCATTGGTTAACTTTGAATGAGTCTGTTTTTGGTGGATAATCTTTCTTTTCTTTTTTTGGTTCTCTTTTTCCTTGTCAGTGAATATACATCTATAATTTGGTTTTTTTTTTTTTTTTTGTTTGGCTAGAATCTCCAATGCAGGAAGAGAGTTGGATTCAAATAGATTAAATGCTGTTGTGAGAGCAGAGAAAGGCGCAGAATCAATGGAGGTTGATATTTCTCTATGCCCTAGGGTAAATTCAGTAAAGCCTTCAAAGACGAACACAAGATGAAACCTGGTAGCTATTACTGACCAAGCAACTGCTCTTGTCCAAGCTGGAGTGCCTGTTATTCGGTTAGCTGCTGGGGAACCTGATTTTGATACTCCATCTGTGATAGCTGAGGTAATATATAGGTGGTTGAAACATTACCTTTTCATGTTAGGCAAACTAAAATTCTGCCTTTTGGATTGCCCGTAACCATCTTTGTCTTCTGTTGATGCTGTCTGTAACATTTTAGGCTGGGATCAATGCAATACGTGAGGGATACACTAGGTATACTCCAAATGCTGGTCTTTTAGAACTTCGCTCAGCTATTTGTCATAAGTTGAAAGGTACTACATTCTGAATTTATCATATTTCATTTTTTCTTCTTTTTTCCCCTTCACCTTGAAAAAAATTCTTCAATAACAGAGGAGAATGGATTATCTTACACACCTGATCAGATATTGGTTAGTAATGGGGCAAAACAGAGTATCCTTCAGGCTGTGCTTGCCGTTTGCTCCCCTGGAGATGAGGTATACTAGTTCCTTCACAGGAGAAAGTGATCAAGGAATTCTTAACTGTTAAAAGTTCAATTCAATTAGTCATTGTTTGAAGTTAGAATGCCATGTCTCTCAAAGAAAGAAAGAATTCATGGACATTCATTTGTGTATTCATCCTTCCTCAGTTTTTATTAGAAGTAATGGCATTTAGCCTGATCATAATGTTTGTGGAAGATAAATATTTTTGACTTTGATATCTGTGGAAAGATCCTAAGGGCTTGCATTTTCCTAGGAAACTGAAGTACTTTATGTATTTTTAATGCATGGCCTTTGTCAGTAATGCACCTCCTGCAATGTTTCAATTTGGATAAAAATTATTCAATTACCTTTCTCTGTCTAGCATTGCTTGAAGAAGTAAGATATGAAAGCAAGAGACTCAAATGCAGTGATATGTATAGGCAATTAAAGAATTTAAAGTTTGTAAGGAATGTAGAACAAAGATTGCTTGTGTATCGTTGAGTCTGAGTAGTCGAGTTATGAACGAGCAACTATTATAAGCAATTCCTAATAAGATATTGGCTGCAATTGAAATGCTGTTTGATTGTAGTATGTGTGTCTATATATGTGTGTGTGTGTGTGTGTGGAGTGGGTGAGGGGGTGGTTTGAAGATCAGTTAACTTACTACTCCACTTACCAGGTTTTAATTCCGGCTCCCTTTTGGGTTAGTTACCCAGAAATGGCAAGGTTGGCAGATGCAACCCCAGTGATTCTTCCAACTCGGATATCTGAAAACTTTCTGTTAGATCCCAAGCTTCTTGAATCTAAGCTTACTGACAAGTCAAGACTGCTGATTCTTTGCTCCCCATCCAACCCGACCGGTTCTGTTTATCCTCGTAATTTGCTTGAGGAGATTGCTGAGATTGTAGCAAGGCATCCTAGGCTTCTAGTAGGTCCATTTTCTCAAACAGTGATCTATGTTACCTGAATGTAAGCACAGTGGACCAAACAATATTCTCTAATGTAATTATTGGCCCTTTTTGTCGTTGCCTTAGGTGCTATCTGATGAAATCTATGAACACATTATTTATTCCCCGGCAACCCACACAAGTTTTGCATCCTTGCCAGGCATGTGGGCAAGGACTTTGACTGTCAATGGTTTTTCGAAGGTAATTTCTTTTCATTGCTTGAAATAATCGGTCTCATGATATTATTTATTAGCCACTTAAATTCCTTAGGTCCTTAGTTGCTCGAAATAATTGGTCTTAGGATATTATTCATTTATTAGTCACTTTAATTTTTTAATAGGCATTGTGAGCAATTCCTGACTAATTATAGATGACTACAGGCTTTTGCAATGACCGGATGGAGACTTGGATATCTTGCTGGACCCAAACACTTCGTTTCTGCATGTAATAAGATCCAAAGCCAGGTATGGTCTTGCTAAGCCAAGAACATGATATTTACACTGGGCAACTTCATTTTTTCTCTTTTTCATGAAATTCTTGGGATCATATAAGATGATTAGAGCCGAGCTCAAAATATTTGCAAAGATTACATGTTTCAAGTCTTGTATTGTCTATTAAATGACTATTTAGGCTTATAAAACTTGGCACATAAAATTTTATTGTTAACCAGACTAAGTCCTAGATGCTAATAATCAAATGTACGGTCCCATTACATTCCTTGTTAAAATATTTTTCTTCCAGTAGTCATATGGGTAGGATTTATAGTTTATAGGGATTGAATAAGCTTGCATGTCTGTGGTGGTTATTTGTACTGTGTGTTCATATGTCCTATGTAAATGTAAACAAGGTACATATCCTTGTGTGTTAAGTAATTGGTGATTTTTAGACCAATCAGATAGACAACACAATGATCTACGATATCATGCATATTTCTAGTTTTATGGACATCAATGATGTGGATGTTCACTGTATATAAAATGCCTCGTAAACAAGATACAACTTGTAATAATTACACCAATTGTTAATTGGCAGTGAGGTTAGATGTTGTTAACCATATTATTGGCAGAGAAATTTTGTTATTGAGATTTGTCAGAAAATGTATCTAAAAGAAATTAGTGTGTATCTGATTCATATAACTAAGTGCTTGAACGTTACAATTTTGGTTATTTTGTAAAGGAGATGGCCATGCTTAAATTAATAATAATGTGTCCATTCTTTCTCCTCTGAGTGACAAGTTTAGTCTGATTCAGGTGCTTTGTTCTTGCAGTTTACTTCTGGGGCCAGTAGCATATCTCAGAAGGCAGCTGTTGCTGCTTTAGGATTGGGCTATGCTGGTGGAGAAGCAGTTTCAACTATGGTTAAAGCTTTCGGTGAACGTCGTGATTTTCTGGTCAAAAGTTTTGGGGAATTGGATGGTGTCAAAATTTCGGAGCCTCAGGTAACAGCTTCAGCTTGAACTTTTTAAGATTCCTCAATATTGACTCTCTCTCTCTCTCTCTCTCGTTTGAACATTTCCCTTGTCATTTGTAGGGAGCTTTTTATCTCTTCCTTGACTTCAGCTCTTATTATGGAGTAAATGCTGATGGCTTTGGTGCAATACTCTGGCCTTCATACACAGACGGTTCAGAATCTTTGTGTCGATATCTACTGGACAAGGCTCAAGTAAGGCTTCATTGATTATGTTCATGAATGAATTTTTCAGAATTTTTGAAGAGGTCTTTACATCAAATCTTGTCAATTTTCTTATGATAATAAAGATTAGTAGCAGGTTGCGTGTAATGTTAAAATTGGATTCTACGTTCTACAGTGATAATGCCCTAAAATAGTTTTACATCATCTAAAGTTGGAATTGTCAGATGGCATTTGTTAGAATGCCTAGATTATCTTCACGATACAGGTTTTGAGGAACCATCTACTTGAGAATTGATGGGGAAGTAATTAAGCAAGACTGGGATCAAGATGGGACAGAAATCAGTTCCTGATCCACAACATTCCCTACTAAATGACTTTTCATGTGTCTGGTTCAGCGAGTGAGAAGAGAAAGGAGAAAATATTACCGAAATGAATAAATTTACTTCATTCATAGTTCTTTTTTTCTCATTTTTTCCTCTTGGCTTCGATCAATGAGTTTCAAAATGAGATGAATTAATCGTTTGTAATTCACCTCTATTAATTTATTCATTTTGGGAGTAGTTACTATGCGCTCTATGTTATCCCTGTCCTCCTTTCCCTCCTTACCAAACACGAGGAAGTTGTACATTTGGAGCACTTGTTATTTCTCCTCTTCCTCTTCCTCTTCCTTTTCTGGCCCAACAAAATTTATTCTTCTTGTAGTAGAGATCCATTACTAAATCAACTTTACAGACTTGTGGGAGGATTATACCGAATTCCTTTAACTAGTCATCTTAGGCAGAGTAACATTTTTATCTAAGACGTTGAAGGTTCTTCTATATCTGTTGTCATTAAATGGTTTTTCGTTCTTAGGTTGCTCTCGTCCCCGGAGATGCATTTGGTGATGACAGCTGCATTCGCATCTCGTATGCAGCATCTCTTTCCACTCTGCAGGCAGCAGTCGAGAGGATTAAGAAAGCATTGGTATCACTTAGGCCTCCTGTCCCTGTTTATACTCTATTGCTAATTATGTACTATCAGAAAATTGGAACCGATCAAACTTTGTATTTCAATTGTAAGTAGAACTCAGCGAGGAATAAATTTTCAAAGCTGCTTGTATTCTTCCTACAGACTTCATTTGGTTTCTTTATGGGTCAAAAAAAAAAAAAAAAACACTTTTTTTATTCGACTAGATTTCCCTTCAACATTTTGTTAAATGAAATAACAGTATATGAACTTTTTGGATTGGTTTTAGCTTTTGCAAGTCATAAACTAACTTAGAGATGGTGTTTTTATGCGTTGTGCCAGTTATTATTATTATTTTTTTGGTGGTAAATGCTCTAATTGATCCTGCTCCATATTTGTTTTCCTTTCTAATTCGTCTTAGAATAACTTTTACTTTCGTTAATAGAAAGTTTTTTCAATTAATTCTGCAATACAAACTTTAGATTATAAAAATTTCCTTTTAAATAATACAATTTTTATACATGTATCATGTATTTGGATCCGATATAAAATTTTTTGATTGTACACGTACAATATAGGAAATATTTACTCTACTTAGTTAGAGTATAAGTTATAGACTGAAGTAACATAGTACTTAATGTGTAAATGACTAAATATATTCTTTTTTACTATTGTCTATTTGATTTAATATGGTATAATTACAAAAGAATGTGTAATAATTTACTAATTGCCTATTGCCTCTTGGACGTTAACGTGTCAGCAATCTATTGATGATTATAAATTCTGTTTGAGTGAATGTACAAGCCAAAAATTTGCGTATTTAAGTTCGTAGCCGGAAATTTGGGTATAGCAATTTATTACTAATAAATTTTAGCAACTTCATGTTCATGTAATTTTCTCTTTCTTGTTTTCTTTTATCTACTTCTGAATTGGCTAGCATGTAATTTTCTCATTCTTTTATTGAAGAAAGGAAAACCAGGTTCTGGGTTGGAGTTTTACTCGCATTTTTCAGGTTAAAAATTATAGTAGTAATTTCTTATTTACCAATATATATATATATGTATATATATACATATATATGCATTTAAAAGAATAAGATATAACATTTATACATGTAATTAAACCAATGTTGTGCATACAATATATATATACTTATATATATATATATTCAATCTTATTCTTTTAAATGCATTTGATTTGATATGAACCATTCAAAAGTTTCTTTTAATGATACAATTAAAGTATCTTCATGGAAGAAAATGCCAACTCTGCAATAATTCACAATCAATCAAAAAGAAGAACAATTTAGAAATTTCTTTGAAGTAGAAATTGTAAACAAAAAAAAAATGTAGTATAGTCTTGTAATTTATTTAATATTGTATAAAATACTCCTACTTCGAAGATGAGCACTTTTGACAGGTCAAAAAATGAATTAGCGTGTCTTATGTTGCCATGTCTGCATGCGTGCCCCACTTAGATGGTAAGGAATACACTAACGTAAGACGAAAGCCAAGTCTTTCTTGGAGGACCTGGCTTTCTTTGGAATGTACCAGCATACAAATTTGCTGGTTTGCGAAAACAAGATTCCCAATTGAATCCTCTTCCAGCCTGGAAGCTAATGCAGCATTTTTTTTTTAATAAGAAAAAGTTTGAGAGGGCTCTTTTTCTATGCTAGGGCAGGCCACTGACTTACAATAGGGGAATGATGGTAGCAAGAGTCGAACTATAGTTTGATTACCTACTTACCATCTAAGCAAACTTGGTAGCTATACAATTGTTTCCCAGTTCTTCATTTTAGGACCATAGTCATCTATGTTTGATTCTTTTCTGGAAATGCAATTGCATGCCTTGGCCAGTTAGCCTTACTATTGCCTTACCTAAGACTAGGACTTGATCATTAACAAGAAGCTAAGGACACCTTTGTCCAAATACGAAAGTTAATAATTTACTTGAACCACAAGACAATCCATCTAAATATATGTAGAATATTATTCTTCATTCCCATGCATTGCCTTTCTTCCTTCACCATTTATAACAGAAAAGGAACAAACACATGTCATTTCAATCAAATTCCCGAATACAAAAAACTGCAAGCAAGAAAAAGGAGAAAGCAAGTTGTAGATAGCATTTCATTGATCTAGAAATGACAATTTCTAATTTTAGTAGAGAAAGTGCATCAGAGATTGTTTTCTTTGATATAGAAACAACAGTGCCTAATAAGGCAGGACAGAGGTTTTGGGTTCTGGAGTTTGGTGCAATTGTTGTTTGTCCTAGGAAACTAATTGAGCTAGAGAGCTATTGCACCCTCATTAGGCCTGGGGACTTGTTTGCTGTCGCAGAAAGGTCTGGTCGATCTGATGGAATAACCCGCGAAGCTGTTGCAAATGCACCTTCATTTGAGGATGTTGCAGATAAGATATTCAGCATTCTCGATGGCAGAATTTGGGCAGGTCATAATATTCGAAGATTCGATTGCATTCGTATTAAAGAGGCCTTTTCTGAGGTTGGTCGGCCTGCTCCTGAGCCTATTGGAGTCATTGATTCATTAGGAGTATTGACAGAGAAGTTTGGCAGAAGAGCTGGGGCAAATATGAAGGTACTTTTCACATTTCAAAACCGTGTTCACTTTTCTGTTTATGTTACAGATCAAAATTTTGAAATACATATATTTGTGATCAAGCATGTTTAAATTTACCTAATAAGTACTCATATAATGCCAGAATCATGCATTCTTGATGGTACATCATAAAACAACATTTCTCAGGATAATATAAATCAAGATTCAAAGATAATCGTCTTTAGGCCACCAGAATGTTAGCATTATTGTGATAAGCAATGTCATTCTGTCAGTTGTCTATCAATCTAGTCATTTAGACCCTCCTGTTGTTGATATTATGAAAATGTCCAAACATATTCAGCAGATATATATACTACTGCCTGTCACACTTTTCATTCATAAACTTCCTTACTGAGATGTCAATGCATGATGTTACACAATATCCAAATTGATTTTGATGACAACATTGGAACTTTGCTTTCTGTTTTCATCCTTAGATGGCATCATTGGCAACTTATTTTGGACTTGGGTACAACAGCAAAAGCACCGGTTAGTATACGATCTCTAAACAGATTTTGAGATTTATGAGAAATTTACTCACAAAGGAAATTTAAAATTTTTGTTTCTTTTCACTTCCAGGAGTCTAGATGATGCCAGGATGAATTTGGAAGTCCTCAAGCATTGTGCAACAGTCCTGTTTCTGGTATTCATGAATATCTTCTCCATTACTTTCTGGTCTAATGTTGAAAAATTAACAATGTATGTAATGCCTAAAATTGATGGGATTTCCCTAGGAATCAAGCCTTCCGAATGTCCTGCAAGCAAAGTGGCCTAGCAATCCCAGTGTGACAACACGAAGCAGGAGTGTCCTGGTATATGCACAATATGTGCCCTCTTTTACTTCTGAATTATTGATGGAGGCTCAAGTAAAATAGCATTAGGTCTTTGATGTTGAGGTCCTTAATTATGTAGTTACATTTTCAGGAGTCAAGATTTCCAAGTCCATTGAATGACAAACGGTATAGTTCTTCCACATTAATCAATGACATTAAGAAGCAATAGTGGAAAATATCCATGCAGAGAAGAAACAAGCCGTAAATCTCCACCAATGTCTGTGGCCTACCATAGGGCAGTTCCATATGCAACAGAAAGTCTGGGAAAGGTTTGACAGTCTCAAGTTCTCATCCTATAAAATTTTGCCTTTATTCGTCCTTCGTGCTATATTACTGATTGAAAATTCATAACTAGATGACAGCAAGAGTGAGGAATCTATTGTGCAAAGCGCAAAACAAGCCTCTCAATACTTTCCTAAGGCATTCACATTCCTTACTTCGATGACACAATGGAGAAGTTTCTACTGATTTTCATACACTTGCATTTTATGATGTCAATGTACTCCTTCGTCTTCGTCTCTCAAAGGAAAAAATTGATGAAGGTAGAATCAGAGACAAGAAAAATCTTATAGAACAATCCTCGTCTCAATTGACTGTCATGGCTACTAAGGATTAATTCTCCAAAGATTGAAGAACATGATAAGGGTACATTTTACATCTGTTTTTCTGTTGGTACATAATGACTATGAAACTAAATGGAAGCTCAGGTGCTCAATCCCGGAGAGAAATGCTGCACAGAAATTTGATTTGTCTGTTCTTTTATTCTTTCATTCATTGATTTACAAATTGTTGAAACTTCTACTTGTTTGCCAACAGTACAGATGTGTAAATTTAATCAATTTTCTTATTTGTCTGATTATGGAAACTCTTCTAATTGTTTTCTAACTGTACAAAGTTGTGTTTGCATATTAGAACTAGAATAATAAATTCATCAGATACTCTTGCATTATTTTCTTCTCAAATGCTCTTATGCACTGATGTACTTTTTAAACATGTAGCAAATGGTGCAAACAGTCTTGATAAAGTTTAGACAGATTCAAGGTATACATTTTTCCAGCTGTCATCATCATGGTATTGGGTAGAGTTCTCAGTTGAAGTCAGTTTGGTTAATAATCATCCATTTCATGATTCGATAGGAAATGAGAAAAAGAAAAGATCACTTTTGCAAACCATCTTACGAATGCATTTGGAGATCTAATATCTACTCAGTGACTTCAGTCTAAAGTAATTAAACCAAAGAACTACAAGAAAATTAAACACATCTTACCAGACAATTTTTGCGGAACAGCATGCACACCATTAAAATTACATTGATTTTACATACTTCATACTTGTGTTTGTTACACAATATCACACACATCACAACTTATAGCTTAGTTCCTCCCTTCTCCTGTCTGGTGAGGAAGCAACCTAGCATTTCTTTTATTATTACATCCCATTATATATATACACTGTCCGTATGGGACAAACCAGACAAGCATTTAGTGCAACTTGTTTGTCAGGCCATCTTAGCAATAAGACATGCATCGATTGCTTCTCCAACTGTTAAAAAGACCCTCCTTCCAATGTTCTTCACAATGTTGGCCATCCGTAGCTTGTGAATAACTTGCCACCTTGGGTTGGTGATAGCAAACTGCAAACAAAAAAACAGATAAAGAGACAATGTAGGATTGTGCTTGGTTTTAAAACTCTCCTGGAAATTGACAATAGTGAATATTGATTATACTTCAATATCCTCTTCTGCAAGGTTCTTATGCAGTTCCTCCAAAGAAGAAAGTGCCGTTGTGTCAATGTTCATCAAATCTATTGTCAAAACATGGGGAAACAAAAGAAAAATCAGTGATTCTGTGAAAAAACACGTCACCATTGACTTAATCCAACATATTTTTGTTTGTTAAAAACTTACTTGACATGTCAAAGACTACGAGCTGAATTCTTCCATCAGCATTTTCTTTAGCATCCACCTCCTGTTTTCTGGTTGCCACTTGCATGATCCTTTGCCGAATTTAAAACAAAATGCCCTTAACATCAACGACTTCATCGTTTTATATGTATAGGGATGGAATGTACTTTAGGAGTTCATACGATACCTTTCTTTAATGACATTAGCATTTGCAAAGCAGAGTAAGGCAGACTTGGTTCTGGTTACAAGAACTCCAGGAATCTCAACCTTCAGCTACTGGATATTGGTTAATATCAACAAATATATCGGTTCCTGGAATCCTACCAAGAGTTTCAGTGCCTGTCTGAATGGTACTTAATAGTATCTTCGCGAATGACATACCTACCTGAATCAAAAGAATAATAGTTTTAGAACATTAGTTTGCTCAAACATATTACTTGATTAACTTAAAACATCAAGAGTAAGCTAACTGTCCAACTGTATCAATTAAGTATTTCTCTGTCACTTTTCTCCAATTCGGAGGTGCCTGTTTTGGTGCTCATGAATGAGTATAGGGAAAGTCATTTCAACCATCAGTGCAAGCAGTTACCTAGTGATATCGTGAACTCATCCTATAAATGTTATGTGGAGGATCAAAAGAACCATGAATTATTAGAAGAGTTTACGACTCTTTGATCCATTTCACGTTTTTATGATGTTGAGACGCAAAAAAAGTACAGAATCACCCAGGACACAGTATAACTAGTATTCGAAGTCCAAAGTTTACCAGATGATGGTACGGTAGAGTAGTTCATTTAGAGTTTGCCTAAGTCAAGATTTTATTTCCTCCATATCTTTGCCAACCTCACCCCTGACTGAAGCGTTTACAAGTAGTTGGTTTTAAGCTGCATTATACCTGACAGAAGATTTGATTCTTTGTGCCACGGACTAATTGCATTGTTTTCTTTCTTGAGTCTGCCTATGTTAATTGTTTTTTTTCACAATCTTGGGCTCCCTAATTTGAAAAGTTTCCCTAAAAGTGTTTTGAAGATGATACAAGGTACTAACACATTAGATAGTTCACGTTTCAAAGAGAAGTGACAGGGATGAATTCTCATACTAATGCTAATCACTTTTCCTCTCATTACTTGGACCTCGTTGATAGAGAAGCCAATAAGTCAAAGGACAACTAGTTTGATTCAGGATTACACATGCAACCTTCAACTGTTTGATTGGAAATATACGTGGTGTAAATAAAAAGAAGGAAAATTCAAATAATTCCTCTGAAAAAGCTGGACCTAGAAACTTTCTGATGCCTTCTAAGAGTATTGAATTTTATGTTGGTGTCCCACACCCGAAAAGTGGAGGAATAATCATTAGAGTGTGTAACATGAAGAATACATAAATAAACTAGACCAAACTCTTAAAGTAATAAGCATTTAAAATAGTTACCGCCACTAGCAGGCCAATCTCGACAGATGCAAACAGAACTCCAAAAAATGCTCCAACGCAAGCAAAGAAGTCCAGCTTATCAAGTTTCCATATATTGTAAGCCTCATTAAGGTCAATCAGTCCAGGCAAAGCCGAAAGAATAATTGATGCAAGGATGGCAATAGGAGTGAAGTACAAGAGTCTCGTGAACAATTCTAATGATATGATCACTGTCACAGCCATCACAATATTTGACACCACAGTCTCGCAGCCAGCACTGAAATTAACAGCAGTGCGTGAGAATGAACCTGCATGGAGTTTTTCAGGAAATTTCTTAGTAAGAAGTTTGTCTGAAGGAATTCAATCTAAGTAAGATGCATGAGTATATTAAAACTAAATGTCGTTGCTTGCAGGAGATAGTAAGCTTAAATCACAATTTTAGTTCAGAAGATTTGGTAAGAATTTTAGATGTTTTAAAATGTTTACAGAGTTGGACTTTAATCAGTATGGTAGGCCAAATGGCAATTTCATTAAATTTGAATCTTAGACCTTATCAATTTCTCACTTTAAAAGTATACCAATCGGATGGATCTACATATATCAGTAAAATCAAATATATACCGTTTAGTAAATATTTTACAAAATTTTCAGTTCCTAACAGGAGAATGAAATTGATGTTATTTGAGTTTGTGCCTTCCAAAAGAACATTCTCTTTATAGTAGCCAATAGTTTAGTACAGGGTTGCAATAGACTTGAGTTCTTAGATGGCAGCAAGGGGTTTCTTTTTTTCCTCTTCGGTTTTCTGGAAAAGTTGCAGATAAATGTAAAATAAATAAAGCATATGACAGGAAAGTATAATCTTGGTGAAGCACTAATTGTGAGATTGAAACTTAATCTAGACACACCGAAATCATGAAAAATGTTAATAATGCAAACCACATTTTTGTGACTTGCATTATTTTATATGTCACAAATATAATCACTTTGTAACACTAAAAGTTACAAAAATTAATAATTTTAAATCACAAATAATAGTGTGACATTCATTTACAAATCACAAATACTTTTTGTGACTTTGTAGACGGTGACCATCATTTGACAGTCACAAAACTCAAATGTGACGTGGATTTTAGTTGGTGACTTTCAAATGATGGTCACCATCAACAAAGTCACAAAAACCATTTGTGATTTGTAAATGGAAGTCACATTATCATTTGTGATTTGGAATTATTAATTTTTGTGACTTGTCGTGTCACAAAGTAGTTATATTTATAACTGTCAAAATTATATAAGTTACAAAAGGTGGATTATTCTTGTAGTGCTAGGAAGCCAAATGATTTGTTTTTTTTTTTTAAAAAAAAGAAGAAAGTAAGACAAGGTAAATTTGCACAGAAGATCCATCAGTAAATCCAATATTTGAAGAATGAAAAGTTCACCTGTTGCAACATAACAAGAAGTTAGTGATCCAGCGATGTTCATGACTCCCATTGCTACCATTTCCTTGTTTCCATCAAGATGGTACCCTTTTACAGATGCAAAAGATCGGCCAACGGCAAGGGCTTCCTGAAATTTCAACATTGCATAAAATTATTGTAGCATAAATACTTCTGTTTGTCTTACAAACTGATATCTTGGTTCATGATCAAGATATGTACCGTAAGTGCAACAATGGCTACAACAAGTCCAATTTTAGCTGCTTCAGCAGTATGTTCACCAGTAAACTGCAACTGGTGAATAGAGATAGGGTTCAATCCAGATTTAATGTGCTTCACTATCTTCACTCCATGTTTATCTGCTCTTGTCAGGAAGACGATGAGTGTCGATAAAATGACAGATATAAGAGGTGCAACGGTAGATAGCCAGAAAAGCTTCTTCTTCCTTTGGCCCTGAAAGTACGTGTATGACAAGTTCAAGAATTGGAGTACCCTATTCAATAGTTGATGGTCGATATAACAACAATAAGAAATTAAGTTGTAATTTGTACTATGTTACTTGCCAGAAATTTGGTGATCAATATGAAGCTCAGAAATGAACAACCAAGAATGAAGTTGAAAGGATTCCACTGCAGCCAGAAGATATATTCAAGTTAAATATATTGCTCAGACAAAGTTATTCAACAAGAAGCACATATTAGTATTAAAGAGTGTTAGAAAGAATATGAGAAAAGATTTACTGAATTATGTACTGATCTCCAAACAGATTTTATAACAGAGATAATATCTGTTTTGTTTGTAAAATTAGTAATTCCAAGCAATCCCTTCAGTTGCTGAAGACCAATCATGATAGCTGCACCGGCCATGAATCCAACTATAGCAGCATGGGACAGAAAATCCACCAGAAATCCTAGCCTGTAAAATCAATTCTTTAACTGTAAATATACAGGTTTTGACAGACATCTGGTCCAAATCCCATAAATTTGATTTACCTGAAAACACCAAAGGCAGCTTGAAATACACCAGCAAAAAAGGTTACAGTGATAACCAGCCCTGTATATGAAACAGGATTTTCTGCAGGATCTTCTAACTTCTGAATCATGGAGGACAAAAGAAGCGAAACCACGGCCACAGGTCCGATTGCAATCTCTCTTGAAGTACCCAATATTGCATACAGAAGCGGCGGAACAACACTAGTGTCTGTGAGTTTAAAAACACGAGACATTTCTTTTTGTTAATTTTAGTGTCTGATCACATACTTACATTATAGAATTCCCGGAGATCAATCGAATAAAACAAGAACAGTAAATAACTTACAAAGACCATACTGAGGATGAAGCTTTGCTAGAGTTGCATAGCCAATACTCTATACATTAAGTACAAATCAAGAACATAAATAAGAGAAAGTGGCAATAAAATCTATATTTTTACATGATTGCATCCTTTAACATATAGTACTTACTTGGGGATGGAAGTTCAATGCAAAGGCTTGCAAGAGTCAAACCAGCCAAGAAATCATTCCTAAACAATTTCTTGTTGTACATTTTACCCCAAGAAAGTATAGGAAATATACTTTCCAAAGTTCTGGACATTCGATGTTCCCCTAGACATCGAAACATGTTTTCCAGAGTCTCAGAAATGCCATTCTGCAGCCTGGACCAAAGGCCTGGTGGTTCTGGTGCATTGAGCACCCACTGAACCCTCTCAGGCAGCTTATCATCAGCCACCTTTACCGAGGTTTCTGGGGCGGATGATGCTGTAATTGTTTGAAGTGTTTGGGAGAACTGAGAGAGACCCTTTGCAGTCCTTGTCTCTCTCTCGTCCCCTGCATACGGTATCATCATCGTAGTAGTTTGAGGTGTTTGGGAGAGCTCGGAGGAGGTCTCTTTCGCACCCTCGATATGCCCAACCATTATAGTACAAGAACTCAATATTAGTGCATGAAAAATTGAATATGCTGAAAACAATGACTATGGACTAGGGAAGCATATGAAGTTCATGATCTTATATAAGTGTGCTGCATTAGGCACATTAAGTTTTTAATTTGCAACTCTTCTAACTTTTTTTGTGCACTTTCTTTTTGTATACTTCACTTGAAAGAAAAGGCCATTACCAAAACAGCCATCGTTTTCAGAGGGCAGTTTAGAGTCCACTCGGAACAAAAACTCCTTTGGTTTGGGAAGATGTACACCTATAACTATATCCATTTATGTATACTAGGAAAATGGCACGTGCATTGCACATGTAGTTTTTTTTTTTTATAGTAATACTTAACATAAAGAACTGCATAATTTAGTAGCTAATTTTATAATTAAATAATTACATTTTTTAGGGGTGAGTATCGGTTAATTGATCAATTAAACGATCAATAAAATTGGTCAAATTTTTTAAAAAAGCTTTAATTTGGTTTCAATTCAATTCGGAATAGAATTAGGTTACCCAAATACAAATTTAGTAATCGATTTAAAATTCGATTAACTAAATTCAACTAGTGAGATAATTGGGTAATTGACATTGGGCTGAAACCGTCTACAAAAACCTATTCTTCATAAATTTTTTTTTTTCTAAATTTATCTTATTTTTACCACATTATTTGATAGTTTATGTGACTTTTATTGATTAATGATCTTAAAAATAAATAAAACATTATATCGTGTAACTTAATTCAATAATGATCAATATAATTACGTATAATAATATAATATCATGTACTAATACTGTAATATCACAATGTGATTTATAGATAGTAATTTACTAACAAATGACATAAGCTTGTATTGGTCACTAACAATATAATTATGTATGAAAGTATATGATTTAATATATAGGAATGTAACAAATGGTATGAATTAAATTCAAAAATAAAGTAATACTTTATCAATAAATATAGTTTTAGTTGAATAACTATATTTATATTTTAATAAAAACTATTTATATATAAAACTATTTTTAAAAAAAAACATATTTTCAATTATTGAAGTCAATAATCAATTAGCTGAATTCAAAAAACCTCTTTGCCGTTTTTGAATATATTAACCAGATTCCTAAATTTGGTTAACTAATTTTTGATGAGAATTAAAATTAACTGAATTTATTTCAAATTTGGTTGGCAATTCGATTAACCAAAAACTTGCTCACTCCTAATATTTTCACTAAAGTTGAATTTAGAAAAGTAAAATTTTGTTCAATGGAAGTGATGTTACGTTAAGGATGACAACAAAGTGTAACTTATGTGGTAAGACGCTTCGTCTATAGCTTATTGGTCATGAGTTCAAGTCACCAGCAGGTGAAGGAGAGAGGTGAGTTTCTCTCTTTTTCTTTTTTTTTCTATTAAAAAAGGTTAAAAGATATCACGATTTCTAAACCTCATATTTTTTCTGGCTAATGCATTGTTGTGGGGATTCTTTTATTTCTTTGTTATCGTTATGATTATAATTTTGAATTTCAATTCTATTACAAAACACTTGATTTACTTTTGAATATAGTTTTTTTTTTATTATCCATAATCCATAGCTCTACTTTTTGGTCTTAATGTTCCATCTAAGTTTTATGAAAGCACGTGTTTCCTATCTTTCATTGCTTACACCTTTTTTAATTAGATATTAAAAATTGATAATTTAATTTCTAATCCATTGCTTTCGTTTCTCCTTTATAGTCATTTAAGTTATAATATTGCATACACATATCTTTAAAACTTTATAAAAAAATTATGCATTTCTTGATTACACTCTTTATTATTATTATTATTATTATTTTATTAGTTATCTTATTTCTAGGTTATTTTGCATTTTCAAATTTGATTTGTACACAAATCCTATATACTTGATACCTATAAATTTACATTAAACAATTATTTGTTTAGGAATCAAAATTATAGGTTAATTGGTGTCCACTATAATTAAAGTGATAAATACAGTAATCACATATTACTTTAATATATATTTGGGTTATTTAAATTAATATACCATGGTTTTCCAATATTTTCAATGTGAGTAGCAAAAAATACAAAGGTTGTACATATGAAATGAAGATTCTTCTATAGTAAGAAATATGTTAGCTCTGAAAAATCAAAGAATCATGCTCTCTCTAGTTCCAAATGAATCAAAGTTTTACTATAATACCATACAAACATAAAAACTCTTAAAAGAATCTAATATTTTCAAGTTACTATACAAATGTCAGAACTTTTCAATTCTTTAAAGATATTTAGTTAATTGTGTTCGTACAAATCTTCTTCTTCCTTTTTTGGTGTAATTTAATCAATCTGCATAAGTTACATAGTTGACACCAAACGAAGGACTTTTACGATTTATGTAATTTTGTAAAATTTGACATGATATTATAATATATAAAATATTTTTAGAATATTTTTTTGGCAAATAGTAATGGATTCAACCATATTGAAAAGAAAAGTTTAAAAGACTCAAATTTCACTGAATTTAATTGAAAAAATAATAAGATTTCAATAGCATAAATGTCTTTAAGAAATAGTAGCACACACATCGCTTTGGTAATTGTTTTTAAATGAATAATTTTCTTCTAACTTGCTAATTTACTAAAACACTAACTACACTAATATTTAACTATATTCTTTACTTACACATTGATCAGGTCATACGACCTCTTAGTTAAGAAGGACAACCAATGTACTAAATATATGCCGAAAAAGAAATTTTTGTCAATCATGGGTTATTCTTCTCATACCTTCTGACATTATGAATGCAATTTGATCACAATCCAAACTCTATAAATCAAGAATATATATTTTCTTTCAATAGATTAAATTATGACATATGTGGCATTTTTATTTAGTTATATTCAATAATTTTTTTTTAAGTAAAGAAAGAAATGGAAACTTTAATATGTATAAACTCATTTTTGATAAACAACTTATAATTTTACATTTTAAAGTTAATTTCATCATATATAAAAATCTATTAGGATCATTTTTCAATAAGATAAAGAAATATGAATAAATAAGATTAATTTTTATACTTTTGGATTATTGAAAAATCAATGGCCAATAACTGCTCTGAAGTTTTATATTATTGTGTAAATTTCTTTTCCTCATTAATTGAAAAGTCAGGTGACTTTCTATTCGATTAATATGTAAGTACACTTTTTCAAATCTCTAGTATTTTTTTTTTTTTTTGTTCAATGGATTAATAACTACCAAAATATAAAAACTTTTATTATAGGTAAACTAATTTAAATGCCATTGAATTTCTAATAGGTTAATACTTATTTTATTTCATCATCAAACATCAAATACACTCATTTACATGGAAAGGCTTTAATTCTTGGAATTTGAATTATTCTCATAGAAATTATTCTTTTTCAATTTAGGTTATTTTAGATAGCAATAAAGAAGAGTAAAAGGAAAAAAATGGATACTTTGCTTTTTTTAGAGTAAAATTTGTATACTATAGATGATTTTTCATACTCATTCTACAAATTAAATAAAAGTATTAATAAATATGTAAGAATGAAAATCCAAAAAAGCAATATTAACATATTTTATTGTTAATATTCAAAGAATGTTCCATGAACTTTCTTTTGCCTCTGGATAATTTTATTAGATCAAGCTCCTAATTCACAATAAGATAATCATCAATTCCATCTTGAAATAGATGAATACGTCTATAAAAAGGGGAAAGCTTGAAAGATGATTGTTACACACATAAGAATTTTGAGATTTGATGGACAGTTTTTTCCCTGATACTCTTATTTTTATGTCTAATGTTTGTTGGGTTATTCTTGGTGTTTTCTTAGAATTTATTTTTTTGGTACTTTTTTGGTTATAAGAGTTTTAATGGGATTATATATTTAATTCTTAGTTACTTTTCAAATTTATTTAAATATGTTGAATTTAACTATATTCTTTAATTTTTCATTGATGTCCTTTCTTTAAATGGTTGTAAAATGCCAAATTGAGGGTATTTTTGAAACAAAAAATGTTAAAAACGTTAAGCTAACTCATACTTTTATATATAGTGTATATGTGGCATGTGTGTATATATATGTGTGTGTGTGTGTCTGTGTATCTTTTAGGGAATGGTTCCCTAAAAGAGACTGCAAAATTTCCCTATATCTATATGATAAATTTGATAATAATGACTAATCTATATCTATGATGTTTTAAATCGGTTTTAATTTAGTAATTTAAATTTTCTTTCCGAAATTTAATAGTCATGTCATGTTTTAAAACGTGAATGTCTTTTCTATTATTGCCCTTGTGTGAAGTGTACCCGTAGAAGAATAAAAAAGAAAATAAAACTGATTTTGAGGATTCATATTAGGAATTAAAATTTTAGAGAAGAAAATTCCCTTCTATAACAATATTTCTGAATGCGTTTTATAAATTAAACAAGAATACAAAAAGAAATTTCATAGGAGACTTTTAGACATTAAACAAATAGGAAACATAAAATAGTTAAAAAATAATCCTATAACAATAAAAGAGGAAATAAAACCAATTTTTGAACTTTCATCTGATTGAAGTAAATTTCCTTCTAATAGAATTTCAAGGTTGAGATTTAAAAATTAAATAAGAATTGTGAAATAAAATGACTTTTAGACAATAAATAAATAGGGAAAATATATAGTTGGAGAAGAATTGGAAATAAAAGGACTTTTAGACAATAAATAAATAGGGAAAATATATAGTTGGAGAATAGTTTTTACATATTCCACTATACTCTCGTAAAATAATTATTTATGGGTTATAGGTAATTTATAATTGAAATTTAAAACACAAATTAGCCCTCTTATTTTTTTCTGTAATTTAGAAAGTCCCTCTATTAATAACTTCAATACATTCAACGCCATTGACTAGACAGAAGACAAACTGAGGGCCTTATCAAAATTGATTTTTTTATTTTCTATAATCAAATTGAAACTTTTTTAGTATAGAGGGCTAAGTTGAGACTTTTCGTTAGCTTGAAGGGCCAAAAAAATGGCATTAACCTTTTGGCCTTTTATCCGATTGTTTAGTTAATTGATTTTGTAAAGATAAGAAAAAGATTCAAACAATGTAATCTATGAGATTCCTACAACACATTGTCACATTTGAAAGAACAATTCTACCAATCTCCGTCATTACATCTGATCTAGGTGAATTCTAGAATCATTCACTATAACTTTAAAAACTTGTACAGTACAAGCATTTAAATCACAAAGGAATGGTTCCCTAAAAAGGACGGTAGAATTTTCCTCTAATTTAATCTACTTTAAACTAATATATATATATATATATATAGAGAGAGAGAGAGAGAGTAAAAGTGTACGATTTTTTTTAGAGAACCATTTCATTATGCTCTAAATTCTTGTATAGTATAACACTCTGTTTTAAAAACTTGTACTATACAAGCTTTTAAAGGCAAGGGGATGATTTCCTAAAAGGGAATGTAGAATTCTCCATATATATATATATATATGTATGTATATATATGGTAAATTCTTTAACTACTTTTATTTGTTTGCATAACTAACTGAAGTAAAAAAATGAATTACATAATTGCTAGTGTAAATTCAAAAAAATGAATCTATAGTTTACAGTGGAAATTCAAATTAATTACATGAATTTAAACCTTATCTTTAATTACTTTTATTTGTTTAGATAAATAACGAAGGTAAAAAACAAATTACATAATTAATATTAGAAATTCAAATAAATTAACCTAAATCTTATCTTTAACTACTTTCATTAGTTCAGATAAATAATGAAAGTAAAAAATGAATTACGTAATTAATATTGCCATTTCATAGTAATTATTGAAAATTTATCTTTGACTACTTTAATTTGTTTAGAATCCTTATTTTATACATGTACATCTAGGGCAAGTAGTAGTGCGGGCAATGTTCACGAGTTGGGGCAATGTCGAGTTGGGAATTGAAGCTGGCCGGGTCGGGACAGACTTGGAATAAAAGTATTAGTCCCAACCTATCCCAATAACCTAGGTCTACTATGGGACATGTTGGGTCGGGTGCAGGCCCCTATTTTGGTCCACTTTGAGATCCACTTTCGATTAATTGAAATCATAGAAATGTTTTACTAATTTTTTTTATTGTACTTATTATTGCACGTCAGTTCCAAGTTATTGCTTATTATTATAAGTAATACTGCAAGTTACATTTAAAATTTATTGAGTTGGTTATTTGTTGAATTATAGTAACTACTTTTAGTTTGTTAGTGATAAATAGAAAGGAATTAAAAAAAAAAAAAAATTGACATGTGGCACTGTCATCTCCTTATAATTTCTCACTAAACACTCATTTCCTATACTATATAATATAGATAGATAGATAATTATTGAGGATAAAAGGAGAAATATCTGGGAACTAAGCATCAATAGTAAGCCATTCAAGAAAAATAGTTTTTAAATAATTACACATACTATGTAACAAATATGATAAACATACACTTTCTACCATTGTTGTAGAAAAATTACACACATATATTTATGTATCATTTATGACTACATTAATTTTTGCAACTATGCAAATTCTTCTGTATACAAAATTACACAAATATTTAACTATTTAATAACATGAATAATTCCCCCACATTATTTACATTAAAAGTATTACTAATTGGATTTGTAGTCTTTCTCTATTTTAGTATGTTTTTCCCAATAAAACTTTTTTTTCTCATGGATTGGGACCTCCAAGACAATTATCATCCTCCATCATGTTCAGCAGACATTCCTTCCAAGAATTCAATTAGAAGTATTTCAAGCATGTGTTATTAATATTTTAGAATGTTATAACTGGAATTTTGCATAAAATATATCATTAATTAAAACTTCCCCCCATCAAATAGGGGTTAGTTGCAAATTTCCCCTATATTTAATTTATGTACACATCACCCCATGACTGAACAAGTTATTATTATCTCCATTCACAAGATGATAAAAATATTATAATTACCCTCGATTTTTTTTTTGTTTTGTTACAGTTTGTCACCTTGAAATTAGAGTGAGTGGCACTTGGGCCCTGAATTTATGTTGTAAGCATTTGCCCTAAAAAACTAATGAAGATTAATTCTTCCATCGAATAATATGACAAAAATACTTTTTTATCCTTAATTATTAAGTGCATGAATATTAATTTTTCATTTTATTTTTTCTTGTTCTTATCCAATTTGCCATGTTATTACATGCCATTCATTGCTATTATTTTTGTATCTAAAATATAATGTTTAATTGATTTTACTATATTATGTTTTTTTATTAAATTTGTCTTTACTTTTTCCATCATTAATAATTGGTTCATCACCTTATATTTAAAATTGTATTATCTAATGAAATATATTTCTTTAAAAATAAAATAATTATATGGTTTTATAGATTTAAATTGATCGACTCACTCACTCATGCTCTCAAGGTAAAGAAAGAAAACATTAGCAAAAAGACATTAGCCAAAAAAAAAATAAAAATAGTGAAGTTTATTTTACTTTCAAGCCTAAGAAAGCTTTTAGTAAAAAAAATTCACAATTATCAATTACCAACATCAATCACTTTTATAATAGCATATTTGTTAACAAAAAGTTAAGAATATTGTTTAAATAGGAAAATATCAAAGCATATGAATCTACTACTAAAAATAAAAATAAAAAAGAAGCTATAGTAACAAACTAAAAATTATTCTAAATAAAAAAATGTAACAAAGATTGAGAGAGATAAAAGTAGTGACATGACAAAATTGCAAAAAAACAAGAAAAATGGAGGAAAAGGAGAAAAATAGTTCATGAACTTTATATTAAAGAGCTGAAAAGTCTTTAGAATAGTGTTGGAGATCCATTATAAATCCTCTTTAAAAAAAAAAAAAAAAAAAATCCATTGTTTGCTTTGGAGGAAAAACTTCTTGTAAGATAAATTCAGAGTGCCGAAATGCAACTCACCTAATTTAGGGTGACAACATGTAACTAAAAAGATCAAGGATAATTATGATATTTCCTCACTTATTTGGATGGAAAAAATAACAATGTTAAGTTTCTGTGTGTAATGTTTATATAAAATAAACACAAGGAGAATTTACAACTAATCTTTTTGCAGGAGCAAAGTGTAATTAAGCCTAAAATATATACTAATAACGCAATGTATTCCTTAATTAATATCATCGCGTTAAGGTGAAAAATTCATGTTGCAATCAAGAAGAGTACATAAGAAAAAGTAACAAATTCAGAAAAAGTAAATGATAGGTTGTGATAATCAACTAAACTACAATGCGCTTAAATGCAAAAGTTATCATTATAAAACTTAGTATATTGAGAAAGCCTAATTAGTATGCTCAAGTCATAAGATTACGCTTTCTCTATAATTTAGATCTTGGATTTGAATCACTAAAAATCAAGTGAAGAAACATTGTAGATCATTTTTTAAAAAATAAAAAAATCCTAGTATGTATTTCTTCTCGAACAACCACAAAACTGTATAAATAACTTACGGACATTTTTTTAGTTCTATATGTGGTATTTTCTCATACAACGGAAGAAATTTGAATAAATTTGTATATATTAAGAACTAACTAAAAGGTCAATAGGATATTTACACGACGGTAACACATTGACAAGTGTGACAACAGAACTTTAGAATTTTGATTAAACAATCAAAAGGATCGAATTAAAAGATGAAAAATTTGGACGAAGATGTTTAACTTTCCTTCACTTGGAACTTGATTTTTGGACATTGTAATAGAATTTCTAATATATTGGTACTTACACACAAATTATATTAGTACTTACACATACATTTCTCAAATTTGAATTTTTCAAATCCTATTTACTGTCCTTACTCACTCTACACACATCAAAGGAAAGTGGTCTTGAGAAGAGGGCTTTGACTATGCGTGGCTAGATTTGTCTTACGGCGTAAAATTGCTATAGCAGGATATAATTTGTTTTAGTAATAGTGCCATCCTTGTAATATTACTAAAGACTAGAAATGCCCCACCTCAAGAACTTGTTGTGTTATGACCCTAATCTTAGTCAGCAAATATGGAGAGCCAAAACTAAATAAAAATAATATATATGGAGGAACTAACAAAATATAATAAAATAGACTTTTTTTATGTTACAGATTGAAAAATAAATGATAATAAAAATGTGGAAGGGACGTACCGGAGCAACATTTAAATATCTTCTTAGAAACAAAGCAATATACTGAATATACAAAAATAGATGAATATTATAACTTTTCTGTTTGCTTAAAAGATCTACTGACAGCATACGGAAAGGCCATATTACATTGATCTTAAAATGTGGAAATGATTACAACAACCCGGGGATATAATTGATGAATTGAAGAAGAAGGGACTTCAATTCAATTTACTGAACCAAAGGGCAGTAGCATCCAAATGGTTGAAGTCTTTAATAGTAATATATAATTTAATTCTGTCGAGTTACATTCAACATGGGTCTACAACGGAGATGTATTTTTATTGGGTTAACTATTAAACTGGTTTAAAAAACCCCCAGATGTAAAAACACAAGAGCAAGAAAATAACACAACATATTCTTCAATGAAGCCACCCATAACACACTATTAAAAAATTGCAAATTTTATGTGAATTTGTGCTGCAACTTTTTTTCATAGGTAATAGCTACAGAATTTGCTGTAGAATTTACTTTTTTAGTGCCGAGACTAACGTTTAAATTGCTGCGGATTAAAAAATCTGTAGTAAAGATATTTGTTGTGGATCTAGCCGTAGGTAAATTATCTGCAGCTAATTCTGCAAGTAATTAAGAAAATAAATTGAAATGGTTCCGTCTACAAAATATCTGTAGCAAAATCCACAGGTAAGTTTGCTGCAAATTTTGCTGGGTAATTTTGTTGCGGATATTGTACATGCAAAAATTCACAGCTAATTTTGCAAGAAAATTTTGCAGCAAATTTCCGTAGCAAATTAAAAGGTATAAACACAAAACCCCCAGATTAAATCGAAAAAAAACCCTATTTCCTCTTTCCACCCATCTCTCCATCTTCTACCACCATTCTAGCCACCCCTTCTTCCCGGTTTAGCTTGGCCCTTCCTTCACCCGCCCCCTTCTTCCTACTTCCTTCTCTCCTACCCCTTCCCTTCTTCCCCATTTATTTCTCTTCTCAAGCCTCGTCTTCCTTTCTCCTCTTCAAGCCTGCCGAGAACCACCTCCTCAAGCCGCTACCAGTTGCATGGTAATTTATTCCTATGTTTTCACTTTTTACATCAGTTTAACTTTTTTATTAGCTGATTTTTTTTTTTATTTGCAACTATTTGTTATCTATATTTTGCTAGCTAGTAATTTTTGAAGGTATTTTTATTGGTCAAACTTTTTGTTATTTCTCAACATTTTATAATTTTCCTAAGATTTTTATTTTGTTATTTTTCATTTTTTTGCTAGCGATTTTTAGGTTTTTTTTTTTAAGGTGTATATCTGTAAGATTTATTTGTTGTAACTGGGAATTTAGTAGCTTTCTCATAAGACGTAGTACTTTATTTTTTTTTTTTTTGTGTTAGATATTTTTATTTTGTGTGAAAATATTGGATAAAGATTGTAATTTTTTTTTTCGTTGGATGATTGAGAGTAAAGACGTGGTGATAGTGGCAGTTCAGACTGCAATACTTATTATCAGTAACTCAAAAATAGCTTATGTGAAATTGTGCAAGTGCTCTTTGGACATTATTAGACTCCTGAGTGTATTTTGTTGTGGGTTTTATATGGCTTTGATGGATTTCACTCGGTATTCGCTGTAAAGCAGTTTAGAATGCAATACTTATTAAAATTTGTTAAGACTTATAGATTGACAGTTATAATTTCCAATTTAATCAACACTTTTAGCTTGTCTTACCGTTTGATCTTCACCAACTAATGATGTTTATATTCACTTACTATTACAAGTGACTCTTATTAAGTTTTTTTGTTTCTTCCTAACTTGACTTGAAATTTTCCCTTCATAGGTTGTATCAACAATTATAGTGCAAAGGCATTTTGTTTCGTAGATAGATTCGGTAAGCATTTTGTTTCAAACATAAATCAGGATGATATCCTTGTCTTGTGTGAAATGAAGCGCAAAAATCTAATAGTATAAGTCCAATGACCATGAAGACATAATGATAAATACAGATTTAATTTGCAGAACTGGTAACCCCTAATTTTTGGCCACTCTCTAGTTTGGGGCTAAGCAAGTTAGGTAGAAGTAGGCTAGATGAGTGAAAAGTAGTTGTATTGTGTAATAAAATGCGTTTGGACTATAATTCCTATTAAGGGGTAACATAACAACACAAGTTGTAGTTTTTATCTTTTCATTTCACAATTTTTTCTTTTTCTTTTTCTTCTAATGCACTTTGTACATTTATTTTTTCACAAATTCTGCAAAGCATATAATTATGACAGTTTGACAAAGAATTGGATTGTATATGAATAATTTTGGGAATTGTATATTAAATGATGTCATACACGCTTATAATGAATGTGCACACCCTAGGATCAAATATCAACTCTGATAGCATAATGCTCGACTATGAGTTAACAACTAGAATTTTGCAGTTTGTTCGATTAAATCTGTACACAAAAGTAGAAGCAAAAATTACAACTCAACACTATAACAAGATGAGTATTTAAGTGATCTATAACAAATCTATATGTAAATCATCTTGTTATTTAATTTGGGGAGTATGTTTTCATGAAATTTTTACTTGCTGTCATTTTTACACATTGATTTGGATACATTTTTACTTGATGACATTTTTATTTGTAAAAAGTGGTTCTTGTTGATGGGTTTTTGCAGATTATTGATTTATGGTTTGTATAGGTCTGGGGATACGTTAAAGGTTTAGGATTTGAATGTTGTCTTGCACCATTTTGGGAAGTTGAACAAATTGAAAGAGCTTTCTAAGATTTGAATTTATTGAAATTTTGGTAGTTGTTATTATCATACAAAATTTGATTCCTAATGTTTTTAAACCTGTCAGTTTATGAGTAAACTATCAATGATATTTCTACCCCAGTAGTGTTAATCTTTTCCTGAACTTTTTCGATGCCCTAAATTGTGTTCAACGAGTCACCTTTTGTGCTACATGTCAATTGTAAACATTGTATTCATTCTTCTAATTTTGTCCGTCATACATGTTTGTTGCGCAAAATTTAATTGACAAAGATTTAGATTGCTTAAAACTGTTACCAAGGTTCTCAGGTATAGTATATATATTTTGAAGTAAAATTTTCTCATTATTCCCTGTAGAACATATCTTTCCAGTTGATGCGGATTATTGTTTAGGTGATTTGGACTGTTCAACTAACTATGTTGAATTAATGATGTGAACTTCGTTCATTATGTGAACTGACTATGTGAACTGACTATGTTAACTTCGTTCATTGCTTAAAACTATTAGCAAGGTTCTTAGGCATAGTACAACTCACCTGCTTGTGACCATGAATATAGATATGTGCTTGTAGCCATAGAGATAATTGTGGAGAATATGCATGGGAGTTGATTTGATCTATCATTGTGTTGCACTTAAGCCTTATTTGATGACATTTTCAATTAAACTTATGTTTCTTTCGTCTGATGCATATTTAGTCATTGGTAACATATGCTTTAGCAAATGAAATTTTAAGAAAATTTCCTTTTACCTTTAAGAAAATTCTAGTTTTCTGGATGAGTTACTACTTTCTTTCTTTTGTTCAAGATGATTGTAATATTCTCTTCTAATTTGAGCGGCATATAGTGCAGTTTATTCAATATTTTTGCCCAAGTTTTTGCTAATACTATTACCCTACTAGTTAAAAGTCCCAGTTATGCCCCCCAACCAATGTATAGGTGGTTATGTTTAAAAAAATAAAAAATAAATAAATATGAAAGAGTAATGATTAGGATATATATATGTAATTAAATAAATGAACACATGAACACGTACATATATTTGTTTTGTTAGATTAGTCAACTTACTATCATATACTAAAGTTTTACTATAATATGCATGTGGAAAATCTTCATGAAATTATATTCTTATATTTGTTTGGAAATTAATTGTTTAACAGGAGACTAAGTAAGTCATTTGTTTGGTTAGGAAAAATGGAAATCCCGGAGCATTGAATATGGATGTATAATAGGTCTCTTCCAAATCGCCGGGGATATGTGGAAGAATCTTTGGAGGATTTGGCTGGATTTATAAATTTTTCTTGTCAACAACTGAAATATTTAACTAAGGGAGTTATTAGATTTTCATGTGACAATCTTGAAGTGCAAAAATAAGCGACACCGTGTCCCTGATATGATGAATGTTCATATTTTGAGGAAAGGTTTTAAACCTCGATACTGGTATTGGACATAACACGGGAAGGAAGCACCTTGAATTAATTTAGACTTTGATATGGATTCAGCCGATGGAAGGGGTGATTTTGACATGCATTATGGGCAAACAAGTGGGCCTTCTACAGCCAGTTATGAACATGTCAATAGATATCAGGGCATGGTATATGATGCTGTAGGATTAGGATCTAGTCAAGAAGGTGAACAAGATGTGGAGGAACCTCCAAATATAGATGCTGCTAGGTTCTCTAATATGTTGAATCTAGCTCAAGAACCATTATGGCCTGGATGTGAGACGCATTTGTGTTGTCGGCAACTGTCAGGATGATGAGTTTAAAATGTGACTACAATATGCCCCGTGGATGTTTTGATGGCATGGCAAAACTAATGAATGAAATTAGTCATTCTTCAAACAAGATTCCTTCTGATTTTGTGTAGCGCAAAGAAGCTAGTAGCAAGATTGGGTCTTACTAACCAAAAAATCGATTGCTGCATTAATGGATGCATGTTGTATTGGAAGCATGATAGGGACTTGAGGGAATGTAAGTTCTTCCATGAACCTCATTATAAAGAACGTAGAGGGCGTAAACATGATAGCAAAGAGGTGTCATGTAAAAAGATGCATTATTTGCCTCTTATTCCATGGTTTCAATGCTTATATGCTTCGAAGACCATTGTAAGGCACATGAGGTGGCACTAGGAAAATCTTAGGGAGGAAGGTGTATTGTGTCACCCCTCCAATGGAGAAGCATGGAAACATTTTGATTGCACCTATCCTAACTTTGCTGCTGAGCATCGAAATGTCAGACTTGGTTTGGATTCTAATGGATTTACTCCCTTTAGCCAATCTGCAACACCTTACTCTTGTTGGCCTGTAATTGTTACTCCTTATAATGTTCCTCCTGAATTGTGCATGACTCTCCCTTTCATGTTCTTAACATATATGATCATCCTAGGTCCATACCATCCAAAAAGTAAAATTGATGTGTATTTACAGCCACTTATAGATGAGTTGAAACAATTATGGAATGATGGTGTCTCGACTTATGATGGCTATAAGAAACAAAACTTTGTAATGCGGGCGTCATTGATGTGGAAAATTGGAGACTTCCCTACATATGATATGTTATCAGGGTGGAGTACGGCTGGAAAACTGGCATGTCATATTTGTATGGAGCATTCAAAAGCGTTCTATTTGAAAAATAGGAGGAAAAATTCTTAGTTTGACTGTCATCAATAATTTTTGAAGCCTGATCATACTTTAAGAAGGAATACAAATGACTTCTTAATAGGAAAGAAAGAGCGTTCTATCCCTCCTCCAAGGTTGACTGGGGACCAACTATGGAAGAGAGTTCGTCACCTTCCTAGGATAACTGATACTGGTTAGTAGGTCCGCTTTGGTGGTTATGGTCAAACTCATAATTGGACAAAAAGAAGCATATTTTGGGACTTGCCCTATTGGAAAAATAACCTCATTCGACACAATTTCGATGTCATGCACATTGAAAATGACATGTTTGACAGTGTTCCATACTGTTATGGACAACAAAGCTAAAACCAAAGACAATGCAAAATCAAGACTAGATTTGGCAGTGTATTGTCGGCGACCAAAGTTGCATTTTGGACAGCTTGCCAACGGGAATTGGAGGAAGCCTAAAGCCAAATTTTGTTTAACTCGAACCCAAAGGGATGATATTTGTTATTGGATATAGGGATTGAAATGCCAAATGGCTATGCATCCAACATAGCTAGATGTGTGGATAAGAAAGAGGCAAATTTTTTTGGATGAAAAGTCACAACTATCATGTTATGATGCAGTGTCTCCTTCCAATGGCATTCTATGCATTTCTTGATGGGATATTGAATCCAATTGTAGAATTGAGCCAATTCTTTAGGGATTTGTGTGCAACAGTTTTACGGGAAGATCATTTACTAAGCATGGAAGAAAACTAATTCCTATTATATTATGCAAACTTGACCGCATCTTTCCACCATCATTCTTTGACTCAATGGAGCACTTGCCAATTCATTTACCCTATGAAGTAAGGATAGGTGGCCTTGTCCAGTATCGATGGATGTATCTGTTTGAAAGGTAACCATGAAGATCATTTACTAAGCATGGAAGAAAACATTCATATCATATTATGCAAACTTGACCGTATCTTTCCACCATCATTCTTTGAGTCAATGGAGCACTTGCCAATTCATTTACCCTATGAAGCATGAAGAAATACCGTATGAAGATCATTTACTAAGCATGGAAGAAAACATTCCTACCATATCATGCAAACTTGACTGCATCTTTCCACCATCATTCTTTGACTCAATGGAGCACTTGCCAATTCATTTACTCTACGAAGCAAGGATAGGTGGCCCTGTCCAGCATCGATGGATGTATCCGTTTGAAAGGTAACCAACCGCTCATTTATTTCTTGTCAAATTTGAAAACTAGCCTTTCTTCATATGAATTATTTCACAATTACAATGCTTTTTCCAAAATTTAAGTTCCTCAACAAGATTAAAAAGACTGTGAAGAACAAAACTCATGTAGAAAGGTCTATATATGAAGCATATTTGGCTCAAGAAATAGTGTACTTTAGTTCTCATTATGAAGCATATTTGGCTCAAGAAATAGTGTACTTTAGTTCTCATTACTTTGAGCCACATGTCCTTTGTTGTAGAAATAGAGTTCATCGTATTGACAATGGTGTTGACAATGATGAAAGACAATAAACTCTTTCAGTCTTCAATTTTCCTGGGCTTACAGCTGGCAAGGGCACAACTCGATGGCTAAGTGATAAAGAGTTGCAAGCTGCCCAATTACATGTTTTGTTAAATTGTGCAGAGGTTAAATAATATCTTGGGTAAGTAGTGCCCCTTTTAAGTTTGTAAATATGTTTTATTGGATAAGACTCTTATCATATCAATAATTCTAGTGCAACATGTATGAGCATCAATGTGAGAAGTGTGTATGATAATGTTAGCGAAGCTATTATTGATCAACAAATTGAAGTTGACTTTTCCCATTGGTTCCGAGAGTATGTAAGTATTTAGATTCGATGTTTATAACGTATACAATATTATTAATATGTTCTACTAACAAGATAGACTTAGTAGGTGACTAATAACGTAGAACTCATGTCACAAAATTCCTCATTTGCATTACTTGGCCTTAGGACCATTGAGAGTTGCAAAGTCATGGCCTGTAATATTCATTATGGCTACAAATTTCATACTATTGTATCGGGTGAAGGTAGAAAAAATACAACAGTGGTGTGTGTGTTAGGGGCACGAGACAAGGTTTAGCTTTCAATGACTATTACGGTATCCTCAAAGAGATTCTTGAATTGGAGTGGCCAGGACAACCAATAAAGAATCTAATATTATTCAACTATGAGTGGTTTGATACAGCTCCATGTGGTGTGAAAGAACGTGGGAACTATGGAATTATTGAGGTGAATGAAGAAAAATAAAAAATACACAAAGTTTGACCCTTTTGTTTTTGCTGCAATGGCAACACAAGTATATTATTGCCCTTATCCTGGAAAGTAAATTGGCAAAATTGATTGGTGGGTAGTTATAAAAAATAAGCCAACTGCGACTGTGGATGACAAACAAGCATTAGAAATTGTTTATCAAGAAGATCAAGCCCATTTTAATGCAATGATTGATGAAGACTCAATTGATCAACTGCATGATGATGAACACAATGGAGAAGAAGTTCATTTAGGTGGGAGGCAAGAAAGGGAAGAGAAAGATGAAGAAGAATATGATGAAGAAAATGAAAAAGAAGGAGGAGAAGAAGAAAAAGATGGTGATAAAAAAGTAGAAGAAGAAGAAGAATAGTAGATCTATAAAAATAATAATAGTTCTATAAGAAGAATAATTTTTGTATAAGAATCATTATTTTTGCATTTATATTATTTTACGGTTTGAACATACCTTTTGTTCATGCTATTGCTTTTCAAGACTGCTTATATTAGTGCTACATGATTTTGTCTTGCATATCTATTGTATTATCAACAAAATAGATAAAGAGGCAAGGGGGGTGTCCAATCTTTGGCCTAGCTTTTCCCGCCAAAAATATTTACTTGTTTGATTTTAAACTTAGTTTGAGAAGCAATTAATGTTTAAATGCTGATTTTTGTAATGCTATATAATATGGAGTCTTGGAATGTTTTAATTATTATATTTCTGTTCTTTTTTACGGGTACATAAACTATAATAATTCCTTAAGTGTTTTTTTTTTTTGGATCTTTCGAATTTTTTACCATAAAGAACCATCATCTCATACATATTGCTTTACTATTGTTTTATGATTGCATAACTAATGTTCATGTTATTTTTCAAGAATCCTTATATTACTGCTATGTGATTTTGTATTGGATTTTGATGTATCTTTCTTGGTTTCATTGTTTGTTGTAGATGGCTGATGTAGGAGATAAAGGAGGAGCAAAAACCAAAAGTAAGACTGAGAAGAAACAAAAGAGAGAGAGAGTACAACAGCAGTAGGCATGTCAGCCCAAGTTCCTCTGCCGCTATGTTCCCAAGCATCACAAACTCAACAAACAAATGCCTACATGCTTGAGTTAATTCCTATTGATAACCTTTGTGCCATGTGTCAATCTAGTCCCTCCACATCTCAGCAAAATCCTCGTGCTCAACTAATTCCTCAGCCTCCCTTTCATTAGTCTCAGAGCAATCCCTTATTATATTTTTGTCTATATTGTTTCAATGTATTAATTCACTAGGTAATTCTATTTTTCATATTGTTATATGACAACTTACTTTGAACACTGCAGAAAAAATTTAGATGGCAACCTAGGCACAATGCAGCGATGTGGGACAATTTTGAGAAGAGAAGGGGCAGGTAGACTGGCCCAGATGCTACACAAAATCCGAAGAGATGGTAAAAAACCATCTTGGATGGGGGATAGTGCATGGGCATACTTGAATAAATATTGGCAGTCCCTATGGTTTCAAACAAAAATCCGAATAGAATAAGAAGAATCGGGACTCCAATGCGGGTGCATCACTGCATACGGGCGGTTCTACACCGCATAGAGTGCATTTCAAGAAAATGGTAATACTAATTAATTCTTTGTAGTTTTAATACTTCAGTATATTAAAATGCCTTCGTCATTGATGACTTGAAATATCTATTTGTTTTAATTACAGAAGGCTGAGAGGGGTGAAGACCTGCATTCTCTGATTTCTATTTCTGCACCCATAAGAAGAAGAAGGGAGATTGGGTTCATCCTCGGGCCCAAGCTGCTTATATAAGTCATTAAGGCTTGATTACAATCCTTTTTTGATTTGTCCTTTAATATTCATGTTTCCAGAAAGTTGACATTTTTTTCTATAATTTTTGTAGGAGAACTTTGAGAAGAAAAAGGCAAAAATATCTTCTCAAAGTACTATTGAGAATGACAATATGTCTACCGATGGTTCTCAACACTCATAGCATCTGCCATCTAACTTGGTCTTAATATTTGGTATGACGTCGTGGGAGGAAAGAAGAAAGGCAGAATTGCTGGGCTTGGTTCTTTAGGTAGGACCATGATGGGTTCCTCGTCCAAACCTTCACATCCATACGGCCTATCTGAGGATGTTGATGAGAGGATCAGGAGCATAGTCCACTCCCTTAATGCTGAACTACAAGACCAGCTTGAAAGGGAGAGACTAGAAAAGGAAGAAATGAAAAAAGAGCAAGCTTCACTACAAGCCCAACTGTCTAAAACGAGAAGCCAGTTGAATATTTTGATGGAGCGGCTGAGCGTTCTTATTGGATCCTCTCGTCGCCAGCATTCCCCACCTTTTGATGCAAATGATAGCTCGGATGATTAGACAATATTTGATTGTTTATTTGGACACCTAATTTGTAATATTTGTATTTGTATTTTAATTTGTTTCGTATTATATTTATTTGAATGTGAATTGTTATTTGAGGTGAAATTGCTGGAATGTGGCGTAATAATATAGCGGTAAGAAAAAAGTCAACCAAACAACATTAACAAAAATTTACTGCAAAAATTATTTGGGGATTTTGCTGTAGAAAATATTTACTGTGAAAATTATTTGAGGATTTTGCTGCGGAATTATATGCGGATATTTTTTACCTATTGAATTTCCTGTGGATATTACTTGCGAATTTTGCTGCAAAATATTTACATGGTGATTTTTAACTGGGGGATTTTGTTGGGGAATTTTATGCGGATTTTGCTGCGGAAATTTACACGTGAATATTTTTTGCAGCAAAATCCCTAGATGTTATCCTTTTTAACGATTTCTTAACTGAATATGTGTCTTGGAATTAGTCACGGAAACTATTCGCATGTAAATTTTCGTAGCAAATATTGCATCAAATTTAGCTGCGAATTTTATGATTCACAGCAAACAGTTATCCACAACCTTTTTACCCGCGGATTTTTTTTGGCATCCAAATCCACATGAAAGCTTGTTACCTTTGGATTTTTGGATAAAAGTCACAGCAAAATACGCATGTAATTGAACAGTTTTTTAGTAGTGACAGTAGGAGATAACTTTACTTGTTTTTTCTATAATAGGTAGATATATGGAAGGGGAAGTAGAACTAAGTATTTAATATACATACATACAAACAAACATACATATTGGAATTTTGGAGGGTAAAATGGAAAAGATTTTAAAAACTATTACTATCAATACACTATTATTAATAAGTTGGATTCTTATACACATAATTGTAATGATACAAAATTATGAGACGGATGGAGTATATATATATATATATGAAATTTAACTATTTATATGGAGATCTTTCTTAACACAAACTTTTAATATGAAATATTAAATAAAAGCATTTTATAAAACAAAGGAGAAGTTAAAATCTTTGGGAAATGATCATTTTAGTTCATAATTTTGGGATTATTGATTATATTTGTGATAGAGATAAAAAAGATTTAGAGAGATGTAATGTAATTATGTTACAAAGGGCTTATGGCCTCATATTATCTAGTTATCTGGCCTCATATTACAGTGGTAGGGTGAACCCCTATTTATAGGCATTTGGATTATGTTTGAACCCCTAATCGGTCAATTCCTGATCGATCAGTTCCTGGTAGGGATATTGGCCTTCTTGATCTGATCTTAGTGGTCGTACATTCAGTACTAGTGTTGAACTGGTCTTATGACATCTAAGCTATTTTACAAGTTTACCCTTATAGGGTTTCTAAATACATATCATGTGGGCAATTCCTATTAGAAGATAACTCCTTGTATTATTAGGAGTCCTCTCAGCTATGTTTGTATTGGTATCGATTGGACTTGGCCTACCTTGTCTCATTCGCTCGATAGTCCCCAAGCTATTTGTATGAACCATGGTCTGATGAGAAACTCCCCAGCTTAGTTATATTTGACCGGTGCTTCTTAAGTCCTCTTGCTAGTCACTGGTTATGAGGCCGAACCTTATTCTGTGTCAGTGCATTAAATGCCCTATATTTTGAGGTTTTCCTTCCTAAATTCACTTCATTCTAATACTTTATAACCTGTCTGAGTTGGGTTGACCCATTTTCAACAAAACCTCTTGTTTTCCCTTCTTTTCCATTTATAAATTCTCCTTTGCTTGTATCTAGAATATTTTTACCACCTTCATAGAGATCATTTACAAATTTCACAAGTCTTTTATCTGGGACGATTTCTTTCTTGCCTTTAAATCCGCTCGAATCTCTGTGCTGATTTTTTTTTTCTTTTTCCAAAAAATCTCATCAGATTAATGGCATTGCAATCTGGCAATTCTTTTGATTTTGATAATAATTCTAGTAAGAATACCCCTTTCACTTGAAATCCCAGTGGGGAAAAGAAATTTGTACTTGGGGCCTGATTTAAAAGGCAATTATAAAGACAGGGGTTAGATCTTCTTAGGGGTTATCACCATTAATTCTGAATTGTTCTATCCAATCAAATATTGCGATCGGTTCAACTCAATTGACTCGATAACAAAGTTTTTCCTTGACCAAGCTTGCAGCTCGAGATGGTTCATATATCTGATACTTCCTCAGAAGATGAAAGATTCTCCTTTGGCGAATCCTGATCTCAAGAAGGCTATAAGTCTTTTTCCTACAATTCCTTCAACCGAAGTGACTGCTTCTGGTACTTCGAACATACTTATAGAGGTGCAGAGATCAGCAAAGTTCTCCATACTGTAAATCCTGGGAAGTTTAATCAGCCCAAAACTTCTGAGTCTGAATCAGCAAAATTTGTTCCAAACTGGTTGATCATAACTAATGATCGGCTTAATAATGCAAGAGCTATGTGTGAGTCCTTGAACCTGGTTTTCCATTTAAAGAAATGAAATTTATTTAGAACTACTGTGATGAAGAAGTCTGTACTCAAGCATCTTTGGGCACCCTAACCACTAGGATTTGCACTACTAATTTGTTTTAGAGGCTCTATGATACTTGAAAAATTCTAGCTGAAGCACCTTTTATTGTGGACAAGATAAGAAAGAAGGAGAACACGGTCTTGGTAATCTTTGAAGAAAAAATAAAGAGAGAACGGGAGTTCTGCTCTTGCTGAACTAAAACAACAATCGAAAGAAGAATCTCAGAAGCGATCAGAGTTGGAATCTAAACATCCTGCCAAAGTCGAGAAGCTTAAGCAAGCTTCTGATTAGGTCGCCAGTGATCTTAAAGATAACCAGGTCGAGCTTCAGTCTTCGAAGGCTGAAGTAGAGAGGTTGAAAACAAAGCTCGAAGTATTGAGAGCAAAGAACAACACTTTGAAAGAATAATTACCCCTTCGGAGTGTTAATAACTTTCTTTATTTAAAGGGTTTTACTCGAGACCTGATCAAACTGTACCGAGTTAGACTGCGGTTCAGATTCCAACAGGTTGTAGGAGAATTTTATAAGTGATACCCAACATTGCAGTTGAATTCTAAAGGCCTTGAACTATTTGACCTTAGCGCTATCAAAGCACTGGTGATAAGATGGGGGACATATTTAGAAGTGCTCAATCTGGTGAGAATCTCCCCTTGAGCATATTTCCAGGGATTTGTAAAAGAGGAGATCAGGTGGGTGAAGTCACTTCTGCCTTACAAGGCAATTCTTCCTAGTAATTTGGTGCTCAAAATGTCTGAAATTTAAATTCTATAGAATCTTTTGATAAAGGTTATCCAATGTCTTTATCTTTCAATTCTTCTAACCAGACTTTGGTCGGTACTCCCATTTTGTTTGGGATCCCTCAACCTGAAGTTGATCAATCTCTTGCTGAATAGACTCAGGACTAGCTTGTGGACGATTAGTATTAGAGGCCTACACAATTAAAATAGGAGCCTTGTTTTCTCCTGGAAGAATGAACTTTCTGCTTTTTCCTTTACTTTTTTTTTCATTCTTTTTTCACTTTTCCATCCATATATATTGGACAACTGCATTTGTCTTCATAATAAATTGATCATTTTTTTAGAGTTCCTCGCAACTGAGTAGTTTTCTTAATGTAGAACAAATTATCCAATGTGATCGATTAAATAAATCCAAGTAAGTTTGTAGATTTTTCAATAAAATAACCGATCATTTTGTGTTGACGTACGATCACTTGTGTGAAGATCACTTGTGTAAATTTGAATAACCCAGCCATATTTTTCATCTTTTAATGTTCACATTTCCAATTTTCAATACACCTTTAATGTTGTGTCCGATTTTTTATGCACAATTAATGTAATTTGTTTTGTGATTTTTATCTATCACAATTCTTTGCCTTCTAACTCTTAGTTTCCCATCTTATAAATATCTCTTTGTAGTACTTTATCAAATCAATGGCTCCCAATTTTGTTAATACTTTTGGCTTCAACAGTGACCTTAAAAGTTCTACAATTTCTTTTTCATGTGATGCCATAGTTTTGCCAAGTATTCATCCAATTTGGATGCTTATTTCTAATGATGAATCCTCTATACAGATAAGGGAATCGATAGTTGGAAGATTGTTTCTACTGAACATCTATCTAGTATAGGAAATAAGAGACTGGATGAGTTGTTTCAAATATCCAAAGGATTTCCAACTAATATGCAAGTATGAGACCACTGCTCGTTTTCTCGTTTGCAAGCACTTTCAACTGTGTGACGAGTATGTGACCACTACTCGATTTTCGTTTGCAAATTTTTGAAGTATCAGATCAGCATGTTGGTGTTGGTTTCTTTATTTTGAGAACTTGCTGTTCAATATCGGGAATAACCTCAACTTTCTTTCGATATCAGCAATAACATCAGCCTACTATTCTTGACTTTTCATTTATTTGTATTCCATTTTCTTGTTCAGCTTTTCTTTGCAAATTTTGTATTTGTACTTTTTGCTTTTGATGATAATAATAATATTGAACATCTCTTTAGAATTCTGTTTTGTATTTGTTTAGCTTTCTTGAGTTAAAGTGGATCATCCAACGCGATCTACTTCAATAGCCATTCTCTTCAATTTATCGTCTAATGCAGTCAGTTTTCTTGTATAATCTTATCTGGATTGAGATAAATTTGTAGATTATGATTAGAGAAATTGATTAGAATTAACTACATAAGTTTTGAATAACTCCTCTTAACAAAAAATAACAATGTCTATAAGTAAATTCTGAATCAAAAATCTGATCAAATTTTGAGGTCCTTATGTGTCCAATCGAGCAACCTCTCTAATTGTTCTCAGATTATAAAATTCCAAGAAAAAAGTTGTTTATATTTGTTGAGGATTGGTTCATCGAACACTTATCACCTCTGATAAGTCCTAATTAAAAAATGTCAAATTAAGAAAAGAATCGATAATTGACCAATTACTTTTCCTTGACCAAAAATTGATATTCTCTCTACAAATCACTTATATGCTCTTTGGCGGATCTCTATGCTTTTAGCATTTCTGCTTTTGTGTGGTTCTGAACCTCTTATGGCACTTTGGCAAGTTCATACCATTTTTTTGTTTATATTCGGTTTCCAAATCTCTTAAGGCACTTCGGCAAGTTCCATACCGTATTCTGTTCATGTTTTGTTTCTAAACCTCTTAAGGCACTTCGGCAAGTTCATATCATATTATGTTCATGTTCAGTTTCTAAACCTCTCAAGGCATTTCGGCAAGCTCATAAATACCATATTCTTGGTTTGTGTTTGGCTTTGCTTCCGATCAATTATACTTTTAGATCAGAAATTTGATCATCTTATTCTGAAAGACAATCTTTGAAGATGCCATTCTAGTTGATTCGAAGTCATCTGGCTATTCTACTATTCTAATATCTTTGTTGATCAGAAATTTCATCCTCACATTTAGGATTACCCATGAAGTGTCATTTTCTCAATATCAGTGCGCATTAAATGCCACATCTTTTCCATTGATAAATGGCATCCTTTTGGCTTTCCATTTTCCTGCCCAAAAATAATTGAGAAATCATGACTAGACTTGACACCGGCCATCATCCAGAACGTGTAAAGGTTGTGACCGATTAAGACTGGATCCAACTCATGTCCATAAACCTTTACGTTTTTTTTTGTAAATGACCTTTTCTTTGTCACCTTTATACTTTTTGCTTCTTTCTTCGACGTTTCAATTCCAGTACTTTGATTATCAGTATTTTGATCTGATAAGTGCTTGAAACTTTTGCTCTCAAATCCTGTATCTTTTCAATTTGGAAACAAGTTTTGAAATATTTTATTTGACTTTTATCTAAATAATTTTGCTTGAGAAAATGGCATCCCTCTCCAGTACCAAGAATATTCTGGCTTTAGGATCGTTTTCCAATCGCTCAAAACAAACTTTGCATGATCCAGAATAAGCTAAAGGGTCTGTAAAGACTGGTCAGGTTTCTGTTGAACTCATCCTTTCCACTAGACATTCCCAGTATCCTTCTTTCTGATTATGTTCTTCATCTCCGAGGTGCTTACTATATCCCTGATTCAATCGACATCTGTATCACTAAAAATGAAGAACACGCCCACAACCCTCCAAAGGGGTATATTACCATCTTTGAAGATCAATGATTACTCTAGGAAACTAGAGTTATATGTATCCCAAATTTTAGTATTTTTCTCTAGTTTTAAGCATTTTTATGGTTTAAGTGTTGTTTACGCCTATATTTGCGTTCATGTTCTAGATTGTGTTAGTTTATGTTAAGCGACAAATTTAGTGTTTTTGTGTTGTTAATAGAATGTATTTATATTTAGGAGTTGATTGGAGAAAATGGTGCGTTAATTGGATGAGAAATGGATCAATTCAAGCCATTTCATAATTGCGGTCACCAAGCTGTCATAAGTCAGAAAATTTTCTAAGCATAGGAAACCACAGTTTTCTTTTTTATGCAGGAAAATTCTAAACTGTGGTTTGCAACTCCTGGAAGAAATGATTTTTGGGCACGATTCAAGACTTTTGAGGGGTAAAATGGTCCAAAACATGGCAAATGTTGGCTGCAACTTCCTTCATTTAACCTTGGGCATATAAATACATTCTTAAACGCCCTTTGAAGGCTCAGTAGAGTAGAATTAGGGCAGTTTAGCTCTTCTGGAGCAGATTTTCTTAGATTTGGTTTTAAACCTCTTAGTGGTAGATTCAAGACTCTTAATGTAAGCTCTCCTTAATTTATGTCTAATTTCATATGCTTTGAACTAATCTAGTTTAGTTTAGTTCGTGAATGTCCTCTTTTAATTGCTTTCTTAGTTTAATTAGTGGAGTTAATTTATGGGCTTTTCATTTGAGTGCTTAATTTACTTACTTTCCAAGATTAATTGGTAGTTTAGTTATGGGCTTTCCTTAAAAATACTTCTTTAGTAGTAATTTATAGTTTAGATTGAATAATTAGGTTAGATTAATTTATGGGTTTTCTTTAATCAAGCTTTCTTTGTATTAATTTGTAGTTGAATATGAATAATTGCTTCCTTAAAATGCTTTGCTTTCACCTGTTTTCTTCAAATGTTTTCGTACAAATGTTTCCTTGCTCACTTTTCTTGCTTTCCTAGTTTAGTACTCTTTACATTATCTTATTAGTTTATTAGTTGTTGTTTGATTTAAATCTTTTTCCAAAATAGGTCACTTCAACTAATAATCTAACCAAATAATCGGTAATCGCCAACTAATCCTTGTGGGTTTGATGCCTACTTCCCTATAGTACTAGTTGACAACCATATACTTGTAGCGAGATGCCACATAGTTAGGATTTAGGATTATGGTGTTTTTACAAATTTTATGACTAGGTGTTTTTCTAAAGGCATCAATCAACTTAGAACTAGTCTTCGTTTGCCTTTGCATACTATTTTCCTTTCTTTATGTCTTCATTTGGAAATCTACATATCCTATTTTGTTTTGAATGCGATCTGAGTCATTGTTTGTTTCTACCTGATTTGTAAGCACTTGGGTCTAGAATCGAAGGAGGAGGGTTTCAAGTTCTTTTCCAAGTTAGTTCAGAATCGGGAGGCCAGTTTTAGGTATTTTTGGCTGCGGCAGAATCGTACTGGGTTTGTGGTGAATTATCCCACTTCCATCAAAAAATGGAAGAGGTCGTACTATTTCAAAAAATAGGAAAATACGGATAGGATTCAAAAGGAGTGGTTATTTAGTAGGTGTGGCAAATCACTGAATGAAGATTCCACCACTACTTTAGAGGAGTCCTATCATGCTGATATGGAGAAGATTTAATCCTTCATGGAGTGGCCTTCAATTTTCAAGAAAAAAAATGTGATAATTGATCAGGGGATCCTAGTATGGGCAAAACTGTCTGGGGGTCATAAAATGCCTTCAGGCTATGATTCCAGTAAACACTATCCCTTTTACCTTTGAGTATGTAATTGTCGATCGTTATTGAAATTTCGCTAATATTATATATATATTTTGCTTCGGCCCAGTTTTTGTGGTACTGACTAGTCCTCCTGATAAGGAGAGAGGATCAAAGAAAACAACGAAGGAGACCATTGTTGTAGTTCCTTTGGAAGCTATCCCCCTTGCTTAAACATCTTTTTCTATTCCCTCCAAAATCTCAGATCAGCCATTAAAGAGGAAAGCTTCTTGTCCCCTATCTTAGCTAATCAAGAAGATGATTGAGGGGATAGTAATGATTACTGAAGTGGCAACTGATCCTCCACCGAGTAAGAGGAGAACTGGAAGTATATCGTTTGTTGAAGTGGCTGCTGATCTTTCCCAATAGACGCCATCACATGCAGAGCACGGAGAGAATAGCTTTGTTCGTAATCCCACTAGATTATCCTTAAACCTCTCAATTCAAAATGGACTTTGAGGATATAGATTAGTGGATTAGAAAGGTTTCCCTCCTGCAAAAGTGTTTCTATTTGTGGAAATATCCATCTACAATGCTTCAGAATAAGATGAACCAAGGCATTCATATTGTAAGTATTTGTATTTAGATTTTTTTCGGTAGCTCTAACTTGTAATTTTAACTTCTGAGCTTTGTTCTGAATAGGTTTTGGTAACTGCAGTGCACATACAATACCATTTCTCTGTTTGTTAGAATTGTGTGTCTCAGTTAGATAAGACTCTATCTGAGTAAAGGGCCATTAATAATGTGTCAGTTGCTCAGTTAAAAGAGAAAGAAACTGCTCTAGCCGATCTTCAAGAGAAACATGAGAAAGAGGTAACTCAAATGGTGGAGCGAGAGAGTTTGCAAACTGCAACAGCTGATGATGCAAAATGTGAGGCTGGTTAGCTGGTAAAGACTCTTGAGGCTGCAAGCAATCTAAGCTGAACTTACTCAAAGCCGAGCTGAATACTTTGAAGGCTAAGGTGAGCTCCTTGAAGGCTACCTCTAAGGTTCCTGGTTCAAACCTTCTTTTGGAAGACGTCAACCAATTTTTGTCTTCTCCTACTTTTCAGAATGATTTGATGACCTTCTAGACTTATGTTAGCAAATTGCTATATAATGAAGTTATTTTATAAGTACAAAAGGCTTTTCTTGGTCTACTTTTGGCCCTTGAGTCCTTTCCTAGTTATGATTAGGGGATCACTTCACACTTATTAACTGAGTCGGGAAATAAGTTTATCAAACCCCGAATGGTTGAGGCTATTTTTACTGAAGTTTTAGTAGAGAAAAGCTCTGACCAAGGCCGAAGAACTAGAAATTGAGCTAGAATCAAAGCAGGAGCAGACTTTGGCCAATTTGTAATATAATAGGTCTATTTATGTGTATGTATTTTTTGGTAATCTAGTCATCAATCTAGTCATCATTACTTTTGTATGTCATGCATTTCTTTCTTTAGTATTTAATTTTTTGATAAAAGTAAAAAAATTGTTCATCTAATGTGAACCATTTGATCAGAAAAGTTATCAATTTTAAAATAAACTATCAATTTCCTAGTTAATACCTCTTCAAGTTAATGATGCTCTATATTTGGGGAACAATTTTACCATTTTGATCAGCCAACTTGTAGAACCCTATTCAATGAGTTTCAGTAACTTGATACAGTCCTTCCCAATTAGCGTCCAATTTTTGGGTACTACCTCGTTTCTTTAGAGGACAAGATCTCCTCACTAAAAGTACCTTTGCTGAATAGTAGTATCATACTGCTTAGTCATTTTTTGCTGGTAGTTAGCTTCCTGAATGGCTGCCACCAACATTCATTCTTCTTGCAAATCAAGATAGATTGCTTGTTCCTAACTGCTACTTGGTTCATCATGATTTTTTATTCGAGATGTCGGCATTCCAATCTCAACTGGGATAAAAGCGCAGCCCTATACACCACACTGAATAGTGAAGTTATTTCATTTGTAGTTCAAGGTGCAATTCGTTGTGATAACAGACACTTGGGAGCTGTTCGGTCCAATTTCCTTTGGCATGATCTAATCTTGCTTTCAAGCTGATCAAGATCATTCTATTACAGACTTCTGTTTGACCATTAGCTTGAGGATGTCCAACTGAAGTTGTATGTAATTGTACTTGTAATTCCTCATAGAATGACTTAAATGATTCCATCACAAACTAGGTACCATTGTCAGAAATACGTAGTATGTAAGGTATTCCAAATCAGCAATTGATGTTTTTGCAGAAGAATGTCTTAATACTCTTTCCTGAAATGGACTTCAATGGCTCGGCTTCGATATATTTTGAAAAATAATTGATTGCCATAACCAAATATTACAACCTCTAGTACATTTTGGTAAGGGACCTAATATATCAATATCCCATTGTTGTAACGCTCATGAACTAGTGATTGGTTTAAGATCAAATACAAGATTATAAGAGATTGGAGCATGAATTTGAAGACATTTGTGATAGTTAATGACCAACTTATGGGCATCATTGTGCATGGTTGGCCAGTAATAACCCATCAGAAATGCCTTTCTCGCTAAATTCTAGGCCCTTATGTTACTTTCACAAATTTCTTCATGTATTTCTTGAAGTACATAGGTGGCTTCGTTCAGTGTTAAGCACCGATGTAGAGGGGTCAAATAAGATTTTTTTTAGGGTATCCCTTGAATGATCTCATACCTCATGGCACGGTTTTTAAGTTGAGCTTCAATTCGATTGTTAGATAGAATTCCTAAGTTCATATAATCTAAGATCGGCATTATCCATCCTAGATCAGGCTCAATTTTTGCGATCTCAATTTCATCAATGGTTCTTTGTGTTTGAACCTCAACCCATACCTCTTTTGTCAAGTGAGAATATATGGCCAAGGCTAATTATTTAAGGGAATCTCCATTACTATTTTTGGCTCGGAGAATTTTGAGAAACTCGAATTCCTTAAATCCTTGTTTTAGTTGATTTGGAGATTTTCTGAAGATATTTTTGCAAGATTATCCCCCAAATCTCAAAATTTACATGAATTTGGTTGACCGTCATTAACGAATCAAAATGTTTACTTTCACTCTTTCGGATCCCATTTGTTTGGCCAGTTTTAAGTAGGTAAGGATGGCTTCATATTCAGTTTTATTATTAACAGCTCATATCAAGCTGAACGACATATGTGAAATGATTCGCTCATATCAAGCTGAACGACATATGTGAAATGATTCGCTCATATCAAGCTGAACGACGTATGTGAAATGATTCTTTTTTGAAGATCAAAGAATAATACCTACACCCGATCTGGATTCACAAGATGCTCCATCCATATGTAACTTCAAAGTTGGTAATCTTGTTATTTAGCCTTGGGCATTTCTATTATTTGAAACACATTGCCGGGTTGAATCAAATGTGCTTTCAGTTATCAAATATGCTAATGCTTGTGCTTTTATGGTAGGTCGAGGTTTAAACTTGATATTATATTCTAGACCAAATTTGACCGATCACTTCAGCATTCTTCCTAAAACGTCAGGCTTTCCAAATACTGACATTAGAGGAAAATTTGGTATAGACCATGAGTTCATAACTCTAAAAATATGATCTTAACTTTCGAGTTACTATGACCAATGAAAAGGCCATTTTCTCAATCTCTGAGTTATTAAGTTTTGCTCCTTGAAGAACTCTCCTAACAAAATCGATCAGCCTCAGAATTTTCCTATTTCTAAAACTAAAGCTACACTTATCTCTTTGTTTGAAGTAGATAAATAAGAAAATACTGTTTTACTTGGCTTTGGTATAGTAAAGCTTGGTAGATCTACTAGGTATTGTTTGAGCTGTTCAAAAGTTTGTTGACATTGTTTAGTCTATTCAAATCCTTGGCCTTCTTAATTTTTTGGAAGAATGACAATCCTCATTTGATTAATTTTGACAAGAATCTGTTCAAAGACGTCATTTTTTTAGTAAGAAACTGGATTTTCTTTACCAAACTAGGTGGCTTCTATATTGAGAATTACTTGTACCATCTTAGGATTTGCTTCAATTCCACTCTGTGAGATGATGAAACCCAAAAATTTTCCTAATATAACCCCAAAGGTACATTTTGGAGGATTTAATCTCATATTAACAGTGATTTCAAGAACTTCACGCAAATCATAGATGACATCTTCATGGGCTCGGTTTTTTTTACCACTATATCATCTACATATCTTCTATATTTCTACCAATCTACTTTCTAAATAATTTATTGACCAACTATTAGTAAGTTGCTCTGCCATTCATGAGTCTGAACGGCATAGTCTGATAAAAGTAGGTGTCTTTATCTGTGATGAAGGCTATTTTTCAATCATGTTCCTTGCTAAGAAAGACTTAATGATAACCTTGGTAGGCGCCTAAAAAATTGTCTTATTACAAAACCTACTAATAAATCTACTATAATATCAAACCGAGACAAAGTGTAACTGTCTTTAGCATAAGCTTTATTGAGATCGGTGTAGTCAATATACATTGTGTGTTAGTTTAGATTTGACTTTTTTACAAGTACAGGGTTCAACAACTATGTAGGATGTAAAATTTCTCGGATGATCCAAACAGCTAACAACTTGTCTACCTCAGCTTTAATGACTATGCTATGTTCAGATCCGAAAAGTCTTTTCTTTTGCTTCAATGGTTTGTATGTCGGATCGATCCCTAATTTGTGTTCGATTACATCTCATGGGATCCCATGCATATCCTTCGTTGACCAGGCAAAAATGTCCCTGTATTCATATAAAAATCAAAGAAGATCAACTTTAGTTTGGTTAGCAGAGTAGTGCAGATCCTTAATTTTTTGTCTGGGTAACTCGAGTCAAAAGCAATTTCTTCAATCCGATCTTCCTAGTCTTCATTATTAGGCTCGTTCTCCCTTGAAGTACCAACCATCTTGGAAGATTTATTTAACCCTTTTTAGCAATTATCTCTTCAATTTTTACAGTCGAATGTTGACTTTAAAGAGACAATGTATAATTTTTTCAAGCCTTGAATTGTTGATTACCCCATGCAGCCTCCCAACCCATCTCTTAACGCGAATTTAATTCTCAGATGGTAAACTGAAGAGACGATAATGAACACATACTGAGAAGGTAGGCCCAAAATCATGTTGTAAGATGAAGACTTTTTTAGTACCACAAAGTTGATCGATTTTGTTCTGCTTCTCGAAGCCTATCCAAGGGCCAAGGACAGTGTGATAGTGCCTTCAGGCATAACCGAATCTCTTGTGAACCCGACCAAGGGAGTTCGTACTGGTCAGATAAGCTCATTACTAGTCTCCATGTTTGCCCAAGCATGCCAATAAATAATATCCGCTGAACTACCTCTGTCCACAAAAACCTTGTGAATTTTGAAATCTCCTACGTTAACATTAATGGTTTCTGGATCAACATGTGGGTACAATTTGAAAGAGGATCGTTATCTGTGAAAGAGATTCTCAAGTTTGTTCTTGAATATTTGGTATAACTTCCCTAGGAGGGATCGATCAAGCATATAGGGTTTCTTGTATTTGCAAATATCCACCAATACCTACTCCAATAATGGTGTTTACCATTTCTGATATGTCACCATCGCCTTCCATGACAACATTAATGACTCCTGCAACATCATTGTTGTTTGGTAGAGATCCTCACTAATTATTGTTGTTCGTCCATTAATTCTGATCTCTATTATAGTAAGGCCTTTGTGGTCTATTGTCATTCTGAACTTATGGCTCATTCTGATTGAAATTCTTGGATGTTCGAATGATGTATTCATTCAAAATTTATCTCTTATGGCTCGTTCAATACCAATTTTGTGATCATTGCATTCTTTAGTATTGTGACTATGATCTCCATGATGAGAATAATACCCTTAGATCTGTCCCTTTATCATGTTCATTTCTCATTGAAAGGGTGGTTCTAAAATTCCATTATTATTGATTTGAAGCAAGATTTCTTTTTCAAAAATATTGAGTAGAGTGAAATCCTCATCAGGAAGAACTCTAGTTCTGGTCGGCTTGAAATATATTAACTCCAAGAAAGTGACTCTACCAACCAAGAGACTTTGTTGATTATTCTGGTTGGTTTGATAGTCGATCGTTAATTCCTTATTTGAATGTTTCTTGTCGGACTCCTATTCAATAGGTCACTTTCTTTTGTTGTTTGTATCATAAAGTTCTCTTTTAGTTCAGTTAGACTCTTTTCCTCGTGTATGATTTTTAGTTTGCTGAAGGAGCTTTGTTGAAAGTTTGTGGTACTTTTGATGCAAGTTCAAAATTAAAAGATCCTTGCTTCACTTTGCCCATAACATCTAGCCACCATGAATGTTTCATTAGTATTTCGAACCTAAACAATTTCATTATTAAATCTCCTAATGTACTATTTAATAACTCATCAGGCTTTTGCCTATTATTCATGAGATGAGATGCTTCTTTTTAAATTGTTTGTCTACTCATAAAGTGTCTAAGAAACTTTTTTCTAGATCAGAAAATGTCTTGATCAAGTTAAGAGGTTGTTCCTTGAACTATTTGTTGAGGTGATTCTCTCAACTTAGTGACAAAGAGTTGGCATGCGATGGCATCAAAATAGCCATAAAACTTAATAATGGCAGACACATATGCAACGCAGTAAGTAGGATTGGTAGTTTCTTTATGTGTGTCGAGATCTGGTTGTTTCAAATTTTGTAGAACTGGTTCTATTTGGATGGGCAAGGTAAAAGGATGTCTGTCTACCGTAATGAAATAGGTTAGTTGGGATATGTTTTTTCCCAAGAGTTCATGAACTTTTAATGTCATTTTGGTCATGAGTGCCTCTTCGACATCATTCAAAATCTACTCCGCTATTTGTTCAATTTTATTTTTATGATTAGTGCTAATTCGTTCCAAAACTGAACCTTCTTTCTGTGGGTGTAAACGTGATGCCGAATGACGTGTTTGGTGATGTGAAGTGCTCCCTGTATCTTCACATGAAGTTTTTCTACCATATTGGCTCTTTCCTATAGCTTGAGGTTATTTTTGTTGACGTTTTACAAAGTCTTTTCTTTAAATGTTTGAAAATTATCAGAAAGAAATTGTAGCATTTCTTCCCTACGTTCGGGGTTATGAGTTTGAGGGTTACCGTTTTGTGATGTTTCTACATTTTGATGAGTTGACTCTTGAGGACTCGAATATTGGGTTTGCTCTATATTTTTGCTATTAGCTTTCTTTCTATTATCGTTTCTCATTCTTACACAAGGCAATTGTTAATAAATAGAAAGAAGATTGGAAATGGTAGGATACACGAAGCTTTTTGTTTACGGTTCCCATAGACAAGTGCCACTTGTTGATTACGCTTGTGTTAGAAAAAAAGAAGGTTGAGAAATCTAATGTAATTGTGTTGTAAAGGGCTTATGACATCGTATTATCTTGTTCTGGTCTCTACACATTTATGTACAATGGTGAGGTGAGCCCCTATTTATTGTCATTTGGTTTGGGTCTGAACTCTGAATTGCTCAGTTTCTGATCAATCAGTTCCTTGTAGAGAAATTGGCATACCAGATCTGACTTCAATAAATGGTCATACGCTCGATATGAATGCAGAACTAATCCTATGACAGTCTAAGTTATTTTACAAGTTTACCCTTGTAGGGTTTCAAATACATGTCACAAGGGCAATTCCTATTACAAGATCACTCTTTGTATCATCAGGGGTGTAAACCAATCTATTTTCTTATACATACAAACAAGCTAATTTAGTTTCTCATCCTTTAAAATGTTAGCCAATATAAGGCTTTTGAAAAAAGAGTTAGACAAATTTACAGCGAAAGTCACGTAAATATCACATGGCTGTTAAAACACAAACATGCTAAACTTAAAATATATTATTCCTTATTACTCCTAATATTTTTTTTTTCCTTTTCTCCCATTTCTCTAACCTTAATTTTGTTTCATTTTTTTCAAACAATCTTCAATGACAGAAACTAACGACGTAAATTTCATCATTTTCAATTTTTTAACTTCTCGTTATTTGTATTTAAAGGCCACGTAATATCCACATGACTTCCACAATTAATTTATCTAACTTATCACTGTCTTGTCAAAAGTGTTATATTGGCCATCATTTTAAAAGATGAAGAACTAAATTGACTTATTATGATATATAAGAGACTAAATTGAAATACACTCCAAAGATAAGGGGCCAAAATGATCTATTTACCTTAAAACCTTTTATAAAGTACTTAGAGATATGCAAGGGGGAAATGAAATTTTATCAAAATTTTAAAGGAGGCGAAAGAAGGACCTTTTACGAAATTTCTCAAAAATTAATTCTGGTTTATGGGAATTTGCGAAACTTGGGGGCACCCTTCTCTAAGATAAATGCTCCACGTTACAGTATGAGGTCGTGTCATTGAGTTGAAGTGCTTGCTTTAAACACCATGAAAATGACAATTCTCCAACGGAATATTCTCGTAGTGGTTGGGGAAGGCATTAAAATTAGGCTTAATTATAATTTACCCCCATAAAAAGGGATCAGTTACAAATTGCCCTTATGTTACACATTACATTCTAAGGCTTAACAAAGTCAAATTTTAAGCCCCATCCAAAAAAGTGATAAAATATTATAATTGTACTCAATTTTAAATTATCTTAGGCAGTCTAAAATTAGGATGAGTTATATTATGGTACCTAATTTTATTTTATATGCAATTTATTCTTCAAACTAATGATATTTTTTCTTCATCTAGCATTATTGAAAAACTTTTTTACACTTCAATATTAAGTACATGAAATAAGTTATTATTCTTTTCTTGTACGCATCTATTTTTGACATGCCATCACATATTTGTTTCATCATTATTATTTTTATATATAAAATAAAGTGTTTTATTCATTTCATCACATGTTTTTATTTTCTTAATCTTACTTAATTTTCTCTATTATTAATTATTAAGTCTTTGCATTTAAAAAATCATATTATTTGAGTAAATATTAATACTTTAAAATATAATCAATATATATTTTTATATAAATTTAAATTGATCAACTCAGTCACTCACTCTTTAAAAAAACTAAATTTAGTTTATTTTCATATCAACTTTAAGATAGAAGAATTTTAATAAAGAAATTCACAACATGTAAATAAAAATAGTGAAGATAATTATGATATTTTACTACTTCCTTTGGATGAAAATTTAACTCCATTAAGTTTTGGAGGCAATGTATAGATACAATAAATATATGGACAATTTACAACTGTCCTCTATTTACAAGAGGTTAACTGTAATTAAGCCTTAAAATAAGAGGAATTTCAACGAGAAATAGGGGTGTCAATGGATTGGGTTATCAAGTTATTGTACTGTGTCAGGTGTGACCTATTTCTTATCATGTCGTGTCATGTGGACCTGAATTCTTATCGTGTCGTATTCGTATCTGACCCGTTCGGGTTCGTGTCGTGTTCATGTTTGACTCGTTTACTACTGACAGAGAGTATTAGTCTATTTGACAATTATATAACTTGCGATCCATTTGAGTTAAAATTTTAAATTTTAATTATTTAATAATTTAAACAATTATTAATACTAACCTTTTTATTACAGTACTTTAAAACACATAATCTTGATAAAAAATTATTGAAATTTATTTGATAATATTTAAAATAATTATTATGTTTAGTTTAATAATCTAATATTAAATATATTATTCACAATATTAAAGTATACTATGTTAAATTATAATAAAGGAAAAAGTTCAGCAAAATCTGTTCAAATAATAACTTAACGAGTTATCGTGCCAACATATGGATTGACCTAACCCAACCCGTTTAATTTCGTGTTATAAACGGGTTGACTCAATAATGACCCACTATTTTTGGGTCGTGTTATAACTTGTTAAATTCATGTCGTGTTCCTATCGTATTATCGAATCGTGTCATAAATTGCCAACCTTGAGGAGAAATATTTAGGCAGGATTGATTTAGAGATTCATTCGTAGAATTTGTGGTTATTAAAAAACCACATCAATGATATTATGTCAATAACATCATTCATTTAAGGTATGTTAAAATCATTTGATATCACATTACAATATGCCTCTTCAATGATTTCAAAATTTAGGAAAAGATTTAGCGCTTAATAGGAAGTAGATTTGGTATTTGACCCCACTTGTAGACTTTATAGTGTGGATTAAATGTTATAGAATTTATGACATAAGTTGATGTAAGCAAAATTTTATAAAATTTAATTTTGACCGCAGGATTTACAAGTAGAATCAAAAATCGGATTTATGGTAATATTTTTCCAAAATTTATGTTTGTACTCATAAACCAAACTTATATAAATATTTTCCCACTTCGGATGTGCATACTCCACTAAATACCCCAGCAGAAACAGTTTCACGAAGTGTCTAGTAGCTAGCTTTCTTGCTACATACTATTGTATGGCCTTCTACCTGCCTGCTATATCCAATATCCTCTTGGTGGGGGCTCAAATTGTGTGCTTATGAGGTCAATTTGTTCTAGAAATTAAAGAATCATATGCAGTTTAACTGATAGAAGAAAAAGAATAAAGTACTTTTTTTCATAGAACTAATCTCTTGTGCAGAAATTAAGTCCCCTATATATTCTGAATTCTGACCACCTTACTGTAAATCAGAAAATTCGGTGAGGCCGCATTTGAATGGAGGATTAAATAAGAATCCCTCCTAAGATATCCAAACAAGTTAAAAAATGAAATAAGTTAGAAATTTAAAATTCAAGTAAGCAATACATTAACAACTAAAATGAATAAATTTTATTTAAAATTCATATCATTTCAAATTTATTTATTTGAAATTCTTTCTATAATTCAAAAATCCACACGTAAAGTCTACTAGATTCTTGCTTCATTGATGCTAAGAGCATAAGATTAAATTGCCCATAAAATATTGTGCATTTTTGGGTTGGGAAGAAAAAGAGTAGTATTTTATAGCAAAAAGATATCCCACCTTTCACATATAATATTCAATAGTTTGGTATGTCTGTCTTTCTATGTTCACTATTGTTGATCTTACCCATCTTTCAGACTTCATACATTCCCTACCAATTCATTTTGCCATGTTTTTTGTCTCTATTCATAATTATGTGAACAGCTCTTTCCAGGAGTGAAATTGTCACGCACACCATTTATGGTTGAGCATGATGTGATGTCGTCAATCACGTATTGTGTGTGCATACATAGATTCCAACTCAACAAAAGGTTTTGGTGAAAGGGAAATACAGCGGTAAACTTTATCTTTTGATTCATTTATAAATTTTATAATGTAACTTAAATTTTATAAAATAAATAATATTAATATATATAAATAAAATTTTATAAAATTTAATTTTAAAGACAAAATTTACAATTAAAATTCAAAATCAGATGTATTCAACTATTGTCCATGACACTAAATGTGTAAAGCAACCATTACCCTAGTTTGCGACAAAATAGTCTATTTAACAAGTTCAACTTACTAATTCGTTACTGTTCTCTTACAATCATTATGTCCCGGCACTACTACATTAAGGTCAAAAAATTAGTGGTTTTTGTGGGAATCAGTGGTTTCAGTGCTTAGATCATTCAAAATCAAGTCTTTAATTTTAGATGATCGTTGGTTGAAATTACGGACTCTTTTTTTTCTTAGCAAAAATTAGGAGATATTTGATTTATAGGTACGAGGGAAAAGAATAAAAATTGAAATTAATAATATTTATAAATGTTATTTGATTAATCACTATGAAAACCATTATGTAGAAATGAAAGTGTTAGAAAATGTAATACCCATAAATTTTTTTTGGCAAAAATAATAAATAGGAAAATAAATATTTGAGGGATATTAAATAATAGAGTTTTAGTAGGAAAATAATACTAGAGTAATTTTGGAGACTGGCCAAACTATATTATGGGAGAAATTTTAGGAATAAATTGTCTATAATACTGAAAAACTACCACATAATTTTCAGAAAATTCGTAAGAGAGAAGAAGATTTTTTTCAACAAACTAGTAAGTTTTCTTTTTTTATTTTAATTTTCGTAATTAATTATTTATATGTTTTTAGGCTTGAATATTATAGATTTATTAGAAATCTTTTATATATTAATTGTGTAGATTATTAGGAACCATGTATAAACTAATTTATGCTTATTTGACGAATTACGAATTTAATTGTCATTTATTTTGAAATATTTTCGTATTTAAATAATTTGAAATTTAAGAAAATATTGTGGGTGAATAATTATTTTCATATGGAATGAATCTTGAATTTTAGATGTATTTTTCTACAAATAAATAAGAAGAGTATATTGCTTTGTGGTTTTGAAAAAAAAAAAAAAAAAAAATGAATAAAAGAAAAAAAAAAAAAACAGAACAAGAACAAGTAGCAGCAGCTTTCTGCGTCTGCCAAAGGAAAAGAAGAAAATGATGCTGCTGTGTTTTACTTGCAAGTTAGTACCTTAGTTTCATAGAATCTTATTAAGGCTTAATTGATTTTGGAAAGGTGCAGATTAGATCCCTATGCACTTATAGGAATTAGAGATTTACCCAAAAAGGTTTTGATGAGTCAAACAAAGCCCAGAACTCTCTGAAATTACTTTTGGAACCCTTGAAGTTTCTGAAAAATTATTCTATGGCCCAAAAATTTTAAGAAATTATACTAAAAGTATAGTAAAAAAAAGTTTTACAAATTATAAGAAAGCTCTCAAATATTTTTCTAAAATTGTATAGAACCACTTATTATTTTATATAGTTATATGAAAACCCAAAGTTTTTCTAAAAGTTTCAAAAATCATCCTAGAGTTTTTTTTTTTCCTAAACTTGCAATAGTAAACTAAAAGTTATTTTGTGGTAGAAATTGAATTGACTAAACCTAGTAAGGACTCACTTGAGTTATTTTGACAATTGTAAGATATTATATTATTACATATAAGCAAACTAAAAGTACTTTTTACATTTTTACATCACTAATGAATATTAAAATATTTAAAATTTTAAATCAATCATGGTCTCTAAGAATTTGCAATAGGGCTATAATGAGTTGGATTAAGAGTTTATTAAGTGTTCATTAATGATAGAATATCATGATTTCTTATAGGAAAATATCAGCGTCATGATTAAGTACGATTATTGAGTTCATTCAAGGTGGGTGGTGATTACCCCCCGAATTTCTGAATAGTCATTTATGAACTTTGATATTTCTTAAAATTACTTTATGAACTTACATGAATTTCAAAGTCGTTTTACGAAAAATATGTTTTATGAATGAATTATTTTTGCTATGAAAATCTAGATCATGTATGACTATTTGACTTGCTTAGTTTTAAAGTTATACAAAAATATGATATATGCATTATTTTGAATATGTATGATATGTGTGTAATGTATGGGTAAAATATTAATGAACAAGGGCTCTAAACGAACATGAGATAGCCGGTAGAGATTATAGTCCTGAACTCTTCGATTAATTATGATTATGATTATGATTATGAAAATGATCATGATTATAATAATGATAATGATAATAATAATGACAATGATAATGGTTAGAGAAACTATCAGGTAGTTCTATAGAAACCTCTTGACAACCTTTTTTAGTGAGGTCAAGGACTAGACTAAGTACTCAATAGCCGATGAATGCATAGTTAGAATTGTGCCTCTTCTGATAAGTGAATGCATGATTTAACAATCATGATTTTATGATTATGAAAATGAATACTTGATGTATGTATGATTATGAAAATTTTCAAGTGAGAATGATTTACTTATGATTATAGTATATTTATGAGTATTTCAAAAGCATTAGATAATGATTTTATAAATGATTTTGAAAATATAATTTTCTTGAAAACATGAGTATGTGAGAGTGTGACATGATTGTGAGTGTATATATATGTAACTGAGTGATCCAACAGGGAATATGTACTATTTACTGGGCGACTTATCGCTCACCCAATTCTCTATATTTTTGTACAGACGACGAGTACGAATACGTTATCTTAAAGGACTAATGTTAGACGCACTCGAACAAGGAATACTGTTAAGATTGTTTAGTGGTAGGATTTTAGAAGAGTTAATGGACATCGAAATAAGTTGAGCCTGCGTGCTCATGATATTATTTACTAGTTTTGCATTTTAGAATTTATTAAATGGTATAAGTACCGCACTCTTTTGGTTATTAGTTATGAATAAACGTTTCCGTTCTTATTATTAATATTTGAAGTTTATTGATATATGATTGATGCCTTGTATTCGTGGGAGTATGATTTTACAAATACGGTGAATGGCACGTTCCTGTTAAGTGCGGATCAGGGGCGTGACATTTTTAATGATATCAAAGTTTAGGTTATGATATCTATAGTGCGTCTCAGGTTAATATTTAAGATACTAGTCTATGTGTCTTAGAAGGAAACAAGATGAGTAAAAAATATAGGGCGTGGAATATTAAGTGATTTGATGCAATGGAAATGTGTAAGAATCATAGCCATAGATTTTGTGTTAAGTTAAAGAAGAAATAAAAGAAATCCCATGATATCGATAGTCAATGGATTTGAGAGTTATAATTATGTTATTGGATGAAAAGTTATAGTCAAGCAACTAGAGGCATATGATAAAGTACTAAACCTATTAGATCCTACTAATAAGAGATTAAGCTTTGACACGAGTTAAGACTGAATAATATGTGAGAAATGATTTTTGGGCTGGATCCTTTGGTGAATATATATATATATATATATAGCTACATCGTTAGTGAATTATTGAAGTTGATCTGACGACTCATGTTTTGATTGTGACTGATGATCATTATATTTGGATTACTACGAGTACACTCCTTTGTAGTTTTGATAAGTTGGAAAACTAACCCTTGAATCTTTGGTGTAGGAAATGGCACGCCAAACTAGATCATGAACCAATAACTTTGAGGCCAATACCAACAATCCAGAGGCAAATATAGGCAACCTAAATAACGTTGGAGGCAAACCAAGAGAAAGTGGTAGTGCAAGTGCAAACCCTACTTTCAATTCTGGATCTGGAGTAGGAAACAACATGACTCCTATGATTGTACCCGCTGAGTTTATTACCGCCATAACTAACATGGCTCAAGCTGTTCAAGGACATGTGAAAGTGCAAGCAGCTCAAGCTAGTGCACAAATGCAAACTAGTATTCACGTTTACTATGAGAAGATGAAAAGTTACATGTGCCTACCTATTGATGGACTACCAGACTCACATAAGGCCGAGAAGTGGCTCAGTAAAGTAGAAAATAATTTCGAGTTATTACAAGTTCCAATGAAAATGAAGCACCTAGTGATTAAACCATTCTTGGTTGGAGAGGCAGAAAAGTGGTGGGCTACGGTTCAAGTAACTATCGCACCTCCTATTGATTGGACTAAGTTTAGATTGGCGTTCCTAAATCATTTCTTTCCACCAGTTGTGTGTATACAGAAAATAGAGGAGTTTGATGCCCTTAAGCAAACCCCAGGCATGTCCATAGTGCAATATGCTAATAAGTTTAATACTTTGGGACGTTTTGTGCCCATAATCATGGAAAACAAAGAATTAAAAATGGCTAGGTTTAGACGAGGGTTGACAAGTCGTATGCAGTATAAAATTTCTAGTGCCAATACTCCTAATTATGATGAGTTATTCAATACTTGTTTAAGAGTAGAGGCTAATATGAAGAGGCTTGATGAAGAGAATAATGGAAAGAATCATACTCAACTAGCTCAAACTATTGAACTGCCAGTAGTGGCAGGATCAAACGTGTCTGGAAAACTCGTGAACATACTTAAGAGGAAGCGTGGACCGCCCCCACCACTGAGAATTGAAGAGAACAATAACAAACCTGAATATGATTATTGCGACAAGTGCCATTATGGAGAATGTTGGCTAAAGACCGGAATGTGCTTCAAATGTGGTCAAATTGGACATCGTCAATGGGAGTGTCCAAATGACAAGGGTAACATTGGAAGAAATGTGGAGCTAAAGAAGATACCACCTAAGGCTAATGCTAGGGTCCATTGCATGACTAAGTATGAGGCTGAAAATTTGGATAATGTTACAAAAGGTATGTTACTAGTTAATTTATTGTCTAAGTACGTGTCACATGAATGTGGTGTAAAGGGATGAGACTTTGTGCTGCAAGGAGATAATTGATTTATGTGGATAATGTGATTGGAATGCCTAAGTTTCGAGGACGAAACTTTTTTATTAGAGGGATAGAATGTAATCATACCTGTAAATTTTTTTGGCAAAAATAATATATAAGAAAATAAACATTTGAGGTACATTAAATAATAGAGTTTTAGTAGGAAAATAATACTAGAGTAATTATTCTTGTGAATTTTGGAGACTAGCCTAACTATATTATGGGAGAAATTTTTGGAATAAATTGCCTATAAATATTGGCTCTTAAATCTGAAAAAACTACGGAAAAATTTCTAAAAATATGCCACTTTTCAAATTTCTTCTATTTTTGAATTTTATTGCAATGTGCAATTTCGGACCAGTGGAACTCGCATTCGGAGAATGTGAGTTCCAGAAAATTTTTGTTTAAAAAAAAAAATTTGTTCTTGACCTCGCATTTGTGGAATGCGAGGTCCATTTTTTTTTTTTTAACCTAAATTTTTTGTTTTTTTTTTTTTTGATTTAGCAAATTTGATTGTGTGTGTATCGATATATATATATATATATATATATATATATTAGGATTTAGCAAATTTGACTATGTATATTGCGAATGGAAATCGTTACTTTGCACTATTACAAAAATAGAAAAAATGAATGATTTAGCAAATTTGACTATGTATATTGCGAATGGACATTGTTTACTATTACAAAAATAGAAAAATGAAGGATTTGACTGTAAGATAAAATCATTTAAATACTAAATCGTAAATTATAAACTATAATATTAACGAAGTAGTACGATATTTGGGAATAGTAAACCATTATCTTTAAATCATAAACTATAACATTAACGAAATAGTATGCGAATGAAATGTGTAAACCCGTTAATTTATTAATTTATCGTATTTTTGATAAAATTTTGACAGAACCTCCCCTATTTTACGAACATTCTCCCTGCCAACAACCAAACCCAACAAGGGCAACAAACATCCATAAAAGCCCGACAAGGGCTAAAAAACATAAATACAAACCTAATAACAATAAAAAAGCACCCAACTAGAGCGAACAATGATATACAAATAACATACATCAATCACACAATATTGCGAGAAGTAATAACAAATGTCAAACTGTCCATGATCTCCAAATCTGTCGATGTACCACAGTCTCTAGGTTTAGGCACCCTTTTTGATCGACGGACATAAAATAAAGGAGTGTCTTGCTGTTGAGTATGGTGAGCAATTTTCGCCTGCGAAGGTATGCTTTGTTCGTGTCCATGTTCTTCATCTGAAACGGTTGGACCAGTATGTTCTGGATCAGGCGCAGTGGACGACTGTCCGAAAGATGATGGTCCCACTGGAGTGCGCATTGGCGAAAGTATGTGTGAAGTGTCACCCTCAAATGGTATGTTAACATGAGGGGATCCAGCATCTACATGGGGTCGCGGGGATGGAACTCGACGACGTCGACGACCACCGCCTTGTTGCCCTCCTCGCCGCGAGCCCGCTCTACTCTATGTGGATCATGTGCAGGTGTGGATGTCTAACGTAAGCAGAACTGGCGGAGGCCGAAGATCAAGACGAGTAGATTCGCCTACTGCATGTAGTGATTGAGAAGCGAAATGGCTGATCTGTGCCCACTGCATGCAATGCGTACTACTATCCGGAGTATCGTCCTCAGTCATGTTGTCTAACGACATGTAGTACAATCTAGCCATGGAATCCATCTACCGTGAAAGTTCAAATTAGTTTACTGAAGTAATTTGAAAAAGAAAAACAATAAGAAAAAATGAATAATTACTTACAAGATAATCTGCACGTGCACCATCGCCGAGGTAGCCTTCTGCAAAAGTAGGGCGTTGACTAGGATTGGATATGTACATCACCGTCCTCGCTCGGTACCATTGCATGTAATCACCCGATGCATGTGTAGTATCAACACATGTGAGACCAACCTCAACTGTATCCGTTCTTGCGCCCCAAATATCTATATATTGTCGGTGTGTCAACTCCCAATCAGTGTTCGCCCGACCACGGCGGTCTGTCAAATGCAATGCAGCTTGATTACCAATCAATCTCGAATTTGGTATGGGTTGGTGCAAACCGAACTGTCGCATAACCCGATGAGGGAGATAACATTCCACGATTTCCCAGCATATTCAAATAAGTAACTGCATGCCATATGTCACGACCAGCAGTGCAGTAATGGGGAAGCATATCAAGCAGCTCATCAGAAAATGGCTGCCATATAAACTAAAACCAAAGAAGTCTAAAAAAGGTTAGTAAATAAATGAAATTCGAGGATGACAATGTGCACAAGAAATGAAATCGACGGATTACCTCATTGGGTCGCAAAGTATGTAACTGATCTCGAAAAATAGATAAAACATGCCGAGGAGCATTACGCAGATCAAATCCAACATCCCACCTGCAATAAAAATTAATAAATATCAAAGCCAATGTTAACATATTTAATTAAACAGTTCAACAAAACATATGTACCGAGATCCATATGCTTCGTGATGCTCCTGTGCGGGCTCTAACCGGATAGGACGCAATGTCGGCATGCGCTCCCAAGCCCATAACTGTATACAAATAAATGAAGATGAAGTACTCAAATAAAAATTATATGCATATAAAGTACTGGAATATACCTGTACTAATAGTACTAGGTCTGCAAATAGTTCTAGCTGTGGGTGAAGTGACATTACACAAACTGCGATACAGTGTGCCTAAAACAGCTGATCCCTAACTATAATGGCCCATAGTCTCCAAGTCTCTAAGCAACTGAAGATACAGTAGTGGCACTTTATTGCCTGAATTATCCAGAAATAAAATGCCTCCAATAAATACAAGTAAGTATGTACGTGCCATCTGCCGACACATGTCATCAGTCGCATCATCGGGAAGCGGACGATCTAATGCGGCTGACAAACATCCAACTTTCAAACGACCACCGTCAATGTCTGATTTGGCAGGCATGAAACCCAATAACTCCATGTATAATTGGCTCCAAGCATCTGCGGAATGAGTAGTGTCTCTACCCGTCACGGGCGGGCCGTCAATGTGTAAACCTCACAGGACCTCTACATCCTGTAACGTGATTATACACATCTAGATGCAGATGAAAAGACATGTGTCTCGGGTCGCCATCGCTCCACAAGACTGGTGATCACAAGCATGATCCATTGAAATGCGTCCTAAAGATGCGATGCCCTCGAAATTGCCAAATGTATATAATGTCTCATATACACATCGGTATAGGCATGTGATCCCAAAAAGTCCCATCACAACGCTTAACCTGTAATAGTGGAATCATCGATAAGACCGTCAAAAATAGATCTAGCCCTATGCTATGTCATAGGTGATATAATATCATGTACATATGGTCCAGGATGAACAAGCTCTGCTGACTGATCATCTATACCTAAACAAATAATGTGGAAAGAATGAATAGATTGTACGATATGTTTTGATAGTAATCAATGATCAGACAAACATTTTTTGATAATACAGTTTTTTTTGATGAACGAATACATTAAAAACAAACTACATTCATATAATACAATGAGTATGTAGACAACACAATACAAAGACAAATCATTATTGTCGTGAAGGGAAACTCCTGCGATTATGTCCCCGTTCATGACAATTCGTACATCTCCTAGGTTCTTAGGGATCCCTAGGTTGACGCATATCCATCTCGTTTCGTATGCGTCGCGCACGTACCCGACCTGCCCGGCGTTCAACAGATATATTGTCATCACCACGTAACTGCCAATGAATAGGAGGCAACTCATCTGGATTAGATTGTGGAACAAACCTACTAACACTGTACTGCGCTCGATATATGCGAGTAGTGTAACGGTCCGCAATCAGGCGGGTTGGTTCATCACCCTTATGCCTGCAAACTGCCAAAGCATGCGAACATGGAAACCTGTACATTTGCCATTTACAACAGGTACATGTCTGCTGTACATAATTGACAGTTTGTACATTCCCACCGCGACCAGTGACACGACGAAGTGTTTTAATTCGGTACACACCAGTAGACTGATCAAAAACCATGACTGTGTGCGCACCTTTTTCACAGATGCTGTACAAGAACTCTTTTCCACATCTAGATGTGTATAAGAGACAGCTTATACACCTAGATGTGTACGTTTTAGATGCACACCGCCACAAAGAAGATTACGCACCTGTCTCTTGTACTATCAATAATAGCCATACTCGCAATAGTCTAACCCATGCAACCACGTGAGTATTGTAGCTCTCAGAAGAATTCCCTATATGTTCACACATTTTTAAATGCGAGGTAAGAGACAGCTCCTCCCCACCACCAAGAGACAGGGTACCAGGTACAAATTCTTCTGAGAGCTACAGTAACGTGTTGCTGTCTCTTATACACATCTCCGCTTCTGTATAAGAGACAGGCCTAGAGAATAGTATAAATAATTAATTTCTAGATTCTTGAAATAAAAAAGAAAACTTACTAGATGAGCTTCTTGGATAAACTTCAGCTGTCTCTTATACACATCTAGATGTGTATAAGAGACAGGCACTTATCTTATACACAATGCCACGTGTATAAGAGACAGCATCTATTATGCAAACAGTCTCCAAGGAAAGTACAACATTGGTGTCTCAACTGCTCCATGAACCAACCCCAACTGTCTCTTATTGTTTCCTCATCAACAATTGCATAAGCAACAGGTAAAATTTGATTGTTACCATCCAAAGCGACGGCAATAAGTAACACACCCCGATACTCATATCATAGTTGGGTGCCATCATGGAATAGTAGACAGGTCTACACATATGGAATGCATCAATCGATGGCCGAAATGCCCAAAATATGTATTTCAAAATTTTCACATCCTCGCTACTGTTGGGATGATGTAGCCATTGCACCACAGTTTGGGGATTGGGGCGTTGTACTTCTGCAACGTATTGGGGTAATTGTTGAAAATTAGATGCCCAACTTCCATTTGCAAGACAATCGCTTTCCTGCGAGCATACCAAGCTTTCTTGTAAGTGATGTCAACCTTCAAACTGTTCTTCACATATGCCTGAATTTGTTTGACCTTGTGCCCTGGATCATTTTCAATTAAGTGCATAATTTGGTTAGCAATGACTTTGGATGTAAGATTTCTGTTGTTGTTACCGGATATTTCACCGAGACATATGTGATCTTTTACCCATTTCGTGACCTTCCACACAGTAAGAGATATATTTCCACGTACCAGAATACTCCAATCACAATCTCCAACCGCTAATCGGCCGGAGAACGCAGTCTTGCATTTAGCAGCCCATGTTCTCTTCCGGCTCTCTATGACTTTGAATTCTCGTTGTTGAGCTATAGACCACATTGTAACTGCCTTAGTTACTTGCTCCTTCCTTTCAAAGTACTGTGCAACTGAATATCGGATTTTGATTCTTCCAATAAATCAGCCCATCTTTATCACTGCGGTCCATGGGATCGTACTCACCGTAGTTACCAAGATCATTGAAAAAAGCCATCCCCTGGGTTGATAAGCAGGAACATCCTCTTGTGTATGACATTCATCGTTATTTGTTCCCAAATTCTCGTCAGAATCATCATCCGATATGTCTTCCGAGTCTAAACCAGACTCGTAATCCTCGTCTAATGCATGCCACGACGAGTCACTATTACCACTATCCGCTAACAAACTCTCATCTACGAGACCTTTCTCCATATGTTGATATTGCATAGTACTTGGGCCTTCACCTGCTCTAAATGAAATCTGATGTGTCTCTATTACACTGCGCCCCAATAGCTTGATCAGATTGCATTGAGTTTGACATTGAAAACGAACAAGTTGGGTTGTAAAACTCAAACGACCGCGGATGTTCAAAGAGACTCTGCGCATTGGACTGCAACGGCTGGTCGTCCATGGTCGAATCAATGAGAGACATCATTGGCCCCATACCATACACCCCTACATTGTTGCTTACATGTACGTGCGGAATTTCCTCCGTCTCGATAAACAATTCAGCACAAAAATTTGGATCGGCATCAAACAAATCAAAAATACCTTCCATACCATCATCATTTGTCAATGTAATGCCAGAGTAAACACCACGACTAACTATGTGCCTATACACAATATTCAATTTCATCCGCTCGCTATCAACCTCCATGAATTCGTATATCTTGTCAACTAACTCAACAAAACTAATCCGTTGATTTATTCGGAATAGTTTCTTGCTCATCATTGGCCGGTAGGACATAGTACGGCCTTCATAAGTTACATTTCTCCTCCCCAATAAAGGAGAATGTGACGGGGTCTATCAAATACCATTTTCCTGTAAGGATGGAACATGTTTAGACCCCATTTTTGGATACGGAATATGTTTTTTTAGAAAAAAATTTGACAGAGTTCCTCTTATATCTTTAATGTTATATTCCCTCTAACGCCGGTAATACCCGATAAGGGTTACAAACAACACAACAAATCGGCAACACTCATAACTAATACATGCCCGACAAGGGCTACGACCAATGCAATAACCCGTAAGGGTTACAAGTAATATATGCCCGACAAGTACTACAAAAAATGCAATAACATCCCACAATTTCAGTATAACAAACGACATAACCACAAATTTCACCGCAATCAACAGAAATCAAACCAACAACATTTATCCCGAGTCAAAGATCATTCTCTCTAAATATTTAAAAAAATATGGGATATAATCAAAGCAACATATTATTAAACTAAAATACAAAAACATAAAAAATATAAACTACCAACACAAAATATATTTATGTTGATGTAAAACATTTACATTAACAAAATTAATTATTTAAAAAAAATTAAAAAAAAATATTAATTAAAATTATTGGACTCCATAAAAAAATAAAATTTACCTGAAATATTTTGGTGGTGGGTTGCGGTGGCGGTGGTTGTGTTGGTTGTAGTGGTGGCGGTGGTTGTTTTGGTTGTAGTGGTGGTGGTGGAATGGAGGTGGTGATTGTTGTAGAGGGAAGGAAAAAATAGATGGTGGTGGGGAGGAGGAGGAGGACGAAGGAGGAGGAGGAGGATTTGACAGTTTTTTTTTTTTGGTATTTGGGGCTTTATCTTCTGCGAGGCCTGCTGGCCTCGCAGAAGATAAAGTCTTCTTGACCTCGCATTCGAGGAATGCGAGGTCGGTCAATTTTGACTGACCTCGTATTCAATTTTGACTGACCATGCGAGGTCAGTCAAGAAATTTTTTTTTTTTTTTTTTTAAATTTTTTTTTCTGGAACTCGCATTCTCCGAATGCGAGTTCCACTGGTCCGGAATTCCACATTGCAATAGGGTCCACACAAATAGAAGAAATTTGAAAAGTGGCATATTTTTAGAAATTTTCCAAAACTACGACATATTTTTCAGAAAATTCGTAGGAGAGAGAAGAAAATTTTTTCCAACAAACTAGTAAGTTTTCTTTTTTATTTTAATTCTCGTAATTAATTATTTATACTATTTTAGGCTTGAATATTATAGATTTATTAGAAATCTTTTATAGATTAATTGTGTAGATTATTAGGAACCATGTATAAACTAATTTATGCTTATTTACGAATTTAATTGCCATTTATTTTGGAGTATTTTTGTATTTAAATAATTTGAAATTTAAGAAAATATTGTCGGTTAATAATTATTTTCATATGGAATGAATTTTGAATTTTAGATGTATTTTTCTACAAAGAAACAGGAAGAGTAGATTGTTTTGTATTTTTGAAAAAAAAAAAGAACTAGAACAAGTAGCAGCAGCTTTCTGCGTCTGCCAAAGGAAAAGAAGAAAATGATGTTGCTGTGTTTTAATATAATGCAAGTTAGTGCCTTAGTTTTATAGAATCTTATTAAGGCCTGATTGATTTTGAAAAGGTACAAATTAGATCCCTATGAACTTATAGAAATTAGAGATTTACCCAGAAAGGTTTTGATGAGTCAAACAAAGCCCAGAACTCTCTGAAATTGCTTTTGGAACCCTTGAAGTTTCTGGAAAATTATACTATGGCCCAAAAGTTCTAAAAAATTATACTAAATCCTAAAAAAATGTTTTACAATTTATAAGAAAGACCTCAAATGTTTTTCTAAAGTTGTATAGAGCCACTTATTATTTTATAGAGTTATATGAAAGTCCAAAGTTTTTCTAAAAGTTTCAAAAATGATCCTAGAGTTTCTAAAAATTTGTAATAGTAAACTAAAAGTTATTTTGTGGTAGAAATCGAATTGACTAAACCTGGTAAGGACTCACTTGAGTTATTTCGACAATTTTAAGATATTATATTATCACATTTAAGCAAACTAAAAGTACTTTTCACATTTTTATACATCACTAATGAATATTAAAATATTTAAAATTTTAAATCAATCAGGTCTCTAAGAATTTGCAATAGGGCTATAGTTAATTGGATTAAGAGCTAATTAAGTGTTCATTAATGATAGAATATCATGATTTCTTATAGAAAAATATCAGCGTCAAGATTAAGTACGATTATTGAGCTCATTCGAGGTGGGTGGTGCTTACCCCCTGAATTTCTAAATTGTTTTATGAACTTTGATATTTCTTAAAATTGCTTTATGAACTTACATGAATTTCAAAGTTGTTTTACAAAAGATAATGTTTTGTGAATGAATTGTTTTTGCTATGGAAATCTGGTTCACGTATGACTATTTGACTTGCTTGATTTTAAAGTTATACAAAAATATGATATATGCATTATTTTGAATATGTATGGTATGTGTGTAATGTATGGGTAAAATATTAATGAATAAGGGCCCTTAACGAACATGAGATAGTCGGTAGAGATTATAGTCCTGAATTCTTCGATATGTATAATTACGATTATGATTATGAAAATGATCATGATTATAATAATGATAATCATAATGATAATGACAATGACAATGATTAGAGAAACCATCATGTGGTTCCATAGAAACCACTTGATAACCTTTTCTAGTGAGGTTAAGCATTAGGTTGAGTACTCAGTAGCCGATGAATGCATAGTTAGTTTTGAACCTCTTCTGATAAGTGAATGCATGATTGAATATGATTTTATGATTATGAAAATGAATACTTGATGTATGTCTGATTATGAAATTTGTCAAATGAGAATGACTTACTTAAGATTATAGTATATTTCTGAGTATTTAAAAAGTATTAGATAATGATTTTATAAATGATTTTGAAAATATGATTTTCTTGAAAGCATGAGTATGTGATAGTGTGACGTAATTGTGAAAGTATATATATGTAATTGTGTGATCCAATAGGGAGTATGTACTATCTACTGGGCAACTTATCGCTCACCCCATTCCCTATGTTACTGTATAGACAGCTGACGAATACGAGTACGTTATCTTAGAGGACGAAGGTTAGACGCACTCGAACAAGGAATACCGTTAAGATTGTTTAATGGTAGGATTTTAGTAGAGTTAATGGACATCGAAATAAGTTGAGCCTGCGTGCTCATGATATTATTTATTAGTTTTGCATTTTAGAATTTATTAAATGGTATAAGTACCGCACTCTTTTGGTTATTAGTTATGAATCGACGTTTCTGCTCTTGTTATTAATATTTGAAATTTATTGATATATGATTGATGCTTTGTATTAGTGGGAGTATGATTTCATGGATTCGGCGAATGGCACGTTCCTGGTAAGTGTGGGTCAGGGACGTGACAGAAAATATCTACTTTCATTCCCTACTTGTGATATGAATTTTAAATTTACGAATTTGTTAACATAATAAAATTTATTTTTTATTCAAATTAAACAAGTAAAGAAGAATAACAAAAATTCATATACGATTTATGATTTTCATTTCGATTCCGATTCTTGAATACGAACCAAACACCTCCTTAGTGTCCCTCAAAAGCCAAGTCGATATGTTTGATTCTATAAGAAGTGTTACAATATATTGTCATCCTTACAACGCGGACATGTCATCGAGTCCATGTCATGCTACTACTCTTAAATTTGTAATTCACGAGTGCTATAAGAATTTCTTACCATTGAACATTTTGAAATATTCATGATTACATTCACAAAAGAAAAGCCTATCTAAATTGTTCTAACTAATGTAGATTCTGCAGGATCTATGAAGTGGATGAGACCAAGGAGAGCCACTGAATTGGAGTATTTTCTAAAAGGAGAAGCATCCGACCAAGCTACCCGGAACCACTAAGGCTTGGAAAAACAAATCCAAACCTAGGTTCAAATATACCTAATTATATCTTTTTATCCTATCTTATTGGGTCTATTTTTCCTCTTCCTGATGTCTGCATGGATTTCAATATAAAATAGCAAATAATTCTTAGAAAAAATTTATAGTTGTGTAGAGAGAATTATTTTATTGATTTTAAAAATTTATATAGTAAAAGTTTATAAAATATATAGTATTGTACGTATAAATTTTTAAAACACATGAAATAATTGCCTCAATGTAGAATTTTTCTGATTCTTTAAAGCAAGTTCCTATCACAAAAAGTAGATGAAAATAATTTCTTTTCACAAGTTCTTAGTTGCCCACCAAAAAAGGGACTCCTAAATGCCCGCTAATAGCCTCCAACTTCACAAAAAAAAAAAATTATCCACTGGCTACTGTAAGGCTCAGTTTAGTTTAGTGGTGATTATTTTTTAACTGATCTATCAATCAGTTAAATAATTTGATCGAAATTTAAAAATGGATCTTAAAATTACTAACTAGTTTAAATTTTAAATTGAATTCGGAATAAAATCTTGTTAACTAAATTTAAATTGGGTAATTGATCTCGAATTCATTAACCATATTTGCTAATTGGATCCATTGATATTGGACTAAAATTATTTGTACAAAAACTAAAAAACTTATTTTAACAATACAAAATTCAACTAGCAATAGAATAATTCATAATTTTATATTATCTAAACTATATTATAATTGAATGAATGCTATGTATTCTTAATACTTTACATATATAAAGTATATGTGTTTGTATATTCGTTGTTTGATTAAGACTTTATATGCATAAATTGTATGTATAAGTGTGCTTGTATTCATGTGTACATATATAATATCGTATCTGCGACTATATGTATATTTCATAAGTAAAAATATAGTATTAATTTGTAAGACCATATTATATAAAAACATATTTATTTAAAATAAGATATAATGTTGCAAGTTAAGTATTAAACATTTTCCTTGAAAAGTTCAAAATTTGTCAAATACTGAATTCGATTGCATATCGAATAATTCTAAATTCTAAATTTAATTCTTATGCATAACTGATTTCGATTTCAAAATTCGGTCAGACTAATTTCTAACTGAATTCCAATTAACCAAGTTTAAATTTTCCATTTAAAAATAAAAAATGATTGCAGGGAATTCGATTAACCGGATTCTTATTCACCCCTAGTTTAACTTTTTCTTGCACCAAACTTTCTTTTGTCAAAATGTAAGCTCCGAATTTTTTTTTTTTTGGTTGAAAATAACATAGTTAAAAAGGTTTTTTTTAAAAAAAAAAAAAAAAAAAAAAAGTCTCATTGCACTTTGATGTAAGTGAACTTTGATAATGAGTTGACGGTAAATACTTAAGTAGACCTGGTTTTTTACTCTACTTGTAAATTTTGTGGTGTGGATTAAATTTTAGAGAATCTATGACATCAGGTTATGTAAGTAAGATTTTTTAAAATTTAATTCTGACCACAGGATCTACAAGTAAGGTAAAAAATCGGGTCTAAGTATTTGCTGTGAGTTGACAAGCAAAATCACTTCTTATGAGGATGACAGAAAATGCAAGTCTTTCCTCTTCTTTCGCCCTTTTAACTATTGGACCGACACGTCTTGCTCAAGTCCCAAAAGCCTTACAAACTAAAGTAGTTAAAAAATAAATAAAAGATTAAAGATAATTTTTTTCCTTAAAAATAAAAAGCTAGTTGGAGTGATGCACACAAATTTCTTAAGGCGGAGTGATGCATACATCTGTTATTGGTTCGTGATGCAAGCCATTTTTCATCGACAGCAAACATCGTATCAGAAGTGACATTAATTCTTGGTTTTGTATTAAATAAATTATCGTGTATTTATATAACGAGACAAAATTATTAATACGTTATTAGATTTATAAAAAAATTTAAAATAAAATTCGATTAAATATTTCAAATCAAGTGTAGATGATTTGATATAACTTTATCATATAAATTAACCTTAACAAATGGTTTTAAAATTACGTGTTTGTAAATCAGTTTTCATAAAATTAAAGGAAGGTTGCTTCTGCTTGATCAAGAGATTATGAATCTGTTATTGATGTCTTACACAAGGTACTAGATTAATAAAAATAATTCATTTCCAATCTGGATTAGTGATCAGGTGTTAATTAGCAATTATCTTTCCAATCTCTCTTTTTGGTCTTGGAAGATTATTCTAAGTAATCAAAACTTTAGTTGAACATATCTTTACTAGTCAAAATTCCAATATACATATAAATGAACTTGGAATGACCTATCTCGTGAAGGTACTAGTCGTCTAAAGCTAAGAATAATTCTTAAATCTAAAGTTAAGAATTAATTCTTTGAACGCATCAGTCATGAAAAGGAGTTCAAAAGACTTAATTAGTTTATTTGCAATAAAGTTCTAACCTGCTATACAATGTTGCCAACATTACAACAGCACAACATGTAAAAGGAAAATAAAAAAGAAAGAGAAAAAGAAGAGATAACAAGAAATAAACATCAAGATTCACAAAAAAAAAAAAATAATAATAATAATAATTAAAAAATCAAGATCCACAATTAGGCTTACTTACATAAATTAATCAAGAAAAAGGTTTAAGTACGGTAAGACAAAGATGATATATAATCATTTTTTGTCATGAGATGGATTGATGGGTTGGAAACCATCATGATTTCCTTCAATTATAATCATGCCATGTTGCTTTTTCCATCTCTCAATCTCCTTTGATAATAACCCTTCGGTTTCACCTTCTTCATTATTGCAGTTTTGTCTCTTAACAACAATCTTTGCCTTCTTGAAAGTGTTTGATAAATTGAAATACATCTTCTCTATGGTACGTTGGCCTCACTGATTACAAAATGATACGTCTATATACTTAGTATTGTTGAGCCCTTAGATTTTTTACTAGTATTAGGGTTTTTTTTTTTTAATTTTTTTTTATTAGCGGTAACGTCAAGAAATCTTGGATGATCATTAGTGTTCATTATTTTTTTTATTCACTTAATCCACTAGCATAAAAATTTATCATCAACCTATTGGAGGGTTATCCTTTAAAAAAAAAAAAAAAGAAAAAAAGAAGCAAGCCGTTGGAATGTTGGTCCCCAATTTAACTTTGCTCCAATTTTATTTTATTTTTTTTTTCTGGGTGGAGCAATTTTTTTTTTTTTTTTTCATTCTTTTTTGTCACGTTGGTGATGCGAACTAATTGTTGGTCTTGAACAGATGTTGACACCATTATTATGGTTTTTTTTTTTTTTTAAGCCGAATAAACCATTAAACTGTTAACTTTCAAAAAAATACCAATAACCATTTAACTTATTAACTCAATCAAAACAAAATGATGAAGACGCATATACCAAAAATTTCAAATTGGGCTTCCGTTCTCTTCTTCACCTAAATGAAGAAGGGCTATTTACGGTTTGGAAACTTGACCCTTCTTCATCCCAATCTGCCCCAAAAATAAAACTTACTTTGGCCGGCCCAATTATCTTAACAGACATTTTTTGTCGAAAAAGCCTAATGATGTGTGTAGATTGATTAATGAAAATGGGTAAATTTGAACTTAAATTTTTTAACTAGTTTCAATTTCAAATTTAGTTCGGTAATAAATTTAGTTAATTAAATTTGAATAAGGTTATTCATTGTGAATTTGATTAATTGAACTCAACTTGGGCCAGTTTAACTCATTGACATTAGACAGATAAATGTCCTCTATAAAAAAACATGATATCAAACAAAGTTTTTCCTAATTTTGTTAACTTCTAACACACACAATTTGTCTATGTTTGTGTGGGCAGCAATTGTTGATTAATGATCCAATAAAAATTAAGTATTTTTAACCATCCTTCTCACTATTTAGTGACTTGAACCCATAACCAATAGGTCGTAGAGGAATCGTTTTACCATTTAAATTACACTTCATTGTCCAATAAAAATAAGTATAAAAAACTATACCATGTACTTTAAATTTGGTAACTAACAACATAATTAGGTATAAGACTATAATTAATATCATATAATTTACAAGTATTAATAGGTAGCTATTTGTGTGATTGTACTATTATGTATTTTATAAGTATCAATCTATTAACTAAATATAATTATGTATAAGACGTATTACAATTATATGTAATTACAAGTATTAACAATGTAGTTATGACTGATATTGTATTATGCATTTTATAAGTAATATTCAATATCCAACAATTTATGTAAGTAAATATCTATAAACTATGTATAAGATTAATACCATAATGTATTTTATTTTATCTCTTTCCACTTACATACATAAACCACACCATCCATATCGGATGGCCATTAATAATATATCTATATTATGCATTTTATAAGCAATAATTTACTTTGTTGACACGAAAATTTTGAGTTACGGTTAACCCATGTGTAGTATTGTCCAAAGTAAAAGTTGGGTACTGTGCGTAGTATCCACGTCTGGATCACCTAAAAATAAAAGGGCGGGGCTTTGTCCCCTCGGGATAGGTTCCGACACTCAAGTCAGTACTTACCTCGAGAGCAAAATTTAATAAGAATTCAGAGGTTAATAATTAGGAAAGTAATAAGTTGAATTTGACATGTCACTTTGATATTTATACCTGAAACTGATGGGTCGAATTGATCTGTGGGTTGAATATATAATACTTGATCCATTTGGCTTATTTGAGACACAGGAATAAAATTAATAAAATACCCCTAATGGACGCGCAATGGTTCGGAGCCACGTGTAATATTTTTAATGGGTGTATTATTTTGGCATCATTATTTGCCCCTGGTCTCAAATCAAAATTTTTCGGGTTGAGAGTGCCAAATAGTTGATGCCGTATTCATACTCCGGCTAGAAACGTAGTATTGACCGGAACTAATTTTATGACTTAAAAAATTATTTTTCTAGAGAAAAATATTTTTAATATTTATTTGAGAATTATTTAAAAATTTCTATCTACCGGAGTAGAAAAATAAAAAATTTAATTACACCAGAGTGTACCTGAGTTAAAACTTAAATTACTGTATAGAATTTTCCTTGGAGTAAAATAGCCTCTGTCATTGGTACCAATACTACTGTAGAGTTCCCTACTACTGTAGTATTTTGTAAAGTTCCATACTGTTGTGGACTACTGCTGTAAAGTTCCCTACTACTGTGGAGTATTGCTGTTGTGAAGTAGTGCTGTAGAATTTCCTATTCCCTTATCCTTTATTGCGAAGTCTTATGATTTGCTTAGAACCAAATAGTTAAGATTTTGGACTGTCCCATTACTACTACAACTCCACTTCCAAGGTACTTTAATATCACTATGATTGCTCCAAAATACTACAGTACTACTCATACCACTCCAATTTATCCACGACATTCTAAGTAATAATTTAACCTTTTTTTTAATAAGACGTGCACTTTTTCTTTTCCTTTTTTTTTAAATAAGACGTGGACTTTTTTTTTAGGCAAAGATACCACGTAACTTGGACTGTACACCCCAACTATGCCTTCATCCCATCAACATATAGATGGACTTAAACATACCCGAGGAACTAAGTTTCAAATAATTAGTTTGCAGTTGAATAAAATTTCACTTCACAAATTTAATCGTTAGACTTAAAGACCATAGCGGAGAAGAACAATACCATAGAAAATTTTACGATAATAGACCCCAACTCCATAACATCTAAAATAGACCACAACTTTCTTTGTGATATTGATATGCCCTCTTTCTCAACCGAGCATGATTCTTCTTCTTCAAACACAGATGCCATAGCTTTATCAATCAACCTTGACCCCAATAACGATGCCTAAGATGACCATACAGAAATTGATGACAACCAAGACTTTGATGATGATAAGGACACCGGAAACTATCAATGCCTTAGAATTTTTTTTACTACAATGACAGAACCAATTGGGATAGTGAGAAAGGCATAGTTGATGCAGAGGGTGTCCCTGGGTTAGATGGAACTTAACAACCCATGCTCAGTGATGTCTGAGGTCTTCTACCATATAGACGCTGGGGGTGTGATTTTCTACCGCATAGACCTAGAGTGAACTTGTCCAGTATCACTACCTCATTTGTCGATATGTCACATTTGCCCCTATATCCTGGCTGAGGTAGGGAACAGCCACACCGTAATTCTAATGTAGTCACTGAGACCGAAGTAGAGCAGGGTGAGTCAAGTAGGGTTGATGTTTTACTGCCTTACCAGGAAAAAATTACAAAGGTTTCGGAATGAGCCAAGGATCCTAATTAGAATTATTTACTCCAAGCCTCCTGTCCTTGCAACTGATGAGAATTTGATTTTGATGGAGGGTTACCTCTTTTTCTTCGTAAAACTTGTGTAGTTTTATTTATAGACTTTGAGTTGGGGTCTTCTCTTGTACCAATTCCACATATGTAAAGTATTTTTCATCTTTCGATAGTAGTATGCATTTATTTTTACTACTTGTTTGCAGTATATTGGTTTTAGAGTTGTATATTTTTCCTGCTTCCTTTAGTTGTTGAGTTTCAACTGAAGTGACTAAGTGTCATTATTGTTCTTAGCATACTTAGACTTTATTTTTCGTTGTTGATAATACTTTGGAACTTTACCTCAGAAGGTTGTCTTAAAACACTCAGAAGGGTAAGTCCTTCTTGTTGAAGTAGGTATGACATAGGTTTTTCACTTTTGAAAGACCTTGGCATTCCTTTCAGAGTGGTAAGTCCTACTCCGTGGAGTATGTATAACCTAAGTACTTTACATTGAAAGTCCTTAAAATTGTCCCATGAGGGGTAAGTCCTACTCCGGAGAGTAGCTATGACATAAATATTTTACTTTGGAAGTCCATGGAATTGCCCCTGAAGGGGTAAGTCATAGTCCGGAGAATAGTATTGCCTACGTACTTCACTTAGAAAATTCTTGGAATTACCCCTAAGCCCTACTCCAGAGAGTTGTTAAGAAGTCCTTGGAATTACCCCCGGAGGGGTAAGCCTTGGTTTTTGAACTAAGCATAGCCTAGGCACTGCATCACATAGGTAGATTTATCTTGCCCTTAAAGGGCTAAGCTTTAGTCTTGGGATCGAACATGGCCTGGACATTGCTTTTCCTAGGTAAGTTTAAGGTAAGCCTTGGTCTTGAGATCTAGCATAGTCTAGGTATTGATTTTCCTAAGTAAGCTTAGGGTAAGCCTTGTATCCCGAGGGTGTAAGTAGAGAGAGACCTCTGAAAGCGCGGGTAAGGTGAAACCCTGGAGAGTGACGGCTGGACCCAACCCCAGAGGGCGTAAGTAAGTGATTTGTACCCCAGAGGGCTTAAGTAAGGAACTACCTCAGAAGATGCAAGCAAAGTTTGACCCTAGAAGATGTTGGCTGAGCTCAACTCTGGAGGGCATCAGCAAGTATTATATTGCGGAGGGCATAAGTAATGACCGACCTCAGAAGGCATGAGCAAAGCATGACCCCAGAGGGTGTCGGTTGAGAACAACCGCAAAATGTATGAGTAAGTGTTGTACGCCGAAAGGCATAAGTAAGGAGCGACCTTGGAAAGCGCTAGCAAGCCATGCTCCCAGAAGGTGTCAACCAGGCTCAACCCCAAAAGGCGTGAGCAAGTGTTCCACCTTGGAGGGTATGAAGTAAGAGAGACCTTGAAAGACGTAAGTAAGGCGTGACGTTGGAGAGTATCGACAAGACTCAACCCTGGAGGGTATGGGCAAGGCAATGACCCCGAAGGATGAGATATTTGAACCTCGGAAGGGTGAACCCCACTCTGGGGATGAGACTTAGCTTGTGAAAGATTTTCGATGAGATATTAGATGTAAAGACTTAGACTTGCCCCTAGATGGATGAGGTGATCCCAGAAGATGAGATATTTAACCCTCGAAAGGGTGAGGTTCACTCTTGGGGTGAGACTTAGTTTGTAGAATCTTTCAATCGAGAAGATTTAGACTTGCCCCCGGTGAGGTAAAGTGATCTCGAAGGATGAGATATTTGACCCTTGGAAGGGTGAGCCTCACTCTTGGGGTGAGACTTAGCTTTTGCTTCCAGAGAGATGAGATGACCTCGGAAGGCGCTTGATTCCTAAAGTACGAATGCCTTTAAAGAACCTGAGTATATGGGATCGTTCTTGTTCAACCTCTTTTGTGTTGAACTACTTATTGTGGAGAGTCAATTATACCATTCAAAGGATAAAAAAAACTTAGAAGACTTTCTTTTACTGAAAATAAAATGTTTGCAAGGTGCACAAATAGATTTCACATGAAACAGATAGCTTGGCCTAGGAAAGTACATGACAAGTTATATAATATATTAAGTGTACTACCCCCTAACACTTAAAGAGCTTAGCTAGTAACACTTTCCCTAAGTCTTCAGTTGGGAACTACCTACTTTATTCTCTGTCTTGGATAAACTGTTTCAGGAACCCCTTTCGATGAGCTCTTCAATCATATTTTTTCAAAGAAAAACAATCATTGTTATCATGCTGTGGTCTTTAAGGAAATAACACCACTTCTTCTTGTCTCTATGCTCTGGGTTACTCTTCCTTGGAGTTAGCCATTTCACAAAAGACTATTTCTCTATCATAGCTAAAATATGAATTGGGATAGAATTAAGTGAACTATAAATGTTAGGAGGGTAGGGACTCTTCCTATGGGGCACGGTTACGGATAATTGGTCCCTAACATTTCTCTTTTTCATGGGTTTTGTTTCTCTAATCCTTCATCAACCTTTCTCTTCTTCCTTTCTCCTTCATCAGCCTGAGCAAATTTCTCTATTCGAAGAAAGAGGGCCGTGAAAGTGGTAGGATGACTCAAGTTGAAATTAAAAGAGAATTTCCTAGGTTTCTTCGACCCCGAGTTGGAAAGCCATAATCTGCATATCCTCCATTACCCCTTGGATTCTGAGAGTTTCTTTCTTCAACTTGTCTACATAGTCCATGAGTGATTCATCTAGTTTTTGCTTAAGTGTAAGCATGTGTGTTCTCGTCTTTAGAATCCTCTTCTGATTTCCAAACTTGTTTAGAAACAAATCTACTAGCTAATCAAAATTTTTGATATCCCTTTTTTATATCCCCTGAACTAATCTGAAGTAGTCTCCATGAGGGTTCTGAAACACCCCTCAGTAGAGGATAGCATCAGATACTCCTAGGAGGAATATTTTAGAGCGGTAAGTATCTAGATGTTCCTATGGATTAGTACTCTCGTCATAAGAGTCAAAATTTGGAGTTTGCCATATCCTTGGAAGAGGCTCCTGAACGATATCATCAGTGAAAGGAAGTGAATACTTGTATTTGGTACTCTTTCCTTCTCTTTCATCCATTCTATCCACTCTGGCTTGCAGCTCCTCTAACCTCTTCCTCACTTAAAATAAGTCTTCTTCCCTTTCTGAGACTTGCAATATGGTACGATCCTTTTTTTGATGTTTTCTTCTCTCAAGAGCAACAAATGTAGCTTTACCAGGGCTCATTTCCCTGGTACTACTCGGCCTTGATGAGGCATCTTTTCGTGATTTGTATCGGGCAAACCGACCTGCATGCACTTGCTGGGCGGACCTAGCAAAGTGAGCTTATGTGTCCCTTGCTTATTTCATCTTCTCTCCCCTTGGGTGCTTTTCTCCTCCTCGTTGGCATTAGGCTAGGGATGGACAATCCAGAGATCTTTACCTGAATTGTGCAGAGGCTTTTCATCTTGGGAGAGGTGATGCTCCAGTTGTTGTCTTATGACCATATCTTTCAGCAAAGCATTCTGTTAGCTCAACTTATGAATCTCTTCATCCTTGTCCACAACTCGGGAACCGAAATCCCTTTCGTGTCTCATCTGCCGATCCATCTCCCTACGGGACTAACTGGAGTGATGTTGAGTTGAAATTTCTTTTATAGCCTTGTTGACATTACTCTTGTGAGTGTTACACATGCTAGGTGTTATGTCTTAATAATGACTTTTAGTTCAGTTTTCCTATAGACGGTGCCAAATATTAATACAAAAAATTTGAACTAGAGTTAGTCTGTGTGCTATATCGTCCAAAATAAAAGTTGGGCACCGCATGTGGTACCCACGTCCAGAGCACCTGAAAATAAAAAGGCGAGGCTTTGTCTCCCGAGATAGTTTCCAACGCTCAAGTTAATACTTAGACCAGAGAGTAAAAATCAATAAGAATTCAGAAGTTGAATAATTAGGAAAGTAGTAATTTGAATATGACCTGTCACTTTGATCTTTATACCTGAAACCGAAAGGTCGGATCGATCTGTGAGTCGAATATATAATAATTGACCCATCTGGTCCTATTTGAGTCACAAGGGTAAAATTAGTAAATAATCCCTAATGAACGCTAGCCTGGAGCCACATGTAATATTTTTAGTAGGTGTATTATTTTAGTATCATCATACCTCCTATGTCCATTTCTTTATATCATCTTTGCTAGTTTTTTAGACAAACTAATATATTTTGTAAATTGAGAAATAATATCAAAATTTATTTTTCTAACATTTAGTTGGTTTAGTAAGTGAAGAAACTAGAATTAGATTCTAGGAGGAGAGAGAAAGTGGAAGAGCTGAATGCCAAGAGTGTATTTGATTATCTGAGTTTCGGTCCTTTTTAATAGCACCCAAGCCCCTTATTTATAGATGTACATAAGGAGGCATTAGGCTATCTCTATGCTAGTTCAGCTGAAGCTGAATTACATAATTGCCCTTAATGAGGCTGCCACGTAGACACTTCTAGAACAATCTAGGTAAGATGCTATGTGTCACTAATCCACATCATCAATAGTCCCTCGGCTTGGTGCCGAGCCTCACGGATACGGGCCGAGCCGAAAACAACTGTTCACAGTCTCCAACCGATGACAACCAAGACTTTTATACAGCTAGGTGTCAGAACTTGAGCACTCTCGTACGAGGATCTGTACCGCACCGTTCGAGAGGTTGTATACGACCCTTGGGATCCTCGGCAGGGCGTAACTGCAGCATTAACTCAAGGGTGACGCTTTCGCTGAATCCCCATGCACTGAATTTGCACTTATTCCACTGCATTATTCGCTCCGATTTTGCTGCAAAACACCTCATTTTACGAACCGTAACGCCATCAACACGTCTCATTTTTCACGCCATATCTCGTTTATCACGCCATAACACCTCACTTTTCACGCCATAACGCCTCGCTTTTCCAGCCTAAACGCCTTTTTTCATCTCAAAATCGTCAATTTTTCCCCCCAGAACCATTGAACATTTTGGAAGAAAAAACTCCCCTATTTATACCCCCATTCTCCCCCAAATCTTTTTTCTTTCTCTTACTCACTTTACTCCATTTCCTCCAACCTATTACTACCTTCCTTCATCCCTTACTCCTTCTCACTCCTTTACTCCCCCAGAGACTCACACACTCTCCCCCCTTCACTCTCATCCTCTAGTCCCCTTTCTTCGTACACATCCGTCTTCTGCTGTTTTACCGTTGCTGATTTTCGACCGCTACTCTACGCCACCACCGGACACCACTAGGAGTTTTCCCAAAAATTTCCACACGTCTTCAAAACATAATACCATGGCCGGTTCGTTCACTCCCACTTCTCTTATTAGCACGCCGGTTCCCCCTTCCCCTGTAAACGCCGTTGACAGGATGCTAAATCCTTTCGACGAAGCCCTTCTGGCAGCAGTGCCATAAAATTTTCCCCCCGATCCTCTCTTTACCGAACCTCCACAAAACGACCACCCTAACCTTCAAACACAAGACGTATCAAACTCTCTCGACCCCGGGGATATCAAAATTCTTAGGGATAGATGCCGTTTTCCCAAGAACGTGCACATCAAACTCCCGACCCCCAAGAATCAAGGCCACCTGCCACATCCTGGTTACTTAACAGTCTACCAGGAACAACTCGAGGTAGAGCTGAGGCTCCCAATAGCGCCTCCTCGTCAACCTATCCAACCACTGGGATTTCAGACCCATATCCCAGCTGACCCCAAACGCACTTTGGGTCATTGCCGGCTTCACCTTTTTATGTAAATTACACGACATCCCCCTCTCTTTAAACACCTTTAGGATGATACTAAAATTATCCCCCACAAAGGGATTCTTTTACATCTCTCCCAGAACCGCAGGCAAACAGCTCACTTTGGGAAACCCTTCATCTATTCACGACTGAAAAAAGTCATTTTTTTTCATCCGATACCTCGACCCTCCTATGCCCCGGGGTCCATGGAACCTTATTAAAGAGAACCTAAATGTGTAAAAATGCCTCTCCCTTGGACTCCATCCATGCCCGGAGGCTCGTCGAATCGAACTTCCGAATAAACTTCAGTAACCAACCTGCCATCCTATCAAACAACATTTTGGCCTGGGCAGGACTGTTTCCTACCCACGACATCTTCCCGAGCTACGACCCTCAACAAGGTCATCATCATTCTTTTTTTTTTATATCATCATTTTTTCCTGACCTTTCATCTTATGCAGAGCTCGAACATAAGCATTCTTCAGGGGGTTGGTGTCCACCACGCCTGCCACTTGTGCGGGCACTTCAAACCAGCCCTCTTCATCAGCCAGCGGATCCTAATCCAACACCATCAACACGCCATCAGGGAGTGCCAAGGCTACACCTTCAACCTCCGCGCCCCTGAATCAATCCGAGGCAGTCAGTCTGCAGGAGAGACCAGCCGAGGAGGTAACTCTGGCTCTTCGGCCCACCGAACTCGAGCCGACTCGGGTTACGAGGAAAAGGACTTGGGAGGCTGCTGGCCTCAGGGAGGGTCCTTCTTCAGCCATGACCCTCTCCTCCACGTCATCGCCCCCGAGGCCTTCCGTTCCAGTAGCAAGGGTTCGGACCCCAAGGACAGGTTCTGGAAACGTCTTTCTATCCAAACAACTTATCACTTCATATGGTAAGGACCGCCGAACCTCATTCGTTCCCACTCCTTATTCCTTCTTCACTGTCCAGAGCTAACACTTTACTTTTTTTAGGTGATAAAAAATACACTCCCGAGGAGGAGAGAAAATGCTGCAGGGTCACAGGACGTGCCCTGGGGTCGACTGTCTGTCTACCCTCTTCCAGTGCCTCTCACCTCAGGGAGCTCTAATTTTTGACCCACCCCACCGATCGACATAAACGATCGGGCTCAATTCCCGAGGATGGCTCGGTAGCAGGCAAAAATAGTGGCATTGCCTCGGGATGTAGCCTATGTCAAAAGGCTCACCCCTCAACAGAGGCTGGACGAGCTTCACGTCAACCTGATGAACGTAAGTCTAACTAACCCTTTGTGAAATTCTCACTTTTTTGCACCTCGTACCTTAATTTATACAACTAACCATTTTGCCTTTTTTTTTTTTTTTGCAGGCAATTATAATTTTTGCCAGCCATCGCAGATTATGAGGACTCCTTCAACACTTCTTTTAACTCTATGAAGCAAGAGTTAGCTCACGCGAAATCCAGCGTGGATCAGGCAGTGAAGGAGGCTGGTAACGCCAATGAGATGAAATGCAACATCGAGGAGGGCATAAAATATGACGTAGTGGAAGACCGAGCTGACTGAGGTGAGGGACAAGTTTCGGCAAGCCGAGCTGGAGAAGAAGACCCTTGAAGTGGATGTTGGCAATCGTGACAAGAAGGTCGCAGATTTGGAGTAAATGGTTCTTCAACTTCATGAAGAAACTCAGCTGGCCGAGGCAAAGTTCGCTTCTCGAGAAGTGGAGCTGCGGATCGAAGGCAGGAATCAATTCGTGGCCTCAGTCGAAGCAGACGAGATGTTGAAGGAGTTTACAAAAAAGGTATTTTCCATGGGGTTCACACTGGCCTGTGACCACTTGGTGAAGAATCCTGATTTGTACTAGGGGCTGCCATACGATGCTTCCGTCACCGAGGAGGTCATCAATGGACTAGAGGCTCAATTCAGAGCCCCCGCTCCGATTCCCGAAACTTCTGGAACGACTCTGCTGATCCAGAAGTTTCGAACCCTGAAGCTGGGAGCCTACGAACCAAGCTTCCACTTTCGCTGCTCAGGCTGATATAATTTTGTTATAATAGTTAGGAACTCCCATTTTGTAATAGTTAGGATTTTTTAATAAAATTCCTAAACTTTTGAGAACTTTGTCTTCTCAATAAAAGCCTCGGCTTTTCTTTACTTTCAGCCTTATACCTGTCTTTCAATATCTTTATTTCCTGCATGTAAAACAAAAGTTTTATGATATAAGCGGGTAACAAACTTTCAACACTTAAGAATTTCAACATAAAAAATTGTCTAAGGATCCCTTTCATTTTGAACTTAAGCCTTGTTTAGACCCTTCCGAGCTGAGGCAAAAGAATTAAGTTTGGCTCCTTATGTTTGCCTTAGCCTTTTAATTTGAGTCAGACATTCCAAAGTCCAAGAAATAATGTTTCGCTTAAGCAGGGCACCCAAGCCTATTTGAGGATCGGATCCTCTTCAATTTCATTTTGCTTGGAGGGGGCTGCTTAGATTCTACCCTTGCGCTGAAACTGCTAGGCCTTGGCTCCCAATGTTTGCTTTTGTATTGAACTGGATCCGAATCTCTGAGGGTTGGAACAGCTCGAAATTGCAGGCTTTGGCTTGAACCGAACCTCTGAGGGTTGATGCACCTTTGGTTTTGCTTGGGGGGCTACTAAGCCTCTACCCTTGAGGGGGGACTACTAAGCCTCGGCCCTCAATCATTTACTTTTTTGTTGAACTGGATCTGAACCTCTGAGGGTTGGAGCAGCTCGAACATCTGACTATGCCTTGACCGAACCTCTGAGGGTTGGCGCGACTTTGTTTTTGCTTGGGTGGGCTACTAAGCCTTTGCCCTTGAGGGGGGACTGCTAAGCCTCGGCCCTCAATCATTTACTTTTTTGTTGAACTGGATCCGAACCTCTGGGGACTGGAGCAACTCGAACATCTGTGATTTGAAAAGGGACTTTCATTACATTCTTTGATAATATTTCTTCAAATTTACAATGTTCCACATTTTGGGAACATGATCCCCTCTCATGTCAACCAACTTGTAATAGTCCGAGGTGTGAGCTTCTATTACACGATAGGGTCCTTCCCAATTTGGATCTAACTTTTTAATCCCCTCTACACCACGCTTGCTTTATTCTTTCGAAGCACCAAGTCTCCGGGCTGCAAATACCGATGCTTGACCCTAGCGTTGTAGTGTTTAGCCGTGCCTTGCTTGTACTTGGCTTCCCGAATGGATGCATCTAATCTCTTCTCCTCAAGTAAATCTAGGTTAGCTCGCAGGGTCTCATCGTTGGATTCCAAATCACACAAGGATACTCGAGCCGAGGGTAGCCCAATCTTCGCAGGGATAACAGCCTCGAACCCATAGGCCAAGCTGAACGGAGTGTTTTCATTAGCCGTTCGAGGTGTGGTCCTGTATGCCCATAGGACACTAGGCAATTCCTCAACCCAAGCACCCTTGGCTCTTTCAAGTCGAGTCTTGAGTCCCTTAGTAGGGTTCAGTTGCACACTTCAGTCTGTCCATTTGCTTGTGGATAAATGACCGAGGTGAAGTGCTGTTTGATGCCGAGGTTAGCGCAGAAGCTCTTGAAAGACTCTCCTTCAAATTGCTTTCCATTATCAGAAATGAGTAGTTGATCAGTAGGGATACCGAATCGGCAAACAATGCTTTTCCAAAAGAATTTTTCTATTACTTTTCCCGAGATTGTAGCCAAGGGCTCGACCTCGATCCACTTGGTGAAATAGTCAACCGCTACTACTAAAAACTCAAGCTTGCCTATCCTTTTGGGAAGTGGGCCCAAAATATCAATTTCCCATTGAGCAAATGGCCATGGGCTCTAAATAGGAACCATATTCGAGCCGGGTCTTCGGGGTATTGGCGTATGTATTTGACACTGATGACACCACCGCACCAAAGTGTCTGCGTCAGAGTGTAAGGTCGGCCAGTAGTACCCAATTAACAAGACTTTGCGGATTAAGCTCTGGGACCGACGTGACTTCCGCATATGCCCTCATGCACCTCTCATAAAACATAGTTAGCTTCGGAAGGTGTGAGGCATCTCAACAGGGGGCACAAGTATACTTTTTTATACAAGATTCCGTCAATAAGGGTATACTTGGTGGCTCTGTACTTGATCTTTTTAGCCCCTGACAGCTTTGGCCTGATCCTCGGGGAGCTTCTCATTATTCAAATAATTTATTATGGGTTCCATCCAACCGAGGTCTGGTTGGACACTAGAAATTCTTTCAGAGAAGTCAACAGACCTGCGTTCTCGCAGTTCTACCAAAATCTCTTTCGTTAAATGCGAGTATATTGCCGAGGCTAGTTTTGACAGAGCATCAGCATGCGTGTTTCTTGTTCGGGCAATCTTAATGATGTCCACCTTTTTGAATTTTCCAATCCAGCTTTTGATCTCGGCTAGGTACCTTTTCAAAATCACGCCTCGAGCCTCGTAATTTTCTAGGCTTTGATTCCCAACTAGATGAGAATCTGAATGTATCTTTAAAGTTCAAGATTCCATCTGGTGGGCCATTTTCATTCCACAGATGAGGGCCTCATACTCAACTTCATTATTTGTTGCCTTGAATCCGAACCTCAGGGCGTAAGTGAGATAGTCCCCTTCTGGGGATCGGATTATTATCCCTGCCCCGGTTCCGGACTCGCAACACGAAGCTCCGTCAACATGATGCTCCCATGCGAGATCTTCTCCATTTTTTGCTCTTTTGCTGGATCAATCGCCGTGTGAGATCAACCTTCTCGATGTCACAGCTTTCTGTAATGAAATCAGCGAAAACCTGAGTTTTGATTGCTGTCCGAGGCCTGAATTCTATGTCAAACTCAAACATCTCCACAGACCACTTTAGCATTCTGCCCGAAGCATCTAGCTTGCTTAAGACATTTTTCAAAGGAAGGTTGGTCAAAATAATAATCTTGTGACCATGAAAATAAGGCTTTAGCTTCCGAGCCGACACCACCAACGAGAAGGCTGCCTTCTCAATCGGGGTGTAATTCCTTTCTAGACCTTGAAGCACTTTGCTTACAAAATATACAGGGCATTTGTTGCCTTGGTCATCCTGCTTCAATAGAACCGAGCTGACTGCCAGTTCGGTGATTGAGAAGTACAGGTATAGCGGTTCTCTTTTTTGTGGAGATGCGAGTTTCGGTAAGTTGCCCAAGTAAGATGTGTATTCTTTAAACTCCTCAAAGGCTTTATGAGCTCCTCAGTCCACTGAAAACCCTCAGTCTTCTTTATGAGCCGGAAGAACGGCAAGCCTCTTTCTACTGATTTGGACGGGAATCAATTCAGGGCCGCCATTCTACCGGTGAGTCTCTGAACCTCCTTAACCGAGGTGGGAGTTTTCATATTAATTATTGCTTGCATCTTTTCAGGGTTCATCTCGATTCTCCGGTGAGAGACAATGAATCCCAAGAATTTTCCCGAGGGGACCCCAAATGTATATTTTTTGGGATTCAACCTCATTTGGATGGATGTTAATGTCTCAAATGCTTCCCTGAGATCTTCAAGGGTTTCCTCATAGGTTTGACTCTTGACCACCATGTCATCAATATAGACCTCCATGTTTTGTCCTATTTGGGACTTGAAGATTTTATTGACGAGGCGCTGATATGTAGCTCCGGTATTTTTGAGTTCGAATGGCATCGTAGTGTTGCAGTACGTGACTCGGTCAGTGATAAAAGAAAGAGATTTTCTTTTCATCTTATCTGGCCATGTATATTTGATGGTAGCTCTTGAATGCATCTAAAAAATATAAAAAAAAATATAAAACCCAACAAATAAATTTACTACTGTATCGATCCGGAGGTACGGATAACTGTCATTTGGACAGGCTTTATTAAGATCAGTAAAATCTTGGCACATTCACCAAGAAAAATTTGGTTTTGTTACAAGGACTGGATTACAAAGCCAGGTGGGATACAATACTTCTCTAATCAATCTGGCCACTAAGAGTTTATCCACTCGGCTTCGATTATTAAGTTGCGCTCTGGACCGAAGAGGCGCTTCTTCTGCTTCACTGGTTTGTATGCCGGGTCCACTCCGAGTTTGTGCTCAATTATTTCTCGAGGGATGCAGGGCATGTCTTCGATGGTCCAGGCGAACACGTCCTTGTATTCAACTAAAAGCCTGAAGAGAATGGCTTTAAACTCCGCTGGGAGGGTAGCACAGATCTTAATTTTCCAATCAGGGAGGCATACTAGCTAGGATCTAGTGATACTTCCTCAATTTGAACCTCGTCTTGGGGCTCAATTTTTGCTTTGCCCTTCCCCTTGGGCTCGGGAGGTTCGGGGATCTCAGTAGCTCCGAGCCGGGGCTGCACATTCTCTTCCCCATCCCGCTGACTTATCAAAGGCTCTTCAAAGCCATCCCAGGTGGATAAGGCATCAAAGGTTTGTAAGTAAGTCTTGTCAGCAATGGACATCGTTTGCGATTCGGACCGCAGGGACATCATATAGCAGGCTCGGGCTTCCTATATGCTACTAATGACTGTTCCTTCAGATCCATCCCTCAACATGAATTTTATCCCAATATGGAACACGGAGAAAAGAATTCTGTAGGTGTATTGTGTGGGTCAGCCCAGGTCATATTGTAGGAGCTGTTCCTTTTGACGATGACGAAATTGGTCATCTCAATTCTGCTTCAGGGGAGCTCCAAGACACAGTGGGAGCATTATCGATCCCTCAGGCACGACCGAGTCTCTGGTGAAGCCAATCCAATGGAGTCTTGAAAGGTTTTATCAAAGAATCGTCCATATGCATTTTGACCCAAGCGTCCCAAAAGATTATATCCGTTGAACTTTCGGTGTCGACGAACACACGGTACATTTCATATCCAGCCACATTTATGTGAATCACCACGGGGTCATTGTGTGGCATTCGGCTGGAAACGAGGTCCTCGGAGATGTATCCGAGGCTCATGAATGGCTTCAGTCGCTTCTCCAAATCCTCGCCCGAAGGAATGCTCCGGACATATTTTTTCCTTGCATTGTTTGAGTCCCCAGTCGTCGGTCCTCCGGCTATTGTGTATATCACCCCGGCTATACGGATCTGTTCATCTTGATTTGCCGGGGGATTGTTTCTGTTCTGGCGGCCTCGGATCTACTGACGAAGCGGCGAGCGTGGTTGAGCCTGATTTCTTTGTTTGGCAATATTCCTTTGGAACTCTGCCGCAGTTCGGCAGATGAACTGCTGCAAATGTCCTTCTTGGATCACATCTTTTCGATTTCAACCTCTATAAGGTGGTTGCATGCCTCAGTATCATGGCCGTGTTGACAATGAAAAGCGCAGTACTTTGCCCGATCTCTTTTGTCCGAGGCTGACACCATTCGAGGGGGTGGCTCTAAGAGGCCTAGATATTGTACTTGGTATAAAATTTCCCTCCTCGATGCATTGAGAGTGTGAAGTCAGCATCGGATGGCTCCTTGTTAGTGGGGGTCGGTTCCCGATATTGTTGCCCTGGAAGACCACCCGGTTCCCCAAATGTGTGGCTTTGGAATAGCTCAACCTGTCAACGACCCTCAGCTTTTTGGAGGATGAGGGGTTCGGAGTCTTGAGGACTTTTTCTCTTTGTGTATCGTAAAGTTCTCTTTTTGTCTTGTTTGACTCTTCGCCCCGTATGAACTCCGATGCTCTTTCGAGGAGTTCAGAATAGAGCTCGGCATCCTTTTGGCCAGCTCGGCATTGAAGTTGTCTGGTCAGATACCGCTGCAGAAAGCAGCCACCAGAATTCTTTCATCAACATTTTTGATTTGGACCAACCACAAATTTATTAAGTGACTCATTGGACCTCTGCCGGATGTTCATGAGGTGCGATGTATCCTTTTGCAATATTGATTTACTCCTGAAGTGACCAAGGAAAGACTTTGCCAGGTCATTGAAATTGGCGATTGAGTTCGTCGACAGCTCCTGGAACCACTTCTGTGTCGGACCTCAAAGGGTGGTGGCAAACAACTTGCAGCGGGTCGCGTCACTGTAGCCATAAAGGCTAGTGATCGCTACCACGTGCTGCAGGTGATCTGACGGATCAGATTCTCCCTTGTAGTGGTCTAGGTCCGGCAGCTTGAATTGTATTGGAAGAGGTTCAATCTTGATAGAGATTGCGAATGGATCTCTATCAATTTCTGCCGTAGCAGAAGTATTTAGAAGTAAATTATTTTTTCTCAAAATCTCTTGGATCTTATTTTCAAGGCTCTGCTCCTCGAGCTGTTTTAAAACAGCCGAGGAGGGTCCTCTTGAACCAGATTTTTTCTAGGAATGGGCACCGAGTCTCTCGCGTCTGGTAATTTCTTTGATCCGCTCGTCTATGAGTGTGACTCATCAGATTGTTCGTTCGAGTGCGACTTTGTCAATTTGTGACGTAGGTCGGTTGGGCTCATGGCATCAATCGATTCTTTTCAGGTCGTCAGCCGGGGTCGCGTTTCTGTTCGGCTTGTGGAGTGCTGGCCGGTTCGAGCGCTCGGACTGAGTTTGGCTCTCGCGCTGCTACACGAACGCTCGGAAAGACTCGAAATGGTCAGCAATGTACTTCAGGGCATCATTCTGCTTTTGTTGAGCCTCGGTTGGTGTACCGACATTTTCTAGTTCATCGGTATGCACTACGAGGTGCTGATTGCTCGTCTCGGCGTCCTTGCTAGTAGTTCGGCTTGTTCCACGGTTCTTCATCCTCCTCAAAGAGAAAACAAACAATTCAAATGATTGAGAATTGATTGAAAGATATGGAAATCTGTCAATTCTCACAGACAGTGCCAATTGAAGAAGCTAGAATTAGATTCTAGGAGGAGAGAGAAAGTTCATATGGGAGAGCTGAATGTCAAGAGTGTATTTGATTATCTGAGTTTCGATCCTTTTTAATAGCACCCAAACCCCTTATTTATAGATGTACATAAGGAGGCATAAGGCTATTTCTATGCTAGTTCAGCCGAAGCTGAATTATATAATTGCCCTTAATGAAGCTACCACGTAGGCAATTCTAGAATAATTTAGGTAAGATGCTATGTGTCACTAATCCACATCATCAATAAGCAAGACTACTTGGTAACTAGCAATTGATCAAGATAACGAAATTTATTTATTTTTTCCAATTTCTAAGCAAATTGGAAAATATTTCTATTTGCAAATTTCTTTTTAAGTTCGACTTTGAAGAAAATCGGATTTTATGTCTTCATTTCTTCAAGAAATACTCTAAGCTATAGAATCTGCACTTCGGAAGTGTTAATCCTGCAGCTGTGATAATTTTCTGAACAAAACAAAACATTTCCAATAGATCTTACAAAGTAATATCCAATTTCTAAGCTAAACTCGAGTATGAAATATGGTTGAGGACCTCATGGTATGTAAGTCCATTTTTGTCTTGATGTTTTATTCTGTTTGGTGGCATTTTGTTCGGAGCTTATGATCGAATTCGGCCCAATAATTAATCGAGTCTAGTTTAGTTGAGCTAATGTTGTCAGTAATTTTTTATTACCGATTTGTACATCATGCATTTGCATTGCAAACACCAATATGTCCTAACAAAAAATATGTTGATCAAAAGACCAAACAATACTAATTTGCCAATTTTCTCAATTTCTCTTATGTTCTTGACCTTTTTCCATCCTAGCAACTTTGTCTTGAACAGTTTGGACTATCTTCTTCAGAATTTGATCTCCTGCCAAAGTAGTTTGTTGGAATACCTTAAGGTTCTAGCATACCATATGTTGTAGATGGATGCCTGCAGAGATAGCTTTCCAACATAGTCTGCAAAATTTTTATTCCCAGAACCAACTCAACAAGTGAAGTTCTTGAGACCAGTTGTAAGCTCTGATTCGCATAGCCATGACATTCCTCCAAATATCATAACGTTAATAGGACATGCGAAGAAAAGCTGTTCAACTAATTCTGGATGGTTATGAAAAAATAAGCATTCATCATCATCAATCAAGCTCCAAGACTTTAATCTGTATCTTGTAGTTAGCTTCCTTTGCAAGCCACGTTATAAAAGCACATCCAGAAATATTACCGGAAAACCAGGTTTCAATTTGCCAGTTCCCTTTAGGATAAGCAATTTTCAATTTGTTATAAGCAGAGTTTGAATTGTACATACCAGTAGCAGCAGCCTTCCCAAATCACTTCATCACTTTTATCACGATGTGGAACAAATGAAGGTGGAGTATTCCTGATCAGTTCAAGAACTTGATGTGATCTTCTTCTACCAGTTGGTCATTTCCATGTTCCACCATCAATGCTAGTAGCTACACAGGCTTGTAATGAGCTTCCAAAATTAGTAATAATTGACATTTTAAATTTATCCAACAGTATACCCACTTGATGCTTATCATGGGTTATGCCATAGTGAGGTTGATTTCCCATCCCCAACAGCATACTGCACTAGAGGTTTGGCAAGTCTTCTTGGCTGCAACATTTTTCTCCAGCTCCAAGAGCAATCATTGGGTATTTTAATATCCCAAAGAGATTGGCCTTTTAATAAGTAACTATGAATCCAAATAATCCAGAGTGTATCCTTCATGATACATATATGTGCCATATGTGTCTGATGATCAAACTTTTATTCCATAAAGTCAAGTCTCTTAAGCCTAACCCACACTCCTGAATTGGCTTACAAACATTAAACCAGGCTACCTTTGCCTTATGAGTGTTCATTTTTACTTCAGACCACAGGAATGCAGCCAGAGAGCTTTCAATTCTTATGATAATCCCCTTAGCTAAGATGAACAAGCTGGCCCAGTATATCTTTATATTTGTTAGGATAGATTGAATCAACTAAAGTTTGCCCCCATAACCGAGTTTTTTGTTTGCCCAGTTTTTGAATCTGGTCGGTCATCTTATCAACCACAACCTTATAGTCTTTGATAGGAAGTTTGGTTGAAATAAGAGGTACTCCTAGGTATTTCATAGGCAGTTGACCCTTACTCATTCCCATAGTATCATAAAATTCCAACCAGGTGTCATCAGTAACTCTGGCAGTGAACAAGTTACATTTTTGAAGATTTGGATTGAGACCAGACATTAATTCAAACTAATCAAGTGTGTGTTTGAATATAGTTGATGACTGTTGTGTTCCAGCAGAGAACAAGAACAGATCATCAGCAAAAATAAAATGTGATATTCCCAATTGATTACATTTAGGATGATATTTCAAACTCAGACTTCCCAATGTTGTTCTGCAATAGTATAGGGAATACCTTCATAACTATGGAGGGACAGGATCACCAAGTCTCAATCCCTTCTTACCTTTGAAGTAGCCAACAATTGAGCCATTTAGATTTACTGAGAAGCTTGCTGTGGTTACACATATTTTGATCCAGTCCATGAAAGTGTCCGGGAACCCCATAAGCTCCATAGATTTGAAAAGAAACACCATTTATCTGTGTCATAAGCTTTCATAAGGTCAATTTTTAATGCACATCTTGGCTTCCCAGTTGATCTTGTGTATCCCCTTATAAGTTCATGCAATAGGAGAACATTATCAGCAATGGCCCTGCCCTTCAAAAGAGCATTTTGTCTGTTGTTGATCAAGGAGGGAAGGACATTCTTGATTCTCTCAGTTAGGACTTATAATAAACATTTGTGTATGATGTTACAGCTGGCTATGGGTCTGTAGTCCTTCATATAAGATTGTTTAGGTATTTTAGGGATCAAGATCAAAATAGTTGAGTTGAGAGGTTTATACATCCTCGTTACTTGGAAACAATATCTAATAGCTTTCATGACATCCTTTCCAACTGTCTTGCAATTCAACACAAAGAAATCTACTGTATATTCATCGGGTCCAAGAGTTGTACCTCCCTTCATGGAAAATAAGGCCTGCTTAATTTCTTTAGACATTAGACACTGGTCTAGTTAAGAGCTGCTTTCTTTTTATAGTGATCTGTTCATTAATAATATCCTATATAAATGAAAGATCAACTTTTCTATGATCAGCGAAAACTGATTCTAGAACCTTACAGCGTCATTCTTTACTTCTTCATACTCATGGAGCCTGGTCCCTTCATCTTTCTGGATTGATAAAATTCTATTCTTGGCTTGGTGCTGAGCTACATAACTATGGGAAAATGAATATTCATATCACCTTCTTAAATCCACTTTATTCTTGATTTGTCTTTGTAAAACTGTTCCTCAACTTCTCTGGTCTCCATATAGGACAGCTTTTGTTGTTTCTCCAAATTTTGTAGGTTCCATTAAATGGATCATTCTAAAGCAGCAGTTGAGTTTGACATAGGTTATCCTTTTCTTGTTGCTCCCTTAAACTGATGGAGCTAAAGTGCTTCTTGTTCAGCACTTTCAAATCCCCTTTAGCATCTTCAATTTCAGACATAGAATATCTAACATAGGGTCATCTTTTATGCTATCATTCCATCTCTTTTTCTGCACTTCATGAAAATTGGAATGCTTCATTGAGAATTGATTAAACTTGAAAGGTTTGGGACCAGTGTTGATGCAATCTTTCAGTTTCATTATAGTTGGTGAATGGTCTGAAATCCCAAGATTAAGGAATTCAACTTCTACATGGTAGAAACTTTGGTACCAGCCATCAATACCTATCATCCTGTCCAGTTTGCTGTATATTCTACTTCCATTCTTTCGAAGATTGCACCATGTCAGAAAGAAACCTTGAGCAAGAATGTCATCAACATCTAACAATTCAACACAATTATTGAAGTCTTCCATAGCTGCAAACTTGAATCCATCTCCACCAACTTTTTCATTACATATTTGATTATATTAAAGTCACCAACCAGAAGTCAAGGTTGATGAATGGTTATTCTTTGTAGAGTTGTAAGGTGGCTTCACAGATCTTTCCTTTTATCATCATCATTAGAAGCATATTAGATTAAACTAACAAAGCAGAATTTCTAAACATAATATCAATACTACAAGTGATGGCTTGGGGTGGCAAGCAATACAATCAACTTCCACATTTTCAGGATTCCAGCACACAGTTATCCTACTAACCCCAGTAAACTGAGCATTATGAAAATACTTCAACCAGGTGTACAGTAATCCACTATACTACTAATATTTTCCTGTCTGACCTTGGTTTCAGTGATGCCAAGGACTGAGATTTATTATCAACAATTAATCTATAAACTTCAGATTGTTTAAAGGGTTCATTAAGTGCCCTTATATTCCAAGAACTGATCAAAATCATTTAAAAGGAGGGGCGGAAGAGTTACGCACCACAGAGTACTTTGCATTCTTCTTTTTTAACTCTCGTACTTCTTAAATGCGGCTGCTGCTACTGTGTTACTGGTTTCACCACTGGAACAACATCTGGAATAATACCCCGACAGATCAACCTCCTCAGCCAGCGCACAAAACTCATTATGAGCAATACTATAGGATTAGAATTAGTAATCAGCATCATTTTTCCATCTTCCTTCTCCTTCTCAGATATATCCTTTTCCCCCATAGAGGAGTCTCGTTGAATTTCAACATTTGTAGTGCTTATTTCAGGTTTTTCCATCTTCTGGCTGCATTCTGGTACATCTTCGTTTGGTATATTTTTAGGCTCTAACACCTCCACCTTGTTCTGCATCCCAATGTTGTCACATTCTTTATTGACTACTTGTTTAGGGATCCAAACGTTCTGGAGTTTTTGTCGTGGCTTCTTACTACATTTTTGTTCCAGATGGCCAAATTTTTTACATGATTTACACAGTAAAGGTACCCACTCATACTCCACCTTCTGTGATAACACCTGTCCTGCTTTGGACATAACTGGGATTTCTTTAGGAAGCTCAGCCTGTGCATCAATCTCCACACATATCCTATCAAAATATAGTCTCACCTAAGAAGCTGTCAATTGATCAGGGTGTAAAGGGACCCCACAAAACTGTAGCCAATTTGCTCAAGACTTCTTCTGAGTAGTAACGGAATTTTAGATCAGGGAATCTATTCCAGATAGGAATCCTAGTGATTTTAGCCTGTGTAAGATTCAATTCTGGTGACCAAACCCTCATATAAAATTATTTTACCCCCTCCGTCCCATTTATATTGTCACAGTTTCTATATTGAGATTTTTCAATAAAAATGTCACGTTACAAACATTCAAAATATTCTCAACTCCAATAATTAATGAACTCCAACAATTAATTCATCATCTATCTTTCCTATCTCCTCTCTCCTCTCTCCTCTCTCTTCCCAATAAAAAGTCTCCAATTGCAAATATTTGTCCTTTAATATATGAAGTCAATGAAAACATTTGTGAACATTTGGTAGAAATATTTAGTTATTTAAAATTTTATGCAAATATATAAGGTGATAATTAAATTGAGACGGAAGAAGTATTATAAAAGTGATCCAGTACCTTGGCTTGCATTTCAGCAGATTCAAAAACCAACGACAAAGAACCAATTCTTCAGCATCACCATATCCACTTTGCCAAATTCCTTCCAGACTATATCCACAAATTTTCTCGTCACCTAGAAAGGGGGTTTGGTTCCCAACACAAAACCGATTACCATATATTTCCATTTATCTATCCTATTCTGAACATCTTCACTAGAAATATGCACTAGTTATCTTCTGATCTACAATGGTTTTAGGATCCAAAATTTCAGAGCGAGACCACCAGGATTATGGGTAGAAGTTTTCACCACATTAGCCCACGACCTAGTAGTAGTAGAATTCAGTTTTGTTTCAGGATTGGCTCCGGTCAGAGTGGGAAATTCAGACAGATCAATCACCAAATTTCCTCCTGTACATAAATCGATCCAAGAAACATTCTTAAGGCTCCCAAACGATTCGAATTTATTCCAATGAAGTCCTTCTTTATGATAATTTTGGATAACTCAATCATCAAGACGTATATGATGAAAACAGAGAAAACTTGGAAGAACGCCTCAAAGCCTCCTAGTTTACGAAACAGAAAATGGAAAAAGGAACCATCATTCAATTGCAAAGAGAAAGGAGAATCGGACAGGCTAAAGAAATCTACCCTATTGGAGCTTCAAGGCTCAGCAATGGCAAAGAAGAAGATGCTGTACATTAGCAAGCGGTTATTTTCTCCCAGCACACTATAGCAAACGTGCTCTCCAAGTTTCTACCTAGATGCAAAGCTACTTTGTTAAGCCTAATTATTTCAGTTTTTCCTTTTGCTTTCAAAAAATAAAAATGAGAAGATGCATGTCACATGTGTAAAAATGATGTTAGAAATTTAAATAATACACACATAATATGCATCCACAACCGATAATGTATAAAAATTTTCTACTTTTAACGGTACATGGAAGATTAATCAATTCTACAAACAAAACAAAAGGTGTCTCACTATGGTAGAACTTGACTAATTAATCTTTTGACTCTTCAACTAGTTCACCCTCTAAAAACTAACAATTGATATTACACACGCTATCATATAAAATATTTTATTTACATAAACGTGCTTAAATTTGTATTAGCATGACCAGAAGGAGCCCCTAAAATGTTTTCATGTTCAATTAAAATGTAGTGAAATGGAATCCAATTAAGTCCAAATGTGAGGTATTTTTTTTAGAGATGCTTGTTTTTTTCACTTGAACTACCCGTTGGGACCAAATTAAGAGTTCCTTAAAAACATCAAAATAAACACACCTAATTTGTCAGTTTAGATATTACCTTGCAAATTGAAGATGATACTAATTATTTTTATTCTTTTAAATAATGTGGTCTGCCTCACACAGCAAAAAGTTTAAAACGAACCAATTTCACAGGGGACAAACATTTGTCATAAAAAAAAGAGCCACAAAAAAGAGTTTAGAAAATAATGATTTGCTGGCAACTAATATACAATCGGGCAAAAGGAATAAAATACGACGCTATTATTTGCTGCACGGAACTATTAAATTAACTTGTTAATTAAAAAATAACTTGATAATATAGCAGTCCTGTTCAAATGTCGTTCAAACCTCGATTTCGAAATAAGGAAAAAAAAATGCTCCATTTGTATTTCCAAAAAAATTATTTTTGGTTAAACAATAAATGTGTCTGGATAAGGAAATTTTTCAGTATATCTATATAAAGTGACAAAGTTAAGCAAAGCTACACGAGATTGAGAGTGGGCAATTATCCCCTCAACTTTCAAAAAATTGAAATTTAGCCTAATAAATTCTAGAATTTTTAAATTTGTCTTATAATTGCCCCCTAAATTTCTTGACATTAGGATCCGTTTGAGAAAAATGAAATATGAAATCTGATATTTTAACACTGAAAATTAAGTGTTAAAATTTTAATTCACTAAATACATAAAGTTATATCTGTTTGATAATTAGATGAATTTAAGTACTGAATTAAAATATTTTACCCTGCATCTATTATATAGTTCGATGATAATCAAATATTTTATTTTATAGTAGGTTAATTTTTTAAATATCATATTTTTAATACAAATAAAGAAGGATAGTTTATTAATATAGAATATATATGAGAGAGAAAGAGAGATATGTGTCCAGAAAGAAATATAATATGTGCAAGTATGTGTTTATATGTGAGAGAGGAAATTTAATGTGTGCAAGTGTGTGATTTTGTGTGAGAGAAAAGAAATATGCAAGTGTGTATTATGTCTGAGAGAGAAAGAATAGTGTATGAAAGTGTGTAGTGTGAGAGAAAAGGTACGTAGTGTGTTCAAATGTGTATCTATGTGTGAGAAAGAATGAATATAATGTGTATAAGTGTGAGAGAGAATGAATATAGTGTCTGTAAGTGTGTTATGTGTGAGAGAGAAGAAATATACTGTGTACAAGTGTGTGTTTATGTGTGAAAGCGAAGGAATATAGTATTCATGTATGTGTGTGAGAGAGAATGAATATAGTATATGCAAGTGTGTGTTTATGTGTGGAAAAAAAATGAATATAGTGTGTTGAAGTGTGTGTTTACGAGTATGTTTGTATATATAAAAGAATGGATGTTTGAATGTAAAATAAAGAAAAATTGAGTAAGTTTTGCTATATTAGTAAAGAATTCAACAAAATTAAGTGATAGACTTTTAACTTAAATTTTGTATAGAAATTAAATGACACTTAATATATTCAAAGGTAAGAGAATTTCGTTATCAAATGCACTTAATAAAAAAAACACTCAATGAATTAATTTTAAACACTTAATGTGGTTATCAAACATCCCCTTAGTCTCTTTTCATACCTTGCCCCTTAAAAAACTAAAATATTTTTAATCATCCCTTTATCATGCAACATGTATTAATATTTCATATACAAAATATGCTAATTCATCATAAATAATATTCATAATACATAATTATCATAGTTGATTAGTTATTGTAGCTTGTTTTACTATAAATTGAATTAAATTCTAAGCTACCAAATTTAGCTAATTATATTTTTATTTATCATTAATATAATTTTTCCCTTACATTATAGTAAAAAAAATTTTGGCCCCCATTGACCATGGATGATAACCTGGCTTCGCCACTGCAATAAAACCACTGATGTGTCACTAAATTTTAAAAATAAATAATATAATCTGACCGAGTATCTAAAATTCGGGGCTGGTAATTCCATAAATCTTGTCACGTGGGGTGACTATGACAAGTGATTCTAAATTTGTAGTTTGTAAATCATTTTTTGAACAAATTTCCTCTAATAGTCACTAATCATAAGAAGCAATGGCAGTAAGACAAGTATTGATGTGCTATAAAAAAATAAAAATAAAAATAAAAACTCTTCTGACTTATAATTTTTAATGGTCTTAAAAGATAAGTTTCAATTTTTTGTGACTTATAAAAATTATAATTTCATGTCACAAATAATGGTGTGACTTTCATTTTCAAGTCACAAATAGGAGTTGTGACTTTCTACATGGTAACCCCTATTTATGGATCACAAAGGGTTATAAAAACTACATGTAACTACTAAATGATAGTCACTGACTCACCATCTACAAAGTTACAAATAAGTTACAAAATTATTTAGTGACTTAAAAATGGATGTCATAACATTATTTGTGACTTGAAAATATTGGTAGTGGCTTGTTTTGGGCGTAGTGTTATCAAAAAAAAGTTTGTATTTGTGACCTCTAAAATAATACAATTCACAAAAGTTATATATTTTTGTAATGATGTATGGAGAAAAAAAATGGAAAGTAAAAGAGAAGAGATACAATCTAAATAATACAATTCACAAAAGTTATATATTTTTGTAATGATGTATGGAGAAAAAAAATGGAAAGTAAAAGAGAAGAGATACAATCGGATTGCAAAAACTTGGTGGACAAAATTTTAAAAAATGAGAAGGATGAATTGAAAATTGAAGCCATACTGAAGGAAATAGAGGCCCTTTTGTTATACGCAAATTCTTGTATGTTTTAAAGTGCATAATGCACCTAGATACAAAGTATGCGGATTCCACATGAGTCCCATAATAGGTCTCATCATTGGACTCACATATTTTGTGTCTTGGTGTATTATACATTCTCATCAATGTATAAAGAATTTAATTGTTTGATAAGTGCTTTTTTTTTTTTTGGTATATTCATAGATTAGGAAATAGCTTAGCTCACTTCTTAGTAAAATTTGCCATCAAACTTTCACAAAATAGAAAATCGTACAATTAATCTTCTATAAATATGAATTTTATTTTATTAGTCTCTCGTATTTGCTGCAATTGAGTATGAATTTTTGCTTTTGCAACTCATTTCTCCCATGCCGGAACAAAACTTCAAACCGAAGCATTGGCTCTTCTTAAGGGACTACAGCTATGCCTTTACAAAGGATACACAAACATAGAAATGGAGCTGGATTCTCAAGTTTTAGTAAATTCTATCAATCAAGTTGCCAAAATTCCTTGAAAATTTTATATTCAATTGCAGCAAATTCTCATATCAACAGTATATTTAAAGTCTCTTATAATCATGTTTATAGAGAAGTAAACTCTCTAGCTGATTATATAGTCAACTAGAGTTGTGACAATTGCTATACAATGATTAAAAACTAATCTTGTAAGCCTCCCCAATTATGCCAAATCACTTGTTTCATTAGATGGGGTTGATGTAATTATATTAGAACTAAAAGGTAATTTAGGGTTAGGTTTTTTTTATTTCAAAAAATCTATACTCTAGGAGATTAAGGTATTACGTCTCCCTCCTTGTACTTCTTTTACTATATTAATAAAATTTAGGATTAATACCCCCTACCAAGAATGGTGGTTAGTTAGCTAACTTTAAAAATAAAAAAAATAAAATAAAAAGATCTCTCATATTTTAAGTAATAAATATTAATCCCTCACAATTTGAAAATATATAATTTTAGTCCCCCAACAGATATCCATCAGTATTTTGGATGGAAAAGCTAGTAAAGGACTAAAATTAAATATTTTCAAATTGTTAAAGACTAAATTCATCATTTGAACTGTGTTTAAGTTAGAATAATCTCGTTTTCTCCATCTCTAAGTTGAGCTTTCATGGTAGATAGACGAGGCTGGATGAGTTGGCCTGTAAGCGCCACAAGAAAATGTTTGCACTGACTTTTTGGGTTAGCGGTTATACCTCTAAACATGTTTTTTTTTTTTTATTTTGATTGCAATCTTGGACTCGGATCTGAAAAAAAAAAATCAAAAACTCGGAAGTGCCCGAACGAGCTTGGACAACCGGGTCTTCTTCCTCCCATTTTTCATCAAATCACAAATAAAATTTGATAATTTATTTCAAAATGATCCTCTCAATAAAAATAAAATAAGATAGTGGCATGAATTTAAAGTAAAACTAACTACAAAAACGTGAATTCAAGTTAGAAAATTCACAATTTTAATCATGGAGTTTATCACAATTTCAACATCAAAACATAATTAAATTTCATAAGATTGCAATTAAAACTCTTAAAAACATATGAAAAACAACATAATATGTTTAAAACCACACAAACATGACCAATCAAAACAAGTCAGAAAAAAATAATATGAAGATGGTCATAACGGCAAGAAGCATGACAGTGCTCATGTAATGGGGTTTGGACTAAAAAACTCAGAAAAGTTCTATTTTCTTCTTATTTTTTTTCTAATTTTTCTTATTTTTGTTCTTCTTCTCTTCTTTTGTCTTTGGTGTTTTTGTTTTGTCACGGAAGCTCTTCTTTGAGAAGAACGGGAAACAAGATTATCCTAACTCTGGACATTTGAAATGTTAAATTTTAATTCCTAACAATTTGAAAACGTATATTTTTAATCCGTAACATTTTGAAAATGCATAGTTTTAGACCTCCACCAGATTTGTTTTCAACTCTACTCCTGAGAAAAATGAACACATGATAATCACAAGCGATTTTTCATCCAAAATACTAACAGACGTTTAATGGAGGCCAAAATTATATATTTTTAAATTAAGAGTGACTAAAATTTATTATTTTAAATATGAATGACTAATAAAATAAAAGTCATAATTGTGAAAGACTTATTGTATAATTTTCCCTTCACAAATTACAAAGTGAGGGTGTGTATCTCAATAGGTTTCTTATTGATTTGACTTTTATTTTTTTAGTGGTAAGATCAATTAAGCAAAGAAAGAAAGAAAAATCAGATGTGACCAAATGGGAGGGCTATTTGTGTAATTTTGTCAAATTTATCTGGGCTTCACTTTTATAGGATCTGAACTTGGGCCACACAATATTCAACCAAAGATCCAGCTTTTGCATATCGTTTTTGCCTAGTTGAAGTCTTGAAGTACAAAGAACCAAAACTTTCTATTACGATATTAACTCGACGCTAGACGCATATATGTTCTTTCCTTCAGCTGGGCCAATACAAAAGGCTGCCTGGTCTATATTTTGCATAACGACTTAATTAAAACAATATGTAAATGAGATTGATTATTTTGATGATTGAAAGTTAAACTGTCATTAGCATCTTCATTAGGTATGCGATGATTGGAATTTCTTACATCCTGGCAAACAATCAAATCTAGAAGCGAGATGAAATGATCTTATTAAACCTTGCAATATGTTCTTTTATTTTAAATTTTCAATTTGTGATTTGTAGGTTAATAATTGAATGCTTCTTTAGCAAAATTCACTATATTTTGATACATCCATCTACTAGCTTAAGGCCCAAACTTGTAGATATGTGTTCTTACTGGTCACTCTACCAAACAAGCAAGGAATTGTTGGAAGTTGACTTACAAGGTATTCGACTTTTGCGAATTAAATAATATTTTTTCTTGGATTGATGAATTTACATAAAAAATAAAATAAAATTTACTTATTTTTTAAATAAATTTGTAAAGGTAAAACAAATGAATTTCAGATTCACACAAATTAAAAGTTACTTAAAATCATTCCTTACACAGTTTTTTATTTTGATAAATTTAAAACTTATTAATTTTAATTTTAAAAATTACTCTAATAAATTGATAAATCGTTAGTAAAATTCTTTTATCCCAACACAGAGCGTCTCATGTTTCTTTCACCTCATAAATTAATAAAGAGAGATAACAAACTAAGGCCTCTGGTGATGTCAAAGAATGAAGATAAGGCAATAAACCACCGTCGCTTTGCAGATTGAAATAACTATTGTTGGAATGTATCGACCGCACCAAAATGTGTTTCACGACAGAGCTTAATTTTATTGGTAATAAGAACATAGAAGTTCGTGATTCACCCAATTGGAGAAGGCAATTAAATAGAATTGACGGACCATCCATTCATTCAATGATTATTCTATCTAGATGCATTAACTATTGGAAAATTTAGTTAGAATCGATCTTTAGCCCTGTCTTGTATAGTCTGTAGCCAAAATTAAATTTTAAATAATTTTGTTTATATCAGCTGATATTATAAATTTTTAAAATTTAATCTATACTACAATATCTACAAATGAAACCGAAAACCGAATCTAGCTAAGTATTTGCCTTAACAATTTATGCAGGAGGAAATTGGAACTTTTAAAAGTTTTCCACTATTAACGGGAATTGGGAGGAATAGGATAAAAAGTGAAAGACAGCGTACAAAACTTTCCACAAGATTCCAAAACCAAAAAGTTAGGTTTTGCATTTGGATCCAAACACTTGGTAAAGGATTTGGAATTCATTTTCTCGAATAATTTTTAGGTTTGAAATTAATAAATTTTAAATTTACTTGAATTAAAAAATATAAAGAGAATGATAATAAATAAACTCTAATTTAGATAAATTTGAAATTTATTTGTTTAAAGTTTACAAATTCTTCAAAAAAGTTGGTAAATGTTAAATCATTCGCCAATTCATTAGAAAAATTCTTACGAGTTCTTGATATAGTGTCATTAACTCCTTAATCTATATTATTCCACATCACTTCACATCACCTAAGTGGGTGATGTACAGTAATATGGATTAAGGAATCCACAGCACTATATCATAAATTTAGTCCATGTAAAACTTTTCTCCATTTATCTATCTAAAAACAACCAAATACTTTTCAAATTGGCTTTAATCTGCTTGACCAATCCTAAGTTTATTTGAAAATTACACATTTCCATAAAACACTTGGCTCAATTAAAATCGTTCATTTATTCAGAGAATCTGTTGTATATCTATGTTAAGACCCGAAACTAGGATCCATCCTGGCTGAAAAAGTATACATTTAGGGACCAAATGGCCACCAAGCTTGAGGCTCCTTACATGAATAAGTTGCGTATACTTTTTATTTTTAGGTAGAAGTTCTACGGTCTCGTTAATAAATTATATAATTAACTTTAAAAGATTGTATAATATAATTTATACTACATAGACTTATAAAATACAATAAAATGATATAGTAAATGAACTCTAAAATTTTCCTAACACTCTTCCTATGATTCTAAATGTAGGATGAGAAAATGGACAAATAATGGGAGAGGTTTAAGAAGCATAGAGACCAAATGGGAAATAAAGCACATGGATGATGGGACTGGGCTATGGCCCTAACAACATCAATCTTTATCAATTTAAACCGCGATTCAATTATTTACTTAGTTTCCAAAAAAAGAAAACCATCATTCAATTTCCGTATTTGTTAAACCTACCTATGGAGGGATTTGGATATATTTGAATTTGAAATCCAAATTCATTCTAATTTATTCAAACGAATTAAGGTATTTAGTTGAAAATTTGAAATTCACTCACAAGTGAGAGTGAAATTTTAATGAATAAATGCGTGAATTTAAATTCACCTAAATTTTATGTTATTTCAAATTCACTCAATTCAAATTCATTCATTTCAAATCTTTCCTACAATAAAAATCTGCCTATCCAAATGCAACCTAAATTAGCCCTACATATGTTTATAATCGAAAGAACTTTTCAAAAAAAAAAAAAAAAAATACTATAATGTCCTCGTCTCCTTCAAAAATAATACAACACATAATATAAGATCGAATTTGTATAAATATTTATTGTCTAACTTAATTTGTTTTTTTCATTCACTTTTGTATCCTTAATTAAGTATGGTAGTGAATAGTAAAAATATGGAGTTTGCAAATTTAGGGCGCACAGATACATTAGAAAAAACTAATTGAGTGAAAATTTGAAAAGTGATTTAAGTTTTCTTCTATTTTTTATAACATTGGTAGAAGAGGGTAAATTATCACCATTTCCGAATTACACAATCCACCTTACGAAACTTCTATAGCCTAGATTACTGAATTTGGTTAGCAAAAACTACTAGCTATTAAGCTAGATAAATAGATTGTGGTACATTCTCCCCACAACAATTAATGTAGGGCAGAACAGAATGAATTTTTTTTTGGTGGGGAGGAAAGAGAATAAAAGTATATGAGAATGGACCGTCCGATGTGTAAAACTCTCATTATATGCAAGGTTCGGAAAAGTGTTAGAGCATTTCATTTATAATCCTTATCTTGTATTTTTTCCATGAGACGAAAATTTGGACTTGTGACCTTCATGTTACACAACCGAAAAATATTTTACTAAAATATAACTGTATGGAATAACATTTAAATAGTAACATAATGACTTTTTTATTAATTAAAATTCTACTAATGATTTATTTTTTTAAAGAAAGAATAAATTGAGTTATGATACTATTAACTTAATTGAGTAATTTATAGACACCCTAATCGTTAATGGTATAAACTTTTAATCATCAACTATTAATTATCAAAAAGTAAAAAACTTAATTTGTAAATTATTAACATAGAAAATTAATTATTACACTACATATTACAAAAATATGTTAGACACTTGTAACTAATAAATGATTCAAATTAAGGCCTTTAAACAAATAATAGATCATAAATTCTTTTAGTAGAATAAAATATAAGGAGATAATATATTAACTTAGTTTAATTTGAAGTGAGGCTATGTACACCAAAATTTTACTATAAAAACAATGAACTATTCAAAAATAAAATAATGGTTTAACAAGACTAAGTTGATATTTCAGCATGAATAAGTTAATAAACTAGTATGAAAAAGGATAAAAATGAAAAAAAAAATTATTTCTACAATAATTGAGGCAAAAACATGATTCTCAATTTAAAGATGAGATTAAAAGAAATATAAAGATAGTAAGAAAAGTATAGTTGAAAAAATGTCTTAAAAGGGTTAAATCATATTATAATTTTGATTAAGTAGGTTTAGATATGAGTTATTTTGGTTTTTTCATAATTGCATAATATTTTAGGAGTCTAAAACCTAATTTTGTAAGGGTATAACTAAAATTTTAAAAACTTTAAAGTGGAAAAACATAAAAAATAAAACTTTGAATACAACAATATAAAAAAAATTGGAGGGTAAATGTTATACTTTTTAATAGCCAACCCTTCTAAACACACATAACCTACATAGATCCCCAAAGATTTTGGGTGGCCTATGAGGCTAGTGCTACTTGTTTAGACAATGAGAGATTTTGTGAACAATCCTTAATTATGCTTTTGGTAAACTTTGCAACAAAGTGCAAGAAAGATAATTAATGTTATTTGGACAATAAACAATAAACAATAAACTTTATCAACATTACTTTAGATTGTGGTTTGGATGGATGCATTTGAATTGTAAGAAAGATTTTAAATTAATAAATTTAAAATTGATGACTATAATATGACATGAAATTTAAATAAATTTTAAATTCATTATTTTTAAATAACCTATGAAAAGTTTAGATTTAAAATCCAAATCTATTTCAATTCTTCCATCCAAACACAACCTTTATAATTTCAAAGTATGTAATCGAAGCAACAAAAGGACAGACATCATAGCTGCAGACAACCCAATTGAAATCTAGAAAATGTAAAGAATGCAATATAAATCAAAGGTAATTCAAAAATTAAAGACACTTTAAATAAATGTGGTTAACTAATTTAATCAATAGCAGCGGACAATATTTAATTTTGAAGATTATGGAGTTTCAAGCTGAATCATGAATTTTTGAACAACTTGAGTATGATAAACAAAAGTGGCTAAATGCACACCTAAATGTTATGTAATAATTTTTCAGAATCGTCTAGAATTGCAAAAGCCCATGATGTGAATAAAGAAAATTACCCCTTCCAAGAATGGGAAATCAAGGATTGTCTAAGTGATAAAATTAATCGGATGACGAAGTGCAATTTAGATTGTAAAATATGTCTCTTATGAACTATTAATTATGGATTAAAGTCACTATAGAATAGAGAGAAATATATATATTTTTTAAGGGTGATAAAATTAACCTTTTCTCAAATCATATGCCAGAATTCGACTCTTATTGCTATTATAGTAATATTCTGTTCTTTATTTCGCTTTGATAGGGTGAATTGTGCTCGATAAACATTTTTAGAAAAGACGTTAAATTGAAAACTTCTGCCACAAGTAATGTAGATGGGAGACGGACATGGATTTTTTGCCTTGATTTGTATTTCTCTACCGCTCATCCTCATGCTCACATTCAATAGTAATATATATGTACCTACACACATGACGAATATCTCATACTATCTACGAAAGAACTTATTTCTATATTAATTTCAAAATAAAATAATATTAGTAAACTAAAGATAATGATGACGGCATAAAATGTTTATCATAAAATAATCCTAACTTTTGTCTATGGATTTTTTCTATTTAAATATTACTGATAATATGAAGATAAATGAAATTTTGAATATTAAAATGTTATTGAGTTAATTATGTACTTTCTTATTAAATATTATTGATAATATGAATATAAATTAAAGTTTTTGAATATTCAAATATTATCGAGTTAGTTATGTACTTTAATAGTAATTCTTTAGTTAGTATAAATAGAAAGAAATATAGTTAGGGTGAAATGTGATATGCACGGGGAGATGATTATGTTCCATTTATATATGTAATAAAATAATATTATTGGTATCAAGATGATGATAGAAAAATTTTAGTGTATAAACCAAATAAAGACAAATAAAGCTAAGTAACAATATTAATACTTTCCACAATACCAAAAACATAAAAAAGAAAAAAACTAAGGAATTGTTGAGTCAAAATCTTTTAAGTTTCTGTCCCATAAAACTAATTAATTGATAAAAACTAATTTCATCAGTTAATTAATAATTGAGAATTATATTATATATTTGTACAATGATAATGATTTTTAAAATCTGCATATGTCATATTTAGTGCATAGATAGAACATAAAATCCATTAAATCTATTTCTTTTATTGGGAATGAATTAATTTAATTTGGTAGACATAAATTATCAAACTAACACAAAAATTAAGAAATGTTTGTTAAAGTTTTAATTAGTTTGTATTTGTTTTCCCTAATCAAGGACATTATTTCTGTTGTTGAGGTTAATTTAAATTATTATTGTTACCTTATTCTATTTATTTATAAGAAATGATTTATTAAAGGTTTCAAGGTAATGCTAGAATTGATTATTTTTGTTAGTCAAAGATTAAAATTGGAAGATGTGGAAAAATCCACAATAATAATCACATAATGAGTACATACAAAATAGAGTAAGCATCACTATCGAGAGCAATATGACAGATAATATAAAATAACCTTCTGTTGAGTTTCAAGCTGAGTCTAGTAAGTATTTACCATAACTCAAGTTTGGAAATTAGTGTTAACAAAATAAATGAATTAATAAAAAAATTATAAATCTAAACATTTATGCAAGAAAGTTGGAGAAGGATGAAAAGAAATCAATGTGATTCACAACTAAAAATAATCCATTTTTAGTATGAAAAAGCAAAATCACCCAGTATAGTTTAGATGATGTGCTATTTAAACGAATTACTAAAGAATAATGAAAATCAAAACTTTTCGTATTTATGCAAAAATATAGTTATTGATCCGATTATCATAAATAAAAGACATAACTTAATTTTAGCAATTTTTTTTTTTTTCATCATACTTGTGGGATCTTAATACTGCTCAAACATTGGAATTGTTATTATAACAATGACTATATCTCAAGATTGTACACTAGATATATCTAATATTGAAATTACACGGAGCAATATTTCTTGAATTACTAAGAATAAACTGCAAGATTGATTTTAAAAAACCTATAAAATTAGTAATATTAGAGTCTATCTATAAAAATGAAAGAGCCTAACAAAATTACGACACTTTTTATCTTTAGGAGCACATCAATCATGTTGGGGACATGTCCATTTTAACTTCTTTTGAACTCTCAGTTAAATCTATTAGAAGTCTAAGGTTTAAGGTGCATAGAGAAGAAACGATGTTAAATAACAGTGAATAATATTTATGAATCAAATGTTCTATATAATGCAAAATGATGTATAGAATTTTGCAAACATAATACATAATGATGTATAAAACTTTACCTTAATTAAGCATAAGTCAAAAGATGTACAATTGAAAATCTTTCATATTTGACAATCGTGTAGACTTTCTACTCATCAAAGTAATATTTATAAGCAATTGAATCAGGAATTAAGAGGATGACATTGAGATTTGAAATTTTCAATTTAAATTATAAATGGATTTTTTTTATTATTATAGACGGATGGATTATAATTACTATGAGATGGGGAGATTGAAAGAATACGAGCCTTTTAAAAGATGATCATAAGGTTATTTAAATTGTTAGTTTGTTGCATGTATCAAGGATTAGAGATTTTAACGATTGAAAGAAGAGTTCATGTCAAATATGTAATTTAGGTGAATAGCTTAAAATTGGGTAGACAATAGTTATCTACATTCTTATTTCTCTTAAGTTGGTTATGATATACTATACTTGTTTTAACATAAGATTTAGATAATTAAATTTAAATTCTTATGGTTAACCATTTTTAAACCTTCTTTTTTTTTTTGACTATTTACTATTCATATATTTTACTTTTATTTTGATTATGCCACATATGTCAATGTATTAAACCTTCTCAGAAAAAGATATTTCGCTTTAATATATAGATATAGATTGTATATTGTACTAGTAGGAAACCTGTGTTATGCACGAAAAAACAAATATATTTAACTTATAAAATTAAATAATGTTAGTGAGATGGCATGCAATTTTTAATAATTAAATGAAATAAAAATATACAAAATTAAGTAACAATATTTCTATAAAAATGAAAAAAAAAAAGGTAACAATATTTGTAACTTATATAATGTAAAATATTATAAAATATGAATAAAATAAAAGAAAATGATTGTTGAGTATACATTTAAAGTCTATGGTTATGTTTTACAAAACAAAAAAAAAAAAAAAAAGTAATATAAAAGTAATTACATAAATTAGTTTTAATCTCGTTCGTTGTATAAAAATAGATGTAAGATTGACATTTCCATCCGGCTGTGCTTCGATTGGTGGATTTGAAGTAGATATAGGATTTAAAATGAAGGGATTTGAATTGGGTGTATTTGAAAATGACATGAAATTTAGGTGAATTTCAAACCTTCCTACTTGTTGATGTATTTCAAATCCACAATCAAATCAATTCACTTATTTGAATAATTTATTAGAGATTAATTTGAATTTCAAATTAAATTCACTTAAATCTCTCCATCCAAACACAATGTCATTGAATTTGAAAATAAATAATTACTTTCCCATGTTTAATCTACACGATTTTATACTGTGATGTACATATTATGAGGTAATAGGGAAAAGGCAATGAATTTAAACAAAGAATTCCTGCGTGATAAGTGATGATGAACTTAAGAAGTGTCATCTTGCACACATGTATTGGGGAGTAATGAATTAATTCTTGTCGGTATTCGGTATTCGTATTTTAGGCAACTTCACCGAGAGTTTTATAATTCAATTTCAAGTAATAAACCCACATGTAACTTTCTAGTTCAAAAAATTTACCAAATTAACTCAGAAAAACAAACCAATTCAGCTCAAGTAACAAAAATGCAATTAATAATTTATTAACAATAACAAAGCTTTAGGCAAAAAAATTGAACTAATGATTGATACTTTAAACTAACGAACTCCAAACAGTTGTGCAACTTCTATACAACCATTAGTAGTTCACAAAAATACATACCTTCGTGGTAACACTTGCAGTTGATTTAGAATATTTACTTCCTCTAAAATCTTCCTTCCTACACAAAATATAAAGAAATAATGAAAAAATAAGAGAAGAAAGAAAAATAAAAATTACCATATGATGAAATTTGAAAGAAAAATAAAAATTACCGTATGATGAAATTTGCTGACCACAGAAAAATGATTATTTTTGTTCCACCTAATAATGAATAACAACAATTATCCACAAAAAAGTACGAAAATCTGTCACAACTAAAATTAAAAAAAATATATATATATATATATTAGATGATATGATGATCACATTAACATCATATGACTTTAAATAAGAATACATGAATACTATTGACTAATTAGTTACGTGGACATTCAAATATGGTGAATATGAAATCATGAAGTTTAAAAGCAATGTAATGGAGGTTATAGTTCGTAGGCTGATGTTTGAATTTCTAATCCAAAACACTAAGGTAGATAAATAGTCGTTTGAATCTGGATGATAAGGTTAGTTTTTATTTTATTTTATTTTATTTGACAATAAAAGGTTTATTTAAAATGGATTTTAAGGAATTTTGAAAGATGGTAAAATCACAAACTAAATACATGCAGTCGATATTTACAGCCCAACTACGGTATACCTAAGAAAGAAAGAAAGATTGGATAAATCCAAAAAAAAAGTAGTCAAAAAGATAGAATATTTGGGTGGCAAATTGTTGTTAGTATTAAATTGTAGCCTTATTAAATAGATTGAACTTAACTAAGATTGGAAGAGAACATTAAAATTGTCATCCAGAGAATTTTAAATAGGTCTCTTTAGTTATGATTAAATTATATAAATATTAAATCCATAAAATTGAGGATAAATTCCCATAGTCAAAATTTAAAATACGTAAGATGATGTGTGTTGGCGGATACCACTTTCAAAAATTATAATATTGAGATATGGATAACATAGGTAAGGTATATCTTGTGTGTTTTTAAATATGTGCAGACATGTACAAATTTAAATTTAGAAGTTGTCAATGATTAATTTACATACAAATAAGAGTTAGAAGTTGTATACAAACAGGCATAACCCAATTAGGCAATCGAGATTCATAACCTATCAATTATAATTCTCTTCAATTAGGCATGTCAAGCAAGTGAAAGATATAATAAATTCATAAAATGAAATAATGCATTTAAGTTATTTATTTTATGCATAAACTCATTTTCTTTAATAAATGGACTAAACTTTTTTACGGATATAAATGACCAAATAATATAGAAATTAAAAATAGTGAGTATTAATTTTTCATGCTAAAAAATTACTTGATAGGTGTTAAATATTTATTTAAAATGTTTATTTTATGACCGTATACTCATTTTGTTTTTTTTTATTTTAGTAAAAAATACAATAATCTTTGTATAGATATAAATAGCCGGACAATATATATATATATATATATATATATATATATATATAATTATAAATATCCCGTACTATGCACGAAAGGACCAATTTTTATATTAATTTAAAAATAAAATAATATTAGTAAATTAAATAATGATGACGACATATTACGTTTATCATAATAGAATTGTAACTTTTGTCTATCAATTTTTTCTATTTAAATATTTGCCGATAATATGAAGATAAATTAAATTTTGAATATTCAAATGTTATCGAGTAAATTATGTACTTTTTATTAAATATTATTGATAATATGAAGATAAATTAAAGTTCTTGAATATTCAAATATAATCGAGTTAGTTATGTACTTTAACAGTAATTTTTTAGTTAGTATAAATAGAAAAGAAATATAGTTGGGGGTGAAATGTGGTATGCTTGGGGTGATGATTATGTTCCATTTATATATGTAATAAAATAATATTAGTAGTATGAAGATGATGATAGAAAAAATTTAGTAAGTAAACCAAATAAAGACAAATAAAGTTAAGTTACAATATTAATACTTTCTACAATACCAAAAACACAAAAAAGAAAAAACTAGGGAATTGTTGAATATATATATATATATATAGTTGTGTGTGTTATAAAAGTTAAACAAAAATATAAAAAATGTATGGAATTGAGAGAGAAAAGAAAAATAGAAAATTTGGCAATCTGTATTTTTATTCTTCCTTTATTTATATGTAGTACATATATTTATAAGAGTACAATGACTTATAAGTTATATAATGTAAATAACGTAACTTGTATCTACAGTTATCAAATACTTAGATATAGATAAACTTTCACTACAACTTATCAAAATTAAAATACATGTGCAGACATCCACAACCAATAGAATTTGTAACACTCCCCCTTGGATGTCTAATAACTAAATCATGCACCTCGTTAAAACCTTATTAGGAAAACTCGGTGGGACAAAAACCTAGGGAAGGAAAAAGAGTACACAAAATTTGTAGTACACTTTTGCATGTTGTCTCATTAAAAACCTTGTCTGAAAAACCCATTAGGACAAAACCATAGTCAAGGAAAAAACAGTACAGCGTGTACTATTACTCCTCCTCATGAAAACTGTACTTAATATACTTGAGATGGTGCATTCTGATATTGTAAAGTATCTTCTCAAATATTGATGTTGGTAGCGCCTTTGTGAATAAATCAGTTAGATTATCACATAAGCGAATCTGTTGGATATCAATATCACCATTTTTCTAAAGATCATGAGTGTAGAAAAACTTTGCAGAAATATGCTTCGTTCTATCTCCTTTAATATAAAATCCCTTTAACTTAGTTATGCATGCTGCATTATTTTCATATAATATTGTTGGCAGTTTCTCTTATAACATTAAACTACATATCTTCTGGATATATTGGATTAATAATAACTGCCAAACTAATAAGATATCTAAACGTGATTGCATCCACCATAGGAGAATATGTTTCTTCATAATCAATGCCTGTCTTTGTGAAATTCTTTGTGCGACAAGGCGTTCTTTGTATCGTACAATTTCATTTTTCTCATTTCATTTTTACATAAATACCCATTCGTATTCCACCAATTTTACACCTTTAGGTGTTTGGACTACAGGTCCAAAAATCCCATATTTTGAAAGTGAATTTAATTCTACTTGAATTGCATCTTTTCATTTTGGCCAATCGTCTCTGTGTCAACACTCTTCAATAGATTTAGGTTCTAGAATTGATCCTTGTTTTCATTCAAAACATCAGCTACTATATTATAAACAAAGTTGTTGTCGACAATAATATCTTTTCGGTTTCATCTTTTTCTAGAAGAGACATTACTTATCAAAATTTTTTCATTTTCATTAGATTCAGGTACCTGATCTACTTTTGGGATTCTATGATTAGTTATAACTAGAGTCTTTTCGGGAGCACCCGCCTCCATTATATGACCATCATGAATAGTTGTTCCTTTCCTCTTTTGAGAATTCTTATTTTTGGAACCGATTAGTCTACCACGCTTTAAGTGTAGTTTACTATCATTTTCACTGATAGGTTGTTTTATTGGAACTTCAATTCTAATTGGAGCATTTTCAACTGGTATATGAGATTTAGTCAGTAAATGAATCTGCCAGTTGATTCGCAATATTTTGCAAATGAATTATTTTTTGAATTTCTAGTTCACATTGTTTTGTACGAGGATCAAAGTGCGATAACGGTAATTCATTCCATTCAATTTTTCTATTTCAATCCAACTGTTTATCTTCTCCCCCTAATGTTGGAAAATATTTTTATCAAAATGATAATCGACAAAACATGCCGTAAATAAATTCCCTATTAATAGTTCAAAATATTTAATTATAAAGGGGGACTCATATCCAACATATATTCCCAACCTTTTTTGAGAACCCATCTTTGTGCGTTGGGTTGGAATAATTGGAACATATACTGCACAACCAAAAATTCTTAGATGGGATATATTAGGTTCCTGACAAAAAGTCAATTGTAATGGAGAGAATTTAAAATAATTTGTTGGCTTGATATGTACGAGTGCTATTGCATGCAAAATAGCATGTCCCCACGCAGAAGTAGGCAATTTTGTTTCATAAGTAATGGTCTAACTATTAATTGGAGGCGTTTTATGAATGATTCTGTTAGACCATTTTGAGTATGAACATGCGCTACAGGATGTTCAATAGTTATACCAATTGACATACAAAAATAATTAAATGCTTGAGATGTAAATTTGCCAGATCATATTATCAAGAAAGATTTTCTTAATTGCATAATTTGAAAATTGTACTCTTAATCGAATTATTTAAGCAAGTAATCTTGCAAAGGCTAGGTTGCAAGAAGATAAGAAACACACATGAAACCATCTAGTAGATACATCTATCAAAATCATGAAATATCTAAACGGTCCATATGACGGGTGAATGGGCCCACAGATATCACCCTGAATATGTTCCAGAAATGTTGGGGATTCAATCTTGATTTTAATTGGTGATAGTCTAATAATTATTTTTTCTTGAGAACAAGTAGCACAAAAAAATTCACTAAATTGAAGAATTTTTAGGTTCTTCAATAAATGTCCATGTGAATTTGCAATTATTCTCTGCATCATATTGTTTTCGGGATGGCCTAACCGATCATGCCAAATAATAAAAGTATTTGGATCAATAAACTTCTGCTTTACTGTAACATGTGATTCAATTGTACTAATATATGTATAGTACAAATCTGAAGAAAAAGTAGATAACTTTTTCTAAAACACATTTATTTCCAAATATTATTTTTGTGATATATAGATAATCAATATTTTTCTCATTTACAATCTCAATATGATATCCATTTCGGTAGATATCTTTAAAACTTAATAAATTTCTTTGAAACTTAGCAGAAAATAATGCATTATTTATAATGAATTTTGTTCCTCCGGGTAATAATATAGTGGCTCTTCTGGAACCATCAATTAATTCAGTATTATCTAATATTGTATTAACATTGGCATTACCCTTTATTAAATAAGAAAAATATTTCTTATTTTTAAGTATCGTATGTGTTGTTGCACTATCAACAAGACATAAGTCTTCATTGTTGTTGAATCCAATCACTGAATGAGAAATACTCCTATTCTTCAAAAAAAAAATGACTCAATCAAAATAAATATTGCAAAAAAAGAAAAGAAAAAAATTACATTAAAATAAATGTTGCAATTTAAAATAAAAAAAAACTACTGAATAAACTAAAAAATAATAATAAACAAAAAAAAATCCACATGTTTTATTCATTCCCAACAATTTACTCATAACTCTCAAAGAAATCTGATATATCTAGATGTGTTATATCGGTGAGGTCATTGAAGTCATCAGCATTATAGTTTGAGTCATCAACTTTATCAGTAAAATTTGTCATAATGCTATCACCTTGATAAGTCATATTTGCTTCCACATTTTTCTCTTTTTCTTTAATGGATGCTTGATAAAGTTTAACAAGATACTCAGCAGTATGACAAATACGTGATCAATGTTCTTTCATGCCACATCGATAACACAAATTTTCAATATTTTGGTAAGATTATTTTGACCAACCTTTTCTTTCTCTTTCTCTTTGTCTTTAGGATTAATCTATTTCTGGTGGTATGGATAATTATTTACGACATTTTCCACGGCCACAGTCACGGCCATAACCATAATTATTTTTAGAATTATTATGCATAGTTACATTCACTTCAAGGAATGAAGCACTTTCAGATATATTTGCATTCACGTCAGGTAATGAGTAGTTCCCGGTGGGGCGAGATTCATGAATTTTCATCAATAATTCGTTATTTAACTCAGAAGAAGATATGAAATTAGTTGAGAATATCTCGTAAAACCTTTTTTACGATATAGTTGATACAGGAGCACATTTGAAGGTTGAAAAGTAGAAAATGTTTTTTCCATCATATCTTCATCAATAATATTTTTCCCACATAATTTTAATTGAGAACTGATTCTAAACATTGTTGAGTTATAATCAATTACATATTTAACATCTTGCAACTTTAAATGCATCCACTCATAACGAGTTTTGGGAAGAATTACTGTTTTCTAGTGGTCAAATCGATCTTTCAGACTTCACCATGGATCTGCAGGATCTTTTACAGTGAGATACTCACTTTTTAATCCTTCATGGATGTGATGATGAAGAAAAATTATTGATTTTGCCTTGTACGGGTTGGATGCAGTATTTCCTTTTAATTGATGTCTGCAAGACCCATAGAATCTAAATGAATTTCAGCATCCAAAATCTCCATAAAAGATAAGTCTTTCCCGTTATGTCAAGGACCGTAAATTCGAGTTTGGTAAGATTTGACATGATTCAAAATAATAATCGAAATAAATAATAAATAAGTATTGGGATAAGAAAATACCTAAATATCTTCAAGTTTTACTAGATTAATCATGCTGATAACGTGTAATAAAAGTTAAACAAAAATATAAAAAATGTATGGATTTCAGAGAGAAAGAGAGAAAAGAAAAATAGAAAATTTGGTAATCTGTACTTTTATTCCTCATGTAGTACATATATTTATAAGAATACAATGACCCATAAGTTACGTAATTTAAATAATGTAACTTATATCTACAGTTATTAGATATTTAGATATAAATAGACTTCCACTACAATTTATCAAAATTAAAATATATGTGTAGGCATCCACAACTAATAAAATTAGTAACTATATATATATATGAGAGTCAAAGAAATGGTCAAGTATAATGACTAATAAGAGAGAAAAGATGAGAATAAGATCAGGGTTAAACTCTTTTGGTTTTTCAAAAGACCTCCTAAACCAGGATGATTGACATTTTTTTACTATATGTGGCCAACGGACCGAAAATTATTTTGTCCTGCACCTAAAAAGAAATTTAGTGGACCAAGTAGCTTTGAAGTAGTGAAATTTTCATGATTTCATGTGAATTATTGGATCTGGTGTTCGATCATATGGTATGCATTCAAAAAAAGAAACAAAAGGGAAACAGAAAAGATAGCAGTATTTTGGTCCACTAGTAGAAAACAAAAAAAGATAGTACTAATAGGAAATAAATTAATACGAACATGATACATTTTGCACCCAATAAAGGTTGAGTTGAACATGAAACCACTAAAAGATTTAAAATTCGATTTTTACTATTTTCAATCTTTTATTTGATGTAATCTTTAAAAGTATCACTCTAAATTGCTGAAATATGGATCGATATACTATCCTTGAAGTATAATGACGGATTTAGCTTAGCTTCATAAGGGGCATTTACTCCTGCACTGAACCTTTGCAAAAGTTAATTTTGTATATAGTTTTTTGCAAAAAAAAATTATCTTTACCCCCACTAATTTATATTGAAAAGTATATATTCACATGATTATTACAAGTTGATATTAATTGTGAATAAAATAAACAAATAAAGGTTATTAGACATTATTTTATAGACTACTAGTATATTGCTTTAAAGATCCGTAATCTATAATATAGTTAAAAATTTTCATTATTTTTAATTTCTTGGAGTAATTAGAATCTAAAAAAAGTATTTGTATGAATGAAATTTTATCTTATCATCTTTGATGTTATGTTTTATTTGTTGAATACACGTATATTATTACTTATTATGTGAATATATTGTTAAAAATTTTCTTTAGAAAACTAAGAAAATTAATATTATTTGTTGAAAATTAATTGACACCCCTATTTGTTATCAACAGCATTAGCTTTTTAATAATTGAACGAAACAAAAATATCACTATATTTAACTGTAATGACAAGAAGAGATTTTAAAATGCACTGTTTGCAACAGCAATAAAAGTTAGCAATATTATTGTCTTCTTAGATAATTTTAAAAATAATAATGAATAGATACAAAAGTACAATATTATTTTAAATGGTCCCCTACTGAAAACAAATTGTTAACTCTGCCCTTACTGGATTAGGTTATATAACTTACCTCCTCTTACAATTTTTTATTAAAAAAAATTGCACTACTAAAAATTGAATATGTTACTGCCCTTCATTTTGTTCATTTTGTGATTTCAACAAAATATGCTGTGGCAATATCATGGAAAATATTTAGGTAGACTCGGTTTTTAACCCTACCGTAGACCTTGAAATGAGGGTTAAATTTTAAAAAATCTTGCTTATATTAGCTGATGTCATAAAATTTTTAAAGTTTAATCCACACCACAGAGTCTATAAGTGAGGTCAAAAATCGGATCTACCTAAGTATTTGCCTAATATCATTGCCCGTAACTGAAACTTCCACGTGATTATGATCTACCCTTTTGCAACACTGATGTTTATTATTCTTAGGGTCCACTAAAATGAACGTGAAGTACTAGTAATTGAAAAATACTTAAGTAGATCTGACATTTGACCTCACTTGTATACCATGTAATGTAGATTAAATGTTATGAAATCTATGCCATCAGTTGATGTAAGAAAGATTTTATAAGATTTAATTTTAATCGTAAGATATATAGGTGCGATAAAAAATCAGGTCCATATAAATATTTTTCCTAACAATTACGTCAAATAAGAAAAGGTTAAGGTAAATACGGGTACCTCGAACCCCACTTCAATTTTTACAGAAACCCAAGATGGTAACCTGTGCATGCATATGCATGATGGGGATGGGGCTTTCACGTACTTGTAAATATGATGGCCACTCGTGCCCTAGGTGACCTTCATGACCACAAACGGATTCTTGTGGTTTGTGATTCCTGACAAATTTACCTTGTCCTTTCTCTAAAATAATGGAAAATGACTTTAATAGTGTTTTATATTTATATTTTTTTAATTCTTCTATATTTCAAATAATATATTTTAGTTCTTCATAAATTTTAAATGTATCATTTTGATCCCTCGATACAATTAGAGATGGATTTTGGCGTGAAATATTCACACACGTATCGAATGTAATATAATTAAGGACAAAATTAATAATACATAACTTTAAACATTTAATTATCTTAAAAAGAAAAAGATTGATTGTCGGAGTAAGGATGGAGGAGAAAGAGCGGCAAGGGAAGAATAGTGATGGTATGTGAGAATTTTGGGATAGTGGTGTGTGTTGGCAATTTTGCCCATGAAAAATGTAATATCCGATACTATGTGAGTATTTCAAGACAAAATATGCCCATAATTGTGTCAATAAACCAAAATGGTATGTTTTAAATTTTTGAAAAACTAAAATGCATCATTTAAAATATAAGAGATTAAAAAAGTATAATATAAAATGTGAGGAACTATTAAAATTACTTTCCCTAAAATAATCGATGTGACACATTATACTAAGTCAGCATTACATGATGAATATTTTAGTTTAATCCCTATATCAAATTCTTTTATCACATTTTATGTGTTTGACATGTATAATTTGTCATAATAATATTCATGAATAAGAATTCACGTATCAACTATTCAGATAGTGATACAAAAAATTGATAAACAAATGAGAAGAAAATTTTTACGGTAATTTAAGTTGGTATATTTTTTTTAGTTATCTTTATTAATTTTTATTATTAACAAGTTAATCACTTCAAAGTCGGTTATATGGATAATGGAAATATGGCTACCTAATTTCGTTTTGGGGGGTGTTGCGAACCTCTTCACATAGAACATAAAATGTACATATTCATTTCTACCAAAATAAAAACTATACATATTCATTCAGTTTAACCTTAAACCCACCAAAAACAAAAAAAAATCACCTTAAGTACTCGTACAAAATGAGACTTGATCTTCATGAGAATTTTACTCCTACATCAATCCGTTTTAAAGTCTTAACCTAAATACAATTGACAATCCTTGAACCGCAGTAAACATGCTTGCATCCCTTTCAACATTCTTGAACCGCAACTAAATTGACTCCGTCAACCATAAAAAGGAAAAGTATTTTAAACCAAGAAAAAAAATGACGAAACAAGCAAGTAGCAACAAATAAAAATTTATAACAAAAATTTTAGTAGGTCATTAAATTGGAGTAACATAATATTATAATTTCATCACATTTTTAAAGTATTTATTTATTTTTCTTATACTTCAACTTAAATTTGTTATATAAATAAAATAACAATTGAAACTATGTAGTTTTGAGTGCTAAAATTAGTAAAATAGTAATGTGGATAAAATCTAACCCTTAATTTATGAAAACAGTGATGTGTCACTGATTTAGAGGAATAAATAAAAAATTCTCTATTTACTCCTAAATAGAGAGAATTTTTGTCCAAACTAAACCGACAATATTTAAAGCATACAAACACTTGACAGAATTTTGAAATCCTTGGAGCTAAACACCTCAGAGTTACAAACAACTAACTCTAATGTGAAGCATAAATACGAACAATTGGAATTTTAAACGAAAATGATTTACAAATTCACAAATTTATAATTACTTGATACAGTCACTTAACATGATAAAATTAAATTGATTACTAACCCTCTCATCTTGCATGTTAGGTCAAATTTCGTTCTTTTTTTTAAAATTTAATAATACATTTGTTATTTTATCACTTTGTATAAGTATACTAAATTTCAAATGATGATTGATAGCTAAAACCACAAATTTTGGCCTTCAGGTCATTTTTTTCAACGTTAGTCCTGGGTCCAATCTTGATAAAATTTAATTCTACCAGTCTGGATGGCACCATATATAATTGCCATATTGACATGACACTAGTAATATGATGATCAATTTGGTAACCATCATCTTGCTAACTGTTAGTGTATGCCCTAAAGTCAATTAATTTTAGGGATAAATTACACTTTTATATTTATTTATATTTCGTAATATGGCATTTAACGAATAAAATATTTATATGTAAAATCATAATGGAGTTATGATGTAATTATATTTTATTCGTGTATATCCCTAATCTTAGTGTATGACACTAGTAGATTAGCACGTAAGAGTATGTGGATGCTTATTAAGAATAAGTGCATCGGATTGACCCGTTAAGAGTATTCCACACGGATTATTATTTAAATGCCAGTGGATTAATCTCTTTGTGATAGTAGTGTAATGATCCTTTGACTTGACTTCATGAGTTTATCTTGACTGTGGATTATTATTCTTTGGCTCTATTAGTCGTTACTCTTAATGAGTCGCACATACTGTAGAGTTCGGGTATAATATGAATCATAAGAAGATAAGATATGACCAATAGAGGATTCACCACACCTTATAATAGGAGAGTATATCCCAAATGGCCATTAATTGAAATACGATTCGAAAATCTTTGCGCAAAGTCAAATAGATCATAGGACTCTTAAATTCTATTTCAAATGAGTTGTATTTTGGAAAGAAGTAAAATTTGATTAATTCGATAAGAGTAATTGGCATTATATCTGTATTCTTGAATTAATCGGGATATAGGTTGGTGAAAGGATATTAATTACAGGAGAACTAGTCACAGATGGGTGATGTCAAACCACTTGACATATCTCAACACTTGGGTGGTCATGATGCTTTGCTAGAAGCCAATCTTGATCTATAAGTGTAAATAAATTAATTAGAGAATTAATGATAATTAAAGGTGTTTAATTTATCTAATCCTAATTAATTTATGATTATAATTTATACTTATTACCAACGTGATTGGGAACCTAAAGGGTCACACACTTCAGGATTAAAATGATTTGATAAGTATGAGATACTTATGGGTTAATTTATGAGATAAATTAACTTTTGGGTTTAATTATAATAAGTTATAAATATTAGGAGTTAATATGTAAGACATATTAAGAGTTCTAATGGTTTTATAATTATTCATATACCCATGACCCAAACTGATTAGAATTTATAATTCCCTAAACCCAATTTGATTGAAATTCTATATATATATTATTATATATATGATATATTATAATAAATATATAAAAAGAAGTAGTACTATTGGTAGTACTAGTACATTAACGGCTTTGCATCAAAAGCCGCAAGGAAGAAAAGCCATCAAATTCCCTTTTTAAATCTTGAGTCATGGTTTGAAAAAAAAAAAAGGGGAAAATAATTTAGGAATTAGCACTCCGTGGTTTGGGTCAATCAATCTTGTGAAGATTCTTGATTTAATTATCTGTGTGGATACCATTAGAGGTCGGACACCTGTGCGGCTTGTGGATCGACGTCCCAAACATATTGGAGATTTTACTACAATTTTAAGGTATGATCTCTATACTTTTCTTGTACTACGCATAAATTAATCAAGGTGACCCGTGATAGGAAAGTAAAAATTTTAAATTCCGCTGCGTTATATCTGATTTACTTTCTTACACTAACTACGTACAGCACGTCTTTTGATTCTCTGTCTTCGTTCATACCCTTAAAGAGACGAATGAAAGTAATAAAAAGTAATAACCGAAAGTCTATTCTGAGTCGGCCCCCTTTGCCTTTTTATTTTTGCACTTTAAAAAATCCTCATATTTTGATGATGATGATGAATTAAGAATGTTTAGAGAGAGAAAGTTGAGAGAGATGTAATGTAACGAGTTAATATTGTATTGTATTTTTTCTGTCTTAATATAATTATCATCTTACATATTTATACAAATTTTAGATAATTATAAATTTCTATCAAATGTCCACAAATTTTTAATTTATCACATAGAATTGACTTGACATCATTAAACGACAAATATTTGTAACTGATGAGTTTTAATTGGGAGAAAAAAATGAGAAAGAACATAGAAAAGAGAAATAATGAATTGATTATTGGGTCTCATTAGTTATTGGTGTTGGAAATATTTTGAATGTTTGAAAAGATAAATTTGAAATTTCAACAAGCAAATCAGTTATTTTAGGTAATGTGACAATTTTAATGAGACATCTCAAAATGAGAAGTGTGACAATATAAATAGGATGGAGTTAAGGGAGTATATGGCTTGTGGCCTTAAATAGTCATGTGTTCTCGTTTTCAATACCCCCTATATAATGATGGTGTAAACCCTTATTTATATGCATTTGTCATGGATCCGAACCTCCTAATCGATAGTTCCTATTCAATTAGTCCTTTAGAGGGAAATTAGACTGATCTCAACGGTCATTTGTTTGGCATGAGTGCCGAACTGGTCCTATGACAATTTGAGCTATTTTGTAAGTTTACCCTTGTAGAGTTTGTAAATACATGCCATGTGGGTGTTCCTATAAGAAGACCACTCCTTGTATCGTCAAGAGTTTCCTTGGTAGGGTCTGTATCGGTATCGATCAGATCTAGCCGATCTTGTCTTCTCTATCAATAGTCCTTAAGCTATTTAACGTCTTCTATCCATCATAAAGCTACATAAACCATTGTCTGATCATTAAGTCCCTAGCTTCATTGTGTCCGAACAATGATTTTTGAAGTCCCTTGTCGATTGATTTTGCAAGGTCAGTGATGTTGATCGATTTTGCAAGGTCGGCCCTTATTTAGTGCTAGTGCATTACATGCTTTGTCTTTTTGGGTTTTCCCTCTTATATTCACTTTAGTATTTTATGATCCATCTAGATCGGGTTGATCTATTTTCGACACAACTGCTTTCCTTTTTCTTCGTTTTTATAAACTATTATTTTCTTCAACTCAAACACTTTTCTCATCTCTGTAGAAATTTTCTCTCTTTCTTGCAAACTTATTTGTCTTCTATTTGCAATTAACCTTCTTGATTTTGAATCCCATTTGAATACCTGTACTTTTTCCCTTTTAAAAATCTCGTCAAATCAATGGCATCTTCCAATAATACTTCCAAATCTAGCAATGACTTTGACAAGAACATTCCTCCTATTTGGAGTCCCAGTAACGAGAAGAGATTTTTATTTGGGAGCTTGATTTTAGCCGCGCCAAAGAAAACAATTGCAAAAACAAAAGTTAAATCTTCTCAAGGGTTGCCGCCACCAACTCCAAATGTCATTTGTTCAATCAAGTGTTGTGATCGGTTTAACTCCATCGAACCTAATCACACATACTCCTTCTCAATCAATCTAATAGCCCGAGAGGATACAAATGCTTTCCTAAAAGAAAAAAGGATCTCCTATTGCTGATCTTAATCTTAAGGAAGCTATGAGCTCTCCTCTTACTGTCCCTTCAACCGAAGTGCCTACCTCTATCACTTTGGAAATACCTATAGAAATGAAGATGATCTATACGGTTATCCGAATTGCAAAGCTTGGGAAATTTAAACTGCTTGAAACCTCTGAGTCTAAGCCAATAAATTTCATATCGAACTGATCAATCACAACTAATGACCAGCCCAATTGTGCAAAAGCTGTGGGTGAATTCCTTGGTCATGTCTTTCTACCCAAAGAAGTGGAGTTTATCAGAACTGCTCCGATGACGAACTCTGTGCTTGAGCATCCTGGGGCAGTACAACTGCTGCCATTTGCACCGCTAACTTGATTTAATGGCTTTACTTGATGCCTAAGAAACTATAGCTAAAATAGCTTTTAATATAGGCAAAATGAGAAAGAAAGAAATTGAGGCTAGGGCTACCTTCGAAGAGAAGTTGAAGAGAGAACAGGAGTCTGCTATTTCAAAACTGAAGCAACAATTGAAAGAAAAATCATGAAAATGACTAGAACTGGAATCCGAACATGCTATCAAAGTTAAGAAGCTCAAGCAAGCTTCCGAACAGATCACTAATGATCTGAAAAGAAATAAGGCTAAGCTTGAGTCTTCGAGGGTCAAAGCAAAGAAGCTAATAACTGAGCTTGAAGCACTGAGGGTAGAGAACAACACTTTAAAGGAGCAGTTACCTCTTAGTGTTAATAACTTTCTTTCCTTTGAGGGCCTCGCCCAAGACTTGACCAAAGTTTGCCAATTTACCCTTTGGTTCAAGTTTAGGCAAGAAGCGGAAGGGATCGACAAGCAATATCTAATGCAGGAGCTGAATCGTGATGATTTTGAGCTGGTGACCCCCGAAGTCATCGAAGCATTAATGAATGAAATGCAGGACATATTCAAGAATGCTCGATCTAGTGAAAATCTTCACTTTAGCATACTTCCAAAGCTTTCTGTGAGAGAGAATTGCAGGTAGGTGAAGTGACTTTTGCCGTACAAGGCAATCCATTAGAGTATTAGAAACTTAGAATATCTGTAGTTTAAATTCTATAGGATCTTATGATATGGATACAGTAATGGCTTTATTTTTCAATTCTCCTAGCCAAGTTTTGATCCATATACCCACTTCATTTGGGTTCCTTTCACCTAAACCTGATCAGCCTCAAGCTGGTCAAACTAAGGACCAACTTGAGGACAATCAACATCAGAGGCCTTCACAGATAGAATAGAAGCCTTGTTATCACCTGCGAATAATGAATTTTACTATTTTCTTCTTTACTCTATTTTTTCATTCTTTTTTCAGTTTTCCATTCATTTGTTCTTCTGTTCCATGCGTATCTGTTACGCATCCGCATAATAAATGATCATGCATTTCTGGAATTGCTTCAAACTAGGTATTTCTGTTTGTCTAAAGCAGATCTTCCAAGGCAATTAGTTAACTAAATCCCAATAACTTTGTAAACTTCCAAGTAAAATAATTGATAAGTTGTAATTCTTGGCCGATCATTTGTGTGCAGATCACTTATACGTTGTTTTGTGAATGTGCACATTCTTTCCTTAGACATGTTTTTTGTCTTTAATGTGAACATTTTTTGTTTTTTGATGCGCAGTGAATGCAATTCATTTTGTGATTTGTATCCATCACAACTCTTTTTCTTCCCTTCTTATAAATACCTCTTTTTAGCACTTAATCAAATCAATGGCTCCCAATTCTGGTAATGCCTTTAACTCTGGCAGTTATTTCAGATGTTCTGCAAAAAAAATTTCATGAGACAGCATAATTTTTCCAAATGTAAATCCCATTTGGATGCTTGTTTCTAATAAAGAGTCCTCCATCCAAATAAGAGGATTGATAGTTGGATGCTTGCTTCAAATGAACATCCCTGGAATTAGTATAAGAAATAAGAGATTGGATGAGTTGTTTCAACAAGATTCAAAGCATTCCAAAATGTACTGCAAGGATGAGACCAATGCTCGGCTTTCCTTTGTAAACTTTTGAAGTGTTAGCACGTTAAGTTAGAGTTATTCTGTATATTTTGAGAACTTGTTGATCGATATCAGGAATAAGTTTAACTTGTTGCTCAGTATTAGGATAACTTCAATTTATTTGTTCCACTTTCCTTCACAAACTTTTGTATTTGCACTCTTTATTTTATTGATAATAAATTGAACATATTGAAGATATTCCTTTTTGCTTCTTCGGCTTTCTTCACCAGCCATTCTTTTTAACTGATCGTCCATCGCAGTCAGCTTTCTTGTAAGAAGTACTGAATAGCCTTCCTTGATAAGCAATAACTAAGTTAAATTTCTTAATAGAAGATCTTATGAAAATATTTATTCGTCTAATGCGAACAGCTTCTAATCAGTGATCATTTATAAAATTCCAAGTAAACACAAGCCGATCATCTTTATTGAGGATACATAATAATTGAACACAAACTACTTCTAATCAGTCCTATATAAAAAATGTCAAGTAAAAAATAATTGATCATTGACCGATCATTTTCTAGAAATTGATATTGTCTTTGTTAGGAACGTGCATATCATAACGTTTTCTGGCAGACCTCCATGTTCTTTTCTTAGCATTTTTTATTTTGTTCGGTTCTGAACTGCTTAAGGCACTTCGACGAGCTCATGCCATATTCATGTTTATATTTGGTTTTGAACCTTTTAAGACATTTCAGTGAATTCACACCATATTCTTTATTTTTGTTCAGCTTTTCTACCGACCTGTTGGCTTTGTTAATCAGAAATTTGATCATCACATTCTAAATGATAACTTTGAAGATGTCATTCAAGTTGATATGAAGAGTTGAGTTCATACTATATTCTTTTTTTTTTGTTTAGCTTTGCTGCCGATATGCAATCTTTGTTGATCAGAGATTTGATCATCACATTCTGAAGGACGTCAACTTTGAACATGGCATTCATGTTGATATGAAGAGTTGAGTTCATAACATACTTCTTTCTTTCTGTTTGACTCTGTTGCCGATCCGTTATCTTTGCTAATCAAAAATTTGACCTTCACATTCTGAAGGGCAACCTATGAAGGGTGACACACATAGAATCATTTTCTTGACATTCGTGTGCATTAAGTGTCATATCTTTTCAATTGCTAACCGCTATCGTTTTGGCTTTCTATATTCCCATCCAAAAATAATTGGAAAATCATGACTCAACTTGACTTGAGCTATTGACTCGATACTAGAGTCGCGTAAAGGTCATAACCCTATTATAACCGAATCTGGTTCACTCCTATAAACCCTCATTTTCCTATAAATAGTCTTTTATTTATCTAATTGATTGTCTGCATCTTTCTTCGTCCATGCTTTGAGTGATTTTCGTTGTTTCTTTTCAATACCAATATTTTGATCTCATAAGCTTGAAACTTGTGATTCTCTGTTCTTTATTGCTAACAATTTCTTCTCAATTTAAAAATACATACCAAAAGATTTCAACTTTTTGTACCTGTTTGAAGAAATGATGTTCATCTCTAGTACAAAGAATATTCCACTTTCTGGATCATCTTCCAATCGCTCTGATTACATTTTGAATGGTTTGAAACAAGCTAAAGAGTCTGCAAAAATCGGACATGTTTTTGTCAAACTCTTCCCACTGTGAACATTCCAAGCATTCTTCCTTCCGATTATATCCTTCATCTACGAGATGCTTACTGTATTCCTAATTCAGTCACCATTCACATTTTCGAAGAGAATGAGCCTAATCATAATCCGCCTGAAAGGTACGTAACCCTTTATGAAGATTAGCTCAGAGCTGGTCTTCGGCTGCCTTTTCATACTATTTTCCTTTCTTTATGCATGCATTTTGAGATTTGCATATCCAACTTGTCCTAAACACGGTCAAGTTCATTGTCTATTTCTACCTAATCTATAAACATTTGGACCTGAAGCCTAAGGACAGTAGGCTTTAGGTTGTTTTATAAGTTTAATTTCAAAATTGAGATATCGATTTTGTATACTTATTGCTGTAGCCAAACCATACCAGGTTTGTCCAACTCCATTAAGGAATGAAATAGGTCATTCTTTTCTGTAAAGCAGGAGGATATGGTTGAGGTTCAAAAGGAGTTTTCATTCAGTGGGTGTGATAAATCACTGATTGAAGATCCTATCGACCCATTAAACAAAATCCTATTATAATAATTTGCAAAAGATTCAATAATCTGAAGTGGTTTTCAATTTCTAGAAGAAGAATGTAATAATTAGTTCGGGACTCCTGGTGTGGGAAAAATTAGACAGGGGTTTTCAATCACCTACAAAATACAATCCTAACAAGTATTATTTCTTCTGCCTTTAAGTATGTAGTTCCCAATCGTCATTTGAACTTTATTCATATTGCTTATGTTGGCCCCAAAGAGCAAGCTAAGAGGGGGGTGAACTAGGTTGTTTCAAAAAACAAACCTTTTAATGTTTTCTTGCTTAATGAGAAATGTAAACTTTATGCAACAAATAAATACTTAAGCACAAATGAATACAAAAGATATTCAATAATTGAAACTCAAAGAACAAATATAAGATGATTGAGATAGAGAGTATCAAACCAAACTCTCAAACTTGGAGTATAACCACTAGTAGTACATCTTCTAAGAATATGAGGCAATAACCTTCTTCTACACATAGTAGGCTCACCCTTGCACCAAATAAGTCCATCTAGTTGAGCCAAAGGGTTTTACAATAAAACCTCACTTTTGTACACTTGTTATCCTTCCACTCTTACACTTGAAGATCACTCACTAGTCTACTCTTGCTCACACTAATTCCCTCTAGTTGAGCCAAGAGAACTACACTACCCAAGCCAATACAACACACAATATTTTTGCCTATTTCTTCCCAAATAGCTCTTACAAGTGTTTGTATTGAATGCAGTAGTTCTTCTCTCTATATTTTGCATTTATAGACTTGGGGGTATTTATAGACTATTGCCCAAAAACTGCCTCCAACAATTCTCTAACAGCCACTTTCTATTTACTAGAAAACTAGCCGTTAGATCGTTCGAACGGCCGATGCAGTAAGTGTGCGTCCGAATGAACTAGCTGTTGGACCTTTCGGACCGCCATTGCTAAGCTCTGCGTCCGTTCTCTGGATGGTGTCTTGTCTTCCTTCATTTGGCTGTCCGCAACTTCGTCCGAATGTGCGTTCAGTTGATGGTCAGTGACTACTAGAATTGATCGAATGCTATTCTTCATCCGAGTTTTCAGGTTCTTTGTGTCGGACGATTATCATCGTCTGAATTGTCTTCCTTTCGGACAATCATCAACGTCCGTAGAGTTTTATGGATTATTTTCTTGATTGTGATTGGACTATCATTTACGTCTGAAACTCCTTATTTTTTTGCACACTTGTTTTAAACTGTTAGTATTATTTGGTCATCATCAAAACATGATTATCATAACTGGGGTTTAACAGCTTACATTTTTATTCAGCTCCGACTTTAGTCAAACAGATTAATTCTCTTAAGAGAAGGTGTGAAAAAAATAAGCAACGAAGAAAATCACTTCTGCAGTTTCTTTGCAAGCTATCCAACTTGCTCCAGCATCTTCTTCAGTTCCAACACCGAGCTCAGGTTAGGCGTTAAAGAGAAAAGCTTATTCTCCTTGTCTTAGCTGATTAAAAAGAAAACTGGAAATGGAAAAAAGAAAACTGTAGGATATTGATTGTTGAGATGGCGGCCAAACCTCTTCAACAGATGCAATCCAAAAACTGCCATAGCAGATAATGCAAAACGCGAGGCTAGTAAGCTAGCAGAGACCCTTGAGACCAAGCAATCCGAGCTGAACTCAGTTAGAGTTGAACTGGATGCTTTGAAGGCCATATCTGGGGCTTCTGGTTTGAACCTTCTTCTAGAAGGCGTAAACTAATTTTCGTCTTCCTTGCTCTTAAAAATAATTTGGCAAACTTCTACTCTTATGCTTGCATCCTACTGTAAAAAGAAGCTTATATTAGATATTCAGAAAGCATTCCCTAACATGCCTTTGAACCCTAGTTCTTCCCTCGTTATGATGAAGAGGTTCCTTCAAATTTGCTAACTGAGTTGGGGATAAGTTCATAGAACCTTGAAAAACTGAAACCGTTTTTATTGAAACTTTAGTAGAGCAGAGAAAGGCTCTGATCGAGGCTGGCGAGATAGAAATTGAACAAGGACAAAAGCAGGAGTAGACTTAGACCAATTTGTAATAGACCACTTTTCATACATGTATTTTTGGCAATTTGACATCATTATTTTGTGCATCTTTTAGTTGCCTTTAATCTTTGATGTAAGTACAAAAATGGTTCGTCCAATGCAAACTATATTATCAAAGATTTATTTATCTAGGACAAGCTATCAATTTCTTAAATAATACCCTTTCAAATAAACGATGTTCCATATTAGAGGAACAATTTTGCCGTTCTGATCAGATAACTTATAGAACCCATTTGATTGGTTTCAATAACTTGATAGGGTTCCTTCCCAATTGGCATCCAATTTTTGAGTACCATCAATTCTGCTACCCTCATTTTTTTCTAAGAACAAGATTTTGTGGCTAAAAATACCATTGCATAACGGAATATTTAATCATTTTTTTTATAATTAGTTTCACGAACAGCAGCCATCAACCTTCGTTGTTCTAACAAATCAAGATCAATTGCTCATTCTTAATTGCTACTTGCTTTGTCTTGATTTTTTGTATTCAAGATGTGGGCATTCTGATCTTAACTGGGATGATAGCTTCGGCCTTATACACCAAAATGAATGAAGTTATTCCAGTTGTAGTTTGAGGTATAGTTCAGTGTGACCATAGCATACTTGGAAGCTGATCTATCCAATTTCTTTTGGCATGATCTAATCTTGCTTTTAAGTTGACCAAGATCATTCTGTTGAATACTTTAGTTTGACCATTGGCATGAGGATGTCCAACTGAAGTTGTAAGTAATCAAATTTGTAATTCCTTACAGAATGATTTAAATGTTTCTCTCCCCCACAAATTGAGTACTACTATCAGATATAAGATTATAAGGTATTCCAAATCGGCAAATGATATTCTTCCAAAAAAATATCTTAATTTTTTCCCGAAATAGACTTTAATGGCTCGACTTCACCATTTAGAAAAATAATCTATCGCCATAGCCAAATATTTATAACTTCGAGTACCATTTGGTAAGGACCCAATATATCAATGTCCTATTATTGGAACGGCCATGAACTAGTGATCGGGGTAAGATCAACTGTGGTTTTCAAGGAATTGGAGCATGACTTTGTAATTTTTTTTATTTTTTACAATTATTGACCAGTTTATGAGCATCATTATGCATGGTCGGTTAATAATAACCCATCAATTATTGCATTTCTAGCTAGAGTTTGGTCCCCTATATGGCTTCTATAAATTCGTTCATGTATTTCTCGAAGTGCATAAGTAGCTTCATCCGACGTTAAGCACTGAAGCAAAGGAATCAAATAAGTCTTTCTATATATCACCCCTTGAGGAATGATCTCAAACTTCATAGTATGAATTTTAACCGTCCTATTTTTAATTCGGATATCAAGAGGATTCCTATGCTTAGATAATCCAAGATCAGATTCATCCATCCCAAATCATTTTCAATTTCCGTGATTGAACCTCAACCAATACTTCTTTGGTCAGGTAAGAATAGATGGCTGAGGCCAACTTTGCAAATGCATCAGCGTTACTATTTTTGGCTCGAGAAATTTTGATAAACTTGACCTCCTTGAAGCCTTGCCCTTGAAGCTTATTTTTTTGGAGATATTTTTGGAAGATCACTCTCTGAGTCTCAAAATTGCCAAAAATTTGGTTAACCACCAACAAATAATCATTATTTACTTTTATCCCTTCGGCTCCCATTCATTTGGGTAGCTACAAGCCAGTCAGAATGACTTCATATTTGGCTTCGTTATTAATAACTTTGAAATCAAACTGAAGGCATATGTAAAATGATTCCCTTTTGGAGATTAGAGAATAATACCTGCACCCGATTTGGGATTCACAAGATGTTCCGTCCATATATAATTCCCAAAGCTGATAATCTTGTTGCTCAGGCTTGATTTTGTTTATTATTTGAAGCACATTACCAATAGGAGTTGAATCAAATATGCTTTCAATTATGAAATCTGCTAATGACTGTGTTTTTTGTTGGATCGGGGTTTAAACTTGATATCATAATCAAGAAGAACAATCAACCACTTTACCATTCTTCTCGAAACATCATGATTTTCCAAAATTGAATTTAAAGAAAAATTTGTATAAACCATGATTTCATAACTCTAAAATATGGTCTCAATTTATGAGCTGCTATGATCAATGAAAATGCCATTTTCCCTATTTCTGAATAGTTTTCGGTCTTTGGAGAACTCAACTAACGAAGTAGATCGCCTTATTATACCTTTAGTTTCTGAAACTAGAATCACACTCGCATCTTTGTCTGAAGCAGACAAATAAAAATACAAAATTTCTCCAGGTTTCAAGGAAGTTAACTTTGGTAAATGTGCCAAAAATTGCTTGAATTGATCAAAAGTTTGTTGACATTGTTTAGTTCACCCAAAGTCTTTTACCTTCCTAATGGTTTGAAAGAAAGGGAACCCCCATTCAACTGATTTTGACAAGAATCTGTTCAGAGAAGCCATCCAACCAGTAAAACACTGAACTTCTTTACTGAACTAGGTGGTTTCATATTTAAAATTGCTTGCACCTTTTTAGGATTTGCTTCAATTCTTCTTTACGAGACAATACAACCCAAATTTTTTTTTGAAAGGATCCGAAATATACATTTGAGAAGGTTTGATCTCATGTTAACACCCATTATGATTTCAAGAACTTCACAAAGATCTGAGATGACATTCTCATGAGTTCGACTTTTGACCACAATATCATATACATATGCTTCTATGTTTCTGCTGATCTGCTTTTTGAACAGTTTATTGACCAACCACTAATAAGTTGCTCTGGCATTCTTTAGTTAGAACAGCATAGTCTGATAGCAATATGTACTTTTATCCCTAGAGTCTATAATGGATGTTGTTTTTCCTTCATCTTCCTTACTGAAAAATATCTTATGATAATCTTTGTAGGCATCAAAAAATTCTCTATTACATAGCCTACTAATGAATCTAATATAATATTGATCTGAAATAAAGGATTACTGTCTTTTGAACAAACCTTATTAAGATCGGTTTAATTGATACATATTTACCAGCTTAAATCTAGTTTTTTTACAAGTACTGGTTTGATAGCCATGGGAAATTTCTTGCATGGATTGGATCTGTGATACAGTGCCATGGAACCCTTAGTCCAAAAATCTTCACATCAATTCATAGCACATTATCTCACTCTAAATGAATGATGTGGAGCTTTCTGGACGTGCAAGAATTTCTCAATAACCATGTAGGATACAAGACTTCTCCGGTGATTCGATTAGCTAGTAGATGATCAACCTCAACTTCAATAACAAGGTTACGTTCAGGTCCGAAAAGCCTTTTCTTTTGTTTCACTAGTTTGTATGCCAGATCAATCTCTAGATTACCGATTTGTGCTCGATCACATCTCGCGGGATACTAGGCATGACTTCTGCTAAACAGGAAAAAATGTCCCTGTATTCATATAAAAGCTGTAGAAAACCAATTTTTAGTTCAGCTAGCAGTGTTACACAAGTCTTTAATTACCTTTTGGGTAGATCGAATCGAAAATAATTTCTTCAATATGAATTTCTTGACCTAATTTGTCATTATCGGGCTCATAAATTTTTCTTTTTCCTTTGGAAGCCTTTTCTTTTGGTTTTTCATATTCATTGTGATCTTTTTCATTGACCTCTTATTCAATTTGCATAGCTGAAAGTCACTTTATCTCCTATGAATTCAACCAAGGGTGTTCGTAAAGGTTGGATATGTTTATTGATGATCCCTATCTTCTCCCAAGCATGCCAATAAATTATATCTAAACTACCTCCATCCCGAAAACTTTGTAAACCCTAAAATCTCCAGCTTTGATATGAATGGTCACTGGATCAGCATCTGGGTACCAATCTGGGAATAGATCATTGTCCGTGAAAAAAAATCTCAAATTCATTCTTGGCTTTTTGGGCATAACCTGTCCAAGGAGAATAGATTGAGCATATCACTTTATTGCATTTGCAGAATCTCAACTGGTACCATCTCTTGCAATGGTATTTATCATGTCATCATCAACCCCTACAATGGCATTAATGGCTCCTACAACATCATCGTTGTTTAGTAGTGGTCCTCTCTGATTGTCGTTGTTCGACCCTGGGTTCTAGTTTTTATTAGAATAAGACCTTTGTGGTATGTCATCATTCTGAACTGATTGTTCATGTTACTTGAAATTGTCAGTAGTTCAGAGGATGTATTCTTACAAAAATCCATATCTGATGACTTCTTCATTACCAATTTTGAGACTGTTACCTTCTTCAGCATCGTGGCCATGATTTTCATATGAGCATAGAAGCGAGATTTGTCCTACCTGTGTTGTTCATTTCTCATCGGAAGTGGAGACTCCAAGATTTCATCATTCCTAGTGTGAAAAAATAGAATTTCTTTTCGAGAAGTATTGAGTGAAGTAAAATACTCATTAGGAAGAACTCTGGTTCGGGTCGGCCTAAAATTATTAGCACTAGAAAAAGTAACTCTCCCAAATAGAAAACTTTGTTGATTATTCTTGTTGGCTTGCTAGGAATAGTTCAAATGTTTAGCCTGATCAATTTTGAATTTTTTGTCTAAATGCTTCTTATCATATTCTTGTTCGAGAGGCCACTTCTCTTTGTTTTTTGAATCATACATTTGTCTTTTCGTTTGATTAGATTCTTCTCCTGGGATATGGCTTTCAATTCGTTGGAGGAGCTCATTAAGAGTTTTTGGAACTTTCGATGCAAGTTCAACATTGATGGATCTTGCCTTCGCCCCACTAATGAAGGCAGCTAGCATGAGTGTTTCAAACTTGAATAGCTTTATCGTGGCTAATCAATGTACTGTTTCAAGGACTCATCAAGTTTTTTCTTGACGTTTATGAGATGAGATGTCTTATTTTGAATGGCACATTTGTTTGCTCATAAAGTGTCTAAAAAGTTTCTTTGCCAACTCTAAAAATGTTCCAATTGAGTTGAGAGCTATTTCTTCAAATCATTTTTGAGCCGACTCCCTTAAAGTGGTGGCAAAGAGTTTGCATGTTATGTCATAAGAATAGCTATACAATTTAGTAATGACAGACAAGTGCAATGTGGTTAGCTGGATCAATGGTTCCTTCTTAAATGTCAAGATCTAGTTGTCTGAGATTTTGTGGAATTGGTTCCATTTGGATAGACAGAGTAAAAGGATCTTTATCCACTGGAATGAGATCAAGTCATTTGGGCTATATTTTTTCCTAAGAGTTTGTGAACTCTTAGTTCCATTTTAGCCATGAGTTCCACTTTAGCATTATTCAGATTCTGCTCCGCAATTTGTTCAATTTTTATTTTGATATTAAGGCCAATTCATTCAAAAACTGAACATCCTCTTTGCGAATATAGGAGTGATGTCGAGAGTTGTGCTTGACGATGAGATACTGCTTGTTGTATCTTCATGTGCAGTTTTTTTTTTTTTTTTATCATGCTGGCTTTTTCCTATAACCTGAGTTTGTTTTTGTTGACTTTTAACAAAGTCTTTGAAGGCTTGGAAATTATCAGGACAAATTGCAACATTTCTTCTTTTTATTGAGAATTCTCATTTTATGATGCTTCACCATTTTGACGAGTCAATTTTTGAGGCATTGATCCTTGAGTTTCTTCCATATTTTTGCTATTAGCCTTCTTTCTATTGTTATTTTTTCTCATAATTTGGTTAAGAAATGAGGATTGAGACTACAATAGCTTTTTGTTTGGATTTTCACAAACGATGCCACTTGACGTATCAAGAATATTTAGAGAGAGAAAGTTATGAGATATGTAATGTAATGAGTTGAAATTGTATTATATATGACTGTGGCCTCATGTGTTCTCGTTTTCTACCCCCTATACAAGGATGGGGTGAGCCCCTATTTATAAGTATTTTCGTTGGATTCGAACCTCCGAGCGAATCGATCAGTCTCTTAGAGGGAAATGGGTTTGCCTAAACTAACCTCAATGGTCATTCATTCGACATAATTTTTGAACTAGTCCTATGACAGCATGAGGAGTTTTACAAGTTTATCCTTATAGGATTTTTAAATATATGTCACATGAACAATTCTTATGGAAAGATCACTTTTTGTATCATCAGATGATAAATGAAACTAAATGTGAATGGAAGCAAGAGCATTTCTAGTTTATTAAAAGCCTGGGAGGATAAAATAGAAGTGAAAAATGATTGCAGTTGATTCAGAAAAAGTATCAAGAGGCACAAGGCAAATTAGCCATGGCTACTTAAAAATTGGGTTCTTGTTAGGTAGCCAATGCGGCAAATGCTAAAATTTACTCATCTGACTTCCTTATTAAAGGTAAATTAGAGTTTACTACTGTAACTTGTACTTTATCCATTGAAATCAAATAATATACACTTTACCGCTTTTGACCATTAATATTATTAACAATTAAAAAAGAAACATAGCTTGACGTATTTTTTTACAATAGTTTAAAATAAATTAGGATGACCCAACAAAGGGTTTGTTTAGATAACCAATCAAAACTTATCACATAATCATTTTAACCCCACTATCTATAATCAGAAGACCCCAACCTATTTATACTCCCTTGTAAAAACCAATAATTTTTTCAAAAAAATTATGAGCCCACATTTTTCTTTTTCGTAAAATAAGGAGATTCAAAAAAATCAAATTCTAATTAAATTGGTGATACGTAAAACACATCTAATGCTATCTGAACAAAGGCTTTGTCAAGTTTAGCATAATAAACATTTTTCTATTTTTACAATAATACCTTTATAGCATTCTAAACAAAATTACTTTAGCATTTATTTTTAATAGCTTTACTATTCTTTTTAGTTTTCTAATATATGGCTATAACCATTTTAAACATCATTTCTCTTCATTTTCAAGACCAATTAAAACAATAAAAAGTGATATTTTACTGCTATTTTTTTGTTTTGTATATATTTTTTTATAGTTGAACAACTTAAATAAGAAGTAATTAGAATTATCTATACTATATATACACACACACACACACACATATATATATATATATATATATATACATACATATATATATATACATACATATATATATATATATACATACATATATATATATATATATACACACACACACACATACACATATATATATATATATATATTAAAGCAAAACCCCTTTTCATGAAGAGTAACCAGAAAATACCACATGTCAGCTTATTTGTTTTACTATTCTTATCTAATTGATTCTAACTAACTCCAAATAATTACTATTACAATTAGCCATAATAAACTCAATAAATTTTGAGTATTCATAATATTCATTTGATCTCACAATTATCATGTAATTTTTTATAACGATAATAAATACAAACTAATTAAGGTTGAAAATACTTCTTAATTATTGTATTTATTTGACTATTTATATTTACCAAATTTAGTTCATTCATTTTTATTTTTTTAAAAAAAAACACTACTTTATCGTCATTTTTATACCTATTTATATATAAATAAAAAAAAATTAAGTCCATTCATAGTTTGTAAAAGGTGCAAGTTCATCTGTTGATCAAGTAGATGGAAGTTTTTGATGAAAAAAAATAAAAAAATTATACATCCAACTCATAAGTGCATACATAACAACAATTCCATTAATTGTTTTGTTTTCTAATTTTTAGTTCTTCACATTTTGAATCTTATTAATACACTACTCCTTTTGCCGCGATTAGTTTGTCACAATTGATTTTTCTTTTTTCTTTTTTTCTTTCTTTATGACCAGTGTGTTGACTCTTCCAAGTTCAATTTTGGTATGACTTTCTAAGTAATTTTTAATTTTCTTTGTAGTAGCATTTCACATGTATTCCATTTTTGTTGAAGAAAATTTCATTAAAAATCAAATAAATAGATACAATTTATTCATTAAAAAATATATATTTGACTAAAAAAAATCAACTTTGATAAAATAAATAGGATAAATGAAGTATTACTGAGTATTAAAATTTTTTTTTTTGTTTATATACTAAAGTTTTACGCCATAATCATTATTTTACTATATTTTTATAATATTTTCTGTTTATAACTAACTAAAAACAACACTATAATAAATCACATAACAATCTCGAAAACTTTTGAATATTCAAAAATTTTAATTTTATCTTCATGTTATCAAGTAATCTTTGGACAGAAAAAATAAACCATAAACATTAATTAAGGATTAATTCATTACCTTCTAAATATTCAAAAACTTTGATTTATCTTAATATTATCAATTAATCTTTAAATAGAAAAAAATATATCGAAAGACATTAATTAAGGACTTTATCATTATAATTTACTAGTTAATTATTGATAAAAGTAAATATATATTAATTATATTTGATTAGCAAAAATAAATGGAAGTACTCTTTAAGAACAGTGACCAATATTTCTTAATTGTTATTTTGCATTGACAATTTATATCTTTAAAATTTTTAATTTTCTATGTAGTAGTAGTATTTCACATGTAACCCATTTTTGTTGAAAATTTTTCATAAAAAATCAAATAAATGGATACAATTTATTCATTAAAAAATATATGTTTGACTAAAAAAATCAACTTTGACAAAATAATAAGAACAAATGAAGTATTACTATGTATTGTTTGTTTTTATTTGGTTTATATACTAAAGTTTTATGTCGTTAACATTATTTCATTATATTTTTAGTTTTTTTCTATTTATAACTAACTAAAAACAACACTACAATAAATCACATAACTATCTGAAAAATTTTGAATATTCAAAAATTTTAATTTTATCTTCATGTTATCAAGTAATCCTTGGACAAAAAAATAAACCATAAACACCAATTAAGGATTAATTCATTAACTTTTGAATATTCCAAAACTTTGATTTATCTTAATATTATTAATTAATCTTTAAAGTGTAAAAATATATTTATATACCTTAATTAAGGACTTTATCATGACAATTACCAATTAATTATTGATAAAGGAGCAAATATGTATGAAGTATATTTGATTAGCAAAAATAAATACAAGTACTCTTTAAGAACCGTGACCAATACTTCTTAATTATTGTTTGCAATGACAATTTATATACGCAAAATTAAATTAATTCATACTAAATAAATTAATACTTCTAAATTATAGTTTTTGATTGAACATTTATTATTAAAAACTATACACATTCAGCGAAATGAGTTTTGTCACCCATTTTTCCATGGAACATGTTATAAGTTTCAACTAATAATTAAGTTGTATACTTAATTTTCATTTACTTTTATATGACAAAATATAAATATTTTAAATGCATACTTAACAATATATTTTTAATTTTATTATTTTTATTTTCTAATTAGTAAACTTTATAGATATTATTACTTAGTTTTGTTCGTCTTTGTATGATTTAATTACTAAAAGTTTTACATCGTCACTAATATTTTACTAATATCAATTTATTATAGAATTAAAAATATAAGGTTCTCCCGTGATGGTCACGGGATATTCAGCTAGTGTGTGTGTGTCTATATATATATATATAATATATATATATTTATTTTATATATATATAAATATATAAATATATATATGAGAGACCTACTTTTAGTGTCTGTCACTTTATAAACTTTCCATTTTATTCTTTCTTAGCATTAAAAATATTTTTTTACACCACTGCTAATAACTACCCTATACAACTTCTTCTTTTTTTAATAAATCAAACACATAGTGTGTGCCTTCCCTACCAGTTTTTATAAAGATTGAACAATACAAAAGTAAAACTCCACTCCTAATTTTTGCAGCTAAGTTTGAGTAAATCATAAAATTAAGTACTTAGGTAATTAGAATTAAGTTGTATACTGTTAAAATGTTTGAATAACTATATGTATATAATAAGAGCAAAACATCGTAGACTTGATTAAAACATTTTATATTTACATGGATGTCACACACACAAACAAAATGTACTTGTTTAGTTTCTTGCACTTGTTATTAATTGGGAGCAATGGCAAAGATATTTATACAACAAAATATATTTTACTTTTTTATGTGTTTAATATGCTAAGTTATTGCAAAAAGAAAATGAACCAAAAGTAATTATGAAAATTCTCATCTTTATGTACTTCGGTATTACAAATGAAGGAAAAAATGAATAAATTGATTAAGCAACATGTGACAGTTCATAATGTTCTTTTATACGGACGAAATCCAAAAAAAAAAAAATCAAAATCAATTTATCGAATCATAAGAACGAAATAAAATTAGAGTAAATTTGTTCATAAATTTTTGGGTTTTGCAAGTATTCGAATATTCAAACTTGTAACGGATTTCGAATTCAATTCGGTTAATAAATTTGGCTAATTTTGAATTTGGTCAGAAATTGGTTAACCGAATTCATGAATACAATTAATGAATAAAAAAATGGTAGAGATTTTTTGAATTTGGCTAACTAATTTCTGAATTCAATAATTAAAAAAAGTTTTATAAAAATATTTTGATATATAAATAGTACATTCACTAAAAATATAAATTTAGTTATTCGACTAAAAATATATTTATTCATAATTATTATAATTGGCTTTATTTTTAACTTAATTCATACAATTGTTATATACTTATACATTAATTCATACTTAATTATATTATTAAATTAGTATCTATAAATCATATTAAATAGTCTTGCGATACGTATTTATTAATACTTGCAAGTTATATGATATTATAGTATTGTATGTAATTATATTGCTTATTATTCAAATAAGTTACATGATATAGTTTTTTTACTTATTTTTCTGAATCATTTATCAATAAAAATTCACACAACATATCAAATTACGTGGCCAAAATAAAATAAATTTAGGAAATTTTTGCTTGAAAAATAGAATTTTGTATAAGATTTTGGCCCAATGTTAAGGGTCTAACTAATTTGAGTTGAATTTGGTTAATCAAATTCAAAATTGAGTACCAAATTCAAAATAGATTAACCGAATATTCTACTAAATTGAATTTGAAATCGAACTCTATAAATTAGTTAAAAGTTTTAGAACCTTTTCTGAATTTTGGCCAATTTCATCAATTAATTAACTGATAAGTTAACCGATACACACTCTTAATTTTGTTAAAATTGCAATGCATTTTTTTCTATTATAATTATTCACATTATTGAAATTTTCAAAAGTGGTAAAGTGAATATTGTTTGTCTTCATGGGTATACAACTTACCAACAGAGAGTAAAGTGGAATTAACTCTCTTATTATTACTACTTTATATAATACATCAAGATTTTTTAGTATAATTTGTCTTTTTCACACTTATTTTCAGATTTGTACCTTCACACTTCTTATTTCCCATTCTCACTATCAAATAACTTCTCTATCCACCACAAAATTATACACACAACCCCTGATTTTAATTTGTATTTTAATTTTTGTCTATTTTTAGAAAATTTGCACTCACATTGAGTGTGCTAATAGTACAAATTATCATTATTTTTTACACTACTATCACATTTAACGATTTATTTTATCTAGTAATTCTATGCAAAGTGACAAAAATAACTGACATGTCATTAAATTCACTAAACAATGAATGATATCTGATTGCGTTTTAAAATCAGGAGCGGGTGAATTAACTTTTTTGTTACATGAATTGGTTTTGAGTTTGTAATTTAGAAAATGATTATTCTTATATTTTATTCACACTAGTGACAAACGCACACTCAATTAGTGTGCAATACGAAAATTAAATTTATTTAGAAACTATTTGAATATACAATAACTTGATATTTTTTTTACAATAATAAATAAGCTTTTAGATTATTTTGAAAACCAAACTATTAGTATACAGGTAGTTATTTAGGTAGTTACCTATATTAGTTACAAAATACTACTATTTTGTAAAGATTTTTAAACAAATGAATTAAAGAACATTGGTAGTTACAAAAAAAAAAAAATCAAATTCAAATAAGTAAATTTAAAATGAGTTCAAATGGAAAGACAATCATATCAAGGCTCCCCCTTTATATATACTAGTACAATATATGGCACACATAGTGTGTGAAAATTTAAAAAAATGATAAAAGTTTAAAATTTAAAATGGATAAAAAAATTGGAAGTTATGAGAAGTAATTTATTAGATAGTTATGAGAAGTTATGAGGGCAATTAAGGAAATACAAAAATTTTGATATTACACCAAAATTAGTTGGTCTTAGACTTTATATAGAGTTAGTATTATTAAATTAATATCCATAAATCACATTCAATAGTCTTGCGATACGTATTTTTTAAATACTTACAAGGTACATGATATTATAGTGTTATACGTAATTATATTGCTTATTATTCAATTAAGTTACATGATATAGTTTTCTTACTTATTTTTCTTATTCATTTATCAATAAAAATACACACAACATACCAAATTAAGTGGTCAAAATAAAATAAAATTAGGAAATTTTTGCTTGAAAAAATAGGTTTTTGTATAGGATTTTGGCCTAATGTTAAGGATCCAACTAACTCAAGTTGAATTTGGTTAATTGAATTTTTTCAAAATCGAGTGCTAAATTTGAATTTTGTTAACTGAATTTTCTATTGAATTGAATTTGAAATCGAAATTAGTTAAAAGTTTTATAATCCTTTTCTGAATTTTGACCAATTCTATTAACTAATTAATTGATTAGCTAACCAATGCAGACCCATAATTTTGTCAAAAGTGCCATGCTATTACAAAACTACAATTAAGAACTAGTAGTATTATGTTTGTTATAAAACTACTATTAAGAACTAGTAGTATTATGTTATATCACTAATGATTAAACTAGAAAGTAGTGGTAAAAAGTAATATAATGTAAAGTAGAGAGAAAGCGATTCTCACTTTCTTCATTTCTGGTGGTATGTTGTGTTTTTGGCATGACCATTGCTATTATTAAAATGGTTTCAACCACGACCACGGTCTCGATTTTGTCTATTGTTAGATTGCATGCTATCACAGTTGCTTCAGGAAATAGAGCAGCACCAGTCAGACGAGACTCATGATTTTCCAACAAAAGCTTCATTACTTTGTTTAGCAACAAGGAGACAAGAAATCAATTTAGAATATTTTTTAAAACCCTTTTCACATATTGCTGCTGAAGGAGCACGTTAGATGCATGAAAAGAAGAGAATGTTTTTTTCAACTAATTCTCATCAGTTACTTTTTCTCCACATAATTTCAATTGACAATTGATTCAAAAAAATTGTTGAATTATACTCACAGTTTTGAAATCTTGCAAGCACAAGTGCATCCAATCATAACAAGATTTTGGAAGAATAACCGTCTTCTGGTGTTTGTACCTATCCTTCAAACTAGCCCACAAGATGAACGGATCCTTTATTGTTAGGTACTCAGTTTATTAGCCCATCATCAATGTGGTGACGGAGAAAGATCATTGCTTTAGCCTTTTCTTGATTTGTGGCTTTACTTCCTTCTTCGATGGTTTCTCTAAAACCATTTGCATCTAGATGAATTTCAGCATCTAGTACCCATGATATGTAATTCTTTTTGGTGATATCAAGAGCTCCCACAAACTCAAGTTTGCAAGGTTAGCCGTCATGATAATTGAAATCAAGAAAGCAAACAAAACTTACCCAACTTACCTAATGGAAGTGTTGGGAATTCCCAATAGAAGTGTTGAGAATTGGTTTAGAGATTCATGTTGATTATGTGTTATAAAACTACTATTAAGAACTAGTAGTATTATGTTTGTTATAAAACTAATATTAAGAACTAGTAGTATTGTATTATATTACTAATGATTAAACTAGAAAGTAGTGATAGAAAGCAATATAATGTAAAGTAGAGAGAAAGAGATTCTCACTTTCTTCATTTCATTTCATTCACCAAAACATCTATTTATAGGCTTAAGGTTCACCAATTCTCATAATATTATTTGGACACTACAAGAGCAAATGTAGATTACATAAATTACATAGAATAGTGCGAATTACATTGAGTAATGTAGAAGATCATCGGGTGAATCACGCGGATAATGGGAGTTACAAGAATTGATGTGTAGATCATGTGTAGGTAAATCATGGAGAACAAAGGTAGATATCCACTAAATGATTCATAACACTCCTCTTGGATGTCCATCTTTAAGAAAAATGCCTCGTTAAAATCTTATTAGGAAAAATCTAGTGGGATAAAAACCTAGTAAAGGAAAAAAAAAAGTATATTTTTCCAACTATGATTGTCTCGTTAAAAACCTTACCAGGAATAACACAATAGGAAAAAAAATCTTAGTTAAGGAAAAAAGAGTACAGTGTATAATTACTCTCCCTCTTGAGCACATAATTTGACATCTTTCAGTCAACGCATTCCAATCTTATGAACCATCTTTTCAAATGTTGAAGTTGGTAGTGACTTAGTGAATAAATCTACTAGATTGTCGCTTTAGTGAATTTGTTGAACACTAATCTCACCATTCTCCTAAAGATCATGAGTGAAAAAGAATTTTAGTGAAATGTGTTTCATTCTATATCCTTTGATGTATCCTTCTTTTAGTTGAGCAATGCATACAGCATTATCCTCAACTATATAAAACAAAGTGGTGGGAACTCCCTTGTCCAAATACAAACCACATGTTTCTCGAATGTGATGCATTACTGTTCGTAACCAAAAACAATCCCAACTTGTTTCATGAATTGCTACTGTCTCAGCCTGATTAGAAGACATGGCAGTTATAGTTTGTTTCATTGAATGCCAAGAAATAGCAGTACCATCACTTGTGAATACATAGCCCGTTTGTGACCAAGCTTTATACGAATCAGATAAATATCCAACATCTGCATGACCTATAAGATCAGACTTGAGTGATTCATATTAAAGACCAATATCTATTGCACCTTGAAGGTAACAAAATACATGCTTAACACCATTCCAATGCCTTTGTGTAGGTAAAGAACTATACCTTGCTAATAAATTCACGACAAATGAAATGTCAAGTCGTGTATGACTAGAAAGATACATTAATACTCTAATAGCAATAAGATATGGTAATTTTGGACCAAGTAGTTCTTCATCATTTTCATGAGATTGGAAATCGGATCTTTATGCACATCAAGTGATCTTACAAACATAGGTGTGTTCAACGGGTGTCTTTATCCATATAAAATCATCTAAGTGCTTTATCAGTATAAGTCGACTGGTGCAAAAAAGATGCCATTATCAAAATGCTCAATTTGCAAACCAATACAAATTTTGTCTTTCCAAGATCTTTCATTTCAAATTCTTACTTCAAATAATTAGCAACTTTTTGTAGCTCTTCAAGAGTTCTAATAAGATTAAAATCATCAACATAAACAGCGATAATGACAAATTCTAAAGCAGATCTCTTTATAAAAATGTACGGACATACAAGATCATTTTGATAGCCTTCTTTTAACAAATATTCACTAAGGCGATTATACCACATATGTCTGGCTTGCTTCATGCCATAAAGAGATCTTTATAATTTAATCAAGTAAAGATCTCGAGAGCTATGATCATACCCTTTTGGCAATTTAAATCCTTCAGTGAGTTTCACAGAAATGCCATTATCGAGTGAGCCATATAAATAGGCCATAACAACATCCATGAGATGCATTTCAAGTTTTTCACATGATACCAAACTAAGTAAATATCGAAAAATTGTTGCGTCTACCAGATTTTTGGAAAAAATCTTGTGCAACAAGACGTGCCTTATATCACAAAATTTCATTTTTCTCATTTCTTTTGCGTACAAAAATCTATTTATACCTCACAGGTTGCACATCTTGAGGTGTGCGTATCACTGGTCCAAAACTTTCCGTTTAGTCAGTGAATTCAATTCGGCTTCAATTGACTCTTTCTATTTTGGCCAATCATCCCTTAGTTTACATTCATTTACAAACCAAGGTTCAAGAGCCTCATTATTACCCATAATAGTATTTTCCACTACATATGCAAAAATTTCATCTATGTTTATTTCATTTTGATTTCACCTCTTTCCAGTCATGACATAATTTATTAAGATCTCATGATTATCATTACTTTTAGGTACCTGAATTTCTTTTGAAAATTTATCATCAGGGTCATGTCTGGGGACTCTTCAGGAGTCTTTAATTCTTCTTTTTGACCATCTTGATAATGTGCTCCTTTTCTTTTATGAGGAATTTTATCTTTAGAACTGATTAGTCTACCATATTTATGACATGCTTTCGACTCATTAGCAGTGATCGCTTATCTTTCAGGGACATCAATTTTAATTGGAGCATTTACAGCAGGTATATGAGATTTAGTAACTCTCTTTGGGTCAGTAAAAATGTTTGGCAATTGATTTGCTAAATTTTGCAAATGAATTATCTTTTGAACTTTCAATTCACATTCTTTTGTATGAGAATCAAAATGAGACGATGATAATTCATTCCAACTAATTTTCTTATCCGACTTTATTTTCTCTCTCCCTAATGTTGGGAAAACTAATTCATCAAAATGACAATCAACAAAACTAGCCATAAATAAATCTCCAATCAATGGCTCAAGATATTTAATTATGGATTGAGATTCATATCCAACTTGTATACCCTACCTCCTTTTGATTGAGGCCCCATCTTAGTGTGTTGTGGTAGAACAATAGGAACATAAACTGTACTTCCAAAAACTCTTAGATGAGAAATATTTGGTTCTTGACCATGAACCAATTGTAATGGGGAGACCTCATGATAATTTGTTCGCCTGAGGCGAATTAACGCTGTCGCATGCAAAAGAGTATGCCCCCAGGAAAAATCTAGGAGTTTTGTTTACATAAGTAATGGTTTAAAATTATTTGCAAACACTGTATAAACGACTCTACCAATCCATTTTGTGTATGAACATAAACTATAGGATTTTTAGCACTTATCCTAACAGACACAGAATAATCATTAAAATCTTGTGAAGTAAATTTACTAGCATTGTCAGGAGGAATTGTGTTAATGGGATAATTAGGAAAATGAACGTGCAACTGAAAATTCTCCTAACAGTCTCGCAAATGTCAGGTTGCGAGTTGATAATAAGCATACATGTGACTATCTTGTTCACAAGGTGTGTGAATAGGCCTTCTAGATACAAATATCCCCATGATGCTTTCTAAAATTACAAGAGATTCAGTTTTAATTTTTAATGGCAACGGCCTAATGATCAACTTGCCTTGAGAATAAGCAGCACATAAGAATTCATTAGATCGTAATACTTTTCGGCCTCTTAAAAAATGACCACATGAATTCTTAAGAATTCTTCGCATCATTATAGAACCGGAATGGCCCAACTGGTTACGTCAAATAACAAGTTTATCATGATTTGTAAACTTCTGGTTTACAGTTACAAACGATTTAACTATACTAATACGTGTGTAGTATAATCCGTAGGAATAAAAAAGTAATTTTTCCAAAAACAATATTTGTAAAATGAAAGTATTCAATGTTTCTTTCATATGTAGTCCTAATATGATATTTATTTCGGCGAATATCTTTAAAACTCATAAGTTCTTTTCAGATTTCGAAGAAAATAATACATCATCGATGCAAAATTTTGTTCCTTCAAGCAAAATTATAGTTGCTCTTTCGGAGTCTTCGAATTAATTTGGTACTACTAGATATAATACTAACATAAGTTTTTTCATTACTAGATAAAAAATATATATATTTCTTATCTATAAGTATGAAGTGCATTATTGAACTGTTTGCCAAACAATTTTTTGTCATTAATCATTGAAACGTTCGTATTCTTCACTAAAAGTATAAAAAAATTCCAAATGAGATTTTTTTTCTTAAATACAATATTTATTAAAAATAATAAACATTGAAAAATGAATATGGACAATAAATATTTTATTTAAAAAATCAAATGAAAATTCATTACATTAAAGTAATTAATTAAAATAACTTATTCTTGGACATTGTCATCACTAAAGAAGTGACTAATATCATAGGGTGATTGTCAAAGAAATCGGCAACAATCAAAGAAGTAAAATGAGTAAAGTCATTGCCACGAGACCATGGTCAACATTATTACTAATCTCTTTATTCATCAATGAATTTTAATAGAGATCAACAAGATGTTTTGGCATACAATAGGTACGTATGCTGTTAAAAGCACTTATTAGCCACATTCCTTTTATTTTAGTCTCCATATTTCTCATCACCATTCTCCAATTTATGGCAGTGAGTTGTGTTTTTGGCATGACCACTGTGATTATTAAAATGGTTTCGACCACGTCCACAGCCACGACCATGGTCTTGATTTTGTTTATTATTAGATTGTATGGTTTTTGCATTGCTTCAAAAAATAGAGCAACACCAATTGGATGGGACTCATGATTTTCCAACAAAAGCTCATTATTTTGTTCAGCAATAAGAAGACAAGAAATCAGTTCAGAATATTTCTTAAAACCCTTTTCACGACATTGTTATTGCAGGAGCACATCAATGCGTGAAAAGTAGAGAATGTTTTCTCTAGAAAATCCTCATCAATTACTTTTTCTCCACATAATTTCAATTAAGAACTGATTCGAAAAATTATTGAATTATATACTCACTTACAGTTTTGAAATCTTGCAAACGCAAGTGCATCCAATCATAATGAGATTTTGGAAGAATAACCGTCTTTTGGTGTTCATATCTATCCTTCAAACTAGTCTACAAGATGAAGGGATCCTTTATCATTAGATACTCAATTTTTAGCTCTTTATCAAAGTGGTGACGAAGACAGATCATTACTTTGGCCTTTTCTTGATTTGTGGTTTTACTTCCTTCTTTGATGGATTCTCCAAGACTATTTGCATCTTGATGAATTTCAGTATCTAGTACCCCTGATAAGTAATTCTTTCCAGTTATATCAAGAGCCAGAAACTCAAGTTTTGCAAGGTTAGCCATAATGATAATTGAAATCAAGAAAGCAAACAAAACTTATCCAACTTATCTAATGGAAGTATTGAGAATTCCCAATAGAAGTGTTGAGAATTGGCTACGAGATTCATGCCGAGGACGTGCTATAAAACTACTTCTAAGAATTAGTAGTTTTATGTTTGTTGTAAAACTATTATTAAGAACTAGTAATATTATGTTATAGAGATCACTAATGATCAAACTAGAAAGTAGTGGTAGAAAGTAATATAACGTAAAGTAGAGAGAAAGAGATTCTTATTGTCTTCATTTCATTCCATTCACTTAAGCCTTTATTTATAGGCCTAAAGTTCACTCATTCTCATAATATTATTTGGACACTACATAAGCAAATGTAGGTTACATGAATTATAGTGGGAGTTACATGGAGTAATGTCGAAAACTATTGGGTAAATTATCTGTCATCGTGGGTATTATCTGTCATCGTGGGTATAAAAGGACTCACTAACAGAGAGTGAAGTGAATTAACTCTCTTATTATTACTACTTTATGTAATATAGCAAGATTTTTGGAGTAATTTATCTTTTTTTACTCTTATTTTCTGATGTTTGACTTCGCACTTCTCATTTCCACTCTCACTATCAAATAAGTTCACAATCCACCACAAAATTACACACACAAACCCCTGATTTAATTTGTATTTTAGCTTTTGTCTATTTTAAAAAATTTGGCAACACAATTTTGCACATACATCAAGTGTGCTAATAATACTAGTTATCATTATTCTTTACACAAATATTACATTCAACTATTTATTTTATTTGTAATTCTATGCAAAGTGACAAAAATAACTGGCATGTCATTAAATTCACTAAACAATGAATAAAATCTGATTGCGTTTTAAAATTAGGAGTGAGTGAATTAACTTTTAGTTACGTGTTGAGTTTGTAGTTTAGAAAATGATTATTCTTATATTTTATTCACACTAGTGTAAATGCACACCCAATGTGTGTGCAATACGAAAATTAAATTTATTTAAAAATTATTTTGTATATACAATAACTTGACATTATTTTGACAATAATAAATAAGCTTTTAGAATATTTTGAAAACCAAACTATTAGTACATGGATAGTTATTTAGGTAGTTACCTATATTAGTTACAAAATACTACTATTTTCTAAAGATTTTTAAACAAATGAATTAAAGAACATTGGAGTTAAAAAAATTTTAAAATTTTTATTCAAATAAGTAAATTTAAAATTAGTCCAGCTGGAGACTACCATATCAAGGCTCCCCCTTTATATATACTAGTACAAATGGCACACACATAGGTGTGTACAAATTTCGAAAAATGATAAAATTTTAAAATTTAAAATAGATTAAAAAAATTGGAAGTTATGAAAAGTTATTTATTAGATAGTTATGAGAAGTTATGAGAGCAATTACGAAAATATATTAATTTTGACATTATACTAAAAATAGTTAGCCTTACACTTTATATATAGATAGATATATATAGTTAGATAGTAAGATAATTAGTTACTAGTATGTTGAACGACTGTAGTCGCATAAAAAGTCCATGTGTGAAAGAAAGAGTCAAAGGTGGCTCTGTTTGGATAGAAAATAATAGTAATTATTTGGCAAGTGTTATTTAGATTTTGACTTTAGTGGTTTTTGAAAATAATATTTATTTTTGAAATTAATGAAATAATTATTTGGATACAAAATAATATTTTGAAATAGAGAATCGTTTGAATTGCAAATAATGAATGTCTATTATTTTATTTTTATATTTTTAAATATAAAGAATTATAAGCCATGTACAGTAATTAGACATTATGGTCGAATTATTTTGACCGTGAGTTATACATTAACATATTTATATTTATATACAAGATTTGATGAATTCAGCGGGTCGAATGACTAAATCACAGTTTGAACGATACTCAGTTCAAAGTAAACATTTAAAACTTAAACATGAACACAAATATCTATAAGTTACCACTCGATCTCTTCCTTCTATATGGCATTTATTTAACTGCAATTGTATCCTGTAAATAAGTGCTAAAACACATTTAATCTTTTCAAAAAATCATACAATAAATACAAATTAATAACAAGTCAATTTCATTATTTATCATATACAAATCATATTTATTCAATTATTGTCATTAAACACCAAAATCTTTTACAATCATTTTTAATGTAATGCCGACAACAAACTTACCACACATCCAACTAATTGAGTTAAAAATTGTCCTCCTATATGAAACACAAAATATAGATAATGGACAACATCTTAATTAACGAAAAATACAAACTCATCGTTGCAAATTGAAAATTTTTTATTGTTCAAATTTCATTAAATTGACAAAGTTTAGAATAATTATAAAATCCTAACAATAATGCGCGAAAATAGAGGAAAATGCGCAGCTAATTGGATCAAAACAATCACCAATCTCACGAATCGGTAAAAAAAATATCCAAAGAACCAAAGAATTTGAACAATAAACACACAAATATAGTAGATATAACAAGAAATTTTTAATATTGAAAGGGATTTAAACTCAAAGAGAAAGATAAAGAAGAAAGAAGAGGTACCTTGTTTATGTAAAATTTCATAGCTAAAATCCAGATTTATAGCCAAAATTAGAGAGAATCACCTTGAAATCTGCTGAAAGATAAACTTCTTTTGGCCAAAATAGATGAGAATTTGATAGGTGCTGCACTGTTCGACATGTGAATATTTGAAAAATTGTAGGTTAAGTTTAAAAAGTGAAGGAAAAGCTTTAATACAGAGATCTGTTAATCGTTCAAAAGATGACTTTAGATCGTTTACAAGATCGGATATCCGATCTTCGTATTTCACATTTATAATCATTAACCACTAATTTAAATTAATCAGTTAATTTCACTTCGTTTCAAAATTTACTATGGAAAATGTGTTCTTTCGGCTAGCCAAGCTCATACCAAAAAACCTAAACGCAGCTGTATAATTTTTAAATTTGTTTAATTTTTGTTATGCGATTACTTACTAATTACAAAATAGAGTATGATGAATACTACATAATTTGCCAAATAATGGATAAGATGAATAATGAATAGGACAAAACATGAATAGTGCCAAATATTATTTGCTTAATGTTTAGAATGTGTAGTTGGTATTAACAAAAGAGAAAATGACCTTAATAGTCCTTTACATTTCATATTTGTACCTTTTAGTTCCTCATATTTACAATGATGCATTTTAATCTCCCTCACAAATTCAAAACGCACCATTTTGGTCTCTCGACCTAATTACGGGTATCTTTTGGCGTGAAATACTCATATGCGTATAAAATATAACATATTCAAGTGCAAAATTGACAACACATAACCTTAAATAATAAATTGTCCTAAAAAAAAAGATTAAACCTGTTGGAGTAGAGTTGGAGGAGGAAAAGCCACGAGAGAGGGGAATGGGGGTAGTGATAGTAGGAAAGGATTTTAGGGTGGTGGTGATAAAGTTTTAGGTAGTGTCATTTAATATTTAAAATTTGTGTGTTTCCAATTTTTCCCATGAAAAATGTAACATTTGATACACATGTGAATATTTCAGGGCAAAATTTGCTAATAATTGTATCGAGTGATTAAAATGGTACATTTTGAATTCGTGAGGGACTAAAATACATAATTTTAAATGTAAGGACTAACAAAGTACAAATATGAAATGTGAAGAACCAATAGGGTTCTTTTCCCTTAACAAACTATAGATTGAAGAACTTCCCTATTTGGTTCGGCTGAAAAATGTTTTGTTGTAAATATTTTTAGAAATTTTCTTGACGCCAAACGTCAAAAAAATATTTTCTAGTGTAAAATCCTTTTTTAAATTCCTCTCTCTGCCTAAAAATAACTTAAAGAATTTTTTTGTATAAGTTATTTTTTGGATAAATCAAGAATGACATTAAATTTCAAATATTTACTTTTATAACTTCATTTTTTAAATTTATTTTCGTTTTCAATTGTTGTCCAGTTGTTTTTCTCTTCATTGTGGGTCCCACCACATTATACTTATTTTACCACAACATTATATTATGTTTTAGTTTTGAAGAATATTATTTTTTATGGACCACAATCACTTGTAAAGTATTCATTATAATTAACACAAATATGTTAAACTCATATTCATAAAATTAAGGATGAAAAACCTTTAAAAGTTTCGAAATATTTATATTTTGCCACCCAAACACCGAAAAATTATATACAAAATGAACTTTTTATGTAAAATATTTTATGGAATCCTGTCAAGTCTTAAGCACTTAAGATCGACTCATCAATTTCCCATGAAATAGGATCCACACAAGGAAAAGCACTTGCCATTCGTTGGTTATTAGCGGCATCCCGAAAACGTCCGGGTCGAAATATGGCTTTCAAATTAAGTTCCGAATTAGTGGATGCTGCCAAAGGGAGTGGCGATGCCATACGCAAAAAGGAAGAGACTCATAGAATGGGCATGGTAGAACTAGAATTTCTATTAAAATTAAGGAAAAATACTTAGATAGACCCAGTCTTTACCTCCACCTGTAAATTTTGTGGTCAAAATTAAATTTTAAAAAATCTTGCTTACATCAGCTAATGTCATAAATTTTCTAAAATTTAATTTATATGACAAATTTTAGAAGTAGAATAAAAAATCTGATCAGTATTCATCAAAATTCAGATGTTGATATGAGTGATTCACGAGTCACGGTCACAGCGTCACCGCTCATTGATTCCAGTACTTTCTCAAGGGAACTCCTTTGGGACCCACAATCCAATGAAAAGTCTCCAAATCAGCATCGTAAGATCCCGCCACGCATATTCACAAGTCCCCGTCTAATGTCTCTCTCATCCCGCGCGTGCCATTTCATACAAGTGGTTCAGTGGCTTTGGGCCTTCGCCCTTCTCGTCGTTCTTCTCAATTCTCATAGTAATACATCACGCTAGATGCAGGTAGTGATGTTTACGATCTTGGTGAATTACAAAAGTCGAAGGAAAATATTTAGGTATATTTGATTTTTTATTTTATTTATAAATTTTGTGATCATAATTAAATTTTTAAAAATTTTATTTATATCAGATAATGTTATAAAATTTTTAAAATTTAATTTACACTACAGAATTTATAAATAGAGTCAAAAAATTGAGTTTACGTAAGTATTTGCCAAAGTCGAATACTTAGTTTGCTCGAAAGAAAATTTATGAAGTGTTTGGTTTATGAATATTAGTTTTTGGACATAATTGATGCGTGTATAATAAAAAAAAAAATTGTTTAATTTAAGTCAGTTTTGTGAAATATACTAGATATTAAATTATGATATACAACTCTTTATGAAAATCACATATATTCATAATAGTGAATACATGAATTTTTTTAAGAAAAAAAATACTAAAGTAAGATCAATTTTAAATATTGGATCTTTTTTAAATGCAAATCAAATATAAAATAGAAGTGGTATTTCTCTTATATTTAAATTTTTATAAGTTTAGACAAATATTTAGACCACACAACTATTCCCCAATTAGAAAAGTTTTTTGAAAAAAAAAATCTAAAAAGAATATGGCCTCGTTGTTTCATTATCAGTAATCGAAAAATGAATCTTTTAAGGACTAATTTGATTGATTTATCACCAAATGACAAAACTAATTTGGTTATTATCATTTAATAATTTTACTTTATTTTTTTATAGTTGGGAAGTATTTTAGTACTTACAATTTTGCTATAAGATATCAATATAACTCTATCAAATTAAGAGCAGTTATCTAAAGTGAGTATACGGGTTCTTAATCCTTAAAACTCTGATATTCAATTCCACGTTTAATGTGATAATTAAGAAAATTAAATCAAATTCAAGATTCATTAAAAAACTACATAAAAAACTAAAAACTCACAATAAAAGAAATGGGTGTTTACTTTCAATGAATGATACCAACAGTTTCAAGTTGCTATCCTATGATGGCATTTTTGGCTCTTCGTTAACTGCTAATTGCATACGCTAACCTTTTCATGCAAAAAATAAATTAAATTAAAAAAGAAATTAGAAAATAAAGTGAAATTTTATTTTTAATTGACACCAAACTTACAGTGGTCTAAAAATCTAAAATCTTAAAGTGAAAGTATAATTGCATATTGCTATTGTTTTACTTGAAGAATTCGTCTGGTTACAGATTTTCATTCATGATTTGTGAATCTCTTTGGCATTGTTTGATTTAAGGTACGGAAATAGGAGTTGAGGAGGGAGTTAAGCCAACAAGGCAACATGATGACTAATGAGAAATTGAAATGGTTTTCCTTTTTAAATTTTAAAAATGGCTTTCTAATACTGTAATACACTTCTATTTTGTCCATAAAATACTTTTAGTATCAATTCTAACTCACACACATTTTTAAGAAATTAATGTTTAGACATCCATTATTCTATTATTTGTAAAAGTACTGTAGCAACATTTTTTATGTGATATATATGAGATAAAAACCATTGTAATTGAAAAACGTGTGTGGAATAATTACAAAATATTATTTGGTGAAAATATAATATTATTCTCTATCTAAACAACACCAACATATATTAGAAAGGACAAAAAGGGTATGCATTAAATTTAACATAAGTTAGTTTTGTACTTTATATATAATTAGATTAGATATATAGTGAGATAATAAATTTCAAAAGTAAGAGGTAATGGATAAGGTGAAGAAGTTAGGAGTGGTGGGAAGTAATGGGTAAATAAAATTACAGTAATATAGGTAACTAACTATGTAATAATTTACTAAGAGTATAATAGGAATAACATTAAATTCAGGGAAATTCTACGGTCCCTTCTAGGGAACCATTCCCTTGTGTTTTAAGAGCTTGTACAGTACAACACTATGTGCTTTAAAAATTTATACTGTACAAGGTCTTAAAACCAAGGGAATGGTTCCCTTAATGGGACTGTAGAATTCTCCGATTCTCATAATGATTAAACAAACAACATCTATGGATATCAATAAATTGAACATGATTCCCATTCTTTTCCCTCGACTTAAACTTACTATTAATAAAGTAAGAGACCAGGATATGTTATTTGTTTAATCACTATGAGAATCATTCTACGAGAATGAAAATGTTAGAAAATGACCGCTCTCATTTCTCACTTGTCACTTGGGTTTCAAATTAATTTCACTTATCAACATAAAATTCATTTCTTGTTCAAACCAAATAAGGGGGAATGACATAATTTTATACTGATAGTAAAGTTTATGATTTTCATTAAGATTCCAGTTTTCGAATACGAACCAAATATCTTACTTTTAAAATTTTCTGCCAGTCATTTCCAACTTAATAAAATGATATGTGAGTATCACATTAAATCGCTAAAAGACGTGTTAGTTTGTTTTTAGAATTAGGAGTAATATATATTCTCCAAAACTATTTATTGAAAAAAAAAGAAGTAATGTAGACCAAATAATTTTTTAAGCCTTTGAGTCTCCTACATAAACCTAAGTTGTTTTGGTGATTGACTTGAAGTAATTTGAAACTAAAATCTAAGTTATGGTACTTGACTTGTTTCTATAAGTTAGTAGCAAATATGAATTAAATCTAGTTCACATCCCATTTTGCAATAGCTTGTTCAAAATTCATTCGCTTATTAGTTACTACATATAACTGAAAGAATAATCTTTTCTATATTACCGGTGTAGAAAATGTTTTACATTGTTTATTATAGATGTATATCATGTAATTTTTTTTTTCACATTTTCTTTTTACATATATAGCATGCATTTACATTTAATGATATATATAAAAAAAAAAAAAAAAAAGTATACCGACAATATAATAAAAATTAACTCATAAATAAATAATTGAATAGGGTTAGACTAGTTTGGGACAATGACTAGGTAACATTTGCGATCTAAATTTGTGCCCTTCATCGGAGAAAAACTTTTGGATACTCCAAATACTAAAGTTTACTATTTTGTCAAAAAAAAAAAAAATCAATTTTGTCAAACACACTTGTTTAATTTTATTGATTGTCAATTGATTAAAGTTGTGCTAAATTGGTATCTAATACCTTTATAGTTTGCGGAGAGCTGTTTGATTTGCATATCATGCGATAAATACTTATAAAGAACAAGTTTTTGTATTCATTTTAAACTTAATTATTGACAACGAAATTCAGTTTAAATATTAAGACGCTTTTTTTATGATTTATTGGTCATGGATTCGAATAAATTTAAATAAATAAATAAACTTAACAATGTAATGTTGATTGAATAAATATAAAGGCATTTTTCTTATATATTTGATAAGCATTTAAATGAAAATTGAACAGCATAATGTTTGGCTTGTTTTAGAATAGCTACACCTAAATGAATTTGTTCATTTTTAATATCAGTTACAATTACAATATTAAAAGTCAAGGCCGTTTACCAAAACCGAGTAACAAAATTTTATTAAAATAATATTTTTAATCAAATTTTTTTATTAATTTAATCAAAAAATAATAATTTAATAAATAATTTTAAATTTATAATCTCTTATAAATAGTGCTTCCGCTGCCTTCGGAACTAATTTATGAATCACAAGATTCAACAATAGAATTTTATAAAGTGACGAACTTCGTTATTTATAATACTACCAAGCCAACTTAAATTTCCGCACACATACGTTCCATTGTGCACACACACACAAAAAACAACAAAAATAGGGTAATTGTTCTCCATAATTTTGCATGGCTAAGCTTCATTTTATACGAGCTGCCAGTGATAATGAAAAATGTGGGGGTAGAAACCACTAACATCCCTCCACGTGTTCCTGGAAAAAACAGCACTTGGCTATTTATTGACGGACTCGGTTGCCAAATGTTGATTCCACACACACAACACACACTTGGAAGCATCATTTTAGGAGTTCAGTTTGAAAGGAGAGTGAGGGATTTAGGGGAGAAAATAGTTGAAGAAATTTAAACAAAACACTTGTTTTCAGTTCCTAAAAACTTGGCTTATTTTCAATTTTCTTCTCATATCTTTCCTCTCCTTCCTAGTATTGGAAATTTTTTGTGGAATTTTGACATTCATTTGTTGTAACGAAGATGTTTATTGAGAACTTTAAGGTTGATTGCCCTAATGTGAAGTACTTGGAGAGTGAGATTCACTCTGTTTATAACTATGAAACCACTGAACTTGTTCATGAGAACAGAGATGGTACTTATCAGTGGATTGTCAAGCCCAAAAGTGTTAAATATGAGTTCAAGACTGATACGCATGTCCCAAAATTAGGGTGAGAATTCAAATTCTAAGAAAAACCCTTTTCTTTTCTTTGGTTAAATAACACAAATCCGTAAGATTCTTGAAAAAATAATTGAAAAAGGAGGAATTTTTTCCCTATTCTTTTCCCAATTTATGATCTTTTTTAATTGAAATGTCTAACCAAGTTTGGATTTTTATGGTTTGTTGTTTATAGGGTTATGCTTGTTGGGTGGGGAGGGAACAATGGTTCAACTCTCACAGGAGGAGTCATAGCAAACAGGGAGTAAGTACTTTCATTCTTGATGTCATAAATTTTGTTGAAAATAAGGTTTTTTGGGTATTAATATTTATATATTTGGGCATGTTTTTTGTTAGGAATGTTTTTTACCATTAAAAAAGAAATATTTGATGTAGATATGGTTAATGAAATTTTTGCAAGGGAATTTCATTTCACGATTCATAAATTTTGTTGAAAATAAGGTTTTTTGGGTATTAATAATTTTAAAATTTGGGCATTTTTTTGTTAGGAACGTTTTTTCACCATTAAAAACAAATATTTGAGGTAGTTATGATTAATCAAATTTGTACAGGGGAATTTCTTGGGCAACCAAGGACAAAGTTCAACAAGCCAATTACTTTGGCTCCCTTACACAGGCATCCACAATTAGAGTTGGATCCTTCAATGGAGAGGAGATCTATGCACCCTTCAAGAGCCTACTTCCCATGGTATGTCACATACATGGTACTGTTTGTTGTTTGTTTTTTTCTTTGTTGTTTTTGGTCTCAACTTTGATGATTTGAATGAATTTTTATATGATGATTTGACAATGAATAGGTCAACCCTGATGACATTGTTTTTGGAGGGTGGGACATAAGTAACCTGAATTTAGCTGATGCCATGGCAAGGGCTAAGGTTCTAGACATTGATCTCCAGAAACAATTGAGGCCCTACATGGAATCCATGGTCCCTCTCCCTGGTATCTATGGTCCTGATTTCATTGCTGCTAATCAAGGGTCACGTGCTAATAACGTGATCAAAGGAACCAAGAAGGAACAAGTTGAACAAGTTATTAAGGATATTAGGTAATAACCTTATATAATTATCATGGTTAATGATTTTTAGTTTATTCATTTTAATTTAGCTGATTTTTTGATTTGTTTACTGTGTATATTAGGGAGTTCAAGGAGAAGAACAAGGTGGACAAGGTGGTTGTCCTGTGGACTGCTAACACAGAGAGATACAGTAATGTTGTTGTTGGCCTTAATGATACAGTGGAAAATCTTTTTGCTGCTTTGGACAGAAATGAGGCTGAGATGTGTTTCTCCCTCTACTTTGTATGCCATAGCTTGTATGATTGAAAATGTGCCTTTTATCAATGGAAGCCCACAGAACACTTTTGTCCCAGGTTTCTTTCTCATCTTTATGCTTTTATGTCTGATCTTTACATTCAATCCATGGTTTTTTGCTAGTTATCTGATAAGAGAAGTTATTAATATGGTTGTGGTGATACAAAATTGTTAAGGTTTAATTGATTTGGCCATTAAGAGGAACTGTTTGATTGGTGGGGATGACTTCAAGAGTGGTCAGACTAAGATGAAATCTGTGCTTGTTGATTTCCTTGTTGGCGCTGGTATTAAGGTACCTCATATTGATCTGATTTTTGGTGTTCCTTTAAGAGTTTTGAAAGACTATATAGGGTTAGTTATTTAATGTTATATTGGTTGGATTCGTGTAATTTCCTCCATAGCCAACCTCAATTGTGAGCTACAACCATTTGGGAAACAATGATGGCATGAATCTCTCAGCCCCTCAAACTTTCCGTCATAGGTCCAAGGAGATCTCGAAAAGCAATGTTGTTGATGACATGGTTGCCAGCAATGGTATCCTTTATGAACCCGGCTAGCACCCTGACCATGTTGTTGTCATCAAGGTATTAAATGAATAATCTATCTTCATGTACTGCAATTGCAAAATTACTTGTGTAAATCTTTTGTGTGGTACTGTGTGTAGATATTTGCTAGTGTTCATGATGGTCTAATTTTCTTAAAGTTCTTGATTATTTGTGGTATGGGATTAAAGAATGGTGTGTGTTGTGGTGTAGTATGTGCCATATGTTGGTGATAGCAAGAGAGCTATGGATGAATACACATCAGAAATATTCATGGGTGGGAAGAGCACCATAGTGCTGCACAACACATGTGAAGACTCTCTTTTGGCAGCTCCAATCATCTTGGATTTGGTCCTCCTTGCTGAACTCAGTTCTCGCATTCAGCTTAAAGCTGAAGGAGAGGTTTGTTAAATTTGTGATTTCGAAAAAATATTCACCCGTAATATTTCATTCTGTTTAGTATGTTACTTGATTATGGCATTTCTGTTCTAAATATCGGAAATTCAATTTGATTTTGGTTTCAGGGCAAGTTCCACTCTTTCCACCCTGTGTCCACAATCCTCAGCTACCTCACCAAGGCTCCTCTTGTAAGTTCATCTAGATTCGCTTTCCTCCTAATTTTCAGAACCAGTATTAACCACTAAATTCAATAACAAAAGCAGCCAGATATGCACTGTTTTTATTCTGATTCTTGTGTGTATTGATTGTGAACACCATGAGAAAATGCACTTGTTGGCAATGAGAAAACGCTATACTTATGTCCATTAATTTTTATTTTGTGATGGTGGATGATTTAATTTCTTGGGGAAAAAACAGGTACCACCAGGCACACCAGTGGTGAATGCACTTTCAAAGCAGAGGGCAATGCTGGAGAACATACTGAGGGCATGTGTTGGACTTGCCCCAGAGAATAACATGATTTTGGAATATAAGTGAAGACTATGCTTGCTGATCATATGATCTGATGCTAGCTAGAGATAAAAATTGCAGAAAATTTGTTCTGTGCTGCTTGTTGAAAGAACCATTTTCTTTTTAATGTTCTCTTTTTTTTCTTCTTGGTACACTAGTATGATTTGTAGATGTTCATGTGTTCTGAAGGTGTAATATTATGGTCTTGTGCTATGTATTTTGGCTGGTGATTGGAATGTCTTCCAGTTATTCTCCCTTGTTTTAGTGGTTATTATATTATATTCTGAGTTTAATCAGGAAAGAAAAAATGGATTTGGCTACGTTAGCAAAAAGGATGCTTGGTATTTTGTGTGGAAAAGAGCAGCAGTTGGCCAGTTACTGGTGGGTGGTCCTAATTCAGCTATGTTACATAGCCTCTTAAAGAGGTTCTGTGGTCCAAGTGCCATTTCTAAAATGTTGACCATAAAAAAATGGAGAGGACAGCCCAAGCTTTAAGATCAATTCTTCAGTGACCAAGTAGAATCAACCATAAGAATTTAATCTGAGGATACAAGATTGATTTTTACCTAGAAATTCTTTAACCTTAGAAATTAGTTACATTTGGATTGATAAATTTTTTTTTAAAAAAAAAATTGAAATTTATTCGTTTATTATGAATAAGATTTTTTATTTTATTTTTTAAAAAAAACTTACTTCTATATTAACTCGACCCATCACCATAAGTTAAAAAAGAAAAGTCGTACATAAACTGCAAATGTAAAAACACTTGAACCATTGGTATCTAAATATTCTTCTACGATTAGGCAACGAAGTTGAACACGGCATTCAATTACGGCTACCTTTGGCCCTTCCCTACTCTTCCCGTAATCCAATCTCCCTCTATTTTAATCAATTTGTGTTTAACCAGATCCCGACTCTTTTTTTTTCTCCCTTTTTGGATGTCATTCATAGGGAGTGATAGGAAAATAACTTCCGTACGGTAAGTAATTTTACACCCGTGAGTGTAAAATAATTTTTAGCAGAAACTATTTTCCTAAAATAAAATAGAACCTTAAACACATGAAATTGATGAAAATATTTTCGGTCTAAACAGACAGAATTTTCCAGCTAATCTGCATTTGTCAAACAACATGAAGGTTTGGGATTCATATAGCCCAATTATAGTCGTCCAAAAATTTTGAAATTGAAACAAATCCAAGTGCGAATGCCTCCTTTTTGATGGACCCTAATGTGGGCTTAATTAGAATTCGGAGAGGGCTGATCTGTAGCCTAATACAATTCTCTAGTTCTTAGACTAGAGTGGGGTTTTTAGAAAAGCTTGCCCAAATCCGGTAATTGGTTCCGTTGAGGAATGGGGCTATGAGCAGAATAAGTCATAAGATGAAATTTCTTTTGTTTGGGGCCAGACTTCACAACCTATGTTAAAAAATCCCCATCTGGTTGGTGAAACAGCTAAAGCCCAAAATTGCTAACACCTATTTTTTTTTTTTTTTTTTTTTTTTTTTTATAGTTTATACAATAAAATGTATACTACCTAAATATCCCATGCTATACACGGGACTATGAGATAAATATTCAACTGATATAAAAATTTTTGTTATGATGATATAAGAATTTTGGGTGGTGAAATTAAGTGAGGATAAACAAAATAGAGTAACAACTTTTATAGTTATATAAATATGGAAATTAAAAGAAAAAGAAACTCATGAAAATGATGATTGAATATGTAATTTAAACCTTTATGCGAAGTCCTACAAAAAGTAATACATCGGTAACTATATATAAATTAATTATTAGTCAAAGAAATATGTCATAGTTACTTATATATTTGAATTCAATGTTTGTTCCCCCTCCCCCATAAAAAAAGATACATCTAGTTTTCTTCCCAAAAATTTAAGTACCAAAGATACAATTGATGCAAAATTCTTTTTATTAGTCATTTTGTAATTAAAAGTAACTACCAGGTAATTATGTAAGTTAATAACTAGTCAAAGATACATAATAGTAACTTATCTATTTGCTTTCAATGTTTGTATTTTTATTTTTTTTTAAGAACTACACCCATTGTTCTTTCTACATTTCAATTTAAGTACAATAGACGAAAACAATTGAATATGAAGGTACTTTTGTTGAGTAATATCTTAACTAAAAGAAATTAAAAGGTAGTTATATATGTCAATATTAGTCAAAGAAATATACCAGTAACTTATCTATTCAACATCAATGTTTGTATTTTAACCAAAAGTACATTTATTTTTCTTCTCATCAATTTATGTATAAAAGATGTAAACGGTTGAATATAAGGTCTTTTTATCGAGTCGATTTATAATTTTTAAATGCGATACACTCCATTTTGCAATATGAAAATTGATAAAAACAACTATATTCTAAGAATTTTTCTAGTTTGCCTACAATTTTAATTAATTTATTTCATTGGTTGGATTTTGTTGAAATAAGTCTACCCCAACTACCAAGAAAATGAGATCTGCTATTTTAATGGATCCTATATAGTTGTACAGATTTCATATCAAATTTAACGTTAGTGAGTAATTAAAAGTAAAAAAATAAAAAATAAAAAAATCTGTCTCTTTGAAAGCTAAATAAAATGAAATTTCTGTTGACCTACAATCTGGGTTTTCATAATGACAAATGCAATCTAATAGTTTGAACTTGAGTTGTGTAGGGATTTTGCTTTATCTGTCACAATAGGGTTTTCGAAAGTTGTACATCGTCCGAACGGGACAAAGTTGCTCGGACGTAAGAATTCGTCTGAATAGAATTTTCTAGGACACAGCACATCGTCCGAAATATCAGGCAAAGAGCAAGGTTTTGAAGTATTGACAACAGACACTCAATATCGTCTGAAAGAAATTCTATCGGACACGCCCAACCGTCCGAAGGAAGGGCAACCTTGGACAAGCATTAAACCTTTCGGACGCACTACTCTGCCCAAGGATTTGACTCACCGACCTACTTGCTTCGGACGTAAGAACGGACGCAATCTTGGCCGTTCGAATGAAGATTTTGAACTCCATGATATCGTTGATCGGACGCCTGTTTGGATGCTTAAAAAAGATCTCAGACGTCCAAAACCATTATCTCTTCAACAATATCACGGCTAGTTTCTCAGCATTTATTATTTAGCCGTCAGGAAGTGGTTGGGAGTTGATTTATTGCATCTATAGAAGTCAACTCTTCTATATTTAATAAAAATAACTTACACATTGAATACAAGCTAGTAAAAAATCAATTTGAGTGCAAATTAGTTCTTGAGTGATATTATATTAGTGTGTACTTAAGAGTGCTATTCAAAAGCATTGAGGGGAGTGATAATCTTGTACAAAAGTGAGTTTGAGTATAAAATCATAGACTCAACTAAAGAGAATTAGAGTGAGCAAGGGTTATCTTACTTTGGGTACAATTGGGATTATTGACTCACCAAATTTGAAAGAGCATCTTAGTGGATTACTACTCCAAACTTGCTAGCTTGGAAGTGTTGTTTGTTTAATCTTTCTCTCTTTACTTATTCTACACATTTTGTGCTTAATTGATTATATTGCTATCAAATTACTTGTTAGTGTGAAAGATTTTATTTGTGTATCATTTGCAAATGCTGTATTTTTAAGAAACCTAATTCACCCCCCTCTTAGGTTGCTTTGGGCCAACAATTGGTATAAGAGTTTGGTCTCTTTATTTTGCTTAAATTGCATTTGAGTAAAAATCTTTATGGCAACCAATAACTTTATTACTTGAAGGTCAATCTATCATTAGATCACCTATGTTTAATGGGGTGAATTTAACTAGTTGGAAAGATAGAATGAAAATCTTTTGTAATCTATTGATATTGATTTATGGTATGTTGTCAACGAATGTCCCTTTGATGCCCCCATAGTAGATGATCACACAAATAGAAGAAGAGAAAAAATAAGGGATGAGCTCACTTCACAAGATAAAGCAAACTTGACCTTGAATGCTAAAATCATGAATGTGCTATACAATGACCTGGATGCTAATGAGTCTACTCGTGTCAAAGGATGTGTTTTGCCTAAGAAAATTTGGGACAAATTGAAAAAAATTCATGAAGGAAGCGAAGATGTGAGAGAACAAAATAAATCCAGGTCTCATTTACTTGTTGCCAAGTATGAGTCTTTCAAGATGGAATCACATGAGAATATTGATAAGATGTATTGTAGATTCAATGATATCATTAAGGATTTTGAAACCTTGGGTAAGGAATATTCTTTGGGATAGAAGAATAGAAAAATTTTGAATGCTCTATCCAAAGAATGGGAAGCTAAATATATTGCTATAAAGGAAGCAAAGAACTTAAATTCCATGCCCATTGAATCCTTGATTAACTCTCTTACATGATTGATTGATTATTTGTATCGACAATTGTCAGGTAATGATTGATTATTTGTGTCTATCCTTGCTGGGTCATGAATGAGTATTCGATCTTTGTCGGGTCAAATTGATTATTTGTATCTACTCTTGTCGGATCATGATTGATTAATTATTTGTATCGATCCTTACTAGGTCATGATTGATTATTTGTATCCACCCTTGCCGGGTCATGAATGAGTATTTGATTTGATCCTTACCAGGTCATGATTGATTATTTGTATTGACGCACTTGCCGAATCATAAATGATCGTTTATGCCTATCTAATAATCTTAATTAGTTATTTTTTTATTTATTATTAATCAACTTTTATCCAATTTGTTTTATTGATCTTTAGTGATATCCGTCATAATTGATTATTTTAATTGGTTTGTAATTACATATTCAAAATTATGAGAAACTACGCCGAAATTTCTCCAAGAATGCGTATTAAGAATACTCAATTAATAAGATGTATAAGTATTAATATTAGTAATACTACAAATTGGGAGAATAATTACAAAATTTTTGGAAGATATGATGGGTAATCTTGACAGACCACTTCACGTTCTCATTGGACCAGCGACGAGAATACATGGTTGGGTTGTAGGATTAAATATGTCAGATGGATATGTTTCAAATTTATCCAAATATGTGGATCGGGATGGAGGTAAGTTACTTGGGATGAAAAGTGATGGCTTCATGTGTTTATGGAATGACTTCTTCCTATTGCATTTAGCGGATTGCGTGAATCAATGTGGAAGCCTATCACTGAGTTAAGTCTTTTTTTGGGGACTTGTTTTGCACTGAGCTGGAGGAAGATTTGCTACTTGAAATGGAAAAAAAAAATATTCATGTAATTTTGTGTAAATTGGAACGAATATTTCCACCAGGATTTTTTTACGTAATGGAGCATCTACCCATACATCTGTCATATGAACCACTAGTTGGAGGACCTGTTCAATACATATGGATGTATCCATTTGAGAAGTAAAATAAAACGTAAAACATGGAACAAAAATAAATTTATACTAAATTTGTAATTCATGGCTAACAATCTATTATTGCAAAGAAACTTCTAATATGTATATTTAAATAACATTCAAGTTTTACATGACTTGAAAGGCATGGTTAAAAATAAAGCCCGTCTGGAAGGCTCCATATATAAGGCATACTTGTCTTTAGAGACTTTCTCCTTTTGTTCTTACTATTTCGAATCTCATGTTTAATGTAAGACTACAAGAATTGGACGCATATAAAAATGAAGGATTTGATGCAATCATGCAACCTACCTTGTCGGTTTTCAATCAACTAGGCGGCTGATACGAAAATGTAAACGGAGATTTTTGATAGATCAAGATATGGCTACAGCTGCATTGCACGTGCTCTTAAATTTTAACAAAGTGAAGCCTTTCTTTACGTAAATGTACTATATTTAATTAATGATGATACTTTAACACAGCTTTAATGTCTTTAAAATAAAAATTGATTTCTAGGATATACGAGCAAACTGTGCAAACATATTGGCCTCATCTTAGTAACAAAGAAGTTGAACTATTTGTAGAGAAAAATTTTGTAATGTGGTTCCATCAATATGTAAGTAATAATACTAAAACTATATAGTATCATATAATTTTAACAGTTGTAACATTATCTAAAGTTTGATTGTTATGCTAAGTTCAAAATCCACAAAATATGATACGTAATGAATACTTGTATGATCTCACATGGGGCCCTAATAGAGAGGTTGAAACATGTCTCTATGCCAAAATTCTTTGTCAACGAATATATTTTTCACACTAATGAATGGACAGAGGGTAGAAAAACTATTAATAGTAGAGTCTGTGTCAAAAGTGAAAGTTCACGTGACTTTTATGGTATATTTAAGGAGGTAGTTCAGTTACAATATCCAGGTCAACGAAAGCGTGTTTTGTTCAATTGTGATTGGTATGATTCGGTGAGCAGTTGGGGCATTAAAATTTATAACCAATATGGAATTGTTGAAGTTAAAAAATAGAAAGATATTCAAAATTTGATCCCTTTATATTTGCACAACATGCATGTCAGGTGTGTTATGTTCTATATCCAAGACAAATCAGAGACAAATTGGATTGGCTAGCTGTGTTAAAAATAAGGCCTAAAGGCAAAATTGACAAAGATCATACCATTGAAAATCTATACCAGGATAAACATCATTCGATTGTTGGCACACTTCTAGATAATGACCCTATAGGACTTCTGGCAGACACTGATGGGGCATACGAAGACTAATTAATGATGGTTATTTAGGTAGGTCTACTATGGTTGGTATAGAAGAAGAAGAAGCAGAACAGGAGAACGAATTCGAAGAAGATGAGAAAGATGATGAAGATGAAGATGAAGATGAATACGACAATGAATATGATAATGAATAGAAATTTATGAATTTTGTAATAACATATGTTCTTTTAAAGTTTTATTACAGGGCTCTTGTCTTGCATTGATGGCTAAGAATACTTGATTTTCTCTGCTATTTCATTTTTAAAGTAATTGTTCTTTGTTTTCACCACTTGAACCATGTTTTGTTGAAAACTAGTATATTTTTCTCTATCTTTTTCTAATTGGTAGGTAGTAAATGTTGTGGTCAAGAACTTAATCTAGTCTCCTAGTCCGACAGGGTATGTCAACCTTAAATTACACCAATAATTGCACCAATATGTATCATTTCAACTTACATATATTCAATACACTATTTGTACTTAAATATACATTATATATTATTGAGCTTTTTAGTCGATCTATAGAAGATGTTGTGTATATATGATTAAAAAGTAATGCTTTTCTTAATACTATTCTAAAGATGAGTTAAATATTTCTCCTCTTAGATTTATAGATTTTCTCTATCTTGTGGTGTACAAAAAAAAAAAAATGTAGTCATTTTAAGTTTCAGAGTCTGTGGTCCATTTTGCTTCTTTGCATTATCTTCTCATTTAGACTATTATGATATCTGTAACGATCTCAGGCTTGAGAATCTTTGCATGTGGTTTTTCAATAACAGCTAGATTGTCTAATTGACCATCTTTATATGTGGATTCTTTAATAACATGTATGATTAACAAAAAACTTAATTTCAATTTTGTTAAACATTGTTAACAGATGGATGATATTGGGAAACGAAAATGTAAGAATGTGAGCACTAACAAAAAGAAGAAGTCTACCACTACCAATACAGCATTATTCATGTCTCCTCCTATAAATAATATAGGACCACCACCTATGTCTTTTAGTATGCCTCCTTTGAGTCAGCCACATACATCTGTTCCTTTTAGTATGTCTCATCCAATCAATCAGCCACCTAGATTTAAGTTTTCTGACATGCCTCTTCTTACGAGCCACCCACCTACATTTATGCCTTTTAACATGCCTCCTCCTAGGAGCCAGTCACTTACATCTGTGTCTTTTAGCATGCCTCTTCCTTCGAGCCAATCACCTATCATGCCTCATCCTACGAGCCACTATCTACATCTGTGTCTTTTAGTGTGCCTCCTCCTACGAGTCAAGCACTTATCATGCCTCCTCCTACGAGCCAACCTCCTTTATATGGCATGCAAGAACCCTTCAATTATTTGATTTTGGGAAATACTGGAGCAGCCGGAGCTGTTGGTGGTGTACACCCTTTGACACAGTCATCAGGTGCTTCAAATGATGGTTCAACCAATGCTCAAAATGGAAGGAATACTACAAAAAAAATTTATATAGCCACGTGGTCTTGAATAATGAATTTATATTATATTTAATTTAATTTTATTAATTGATAATATGATTTAATTGTAATGTTATGATTATTTTAGATTCATATATTTATGATTCATATTTCTTATTGATTAGGTTTGAATTTTATCAGTACGAGTGCGTTTCGCGTATCCCTTACCTCATCAAAACTAATTTAACTAGTCCTTACCATACTTGGTAGAAAATACCAAAAGAGTTGCGAGACTTGATGTTTAGAGAATTTGAAATGAGCTACTATTTTTTTCATTGTTCAATTTTACATTTTCTATTTATAATTTTAACATTATAATTTATTTGTATTGTTGTCTTGGTATGTAGAATTTTTTTCATTGGCCTTCGCAGACAGAAATTAGAATCCGCAAGATATTTGAGCATCGCGGCTCAGAATGCATGAAAAATCTAATGCATGACATTCATGAATGTTTTAGAAAAAGTAATCATCGACCGGGATGGATTGGAGAGTCCATATGGCCTCAATTGCTGAAGATATGGGATGGAGATAAGTTCAAATCCTTGAGTTGAAAATAAATAAGCAGATCGTGCATCCATTTACGATGGTAAAAGATTTTCACTCTATACTGGTGGCAGCATTACTCATTTGACACATCGGGATAGATTGATATATATTTAGAGATTATATTTTAGTTTGGTTCATCTATATAAATTGACATATATTATAACATAGGTTATATTTTTTTTTCTTTTTGCTATTGCATTATCTTGCATGTTTCAAAAATTTTAGATTAAAGAAAATAATGGTCGTGATTCTGATGTCGCTGCTACTTTTCTACATACCCATAAAAAGAAGGCAGACAAGCAGGGCCATAGGCTATGGATAAGCTAGTGAGCACAAGATATTCATGTAAATAAGTACTAATTTTTTGTTGTTTATGAACTTTTATAATTACTTTCACGAAAATTCACCTATGTAATGATTAATTGATGCATGAACAGAAAAATTTCAATGCTAAGTGGTCTGAAATTCAATCCAGCCAGAGTTCTAATGTTGAGGGCGATCCATCACAACAGATCTCCTTGTCTAGTGAATTTGAAGTATGGATAGAAACTGTTAGTGGGATGAAGAAAGGACGCGTGATTGGACTGGCAGGTTTTGGTAGATGTGATTATGGCGGTATCTCTTCTGACACATGTGAGATGCCTACCAAATTGGAGATCACAGTTCAAGAACAAAACAAGCATATCCAAAACCTCCAAAGCACAATTATATCCTTATAGACAAGTAATAATGAATTTAAAGATATAGTTAGCAGCTTAAAGTCTAAAATGGAGGTATTTGAAAGAATGATGACTCAAGGGGTGAATTCTATAGCTTTTTAGCATCCTGGTCAAGGTTCAACCTATTTTCCACTGTATTATCCCCTTCTAGGGTTTGCTTAGTTTGCTATAATGCCACGAGATTCTTATGCTAGTGGAAGTGGTGTTGAAAATGACCAAAATTGAGTCCTATAAATGAAGTTGAAGAAGAAGATGGTGGCAATGCTGACGATGATAATGTAGAGGAAGAGAGTGATAATGACTGACATTATGATTAGATACCAGCTACTTAATAAACTTTGTATTTATCAACTTATATTGTTACTTTTATTTTACTTTTTTTGTTAGGTGGTGGATTAATTATATATCAAAGTTTCCTATTAGTATTATTGACATGTGGTGGTTGTGCATTGAAAACACATTTTGCGTATTTAGTTGTCAGTAGATTTAGAAATTTATATTATTATAATGATTTTGTTGTTGACAGGTTTGGAATTAAATAGCATATTATTTTTTATTTTTTATACTTTTTTAAATTAGCAACCGATTTTTTTGTTGCTAATATTTTTTCATTTTTTAAAATTTAATTACCAACCGATTTTTTCGTTGCTATTGGTATCAATAGCATCGATTTTGCGGTCTCTAAATTCAGCAACCGATTTGTACGTTGTTAATGTTATAATCAGCAACGGATTTTTCGATCACTAAATTTCAACAACTGAAAAATCCACGGCTATCATAGGTGAATGGAAACTATCAGAATGAACAAATTTAGCAACTGATTTTCCAATAGAAATATCCATTGCTAAATTTCCATCGGTAATTCTGTTGCTATATTTTACCGACAAGTGATTTTACGACAAAAATTTTCCGTCAGAAAATCCGTTGCTAAACCTCTTAGCAACCGATTTTTGATCAAAATCGGTCGCTAATCCATTGCTAAATACTGTTTTTCTATTAGTGAGAGAAATCAGGAAAACAAGCATGTGGAAATTTGTTTGGGGACAAAACTTGAAGCGTAAGTTAAAACATTTTTTATGGAAATGTCTACATAACATTCTTCCGGTTAAAGAGGTTCTGGTGTCAGGAATTGACAGTTGGAATACAACTTGCTGTGTATGCGGGGAAGGTAGTGAATCTTTAGAACATCTTTTCTTCTAGTACTCTGATGCTCAAAGAATCTGTAGAGTATCACCAATATAATGGGAATGGTCGAATGATCACAGAAACAGCTTCTGGAATTGGTTTGATGAACTGAAAGGAGCTAAATGTCCATCGCAGAGAGTAGAAGGTGAGAAACACGTAACTTTGACAATCAATCTGCTATGGAAAATCTGGAAGGCAAGGAATGAATGGATATTTAGAAGGATGCATAAAGGGGATATGATAGTGGTGCAAAAAGCAGTCAAGGAATAGATTGAATTTGATGAACTACTTAAATCTGACAGCAACCGGAGGCAAATTTACATGTAGAACATTAAAATGAAGAACAGATGGAGACCCCCTGCTGGAGATACCATTTTTACCAACACAGATGCAGGACTTAATAGAGAGAAATTAAGATCAGGGAAAGGTGCTGTTGCTAGGACTTCAGAAGGAATCATACTTGTTGCCTGGGCTTCAGTCGACGACTACAGTGGTAACATAAACATTGATGAAGGTTTGGCCATTAGAAAAGCATTGACGAAGGCTAAAAGTGAAGGTTGGTAGAAGATTGAAATCCAAGGAGACTGTAAAAGCGTAATTGACAAAATCAATCAAGGAGTGACAGATGATCATTCTACATTTAGGAATAGTTTTACAAGATATTTATAATTTATCTTCTGGTTTTTGTAAAGTTTAGGAAAAGCAACTATAAATGTTAGTCATGTGTTAGCAAAATTTGCTAGTGAACTTAGAGGAAGTGTTGATTGGAAAGAATCCTTTCCAGTTTGGCTGCTCAAGGCAGCAGATCCAGACTTGAGGCAGTTGCCTCATCAGGTGTAATCTGGGTTATCATTGAATTGAAATGAATTGTGCCGTTTTTGGGAGTGAAAAAAAAAAAAAAAAAAGATCGAATAGCCAAAGCATCTGTAAGTCTTAGACTCACAGACGTGTGACGCTACCACAACTCATTAGTATATTACATAAAAACAAGAGAGTCAGAGACATGAGAAACACATTAGCACAAGTAAGTTACGCACATTGATTTCTCTCGGGCTGTCGTCCAGTCCTCGTATTGTTAGGTAAGACTCAAAATTTCTTTTGATTGTGCTACTTCTCTAGTTAATGCCACTTTTGACTTCTATTGATTTTTTTTTTTTAACTTATGTATTCTAGGGTCGTAAATAAATTCAATCTATTCAAAATTCGAATTGAACTCAGGCCACATTCGAATTTAATTCGTCAATAATTCAATCAAGTTTGAAGAAAATTTATCGTTGGTTAATTTTTTGTATTCGATTTGATAAATTCAAAATGTTAAATTTACATATAAAAATTTCAAATTACTCGAGTTCACTTCGATAAAAAGTCATTTCAGTTTGACTCCAAAAATATACCAGTCAACTATAAACAAAATTTTAAACTCATTAAAATAATTATATAAACTTAAATACTAAAGTGTACGTCCACTTTATTTATGTTCATTACACCCCTAGTCATCATTACGAGCAGAGCTGCCCCATTCGCTTGTTTTTTATTAATTAATATTTCGAAGCCAGTTGTGATATTGTAAAGTTAGAAAAATATTTGGCTTTTGGTGTTTCGGTCAACTAGGAATGAAAGAGTTGCAAGAATGACCTTTGTGAAATACTTCATATAGTCATACAATACAACAATAATATGAAAAACAACTGAGGAGGGATTCTTGTATGCATATTCTTTGGACAGTTCGTTTGGTTTTATGTGAATCTTTCTTGTGTCCAGGGATCTGCAAAAGCACTAAAATCATAAGTTGCGTTGCTGGTAAGTATAATCCAAATATATTTGTCCAACAATAATATAAGGCCCGTGATTAGGTATAAAATGTTTGTTTCTAATTAACAAAACAATGAAAATTGATAAATTAAAGAAAAAACTTAGCTGGAGTTCATTAATCGTTACCTACCAAAGGGAACTCATCAATTATCTTTACAAGGATTAAAGGCACGCACTATATATCTACACTCTCACAAATAAATTTAGTCAAAGAATAAAAATTGTGGAAGTTATTTTTTATTTGCTAATAGATGAACTTACAAGACACATACAAGAAGAAATATCATAGTGTATGTTATTTACAGATGATATTGTGTTAGTAGATAAAACAAAAGATGGGATTAATGTTATTAAACTCGAAGTTTGGAGAGAGACACTTGAAGCAAAAGGGTTTAGAATTAGTCAATCAAAAATAAAATATATGGAATTTAATTTTAGCAAGGGTGTAAGTAGGAATGGAATGAGGGTTAGTATCGAATATCAAAAGATATTTATAAGTGAAAATTTTAAATATTTAGAATCAGTTCTTCAGAATGATGGTGGTATAGATCGAGATGTTATACATCGGATACAAGCAGGTTAGACTAAATAGAGAATGGTATCAAGAAGATTATGCGATTGCAAAATTCCTTTACGACTTAAGGGCAAATTCCATAAAACAACAATTAGGCCATCGATGTTTTATAGGTCTGAGTATTGGGTAGTGAATTACACACATGAGCAAAATATGAGAGTAGCAGAAATGCGAATGTTAAGATAAATGTGTGGGTACACTAGGATGGATAAGATACACAATAACCATATTCATGAGAAGATTGGAGTAGCATCTATTGATGAGAAGATGAGAAAAACAGTGTCCGCTTAAAGTGGTTAGGTCATGTGTTAAGACGACCAATAGAAGTGCCTGTCAGGCGAGTAAATTTCAGAAAGAATAGTCAACATATGAGGGGTAGGGAAAGATCAAAAAATATTTTGTGGGTAACTTGTAAAAAAGAAATAGCCCATCTAGGAATTGAGGAGGATATAGTCCATGATAGAGCGCAATGGCGTAACAGGATTCATGCAGCTGACCCTACTTAGTAGGATTAAGGTTTGGTTTGTTTGTTTGTTTAATAGATAGTTAGCTATTTGCAATGAGAAGAAAATGGATGGAATAGTTATTTGTTGAGATTTTATATAACTTATTGAACAAAAATGGCTCTTGAGTTATATAGAGTAGTCTAGCATTAAAAAATATATATAGCCAATAGTTCTGTGAATTCCAACAAAATATTATAAGAAAACTACACAAAATGGCTTTTGAGTTATATAAATTAGTTAGAAAATTCGTGATATGCACAGATAAACAAATATATTTAATTGTAATATAAAATATAATGTTTGTGAAAACATGATAATGGTATGAAGTTTTAATAATTAAATCAAATAAACTAAACAAAATTAAGTAACAATATTTGTAATAATTGTAGATATTATGAATTTTTCATGCTATTTAATTTTTATTTATATAGATAATATAAGTAATAGTTGGTTTTCATGATAGCTACAGTTGTTGACATTATCAATTTTTTTCACTGTTTATTTTTGTATATAAATAATATAACTAAAACCTGCATATTATTTCTCATGTCATTTATTTATTTGTGTAAAGTATAAATGAGTTTTTCTTATTTTTTATTGAATTCCAATCACAATGTTTATATTGAATGATTAGTTAAAAAATTGATAAGCTATTCAATTGAATAATAAGTTCTTTAGGTCTAATAATTAGTATAATTCTCTAATCGTAATGAATGATTTAGATCAAAATTTAAGTTTTGTAATTGTTTTTTATAAATGTATACATTTTTTATTTATTTTAGTGAATTGTAGCACTTTAGGTTGTATAAAAATAAAAAAAAATTATTGAGTTTAAAAACATATTGGTATTTTTATAAGCCAAGTTGACATTATCATACTTTTTCTTATTTTTTGGCACAACTTTCGCATATATCAATTGTCATTCTATATCTTTAAATTTTAGTATTAGGGTTAGTTGAAAGCCCATAGTTAGAAGATTTGCTAGTGGTGTTGATTCTAACAATAATGATATAGTTATTTTTTATGGACATTTTATATTTACATAGAATTTTTTTTTCGTCAATTAAAAATGGTATTGAATCAAAATTTGAAACTTTTCGCACACTAAAAGTACAAACAAATAATTTTAAACATTTGTTAGGAAATATATGAGTAAAGTTTACACGAAAATAATAGAGATAAATAATATTTCCCTAACATAGATGTAAACAATGCACACAGAAAAAAAAACTCTTGTAGTAATATTTTGCTGGGAGAATGTCATACTTATCTATGAAGTGATGTGCACAGAAGAAAAAGGTATTTATACAAAATTAACAACACCACTAGCAACATCTTGTAGTAAATTTTATAAAAAAAAATCTCGTTGTAAATTTCAAAGAAAAAAATTAGTGAAAATTATATCTCCAGCATAGTTAATCTAATTCTTTTCATATTTATAATTTAGAACTCATACAATGCACTGGATAATCACAGATTTATCAATTTTTAAAAATTGATGTTCTTCAATAAAATTATTTTTAAAATATTACTCAATAAACTTCATGGAAACAAAATTTTAAAGGAGAAAATAAAAACAAAATCTGAATAAGTATTTGATTTAGTAAAGTTATATAATTAAAATGCCATACTTCTATGAAATATAATTTTTTTTTTTTAAAGTAAGGGTTATTTTCTAGATATAAAAGGGGGAAAAAAAAAAGAATGTTTCTAACAATTAATTTTAGGCCTCACCATATGAAGAATACATATAAATATGATGATGCCAAGAAATTGATAAGATATAATAAGAGAAAATATTAAAATTATTTTAACATATTCCAATTACATAATCACATGTCTCTAAAAAATAATTTATGTTGATATTGAATCATTAATAACCAACAAATAGGGAATGGCAAGAAAATGATCTTAAAACTTTGTTATCTTTTTATGATATAATAATTTTGTTTATAAGTATTAATTCAACGTAATTAGATTGCAAGAATAATATTATTTAGACATAGTAGTCTAAATATCTTCCTACTTTGGTGCAAGTGATTAGTTGCAAATATTTAAATATATATTTAAAACTTATTTATTAAAACTTTTATTTATTATTACCTCTGTCTCATTGAAGTCGTCATTGTTTGACTTTTCTAGTAAATACATTAAGTTTTTATAGCTTTTATATATATATATCTTTTAATTTTAAAAAATTTTGAATTTGTGCGTGATATGAATTTTGACTTTTGTTGAATAAATTTCATTAACAATCAAATAAAGTTATATAAACTATTAATTACAAAATTGCTATGTTTGACCAAAAAAGTCAACTATGACAAAAATTTGGGATGGGGGAGTAACAATGATATTTAGATAAAATTTTTGAATTAATATATATTTGTTTTCTTAACTTAATTTATACTTATATGATGATTTATAATATAATTTTAATTTTGTAACTCTTTCTAGAAAAAATTAACTATAAGAGATGTGAATAAAAATAGGATTAAAAAAATAAAGGTAGTTAAAGATAAGATTTAGGTAATCAGTTTGAATTTCATTGTTAATTAAGTAGTTCAACTTTTACTTTTATTATTTACCAAGTAATTTTTTTTTTTTTTTTTATCTAATGTGCTACATGTCAATTTTTTAAAATTTCTCACTAAAGAGGATTTTCCTTATATATAGACCAGTGGCAATGGCACACTTAATGGGTGTGCAAAACAAAATAAAAATATATGAAAAAATAGTGGTTATTATTTGAAGTTATTAAAAGTTTATAGTTAATGCTAAATTTCTTGTAAAAAAATATTTAATGAAGGTAATAATAGAAATATATAAAATGATACACACCAAAATTAGGGGCGTTCAGTTTAGACCGGGTACTCGATCCAACGGTCATTACCCGATTTGGCCCAGTTATACCAGGGTCGAGAAAAAGTGACTCGTTGTTCGATCCATATGCATAAGGTACCTGGTTGACCCGGTCCAATATTTATATTTTTCTAGTGTCAAAAATTAAAAAATTTGTATAAAAATAATTTTTAATTACACATATACCCCTATGAATGGGAAAGGGCGACCCGTTACCCGACCCGATAATAGGAATATCCGACTCATTTTTGTTAACCTGCTTAGGTTCCCTATTTTTACGGTCTGGAATGGACCACTTCATTGAGTTTTTCGGGTTAGCAGGTCAAGATGGAAACCCAAACCAAAATTCATGCTCATGCTTTACATATACTCCTAGTACTTGTTCTCAACTGCTTATAAACAACTATGAGCCTTTTTTTTGAAATTGAAAAAAAAATACTTTTAAAAAGCAGGTACAGAATTACTTTTGAAAATAACTTTTAACTTGTCTAAACATGAAAATGCAATGAAAAATATATTTTAATTTTTGTTCACAAATTTTAAAAAAAAATGAATTTTTTTAATTTCGAAAAAGATATTAACAGCTTTCAAAAAGTTATTGAAAACAAGTTCATAGTATAGATAGATAAAGTAGTATAGTTAAAAAATATTATACCAAAATTACACTGAATGGCTCTTAGTTATGTAGATAGTAATGGTTAGAAGTGGCGAGACAGCCGGAAGCGCAAACAATCTCATGATAGCATGTCAAGAGGCAAGTTGTGGCGGGTTACCGAACAGGGTCGAAAGACGAAAGGGGTGGCCCATAACTGGCCCCCGTTAGCCGGAGCGGGCCCACAAGCTGGCCCACATGTTGGCCCACGAACTAACCCACATGCTAGCTCACAAGCTGGCTCACGTGCTGACCCTCCAATTTAAATTCTTACTTAAATTTTAAAATTATTTATTCAAGAAATTTAAATTTTTACTTGTTAATAATTTATATAATTTAAAATTATTACTTATTAATTATGTATTTTAAAATTAATAACTTATTAATTTAAAATCATTTACTTACTATTCATTAGTAATTTATTAAATTAAAACTTATTAATTATTCGAATTACTACTTATTAGTTAATAGTACTTTATTAATTCAAATTGGCACTTATATATTAGACCAAGTTATTGATAAATAAAGTTTAAAGTCCAAACTAATACTTATTATTCGAAAGACAAAAGAAATTATAATAGCACTTGGAGATCGAGTTGGAGAGTAGAAAGATGAAATAAGAGAAAGTAAAGAGAAATTGTTTTGTGATTTGTCGATAAATTTGTGTGGTACTTATAGAAAAAAATTTTCCAACATTACTCCCAAAAACTAGCTATTTTAATAGCTGTTGGGGGGCCAAAACTATCATTAATAGCCCTTTAAAAGAAAAAAAAATTTGGGCCGATTCAACCCGTTGAACCGTTGACTAGAGCCGGTTACGATTAAATATATCGGGTCGGGTCGTGTCACAGGCTGGGAACTCCCTAGCCTAGGCCCAACCCTATTCCCAGTCCAAAGCTAGAGCCAGGTTGCTACAATATTTTATGGGTCGGACCGGTTAAAAAACAGGCCGGGCCGACGAGTTGGTTCAGCCCACTGCCATCTCTAGTAATGGTATCGATGAATTAAATATATAAGATACAAAATGTTGTTATTTGGTTTTATGCATTGGTTTTCTCTTAGTGTTGAAATCCAAATAGGTCACTTGTTGGTTCTTTACTTCCAATCCATCTAATTTCTTCAAGTAAAAACTAAAACTGACCAGCATGTGATTTTAACCCTTCCACATTTTCCCTCTTCTTTCAAACCTTAAAATTAGGGCATGGAAATTCTTTAGAAGAAATTGATACAGGATTTTACTTTTGATTGCATTGCAGCATGCTTGGTCTTGCTTATGGGGTGAAATCAATACGATCGCTACACACTAGAAAAGTGACAAAATGCTCCATTATTTTGTCTCAAAATATCAATTTGTAAATTATTTAACAGTTCATACTTGGCTATATATTTTTTTCCAATTGACAACTAGGTAATATAATGCTAAACCAGTCTAAGATTTCAATTTCTATTAGTAATAAAAATAGATGGTCAGTCCAAGGGGAAAAAATCATGAAGCATGACACCCAATCTCCGACATTCATTTAAAAACGTACGAGAGCAACTTATTACCAAACTTCCTTAGATTTAGCAAATAATTTATCAAAATAAACCCACTGATGCCGACCACCTAATTAAAATACTGAAAAGTAACATTAGTAATCCATTGACTCAAAACTCGATAGATTATTACTATTAATTACTACCATATAATTCGTGGCCTCACGGATTTCCAAGCCCTTGGGTATCAATTCTTCCAATTTTTTAATTTTAATCGTACATAGCATTTCAAATATTAATATATATATAAAAACTGGAAACAGCTTACTCCTGGCCAGGACGTCTAGCTCTAGTCACCAAAAAAAAAAAAAAATTTTCAAGCATGCAAACTAGTCAGTATTAGAGAACTAATATTCACGAGTAAACTAGATTATGATTCTAAATAGACTTATAAAATCCCATGAGAGCTTTAAATAACATTCATATGGAAGTTAATTAAAGAATAGGATAGGTTGAGTTTTATAGAGGATTTATTTTCTTTATACATCATTCTTGGGAAAATTCACATCTATACAAAATATACAATTACAATTTATTTATTTTTTTAAATACCATAAAATCACCTAAAAGTATGAACATATATGCCAAGAAGGAGACAGTAGTCTCTGTGGTGGATGTAACAATTAAATGTGTATTGTGACTACTTCGTGTAAACCTAAAGTAATTTTTATGCCAATATGTCCAACAAGGAAAAAGATTTTTGTCTGTAAAATTTTCTTCAATCGAAGGTGTAAATTAATAATTCAATTCATTTATACAAAGTAACAAAGTGATAAAGTCACTAGAATCTGAAAAAGAAAGATCGACATCTAACCATGTATCTAAAATCAAAATTTAAAGGGTATTTCACGATGATTTTGTCGTGTTGAGTGGTTTTGACAAATAATTCTAAATTTGTGATTTTGTTTTTATTTTTCTTAATAATTATCTTCGATTTTTGGAGACCATTCTTCTAGTTCACAGCTATAATGAAATGTAGTTCATTTTGTACATTCTACTTTGTACAACGTTTGTCACAAGAATTCGGAACCTAAGCAACTTGCCTAATTAAAGCTCCGCCATTGATGGATTTGATTGAAGGTCCTACAGCATCATGTCACTGCCGGTAGGTAGAATTATAGAAGTTACAAAGGGCATTATTGTTCTGCTGAATAAAGTGATTGCAAGAAAATCATGTTATTGTATAGTAATTGTGAACCGGAAATGCTCCACCTTAGTCTAGAATCATTGGCGGCTTTTAGGAAAATTGACACTTACTTTCATAAATTTATTGGTTAATGGAAAGAAACCAAGAAATAACTTTAGCTAAATAAATGTTGGAGAAAGAATCATATGCTAATTCACATCTCAGAACTCCAGCAGTTTTAATTAAAGATATTACTATCATTTCTAATTTCATCTAATACTCTTCAAGCATTATTTTGAAACGTAGTGGTAAAATTCATCTTAGTCATCTTTGAACAAATAGAAACCAATGAATGACCTTTATTTTCTTTTTTTAGAAAAAAAAATTAGGAGTAAGGTAGCGAGAGTTGAGCCTCTACATATCGTCCAAATCAATTACTGTCGGCACCAACAAAGTTATTCAGGTTTAAATCATATTGATTTAAAGCTGATTTAAATCATATCCACAAAGTTATTCAGCTTCATCTGATCAGTTCGAGGAAATGATTGAAACTTTATATTTCTTATGAGTTATCCAATTACAAGTACGACGCTTTTTCTCAATAAATTGACAATATAGCTAGGAAAACCTTTTTTATCATCCACATAAATTATCGCATTGCTATTTTTCCTAATTGAAATTGTTGGAGCATTCTAATACTATGTGAAAACCTTAAACATTTGCAAAACATAAGAGATATTGTTTACATTTTTGTAGCATAAGCACACAATGTGGTAAGAATTGAGCAAAATTAGGCACTCCCTCAATCTATACATGCAATTTTTCCACAAATATTACATAAAGATACGTTTCCATTGAGAAGCCTGATTAGTAACTAAGACTTCATACTAACAACTTTGCTTGAAAGTAATTTAGCTAAAAAAAAAAAGAAAAAGAAGCAAGCCATACATAGATAACTTTTCCCTACATCATTAATTCCACTATGGTTAATTTAGATTTTACGTAGTAAATTATATATTAATATTTTTCCATATTGCATTATATGATTATGCACATATATAATTGGTAACAACTCTTTAGGCTGCAGCAACTGTCTCACTAGCTGCCATGTTGCGTTTTTCTTTTCTTTCGTCTTGCTTCATCCTTTGTTCTCTGCATTCTTGACTGCAAAACGCTGTATCACCCCTATTTAATTCCAAACAAACAAGAAAAAAAAATTAATCATCAATACTTTTCCAGTTGTTTAATTTGTAATAGCAATTACAAAAAAAAAAATGGAACATTAACTAGTGATGCCAAGAAATTACAAATGCAATATGCACAAACCAATTAATGCAACAAAAAGAAAATTGATGCTAAACGCACTAAGAAAAGACTAATATTTGTATATCTATATATATATATATATATATATATATATATATATTTGTTTGGACAGAACCATTTTTTCATTATTCTCAAAATAATATTTTCCAAACATTTCATTACATAATTCCTAATAGCCTTTTTATCTCACATACATCATAACAAAAAAGTTATTGTAGCAATTATTCTAACAATATTTTAAATAATAGTAGTTATCCAAACTGAGCCTCAATTAGATTGTCAAAAATATTTCAAGATTTAAGTCATGAACCAAATAACAAAAAATCTTCATCTATGTATGTCACAAATTTGATTTTGTTTTCCCTTAATTAACAACCATGCAAGAATATGCAACCCTAAAGTTTCAGGAGTAGCCATGGAATTAATAAAACCCACCTTGAAAATAATTCTACAACAGCAAAAACCTTAATAACAATAACCCTACTAATAATTAAACAACGTAAAGTATCGACTTTCTCAATAAAAACTACCATTTGCCTTTTAAAAAAAACACACACACACACACTAACAATCACAAAAGAGTTAAACCATAAAATAGAGAGATTGACATGCCTATACATATATATGTCACGGCCAGATGCCAACCGGCGATTACACAGCCTACAAGTTGTCAAAAAATGATCATGATCACCTGAATCCCTCCAATAATATCTCGGTGATAACATGGGCGTAGAACGGTGATGCTCCATACCTGGTCCCATCATCACATGCCCTTGTGGGACCCCTTCAAAGTTACTTATTGGATTCTGAGGACCTAACGGTGGTGGTGCTTCCATGTTCACATCATCAACGGTGATCCCAGTCATGCTTGTTGTTCTTCTCATAGGTGCACGTGCACGCTTGCCCAACATCGCCATGGGTTCATTGTGAGCTCAGACTAGCGAGGATCTATAAAGGGCCTCTGACTCCTCAAGTGTGTGTTGTGTGTGTGTGTGTGTGGAGAATTGAGTGAAATGGAAGGTGGGGGGGGTGGAGATAAACACAATGAGGGAGGGATGAAAGTGAATATGAGCCGTTGGATATATTATTGATGTAATGCAGCGAGATTATTAAAGCCGTCTACATCATGGCATCACTTTCCATTTAAGTGCAAAAATAATTATAAAAAGGACGAGTTTGATTTATGGTTATGAGACTAAGATATGAAAATTAAGATTAATGATCTTGTTTGATTAATTATAATGAGAATCATTTTATGAAAATAAAAATGTTAGAAATATCCACTTTCATTCTCCACTTGTGACATAAGTTTCAAATTTAATAACTTATCAATATAATGAAACTCATTCCTTATACAAACCAAACAAGTAAAGGTGAATGACAAAAACCAATACCAATAATGGAGTTTATGATTTCCTTCATTCAATTCTAATTCCTGAATGAGAACCAAACACCTCCTAAACTCTTCTTTGTTTTCCATCACTTTTTTCAGTCTTTACGTATTGGTAGAGTACTTATTCGAGACAATATCTTGAATAATATTTAAATTATAATTGTTTAAACTAAGTCAGTATTATTATTAGCGGTGTTCATGAATTAGGTACATAACTATATTCCAACTCAACTCGGTTACATGGAGCCAGGAAAAAATCGACTCGATGCTCGTTTCATATATGTTGGCCTAGAGCAACTTAAGATATGGGTGAATTAGGTTGTACAAAAATTTACAAATGAAACACTAATAAAACTTTTTAGAATTACAAATAAATTTGATGGCAATATGATCAATTAAGCACAAAAATGAACAAATTAAATAGATAGAGAGACACACACACACACACAGAGATTTTCAAACAAAACTCCCAAGTTAGCAAGGTTGGAGTAATAGTCCACCAAAATACTTCTTCAAAATTGGTGAGTTAATACCTACATCTAAATTGTACTCAAAGTATGATCACTCTTACTCACACAATTCTCTTTAGTTGAGGCAAAAATTTCACACTCAACCTCACTTTTGTACAATGATTATCACTCCACTGAATACTATTGAATAACACTCTTAATTACACATTTTTTTCACTAATAAAACACTTCTAAAGAGCTAATTTGTACTCAAATTATTTTTGTATTTGCTTGTAATTAATGTAAAAGTTATTTTTCATAAATTCAAGTTGGTTGGTATTTATAGCGGTGGTAAATAAGCTTCCAACCAGCTTCAACGATTAAGTAATTAATGTTAAAAACTAGTCGTTAGATATTTCAAACGTCCGAGAAACTTTTACTGCATCCGAAAAAGCGTCCGAACATTTGAAACACTTAAGTTGAAATCTTCACTCAGATGGTCGATGTTGCATCTGTTCCTTCATTCGAAACTGATTGTCTATCTAGTTGAATCATCAGACAGTGTAATACGTTCGAAAGGATTGAAGCCTGATATATAATTGTTCTTCCTTCGGATGGACAGTTGTGTCGGAATAGTTTCTTTCGGACGGTGATAAGTGTCCGTTGTCAACTGCCTCAAAATGCTCTCTCTAATCATTCGGACGGTGCTCTACTTCTGAGATAATTTGTTTGAACGGATTCTTGCATCCGAGAGGATAGATCTTGTTCAGACACTCTTCTGCCTCTGAAACTCCTCTGGTTTGGATGGTACACATTGTCCGAAAACCCTGTTAAGTGAATTTCTACAAAACTCCTATACAGCTCAATTGCAGCATTAGATTGGATTTTTCATCATCAAAATTAAGATTGTAAATCAATAATATACATAGGGCACCTGGTTATCTGGGTATCCGTTAAAAGGAGTCGGATAACCAGGTACTGACCAGTCTATTTGTTGCATTTTTTAATTTTAAAAATTTAAATAGTAACAAATTGACTACTAACTAAATAAATATCCCTGTAAATGAGAAGAATGTTAGAAAATACACATTAATATTAGGCATGAATTGTCTCTAGAGTAAAATTACAAAATTAGCCTTGTATTAGACAGTTCAATACCCTCTAAGTTACAGATTCTCAACCCACTACTCGATCTACTATCTTAATACCCGATTCTATAATACTAAGCATTTATAATTCGAGTACCCAATTTTTACAAGTCGAAATGAATTAGATCAACGAGTTTTTAGGATCGACAAATTAAAATGAATACTCTTTAATTACCAGATGAAAACACTAGCTAAATTCAATTGTGAAAATACTTAAATCAACTTGATTTACGAATTATTGTAAGATATTATGTGATCAAAATTAAATTACAGCTTTCATGTGTAGCTAAAATTACAAATACTTAAGCTTTCGAATTGGATAATTTAGTTCAATGTTGATTACAAGAGTTTGATAATTAGAGCTTAATCTGTTAATAATTAAATTAAATTTAAACAAGATTGATTAAGTGTTCGTTAACTTTTCGAACTTCGCATGATAAGTTTATCTACTTCAAGTTTATATGTAAAACCATTCAAACTACTCGAGTTTAGTTCAAATTTAATTAGATAAGAACTCGTTAGAATTTGTCTTACGAGATGAACAAGCAAACTTGAATGCATTTATAAACTCGTTAACATATCAAATAAGATTAAAAATTAGAGTGATCGACCTTGTTTAAATTCGTTTATACCTAAACAAGTTTCTTCTCTGGGTTTATAAGTTCATACAAAATTAAATTACAGTGACTACTTGGTCTGTCTAAAGTCTAAATAACGTTGTCGTCTTTGTTGGTTAAACTTGTCAACCTTCGCAGCATTACTTCTTAATATTCTTTTTACTTTTTGAATATTTTATTTCATACTGTAAAATTAGGTGATTTCTTTGAATCTTAATCACATGATGATCGGAAAAGAAAAATTATTTATAAGACTGTAATTTAAAAGATCACTTATCAAAATTAATTTATATATCAAAATTTTATTAAATCAAAAATTTATAATTTTAGATATTTTGTTGAATTTTGTTCTCTTTTTTTTACAAGATTTAATAATATGCTACTGGTTTTAAACGTAATGATCTGAAAATTGGCTCGTATAGTAGGTATACCAAGTACTTATCTTCTGTATATTTACATGTCCACAGTTATTATATGGTCAAAATCAAATTACATTGCTCAACTAGTTTGGCAGGTCATTTGTTATGTGGAATTACATGTAGTAAGTGGTATCTTGATTATAGTATATTTATTTTCCATTTGGTAAATCATGTCTTGCACCAAAATTTTCTTATTGCATGGTGACGAGTGATGATGACGCGTTGCAATGTGCAAGTTTTGGCTTTTGGGTTGATTGGGGCAGATTTAGAAACGAAGGGTGACATCTTCGGTTAATGGAAGGATTGACCCCACCCTCTTAAAGTTGTGATTCTGAGTGGGCTGTGAATATTCTAATTTTCCGTTGTTTTGGGATGGTGCTTTCCCAACTTCAGGGGGAACCAGTAATTATAACTATTCTCTTTATTTCCAAATGAGACATATGGGATGAAGTAGGAAAGCATTACAAAGTGAAGATGATTTTGTTGCTTGCAATGGTCTTGGCCAGTTGTTGGCTTTTTTTTAACTTTTAAGTGAAGGATACACGGAAAAATATTTAGTTAGACCTTGTATTAGAACTCATCTGTAAATTTTATAGTTATGATTAAATTTTATAAAATTTTATTTATATTAATTGATGTTATTTTTTTTATAAAATTTAATTTACACTATAAAATTTACAAATAAGGTTACACACTAGGTCTACCTAAATTTTTTCAAAAATGCATATATAACTTTATAAAAACCTTTATGGTACAACCAAATAATTTTTTACATGGCTCTATAATATCTCTATAAATCTAGTATAAAAAAGACTATATAATAAAATTTTTGTACAATACGCATTAAAAAGAAGTCGTTTGTATAATTCTTCATTAAGTTGATGTCTAAACACAAAGCACATATATATTTGTATGACCTAAGCCAAGGGATAATAGATGTACTTGACAATAATTTCACAAGCATAATAAAATCTTTGATACCGTGCACTTACTAGATACAGGAGCGACACCATGATTTAGGGATGTAAAGCCAATTTAGAATTGAGGCCTTTTTATCTTCTAAATAAAATCAATATTAATTCTAATCAAAAATTTTAATTTTCTATCTTTTTGAGATACAAAATTACTAAATTATATTTTCTAATCATTTTTTATAATATTTCTTTCTCATTTGATAATATACCTAATCCATATAATCTTTTTTAAGACATTGTTAATCCATTTAATCTTTCTTGTGTCATTGTTGATCTTAAATAAGAATTTATTAATTTTAATTATGAAAAAAAATTTGGCTGAAACAACAAATATAGGAACCTTAGCATTATTCTATAAACAATATATGAATTAAGAGGAATCAACTCGTTCTATACAATTAAGTATGTTCTTATCTTCTTATTGTAAAATTTCTCTTAAAACTGTTATTTTAAATATAAATATAAACCTCCAATCAACATGAGAATGATTATTATATTAAAAAAATTTCATTACCAATGCAGTGATCTTTCAATTTCTTGTTATATATGATATCGAGAAATTTCTATTTTGAAGTGTAAAATTTTTTTGTCCACTATGTATAAGAGATAACCAATTCTAAAAGATTTTTCGAGAAACTTTTTTGTTACATTAGTAACATTCTCATCAATATAGTCACACATCTCTTACGAAATTTATGTTTAGAATTCAATGTATTATTCAGTGTAACAAAAGAGTGAAATTAATTCGTGGGAAAATAATAGTAGATCAATAAAATTAAAACACTTAAAGTACTTGATTGTTAGAGGCAAAAAATGCTAATAAAGGAAGGTTGTAGGTAGTGAAAACAAGAAAACAAACAAACAAACTTAACTTTATTTTCACTAAATAGGGTCGGATGCATGAATCTTGATACATCATTGTGTTCTGTCACGAAACATATCCTTCTTAATTCCTACATGGGCTACATCTTTCTTACAAATTACCCATCAAGTCTTTTTCGGTGTTTCCCTAAGCTTTTTACGTTGACTACTCTCTCTAAAATTTACTCGCCTTACAGGAGTATCTACTGGTCGTCTTAGTACATGATCTAATCACTTTAACCGTGTTTCTCTCATATACTCCAATTTTATCTCAAATATCCTCATTGTGTATCTTGTCCATCCTAGTATACCCGCACATCCAACTTAACATTTGCATTTCTCCTACTTTCATATTTTTTGCTCCAGTGCGTAATTTACTATCGAACATTCAAACTCATAAAGTGTTGCTAGTCTAATGGCCGTTCTATAAAATTTACTTTTAATTATTAAAGAAATTTTACGATCGCATAATATTTCCGATGTCATTCTCCATTTCGTCCAACCCGTTTGTATCTGATGTGTCACATTTCGATCAATACTACCATCACTCTAAATAACTGAATGTAAATATTTAAAATATTTACTTATGCGTATCTCTTAATCTCCAATAATGATTCCTATCCTCATTAATTCCTACATGCATATTTTTGCTAAACTAACATTTTATATATTTTGTTTTTTATCTACTAAGTCTAAAATCTTTTGACTCAAATGCCTCTCTCCAAATTTCGAGTTTAGCATTAATCCCTTCTTTCATCTCATCTACTAAAACAATGTCTTCTACAAATAATATACACCATAGCATTTCCTCCTATATGTGCCATTTAAGTTCATCTATGACTAATGCAAACAGATAAGGATTTAAAGTTGAACCTTGATGTAAGTCTATATTTATATGGAACTCTCACATCAACCCTCCTGGTATCCACACCCTTGTAATCACATCCCTATGAATCTTCTTTATTGATTCTATATATGCTACTTTGACTCCTCTTTTTTCTAAAACTCTTCACATTACTTCTCTAGAAAATCTATCATATGTTTTTTAAAGATCAATAAAAATCATGTCCAAATCCTTTTCCTTATCATGGTATCTCTCATAAGTCTCCTTAAAAGATATATGGCTGCATTACGTCGATCTCCCTGGCATGAAACTAAAGTAGTTATCTGATACCCTAGTCTCGTTTCTTAACCTTCTTTCTATCACTCTCTCCCAAAATTTCATCGTATGACTTATTAACTTAATACTTCTATAATTCGCATAATTTTATATTTCCCCTTTATATTTAAATATGGGTATAAAAGTACACTTCTTTCATTGATCGAGTATCTTTTTAATCTTAAATATTTTATTAAAAAGATTGGTGTTGTAGGTAGTGAAATATGGATATACTGCAGGAGAGAAAATGAAAATGATAGGAATATAGTTGAAAATAGGAATATAGTTGATGAGGGAGAAAAAATAGGAGTTGATGAAAAATAAAACTAAAAGTAATGAAAAATTTAATGAAACGATGGATGAAAGACTAAATTAAGAGTTATGTGGAAGTTGGGGGAAGTCGTTAGTTTGTTATAAGCGAATTAATATGGAGTCTTGATTATTAAAAGAAATAGTATTTTATAAATAATGGAATAATAATTAGGCCCAAAATTATGGGCATAATATCCTCCACGAAATATATATATATAACATATGATATTTGTATCAACATGAAAAATATTGACGGAAAAATCCTTCACTTAGAATGAAATTCTTTGAAACAGTATTAAGATTTAATTCCAGTGTCTCTTTTATTTTTTATTTTTAAACAAAATCAATAATAGATCTCCGTCTACACCTTGTGACTCGAACCGTAATCTATAGATCATAGAAAAATATCTTATCAACTAAATTACGGTTCGCTATCAATTTAATTCCAAGTTAGATGGTAGTATTCCATGCAAATCCTTTTTGCATGAAAAACAAATTCAAAGAATTTAGGCATTTACTACAATAAAGAAAATAAAACTTTACAAAAATTACTTCTTCTTATTACTGGTTGTTTAAAGAAACTGAGGAGGAAAAATAAAATGTGAGCAAAAATACGAACATTTAAATTATAATTTATGCTTCTTTTCAAACTCTTTCACCAGATAATTCCATGATGTAAAGAGAACTATGTTATTTTATTTAGTTCTAATGAATTCTCCACCATGATTCTTAGTTTGGTTTACAGGCTTCTCTTTTGGGAAATTCAATGAAGTAATTAACAAAACATAAATTTGATATTTTTTTAATTAATGAATGAATTTGGCTCAATACCCTGTTTTCGCATCCTGGTATTTATTTCTTTAAATCAAAATTTCATTTTTTTAGGTAGTAAGAAGTAAAAGAAATACTAATGTGACCAAGTCAAAAGTTGTAACAGTCATGCCGGTCATATTCTAAGTCCCGAAAATTCTAATTAACTAGTCATTTTCAGCAATTATTAAATTACCCTATTCGTGTCAATTATTGGGACCATTCTTTGTCTTACGAAAATATATTATTGGGACTATGTAGGGCCCAGACTAGTGCATTTGGACATTTTATACTAAAAGGAACAAGAAGCATCAACATACGTTTTCGACAACCTAAGCAATCAATTATGAGTACTGTCGTTTATTATCGTCATGTATGGACTTTGTTCCACAATCCACCATAAGCACCCTCTCCAAGTGGTAATTCCTAGTCCAATTGCCGGTGTTTACCATTTGCCTATTCAATTTTATGGTATTTAAATTAGTGTTAATAATACTTTGCCCTCCTAAATTAAATAAATAATTATATTTTGTCCCTCTAAATTAAAAAATATACACTTTGACTCCATTAATACTATTTATCCGTTAATAATTTTAAAATATCAAGATAATTTAATTAAATGACTAAAATAACCTTAGTACCATATTTTGAGTTTTTATGTATTTAATTTTATAGTGATGTGATAATTATTTAAAAATAAGAAAAAATAAACTATATAATATTTCAATATAATCCATATCAATATATTTCTTGGTCAAATTTTTTAATTTTTTGGATTTCATTTATATTATTTCGAATTTAAATGTTTAAAATATAGTAGAACAATTCTCAAATGGGTTTATTTTGTATTCTTATTTTTCTTGTATTAAGGACATTGTGTGACACTATATTTTCAATAAAACTTTTGCGACTTTTTAAATGTCTTTTATTATTTTACATTTTAATATTTGACTTAACCTATGCATATTCCTATGTCAGATATAATTTAATTCAATATTTTCTCACACTTTCACTCGTCAAATATATCAATTTATTATTATATTTTATTTTTTCTTAATTCTTTTATGACCATCAAACATCAAAACTAAATACATGAAAAATTAAAACATAATACTAAAGGTATTTTAATCATTTAACTGAATTTTCTTGATGTGTTAAACTTTTTAAGGAACGAATAATGTGAACGAGAGACAAAATGTATATTTGTTTATTTTAAGAGACAAAGTGTAACTACCTCTTAATTCAGGAGCAAAGTATTATTAACCCTTTAAATTACGACTAGATATTACACTAATCTTTTACGGGTATTATTATACCATTTATCGAAAGATAGATTTAACAAGGACATGTCATTTTGTTACTTAGATATACTAAATGAACTCGTGCAATGGCAACAGAGTTTTATGAATGCAGTTTGTAAAGAAATTACATAATATTCTTACATATTTATTCTCAATATTCAAGAACTTTGTTGTATTTGAATTTTTTAGACTACCATGTTAATTCTAATTTTTTATGTCATATAATTTTATACACAATAAACTATTGGGAAAATATGTAAATGGTTGACAGAAATAACGTTGAGAATTCAGATTTCGATACATGATAAATCACAATCTTTAGAGAGTTATTTGTTTCCACACAAAATTTATTAACAGGTCTAAGCAACAACACTCTTAAGATACAATGAAATCTTACAAATACTGCAATTAGCAATATTGAAGAATTCGATCCCTAACCTTTTACTCCAAGTATTGAGTAGCTTTGGAATGAACAAATTTCTGATAATGAGTTTAACTATTTATAAACCACCAGTAAACACCATTCAAAGAATATGTTACAAGTAAAATACATGTTTATAAAGTCTAGTTTTTGAATCTATAAAGACACCATAAATGTATTTCAATTAATTAAGATACATTTCTATGAAAATTCACGTACTTATATTGGGAATGTAACCATTAAAAGTTTATTAGTGCATGTACATATATTCACCTAATATACTATTAAAAGTCCTTTGATACATGTACATAGATTTACCTAAAACATCAAAAAAGTTATGAATATCCATTAAAAGTCAATTGGAGAATGAACTTCGTACCAAAAGACACAAAAATAATAATGGATTCAATGGTATATGGATAGTTACAAAATTTATATATCATTCATAACAATCCTCCACTAGGTTACAAATTTTCATAAATACTCATAGAACACATACAGTCATGCATAAAGCGAAGGTATCGTCAGATTTAAACCTTTCAATAATCTAAGTTTTTCAAAGTTTCAATAAAGTAATTAGTGGCTATTTGCTTAAACCATTACTCTTGAACTAAAGTCGGAAAAATCATATACACAACCATATCTAATTTGGAGCGAGAGGATTTAATTATTATTTAGTTTATTTAAATTGTTTTAGCACTATTGTGGCCATGTGCTCTTTCTGCTTTCATGAGTATTTATAAGAGCAAAGCCCTTAAACTCTTGTTAGAAATGGCACCATTTCCATATTCATATAAGTGGAATCCAATTATAATAAAATTATCAATCCATTAAGAGTTTAACTCATCCTCCTAAAGTATTCAACTCTAAATCCAATTCCTATTGTCTAGTCATTAAGTAACTTGTTATTACCCTTTAAATCTTTAAAGTAACTTTCGCTAGATCAAGGTAGGGTTCCCATCACTAATGACAATTTTGATAAAGGTTTTAGTTTCATTTTAACAGTAGTACCTTTACCAAATCTCCTGATAGGAACTTTTGTCAATAGGTCTGGTTAGTTGTTACTTGACCTTACATAGGTGAAGGTGATTATATCATCTCTTATTAATTGCCTAACATACTCATATCTATACTGATGTGTCTAAACTTTCCATTATAAACCTTGCTGTAGGCTCGAGATATGAGTAGTAGATTTACTATCACAATAAATAGAAATGGCTGACAATAGGTTGTGTCCATAACTTTATATTGAAATAAAATATTCCTTAGTCATTCCAATTCTTTTTCTGTCACTGCCAAAGTTATAAATTCAACCTCCATCGTTCAAGGAAAAAGGCAAGTTTGCTTTTTGGAATCCTAACTAATATATCTACCAGCAATGGTAAAAATTCAACCAGAAGTTAATTTATTGTCACTAAGACTAGTGATCCAACTTGTATTTGAATAACCTTCTAGTACAACGGGATAATCACTATAAAATAATCCTAAATTTATGGTTTTCTTTAAACAACAAAAAATTCTAGATATAATTTTCTAATGGTCTATACTAGGTTTATTTGTAAACCTTGATAATTTGCACACAGCAAATGAAACATCAAGTCTTGTACAATGCATCTCATACCTCAAACTAATAATAGCATTAACATATTCTTACTATGCTATTGCCCTTCAAGAATTTTCAAGTAATTTGAAATAGTATAGGGTCAAGTAGAGTATTGGAATCCTTAAATTTGAGATGCTCAAATTTCTCTAATATTTTCTTAATGTAATGCGATTGACTTAATACAAAACTTTCACTATGCTTTTGCACTTTGATTCCTAGAATAGTATATACTTCATTAAGATCTTTCATCTTAAATTTTGAGATAAACTACTCCTTAGTTTCACTAATACCTTCCAAATTCGTTCCAAAAAATAATAAGTCATCCACATAAAGACAAATAATTACTCCATAAGTTTTTGTAAATTTGGAGAAAACATATTTATCCGCATTATTATGTGAAAAATCTTTTAACAAGATTACCGAATCAAATTTCTCATGCCACTATTTAGACGGTTGTTTTAAACCATATAATGACTTAATTAATTTATAAACTCTCTTTTCATTTCCTGACAATATAAAACCTTCAGGCTACTCTATATATACTTCTTCATTGAGTTCATCATTTAGTAAGGTTGCTTTAACATCTATTTGATGCACATAAGTACAACTTATATATAGATATTAAAGCCAAAAAAAAAAAAAAAAACTCGAATAGAATAATCATTCCAAGTCGAAGGCAATTTAGAGGTTATCATTCCAACTTATAGTTAATCAGGAATAACAACCTTTAGGTCACGAAACCTACTAACAAGGAATTGTAGTTTATGAACTTGATCCATAATGGGTATATTATTAACCAATATAAATTCAAAATATTTCATCATTAGAAACTTATCTATACCTTGCCTTTTGATACTGTATTTCTCCTCCAATGCCTTCCAAACTCAATAGAAGATCCGATTGACATGTACAGATCATATAAGTAATCAGAGAGAGTGATAAAAATGTGTTCTATAAGAGAACTCATCATTCTCTTGCTTTTTCTTTTGATGATCCACTTTCTACTTCTCCTCAGGACTAACATCATTGGTAGGATCATCTATTGGTTTCAATTTTGAATCTAAAACATAAGCAATGTTCAACACGGTAGGAAAAAAATCACCTTGTCCATTCTTCCACTATTGAAGTTGGTACCATCAAATCGATCCAATTTCAAGAACTCTTGATTCAACACTTTGAGATTGGTGTTTATCTCAGTGGCCATCTTAAATAATCTCTAAAATTATTGAAAAAATATGTGAATGGTAGACAAAACACTAAGAATCAAGATTTTGAAACACAATAAATCACTATTTTTAGAGAGTTATTTGCCCCTATACTAAATTTGCTAACGGGTCTAGACAACAACACTCCCAGAATACAACGAAATCTTATGCGTACTACAATTAGCAATATTGAAGAACTTGATCCCTAACCTCTTACTCCAAGTATTGAGTAGTTTTGGAATGAATAAATTTTTTATAATTGGTCTAACTATTTATAGAAACCGTTTTAAAATACATTTTCATAAAATCTAGTTTTTGGACCAAAGATACCATAGATGTATCTCAATTAATTAAGATACATTCCTATAAAAATGCAGTTATTTACAAGGAGAATGCATGTACATTCATTCACTGCTAAAACATCATTAAACGTCCATTAATGCATATACATACATTCATCTAAAACACCAAGAAAGTTATAAATATCCATTAGAAGTCAATTGGTGGAACTTCATATCAAAAGATATAAAGATAGTAATGGGTTTAATGGTACATAAATAATTACAAAATTTGTAAACTATCATTTATAACATAAATCTTAAATAAGATCAAAATATCCTTTATATTAATTTAAATTCAATCTAATATTTGGATGTTAGTTACACCAACCATAAAATATTGTGAAGCTTGACTCTCTTCAAATATAATTTATAATTTCTAATGAAACTTCTGTGAGTTGCTGTTAGCTTTAATGAATTATGAAATATCACTCAAGATTCTCTTTGACAATAAAATAAAAAAAAAATGGTTGCAAAATTCATGTCAATTGTCAAGTGACTGAAGAATTGAATCTAGAAATTCAGAAATTAGCAAGATTCTGTGGGCCAAAAAGGGTGAATCTAGTTAAAGCAGATACAAGGGTGAACATTTATAACATTCTTGTAATTGTGGATAAAAGGAGGACACAATATAGGGAGGAAAATGAGAAGGTGGCAAGAACATCAGTTTGGGAGGTTTAATTTAAAAGAACTGTAACCCGGAAAAAAATCCTGTTAAATATGCTTTTTAGAAGAGTTTGGAGCTTGGGAAAGACTCTTTAATTAACAATCAAAATGATTCCAAAGCAAGAGAGTCAGTTTTTGATAGGGTCGTAGAACAATGCAATCGACAATCCCAACCCACCAAAAGCGAAAAGTATTATGGGTATGTTCTATCAAATGATATATATTATTGGTGTCTCTAAACTAATTATCTTCAATTAGTTGATTTGATTCTTAAACCCCTACTTTATAACAGAATTTAATTGGTTTGAAATACCAATAGCTATACCATTTGATATGATATTCACACAATAAAACTTCTAGCAAAGAGATTTATTTATTATTAAAAAAAAAAAAACAATCTAATGTCTTTGTGTACTCCTCCTCAATGTGATGTGAATTTATGATGACAAGAGTACACTTGGTTCAACTAGGGGTGTAAACGAGCCGAATCGAGCACGAATAGTGCCCTACTAGAACTCGAACTTGAAATTTTTTCTGATACTCGAACTCGAGCTTGAGCTCGAGCTCGAGCTCGAACGAGCTTCAAAATTTGAGCTCGAGCTCAACTTCGAAAACTTTGACATAGTTCGAGCTCGATTCGAGCTCGCTCAAAAATAAGTAAAACGAGCTCGAACTCGAGTAGTTCAACTTTTTCGTAGGTAAAATATGTAATTTTTTTAAAAAGTATGGATATTTTAGTAATTTTACATATAATAAAAAAATTAAAAAAAAATTATATAATGCTCGAAAAGCTCGACGAGCATTCGAGCATATTATACACATGCTCGAGATCGGCTCGTCAAGAGTTTCGAACTCGGGCAGGCTCAACTCGAGCTCGGTCAACTCGAGCTCGAATCGAGTTTTTGACCGAGCAGCTCGTGAGCAGCTCGGTTCTGGTTTACAGCCCTAGGTCCAACTAGTTGTGGATGTTAATGGGTTGTGTTTAAACCTTCTTTTGGATTTAGGTTTAGCTTTTCTATCCATGACGACCCAAACTTAGTCCAACTTATAGTCGGATCCATTCGGATTTGTATTGTTTGTTTATGTTAAACCCATTAGGCTCTAGGCCTGGACTCTATACTTTGACAAAGTACATAGTATTTACATACCTGTGAATGGATCACGGGACCTAATCGATTCGGCCAGATAAAAAGTCGATTTAACATATCGCCATTCAAATTACAATCCACTAAACGGGCCTTGTTGGGCCGATACATGGGCCTCTTGCGAGGTTAAGAAAGAATATTTTAACTTTTAGCAAAACACTTCAATTAATATTAAAGAAAACAACTCCAATAGTAGTTTACATTTTACATTTATATTTTTGTAATTCTTCACATTTAAAATGATGTATTCTTATCTCTTACAAATTTAAAATTTATCATTTTGATCCCTTAGTACAGAAATTATGGGTATACTTTCGCTGAAAATAGTATTATGTGTATCACATGTTATATTTTTTAGGGACAATAAGGGTAGGGAGTGGATAGAATAGGTTTTAGGTAGTGTTGTTTAGTATTCACAATTTATGTATTTCCAATTTTATTCCTAAAAAATATAACATATGATATACATGTGACTATTTCAAGTCAAAATATACCTATAATTATGTTTAGTGACCAAAATAATATATTTTGAATTATAAAGATGAATATGCATCATTTTAAATGTTATGGATTAAAAAAATACATGCATAAAATGTGATTGACTATTAGGATCAATTTCCCTTAATCTTATCTTTAGTAGAAAAATGTAATTCTAAGGATAAAAAACCGTACAATCTACTAAACTTACTTTCACAAGTTACTGGCTTTGCTCATTAAATTTTTTTTATGGCTAAATTGATCACTCAACTTCCAAAATGATCTATCAAAGCCCATTTGTCTATTTAAAGCGTTAAGTTAGCCATGGTAAATAAAAACGTCAAAGCATTGTTCAACTTCTCATTCTTCACAATTTTTTTATTATTATTTAAATTTTTTCTATTCTATTTTTATTCTATTTCCGTTTTAGATGATAGCATCGCCGATGGAATTTTTAGTTTATGATCACTCTGTTGGAATTTTTGTAATTATCTCATGTGATTTTATTTTTAAAATTCCAAATATTTGATCCAATATTTAATTCTGATATTTATCAATTTGACTTAATAAATATCTTGTGATAATTATCACATTTGTGATAATTATTACACTTGTGATAACTACTTATTCTTACGGCTTACGTTTTCTGATGGAGAAAAATATTATAAGTATACAGAATATTTTGGGTCCCTAGGCCTGACATTCTATCAAAAATACACTATCGTATCAGATTGTCTAGGTTTAGAAGTACCCAGATAATTATTTTTCTATTTCCTTTTATTTGACAGTGACCCAACAACATCAATGGCCGGAGGCACGTTCCTCGATTTTAGCCATTCCGCATTTTATATTCTGTGATAATATTTATGCACAGATTAAATTCGTTTTTATAGATTAATAAATCTATCATTTGGTATCAGAGCTTTTATGCCTCTGCCTTGATTTGCATATATGTATATGTTGATTTGGATTTACTGTTGACTTGTTATTAAAAAAAAAAAACTAGAATTATAATTTATTTGAAATTGATTCTATGATTTTTTCCTTGATTAAAAACATCTATTGGTGTTATTTATTGCTGAGTTATGGTCATATATTTTTTTTTATACGGAAGAAGTATCTAAAGTTAGAAATCAAGCCATATTTTTGTCCAAACAAGGGAAGAAGTAAAAAAAAAGCGAATTTTACGTAGGAAGATTGAATTTTCGAAGGTGACAAATGGTCACTGTGACATCCACATGGTCACGACAAATGGGCCACCCTGGAGTTTGTGTTTTGTTATTAGTATTTTTTAATATAGTACTTCTATTAAAAATAAAAAAAAAAGAAAGTTGTCTAATGTAAGATTCAAGAACTTGTTCCCCGCAGGGGACAAGCATTCCTTTGAACCACTGGACCACTTTGTGGTTAACGAAAATTATGAATAAGATAATTCTATAAACTAGTTCTCATTATTAATATCAAAACACAAAAGGGTGGTTGCCGGGGTTTGAACTCGTGACCATGTGGATGTAGATCACGCGTTCTGACCATCAAGCCACCATGTGGATGTAGATCACGCGTTCTGACCATCAAGCCATCAGCAGTGGTTGTGTTATTTTGCAACACAACAATGTTATAAACTATTTAGGGTTTTATTCTATTTTAAAAAAAAAAGGTGTCTTCTGGAATTTTGAACCTGAGACCTAATAGGTTAAAGGTTAGGCATCTGACCAATTGAACTATTCAAATTGTTTAGTTGTAGAATGTATTATTTATATATATGATACTTCCAGTTTATTATTTGAACATATATATATATATTTATATATATATATATATATGTTTGTGACTTTTCTGTAATTATTAATGTCTGATCTGTATAAAGAGTGTATGTATATATATTTTTTAATTATAGAGTAGTCGCAGCATCTTTAATTAAAATATATATATATACGTGTGTGTGTGTACAGTAATTCTGTAATTTTGAGATCACCTATAATATAAGACATTAATTGTTAATTATAGCATTTCTAATATAATAAATTTTATCCCACAGGAATTTTTATTATATTATATTGTGTGATTAAAGGGGTGAAATATTAAATTATATTCCTTAATTTACCCACAGGAATTAAGGAAAGAAACATGATTTAATAGTTTCGTCATTTTGAATTTATATGAATTTATTTGAATTAGAAATTTAGCCTACAGGCAATTTCTATGTCACGTAATTCATATTATTACTATGTTTTGCATTGGTAAAACATAATAAATGTTAATTTGCCTCAAATTTTAATCATAAGCGTGTATGTAATTATTTGTGCAGTTTTTCAACCTATGAATTTTCATGATATGAAATGTGACATTCCCGAGCTCAAGGGTGACAACTATAAGTATGCATCGATGTGGAAAGAGAGAATTCTCCTTCATTTGGGGTGGATGGACATTGATTATGCTATCAGAATCTGACGAACCATCTCCGATTACTGATAATAGCCAACCTAATAATGTTGTGCTTTATGAAACGTGGGAGCGATCTAATCATCTCAGCGTGATGTTCATAAAAATAACATCTCATGTGCATAAGAGATTCTGTCGATCAGTATAATAATGTCCAAGAGCTATTGAAGGCCATTAATGTGCAGTTTGAGTCTTCAGATAAGGCTTTAGCAAGCACCCTAATCATGAAATTCTCTACCATGAAGCTCATCAGTATCAAAGGAGTGCGTGAACACATCATGCACATGAGGGACATAGCGGCTCAACTAAAAAATCTTGAGGTTACAATGTCTGATTCTTTTCTTGTGCACTATATTCTGTCTCTCTATACACATCTAGATGTCCTTATGTTGTTGAAAGAGATTTACAACAAGGCCCATAGGAAAATGGTCCATCAATGAATTGATGACCATGTGCTGTCTGTGCAAGAGGAAGGATGCTGCTTATGGAAACTGGAGAGAGTGTGCATCTGGAAACTCAAGGAAAAAACAAGTACAATCAAGCCAAGAAGAAAAGAAAGGAAAAGATGTCTCCTTAAGGAGATATTAAGAAGGAATCCAAGTGCTTCTTCTGTAAGAAAAAGGGGCACATGAAGAAGGATTGCCCCAAATTTCATAACTGGCTTGAGAAGAAAGGTAACCTAATCTCATTTGTATGTTATGAATCTAATATGACAGATGTTAATCATAACACATGGTGGATTGATTCTGGTTCTACAATCCAAATTACGAATTCCTTGCAGGGATTGCGAAACCTAAGGAAGCCAATGGAAAGTGAGAAGTACATCTATTCAGGAAATAAGATGCGGTCTCACGTGAAAGCAATTGGGACATGCAGTTTAGTACAAATCTTCTTTGTCTTAGATTTGGAAAGGACATTTTATGTTCCAAATTTCTCTAGAAATTTAATTTCATTGTCAAAACTGTTTTGTACCTTTGGGATATTCCTAGTATTGTTCAAATGTTGGATTTAGTTTGTTTTATAAATCTGACCTTATCGGGAATGGTATTATGTTTGATGGTCTTTTTCAAATTAATTTGCAAAACAATGCTACATTAAGTAATTTGCATGTTCAAAATATGTTGGTATTAAAAGATGTGTTATGAATGAGAATTCCTCTATATTGTGGCACCGGAGATTGGGACACATCTCCATTCAGGGAATCAAGAGATTAGTGGATGATGGAGTACTTAGTACTCTAGACTTTACTGATTTTGAGACTTGTGTGGCCTGCATAAAAGGTAAGCAGACCAACATGTCAAAAAAGGGAGCCAAGAAGAGTTCGGAATTATTAGAAATCATACATATTGACATATGTTGTCCGAATATGGACACATATTGTCAAAAGTATTTCATCACCTTCATAGATGATTTCTCACGATACATGTATCTCTACTTGCTTGATAACAAAAATGAAGCATTAGACGCCTTTATTATGTGTATGAGAACTGTAGTCCTTTTGCAAGTGTTTAAGCTGAGCATGGCTGATTGTTGCCCAACACACTACACCTGATTCTCAGAGCCAAAATGGTGTGTTAAGAGACTTAGTACCGAACACATCTAGTATGGTGCGGAGCATGCAAGCATGCTCTGTCTCTTCCAGAATCTTTATGGAGTGAAGCTCTCAGACGGCTGTGTACATATTAAACCGAGTTCTAACCAAGGCTGTCCCAAGGACACCATTTGAATTATTTAAAGGTTGGAAATTGAGTTTGCGACATGTACGCATTTGGGGATGCCTATCTGAAGTGAAAGTTCATAACCCACAAGAAAAGAAGTTGGACCCAAGGACCATGAGTGGGTATTTTATTGGATATGCTGAAAGGTCTAAGGGATATAGATCAACATTGTAGATCCTAATAGTACATGTCGAATTGTGGAGTCAAGAAATGCAAAGTTTCTTGAGAATGACCTAATTAGTGGGAGTGATAGATCATTGGGTATTAGATCTGAGACAGAATATTTTGTTCCACAATCTTCCACTTCTAGTTATGGACGGACTATTGTTATTCATGACACTCCCCGAGATCAAATACGTGTTGAACAACCAGTCCTTGAAACTCCACAAACTGCTGATAATGATCCAGTAGATCTTGTTCAACCAATACCTGAAATTGTTGAACAACATATTCCTCAGGATAATGTTGGAACAACATTGAGAAGATCTACTAGAGTAAGAAAAATAGCAATTCCTGATGACTATATGGTATATCTGCAAGAGTTTGAGTATAATATTGGAGTCGAAAATGATCCTAAAACGTTTTTACAAGCCATAAAATGTAATAAATCTAACTTGTGGTACAATGCCATGAAAGATGAGATAGAATCGATGGCATCGAATGGAGTCTGGGATCTTGTCGAATTGCCTATTGGTGCAAAAACCATAGGATGTAAATGGGTTTTCAAAACCAAGAAAGACTCATTAGGCAATATCGAAAGATATAAACCGAGACTTGTTGCCAAAGGATTCACTCAAAAAGAAGGAATCGATTATACAGAAACCTTTTCTCCTGTATCTAAGAAAGATTCTCTTCGAATTATTATGGCATTGGTTGCCCATTTTGATTTGGATTTGCATCAAATGGATGTGAAAACGGCGTTTCTTAATGGAGATCTAGAGGAAGATGTTTATATGAAACAACCTGAAGGATTTTCCTCTAGTAATGGTGAGCATTTGGTTTGCAAGCTTAAAAAGTCTATATATGGATTGAAGCAAGCCTCCCGTCAATGGTATTATAAAATTAGATGTGTATAATCTCTTCATTTGCCAATGAAGAGAATATCATGGATCAATGTATATACCAGAAGGTCAGTGGGAGTAAGATTTATTTTCTTATTCTGTATGTAGACGACATCTTACTTGCAAGTAACGTTCATAAAGGATTGCTACATGAGGTGAAACAATTTCTCTCTAGAAACTTTGATATGAAAGACATGGGTGAGGCATCTTATGTCATTGGCATAAAGATCCATAGAGATAGAACTCGATGCATTTTGGGTTTGTCTCAAGACACCTATATTAACAAAGTTTTAGAGAGGTTTCAGATGAAAGATTGTTCAACAATGGCACCTATTGTGAAGGGTGACAGGTTCAATTTGGACCAATGTCCGAAAGATAACTTTGAGCGGGAACAACTTGCTTGAAAAACATTCTGAATATGCTTCTGCCGTAGGATCAGATCTAGATGTATGCCCTTTTTCTTACAGAAGAAGCACTTGGATTCCTTCTTAATATCTCCTTAAGGAGACATCTTTTCCTTTCCGGTATGGACCACTAGAGAGCCGCAAAGAAGGTAATGAGGTATCTAGATGTGTATAAGAGACAGGTACATAAGCACGACGGATGATAAACTAGAGGTGTTTGGCTACTCGGATTCGGACTATGTCTGCATTGATTCTCGAAAATCGACATCCGGTTATGTCTTTATGTTAGCCAGGAGTGTGTCTTGGAGAAGTGCTAAACAAACTTTGATTGCAACCTCTACTATGGACAGCTGAGTTCGTTTCTTGTTTTGAGGCAACTTCGCATGGTGTATGGTTAAAGAGTTTCATGTCTGGGCTTAGAATTGTGGATTCTATTTCTAGGCCATTGAAGTTATTTTGTGACAATTCAGCTGCTGTTTTTATGGCTAAGAACAATAAGAAATGTAGTCGATGTGTTTACTTCGACATCGTTATCAAGTACTTAGCCATTAGAGAATGTGTTAAAGAAAATAAAGTGGTCATTGAACACGTTAACACTGAATTGATGATTGCCGATCACTTGACTAAAGGCATGCCACCAAAGATTTTTAGGGATCATATAGTCAGAATGGGACTTGATTCCATGATATGACCTCATTTTACATGTACGTACATTTAATATTTCCATTGAAACTCTTATTCAATTGTGTTTTTCATATTTTCAGTTGCGCATACTTATTTAGTTATTTGAGAAAACACACTTAAGTTGGACCTATAATAAGCATAAGGCTTATTTATTAAGGTATGTTATCACATAAAAATTTAGTATTGAAGAGACATAATGCTTAGTAATACATGGAAGACAATACTTGTATCTTAGAGGATTTGTCGCCATGATTCATGTATTTTGACTCAAAATTGTGAGATTTGATAGTTTGTATATCGAATGAAATATGTGGATCAAGTGGGAGAAATGTTGGAATTTTTGTAATTATCCCATGTGATTTTATATAAAATAAATTCCAAATATTTGATCCAATATTTAATTCTGATATTTATCAATTTGACTTAATAAATATCTTGTGATAATTATCACATTGTGATAATTATTACACTTGTGATAACTACTCATTCTTACGACTTACATTTTCTGATGGGGAAAAACGTTATAAGTATACAGAATATTTTGGGTCCCCAGGCCTGACATTCTATCAAAAATACACCATCATATCAGATTGTCTAGGTTTAGAAGTACCCAGATAATGTAAGTTTCTAATTCCTAGTTATACACACAGTGTAATACAACATCAATGGCTGGAGGTACGTTACTCGATTTTATTCCGCATTTGATATTCTGTGATAATATTTATGCACAGATTAAATTCATTTTTATAGATTAAGAAATCTATCACACTCATCCTCAATCAATTTATAACAGTAATAAATTCATCTTCATTCACCACAAATTTAATCCTCAATCCTTTCAAAACAACAGCAATATTTTTCTAGCTTTTAAAAAAACATTAAGAATTACGAAAAATAACCGGAAGAAATTCAAGGGAAGTGGACGCCAAGGCAGTAGAAATACCAACCTTCTTTATTAGATCCAAAGCAAAATCGAAACGATGGTAGAGAAAAAGAAGGATGTGGTGGTGGTAGTGGTGGAGGAGGGGAGAAGAAAGGCAAGAGGAGGGGAGGGGAGAGAGAGAGAAAGAGATGGGGAAATAGGAAAAGGATGGGAGAGATGAGAGATAGTAGAGGAGAAAGAAGATGTAGTGACAGTGGCACTGGAGGGAATGAGAAAGGCAGGGGAGGATAGAGGAAGGGAAAGAGGGCGACAAAACAACAAGGGAAGGAGATGAGGATGGTGAAGTAGAAGGAAGATGTCGCAGTGGAGGTGGTGGAGGAGGAGGAGACAGGAGCTTGGGGGAAGGGGAGGGGAAGATGAGAGCAATAGGGATGGGAAGACGGAGAAGGAAAAGGAGAACGAGAGGGACGAAGTAGAGAAGGAGAAGGTCGGGCATAGATTCGATTTTTTGTTCTATTTATAAATTTTATAGTGTAAATTAAATTTTAAAAAATTTATGACATTAATTGATGTAAGTAAAAAAAATTTAAAATTTAATGCAAATCACAAGATCTATAAATGTGATAAAAAATTAGATCTGCTTAAATATTTTCTTTTAAAAAAATGTAAAGGAGTTAATTTTTGGGATGATGTTTAATTTAGCATTTTTAATTAACAGAATGGATATTAGACGATGATTTTGAGAGTTTAATGGTTATTTTGGTCACAAAAAAAATTCAGTGTGCAAAATCATTAACGTGTGCTATTTTGGCCACAAGAAAAGTGTGCAAAATCAATAATGTATCAAAGTTTATTGAGCTATACGCCTTTTGCCCTAATTCTAGTTACAGATTTAGAAGAATGTTCAAAAAATTCTTTGTTTCGGCATATTCTTAACAGCAGATTTGAAGTATGGCGGACTCTTGATGAAGTTCCTGTCAAATTTCATAATTTTAATTGAGCTTTTTAAGCAAAATGAGTTGGGCAAATTATCCTATCAATCTTCCACATTACGTATTTGTATTTATTTATCATTCACTTTTAAAAGCCAATGATATTTGTAAACTTAAAAGAATCTCTCACACACCCCTATTTCTTTTTATCAACTAAAAACACTAAAAGGTCTTAATTTGCACCATCATATTTTTTAAATATAAATTACTCTTATTCCATAGCCTAAATTAGGGCAGTTTCATATTTTTTCTTACATCCCGCTTTCATATTCATTTTTAATCAATATTGTTACAACTAAAATATAGCAGCCATTTTATGTTAAAAGAATTGTTTAATTATCAAATTTTCATTTACAAAAAAAAAATAATAATAAAAGTATATTTATGATTATCATACAAAAGAGATGTAATTAAATAGTCTATGCACATACCCATTACACTAATTATTTTTTACTAGAAAGAAAATATTAAAAAACGAGTTACATGAAAATTGATATGTACGCTAGAAAAATATTAAGTCAGTAATTTTGTAATAATGATACATAAAATGTAATCATTATAATATTTAATGACTACATTAAAAATTATAATGTAACCTAATTATAAAAAAATTGTTGTCTAATCACAAAACGTTCATTCGAAAAATACTTTAAAAAAGTATATAATTGTAACAAAGAAAAGGTGGCATCAATGCAAGATAGATAATAAGTTTTATAAGATTTGTTCATTAAAATAAAGTTAAATCAAACCAAAAGGTTTAAAAATATAGAAATTATATTCAAAATTTTTTGACTCTTTATCAAAACTTGCAAAATCCATACAGAAAATAATAAACAAATAAAATAATTTTCAGTTCTTGAAACAAAAAATGTAATGGGTGACTGGTTGGCCATGAAACAAGGGATATTTGAGTATAGCAAAATATGGTAGTTGTTAATTTAGTTTTTTTAGTTTATATAAAGGAATAAGTGTGTAAGAAATTTTTAAGGGTGTGCAAATATCATTCGCTTTTTTAAAATGATGATTTTGATTTCTTTATAGATGTAAAACGTCATATTTCAGTTCTTGGATCGAATTTCAGATTCTTTTAGTTTAAATTTATCATGTATTATTCATATAATATATATTTTTCAAGTAAACTTTAAGAACTTGCCTTTTTTCTTTTAATACAAAGTGCAGACATAAGATCCGGTTATAAATTTTGAGAGAGGAAACATCAAGAACCAATTAAACTCAACCAAGGAGCATCTCACAATAAACAACAAGAACCAATTAAACTCAACCAGAATTGACCACATTAACCACTCTACCTTTTATAATACATTTACTATTTAAGAACGCACTTCATCTGTTTAAACCATTCTGATTGCAAAAAGATTTGGCCCAATTGAAACTCTTCCCTTATTAAAACTCTGTCAACTATACGACAAATCTTCTTCCACTCAAAATAAACCACCTTACACTACACCACAAATGTTAAAATAATAATAATAATAAATCCAATAGATAGCATTTGACTTTGGAATCCATCCTGGACAATTGATTCAATCTATCTTCTTTTTATGAGTAATAATGGACACATAATGAATTGAATTCAGCTAGCATTGTAGCACCAGATAAATCTAGCACTGGATTCGACCTTGTATGAATATTGGATAAGAATGGCCTCTTTAACTGCAGTACCTAGAACTGTAGCGCTGCACAAATTTTGCCAAAATTGGCCATAATAGTCGGCCCCTGTCTGCATTATACAGCTGCTTTTTAGTCACATCCAGCGTGTCTCAAAAATACACTGTTTCAAGCCACCGGATCGAATAACCCGTCCAATCCATCCATCCAACCAACCAACCATCACTATTAATTTCCTGAGTTTTTTTGACCTTTTCTTCTTCAAAAACTCCAGATTGCCAGCTGCACCTCTTGCTGACATTACCCTTTTGATTCCTTCCGAGATCCATCAAAAAATGGCTGGTCCTAAAATTTGATGGCATCACTGTGCATATAATATGTACGTGTCAGCATTGTCCAACGTCCATGCAGGATTTTATTTTTTTTTTGGGTTAAGGGTCCATGCATGTTTTGCTGTTGCCTTTGGCTTATATTTGAAGGAAAATACTTAGATATACTCGATTTTTGATTTTACTTGTAAATCTTACGATTAAAATTAAATCTTATATAAAATTTTTCTTACATCAACTGATATCATAAATTTTATAACATTTAATCTATATTATAGAGTTTACAAGTGGAATTAAAAATCAATTCTCTGTATCTAAATATTTCTTATATTTGAATATAGAGGCCACTAACTTACATCCAGTGCAAGGATATTGTCAAGGATATCAATTTCTGATATAACTTAATACGAATGCGAATAAAATTTTAAATTAATAGTTATAAATAAAATTAAAAATTAATCGAATCATTATTATATTAATTTGTTAATGACATAAAACTTAATGAATTGTGTTGCGCCAAATTAATATGTTATCGAGTAACTCGATATACATGACTCGACCCATCTAATTTATTTGACTTCTTGCATAAATTTCATAAAATTATTGAGTTAGAGGGCTTAAAATAAATTAAATGGATTAGCGGGTTAACCGGTTAGATGTAGGCTTTCTAATCTTGGGATTAAATTAGAAAGGATAAGTGTGACAGCTACCGTACGTGTTGGTTTACTGGGGACAAACTTGTCCAGAATCAAAAAAGCTGGTGATTGTTGACCTAGATAGCCGTGCCACCACGCAGCACTATCGGCTACCACACGCCATAATATGGTAGTTGTAGGATATTTTTGAACATATATTTTTACACAGAATGTTGTTGCGGCCTCAGAATTGGCTGGGAAGAAGCGGAGAGACGGTAATGGTGTCGCCGGAGTTTGATGGAAAAGAATCGCAGCATTGATCGTCTGTTTGTTCAAATGGAGAAGAAATAAAATTCAAAATTGTAACCTGTCTCCAACTTTCCTTTATTCTGTATTTTGACCGCTAAATTTGAGTATTTTTCACAGTTAAGTCCCTAATATTTCAAAGGTCAAAATTTATTTTAATTACGTCCTTCATTATTTTGTGAGTCGACAATTATATCCTCAATACTTGCATTTTCTGTTTGGTTTAAAATCAAAGTCAAAAAGAATGGCCAAAGGCATATCACTTTTTAGAGTTCAATAGGCAAATTAAAAATGTAAAAGGTTTAATGGTCTAAAGCAAACCATTTGAAGAATCCCCTAAGATTTTTTGCCCTATATTTAATGATAATAATTGGAGATTTGAATTGATCAATAAGCTCTATTATACAATATAAACACCTAGATTTACCGGGTCGTGTAAGTTGATAATTCTACTTATATTTGAAAACAATTTTCATAAAAGACAAAGGCTCTCTGGACAGTTTTCTTTACAAAATAATGAAATATATTATATATATCTAGTAAACAAATTTTTAAATTACATTTTTATCTTATAAAAAACAGCTGCTACAGTTAGACAATTAATTACCAATATTTTTATGAATAAGATAGCATCAGATAATAACTTTCTACAACCAATATTTTTATGAGTAAACATGAGAAAAAAAAGAAAGAAAAACTTTTTACAGTGGAATAAATAATGGCTTTGTTTTAATTGTCAGCAATGGTCATTATTTTTCAAGTACTGCTATTATTAATTAAACTCATTTTCAATTCTCTTTGGTATCACATACGATGTCACATGCCTTTCTTTATTCTAGCATATACAAACTCTAGTCTGCAATATCATTCTGCTTAGTCAATCCAATTAATATTTGAAGTGATATCTGTCGGGATTAATAAGGTACGCTTAGTTTTTTTAAAAATAAAAATGCTTTCATCATAGGAACCCTCTTTAGTGATATAAGAGAGGCTAATTGCTCAGATTAGGATTATTTTGAAAATTTATTGCGTAAATGTGATCCTTTTTAAAATGGCTTTTCTAATTGTGACTTTCGCGCTTTAAAAGTGTGTAATCAATTTGATTACGCACTTTGAAAGTGCATAATCCAAAAGTGAACAAATTTTTTTTAAAAAAAATTGAATTGGATTACGCACTTTCAAAGTGTGAAATCCAAAAGTGAACAAATTTTTTTTTTTTTAAATGAAGATTTCGCTCTTCAAAAGTTCGAAATCTTCAACTTTTTGAATAAAAAACAATTGATTGAGATTAATTACATTTTACTCCCTTGAACCCTCAAGTGCAATTTGCCCCCTTAAACTCTAAAAATTTACACTTTCCCCCTACAAAAGAAACCTTCATATATATTATTACTATCTAGAAAAAGATGATGTGCATATTTATTTTGACATTATTGCCCATCAAACATTTATTTCATTTTTATTGCTTCCATATAATATATTTTTATTTCGTAAGAGTAACTGATCTTTTATATCACATTTTACTTAATATAAATATATATTATTTTTCTTCATTTCTAAAACTAAGTAGTAATAGAGCGAACTTTTATAAACATTTTTCTTCAAGTATTTTCATTCTAGGATCTAAACATATTGAAAATAAAATAAGTAGATTTCTTTTAATTATATAAATGATTTTATTTTTACACATTTAATACTTTAAAAGTGCGAAATCACCAAATTAAAAATTAAAAAAAAAATGGGAACAACAACACTTTGCCTTCCTGCACTATATTAGTAATTATATTTTATCCCCCTAAACTATAAATATATACAGTTTGCCCTCAAATGACATTATTCATCTATTACCAATATTAAAATTATTAAGATAATTTAGTTAAATAACTAAAATACCTTGGGTACTATTATCATATTTTATTTTTTATATATTTAAATTTTGATAGTGATGTGATAATTATTTAAAAATAAGAAAAAATAAACTATATAATATTTCAATATAATCTATGTCAATGTATTTCTTGGTCAAATTTTTGAAATGTTTGGATTTCATTTTATATTATTTCAAATTTGAATGTTTAACTGAGTGGTAGAACAATTTCTGTTAAAATTTGAGATTTTTTCGATGTCTCTTAATAGTTTATATTTTTAATATTTTGCCTATTCTGTGCATATTGCGATGTTGGATATAATATAATTCAATAATTTCTCATATTTTCACTCCCTAAAGTTCAAGATACCAATATGTTATTATATTTTATTTTTTCCTAATTCTTTTAAACTATCAAAAATCAATAAAATACATGAAAAATAAAAATATGATACTAAGGTTATTTTAGTTATCTAACTAAATTTTCTTGATATTTTAAAATTTTTAAAAGATGAATAATGTGAATAGGGGGAAAAGTATATTTTCTATAATTTAGGGAGGCGAAATGTAATTACACTTATTGTTCAGGGGCAAAGTGCGAAATCAATTCGCACTTGCAAAGTGCGAAATCAATTTAGATTTTGCACTTTGCTTTAACCTTTTTTTTTTAAAAAAATAAAATTGCAAAATGGTCCTCCTACACCTTATAATAAGTGTAATTACACTTTGCTCCCCTAAACTAAAGATATAAACACTGTACTCTTATACACATTATTCATGTTTATAAAATTTTAAAAAATCAAGAAAATTTAGTTAACTACTAAAATACCCTTAGTCATATTTTGATTTTTCATATATTTTATTGATTTTTGAAAGTTTAAATGAATTAGGAAAAATATAATAACACATTGATATCTTGGATTTTAAGGAGTGAAAATGTGAGAAATTGTTCAATTATATTATATCTGACGTCATAAAATGTATTGACGTAGGTTACATAGCAATATTATATAGTTTATTTTCTAAATTTTTTAAATAATTATCATATCACTATCAAAATTTAAAATGCATAAAAATCAAAATATAGTTCCAAGGTATTTTATTTGTTTAACTAGATTGTTTTAATAATTTTAATATTGGTAATAGAGGAATAACGTTATTTGAGGGGGCAAACTTTATATTTCTATAGTTTAAGGAAGCAAAAATGTCGTTACCCATTTAGTGCAGAGAGGCAAAGTGTTATTGTTTAAAAAAAAAATTAAATAATGGGATTTCTAACTTCCAAAGTGCGAAATCCCATTGTCTTTAAATAAAATAATTAAAAAACATGAACTCTAATTGATTACGCACTTTCAAAGACGAGAGTCACAATTCAAAAAAATCCTTGTTAAACAATCACATTTAGTCTATAAATTTTAAAAATGCTCAGAAATTGACATATAATAGAGAGTATAATAGAGAGTCCTACAACTTTACTACAATTTTTGACTGACATAGCTTGTACGTGTGGCTATTGGGTGACAGTGACAGTGACAGGAATGACTTGTTACGAGTCGTGTAAGTAATTATTTTGCTCCGGAGAACAAAATAAAATAAAATTTTAATGCCAAAATAAAAAAAAATTAATCATCTTCATTCCCTTCTCAACAAGCCTCACACCACGTACTATCTTCTACCCTCAACCACCAACCAGATGGAAGGGTTCCACCTATTGCCATTCCAAGGCCTTCAACCCCTGATTTTCCTGCCACCCTACCCCTACCCCTACCCCTACCCCTACCCTAATCCCTATCCCCCGTTCCCATCCTTGCCATCCCGAACTCCCCCATCCAATCTGCAAGCTCCACCTCCAATACCCTTTACCCAAAATCCCATCCCCGCCTGATCTGCCCCTAACCCACTACTCCCCGACCCCTCAGTTCGTCCTACCATGTCTGAACCATTTGATCTATTATCCTCGCCAATCCCTATCCCTGATCACCCCTCTCTCCTTCCCCTTGACATTTCATCCCATAGGCCATTAAACCCCAAATCTGCTCCCTCCAATCCCCATCCCACCCCCGATCTCACCACCCCTAGGTCCCCAACCGGATCTTTATTTGCTCCATTCCGCCACTCCCAACCTTTCTTCCTCTACCCTCATCCATCCTCATCATCCCAGCCCCTCATCTACCATTTTCTTAATTTTTTTGAATCAATTTTCTATCTTTTTCGTAATTTTTTATTTTTTATTCATATATTTTTCTATTTAATCCATCTAAAATCTTTTTTAATGAATTTTCTTTCTGATTTTTATTTTTCCTGACTTTTATTTTGTTCATTTTATGAATTTTCTTCCTGAATTTTCATTTTATTTATATTTTGTATTTTTCTTTGGTCTTTAAATTTAAAGGGTGTAGATACTAATATTTAAAAGAGGTAAAAGACAAAACGGTATAACTGACAAACTTAACTATTAGTGAATGCATATTCTGTCCAATGGACATTTGAAATAGAAGTACAAAGGGATATTTTTAGAGATTTTTAAATCATACAGGAGTAATAAGGAAAACGACCAAACTATGGGGTGTAAGTGGAATTTGTCATATTTTCTTATTAACTCTAATTTTCAAAAAATGTTACTTATAATTTTCAAAATATACTTTTGCTTCTTCCTAAAAAATGTGCATGTACAATTTTTATACAATTTGAGTCAAATAACTCATAATTTGATGACTAATAAAAATTAGGTGTTTAAATTGGCATATGTTGCTTAGCACTGTTAAATTTCAGCATTTTGTCTTATTTTTATATATATGTTTCATATGGTGTTCTCACTTTAAAATTCCGACTATAACAAATGTTTTCCTTGACTTTTCGCTTACTCAAAATCTAATTTCCACGGCCCATTGCTTCTAAATCTGTCCCAATCGTAATCTACGCTTTACTTAAAACTTCCAATAGTAATAAAATAATATTAAACTTCCACGATTTTTTTTTCTTTCAATACACATCTTTACCAAATTTACAAATAACGATACATTCATTTTGTAAACAATTTTTCATAGATACTGATTTATAAAAGATTTTAACATAATATAAAAGTGGTTTGGGTAGAAAAACAAGATTTGGAAGAATGTAGGGATCTTTTGTGTAGCGAATCATTATAGTCGTTGGCATGAAAAATTAAACAAATCTTTCATTTTTTATGTAGAAGATAAAGTTTGTCCTCATCATGCAACTTGACTACTTCAAATTCGCTAATTTCACATAAACAGATATTTTGTAATTGACACACTTTACACAGCTACAAATACAGAGGTAACACAGATAAATGATGCTTAACAAAAATATTCTTTCGTTCATCACTTTTTGTCTAGCAAATCGTCATGGTCATTACAAATAATCAAACAAACTTCCACGGTTACATAGATGCCAAAATTATTCAAATTTCTAACATGCAATTTAACTATTTTCGAACTTGTTTAATTCACACGTACATTTATTTTGTAATTGACAGACTTTTGCACTTTCGCAATTTTATAGACAAACGAGATACCATAACCTGCTAAATAATGTATAACAAAAAGATTCTCCCAGTAGGGATCTTTTGTGCAACAATATATCGTTACGGTTAGTATGTAAAATTAAACAGACCTTTCATGTTTTACGTGAAAGACACAGTCCGTCCTCATCAAGCAACTTGACTCTTTCGAATTTGTTGATTTTACACAAACACATACTTTGTAATTGATATACTTACACAGTTATAAACATAGTGGTGACACTATTACCAGATAAATGATGCATAACAAAAAGATTTTCCTGTTCCCGACTTTCTATCCAGCAAATCGTCATGGTCATTATGAATAGCCAAACAAACTTTCACGGTTACATGGATGCAAAAATTATTCAAATCATCATCATGTAATTTGGTTATTTCAAACTTGTTTAATTCACACATATATTAATTTGTAATTGACACACTTTTGCAATTTTATACACACATGGGATTCATAACCTTTTATACAACGCATAACAAAAAGATTCTCCTAGTAGGGATCTTTTGTCCAGCAAATCGTTACGGATGTGTAAAATCAAACAAACTTTTCTTATTGGAGTTGTAAAGCGCCAAAATTTTGTCCCCCCATTAGGAACTATTTTATCATTTCAATAAAGAGATTAGTTTAAAACTTTCTTCTAAACTGTTACAGATATTGGTAAATTGTTTCAGATTTTTCTACGACCAACTACACTTATAAGTTATTTATAGAAATTTTTTTTTTTCAATAATCAAGAATCTAATAAGGCCTAAGAAATTGAAGCTACTTTTACTTTTATAATTCATGTAAATAAAACACATTCAAAAAACTGAAGTAACCTTTTTCTACTTTTACTTTTACAATTCATGTAAAAAAACACATTTACAAAAGTAAGCTAATTCAAAAAATTGATATAAACTTTTTCTACTTTTACTTTTACAATTATTGTAAAAACAACACATTTACAAAAGTGAGCTAACCTTTTTTCGTTCACGTGAAATTATCCAAATCCTCAACAAGCAACTTCTCTCAATGGAAGCAATCAAAACCACATTAAAATTGATTTTTTTTTATACATTATGTGTAGTTAAATTTTAACTTAGACAGATACCCACCTACCTTATATTTAATATTCAACTACTTGCATGTTGTGTATTTTTTCATTTTTTTTCATTTTTCTTTATAGTTTTTTTAAATAGCTGCAAAAAAAAAGATGATGACCCTAAAAACGTTAATGAAAAAATAAAGAAAAATTGTTGCTAAAAAAGAAAAAGAAAAACCATTGCTCTAATGTTCAACTACTTACATGTTGTGTCTTTTTTTATTTTTTTAATGAAAAAATAAAGAAAAACTGTTACTATAAAAAAAAAAAGAAAAAAGAAAAATCGTTGCTTTAATGTTCAAAATAAAGTAAAAGATACACAATAAGACATGCAACCTAACCGGCAATTTTTCTCTCTCCAGTAGCTGTGGCGGTTGAAGTCTTCCAACTGCCTTTCAGATGCTTAGGTAAACATGGCTGTGTCTATTTTCTATTATTCTCCATATACTATTTCAACTTTATCTGTTGATTCACAATTTTTTATGTAATATAGCAATTTTTACTACAATATTTACTGTGGCACTCCATAATTTTCCTTCTCATATATTCAATTTTCTCATTTTTTTCTTACGACTAAATTAAAACGAAGTGAGAAGCCACTTTAGTGAAACTTCACCTAGGAGGAGAGTTCAGTAATTTGGGTGTAACTAAAATTTTTGTTATTGGAATTTAGGCGTGCAATAACATTCTTGTTTGGGTAGAAAAATTTCATTAATTAAATGCAACTTAAATTTAAGCCGTCAATTTCATTTTTGTAAACCTTTTTCTTTTTAAAATCTTTTTGAGAGTATAACGAAGTTTTTTTATATGTCAAATCAATTTAAAATCAGCCATCTTTGGGCTGAGACATGTATTGTTGACTATAATTTTTTTTTTTTATCAATATTTTCAAACTATAAGTTTTGTTTGAACAACTATCATTTAAAAAATTATTTATAATATTATCAAAATAATTACTGTAATAACTTTTAAAATATAATGTATATAAAGTAAAAATATATATTAAAAAATTATTATCAAAGGAGCTGCCGTTATATATAGTTTACCGAAAAAAGAAATGAATGGCGGGTAGAAGAAAGGGATTGTGAGTTAACTTAAGCGGACCAGGCAGACAATAGAGAAAAGAGGTCTCTATTACTTTCACGATTTGACAAATGAAAGTTGCAAAGATCATCGCGATGCAACTCACCGACATCGCAATGCCATCACGATGCAAAGATGTCCTATTTCAATCTTGTCTCCACTCCTTTTTTATTTTTTTGGGGTAAAAACTGTTTTTTCTTCTTATTTACTTCTATAAGAAATATATAATATATTAAAAAAGAAGAAGAAAAAGTTAGTATATATTGTTATTTGGAGTAATATGTACCGTGCAGGTTTTCATCCAATTAAGGTTTTCTCTGTCTCTCGATATGCATGCCAACAGGGCTGTAAATTGGATTTTGTAAGTTAAGTTTTATAAATCTCAATTTTGACTCACAAATTTATTTAAGATTCAGGTCTTAATCGGGTCAGCGCAAATTTATAAATATGAAACTTATTGTCTACATGTACTTGACTTACAAAATTAAGGTTTTAATTGAGTTGGTATCAACTCACATTATCCAAAGAAAATTTTTATATTTTATTTGTTAAAATTTTATTTTTTATACCCGATCAACACATTGTGGAATACTATATACCATTTATATTAATAAACAACTATTAACTATATAATTGAGCCACAGCATTTCAACTAAATTGAATAATGATGTTGGGATACTGTTTTTAGTTACCCGAGTTTAGTTAAATTAATAGAATACTAGAATCGTTAACCATTATTTACATAAAATTAATAGTATTATTTAATTTAAGATAAAATTAATAATATATATATATATATATAAAATAAGGCTCGGGCTTTAATCGGGACTAACCTTATAAAACTCAACCTTGCCTCACAATTTAATGGGATCTAATATTTAAATTCAAATTTAACCTAATTCACTTTAATATAAAATTCAACTATTTATTTATCGGAGCAGACGGACCAAGCTTGGACTGACTTGGTAAATTCCAACTCCGTTGATAGTCCTACATGCAAAGTAATAGTAACCTAAAATGAGGAAAAATCCGAGAATCTTGTGAACAGTGCACAGAAAAGTCAGTTTCATACAAATATAAACCTTAGAAACTGCCTTGTTTGAATTGTTTTTTTATTCATTATTATTTTGTAATAATTTTTTCAATACGTTTTGTAACCAACTTTTATCTCACCATATCAAATTTGAAAAAAATTGCTATATTACATATTCCAAATACATAATATTTATAACATTCTAAATAATGATTTCACAAAAGAAGTCATTTTGTTTCAATTTTACTAATAGCATAGAAAAGCCAAACTTGTTCAATTGAAAAGTTGTTGTTTATCTAAATAAAATTTGCATCTAATTATTTCCACACTAGTTCCTTGAAAGTAGTCAAGTAGTTATTCGGTCCATACGAGAATCAAAGGATTTTGAAACTCAAAATTAGGTCCAAAATCACATCATTTAATGGACTAATTTCCAGACTCGAAAAGATGAAAAAACATGTCCAAAACACCCTTCTCTCCCTCATTTCTTACACCTTTGTTCTTATTTGAAGCCCCTATTATCAAACTAAAGAATTTTCCCAAACCAACAGAATCTTTTTTGGCAACTTAAGTAGAATCAGTACCATAAATCAAAAATCCGAGCGAATATATAACTATCTATGGTCCTACAGTAGAAAATTGTAGTTTAAAATGTGATAGGGGTTGTTTGAAAATTGTTGAGGCCCAATTTCAGGGGCAACAGAAAAAGAGAGCAGATGGGATGGGATGGGATGGGATGGGTTGGTGGTGGTCCGAGGGAATTGGGGTTGAAGCTTATAGTTGAGGGATTAAAGAAGGTTGATGATTACTATAGAGTTGATGATTAAAGGTTTTGAAAATGGGTTAAAGACTGTTGGACCTATCTTTTTTAAGGATTTTTACTCCCCTTCTCGTTCTTGACGATGGGGTTGTGTTGATAGAGGTGAGTATTTGTGGTGGGTTGATTTTTTTTTTTTTAGATTGGATAATTTCAGAGTGAAGGAAAATAAGTACAAAAAGAGAGGATTGAGAAGGCAGGACAGAGGCAAACCGAGTGGATGGGGGAAAGAAGAGTTTCTGGTGGGGTCCACTGTTAGAAGGGTAATTATGGTATTTAGAAAAGATATGCTGTGGCAGTATCATTGCCCATTATTTTGGGTTTTCATGTTGCTTTTTCACCATTGACCTTTATGGCGCAGTATGGTTGTGACAGACATGACAGTGCTGCAGAGTTGTGACAAAATATTGCAATTTAAAACTGGGATAACTTCACATTTCTGCCTAAGGTTTGGGATAATTGTAACTACCTGGGCCCTCCAGTTTAAAAATTACACTTGTATCCCCTATTTTAAAGTTTTGAATAATCAATTTAACCCATAAAAATTAATTTCTTAAAAATTATTTGTTTCCCATATTTCTTTTTGTGATGTCTAGTAACAAGTCTAAATAAATTAAATAAATGTAACAAAGTGGTGGAAGTTATAATAATATATAAATTTTGGGGTCAAAGTGAAATAGTACTACTTCATTTTTAAAACAAATAGTCAAATACAAACGAAAATTTATAATAAAAATAAAACAATACTATGACAAATAAAATTTATTATTATCATTATTATTTTTTAATGTAAAGTTTAGGAGGAGTATAGGTTACTCATTTTTCTCTAGGACTGTGGTAAGTCACTGGTGCATATTTCATCAGTTTACAGTAGTTTTTATAGGTTGTCCACCAAATAAGATATTGGGGGCAGCGATAGTCTAATTTTGAACCTTTTGATAGTTTGTTACCCTACTTATCATTTAAGCCAACTCTATTGGATATACTATATATATATATATATATATATATATATATATATATTTGATTAATTATTAATAAACAAATAAAAGTATTACATGTATCAAAAGAAAATTCTAAAAAATTATTCTCAATATAAAAATAAAATTGTAAAATGAGAGTTCGTGTAAAATCTTTTATTTCTCGCATAATAGTGGCACAAAATTATAAAATATACAGTTGCCTATCATGTGGATCAGGGGCGAATCCAAGAGTTAAACTTTCGGGAGGCAAAAACTATATATACATATGTTTTGAGAGATAATTTTATAATTTTTATAAAATTTTATGGGATAAAGTCTAAATATTTTTAAGAGAATTATTGAAATTTTTAAAAAATATCAAAAAAATAATATATTTTTGAAACTCTTGAAAAATAAAATTATATAAATACATAGGAAATACTTTTTTATATTTTCTAAATTTTTTTGGGAAGGGCAAAATATAATTTTTATAATAGTATAATAATAATTTAAAAAAATTAAAAAACGAAAAAAACATAATTTTGAAAATCGACGACCGCCCTTTCTATTTCCTATAATCCGCCCCTGATGTGGACCGAATCAAAGGTAAACTCAACCAAAAAAAAATGACACATGTAAAAGCTCCAACATGCACAGTCTTTATTATATGGTAAGAATAAGTTCTTTAATTTTCTTTGACTCTTTGTTATTCATTTCTAGTTTTTTTATCTGTAAATTTGAGTATTAATAATAAACCAATATTTTATGTCAAAATCTCTCATATGGGTTGAATACGTTACACACTTTATAGTGGATGACGTAAATGTAATGTTTGAAATTAAAAGAAGATAGTTGCAATTATATGAAACCTCAATGGGAATGTGAAATTAACCCTTTAATGATTTCCAAGTCCTCAACAATACACAACCAAAACTTTGTACGACTTTTTGGAATTTGACCTTCGCAGAACTATTCAATCGGGGGAGGAAGTACGTCAACAAGATGACATGCAGAGACAAAATCAAAAAAAGTGACAACCTTTGAAATGAATGCGAGTAAATTTGGTTGCAAAAAAAATGTCTGATTGCTGCCATGTTCAGCTACAGTTCAAGATCAGACCTGCCAACCAAAAGGCCAATAAAAAACAAATTACTGCTATTAGATACAAGTTTAAAAAGAGAAGTTACTATCAGTGGATCTTGTGTAAAAGAGAATTAATTACCGTTGTGGTGGGGGTTCAAATTAGACTTATACCGATTGATTAATAACAAAAATAATCAAATTACTATGGAGTTCTTTTTTTTTTTTTTGGTAAGATAGAGTAGTTCTTTGCTAACAAAGAATTTTTCATTACTAAGCGTATATTTATATTTTATCTATTATATTTGACGATAGTCTCAATTATGGAGAACCATTAACCTAAACTAAAATTTAAAAATATAAAGGAAAAAGTCATTCCCATTTAGCTCTCTTTTGCATTAATTTTTACACATTGCTCTCTTATTTAATTTGTTATGTATTTCAGTTTACATGTATTTGATGTTATCTTTATGAAAACTTCAATTTTTTGAGAATAGCAAAAAAAAAAAAAAAAGTGAAAATCATGAAAAGATAAAGGGAAGATGTAATAAATTTGATATAGTCTCTCTATCTTATTTATCTTGTTATCCTTGTCAGGTTTCTTGTTACGCTAGTTTACATTCATTTATTCAATTTTTCAAAAGCAAATTTGAATGTGCTGTTTGGATACCAAATAATTTTCACTTTTCTTTAAATAATATTTTGTAATCATTTCACACACGTTTTTCAACTATTTTATCTCGTATATATCACATCAAAAGAGTTACTATAACATTTTTACAAAAAAAAAAAAAAATCAAAAATAATAGTTATTCAAACAATACTATTGAAATTCTTCCCAAGAATTACACTAGTGAAACTTGAAATCAAAAAAAGAAAAATGTTTAAAAAAATATGTAAATAGTTAAGCTTTGTAACCGCGGCTAAGTTGATGAAACAATAATAATGATAACAAAATAAGTAGGACTAATGAAAGAGCACTCAAAGGCAAATAGAATATTATGGATGATAATCTTCCAATTCTCTCGATGCTTATTCAATCACTCATGTTTCTCCCGTCCTTCATTACTTCCAAAGAAATCCGAGTTGTCCCCTCCCCATCCTAAGTTTTAGGCATAGTTAAATATTTAGGTAGATTCGATTTTTGATTTCACTTGTAAATTTTGTGATCTAGATTAAATTTTAGAGAATTTATGACATCAGTTGATATAAGTAAGATTTTTTAAAATTTAATTTTGATCACAAAATTTATAGATAAGATAAAAAATTAGATCTATCTAAATATTTTCCTTATGCATAACCCCACTCAGCGCGGTTGACAGGACTACAACTTCGAGGAACAAGAAATTATAGACATATATCTATCAGGACTAAATTATATGCCTTCTTTTTAAAATTTTAGAGGAGGGGAAAATACAATTTTTATAAGAAATAACTTCATAAATCACCTCTGAAGTTTATGGTAATATTATTTAATCGACCCCTAAACTTTAAAAAAATCTCACAAATCTCACTTAACTTTGTATTTGTTTTAATAATTTCAACCCAATTAGTTAAAATATCATTTATGGATGGAGAGAAGTAACTTTTATTCCATCTTTAACCCTAATAACAAAATTCAATTTGTTATAACAACTAGAAAAACAAAAACAAAAACAAAATTTTGGAGATTTAAAGGAAATTATTAGCAAATGACATTGGGATGCAATTTTTCATGTTCTTCATCAATTAATATTGAGAAAAAAAATATATGTTACTTTTTTAGTGGATGAGTTTGTGATTTCCCAAAAAAATACAATTACATTTACATTTTACAGTACATAGCATTTCTATGTGTTATAAAGGATAAACACAAACAGATTAGCATACACATATATGTTCGTGAATAACTTGACAAAAATATTTAAATAAAAAATAAATTTTAATTTTTTGCCAATTTAGAATTTGTGATTTCTTGAACTAAATACAAATCACATTTTTTTTAAACTTATACTATATGGTGTATCTCTAAGTGTTTTAATTTTTTATTTGCGTATGACTCACACAAAGTATTTGAATATGCCCTCATATTTTTGTAAATAAATTGACAAAAAAATTCTTTTTAGAAATTTTTTAATATTTTGTTTTAGTTTATGAGTTTGTGATTAACCATGCAAAATACCAATCATATTTATTTTATAATATATCATGTGGTTGTGCGTATTCAAAAAAATAAACATATACAGATAAACACATTAACTTGCACATTTTTTTATTAACTCGCACATATTTTCACAAATAAGTTGACAAAAAATTGTTAGAAGACTAAAGGATGCCAAGTGAAGTTATTAAAAACCTTAGGGGAGGTTTTTGAAATTATCATTTTTTGTTATTTTATTGATGCCTGGCTCTACTTTACACCCCCAATTTGTACCAAATTTTTATTTTGCACCCTATACTTTTATTTTGGATACTTTATACCTCAAACTATCTAATTCTTCCCATTGAATTCCAAAATCTACCTCAACAACAAAATTAACAAATTTATGGCTTGTGATCCACAAATTCTATTGATGAAGGCACCAGATTGTCACTAAAATTTATATGGAACATTTTCAATAACATCCTTATAAGTTTCATGTATCTCACTCTTAATAAGCAGACACTCGTCAAATAATGTGTTATTTTCTCATCCATTTTATAATCACAATGCATCACTTTCCTCATCCATTATGATACTTTGGCCATCTCCATTAACAGAAGTTGTAGATCACACACCCTAAATCCGTTAATTTTTTTGATGGGGTTAGATTTTGGACTCAAGTGGGAAGAATTAAACAATTCGGGGTACAAAATATTCAAAATAAAAGTATAAAGTACAAAGTGCGAATCTAGTACAATTTGGAGGGTGCAAAGTAGAGTTAGGCCTCTTATTAAAGTACAAAGGGTACAAATGTCATTTTGTGTTAATTCTGGCCCCACAAAGTAAGTGAGATTTCTAAAAGTTGAGGGCGCTATAATCTAGAGTGATATACCCTAAACTTCAAGGGATATTTATGAAATTATCCCTTTTTATAATGATACAAATAAAAATTTTATAATTCTTGAGGGTAAAAATAATTTCTCAAATCTTTGGGGGTCGCTTGAGCTAGCCCTTCTCTAAGTCTGCCTTGCCGGCCCACTCCCTAGTTTTTAGACACTAACGTGGTAAAATAATACTAACTCAGTTGATAACGTTGCAATTAGATTTCATACATGTATGTTATTTTAAATATTACAGTAAGTGTAATGGTGCAACCACCTACTAACTACACTTCTAATTAATTGTTAATTTAAAGGATTTTATTTTACCCCTTTAATGTTTAAAATTATTATTATTTTAGTTTGTAAAATTATTTTTTAGATATTTAAATTCTAAATCTTTCTATTAAATCTAACTCAACAATCATTATCCTTGTGACAAAAATATTCTTATTTTCTCTTCTTCATTTTTACTTGATTTATTTTTTTCAATCTCATTTTGTTGACACAAATGATTTAATAATTTTTTTATCATTGATCTCCGTATCTTAAATTTTATCAAACTCTATCTATGAAAAGAAAATAAGACATTTTAGGTTTTATGGAAAAAATTGTCAGCACATCTAATTTGAGGATAAAAATGTCATTTTAGACAAAAAATTTGACACCTTCCTGCTAAAATTTATAGTTATATTCAAAAGAAATTTTGTTAGGTCATTAAAAAGTATGATAGAAAGTGTAATAAAATATCTTTTGTCTTAACCTATAACTAGGCCAAAACTTAGTAGACCAAAATTTTATTTGGGAAAGATTTAAATAAATCTGGTTTTTAACTCTATTTGTAGATCTTGTGGTATATAAATATTATGAAATTTATGATATAAGTTGATGTAAACAAGAGTTTATAAGATTTAATTTTGACTCTATTTGTAAATCTTGTGGTATATAAATATTATAAAATTTATGATATAAGTTGATATAAACAAGATTTTATAAGATTTAATTTTGATTGCGAGATCTAGAGGTGGAGCCAAAAATCGTGTCTATGTAAATATTTTTCATTTTATTTCCTATTGCTAATTCAAAAACACCTCTCGTCACAATGACCTCACATTCTTATTCTTTCTCTATTAGTGTAAGGTAAAGCCCCCATCCCCCAAGAATTATTATTATTATTATTATTTTACTTAAGTGCATAAATCGAGGCCGTGTAACTTTTTCTGTTTCTTTCTCATCTTTATTTTACTCGTGGTGAGATCAACCATAAATGATGCTATCCGGGGTTAGTTAGGTAGTTTATCAATTCTCAACAACAAAGAAGCAAAGTAAAGAAAGGCCAAAGTCAAAATGGAGGTTCGTGGTGGGAGAACAAGCAGAGATATGAGCCCAGAAAGGATCAAGATATGCACACAGCCAAGGGCTAAGATCAGACCTACTTTCAAAAGAGTTCAAGTTGTTTATTATCTCTCAAGAAATGGCCAGCTTGAGCATCCTCATTATATGGAAGTAGCTCATCTGTGCTAATCAACAACTTCGCCTTAAAGGTAATGTAATTTCATTTTCATCTTTCTCAAAAAAAAAAAAAAAAATAAAAATCTTTGAAAGGTAGAATTAATAACACCAAAGTCTTAAAGCCCTTTGTTGTTTTCTTTGACTTGTTTTAAGTTGTGAATGTGTAGATGTCATTGACCGGCTCACAGTTCTTAGAGGTAAAGGCATGCCTTCGTTGTATTCTTGGTCTTGCAAGAGGTATGTATATGACTTATCTTTGATTAATGATTAATAAGAGTATTTTATTTATAGGCCAAATTTGCATATGAACCCTTAAGAAGTTTACTTGCAAATTGCACTTAGAAACACTACGATTATAGTTAATTGTACATTCTATTCTTATTTTATTTTTGCTACCAAAAAAAAAAAAAAAATGAAATCTTTTTTTTTTTTTTTCCTTGTAGGAGTTACAAAAATGGTTATGTGTGGAATGACCTGGCGGAGAATGATGTTATATATCCATCAGAAGGAGCTGAATACATACTCAAAGGTTCTGAAATAATCAGTACTGATGGTTGCACTGGTTAGTACCAAATTTTTTGCCTTATTTCCTTTTTTTTTTTTTTTTTTTTCTTGTTTTGCATTTTTTAATCTTAATTTCCAATATATATATATTTTTTTAATAAAAAAGAAAGATGTTGATGTACATTATATATTGTTCTTCATGTAAATCCAACGAACATGAATTGTTTTAGAAAAATATGAGCAACAACAATTTCAGCAACATCCTCTAGGAAACACGCGAAGGGTTGTAGTAGTAGAAAAAAGCACAAGCTTCCATCCAAAATGCAAACAACAAGATCCTCCTCACAAGCTACCACCTCATCAAGATCCACAACAAGTAACTAAAAACTACATTCAATACGAGGAGGATGAAGCCGACCAAAACGGCGCCGATGGTGATCAAGAACCACGAGAAGTCGAAGAATACGAAGAGAAAATAAGCTACACCTCCTCAACCACACCCCTTCAATGTTCTAGAGGTAAGTATCAACCGATGAAATTCACCATACTATCCAAAATGCTATTTCTGAATTGAACTTAGACACCGAATCTCCACCGTCGACCACTTCTTCAAGTCTTTCAGACAAGGCTAACGAGACAAACAACACATCGAAGAGATACGAGGATGGAGACCCTATCGGAAACGAGCCGTTACTAAGCCGAAACTCGATGCTTTTCCAGCTGATTGCCTGCGGGGGTTCGCTGTCTTTTAGGGGTAAAAATGTGCCTGTTTTGAAGCAGGAACAGCCGAGTAGGAGGAGTAATTGTAGTGAGCTTCATAAAGGGGTGTTGTGCAAGAATGTGGAGATGAATAATAAGGAGGTGGACGAGGAGGATGAGATCAAATACATGTCTGAGAATCCGAGGTTTGGGAATTTGCAGGCTGAGGAGAAAGAGTATTTCAGTGGGAGTATTGTTGAGTCTATGGTTACTGAAGACAGGGTTGGTCAGGTTGGGCCTTCATGCTTGAAGAAATCATCTTCCAATATAATGAGGAAAGGTTAGTGGCTATTGACTTGGATTCTTTTTAATTTGTTTTTTTTTTGGGTGAGTTTTTTAATTTGTACACTCTATAGTCTACTCTATACTATCTTGTCTAACGTTCGTATCATCTTTTAGCACGTTTTTCATCTTTATATATATATATATATATATATATATTATATTTAAAAATTAGCTACAGAATTATTCAAATAATTTTTAAGTAATAAAATCCAAACAGAACATATATTGTTAGTATTAGTCAACTATTTTTCCAGCATCTAAAATATGAAAAAGAAATGGTGGATTAATTTCTTTAGGAATAAGCCATTTATTCTATTTTGTTTTTTTTTTTTTGACGTAAAGTGATTCGATTCCGAATCGAAACCTCAATAGAACATACTTGTTCACCTAAAACTCATGTCTTTATCAAACTATGTAAATGTTAAACCCTGACAATTAATAACTGCAGGCTAAGAGTGGGACAATTTGGTCATTTTGCCAATTTTGTGACATATCAATACACAGATTTTCATCTCGAATTCAGAACTTTTCGTGTGGTTTAATCCTACATCGATTCCATCACAGCTCCCCCGCCCCCCTCAAAAAAAAAAAAGAAAAGAGATTAGATTAGGGTCAATTACATTTACCTTCCCTGGTCATATTGCCAAACAAACTTTATAGTTTGACAAAATTACAAATTCTCCTTCTCACTAATTGCCGTGTAAATTTAAAAACATTAAATTATCCTTATCATGTATTACTTAATTAGTCCTCAATTTTTTTCTAAAATCAGGAATACTCCTCAAATTTTTCTTTTTTTTTTTTATATTATCAATTTAGTACACAAAATTTGATTTGGATCTGTAAAATTATAAAATGATATTTATTCTCAAAATTTGAGAAAATAAGAAAAATAATTAAGAATGAAGAAGGGTATTTTGGTAATAAAAAAATTATTATTATTATTTTTTGCTGATGTCATTATTTTCTTAACAATAGTTTACGGTAGGGTAATACTTAGTTAAATGTTTGGCCATTCAAAGTGATGGACTGTAATTTCGTTAAACTACTGTATCTATTTAATAATATGGTCAAATCTAAGGGGAGGTAAATGTAATTAATCCATTGAATTATGTATTCTTCTTTAAATGTGATAAATCATTTTCATATGACATTGATCATTAAGTTGACTGAGGCCGGTCAACTCGGAAACCAATTAATTAGCTCAAACACTATAATAGACCATACAAAGCATTTGTTCAACTATGCATATTGTCAATTGCCCATTAATTACCCTCTGTTCAATTGCTTCATTGACAAAAATTCAGAAATTTAATTTAATTGTACTTGCAATATATCTGCTCAGGTGCAAAGTAGCATTAAATTGAATTGCTTTTTAACTGGTCTGCAGGTGCTCGAAAGTAGCCCTGGAGGCAGTAGTAACGGAGGAGGAGGAGGAAGCGAAAAGGGAAAAATCTTCGAAAGGGAAATGCATTCCAAGAAAAAAGTCTTCTTCTAAACTAGTAGTCCAAGAAATGACCCATCAGCGGAAGGGTAGTTGGCCGAAATCAATGATGTGATGGAGGGGGAAGTTAGTAGTACTAATAAAGCGTGAAATCTTTCAATTAGGATCTTGTAAAGATAATTGGTGATTCTGTCTTTTGCTTTAATTAGCTACCGAAATCATATGGACTACTTTGTCTTTGAGTAACTTAGTGAGAATTAACTGAAGCATTTCAGCATTGTAATGGTACGAGTCTAGATCATTGCAGCTAGAAGGTCTATTTTCTTGGAGGGACATTTACTTAATTTATTGAATTTCAAGAAAAAAAAAATGCATGTTAATTTTTGCAAAATTTGCTAATTTGAAGCTGAATCATAAGCTGTAAATGAAAATAGAAAAATATATGGGTGTACAATTGTATGTAAATGAAGATAAGCAATTCATGGTTGAAATATTTATAAAATTTTTAAATAATCAAATAAATTTTAACACAAAATATTTAATTTGGTGTAGACTCTTAACCAATGTTTACCTCCCTAATTACTCGTGGATGTATATTAGGGGCCTCAAAGGACTGGACCACATGAAATTTGGTGCGGTTTATCTCCTTAAAAAACCATTTTATTGGTTACGTTGTTTCGGCAGGTTTTTCGAAAAAAAATTTGAACAGCCTAAGTTCTAACATTTAACAAACACCCTCTTATTGTATAAATCGTTAAAGATCCTATTGATCTCAATAAAAAATTAGTCTTGGAGGTCAAAAAGACCCTTATAGAGCTATAATTAATCCTGTTGATTTTGAATTTTTAGAAAGATTTAATTTTTATCCAACATCAAAGTGTTTAAATTGATTGATTGGTGAGGAATGTGGCATGTTTTTATTGAAGTAAATGTGAAATTGCGTCAATCAATTAAATTTATTGTACTCATATTAAAAACAACAGAGAAATGGATGAACCATGCATTTGTAGCGTGTAGGTAAAGGAAGAAAGGTAAGGGGGAGAAAGGAAGGGCATGGGGGGAAGCAACAAATAGCAATTTAGGGCATTTTAGAAATTCAAGATTTTATTCTATTTGTCTTAAGAAATTAAATTCCAATTGATAGCCATAAAGGTAATTTAGTCTTTTCACGACTCCCGTTAACAGAAGTTACTATTAAGGGCTACCTGTAATTTGTCCAAATAACAAGGTTTGTTTGGTGATATGGCAAACCCTAGTGGAGGCAATTGCAATTAACCCAACAAATATGGATAGATGCTGCAACTGCCATCCAACTTTTTTTTTTTTTTCCTTTCAAGGAAAACTGCTATTAGATTTTTGAAATTGTATACATTAGGACAATGTATATCCTCAATCTTTTGTAGGATTTCGAACAACTGCCAGCCAAGGACAATTATGAAATCATCCGGGGCTCATCCGGGGCTTGGGTTTCACACGAGGAAAATGGTTAGGTAGATTCGGTCTTTGACCCCATCTGTAGATTCTGTGGTTAGAATTAAACTTTAAAAAATCTTTTTTACATAAGCTAATATCATAGATTCTCTAAACAAGAGTTTAATCCACACTACAGAGTTTACAAATAAAGTAAAAAATCGGGTCTACGTAAGTATTTGCTTTCACACGGTTATGTTTGGACCAACTGCCAATTTTATCAAAACTAGGCCTGTACATCCAGTTACTAAAATCTGGTTATTACAGCATGTTGATAGCAGCCCATGTGTGCAATGCCTGTTTCAGTTGGGATCCTAGCTAGATCTTACGCTTTGGATTTGATTAGTTGGACCTGAATTAATGTTTTAATGTAGTCATATAATGAATTGGGATTTGGGCCCACTGCCAGCCAGGTGCTGTTATACGGGTTTCATACGAGTAGGTGCTTGAAGACCTCCATCTATTGTTTGGACCAACTAGTTTTTCTAATATATTGATAGCTAGGGGTGTTCATCGGTCGGTGTTCGGTTATTCAGTGTAAAAAATTCGGTTATTTACCAAAAAATTCATATCCAATTTCAATCCATTTTAAATTTCGGCCGGTTATATAACCGATTTTAGAATAGACGTTTGGATATCGATATTAACCGTTTTATCCAAAATTTATTCCCATAAATTTAAAAAAAATAAAATAAAATTCTAACTTTTCAATTTTCACAACTTTCAATCTTTCACCAATCTTGACAAAAAAAAAAAAAAATTAAAACTACCCAATTCTTTAATTACTTAAAGAAAATTATCAAAAAAGTTTAAAACTACTCAATTCTTTAATTACTTAAAGAAAATTATCTCTTAAATTTATTTTAAAAAATCTTTCTATGTTAACAATATTGAATTGTTTAATTAAAGTTATATTTAAATATTTTTTTAAATGACACACACATAGAGTGTGCCAAAATCACTAGTAGTAAATAATAACAAAAGAATTATCTTATTATTTATTGTATTTTTTGGCCGGTTATATCCAATCATCGAATATCCAATTACCGAATAAAACTTCGGCCGATTATTCGGTATTTCGGTTGTTGAAATTTATAATCCAATTCCAAACTGTTTTATCCAATATTTGAATTTGGCCTTTGGAACATATTAATTGGATAAACTGATATTCAATTTACCGAACACCGATATCCAAACTAAAACAATTCGGTCGGTTTGTTCGATTTATCCAAACTGTGAACACCCCTATTGATAGCAGCCCATGTGTGCAATGCAAATTTTACTTAAGATCCTAGAATTCGCTTGGGATCCAATTGGTTGGATCTGAATTATATTGTAATATAGTTGTTGGTTGTCATATAATTAATTAGTAATAGATGTTATCGGGTTATAAATGGGTTGGATTCGAGTAGAATGTATCATATTTATACTTGTATCCAATTAGTATTACTCATCCCAATGGATCTATGAAAGTAGATTCAACTTGTTGGATTCAGATTCGAGTTTGGGTCTTGATATTGTTTTTATAGCTTTGAAATTTTTGTATAGAAATTCTATATTCTTATAGAACTTTCTTTTTTATTAATTATATAAAAAATATTTAGTTCATGGTTAATAATTGTATGTGTTCTACGATATAGTATAAACTACATTTAATAATTTACGCAAACATATATGTGTACGTATACAATAATACTATGATTTTATTATAATTGTATATTTTAATTAAATTTAAATTTTAATTGGCTCGAAATAATAAGATTTATGACAAATCTATTCATTAAACGAATTCAGTTAATTAAATAAACAGGTTCAAAACATGTTGGGTGTTTCTCCATTTATTGACAGACCTATTTAAAAGTGTAAAAGAAGATTCTGAGTTTACTAAGATGATATGATAGCTAATTAATGTAGAATCGATTCACTTTGTAGTGTTACGTTTCTAAAGAATTCGATATTGAAGATAGTTTATCCTTAAAAAAGACGAAGAAAATTTTGTTTTAGTAGAAAAGATCCATGTCCATATGTAGTTAAATGGATCATTTGTTCTTTAAATTTGGCAAAAATAATTGTTACTCTCCAATCTCCATTATAGGCAAATACAGTTGATTACATCTTTCCAATGTAAAACGCAATTCACTTGTGTTTTACAAGGTAGACCTTCTAATTACTACTCTTGATGTGTGAAAAAATATAGCACCACAATAAAGTATTCTAGTTTAATCCTTAGTCATCTCAATACTTCAAAGTTACGGTAAATTGTGCGCGTGTACCCATGTTCTAGGAAACTTGCAACCAAAATAAGAGCGGCGGGGTTATGTCCCCTGGGCAAGGCTCCGATGTTTTAGTCAGAATTTGTAATAGGAAGAAATTTGAGAGTAAAATGAGAGTTTGAATTGGTAGAGTGTGGAATAGAGTGAATGAAATTGAATCTCTTGTTTGACATTCCAACTTATTATTTATACTCTTCCAGAATGGGTTTGAATGGTGTCACGTGTTTGCGAACCATTGGATGTTATTTTTTGTCATCATCACTTGCCCCCCCACTCTCAAGTCGTGTTTGCATGAGTTGAGAGTAGTACAATAATTTCTAACTTGCATCTTGAATAGAGGTGAAAATATTAACTAGCTAGAGCTAATAAAGGTTTGACTGGAGTCAGTAAGATTTTGGGGATGCCAGAACCAAAAATTTGAAAATTTGAATTTCATTCCTGGGGAGAAAGATTGACCCCCAACTCCTTTATTACTTACATACCTCCTTCATAAATTGAATAATGGTACTCATTTGCTCATTCTTGAGATTTGGTGATACTTATATTTAGTATCTTAAAATAATAATTTTTACTCAAAACTCCACATTTATGTCAACACCTAACACTCCACCTTTAACTCAACACTCAACTCCTAACACTCCATCCTTATGCCCAAACCTAACGCGCTACTCTCAATCCAACACTCCACTTTTACGCCAAAACCCAACACTCTATCCTCAACTCAACACTCAATTCTTAGCACTCCACCCTTACGCCAACACATAACACTCCACCTTTACCCCTATACCCATTGTTTGACAGTCCATCTAAAGCACTGCACCCTTTCCCCTATACTTAACATTTTACATTCCACCTTAAACACTCCAACCTTAACTCCCTACACCCGAAATCCAATATTCTACTCTTCCTTATGTCATTAAACCCAAGATCCAAACCTACATACAAGATTTCAAGATTATCTTACATTTTTTCCAAGTCTTGGATCAAGTAAGTACACTTTGCATTTTTTTTTTATTTCTCTCTCTTCATTTTTCTCTTGAGCATTTCATCAAACACTTCATGTGCACTTGTTTGAACATTCATATTCATGACTCCTCTTTATGCTCTTGATCGTCAAAGTTCAAAGTAAGAGTAAATATAGTGTCCATATCATAGATTATAATCTTGACAAGGATTTCTTTGGTTTGGGGAATGGACATAGAAAGAATGAAGAAGAAATATGATAATGGGAGAATTAAGGAAGAAAGGAAAGAAGAAAAACGAGAAGATAGGAGGAGAAGAAAAGAAAAGAAGAAAATGAAGGTCGAAGATGCAAATGAAGGTTTGGTTGAGAGATTTAGGGAGGATTTGCACAAGAAAAATCCATGGACAACCTCAACTCCTCACAGCCCAAGCACAGGAAAACCTTCCATGGTGACCCTGTCATAATTTCGAAAATAGATGAAGAAAACAGATCACTTGCTGCTGCCAAGACACCTACCATCATCTCCACTGCTATTCAAGAAATGATAAACCCCGCCACAGGAACTCAAATACTCATCTCTGGGGCTGATGCTACTAGCGGTGCTGCCATTCGTAGTGCTGTAGATCAAGAAATAGTCGTTAATGCTGCTGCTATGGAGTCTAAGAACCAAGGCTTTACGGATACCGACATAGAAGAACACAATGCACTATTTGCTCGAGCAGGAAAGGATGCTTCAGCTGCTGCTGTAGTCCATGATGGGAGATCAAAGTTGGTCTCCATAGCTGAAACCACTACTGCTACTGTACGGGTCGATGACGAAATCAATGTGGTTCGAGTTAGGGTCCTTGGAGCCGAAAGCTCGGATGTTACTGCTCTAAAAATCACTGTTGATGTTGTTGCAATTCTGGATCACACGGTTGATACTAATGCAAGCCAAGAAGTTTTCGTCAACGCTAGTTGCTTCAGAGATTCCAGACGACAATGTGGCAGTTCCTCAACCTATTGAGTAGCTCAACGGTGCAGCACTTGTTAAAGCATCTGAAGCAGTTCAAAGTATCTCCTCTGGGACCTCTTTCGAGATTGATCCTACCATAACCGCCGACAATAATGCCATAGCTGCTCCACTTCAATCCATGACTGATTCATACCTCCAAAAAGAACCTATTGATGTTCACCACCTTCCTTCAGCTATTCCTCATTATAATGAAATCATTGCAGTTGAAGTTTGCTCATTCATAGCTATCCCAAGTCATTTTGAAGTGAAGCAAGGTGAAGACAAAGGCACGAGCTGCACCAAGTGACATTTTGGAAGCGTGAAATCCACAAGAGGCTGCTGAGGGGATGAATTTCCTACCTCTATTCAAGTCCTCGATAGGGATGATGTAACCGTGCAAACAAAGTTTGATTCAATTCACGTTGGTCAAGAAGACACTACGGCTTTCATGGATGCTCCTCCAAGCTACTTCCCAAACCATTACTATAGGGGGGGTCAATTGCCCATTAATTGTCTCATTTTATGCTTGCCCGCACAAAACATATTTAAAAGAGGTAAGGAGTTTCATGGTAAGAAAAAATCCTTTCATCATATAGTAAAATCTCGTTAACTCGATTTGGATTCTAAGGACTTAGTTGATGATAATAGTGAATTTAATTGTGCTCGTGGACGTGACATTAATGATTTGGATAAAATGCCGATGTTGGCACAAGAGAGGGGGAATAGTGCCCAACATTTGAATGATGTTCTTGTTGATAACTTAATGACTCGTGGGGTTGCCAAAGTGGTAACGGTATTGATAATGTACAAGAAGGAAGTGTTGATGATGATGTGTTGGATAATACTTCGAATATAGTTGGTGATTATTAGGAACACTCTCCGATTGAGGCGTTTGGTGATTATCGGGAACACTTTCCGAGTGAGGCGTTTGGTGATTATCGGGAACACTTTCCGTGTGACGCGTTGGATTTCATTATTAAGCATGTCTTTGATGAGTTGAGTGAGGTCCCAAGTAGAGTGGTTAGCCTATTGTGCGAACCTTTGGACTTGGATTTTCTTCAAGATGACCTTGTTATGAGACCAAAACCAAGAAAATTTTGACAAAGTATGTTTGTGGGTCGACTCTTGATTGGTGGCGCTTCATCTTCCAAGGTGAGAATGAACATGTGTAGAACTACTGGTTTACCTACAATTGTGCCATCAGGACATCCTCAAGTACATCGGGCTAGAGAGCATCACTTTGAGGGAGAAAAATCTATTGAAGAGGAATTATCTCATCATGAGCATGAATCCTCTAATGAACAAGTTGTGGCCTTTTCTTCACCAACTAAGAGAAAAACGATCAAATTTTCTCCAAACATGAAGGAGAAAAGAAAGTTAAGGGTAATATTAATGACCCCGCATATGTATACTCTCAATTGCCTCCTTCGATTGTTGATTTGGAGTTGATTAGGAAATAGATGGAGAAATATTCCACATTCCTAATTTTTACAAGATGAAGGTTCCTTCTCTTGACCATAGACCTTGCATAAATTCTTCTGGATATGTGTCCGTGTATTTGGCGCAACTAGAAGCAGGATTGAAATTCCTATTGCTGTTATTTTTTCAGAAGGTGTTAGAACATTACCAAGTGGGACTTGCACAATGACACGCCAAATCCATCCTCAACATCAATGCATATTTGATCACTTGTGCCTCTCTTGGGGTAAAACCTTCTATAGGCACCTTCAAGGAGTTTTCTCGACTTGCGCTAAGTGGAGTGGGGTATACCTTTAGTTGGCGATCTAACAAAAAGTTGGCCGAAGAAGCTCACCCCAAACTAGTTGATTGGAGAAGTCATTACTTCTTGATCCAAAGGTTGCCCGAATGGAATTTTCTCACTTGGAGTTATAATTTAAAGGTTTCAAAATTCAACAAACTTTCTTCTCTTAATGGGCGCGAAAGTAGAAATCTTACATGCTTATGGAGGCAGAACCACTTTATGCCTGACAAAAAGTGATTAATAAATAAGTGTTGATGTCGGCGGCATTGAGTATGGCCGACCTTGATCCTCTTGTCTCTCTAGGTTACCATGCATATGCATTTTACTTAGCATTTTTCGCACAAATTTTTACTCATCTTGATCTTGTATTAGTACTCAACTTGAATTTAACTTGTTCTTCTTGATTTTCTAGTGGATGCTTTGAAAGATATCATTTGCGAGCATGCTTTGAAGAGGAAACAAGCAAGGCATGAAGGCTCATCTCAACCCTGCAAGAAATTTACCTTTGGGATCTCAGGGCCAAAGAGGCCGGCACAAAAAGCTCTTGTGCCGTCTCTACTTAAAAAGAAGGTAATACCTTCCAAAGAGGCTACTTTGACACCATTAGCTCAAGTTGAGGCTTCTACTCAAGAACTTTCAACCTCATTAGTTCTTGATTCATATCTGCCTCAAGAACAAGCTATCCCTCGGGTTGAGGGTTTTACTTCTTCCCATATGATCTACTATGGATACCCCTTCTTGGGAGGTCTATGAGGAATCCTCTTTGGAAGAAGCGAGTCTCTCTTTGGTGGAGGCACTAGCATTACCCAAGTCGTGGAAGGATAGAGCCGGCAAATCCTTGGGCTCTACTTGTATCGTTGATGCTGATCAATGTTTCATCATATTGCTAAAGTAAATTGCACCTCCTTCATTTCATAAAAATGACTAAGTATTTTTTTATTATACTTATGGATAACATTGTTTGCTTCTTATGGTCTTTAAATTGGAAATCTTTACTACCACTTGAACAAAGCTCGAGAATATCATCTTTCTCAAATTTCGGCTTTGAAGGCTAAGCTTAAAAATTCAGAAGAAGCAACAGAAGCACACTTCCAAGCCATGTGTGCCGCATCTAAACGCAGTCAAGAGAACTCCAAGAGATCGCCAAATTGAGAAAAGTGAACCAAGAACTTCAAGCTTCTCATAAAAATAAAATTATTGAGATTCAAGCATCTCATAAGAGTGAGATGAAGACGAGCTTCGCATGTTGCACAAGGAGGAGCTTAAATCCACAAGAAAAGAGTAGAGATTCCGTCATCTTGGAGTTCCTTGGTTCTCAAGACTACTTGGATCGCATGGAAAAGTATTTGGTAGACTATCGTGCTAGCACTGAGTTTGAAGATTTGGTAGAAGACTGTAGCATGGGGTATTTCGATAAGGGTTATGATCGGGCTTGGTCCTATGTGAAAAAGAAGTATCCAAGCTTGGATATGGAAAGCTTGCTTCAAGGCCTAATTCCTTCAGCCCCTTTTCCTCCTAGCTCTCCAGGGATTCCACTTGAGGATAGAGTAGCTTAGTTTAGCATTTAGATCACTATTTTACCTTTTTGGAGACTTGAAGCTCGGGTGTCTTATATGTATGGGCTCTATCTTCGGCTAGTATCATGTTACTTGTTTTTCTTATTACTTACTTCACTTGCGTTTGTTGCTTGGCTTTGAGTTGGGGATTTCCCTTGTACCAACTCCACATAAGCTGTTTTTTTCTTTTTAATTTATATGATATTGCAGCTTTCTTTTGATAGTTTGTGCTTTTATTTTTCTTCAAATATTTTTCACATACACCTTCGTCCCCCTTAAACGTTTAAATATTTTTTCAAGTGAGCAAGTTTGTGAGGTTGAGATTTCATCGCTACGCTTAAGTAAATAAGTTTCTTGCCCCGGGAGAGTAAACCATGGCTCTTACAACCGAACCAAAATGACTATAAGCGTAACTCTTATATGAAAAATTTATCATTGTTTCTAGAAGGATTATGGTGGCATATTAACCAAGGAACTATGTCTTCAAGGGAAAGTTTATTTTCACCCTCAGAAGGGTCGTTTTAGGCACAAATCTCTCAACTAAAGCCTTAGTATTGTTATTAAGATTTTCTTGTCTCAAATCTCCTAGGAAAATTTTCTTCTCACTCTGGAAAGGGCTATGGTTGCTCTTTTGAACTTACTTAACCAAGGAATTATTTCTTCAGGAAAAGTTTATTTTTGCCCCTAGAGGGTCATCTCCTAGGCACAAATCCCCTCAGTAAAACTTTAGTGTTGATACTAAGGTTACCTTAGGCACAATTTTCCTAGGAAAACTTTTCTTCTCGCCCCAGAAGGGTTATGGTCATTTTTTTGAGCCTACTTAACCAAGGAACTACTTCTTCAAGGATAAACTTACTTTCGCCCCTGAAGGGGTTATGCCGACTCCAGAGAGTGGTCTTTAATTTTGTTCTCTAGAGGTAATAAGTGATAATAGAGAGTCGTAATATCATGGAGGATGTTTTACAAAGGGAAAAAGTGACCCTGGAGAGTCATGGTATCCTGAAGGATGTTCCTCGGATGGAATAAGTGACCCCAGAGAGTCATGGAATCTCGAAGGATGTTTTGTACTTGAAGGTTGAGTGGAAGGTGGGATTGTTTTTCTAAACAAAATATTGAACCATTACATAGACAAAAGACTTAGAATTTTTCATTAATAGCAAAAGTGAATATTTACAAACTGTACAAGTTTGTTTCACCTTGGAAGGTCCAATCAGTCGCTTGACTTAGGGAATTTCAAAAAACAAAGGCAAAGTAAAAAAAGTTTAAAAATAGAACTTTTTCCAGTTTTGGGCATTCCAAGTCTCGAGGCACGGGCTGTTAGAGTATGCTTCAACTACCTCGTAAGGACCTTCTCAATTTGGTGAGAGCTTTCCATAAGTTTGGGGTTGGCTCACCTTCGACTTTGGTAAGAGCTTCAACTACCTTCTCAATTTGTATGCTTCAACTACCTCGTAAGGACCTTCTCAATTTGGTGAGAGCTTTCCATAAGTTTGGGGTTGGATCACCTTCGACTTTCTTGTAACCCAATCTCCTACCTCAGACTTGCCGGTTGTAACAACGAACAACCCTTTGCTTGTCTTCTTGCATTTTGAAGTATGTCTCATCCATTTCCTCCTTAAGTAAGTCAAGATTAGATCTTAACCCTTCTTCATTTTTCTTTAAGTTGAAGTTGTAAACATGAAAACCTGGCATACCAATTTTCACATGATATTAGTGATCGCTTAGATGTTAAGGTTGAAAGGAGTATCTCCAGTAGCATTTTTGTAGGTGACCACAAAACACTTAGGAGCTCTTCAACCTATTTACCCTTAGCATTGTCAAGCCTCTTCTTAATGCTTTCAAGAATGGTGTAATTAGTTACTTCAACCAAACCATTGCTTTGAGGATGGTTCACTAAGGATAAACATTGTTCTATGCCCAAGTCTTGGCAAAACTTTTTGAAGAGTGCTCCTTGAAATTGCAAACCGTTATCTAAGATAAGTTTCTTGGGTATTCCGAAGCGAGATATAATATTCTTCCAAAGGAATTGTATGATTTGAGGCTCGCTAAGGCTTCGGCCTCCACCCACTTAGTAAAATAGTTGATGGTTATCACCACAACTTTTTTTTTTTGCCGAAGCTATTGGAAAAAGACCAAAGATATCTATGCTCCACTGAGCACAGGGCTAAAGAGTAAGAATTGGAGTAAGTTGTTCGGGCAAGATAGATGGGAGTGAATTGGCACTTGTCACATTTCAGCATGCATAGTTTAGGCATCCTCTAACATTCTTGGCCAATAATAACATTGCCTTTGTACCTTTTGAGCTAGAGCTCTTCCTCCAACATGGTGTCCGTAAATCCCCTTATGTACTTCGGTTAAATCATATTGAGCTTCACTTGGATTTCGGCACTGAAGATGAGGTATTGAATAAAACCTTTGATGATCTACAACCTTGATTTCGATGATGAGGTATTGAATAAAACCTTTGATGATCTACAACCTTGATTTCGATGATGACCAACGAAATTTAACTATTTAACTTGAGCTATGTAGCATTTCTAGTATATTTACTCTTAGTAGAGTTTTTGGACGAAGTACTCCTTTGGAAAAGCACTATGTTTCTCGGACACACAAGATCGTCCGAACGAGATTACCACGGATACAATGCATTATCTGAATGATCGGGTAGAAAGCAAGATTTTGGAGCACCTACAACGGACGCACAAGCTCGTCAGAATAAATCTATTTCGGACGCACTTCATCGACTCTGAAAAGCAAGGTAGAGGCAAGGTTTTGAGGCACACGAAATGGACGCATGTGACTGTCCGTAGAAGATTATATTGGACAAGGCTGACCGTCCGAAAGTAAAGCATCCCCCAGTCAAGCACCAAACCTTTCGGACACACTACACCGTCCAATGTCTGAACTCCTCAACATATCTGGTTCGGACAAAGGAACGGACGCTAGCTAGGTAGTCCGAACGGAATTCTCTACTTCCTGTCTTTTTCAGATCGAACAATGGATCGGAGCCTCATAAATAACATCGAACGTTCGAAACCTATAACGGTTAGTTTTCTATCATTTGTTATAGAGTTGTTAGAAGGTAGTTGGAAGTTGATTTATTGCACCTATAAATACCAACCCTTATGTATTTTCAACAATTATTTTACACATTGAATACAAGTAAAAAGACAGGCTATTTGTGTGAAACCCAGTATTTTAAAATCCTTGTTCTTTGATTTTAATTGGTTTAAAATGTTTTTCATATTAATGCTTTTTAGGCATAAGGTACTTCAACTTATTCATCTTCTCTTATACACATCTAGTTTAATGACGATCAGACATGAAAGACCAAACATTATGAAAATCTGGATTGTGTAATTAGTGCACAGGTCTGTTGAGTGTTGTTTAATGGCTGATTTATAATGTTATTTAGTAGCAAATTAAGAAAAAAATTAGTTTTTGGGTCAAATAGTCAATTTGGAGACTATTTGGTCAATGGGTACTATTTGGTCAACTTTGGAATTCTTTTTAAGTCTTCTTCTTGTTATTTCTTCTCCATTTTCTGCTAGCTGCTGGCCGAAAACTCTTCCTCCATTTTCCCCCAAAAATTTTCTTGGATTTCAAGTAGGAATCACTTGGAAGGTAAGATTTTATGTATTTTAGCATTTATAGCTTATGGGCTTTATGATTTAAGCTTAAATTTCAAGTTTTGTAGGATTCTTAGGGCTGAAAATAAACCCTCTTTGCAGCCTTATATATGTTGATTTATGTATGTTATGGGTTGTTTTTAGTGTTTTGGAGGTTGGGAAGTGATTGGGGTTGATTTATAACAACTTTCCATGGTTAGATTACAAATTTTAAGATTATGAGTTAGGGTTTTGTCTTCCATATGTGCCCTAGAATGTTATGCTATGAATGCTTATGTTTATGCTTTTAATGATGTTTTAAGAGTGTTTTAAGGTTAGTTTGGATAGGAATTGAGACTTGAAACCAAGTGGAATGGATTTCCCTTCATTTTGTAAGTAAGCGGAAGTTTGGCGCAACTAGGATAATTTGGATAATTGGTTATGTTTGAAGGAGCTTTAGTGATCTTTTGATGGTTTTAAGTGTTTCCTTGGTAGTGGGTTGGATAGGAAGCATGTTTGAATCATGCGTGTGGCTAATCGGTAAAAATTTCAGTTTGATAGTAAAGAGGAATTCCAACCATAGGTTGTTGCTCTAATATTGTAATAGAGTTAATTGTAGTGGTTATGGGGTATGGATTGTTGTGGTAACGATGCTATTGATATAGTCCCGGCTATTGCTACGGTGAATCTTTCCGTTTATGGATTTTGATTGGTTGTATATGTTGTTTTGAAAGGGTTGTAACCAAGGTCCCTTGAATACCTTGGAAATGGATTTTGTTCAAATGGTTGAATATGTTGTTTTGAGTTGGGTTGTAACCAAGGTCCCTTGAATACCTTGGAAATCCCTTTCTATGGCCGGGAGGATAACCTAATTATAGCCTAGGGAGGCGAAGTTTTCGGTTTTTCGGAAAACGAGCTTATTATCTCCTAATCTAGCATGTAGTTAACCCCTCAAATTCGTATTACAGCTGTCTCTTATACACATCTAGATGTGTATAAGAGACAGAGACAGGATAACAAGTGTGTAGAAAAACAGGTAGAGTCATTGGTGTCGTTTTCTATCGTTTCGCGTCGTTTCGTTTCCCTAGTCATTCTTTAACTTCTACATCTCTTCTAAGAGTCCTCTTATATCTGTTTTAGGTACCACGCCACCTACCTGCCGGCGATCGCGTTCAGTGATCATTGTGCAGTTTTTGCTTTGATAGGTGGGTAACATAGATTCTCTTCCACTTGTATTTTGTTTAACGACTTTCGAAATATGTTTGGATGGATTTTAAAATGTGTATGATGTTTGGAACTGCACTTTTACCAAGTTTTGGAATTATTACATATGAAATCGGGACCAAGCTATTTTATGTTAATCAATTGATATGTTTGCAAACTCTTTTGGTATGAAAGCATTTTATGACTGTTTTGGCTCATAGGTGACCTAGGTATATAATTTTGGATGTGTTTGGAAATGTTTGATTTGGGGTGCACCGGTTCTATAGTCATCCATGGGACGCCATAAGAGACTTCTGTGATTGTTATGAATTATTTGATACGGACTCTCTCTTATACACATCTAGATGTCCCGGTCAGACTAGATTATAGAGAATATTAAATCGGCTAGTCTTGAAAGTCAACTGCATCCCCCACAAAAAATGCTGCTAAGTTCTTACTGTCTCTTATACACTACTTATGATTATGGTTTATGGACTTTTAAATGGCATGAGACATTTTAGAAACTGCTTCTTATACACATCTATTTTCACAAATGTTATTATCTTTATGTTTTCTTTTATCGCAATGCTTGGCCCCATTTGAAGAGTTTTTATGATATCCACTGAGCTAGTTATGCTCACCCCACGTGAATTATAATTTTTCAGATTAGGTGCTCGTTTTTGGATTCTCCACCTCGTTAGCAGCTTTTAGATTTTCTCCAGACTCCACATTACTGGTAGGACTCTGCGGATAATCTTCCAAGCTTCTCTTTTGTTTGGAGAGGGGTAGTGTATTAGATAGGTTTTGTATTGATGAACTTTATTTTTGTTGTAGCATCTTTTATAGTGTATAACTAAGAAGAAATTTTGTAATTCGTATTCTTGTGTAAAATGAAATATTTGGTTTTATAGTTAAGAAATGGCTTGATGGTTCTATTACATTGCGGTTAAGTTTGTTGCTCTGTTCGTTTGTGCCTTGCGCTTTGGTCCGGTGTACCATTAGCGTGGCGTGTTACGGTCCCGTTTTTGGGGCGTGACAATTTGAGTGCAAATTAGCCCTTGAGTAATATTGTATTTGTGTGTACTTAACAGTGCTATTCAAAATGTTGAGTGGAGTGATAATCTTGTACAAAAGTGAGGTTTGATGTAAAATTCTTGGCTCAACTAAAGAGAAGTAGTGTGAGCAAAGGTGATTCTACTTTGTGTACACTAGAGATTATTGGCTTACCAAGATTGAAGGAATATCTTAGTGGATTACTATTCCAAGCTAGCTAGCTTGGATATGCTGTTTAACCTCTCTCTCAATTTAATCTACTTATATTATACTTAATTTCTTATCTTTTTATCATCTATATAATTAAGAAATTGTCAAGTGCAAGAAATTTAAATTGAGCATTATTTGCTAGATTAATTTTTTAAAAACCTAATTCGCCTCCCTCTTAGGTTGCTTTGGGACTAATAATTGGTATCAGAGCATTGGTCTCTTTATTTTGCTTAAATTGCATTTGAGTAAAGATCCCTTCTGGCAACCAATAATGCTTTATTTTTTGAGAGTCAATCTATCACTAGACCCCTTATATTTAATGGAGTAAACTTTATTAGTTAGAAAGATAGAATGAAAATCTTTTTGCAATCTATTGATATTGACTTGTGGTATGTTGTAAATGAAGGTTCCTTTGAAGCTACCATCATTGATGATCATACAAATAAAAGAAGAGAAAAAACAAGGGATGAGCTTACTCCACAAGACAAGGCAAATTTGATCTTAAATGTGAAGGCTATGAATGTACTATACAATGCCTTAGATGTTAACGAATCAACTCGTGTCAAAGAATGCGTTTCCACCAAAGAAATTTGGGACAAATTGAAGGAAATTCATGAAGGAAGTAATGATGTTAAAGAACAAAAGAAATCTCTACTTGTTGCCAAATATGAACCATTCAAGATGGAGCCACATGAAAAAATTGATAAAATATATTGTAGATTCAATGATATCATCAAGGATCTTAAGGCCTTTGGGAAGCAATATTCTTTGGGTGAAAATAATAGAAAAATCTTGAATACTCTCTCCAAAGAATAGGAGGCAAAGACTATTGCTATAGAGGAAGCAAAGAACTTGAATTCCATACCTATTGTGTTACTAATAAATTCCCTCACTTCATATGAATTGAAACTCAAAGCCAAAGTGGTGGATGATGAAGAAGCTAGGCCAAAAAGAAGCATAACCTTGAAGACCTCTCAAGAAGAAGACGAAAGTTGCTCTATCAATTTGGAAGATGAAGATCATGATGAAGGTGATCTTGCACTCATCACCAAAGGATTCCTCAAACACTATATCAACAAACGAAGAATGAGAAAAGGAGCAAGCAACTCAAACAACTTCAAAGGGAAGACCAGGCTAGAAATTAAAAAGCAAAATAAAAAATGTTTTGAATGTGGTCAACCTGGACATTTTGCAAATGAGTGTCCCTCCAACAAAAAAAAAGAAAGAAAGGAAACATTGCTTTAACAACTTTCAAATCACTTGGGATGATTGCAATTCCGAAGGAGAAGTTGAAGAAGAGATGGAATCGGTACAAATGGCCTTTATGGCCATTGGTGATGTAGGTAAAAATGGCGAGACCTTGATTAAAAATGTGCTTCTTGTTAATAATTTGAATTACAATCTCTTAAGTGTGAGTCAACTATGTGATAAAAATCTATGTGTTCTTTACCGAACGTGAATGTTTAATTCTTGATACTCACAATTGTGTTGTTTTATTTAAAGGTACTAGGCACAATGATATTTATGTGATTTATCTTGACAATATTGGTATTAGCAATGTAAAATGTTTAACCGCTTCTATAGTGATCCTTGGCTTTGACATAGAAGACTTATTGTCACTTCAACATTGATTTAATTGAAAGTCTTGCTAAGAAAGAATTGGTGAGAGGCTTGCCAAAATTGAAGTTTTTGAAAAATAAAATATGTGATTCATGCCAATTTGGTAAACAAGTTAAAGTGTCTTTTAAACCAAAGAATTGTTTGTCTACTTCTAAAACTTTGGAATTATTGCATTTGGACTTGTTTGGTCCAACTCAACATGCTAGTCTCGGTGGTAGTAAACATGCGTTTGTGATTTTTGATGACTATTCTAGGTATACTTGGGTACTATTTCTTGTTCACAAAAATGAAACCTTTAAAAATTTTGTAAAACTGTTTTCTAAAATACAAAATTTGTTGAGTTTGAAAATCATTCGTTTGAGAAGTGATAATGGAGATGAATTTAAATTTGGAGGTTTTCCCGAATTTTGTGATCACAATGGTATTTCGCATGAATTTTCGGTTGTTAGATTGCCCCAACAAAATGGTGTTGTTGAGAGAAAAAAATAGAACACTTGACAAGAGGCAGTTAGAACCATGATTAGTAAATATGATTTACCAAAATATTTTTGGGTAGAGGCCGTTAACACGGTTTGTTATGTTATTAATCAAGTTCTTTTGAGATCTGTTTGAAATAAAACTCCTTATGAACTCTTGTTTTGCAAAAAAACTTTTAATGTTTTATTTTAAAAATCAAAGAATATCTTGGAAAATTTGACAAGAAATTGGATGAAGAAATTTTTCTAGGATATTCTAGTGACAAGAAAGCATACCAAGTATACAATAGAAGAACTCTTTTAATTGAAAAAGTTGTGCATGTTATGTTTGATGAGGCTAATGATATTATTTCAAAGAATGTTTTTGAAGATGAAAATGTAGGTATACAAAAGGAGTTTGGGAAACTCACCATACATGAAGAACATCAAGAGACCACGACAAGCAATGAGGACAACGTTCATCACTTGGATGAAGAAGAAGAAAAGAACAAAGATACTCCAAAAGATCTTCCAAGAGCATGGAGATAGATCTTTATCTCAAATCATTCTCAAGATTTGATCATAGATGATCGGTCCGATGAGGTAAAAACTCGTTCCCATAAACCTTTGAATAATAATTGTGTCTTACTCTCTCATATTGAACCTAAACGTGTGGATGATGCATTGAATGATGAATCTTGATTTTTTGCTATGCAAGAGGAACTTAACCAATTTGGGAAAAAAAAAAAATGTATGGACTTTAGTTGAAAAACCCTCTGTTGGCCCCAAAAGCAACCTAAGAGGGGGGGTGAATTAGGTTGTCTCTAAAAAACAAACCTTTTTATGTGCTTAATAGAAATTCAAACTTTATGCACCAAATGAAAACTTAAGCACAAATGAATACAAAAGATATTCAACAATTTAAGCTTAAAGAACAAATAAGAATATTGAGATTAAGATAATCAAACCAAACTCCCTAGCTTCTCAAGCTTGGAGCTTGTAATTACAAAGAGCTTCTCACAAGGCAACTACCAAGTTCACAACTTGAAGTTCAGCCCTATAAAGTCAAAGTCTCTTCAAAGTAGGTGAGACAATAACCTCTTGTACACAAATGAGGATCACTCTTGCTCACACTAATTTCCTTTAGTTGAGCCAAGAGTTTTACACTCACAACATCCCTTTGTTACAATTGTTATCTCTCCACTCTCACACTTGAAGAACTTTTACACTTCTAAGCTCTTTCCACACTACCTACACTATTACAACACTTGTACCTACTATTTCTCCCAAATAGCTCAAGAATTGTTTGTAATCAATGTAGAAGTCTCTTTTTTTTATTAAATCAGACCTAGGGGTATTTATAGTTGCCAAATATCAGCTTCCAACAACTTCCCAACGGCTATTTTCTGTTTACTGGAAAACTAGTCGTTGGACCTTCGGACGGGCGATGCAGCAGGAGTGCGTCCGAACAAACTAGCCGTTGACGCAGTGTTCGGACGGCCGATGCTAGACCCTGCGTCCGACACTGCGTCCGTTCTCTGAGGGTATTCGTTCGGACGTCCGAGGATGCGTCTGAACACTTTGCGTCCGATCGAAGCAAAGTCTACTGGAATATTCTCGGACGCTGTTCTTCGTCCGAGACTTGCTTCAAATTCTTTGTGTCGGACGATTACCATCGTCCGAAGCTCTTGAGGTTGTTTTTGTTCGGACGATCATTTGCGTCCGAACCTCCCTATTTTTCTGCACATTTGTTACCTGTTTTTCTGCACACTTGTTATCAAACTATTAGTATGATTTGTTCATCATCAAAACATGATTAACATAACTGGGGTTCAACACCCTCAATTCATCCCGTGATAGGAACAAAATGGGTTTTTAGAAATAAATTAAATGATAAAGGTGAGATTATTAGAAATAAAACCATACTTGCAGCAAATGGATATGCTCAAGAAGAATGTATTTACTTTGATGAAACCTTTGCACTCGTTGCTCGTTTATTATCTATTTGCATGTTTCTTGCATATGCATATTTCAATAATTTGAAATTATCTCTAATGGATGTTAAAAGTGCATTTTTAAATGACCTTTTATTAATCAAGAAGTTTTTGTTGAACAACCCCTTGGTTTTGAAAATAAAATTTTTTCAAATCATATTTTCAAACTCTCAAAAGCTTTATATGGTTTGAAACAAGTTTGCAGAATTTGGTATGAAAGATTAAGTGATTTTTTGATTGAAAATAGTTTCAAAAGAGGTGTTGTTACCACTTTCTTCACCAAAACTAATCTTAATGGTTTGCTAATCATTCAAATTTATGTTGATAATATTATTTTCGAATCAACTAATGAAAGTTTGTGCAAGAAATTCTCGTACTTAATGCAAAAAGAATTTGAAACGAGTATGATAGGGGAATTGCAATTCTTCCTTGGACTCCAAGTTCACCAAACAAAAGAAAAAACGTTCATTACACAAATCAAGTACACAAAGGAGCTACTTGAGCGATTTGGAATGGAAGATTGCAAACTAGTCGGAACACCAATGTGCACTTCAACCAAACTTGACAAAGATGAAGAAGGTAATAGTGTTGATGAATAAACAAACACTATAGAGGTATGATCGGAAGCCTACTTTACTTGACAGCTAGCAGACCGGATATTATGCTTGCTGTTTGTTTGTATGCTAGATTTCAATCTCGTCCTAAAGAATCACATTTAATTACAGAACAATAGATTTTGGTCTTTGGTATTCTAAATCCTGTAATTTTGATTTGATTAGTTATTTTGATGTTGACTTTGCTGGTTGTAAAATTGATAGGAAAAGTACTAGTGGTATGTGTCACTTTTTGGGTAATTGCTTGGAATCCTGGTTTAATGAAAAACAGAATTCTATTTCTCTATCTACGGTAGAGGCCGAATATATTGCTGCTGAAAATTGTTGTGATCAACTTCTCTGGATGAACCATACTTTAAAAGACTTTGGTGCTATTTTTAATTATGTGCCCATAAGATGTGATATTACCAGTGCAATTAATCTCACAAAAAATCCTATCATGCATTCTAGAACCAAAAACATTGATATCAAGCACCACTTTATTAGATATCATTGTATGCAAAATTTGAGTTGAATTCGTGTGTACAAAAGATCAATTTTTTGATATTTTTACTATACCCTTGGTTTTAGATCGCTTTGAATCTCTTAGAACTCTTTTGGGTATTATCAATTTCAAAACTGTATGAATTCTACATTCAAACACATATGAACGTCCAAACTATTTTCTCTATCGGACGTACAAAAATGTCCGAACTCCTCTCTTTTATCTCGGACGCTTATAATCGTCCGAATTCTCTTTCTCTTTCCTCAAACTCTCTAGAATTTCTTACGGACGATTATCACCGTCTGACACTGTTCCGGATGCACAGCATAGCCTTTCGGCCATTCGTTCATCTACGATCGGACTCACGATCGGACGGATATGAATCATTCGGATGTGCAAACAATTGTTTTACTCGTTTAAATTCCTTCATTTTCTCATTTTCTAACAACTCCCCCCACCGAACCCTAGCTCTAGCACCCAAGAACCTCCTCAAACTTCTCTTAATCACTCACTGTTTTTTCCTCTGAAATTGCTTAAGGAATTTCCATTCCCAACTCTTTACCCATCTCAATTGAACTTTATTTCACCCGTATAACATCTCATTCCTTGAAATTTCCCACAAATTCACCCAAACTCACTTTTTCCTCTTCATCTTCCCATTCTAATTTACAATGGACGATCACGCGGTGGTTCTTCAATAACTACTAGAGGGAAAAAATTAAAGGGCCAGGCTCTAGTGCAGGGTCAAACATCCTCAAATCCTCAATCCATTCTCGATCCCTCTCTACCAAAATTCATTGATGTCAAGGCATCTGATTGGTACACTTCTCTTCTTAACAAATCAATTATTGTTCAAAGGCCTGTTTCACAAAGTTTTTTTGATGAGTTAAACTTACCTCTTATTAAATCATTCTTTGAAAAACAAAACTTGGGTAATTTAGCTCATTTGAATTTGCCTGTCTATCATGATATGGTGCTACAATTTACTGCCAATCTTAGGAAGGGTCCTACTATTCATACAATGTTGGTATCTCGTGTCAATAACAAAAATCTTGAAATTTTCTCAAATGTCATTAATTCTATTTTTGAATGTGAAGTTACCTCTCCTTACGATATTTTCTATTTTTTCTCTTTGGATAAATGGTCTGCTTTAGATACTCGTTTCAGTATTGAAGAGGTCAAACAGATTTTTAATGTCAATTTTAAACAGATTTTGGAAGCCAAACTACACTGCTTACTCATAAACTCAACATTTTATACACATTAGTCACTAATTTACCGTTACCAACTGATGGGATCGCATTGTACTCGAAAAAATGCAGTTGTACTTATTTTACTGTGTTTTTAAAAGTATCCAACTTGACTTTGGCTATCTCTTTTGCTCTCTATGGGAGTTCTTTTTAACTGATACCCGCGGAAACATTCCCTTTGGCAAATTCCTCCCTAAAGTTTTCGATCATTTTGACATCCCCTTCAATGGCAAAAACAATATCCTCCTTACTTTAACAAAACTTACATTGAACGTACTATCAAGGTTTGAGGTTTTTCAATGATCAATGGTTTACAAAGGCTGCATATGAACTTGAAAAATCTAAACTCTTGGTTCTACCTTCGGTCTTGCACCTCCTCACTCTTCTCCTCCTCAACTATCCTCCTCCACACCACCTCTATCCCATGAACACCATATCTCTTCTTCAGAACCTTCACTCTCTCATCTTTGCACCCTTGTTACTTCATTAAGCAACCAAATGAGCTCTTTCCAACGCTACACCCTTCGGAAGCTCAAAAGGCTTGAGACCAGACAAACTATTCTTCAAGAAGCACTCAGCTAGGCATGTCTGCCTTAGTTCAGGTTTAGTTTGCTAATATTCAATTCCAATACACATCAAGTCATCTTTTGATAGCGATGACAATGATGATGGTGATCATTCTATTCCTAAGGTCGAAAATCATAAGGATCCCGTTGGCTCCAGTACTGCTCCTGGTATTGATGCTGATGATAATGAATACATCGACGACACATTAAACTATATCATAATAACACAATGCCATGATCATCAAGATTTAAGTGGACAAGACAGTGAGGCTATGGAGGACGATGCACCACCAACCAAATGAAAACGTGAAAAATGCTCCAAGAAGAAGAATGACTCTACTTCCACACCTTAGTTTTTCTTTAACATTTCTTCCGTACTTAAACCTTTGTTGGAGTTGACTATTCTGATTGTATTTATTCACTTATGTATACACTCGGTTATCGTTATGCATTTGGTAATTACTCTTTTGATTCTGCATTTACTTTTTTATTGCTGCTTATGTAAGGGGGAGCTTCTTCTTAGGAGGAGCTTATCTAGTTTTGATAAGGTCAAAAGGGGGAGTAAGATAGCTATTCATAATCATGATTGTTAAACTGATTGTATGACAATTTGAACTAATCACTTACTTTGTGATTTGTCATCATCAAAAAGGAGGAGATTGATAATCTACAGCCTTGATTTTAATGATGACAAACGAGATTTAACTGTTTAACTTGAGCTGTGCAAGATTGCGTATAGTATATTTACTCTCAATAGAATTTTTGGACAAAGTACTCCATCCGAGCAGGACTATGTTTCTTGGACGCACAAACTTGTCCGAACGGGATTACCACAGACACAATGCACTGTCCGAACGATCAGGTAGAAAGCAAGATTTTGGAATACCTACAACAGACGTACAAGCTCGTCCAAATGAATATATTTCGGATGCACTTCACCGTATGAAAGGCAAGGCAGAGGCAAGGTTTTGAGGCACATGAAACGGACGCATCTAACTATCCGAAAAAGATTATAACGGACAAGGCTGACTGTCCGAAAGTAAAGCATTCCCCAGTCAAGCACCAAATCTTTCAGACACATTACACCGTCCAATGTCTGAATTCCTCAACATACCTGGTTCGGACGAAGGAACGGATACTAGTTCGGCCGTTCGAATGGCATTCTCTACTCCCTGTCTTTTTTAGACCAGACGATGGATCAGACGCTCAACATCGGATGTCCGAAACCTATAACGGTTAATTTTTACAGCATTTATTATAAAGCCGTTAGAAGGTAGTTGGAAGCTGATTTATTGCACGTATAAATTCCAACCCTTATGTATTTTTAACAATTATCTTACATATTGAATACAAGTAAAAAGAAAGGCTATTTGAGTGCAAATTAACTCTTGAGTAATATTGTATTATTGTGTACTCAAGAGTACTATTCAAAATATTGAGTAGAGTGATAATCTTGTACAAAAGTGAGGTTTGGTGTAAAATTCTTGGTTCAACTAAAGAGAAGTACCGTGAGCAATGGTGATCCTATTTTGTGTACACTAGAGATTATCAGCTCACCAAGATTGAAGGAGCATCTTAGTGGATTACTATTCCAAGTTAGATAGCTTGGATGTGCTGTTTAACCTCTCTCTCAATTTAATTTACATATTTTATACTTAATTGCTTATCTTTTTATCATCATATTTGTCAAGTGCAAGAAATTTAAATTGAGCATTATTTGCTAGATTAATTGTTTAGAAACCTAATTCAATTTACCCCCCTCTTAGGTTGCTTTAGAACCAATAACTTTCGATACAAAGTTCCATCAATGAGCAAGTACTTGGCCGATCTTCTTTCTACCCTCTGAGTCTTGATCTTATCGTCAAGCAATTTTCCTTCTTTCAAGTATTAAAGGATTGGGGTCATCCAATTTGGAGAGAAGTCGTTATCCATGACCTCCGCATGGTCTATATTTTTTTCCTTTAGAACGTCCAAGAACACTTCTTTCATCACATTGGAATGCACTGAGTTTTAAATTTTTGAAAGGGCATCCTCTTCCTTGTTTTCATCTTGACTTACATGGACTATGTCAATTTTTTTCAAATGTGAGATCAAGTCCTTCACTTTGCTTAAATAAAATTGTAGGGATGGCTCCCTTGCTTCATACTCTTCTTTAACTTCTTGAATCACAAGGTTTGAGTCCATATTTACCAACAAGTTTTTAACCTTCAATTCTTTAGCTAGCTTAAGTCTGGAGACTAAGGCTTCATACTCGGCCATTCCCTTCATTGTTCCTCATTTGAAATTCAAACCTTAAGGCGTAACTTATCTTGAATCTATCCAGAGAGGTAAGAACAATACCTGCGTCACACCCTTCGGAATTGTCCGTTCTATCCACATGCATTTTCTATAGAGGTGAATTTATGATCTGCCCCTCGGAAGGGGTGGTCATATCTTGAATTTTCTCCTTACTCAAATCTTCTAAGTTCTTCCTTTTCATTCTTTCTAAAATGAAATCGGCTAAAGTTTGTGCTTTGATTGTCGCCCTTAGTTAGAAGCAAATGTCAAACTCACTTAGCTCGATGGTCTATTTTACCAATCTCCCAGAGACTTCGGGCTTCAAAAGGATGGACTTGAGTTAATGATTGGTACGAACTACAATTGGATGACTTAAGAAGTAGGGCCTGAGCTTTCTCGCCGCCATCACCAAGGCTAAAGCCAATCTTCAATGGTAGGATTCCGAGTTTTCGGATCACTTTCACTTTATTCACATAGTATACTGGCTTTTGGGGACCTTATCTACTTCTTTGATGAGAATGACGCTCACTGCCGCAGATGAACAAGCCAAGTAGAAGTATAGAGTCTCTCTGGGTTCGGCCTTAGTTATGAGTGAAGGAGAAGTTAAGTATTCCTTTAATTCCTCAAATAATTTTTGGCATTCTTTTGTCCATTGAAAATTTTTGAAATTTTTTAAATTTTTTAAAGCGTTGAAGAAAGACAAACTTCTATCTCCAGACTTGGATAAGAAACAACTTAAGACGGCAAGTCGCCCCGTAAACCTTTGCACTTCTTTGATCCCCTTGGGAGGTTCCATGTGTTGAATGGCCTTGATTTTTCCGAGGTCAACTTCAATGCCTCTTTCAGTTACCATGAAACCCACAAACTTTCCCCTGGAAACTCCGAATGCATATTTTTCTGGATTTAGCTTCATTTTGAACTTTCTCATAATAGTGAAGGTTTCTCAGAGGTCCTCCACATGATCTTTTCTCAACTTACTTTTGACAAGTATATCATCTAGTGTGTAAGCTTCCATATTTTTGCCAAACATTCTATCCATTATCTTTTGATAAGTGGCTCTGGTATTTTTCAAGTCAAAAGGCATTACCTAGAAACTAAGTGCCGAAATCGGTGATGAAGACGGTCTTTTATCCTTGTGATTCAAAAGGATTTCGTAATACCCTTAGTATGCATTCAAAAATGACATACTTCACACCTGGAGATGGAGTCTACTATGGTGTTCATGCGAGGTGTAGGATAGCAACCTTAGGTGCAAGCCTTGTTCAATCTTGTGAAGTCTACGCACATCCTCTACTTAGCCCCTGGTTTAGGCACCATGACTATATTGCTAAGCCATTCAGAGTATTGGATTTTTTCTATGATCTTGGCATATAAGAGTTTGTCTATTTCTATCTCTACCGCTTGGCTTCTTTCTCTTCCAAAATTTCTTTTCTTTTGGATGACTAGTTTAAAATTCGGACTACATTGAGAGAATGCATGGCGATGTCGGTATCAATCCCTAGCATGTGTGGAGCTGAGGGATCCTAAACAAAAAATCTTTGAATTCCCTAAGCAAAAAAATGAGGTCTTCCTTGATATCCCCTGGAAAGACTTTCCCATTTTCACAACTTTGCAAGGATCATTTTCATCTAAGAGTAGATTCTCAAGTTCCTCGGCGGGTTTTCCTTTTGGGTTGTGTTCTTCTTTTTCTTCCAAGAGTTGAACATTGCAACTAGGAACAACCTCCTTCCCTTTCAACTTTAATGAAGCTATAGAGTACTATCTCGTTGAGACTTGATCTCTCTTTATAAAGTTCACTCCATTCTCCGTTGGGAATTTCATCTTCATGTGTTGGGAGAAAAGGATCGTACAAAGTGCTCCAACAGTAGGTTGGCCAATAATGATGTTGTAAGGCGAAGAGGTCTTGGCGACTACAAAATCAATCATAAGTTGAACATCTTGAGGGGTGTACCAAACATGATAGGGAGATAATATATCCAAGAGATTCAACTACTTCTCCGGCAAACCCAACCAATAGCGATGGAAAGTCACTGGTTTCAAAATTTTCTCTTCCAATTTCATTTGTTTGAAGGCTTCATAAAAAAGAATATCCTTGAAACTTTCATTGTCAATCAAGGTTCACTTCACATCACAGTTTGCAATGGGTAAGGTCACTACCAAGGGATTGCTATGAGGTGAATCACTTGAGCCGCCTCTTCCTTGATGAATATTGTGTCTTGGCATAACCTAGGCTTGTTCATGCTAGATTGGACCAAGTTGATCTAAAGAGCATATGCCTTGCGGGATGACACGGAGTCACCTTTTGTTGTCCTTCCAGAGATAGTATGAATGATGATTCTTTCTTGGTTTTCCATCCCCGCTATTTTTTTTCCTCAAGGCAGACCTTGACCTCCTTTGTTTGGTTTTGTGCTTGGTGTTGGGGTGATCTTTCTCTATCCATCCATTGGATGAATTGCTTAAGGTAACCCCTTCTTATCAAGTCTTCAATCAAATTTTTGAGAGAAATACAATCATTGGTTTCATGTCCAGATTGATCTTTGTGAAAATAGCACCATTTGTTCTTGTTGCGCTGCTATGGGTCATTCCTCATAGGCCCAGGCTACTTGACATAGGATTTTTTCTCTATGATAGCCAAAATGTGTGAAGATTGTATATTGAGTAGGGTATAAACTCTAGGAGGGTCGGGACTCCTCATATAAAGAACAGTTACAAATAACCTATCCCTCACACTAACCTTCTTTGGAGGTTTTGTTCCACTAACTCCTCTATTTGCTTTCCTTTTCTTCCCATTTTTACCCACAAACTCTATTTTTCTTCTTTTCTTTTCATCTGCTTTTGCGAACTCTTCGACCCTATGGAAAAATTTATTGAGGGTGGCAGGCAACCACAAATTAAGATCAAATGAGAACTTTCTGGGCTTAACCCTACTTTGGAACGCCATGATTTGCATGTCTTCCATAGCTCTTTGAATCCCAATGGTTTTCCTCTTGAATCTATCCATTTAGATGAGGAGGGATTCTTCTGGTCTTTACTAGAGTGAGAGTAAGCAGGTGAGTTCTTGTAATTGAAATCCTTTTTTGGTTCTCAAACTTGTTTAAGAAAAGGTCTACAAGTTGATCAAAACTTTTTATATCCCCTTTTCATATCCTCTGAACCAATATGAAGCTGCATCCTTGAGGATTCCGAGGAACCCTCTACACAGGATAGTATCTGAGGCACTTTGTAAACACATTTTGGCTCGATGTGCATCAAGGTGTTCTCACGGATCCAAACTTCCATCATATGTGTGAAAATAAGGTGTTTGTCAATGCCTTGGGATGGGTTCTTGCATTATCTCATCGGTGAATGGCAAGGAGTACTTGTATCTTGCAGGTTTCCTCTCCTTGTCAACCATCTTGTCTACCCGAGCTTGGACCTCCTTGAACTTTCCTCTTAGCTCTTCTTCTCACTCGGGTATACGTTCCAAAATATGCTTCCTTTCACGAGGTCTTCCCCTCTCCCTTGCTATTGAGGCAACCTTGCTTAGGCTTCTTGGTCTAGCCTATTCAACTAGCCGGGAGGAGCTTCTCTTCTAAACTCATGCGAAGCGGACCGGCCTTCATGTTCTTGTCGGGCGGATCCGATTGGAGTTACTTGCCTTTTCCTTGATTATTCCTATAATTGCACGAGAGTGTTTCTCATCCAAGGGGCTATGATATATAAAGTGGACAACCCGAGGGTTGCCACTAGAGTAATGCGAATATTCCCTTCCTCCTTCACCACTTTGTTGCTCATGCCGATGTTGCATGAGTAACTCCTTCAATATGGCATTTTGTTGCCTAAGGAGTTGTATCTCTGCCTCTCTATCATTAGTCCAGGGTCCGGGATCCCCAACTTGTCCCCCCAATTGGTCAAATATTCTAACTAATCGATTTGAATAGTGTTGGGATATAACCTCTTTCCCTTTATCTGGATTGTGGCGGTAGGTGTTGCGTGTGCTAGGAGTCATAGGTAAAGAAACAAGATGGCTTCTTGTTTGTTTCCCACAGACGATGCCAAATGTTGATGCGTGTAAAAGTATAGCACCACAATAAAGTGTTCTAGTCTAAGTCCTTAGTTGTCTCAATACTCCAAATCTATGGTAAATCACGCACGTATACCCACGTTCTACGAAACCTGCAATCAGAACAAGAGCGGAGGGGCTATGTTCCCCGAAGAGGCTCCAACACTTAAGTCAGAATTTATGATAGGAAGAAAATTGAGAGTAAAATGAGATCTTGAATTAGTAGAGTATGGAATAGAGTGAATGAAATTGAATCTCTTGTTTTACTTTCCAAATTACTATTTATACTTTTCCAGGATAGATTTGAATAGTTCATAGACTTAAGAATAATTATTGAGCCCATGAAGGCCTGGAATGTATTGAATATCTTCATGGCTAATTTTAAATAAAAATTGCCAAAATATCTTCCCATATGTTGACAGCTTTGACTAACTGACCACGTGTCTGCAAATTATTGGATGGTATTTTTTTGGTATCATCAACTACCATTTTTTTAATGGTAAATTATAAGGAATTCTAAACTTTGTAGTTTTGCTAATATTTGGATAACTTCTGTGGTTTGTAAACATATAATATGCCTCTATAGTTTGGAGTAAAGTGAAATCGTTAAATATTCCATTAAGTAACTTTTAATAGGTTGAATTTTTTTGATTTAAAGAATTATTTTAGTCATTTTAAGGCCGTAACAAGGTTACTTATGTATTATAATACCTCTCCTTTCCAACAAAAGGGGTTTAGGATGGTGGATGGATAGTATGCTTAGAGATATTTTTTACTTTTTATACAAGTCTGTTAGATATTTAAATTTTCATCTATTTTGCATAAAAATTTAAATCACAAGAGAGAAAATTGTAAATTTGCACACTAAGAAAACTTGGACATTAATGGTTAACTAAACCATAAGAAATTCCTTATAATTTATCAATTTTTAGCACAGATATGTATATGAGGGGATTTAGTTTTTTTTTAATGGTAAACTTATGGATTTACTTGACTCGACGGTGATTAGCATATCATAATGATACATTTCAAGATAACCTTTCACGTAGGCAATTGCATTTTAGTTACTTATCTTGTAGTTAGAGCTCTAAATGGGTCGAATTCGAATTGGATCTGGCATATCTAGATTCGAATTTGATTAATATAATCAAATTAGGATATGGATCTAAATATGAATCTCTGACGGGTCTACACAAGTAGATCCATACCCGGATCCATCGGGTTTTGTTGGATCTGGATTCGAATCCATGTCTTAATATTCTTTTTATAACTTTTATATAGAACTATTACAACTTATCGAATTTTCTATTTTTTTAAAATTATGAAAAAGGATTTAGTTTATAATTAATACTTATGCATGTATTCTACATTAAATATAAATTATATGGGCAATTTACACAATATATATGTGTGTGTATATATAGACACATATAAAATAATATTAATATACAATAATTTTATTATATAATAAATATTTTAATCGGATTCAAATCTTAATCGGGTCGAAACACCAAGATTCAAATCTGACCCATCTAGAGCTTATTATAATAGCTAAACAGTGCATATTGAATTTGGGTAATCAAAATTTGTCATACATTCGGATTCGAATAAACTGTCCCGATCTAGATCCAACCATTGACGGCATACTTGTAGTTGACATATCTTTGAGAAAAAAGTTAAGGGAATTTTTCAAAGAAAAAGAATAAGAAGAAAAGAATATGGGCATGCGGCTTTATCAAGATTAGGATAAAAAGGAAAAAATAACATTTAATTTTCCTCTTTTGCTACAATATATAATCATCATTTGACTAGAAACACAAGACTTCCATTATTGGACCAGTATGTGTTATAGTACAATACTCCTCCGTTTTATTTTTTTTCCTCTCTCATTTTGAATAATTTTTTTGTGACAAATTAATTTTTTTTTTAGAAATTCAAAAAAGTATCAAATGATTCTTTTCAAATTTTGGCCTTAGTACCATATTGATATTGATTGGGAGATTATGATGTTGTTGAGAAATGTTAATATAAATGGGTCATGCAGTCAGATTTTAATTTTTTTATAAATTTATATAATTTAATAATTTTTTTTACACTCATTTAAAAGGATAATTAAAATAAACTAAGACTAATTTGCTAAACGGGTGCAGTTGACTTAGGGTGTGTTTAATAAGACAAATTAATGCTTAAAATGAATACATTAAGAGATTTGTTATTTTTATCATGTTTGATAAATAAAATCTTATCCACTTAAAATTTTAAGTAGTGCTAAAATTGTATAACAAAAAATCTTATCCACTTAAAATTTTAAGTAGTGCTAAAATTGTTTAACAAAGTTTCAGAGATACAGTTATAACTTAACGCTTAATGCAAAACATGCTCAGCAGATAAACTTTAATGATTTTAATGCATGTTCTAAGATTGTTTGTGAAACCCAGTATTTTAATAGCCTTGTTCTTTGATTTTAATTGATTTAAAATATTTTTCATATTATTTTTAGTCATAAGGTACTTCAACTTATTCGTTTTTCAATTCGGCAAATTTTTCGATTTACGCGATTTTGGTACTGGCGGGTAAACGGGTCAAAAGTTGGATTAAGTGTAATTAGTGCATTGTGGTGTGTGAGTGTTGTAAGATGGCTGATTTATAATGTTAATTTAGTAGCAAAAAAATTAGTTTATACTCTTACTAAAGTCTCATAATTCTTGGAGACTATTCGGTCAACATAGCCTATTCTCTTATTCACATCTAGATGTCTATAAGAGACTTGACTAAATCTTGTTATTTCTTCTCCATTTTCTTCTAGCTGCTGGCCGAACTCTCTTCCTCCATTTTTCCCAAAAAAATTTTCTTGGATTTCAAGTAGAAATCACTTGGAAGGTAAGATTTTATGTATTTTAGCATTTATAGCTTATGGGCTTTATGATTCAAGCTTTAATTTCAAGTTTTGTAGGATTCTTAGGGCTGAAAATAAACCCTCTTTGCAGCCTTATATATGTTGATTTATGTATGTTATGGGTTGTTCTTAGTGTTTTGGAGGTTGGGAAGTGATTGGGGTTGATTTTTAACAACTTAATCCATGGTTAGATTACAAATTTTAAGATTATGAGTTAGGGTTTTGTCTTCCATATGTGGCCTAGAGTGTTATGCTATGAATGCTTATGTCTATGCACATAATGATGTTTTAAGAGTGTTTTAAGGTTAGTTTGGATAGGAATTGAGACTTGAAACCAAGTGGAATTGATTTCCCTTCATTTTGTAAGTAAGCGGAAGTTTGGCGCAATTAGGATAATTTGGATAATTGGTTATGTTTAAAGGGTCTTTAATGATCTTTTGATGGTTTTAGGTGTTTTCCATTGTTGTGGAATGCTATTGATATAGTCCCGGCTATAGAAGTTAAAGAATATTTAGGGATTTTGTTGGTTGAATATGTACACATTTGAGTTGGGTTGTAACCAAGGTCCCTTGAATACCTTGGAAATGGATTTTGTTGGTTGGTTGAATATGTTGTTTTGAGTTGGGTTGTAACCAAGGTCCCTTGAATACCTTGGAATTGGATTTTATTGGCAGGGAGGATAGCCTAATTATAGCCTAGGGAGAGGCAAAGTTTTTCGATTTTTTCTGGAAAACTGAGCTTATTATCTCCTAATCTAGCTGTAATACGAATTTGAGGGATTAACTAAGTGTTTTGACTGGGGTTTTAGCTTGTTGAAGTTGGTCAGAAATTGTGAAAAGGTCATTTTTGACCAAAGAGCTTTTGGTGTCGTTTTCTATCGTTTCGCGTAGTTTTCGCTTCCCTAGTCATTCTTTAACTTCTACATCTCTTCTAAGAGTCCTCTTATATCTGTTTTAGGTACCACGCCATCTACCGCCGACGATCGCGTTCAGTGATCATTGTACAGTTTTGCTTTGATAGGTGGGTAACATAGACCCTCTTCCACTTGTATTTTGTTTAACGACTTTCGAAATATGTTTGGATGGATTTTAAAATGTGTATGATGTTTGGAACTGCACTTTTACCAAGTTTTGGAATTATTACATATGAAATCGGGACCAAGCTATTTTATGTTAATCAAATGAGACTTTAAGATAAATTCATGCTATTCTTTATATTATACTATAGATTGGAACTGTATTGGATTTTCGCTATATGTAGGTCATTATGAAATGATTTATAAAGATACAATATGCTATTTTATTATATTCTGGATTTGAAACTGTACTTGGATTTATTCGCTATGCTTTAGCATACTATGTTTTGAAATGATTGGATCTTTTTGGCTATGTTTTGGACATGCCTGACGTTTAAATGGCATGAGACATTTTAGAAACTACTTATGATTATGGTTTATTGACATTTAAATGGCATGAGACATTTTAGAAACTGCTTCATGACTATGGTTATTTTACAAAAAATGTTATTATCTTTATGTTTTCTTTTTATCGAAATGCTTGGCCCCATTTGAAGAGTTTTTATGATATCCACTGAGCTAGTTATGCTCACCCCACGTGATTTATAATTTTTCAGATTAGGTGCTCGTTTTGACTCTCCACCGCGTTAGCAGCTTCTAGTGGGCTAGTTCCACATTCTTGGTAGGACTTTGAAAATAATGAATCATAAAGCCCTCTTTTGTTTAATCTGGGGTCTCTTATTAGATCAATAATAGTTTTGTATTGACAAAATTACTTTGTTTTTGTTGTAGCATCTTTTGTACTAAGAAAGAATTTTGTAATTCGTATTTTTGTGTAAAAATGAACTTATTCGGTTTTATAGTTAAGAAATGGTTTGATGGTTCTATTATATTGCGGTTAAGTTTGTTGCTCTGTTCGTTTGTGCCTTGCGCTTTGGACCGGTGTGCCATTAGCGCGGCGTGTTACGGTCCCGTTTTTGGGGCGTGACATTGTTCCTATCCATTCCCTTTTGTTTCTCCAACTAAACAACTTATTCCTTCACATAGTCTCTCCTATAACGATATTCATGATCCCTTCCTTTCCAAATCCTTCCATATCTTGCACTTTAAATCCCCCTTATACACTTCGACTCTCTCTTCCTAAATCACTATCGGGAGTTTTCTATCACTACAAAAGTGCCAGTTCTTTTGTTTTCCAGTTAGATAGGGTATTGCTCCAAGGATTGCTGCTGGTTAATTCAAGAAATCCAGTCTTCATATTGCTATATTTTTTTTTTGAGTTATTATCCATTTTTATCAAGGTATTAGCTTGATGCCCTTCTTGGATTTTTTTTTTTTTCTATTGACGTTTATGAACTTTTTGTTGGTTATTATTATTATTATTTATTTTTTTCAGTTTTAATTTGCTTGCATATTTTTACAAAGAAATTTATAGCCCCAAATCAATTAATCAATCAAATAACAAAACCCACAAGAAAAAAAATAGAGTAAAGCATAATTTTTATTCTCAAAACTTTGGTAGATTGATATCACATACAAGTTTGAACTAGAAAGTGATGTTGGGGATCTGGTAAATGTTGGGGTTATATGTTCCCTTAAGCAGGTAAATTTGAACTAGCTGCTTCATGCAAGGTTAAATCATTTGTACTTTGTTGAAAATTTGTTCACTTGTTGAACCAAGCATGTAATCATTCTATGTTCGTATCTTAGTCTACCTGGTTAAATTGAAATTTGAAATTGAGCACTGTTGCTTCCAGAATGGTTGATATTGTGGTCCCGAGAAAGAGATATTTGAGAGATATATATGTGGAAGGAAACGAAAAGGGAAGACTAGATTTATTGTTTGGAAAGGGCTCAGGAAGGGAAGGAAAAAGATTTTTCTGTATAAAAACAAGGTGTATTGGACAATTTCAGAAAAATTCATTTGCAGTTCTTCCATTTATCTAGTTTTGAGCTGCAATGAAAATTGTTTACAGGTGTATGCTATCTCTCCATCTCTTTCTCTTTCCCCTGTCCAAGTTAATTGCAACAAGAGGACCTAGCCCTTCATATACCTCTTCGTCATTTCTTTCTATCAACTTGAACACAGGCTTATAGATACCGCTATGAGCATTCCATATTTTTTAGTTGGAACCCAACCCTTCATATTCCTCTTCTAGCAACTTGAACACAGGCTGAAAGATGCTCTTCATTCAATATTTTTTAGTTTTTGTGTTCATACAAACTCAATTGAGTCCAATGATAACTTAATTATTGTGTGTTTAATGTGATAATCATTATATTTTCTTGAATTAGATTCTTCTTGTGGTTGCATGCTATTCTTCATCAATATAGTACTATTTATATAATGGAGACATGGGGCCGCATAGTTGACCATATGGTTCACGTAGGGTAACCTGGACATATACAAGAATCTCAAATTACAATTTTTTTTAATAGAATTTTGTATCTTTGGAACCAATAGTTCAGTTAAGGATGTAATAGACAATTTATTTATGATATAAGAACTATATCTTTGAGTGAAGATCAAAAGGCAAGGCATCAGTAGCAAGACATGTTTCTGCAGATAATAATAGAGTGAATTAAATAAAAGATATATATAACTTTTATATCATTTTTTGGAAATAATTTGTTAATTATTTAATATTTAATCATTTTGTTTCTTTTGAATCTTATATGATCTTTGTTCTAATTAAATTTTATATGATATGTAGGGATGAAACCTTTACATACTGATAAGTTTACTAGGGCTAATTGGAAAGATCCTAATTTGTGAAGCGGTTTATATAATTATGCGTGGAGGAATCTAAGTCTAAAAATTATAGTGGGAGTAGTTTAAAAAAAAAGAATGTTGGGAAAGAATTAGGCTAGTTTTAAAAGAGAAAAAAATGGGTAATTTTGAACAAAAACAGATGAAGAATGAATGGGATTATTTAAAGACAAAATACACAATTTGGAAAAGGATGACAAGTATTACCGGGAATAGTCATTATGATCCAATAACCAATACCATAAACTGGAGCTCAGAGCAATGGGATGATTACATACCAGTTAACTATTTTTAAGTGTTATTCGAGTTAACTAAAATTACTAACCTATATCTGATTATAATTAAATATTTTATTACGATGTTACAGAAAAATCTTAAAGCACAACAATTTCGTTACAAGTCATTGGAATATCAAAACGAGATGAAAGCAATGTTTGATGGAGTCATAGAAACCGGTAAAGATGTATGGGGTCCATCTAAGGAAGGAATGCCAGAGGATGGTGTCGAAACTTGTGGGGAGACATATATCAATCTTGAATTAGAAAATCTTGAAATACTCTCCTCATCAACTAACAAATCAAAATCAAAACATGAAAATAAGCGTGAAGGCAAGCGTCCAAAGCAAAGTAGCAGTGAAAATTTTGGAGATTTTGATAATGAATTGGCTTTTGTTCTCAAGACATTGGAAAAATCAGATGGACCAAGTATTGAAGATTGTAACAAAATTTTAAATGAGATGTCTTTAGGAGAGGATGATCCACTATATCTTGCTGCTGCTACGTGTATTTTTTGTGAAAGTAAGGCGTATAGAGAACAATGGATTCAATTTGCAGCAAAATCTGAACTAGCTAAATTAGGTTGGATTTCAATGAATGCAAAAAAGTTAGGCCTATTTTAAATTGTAGGATGTTTCATCTTTAAAGTTTCAATTTTGTTTAGATGACTATTTCCTGATAATTTAGTATTTTTTTGAATAACAACATTTTATATTGGTTTAGAAAAGTTATTGTTGTTTTGCATTTTTTTTCCTAAGGCATTATGGTGAAAATTTTAATGATTTTTTTTGAATAATTTTTGTAACATGTATTTAATCTCAATTTTTGCAGATGTTAAGTGAGGAGCAAAAACATATTCTAATAATTGTGTTAATAATACTAATAATGAAAAGAATGAAATTAAGACGTATCGGAAGAAGACTCGATACAAATTCTATATTGAGAGGGTATGATTATGCGAATGAAATTCTTGACGGACATTCTTCACATTGTATAGAAATTTTACAAATGAGAGAAGAGAAAGAAGTATTCTTGAATTTATGCCTTCACTTTTGAAATAGAGGTTGGCTAGAAAATAATCGTTTTATTTTTGTTGAAGAAAAGGTAGCAATGTTCCTCACGAGTATGGGTCAACATCATACAAATTGTGTAATTAAGAGGAGATACAATCATTCAACTCAAACAGCGCATAAGTATTTCTATGAAGTGGTACAAGCTATGTTGAATTTTTCTAAGGAGATGATTGTCTCAAATTGTAATGGAAATAATAATCCAAGTCAACAACAATGAAGACTTCTACAAATATTTCAGGTATTAATATTAATTTTATTTAAATTAAAATTGATTAAATTAGGTTGCTAATTCTAGTGTTTTTGTTATCTTTCAAAAGGATGCATTAGGTGCATTAGATGGAACTCTTATACCTGCGGTTATACCTTTGAATGAACAAATACCATATCGAGTAAGAGGAAAAGGAAAGTGCATGCAAAATGTACTTGTTATTTGCAACTTCAATATGATCTCTTTTACCTTCGTGTTGGCGGGTTGGGAAGGAGTGGCACATGATTCAAGAGTTTTAGCAGAAGCAATAAGAGATCCAACATACAATTTTTCAATTCCTCCGCCAGGTTCACTGCGTTTTACATTGTATTTTAAATTTAACGACATATTTTTCTCTCAACATGCTTAAATTTGTTTTGTGCAGATAAATATTATTTGTGTGATGTAGCCTACCCACACACACGTGGATTTATGATACCATATCGAAATATATGATATTGGTTATTTGATTTTCAAAATAATGCTCGTCCAAGAACAAAAGAAGAGCAATTTAATCAAGTACATGCAAGATTGAGAAATGTGATTGAACGTGCTTTTGGAGTTCTAAATACTCATTTCCCGATCCTTAAAACAATGGAACCATATCCATTTCTAACGCAAAAAAATATTGTGATTGCATGTGTTGCCTTACATAATTATTTGCGAAGAACATCTGCAAATGATTTTTGGTTTCAACAATATGTAGATCAAGATGACGCTGTAATAGAAAATGATCAAGAGCTTGAAAATGACTCGACAATCCAAGAATTAGAAGGACGATCTAGACAAGCTGATCAAGTGTTCATACGTAATCTACGTGAACAAATTGCAGATCAACTTTCAAATTCTTAAATTAAATTTAGATATTTAAATTTATTAGTTTATTTTATTTTTTAACAACAAATGTATATCGTACTTTATTTTATTTACTATGTAATTTTATTGTTCTATGCAATTCATTTTGTTAAATAACCACTTTTACTTGTTTATTGTCAATAATATTATTAATTAACTAAATTAAAATATAATTATATTACATATTTAAATAAAAAATTAAAGGAATGGCATAATTGTACAATTTGACTTATTAAGCATTTAGTTACATGTATTTATCAAATAATATTAACAAATTCTGCATTTAGATTCATATATTTAAAATTTTTTCTCATTGCTTAAAATTTATGCATCTTAACTGTTTCAGTATTCAAACTTCAAGCCATTAAGTATTCAAATTTCAAAATTCAAAATTATCAAACAAGACCTTAATTTTGCATACCAGGACCAAGAGAGATTCAGCACCTGTGCATGTGCATGCACATGATTTAAACTCCATTTCTTGCTGATATAAACTTCCCAAAATGTAAGCTGATCAAATTTATCGTACATCACCATATTCTGGTCATAACATAATTTTAAACTGATCAAATTTATAGCGCATCACTATATTCTGGTCATAACATAATTTAGGGAAAATATTTAAATATATTTAATTTTTATTTTTATTTTTATTTATAAATTTTGTATTATAAATTAAATATTATAAACTTTATAAAATTAATTATTTTAATTTATAAAATTTAATTTTAATTAATTTATAAAATTTAATTTTAATTATAAAATTTACAGTTAAAATTTAAAATCGAATTTATACTAATATTTTTCATAATTTAGTCTTTCAGACTCGCAACAATCACGGCATTGCTTTGAATGCTAGCTGCCCCCCTCAGCTCTCCCACAAAAATAAAAAATATTAATTCCATAAAATCTTAATTTCTAGATCCCCTTGACTTTTTTAACATTAGATTTTTCTAAGTTCTTTAGACTTTGAATTCCACTCAAAAACATAGAAAATATATAAAATTATTCCCCATATATATATATAGAAAGACAGTTTTACTCTCTATGACTTTCGATAGTGTGTAATTTTTCTTTATTTTTTTAAAATTTCAATAATATTCTTATAAAAAATTAGATTTTACTTCTTTGAATATTTTATAAAATTATAAAAATTGTCTCCTCAAATATATACCTATATAATTTTGTCTCTCAAAATTTAACTCTTCTGTCCGCCTCTTAGATATCTTACAGACCTCTGAAAAGAATTCGAGTTTGAACCTAAAAAAAGGGATTTTTTTTATTTGGTTTTATATTATTGTTTGGTTTAATTATTTAAGTTTCAAGAAAATAGTTTGTGATTTTTCTGATTAAGGGTACACTTTTTGTGATAAGGGTAAACGAAAATAGCAAAAGCTCCAATATAAACACATTGGATAATATGGTTTGAATAAATGGGAAAACAAATGAAATGTATTAAAAAAAAAAAAATTGGATTCAACCACCTTCAAGCGTGCTAAACGGAATGATAAGAAGATAATCAATGAAAACACGAGATGATGGGATAAAGCTAATGCTTTAAATTGAACAGTTAAATGGCACAAACAATTAATAGAATTAAAATATTAATTAATTTTTACTGGCCTCAGATATGATTTTTAGCTCCGAATTCGAACTACATGTCGAGTACCACGGTATTTCACACTCTACCCCATACAAAATAAATATTTTTTTAGTAGTAAAATTACTTAAGAACGGGCCATTGTCATTTTGAAAATTCTAAGAAAACTTGTTGCAATTGGTAATTGCAGCACAATTTTGAAGAACTATACGCATAATAATAATTTACACAAGAAAATGAGAAAAAGACTTTTAAATTGAAGAGGGACCGAAAAGTCGATGGAATGAGAGATGTTGCTTCATTCATGGCATAACAATTGCTGTTTAGTCCGGATTAGCATTATTTTAATGGATAAAGTGATACATAAAAAAGTATGTAGTGTGAATCTTCTACTCTCTTTCTCACTTAGGAAATGGTTGTACTAACTAATCAAGTAGTTTTGTTTTTTTTTTTTTGGGGAGGGGGAGGGAAACAAAAAGTAATCTTCTCTTTTTCTTTAATTTATGATGAGTTCCGTCTATTTTATTTTTTTTTTTAATATTTTAGTCCATGCAGTACCATTATTCCCATTCATTCACCTTCTTCAAAGGCATTGGGCATCCAAGATATAAAAATTTCTTTACTATTGGGTTAGGATTAGGCACGACTACAGTTTCAGAATCGTTAGTTCTGATTCTATGAAAGCTAGAACAGGAACTGAAATATTGGAAATCGGTTTCGGTTCCGATTCTGGCTAGTTTTCGGATTCTATCCGATTCTGGTCAGGGTTTTGATTTTGAAATTTTTTAAAAATAAATATACATTTTGGATAATACTAAAAATAATAATAAAAGGTAAGATGAGAAACAAAAAAATTATATTTTATTTATATTTCAATTATAGATTTTATAATTTAGAAACAAAAAGTACACTATTACATTATTTATTAAATTATTAAAAATTAAAGTAAAGATATATTTTTGATAATTCATACTAAAAGATAATATAAAGAAAAATTAAATGCATCAATTACATTACCATTCATATATATATATATATATATATATATATATATTTACTTGGTTTCGATTCCAAAAAAATTGATGTGCTTATCTGGAACATCTAGATGTGTATAAGAGACTATGATTAAAACTAGTCTTTGATAATCTGATTCTGACAATTTCTCTAAATAATAAACCTAGTTACGTATAATTTCAAATTTACCTTCAAGATATATACATTAATAATTCACCCAGTGAATGTGACTTTAATTTATTAATTTTTCAAAATAATGAACTTAAATTTAAATGTTTTTATGTGGGAGGTCTGCAAACCTCATTATCAAAATAAAAATTTCCCATTATTATAAAAGAATAGTTAGATTTAGATTATCTTCATTAAACACAAAGTTACACCATAAGGTTTTAAAAGATAAATCTTAATTTATGTGTGGCAAATTTCCCATTATTATAAAAGAATAGTTAGATTTAGATTATCTTCATTAAACACAAAGTTACACCATAAGGTTTTAAAAGATAAATCTTAATTTATGTGTGGCAAATTTCCCATTATTATAAAAGAATAGTTAGATTTAGATTATCTTCATTAAACACAAGCCAGTTACACCATAAAGTTTTAAAAGATAAATCTTAATTTATGTGTGGCGAAGAAAAAAATGTCGTTGACCAATCAAGGCACTTCAAAATTACGGAGTTGGGCATAAATGTACAGATCTCCGCGTAAGAGAAGAGGCTCAACCTCGCAACAAGTGGAACCCACCGACCGAAATCAATCAAAACGATGCCGCTGAACGCGCTTTTGTTTTATTTTCTTTCTCTCAGAAGTCTTTACTATGGGTAAATTTCATTTTAGGCCCTCCAAAATAATTAAAATTACAATTGAGCTAACAAAAATAAAAAGTTTCAGTGTGCCTCTCAAAATAAGAAATAATTTGGTTCAACTCAATTCGACACCACTTTTATTAAATATTTATAAGGTCAAATTGTCAAATTGATTAATAGGACCATAGCACTAGTTTCTGTAAATTAACGCCATTGTAGTGATTTCACTTATTCTTTTTTCACCTTTTGCAATATCAAAAAATGAAAATTTCTACAACTTCTTTACTCAACACTTCACTAATTGGTTTTTCATTTTTTTAATCCTACGAGATATTGTAATGAAAAAAAATACATAAATGTTTGTGATCTATTATTTTATTCATGTTATGCAAATGACACTTAACTACCATTGAATCAAGGATCAAATTAGAAAATAATAATATTTGAAGGGTCAAATTAAAAACCTTTCACTTATTGAAAAGCTCAATTTATATTTTTGAAAACTTGGGGGGGGGGGGCAAAATAAAATCAAACATTAATTTATTCACTAGGCCTTGTTATCATCACAGGATACCCCCACATTCCCATGTGACTCTATGCTGTGTTTGCCACTTTGCCAGCCCACAAATACGCTATCAATTTACTCCACCGACGACTCCATTCTCATTCCCCTATATCATCACCTCTAGCACCAATCCATCTTCCCCTCACACAACCAAGAAAGAAAAGAAGAAAAAACAAAGAAAACAAAGCCATTTCAAATCAAAAGAAGAAGAAAATGGCAAAATTGCTTTATGTGTTGTTTGCACTTTGTGTTCTTCCAGCAATTACTAGTGCTCATAATGACCCCCTTCTTGTAAAAGGGAAGGTCTACTGTGACACTTGCCGTGTTGGCTATGAGACTTCTGCTACCAGATATCTCCCTGGTAAGCCCAGTCCTTACTCACTTACACTCTCTTTTTCACCCTTTTTTTCCCTTCTTGGACAATTGCTGTTTAGATCCTTGCTTTTCTGTTTCTGGGGTGCTCTTTTTTAGTGTAAATTTTGTGCTTTTTTTATAGATCTCGTGGATGAATCCATTTATGATGTAATGTGCATGTGGATCTGAATGTTTTAGTGATATTGGCTATTGGGTTTTGTTGGTTTTGAAAGTTTGGCCTAAAAAAATGGAGTCTTGATGATGATGATAATATTATAAAATACCATTTTTTCACATGAGCCTGTTTGGTAGGTACAGAGTTTGTCGAACTGGAATCTTGAAACTCTGAATGTTTGGAAAGAATTTTTATGCTATGTTTGGATTAAGTAAGTTGTCATTTGTGTTCCAAATGCTCTCCAAATAAACACTGCTTAGGATTCTTTACTTTGGAGGTTTAACTCATTTTAGATCCACAATATGTTGTGGCAACCCCTTCAATGATCAACACAAAATCAGCCATTTTTTTTGAGCCAGTAAACTTTTAGCAGTAGTACATTTTATCTTCGTATAACCATTTTACAATAACCATTTGTTAAAACAACCCCCCACTTGCCAAAATTTTATTATATCTCCAACTCTTGATCGAATTTCCTTTTTTTTTTTTTTTGTGAAATTAGTGACACGTCGATGATCATCTCAATTTGTCTTTTGAATTTGTGGTCTTGTATGGCTATATTGTTTATCTTTGCAATTTCAATTCTTGTTCAGGTTGACAATGCAAATGTTTTTACTAGTAATGGTAGGATGGTTTGCCATAGTATAATATGTGAGATCTTCAAAATTTGGCTCTTGATTTATGCAAACTCAATTGTTGTTCAGGTTAACCAACGCAGAAATTATGAAAATATGATGTATGCTAATTTTACTTGGCAGGTTGCACCGTGAAACTTGTGTGCACAAATCACACAATCGCAATGAAGTCACATACACCAAACAGGCTGTGACTGGTTCTAACGGAGAATACAAAATGTTGGTGGATCGCGATGCCGGTGATGATATTTGTGAAGTGATCCCAGTCAAGAGCTCGGACCCTTCATGTGCCACTCCAAATGCCGGTCGCGACCGTGCCCGCGTGTGCATCACCCGCAACAATGGCATGGTCTCCAATGTCCGTTTTGCCAATAACTTGGGCTACCTCCTCAATGCTCCTTTGGCTCGCTGCCCACAAATCCTCCAGCAGTATCTGGATACCGAGTCTTCTGTTTGAAGGGACAATTTGTTACTCCATTAATTAGTCTTTTTACTACCATCTATCTTAGTAGGACTGATGATGATTTGTGATAATATATGATGCTTTTGGCATCTATAGAATTTGTGTTTCATTGTTTCTGAGTTTAATGATGGTGTTTTTGTATTGCTAAACTCTACTACAATTGACTTAATATTTCGTTAAGTGGGCAGTTCATTGTGGCTTCCATAGTCATTTTGTAGCTGAATGTGTCAGCACCAATTTTCCACCTCTTATTGAACTGTTCAAATAAATGATGAATTCTGCCAAATCATTTGGATTGTGTTTGGATGGTTGGATGTAAATTGAAAGAAGTATTTGAAATAAATAAATTTGAATTGAGTAGATTAGAAATGATATAAAATTTGGTAAATTATTATATTTTTATTTGTTGGTAGATTTTAAATGTATAATTAAATCAATTAATTTGTTTGAATAATTTAATATAGATTAAAATTGCAAATCACATTTATCTAAATCTTTCCATGTAAGCACAATTCATCCGAACACAATGCTGAAGTATTTGTGTTGAACCATTACTTCTGGCCGGGACAAACACATTTTGTAAAAGTGCAGAATCTTATTTCGCTAACCCTCTATTCTTCATCATCATAAAATCTTTTTTTTTTTTTTTTTAATACATTTTCTTGTTTTATTTTGTCAACACATTTGCCTTAACAACTGGTGGGATTGTTGAAGTATGATGATCCAAGCATTTTCGTGACGTGGTTAGCCTGATTTGACAAAGCCAAGCATTATCTAGTGATATTCTTGATAAAATGGATTAGGATTATCTGTAACTGTTTTAATTGAAAATTCCTATTAATGAGAGTGAACCATTATCATGATTCATGATAGTTCACTGATTTTAGGAAAAAGTGATAATCATCTAAATTATGCATCACGCCATCATGGTATGCACATTTTCTAGCTAAGCAATATGTTGAATAATTCCGCAAAAAATATTGGCTTACTAACTTATTGAAAAGTACTTGTATTAATACTCGTTTTTGTTACTGGCACTTCATCCTTCTTTCATTTTGTAGTAGTTGACAATATAGGCTTACATAAAGCTTTTTAAATTTAATGGGATATTTTTTTTCCCTTTTATGAAAGATCCACCTCTTCCTTATTTTTAGTAACTCGAATTACTTATGATCAATACATTATACCAAAACCGATTTACTACGTAAATTACACTCACCATCTCAAGTTTCTCTTTCAAAAGTAAATAGAAACAATAAGCAATTAGCTTTATAGTCTTCCAATAATAGATAAACAATTCATACTTACTATTCAAATTATTTTAATATTTTTTTGTCCCAAACTGTTTGATTAATTTTTACACCAACAAAAAATTTACATTATTCGTGTTTCAACATATATATATAAAAAAATACATTTTGAATATAAACATTTATTCACTGAATAATATTTTTTTTTATTCGAGATAATATTTAAAGAAACATAATAATGTATATAAACATAATATTTACCAAGTTTCCAGCATATATAAACATATTTTTTTTATGACTTATGAGTTATAGAAGTAAGAAGTGTAATATTATCTCGCTACGATATTTAAATAGTATACATAGTGCCAATAACAAAAAGGGAAATGTCTAGTATTAGTATCCTTTATTGAATATGCTTTGTAACATTGTATTATCGTATTAACAATTTATTAGAACTGAAATCCATTAATCCATAACTGTGCAGATGCATTAAGATAACAAACAACGCCTTTATCAAAAAAGAATAAGGAGATAGATTAGTTCGTATTCGAAAATTAAAATCGTAATAGGAATCATAAATTTTATTATCGGTATAAATTTATATTATTCTCTTTTATTTGTTTGGTTGAATAAGAAATGAGTTTCATTATATTGATAAGTTAATCAATGTGAAAATCAAGTCACAAGTAGCGGATGAAAGTAAGTATTTTTTACTACTTTCATTCCCATAAAATGATTTTCATATTTGATTAACCAAATAACATCTATAAATATCATTAATTTTGATTTTCATTCCTTTCGTTCGTACCCATAAATCGAACACTTCTTGGGAAAGCCTACCAAAATTACGGCATCAAAATTGGAGTTTGCAATTATCCATTTCTCTTAGACGCGTTTATTACTTGTACATGTGTGCTCTTAATTTAGTGAACTCCAATCTATGCAACCATAATTTGTTCGTAGTACCTAAAAAGGAGTCTTGAGATATTGTCATCAAAGTGATTAATAGATAATTCTCAGTAGTAAAAGGTTATCATATTTTTTTCCAATGTGAATCCTAATTTTCTTTTTCCTTAACATCTGATCAAGAATTGCAATTACTCTTTTATATTTATCAATTTTCACTTTTGATGAATAAGAATACATTCAGGGTAAGGAATAAAAAAAAATTTAGAGAGAGAAAACATGTCTGAATTTTATTAGTAGATATTAGTTATATTTCTTGAAAGATGTGCCCCTATATATACATGTGACTTAGGGGTTAGAGCTCCTATTTGCGAGTCTATTTATATTTTTGCCCTTAATGAGCTTCTTTATATAAGCACTCATCTATAAGGGCTTGTCTATATATCATCAATAGCGACTTTTGCTAATTCTTCGGCGATAGGTCGAAGGAGGAGCCGAACTCAAGTTAGTCTTCATCGAAACCCATCAGCCCCAGCAATAAGCTGATAACTCTTGAACAAACCAATGGTTGATCGCCTTAAAGTTCTGCATCTTTACTAGATCAATGCATTGCGACTATTCCCGCCTTCTCGTTCGAATCTTTTGCATCAATTGTTCAATATTTGAATTTTGAAATTATTGTCACTTGCTATGCTTTCACGTGTCATTACCTAACTGTCTCCTTCTTCACGCCTTTTCATCTCCTTCCAAAAACTTTTTGAACACCCCTTCAACTCCTTCACATTAATTATACCTTATTACACCTCTTCACTTGCACCCTTCCATTTCCTTTTTTGCTTTCATATTTGCTCTCTCACTTACCATCTCTACCTTTTACCAGTTTTGCAATTTTTACTTGTCAGTGCTAAATTTTTAACAAAACTTCTCCAGAAACTCCTAAAAACTCTCCCAAAAACTATACCAATCTTCTCTGTTACCTTCAAATCTCTAAGTAACAAAACTCACAACAATGGCATCTTAGGGTCAATCTGGTAACGTCTCTAGCACTTCTGGCAACTCTAACCAATCTGGTCATCCTGCATGTAAGTCTTCTTCCTCCTTGTCTGTTGAACATGAGATTCCCTAACCCCAATTCATCTTTTCGGTCAAAATAGAGGCCTCTAGAATTAGACATTATGACCTCTCTAAGATTCATAGGACTTATAATATCCCAAATTCCATTGCTTTAGTATGCCCGAACCCACAGGGTCAAGCCCACCAACCACTACAGGGATTCTTCTCTATCTATGAAGAATAGCTAATAGCTGGTCTTCGGCTTCCTCTACCTTTGGTATTCACAAAATTGGCTAATTTCCAGAACATAAGCTCTTCTCAATTCAACCCGAACGCTATTAGACTGGTAGTAGGTTATAGTATTATATGCAAATACTTAGAGGTTCGTCCTACCCATCGGGGGTTTCGAGCATTCTACAAACTAACCATTAGCCGAGAGCCAAGATTTTTTTACTTAATGATCCTCTATCCCAATATAATTGTCACATTGGGCATTTGCACAAATTTTTAAATAATTATAAATTTCTGTCAAATGTCCATAAATGCACTTTATTAAGTTGAATTGACTTGACAACATTAAATGACAAATATATAAAATTAGAAAGATTTAATAGGAAAGAGAGAGGAGAGAGAAGATAGAAAAGAAAGATGATGAATTGATTATTGGGGCCTATTGGTTATTGAAGTTTTAAATATTTCGAATGTTTTGAAGGATAAATTTGAAATTTCATAAAGTAAGTCATCCATTTTAAGTAATGTGACATTTTTATTGGACCATCCCAAAATAGGCAGTGTGACAGTATAAACGGGATAGAGGGAGTATTTCTTAACCCGAACCGATCGTAGAGGTCTGGTAGAAGATTATCTAATATTTATTCAAAGATGGAAAAATACCTTTTTTTTTACAAAACAAGAAGATATGATTATGATCCAACCTGAGTGGCAACTAGAGGTTCAATCCCCTAGTCTAATACAGTTCCTTCTATATCCGAAACCACCTAAGCGGAAGTAGTAGCCCTAGACAACTCTAACTTGTTATCACCTAAGCCGAAGTAGTAGCCCTAGACAACTTTAACCTTGTTATCGATTTTGATAAAAAGAAATTTTTATTCGAAGAGTTTCTTTCCTAGACTCGGCTCATGGTATCATCGGATCCTCCCGAAAGCTACGACCCACATAAAACTCTGATACCTTTGAGTATTGTTTTCTAATTTTACCCAACTCTATTTTTATCCATTTCTTCTTTATGCAGGTCGAACTCTCGGCCAATTGGTTCGGGCACAAAAAATTAAGTTAGCCAAGGAAAAGGTAACCATTTTTGGACCTGAAGAACCAAACAATACTCCCATCAGCATAACTTCTTTAGCAGCAGTAGACCCCACAATCTACCAACCAATCACTGTTGAAGGAGTAGCCATATCCACAACTGTTTGGTCTCCCAAGTCCACACCATTTGATTCTGCTATCATAGAAGACGACCCCTAGATCAACCATTTCAGGAGCCGATCTAAGTATTTGATGAAGAGGTGGTACCAGTACAACTATTGTCGGCTCATCCAAGCCCAACTCCAAGAACTTCACCTAAGAGAAAAACCACTTCTCCTACTCTGGCCAGGAAGCAAGCGAATACCACTTCTACTCTTAGCCCAACCACTCAAAAAATTGTGGTCAGCACTTTTAAAGTTGGCCGACTTTTACTAATTGCTACTACGGGTAAAAAGTCTCATCAATTAACAATTATCACCTCATCTCTCCCTCTAATCCGATTTCCCTCTACGATCTTGACAGCAATAGGTGGGTCATTCTGTACTTGGTATTACAAACCAAGAGCTTTTTGTGTCCCAAAAAATAACCAAGTTATTGAATGACGTGCAGTCACAGAATCTCGATCATGAATACCTGAGGAGGAAGCAGTAACAAGTGGCTATCAAAGCCTACCTTGGACTCGAAGGTCGATCGGATAGCTTGAAGGTCCTAAGGGACGAGAAAAGTTTTCTCTCTAGTTGGTTGTTTGATAACAATGCTCAGTCTCAATTCCCTGGAATAGCTCATCATATGATCAACTTCGGCTTTCCTCTGCATGACATGGCTTATGTCGAAAGCTGTAGGCTTGAAGAGAGCATGGACAATGCAACTTAAGCTTTTGTCACAGTAAATACTCAGTGACTTTCCCTTAAATTTATTTTATATGACTTGATATTAAATAAGATTGCATTCTTTTTATGTGTTTAGCTTGGGCCTCATCTCCACAATATAAAGTGTTTATCTACGAAGTTGTCTAACAAAAACACTCATCTTGAAGTCAAACTCCTTTAGTTCGAGAAGAGCAAAGCCCTTTGGCCCTTTCAAGGTTGGAGAAAGAGCTGGAAATAAATAAAAACAAAGCCTTGGCCGATCTGCAAACTCGACTTGCTAATGAGGCTCAGAATCTAGCCAACTTAGAGAGCACACATTTTGCTCAGAAGGCCATTCTAAACAAAAAGATAGAGGAGCAAGCTGATAAGGTTAGATTGAATACCTACAAAAGGGAGTTGGCCTTGGCTTAGATAGAGATTGAACAATTGAAGGCCGAAGCCTTCTCCAACCAATTGTCCAGGGTCAACTTTTTCCTGAACTCTGAGGATTTCCATAAGGATCTTAGCAAGTTCAGCAGCGTTGCCATGAAGATGGGGTACACAATCTCCATGGATAACGTCCTAGAAGAATTCCCTGTGGTGGACTTAGTTGTATCCTCCAACCCTTACTATAACAAGGAAGCCACGAGAGAGCTCATCAATGAAATGAGCCTCTTATTCAGTACTCCTCGCTTGGCCACAGTTCTTCTAGATTCAAACGGGGTTCTAAACTTGGAAAGGCTTTAAAAGATTCAACTATGCTCGAAGTCAATGTTGAAAATGAGTTAGATTGAGCCTACACAAGCCGAGCAAAGTTGAACCCACTACAAATACTTGGTACGATTCATAGTACAGGTTTTAGAATCCTTTTTAATAGCTTAGGTTGGCTTTGCTGACCATAATTTTGTACTTGACGAATTTTATAAATGAAATTAACATTTTGCAATCAATCGTCTCAACATCATTTTTTTTCTTGATTCAAGCCACTTGAGAACATCGGTAGGCTACAGATTCTTTCGGGCATCCGAGCGCATCACGGAAGGCCTTTTGCCTCATGATAATCATTTGTCATCATCTCTTTTTCATTTTTTAATTTCCAGATCCAAGCTACTTGAGCACATCGGTAGGCTATGGATCCCTTTGGGTTTTCGAATGCATCCTGTAAGGCCTTTTGCCTCAAGATTATCATTTTTTGCCATCTCTTTTCAATTTTTTTTTCTTCTTGATCTGAGCCACTTGAGCACATTGACAGGATACGGATCCCTTCGAGCATCTGAACGCATCGCATAAGGCATTTTGCCTTATGATCATCATTTTTTATCATCTCTTTTTCAAATATTTTTTCTTGATTCGGGCCACTTGAGCACTTTGGTAGGTTACGGATCCATTTGAGCATTCAAATGCATTCACGTGTAAGGAATCTTGCCTCAAATGAAGATTATATGTTGATAAATAAACATTTTATTGACATTATGTAATTCAACCTTTACTTACATTATCAACCTAGATAATATTTTCTAAGATGTATAACATTCAACATTCATGATATGTTGTGACCATGTTGATTGGCCAACTTTTAGTATCTCAATCTGTGAGTTTTTACAACTTTGTATGTGTTGAACCCCAGTTATGTTAATTATGTTTTGATGATGACCAAATCACACTAATGGTTTGAAAACAAGTGTGCAGAAAAATAGGTAGGTTCGAACGAAAATGATCGTCCGAACAAAACAACCAGAAGACTCCATGGACACAAATGACTGTCTAAAATACAGAGCTTCGGACGATGGTAATCGTTCGACACAAAGAATTTGAAGCAAGGCTCGAACGAAGAACAGCGTCCGATCATATTTCTAGAAGATTTTGCTTCGATCGGACACATGTTCGGATGCATCCTCGGACGTTCGAACGCTTATATTATCCTCAGAGAACGGACGCAGCGTCGGACGCAGGGTTTAGCAGCTGCCGTCCGAACGGTCCAATGGCTAGTTCGTTCGGATGCACACTTGCTGCATCGACCGTCCGAAAGGACCAACGGCTAGTTTTCCAGTAAACAGAAAATAGCCGTTGGAAAGTTGTTGGAAGCAGATTTTGGGCAACTATAAATACCCCTAAGCCTGAATTAAAGAAATAGGACTTCTACATTGATTACAAATAATACTTGAGCTATTTGGGAGAAATAGTGGGTACAAGTGTTGTAAAAGTGTAGGTAGTTTTGTGAAAAGAGCTTAGAAGTGTAAGAGTTCTTCAAGTGTAAGAGTGGAGAGATAACAATTGTAACAAAGGGAGGTTGTGAGTGTAAAACTCTTGGCTCAACTAAAGGAAATTAGTGTGAGCAAGAGTGATCCTCATTTGTGTACAAGAGGTTATTGTCTCACCTACTTTGAAGAGACTTTTAGTTGCTAAACTTCAAGTTGAGAACTTGGTAGTTGCCTTGTAAGAAACTCTTTGTAGTTGTAAGCTCCAAGCTTGGGAGTTTGGTTTGATTCTCTTAATCTCAATATTCTTATTTGATCTTTAAGGTTAAATTATTGAATATCTATTGTATTCATTTGTGCTTAAGTTTTTATTTGGTGCATAAAATTTGAATATCTATTAAGTACATAAAAATGTTTGTTTTAGATACAACCTAATTCACCCCCCTCGTAGGTTGCCCTTTGGGACCAACAGTATGGTCCTTCCTAATTCAGATCTAACTTGTTTATTCTTTCTGTTTGATTGACTCGTTCTTTCTTAAAACCAAATCTCTTGGTTTAAAATATTTTTGTTAAACCCTAGTATTATAATGTTTAGCCATTTATTTTTTGTATTTTTCTTCCTTCACAGAAGCTATTAACCTTCATTTCTCCAATAAGCCCAAATCAATTCTCAATTCTTCATCATTATTAATTTGATAATGTTATTGTGTTCAGACAGTTGGTATTCCAACTAGACCTCTACTGGTATGATTGTTTCAACTCCATACACCAAAATGACTGGGGAAAAACCATTAGCTAATCTGGGTGTAGTTCTATAAAACTATAACACATTAGGCAACTCTTTAACCCATCGACCTTTAGCTCGATCCAATCTTGCCTTTAATCCAGCTATGATTGTTCGATTAGTGACTTATGGTTAGCCATTAGCTTGAGGATGCCCAACCAAAGTAGTGCGCAGAATAATGCCTAACCCTTTGTAGAAGCTTTTAAAGGGTCTCCCATGAATTGAGTACCATTATCTGAGATTAAAGTATAAGGAATACCAAACCTACAAATGATGTTTTTTCAGAAGAACTTTTATATAGCCATCTTGGCCATGGATGGTAGTGGTTCGGCCTTTACTAATTTAGAAAAATGATCGATGGCCATCACCAAATATTTCAATATTCCTGGTGCTTGAGAAAAAGGTCTGACTAGATCAATGCACCATTGTTTGAATGGTCATGGACTTAAAATGATGTTGTCAAATTTGCTAAAGGATTTCTTATGATCGGAACATTTATTTGACAATTATGACATTGACGAAGCAATGTATTAGCATCTGTGTGCATGGTCAGCCAATAATATCCCATGATCATTGCTTTCCAAGCCATACTTTGAGGTCTGACATGGCTTTCACAAATTTCTTCATGTATTTCTTTCAATATATATTCTGCCTCAGTCAGACCAACACATCAGAGAAGAGGGCATAAATACGATTTTTGACACAAAATGCCCTCTATAATTCATATTTTTTCACTATGCACATAACGCTTCGGGCTTTCATTTGATCAGCTGGTAAGGTTTTAGAAGATAAGAATTGCATTATTGGCTTCATCCATCCTAGATCATCATCGATTTCCATTATTTCTACTTCATCTATGGTTCGTCCCTCTTGAACTTCCACCATAACCTCTTTGATAAAATGTGAATAAATTGCCGAGGCCAACTTGGCTAGGGTATCGGCACGTTCTTGGCCCGAGGTAGTCTTGACGAACTCTACCTCTTTAAAGTTCTACTTATACTATATTACCTGTTTGAGGTATTTGTGTATAATCACCCCTTGAGCTTCAAAATTTCTTAGAATTTGACTAACCACTAACAAGGAATCACTGTTGATTTTGAAATCCCGAGCTCCTTGCCAACTTCATTCTTTTTAATAGTCTCATACTCAACTTTATTATTTTTAACTTTGAATATGAATTGAAGGATGTATGAAAATGATCTTCTTTAGGGGTCTTGATGATGATTCCAGCTTATGAGCTAGACTTACATGAGGCTCCATTCAGGTGAATTGCTATACTTTGTAATCTGTTTCAATTTTTTTTTTTTTATCTTCAGCACTTATTACTTTGTCCATTGGGAGTTCAACCATTCTTTCGATAAGAAAGTTTGCTAAAACTTGTGCTTTGATAGTATTACGAGGTCAAAATTCAACATCAAATTCTAGTAAGTTAACCGATCACTTTAGTATACATCAGGTTTTCCAAGTATCAACGTTCATAAGGATAAATTCGTATAGACAATAATTTTATACCCTTGAAAATGAGGATTTAACTTCCTTGCTGTTACTATTAATGAAAATGCCACTTTTTTATTTATTTATTGGAAGTTAATTATGTTGGGACCTGTCGAACCTTTCTTGTAAAGTAGATCGACCTCTAAACTGCTTCTCAATCGGCCACCAACACATAACTGACTGTGTCCTCTGAAGATGATAGATAAATATATAATTCTTCTCCCTCTTTGGGTGTAATTAATTGAGAAAAAGTTCTCAAATATTCTTTAAGTTGTTCAAATGCCTGTTGGTCCTGATCGGTCCACTCAAAATTTTTTCCTTTCTTTAATTATTGTAAAAAGAAAGACTTCTTTTGGCCAATTTAGAGATAAATCTATTCAATGTTGCCATTTGACCAGTCAGTTAATGGACATCATTTATCAATGAGGATGGCTTCATATTTATGATGATATGCACCTTTTCTAGATTAGTGTCAATATCTTAAGAGTGAGAAATGATGATGCCTAGAAATTTTTCTAAGGGTACTTCGAAGATATATTTTAGTGGATTTAATCTCATTCAAATTCTGCAAAGTACATCAATGGTCTTCTTAATATCTTTTATGACTTTAGCCTCTATTCGACTCTTGACGACCATGTCATCTACATATACATCCATTATTCTGTTCGATCTGGCTTTTAAAAACTTTATTAACCAGTATCTGGTAAGTTTTTAATCTAAATGACATAGTTTGATAACAATATGTGTCCTATGACATTATGAATGCAGTTTTTTCTTCATCTTCCTCACTTAAAAATATTTGATAATACCCTTTTAAGCATCCAAGAAACTTCTGAACAGAAAGGCAATTAGATAACTATATCAATTTGAGGCAAAAAATAACTGTCCTTCGGACAGACTTTATTAAGATATGTGAAGTGAACACACGTACGTTAGTTTCCTTCTAGTTTTTTAGATATGTCAAGCTTTTTGATTAACACAAGATTACTAAACCAATCTAGTGGGATACAAAACTTCTCGGATGATTTGAGCGACTAAAGGTTTATCTATTTTAGTCTCTATGATTGCACTTCTCGGGTCAGAACAGTCTTTTTTCTTTGCTTAAAAGGCTTAAAACTCGAGACGATGCTTAGCTTGTGTTTAACAATTTCTCTTGGGATCCCTAGCATGTCCGCAGTAGACCAAGCAAAGATATGTTTATACTCGAAAAGTAGCCAGACTAGATCAGCTTTTAGCTTTGCAGGTAAGAGAGCACAGATACGAAGTTTTTTAATCGGGGAATGTCATATCAATGGATATATTTTCGGGACCCCCGATGCTAGCTTTATCTTACCCTTGTTTTGATCTTCTGAGGGTTTAGAGGCTGGTTAGTTGAAGCAAGTTTATTTTTTTTAGGAAGCTATTCAATCTTTAAGGTTCGGTTCTTGGTTTTCAGGGACATAAGACAGCAAGCCCTAACCTTTTGTTGGTTTCCCTAGACTACTCCTTCGGATCCATCCTTTAAGGAAAAATTTTATTACCAGGTGAAACATCGAGGGAAGTATGATGAAGGCAATACTGTGATGGCCAACTTGGATCATATTGTAAGAGTCAGATTGTTTGACATAACAAAATTTATCAACTCTGTTTGGATTTTGGGTAACTCACCTAAGCTCAGCAGTAGTGATATTGTGCCTTCAGTAATTACAGAATTACTAGTAAAATCAACCAATGGCTTTCGGACTGGATGGATGTGATCATTACTAATTCTTATGCATTCCCACACGTGCCAGAAGATCACATCCACTGAGCTTCCATTGTATCCCCTACCTTGATATGAATGGTTACTAGATCGGCATGAGGAAAACAATTGGATAGGAGATCATCATCAAAAAAGGAAATATTCAAATTCAGCTTGGATTTTTTCAAAAAACTCTCTTCTTCAGGTTGATATCTAGCACATATCTTACAAGCCTGATGGGAGCTCCACTGGTCGAACCTCTAAGAATCATATTAATCACCCCAACAACATTATCATTTTTGGCTACATATGGAGGTCATCTTTAGTGGTGGTTGGTGTTGTTGTTGTTGGGTTTTCGATATATGTACCAATCATTATTTGGGCGAGAAAGATGATTATTTGTTTGCTTGAGATTGTCAATAGTTCAAAGAATGCATTCTTGTAGATATCTTTCTCAGATTGCCCTCTCAAGACCTATTTTAAAATCATTACAGTCCTCCGTGTCATGCCCACAGTCTACATGATGAGCACAATAGCGAGATCTGCCTGCTTGTGTTGTTCAGTTCTCATCCGCAAGAATGGCTGTAAGATCCCGATATTTTTTATGTCAAAAAGAATGTCGCACCAAGGAGCATTCAAAGGAGAAAGTCTTCATATGGCAAGACTCTAGTTTGGATGGGTTTAAAGTTATTAGACCCTGGATATACACTTGATCTTCTAGTAATTTATGATTTTGAAACTATTTATTGGGTCATTCCGTTCGTTCAAAATCTTTGTTCAACTTCTTATCAGATCCTTCGGCCTTTTCCTCTAACGGATCCTCTTTCCTTTTTGTTTGAAATTCAATAATTCTCTCTTCGATCTGTTGGATTCTTCTCCTCGCATATGACTCTCTACTCTCCTCATGAGTTTGGAGAAAGTCTTTGGAACTCTGGAGGCTAAATCATGGTTGAATAGCCAAGGTTTCAAACTATTGCAGAAGCTACAATCATCAGTTTCTCATCAATATCTCAAACTTGTACAACTCATCATTCAAGCGTCTGATGTATTGGGCCAACGTTTCTTCATTCTTCTACCTTTTATTCATTAAATGAAGTGCCTCAGGAATTTTTTTAGCCAAGTCAATGTAAGAAACTATTGACCCCAAAGGAAGTTCTTTAAACCATTTCTAGGTTGATCCTTGAAGAGTAATGGCAAAGAGTCTGCATTTGATGGCATGTGAATAACAATAAAGCCATGCCATGGCAGACAAGTGTGCAATATGATCGCTGAATCAGTAGTACCATGGTAACAATCAAGATTAGATTGTTGAAACTAGGCTGAATCCTGTTCCGATCTAATAAATGGAATGAACGGGTCATGATTGATGTCTGAGATAATCTGTTGGGCAATGTAATTCTGGGATAATAGCTACTGAACACGGAGTTCCACTAAGATGTTGGATACTACTAGCAGTGTCTTCCTTCTGCATTAAATTGTCCTGCAGGAACTGTAGCATTTGTTCCTGAATGCATACTTTCTTTGCTTGAGAAGTTTTTCCTTCATGAAACTCAGCATTTACTCTCAGATTGTCGATTAGGAGGGGTTTGTCTTTACTATTTTCTCTTCGTCTATTCTTCATGACTAATGGGTAAGACGATCGATTCTGAACATGTAGTTTTAGTTATATTTGAAGGAAAACCCAATTACAATAGTTTGCCTTTTTGTTCAATTCCAACAATGGCACGACCTAATGAACAAGAATACGTTCGGGGTAAGGAGTAGGAAAATTCTAGAGAGAGAAAGTAGGAGTAAATGTATTAAACGTGTTAGAATTTTATTAGTGGATATTAGTTATAACATTTCTTGGGGGATGTGCCCCTATTTATAGATGTGACTTAGAGGTTAGAGCCCCTATTTACAAGTCTATTTACATTTTTGTCTTTAATGAGTTTCTTCATCTAAGCTCTCATCTATAGAGGCCTATCTATATATCATCAACTTCATATATATGTCAACTTGTTAAAGAAATTGATTTCTTTTTTAAATAGATAAATTTCTTTGTATTCCCATAAAAATATATTAATATTAGCTTCCATGAATTGGTCTATTAAAGTATTTCCACTTCAGGCAGTCAATTTGAGAATGAAACAAATCAACAATAGGAAGTAAATATAGGACTGTCAAGTTGGATCGCCCCGAGTTCGACTCGATCGACCCGCCAATATTGGAGCCAACCTTGTTATTGAATGAGTTGAGTTGAATTTAAACCTAAACTTTAGACTCATTTTTAAAGTGAATTGAGATTGGATTTTGTTGAATTCCACCCAATCTAGGCTCGGCCGAATAAGACAGACATTTATATGGTCATGCATTATCTTATATATAGGTTTACAAATCTTTTTGTCTAATATTACACCATAACATTCTCACTCACACACACATACACACTCGTGTGCATGCACGCACATATAACATTTTAATATGATCAATTATAGTAAAAAAAAAATTAACTCTTATTCTATTAATGTGTATTACATATGATTATATACAGAAAATAACGTGAAATAAAATATTGTGTTATTGTAGCATATAGAAATTTGAGAATTTACTATTTAGTAAATAAATTAAATTAAAATTTAAGTACAAAATCTAAAAAGCATAGGCAAGTTTAAGCTAGCTCGAAATCGGCTTGATGCCCAATTAATTGAGTATAACGAGCATAATGCTTGTAGGCTTTCTTGGTCATATGTGGACCCAATATCTAAAAGTTAAAATGGATTGAGTTTTGGTTTGTTCAAACCCGACTCACAAAAGCATAATTCACACCTGTAACATATGGAAATAAAAAGATGTAGTTTGAAGAAAATAAATGAAATCTGACCTAATAAGTACCACAAAGAAATAATTAAGGGTCCATCCAACAATTCAATAGAGTTCAAGGACATCCCTTTGTACAGAATCCTTAAGCTGGGATATAAATGAAAATATGTCAAAATTTCTCATGTTTGAATTTGTTTGATTATTTTAATTAGTTTGTAAATGTATTTAAAAGTTTTGGCTTTATATTTTGAGGTGTAATATTTTATGAGTCGAATTCGAATTCACGTCGAGTAATTTGAATGTTTTATATATAAATATAAGTTTATATTAATGTCATTTTGGCCCTCCAAATTAGATAAAAAGTATTAATATGATTCTCCATAGTGAAAAAGTTGTAATTTTACTTCCAAAATTAAAAGAATTATTTCAATACGATCCTTTAAATTGAATAGTCTCAATTTGGCCCTCCAAACTAAACAAGTGTTCCAATATGGGCCTCTATCTAAAACTCAAATAGTTCTTTAAACTAGCAAAAAGTGTTTCAATTCAGCCCTATTCAATATTTATCTCAATATACTTTTGGAACTTTAATTATCCAAGATAATAAAAATAGATATTATGCATTAGGCTTATTATGTATTTTTATCATTGCCTAAAAATATTCAGATGCATATAAAAACATTTTGACATAGTCAAATATAATTCTACAAAACAAATGCAAGTATTTATACATTTGCAATGAGAAAAACATTCACTTTGAAAATTTCAACCCACATTAACAAAATATAAATAAAACAAACCATCGAATTAGAATACTTTTTCTATTTTGAGAGCTAAATTGAAACTATTTCAGTTTGAAGGGCAATATTAGAGCACTTGTTTTAGTTTGAATTCCAAATTAAAACTTTTTTCAGTTTAGATGGTCATATTAACACTTTTAAGATTTAAATTTATTATTTAAGACTTTTACTTGCGACAACCACTAGAATATTGCAGAACGATCGAAAAAAGGTCATACTTTTGAAGGCCAAATTGATATTAACCCTATAAATTTGATCTTTATAAGATTGAAAGAGTTCATAAAGTCAATGAACATAAGCGTTATTTACCCGTACCATGGTTATTCATAAATCAATTCCAATAAACTTTTAATAACTCAAGTTTGATTCAAACAACCGGTACCATGATTATTGATAAATCAACTCCAATAAACTTTTAATAAGTTGAGTTTTATTCGAGTTTGAAGTATATTGATTTAGGTCTCGTTTAGGGTTGTGATATTTTTTATATTGATTTAGGTCTCGTTTAGAGTTGTGATGTTTTTACTAAAAAAGTACTTTTAAATTATAAATGCACTTTTTCCGAGTATTTGGTAAATATTATCCCTAAACTTAGGGGTAGAGCTTTTGGTTTCAAAAAAACACTTTTAACACAATATAAAAATTGGTGGTTTGTATTAGCTTTTCTTTTTAAAATAATTATGATAAATTTTAGCCATGTTACCATCTATACAATGTAGAAAGGGAGAGCACCACATTGGTCTAGTGGTTTTTTTTCCTTTGGTGTCTTTTATACTCATTTTAGAACTACTACCACAAATTTAAAAATCTATTTGTAACCACCACCATAAATATTGAAAATTTTTTAAAAAAAATTACCATATATAATATTAGAAATATAGTCCCCTTTAGGGAACCATTTCCTTGTGTTTTAAATGCTTGTGTCATGGGCTCACTTTTTCTAGTGTTCCCAACCTGTGCGGCACTTAGATTTTTCACCCTAAGTCAGCCTTTTTTCACACTCACAATAAGAGAAGAGAGAATTGAGAGAATGAAAACTCTATGTATTGAATTTCTCCAATTTCTGAGGTATGTTACAAATGTGGGGGGTTATTTTCTTTTTATGCTTACAAGAGAGAATTCTAGAACCTACTACATTAATTACAAATTTACGTGATTCTAGAGAATTTTATACAGAGAATATTCCTTCTAGAACATTCTAGAGAATCTAGGGGCATTCTAGAAAATTCTAGAGGCTCTAGAATCTTCCGTAATCTTCTGGAGAAAAGTCTAGACATTCCCTCTTTGTGGCGAACCTATTCGTCTGAAAGAGCAGACCATGTCATTCTCCCCCACCTATTTTGGAAACGTCCTAGTTGGCTTTGGCAGTATGGAATGCGTCAATCTATTTCTTGAACTGCCAAAGTGCCTCGGCTAGTTCTCAACTGTCCTTGCTCTTTGGCAAACATTTTCATCGTACTTTGTACTCGATCCTGGGCTTCCAATACCGTTTGCGTACCTCTCGTACCTTTAGTATGCAGTCCACCTCACGATTAAACGAGGTCTTTGCTCCCATAGGTGCTTGCTGAGACAGTCCGCAATTAGGGTATTTTCGTCCCCATGGTAGGGCTTCAACAAGCTCACATGGAACACGGGATGAAGTTTTAGCTTCGGAGGGAATTCTACCTAGTATGCCGCATTCCCTACCCGTTTTAGTACCTTGAACGGTTCCTCGTACCTTCGGAGAAGTCCCTTGTGCACTTTCCAGTATCTAAGTATGGAATGCATATTGACTATCACAAGGTCGCCTTAGCCTGTCTCTTATAATTTTTCAAACTCAATGAACCGTCTCTTCTCATCAGCCTACTTCTTCATCTTCCTAGCAGCCTTGTGTAAGGATGCCCTTGCCAAATCCGCCTCCTCTTGCCATGTCTTGGCAAGTTCATATGTTGCACTGCTACCGCCTCTTTGTCTTGCCCCGATGGTGCTAGAAGTGAGTGGTTGTTGTCCCACTACTATCTCGAAGGGACTCTTCCCTGTCGACTCGTTTACTAACAAGTTAAACGAGAATTGGGCAATATCAAGAAACTTTGCCCAATTTTGTTGGGTTGAGCTCACATAATGCCTCAAGTATAGCTCCAGTAGCACATTCGTCCGTTCTGTATGCCCATCGATTTACGGGTGTCAACTAGTCGACATGTTCAATTCTGAACCCAATAATTAAACAACTCTGTTTAGAACTTCTCAGTGAATCGGGGATCTCAATCGCTCACAATCATTCGTGGCACTCCCTAATACTTCACAATGTGCTTCATGAATAACTGGGTAGCTTAAACCTCGGCTGGACAATCCTTGGAAGCGGCTATGAAAGTTCCACACTTCAAGAACCTGTCTATCACCACCATGATGGTTTGGCATCCCTCGGATTTTGGTAGTCCAACTATGAAGTCGATTGAGACGCTCTCCTATGGTCTTTCTGGAATGGGCAAAGACTCTAGTAAACCCGCCGTCTTTGACTGCTAGACCTTGTCTTTTTGACACACTAAGCAAGTGCGAACATACATCTCCACGTTGTCTCTCATCCGAGGCCAGTAATATTTTTCTTGTATCAGTGCCAAGGTACGGAGCATTCCTGGGTGCCCAGCCCATTTCGAATAATGGCACTCTTTCATTAATTCCCACCTCAAGTTTGCATGATGCGGCACGTAGATACGTTGCCCTTTGGTGTAGAGTAACTCTTCCTCAACCCAAAACCTTCGAGTCTTCCCTTCCTTTGCACACTCAATGAGGCCCTTAGCAGCTGCATCATGCTTCAATTCCTCCTTGATCCTATCGAGCAATGAATATCCTGGATTCTCCAATTGGCTAATGGTAGCAAGCATTGCCTTCCTGCTCAGGGCGTCTGTAGCGGAGTTGACTCTTCCAGGCTTGTAATCCATCATATAGTCGAACTCTGCCAAAAAGCCTTGCCACCTCGCCTGCTTGGGAGAGAGCTTTTTTTGGGACTGGAAGTAGCTTGTGGTGACATTATCCGTTCGCACCGTGAAACGGGACCTCAATAAGTAGTGCCTCCATGTCCTTAGGCAATGGACCACTATCGTCATCTCTTTTTCTTGCACTGTATATCGCCTTTCCGTCTCGCTACGCTTCCTCAACTTGTAGGCCACTGGATATCCATCTTGCATCAATACCCCGCCAATAGCAAAGTCTGATGCATCTATCTCCACCTCAAAGGCCTTTGAGTAGTCTTGCAAGGCGAGTACCAGCTCCTAGGTCATGGCTTTCTTCAGTTTTCCGAAAGTTTCTTGGCACTCATTATCCCATTCTCATGTCTTTCCTTTCTTTAGCAACTCTGTGATAAGGGCGTGGTGATATTGGAGTAGCCTCACACGAACTTTAGGTCATAGTTTGTCAACCCAAGGAATGACTGCAGTTTCGTCACCTTGGTAGGGAGTTCCCACTTCACAATGGCTTGGATTTTCGACTTATCCATCCGAATCTAGCCCTCCCCACAATGTGACCAAACAAAGGCACCTCTTGCTACGTGAACACGCACTTCTCTTTCTTCAAGAAGAGTTGGTTCTCCTTAAGCACCCTAAACACTTCCCTCAAGTGTTCAACGTGCTCCTCCAACGTGCGATTGTAAACTACAATATCGTCAAGGTACACTACAACAAATTTATCGAGGAACTCTCGAAGTACCTTGTTCATCAATGTACAGAAGGTTGTTAGGGCATTGGTCAGGCCGAAAGGCATGACGAGGAACTCATATGTGCCGTATCGAGTCACGCATGCCGTCTTGTGCTCGTCACCTTTGGCAATGCGTACCTGCCAGTTCCCCAACCTGAGGTCTAACTTGGAAAACCAGTCGCGCACCTCCAAACTAGTCGAACAAGTCAACAATCAGTGGTATGGGGTACTTGTTCTTCACAGTCAGTTTGTTCAAGGCCCTATAGTGCAACACATCCTTAGGGACCCGTCGTGTTTCTTCTAGAACAACACCGTAGCACCAAACAGAGACTTTGAGGGTCTCTATAACCAGCATCCAGCAAATCCTTCAACTGCTTCCTTAACTCTGCGAGCTCCAGAGGAGGAATGGGATAGGGGACCATCGCAGGCGGCTTGGAGATGGGGGATGAACTCGATCTCGTGGTCTACTTCTCTCTTAGAAGGCAACTCCTTCGGCAACTCTGCAAGCATCACACTCTTGAACTCCTCCAATACTACCGTAACCACCTCAAGCACCTCTCCTTGGTTGTCCCGGTCATCCACCTTTAGGGTCGCAAGGAAGGTTGGCTCTCCACGTTTCAACCCGTTGCATAATTCAGATAGGGTCTTGGGATCCCTTCCGGACTCCCTCCTCAAAGGTACTGTCACACATTGGCATTGAGGATCCAAAATATATATGCAGTCAGCAAAGGGAAGCAACATGGCACTAATACGATTAAGGAAGTCAAGTCCTATCACAACATCATAATCATAAAGGGGGATTACCTCAAGTAAAGTTTTGCCCTTCCACTGCCCAATGGTTACGTCCACGTTGCTTTCTACTCCATGGACGGAGACTGCCTTGGTGTTGACTGTCTTCAAGGTGCCAACACCTTTTCCTACTTGAAGGTTGAATTTCTTGGCAGCCTTGATCGAGTTGAAGAAGTGGGTAACTCTAGTGTCAACTAGAGCACTTAGCTTGTGGCCCGCTCTCTCCACATTGGCAAACATCAAGCCCTTCTTCTTTTGTGATTTCTTCACCTTGATAATGTTTAGAATCCGCAACGAACCTAATTGCTTTCTCCTCCTCCATGGCCATGGCTGCTAACTTTGCTTTCGCAGGACATTCTCGCGCCATGTGTGGACTATCGCAAAAAAAGCACTTCAATGGTCGTCTTTTGTCCTTGTCCTTTGCTGTGAACGACTTCCCCTCATTCTTGGAAGGAGACTTCTCCCTTGCTTCCCCACCAAATTCTTTGCTGCTCTCCTTCGCAATTTCCTTGCCCTTTAGTTTAGAGGAACTGGGCCTTTTCTTTGGTAGGGTTGGCTTTTCTCATGGCTTGAACTCCAAGAGGGACTCAGCCACTGACATCGCTTTGGAGAGGTTGTCAACGTTCATTCTTTCCAACTCCAACTGTGCCCATGGCTTAAGTCTATCCATGAACTGGAAGAAGGCATCATCCTCGCTTATGCTTCGAATTTGCAGCATCAGTTGGGAGAACTCTCTAACGTACTCCCTTACTTCACCCTTCATCTCTAGTCGGCGAAGTTTAGCACGAGCATCCCTCTTCGCATACTGAGGGTAGAAATAGCTTCAAATCTCGTCCACAAACTAGTCCCAAGTAGTGGTGGCAATGCCACTGCGGTTGTCACTCCTACGCCGCCGCCACAATAAAGCATAATCGCAAAATCAAGTATGACGAGGCAGGATTTACCTTTTTCTCGTCGATCCGGATTCCTGCATTCCGGAAGTACTGCTCTATAGACCACAGGAAGTTGTCTACTACCTTGGCCTCCCTATGTCCACTGAACTCCTTGGGCTTTAGAGCGTCTGATTGGGGTATAGGCTGCAGCATCACCATCTTGCCAATAATAGCTCCTCTCAGGGCAATCAATTCTGCCTTGAGTGCCTCAACTTCCTCTCGCATAGTAGCAACTTGGTCTCGCTCCGCACGCATGGCCACAATCTCCTCTTTGATGGACACCAATTCTGCCTCCAGACTTTCGGACCTCTGGGCTAAACCATCTACCGCAGTATTTAGGTCACCCTGCATTTCTCCCCTACGGTTGTCTTCCCTGGACTCAACCCCGTCAATGAGTACGACTGCGTCCTTGACAGCGTCACGGGTTTCTACCATGGCTAACTCGAGTTTCTCCACACGAGCAACGGCAGCTGCCAGCACATTTCTTGATAGCTCTCGATATGACCCCTCTTGTCCTTGGTTTGAGGGATCTCATCTTGGGTCACGTCGGATGAAGTTCCAGCCATAGTGTCTTCTTGCCAAACGCTTGTTACAAAAACTCGCTCTGATACCACTTGTCACAGACTCACTCTTTTTAGTGTTCCCAACTCGTGCGACACTTAGGTTTTTTATCCTAAGTTAGTCTTTCTTCACACTCACAATAAGAGAAGAGAGAATTGAGAGAATGAAAACTCTATGTATTGAATTTCTCCAACTTCTGAGGTATGTTACAAATGAGGGGGTTGTCCCCTTTTTATACTTACAAGAGAAAATTCTAGAACCTACTACATTAATTACAAATTTACATGATTCTAGAGATTTCTATACAGAGAATATTCTAGGGAATCTAGGGGCATTCTAGGAATTCTAGATGCTCTAGAATCTTCTGTAATCTTCTGGAGAATAGTCTGGACATTCCCTTGTGGCGAACCTCTTCGTCTGAACGACCAGACCGTGTCACTTGTATAGTACACTCAATATCATGTGTTTTAAAAACTTATACTGCACACACTTTTAAAATATAGGAAATAGTTTTATAAAAAGGACTGTAAAATTCTCTTATAATATTTTGGGTTTTAAAATAATTTAGAAACATTTTGGTAATGGTCCAAATTATATAACGTTAATTTTTATAATTATAGTTCATGAATATATTTATTTGTTTATTACACACACATTTGATTGTACCTTTTCGCACTAGTGTCTATAACAATCTTTTATTTCTTTAGAGACACAATAGTAATTTTTACACATTTTTCCCCAAAAAAAAGGTGGTATAATAACTACTTGCTAGTCCTATTGGCACACTTTATGTGTGTGTACAATTGTAGGAAAAGCATAAACAATGAATTTAAATTAAATAAAGGGTTATGAAAAATTATTTAATTGGAGAGGAATTGTGAAAGTTATAGGTATGAATTTTTTTCTCTTTCAAATTTACATAAAAAATACATGTTACACAAAAAAAGACCCTTCCATTATAGTATTAAAGTAATATAAAGTAGTATAGTACTTTCAAATTTACACCAAAAATATATATTACACTAAAAAAAGGCTCTTCCATTAAGTAAAGTAGTACAGTAATAATAAAATAATAATAATTACACAAAAGATGATAATTACACTAAAATGCTCTTACATTATTAAAGTAGTAATAATAGTAATAGTAATTGTGTATAACTTCTCATAACTCTCCACTTTTATTTATTATATATTTTTACTTTTTTTTATTATATTTTCTTAAATTTACACACACATAGTGTGCCATTTGCACTAATAAATTTATAACTGAATAAAGGGAGAATATTTTTAAAATTCAAAATCATAAATTTATAATTGAATAAAGAGAGAAATTTTTTAAAATTCAAAATCATACATTATCAAATATAAAAATAAAAATAAAAATAAAAAAATCTTTTAAGTTTATATCGAAATAATAAAAATTAAACACTTATTATATGCTTTTTTTTATAGACTTGCTAAACAAAATATTTCCTGTCTGTGATAATTCACTAAAATTCCAAACGTAATCTTACATTCCAGCCCTACCGTGGGAGGGGTTTAAGTGAATTATGACATATTTACAAACCCAAAAACAATAAATAATAGTGTAGTAAATAGATCTCCGAAGATCGTAATTTCGTCATTTCCCTCCGAACCATTCTATTGTTCAAACGAGTTTTCTGGCTTCCCATTTCTTTTTTCTTAAAAAATATCATCTGACCCAAATTTGTTCTCAAATTTTCCTAAGGTAAGCTTTCTGGCTCTGCACTTCCAATTTTACTGCTTCTCTGTCCTTCAATTTTTCCTTTAATATCAATTTGTCTAATCTATTTTGTTTAATGCTCTTTTACATTGAAGAGTAATGATATGTGATCATATTAATTCAAGATAGATAAATGAGTCATTTTATATTGATGTTTTGGACTGTATTTTTTCCTTTAAGCTGATCATTTTGATGGGTTCTTCAACCCCCTCTTCAAACTTTTGTTTAATCAAATAATTCATGTAGTTAAATAGGTGGGAATCTTGAAATATATCCTAAAAAGTTTGTATCTTGATTTATAATTGGATACCTAAATATCACTCTAGCTGATTTTTACTGATTTTGTAAATGAAATTCGGAATTTTAGTAACTATTTTAATGGATGGATGATCATGGTAATTTGTGTGTAACTCAAGAATCACGAGTGTTAAATCGGGAAAAAAAATAAATTAGCATCGCTGTTCATTTGCTACCTTATTGATTAGATCATGATATACGTCCGTTGTTCATATTCTGGTTCGTAACTAACATTGAGTTAGTTATATTTGAAGGGCTTTATTGGATCATCAGAATGACTAGTCTTGCTTTTCACCAAGCTATCGATGTCAATTGGGCTTGTGGTTATGGAGGTGGAGGTGGAGGTGGAGGTGGAAAGGATTTTGCTTCCCGTCAGGGATGTCATTATTGTCTTTGCTTGAGATATACGTCAAAAAGTTTTGGAAATGATAAATTGTTGTTGAGAAGAAGAATGTACAGGAAGTATCAAGACCAAGAAGTTTTTAATCTGTGTATCAAATTCGTGTTCGCCTGGTCTAAATCTGAGTTCAGCCTCTTCACTTAGTGAGCCTGATGATTCTCGGAGGAAAGAAAGTGAGTGAATGTTATTCTCAGTTGTTTTTCATTTTGGTGAATTAATATGAGAGTTTGGTATATGGTTGGTTTAAGGAGTACTCTTTGGATTGTCATACTTAAGCTGGCACTGTTTTACAGGTGAATCTGTTTTGATCTTAATTCGACATGGAGAATCAATGTGGAATGAGAAAAACCTTTTTACTGGTTGTGTTGATGTGCCATTGACAGAACGAGGAGTTGAAGAAGCAATTGAAGCTGGTAAGAGAATCAGCAAAATGCCTCTAGACATTGTATACACGTCAGCTTTAATTCGTTCTCAAATGACTGCTATGCTTGCTCTTACAGAACACCACTGCATGAAGGTACTTTTGCTTTCTGTACCAATTGAATACTATTTACTACATAGTATTTATTACCGAATATTTCAAATGTTCTTTTCCATATAGTGCACCAGTTGTGAAGCATTGCTTTGAATGTCTGCATGGACAGATGTTGTTTAATTGGTATATATCAATAGTATCAAATTCTGTATTTTTACTGATGATGCCTACAGAGCCTTAAACAATCTGTTCATGCAAAAGGCCTTATAATTTTGCCTCTGAATCTCAATGCTCCTGCTAGGTCTTTGTCAATCTCCTTTCAAGGTTCCCTTTTCAACTTGTGAAGCTTGATAGTGTTTTCTGGTGTTCCATGCAGTGTCAACCTTTCAAGTTCCTAGGATCTTTGTGCGATTACCCCTGGGACTTGAGAGTACTGTAATTACTGGCTTTTAGAACTTGCAAATGTTTTTGTTTGGTGATACTTTGGGAGACTATTCAAGCCTAAAGAAATGATTAAAATGCCTGTTGGGTATTTATTATCACCTTGGATCAGTTGCTATAGTTCCTACAATCAATAGTATAATTTAGAGACGCTGGTAGTTGGTTGGAGTGCTGATTTTTATGGAGTAATGGACCTTTGACAATCAATTGCAATAGTACCATTGTTTGTGTGTGTGTGTGAGAGAGAGAGATGTCAGAAGGGTAAGTTGAATGAAACTTATTTGAGAGATGAGCGATAAATGACGTTAGGATATTCCAAATACTACTGGCACAAAACCTACGGAAAGTATAAAATTAGGGTCAAACTGCTATGAAATGTTTTTATCCATCTTTTCTCAGTTAGAAACAGTCCCTTGCTACTTTTGGTGGTTAACCTACTTATACTTTTCAGGTGCCCATAATTATCCATAATGAGAATGAACAAGCCAGAATATGGAGTCAAATTTGTAGTGAAGATACCGAAAGGCAAACCATTCCAGTTGTCAAAGCATGGCAGCTTAATGAAAGAATGTAATATCACATTTATGTTTTACTTATTCTTCATTTTGTAATTAACTAAAAGTCTTCAGCTTAATGTGGTCACTGATATTTTATTTCCAGGTATGGCGACCTGCAGGGTTTTAATAAACAGAAAACAGCTGAACAATATGGAAAGGATCAAGTTCAGAAATGGCGTAGAAGTTATGATGTTCGGCCTCCTAATGGTGAGAGCTTGGAAATGTGCTTGCAAAGAGCAGTTACTTTCTTCAAAGAGCAAGTAAGACTTGGTGTCCATGTTTGCATAGAAAAGCTAGATACATACATTTGACATTGCTCCATCTAGCATTCAAGGCTTGCACTTATAAGCATCTGAATAACTAAAAAAAACTAGTCTGCAGATTGAACCTCAACTTGTCGTTGGAAGACATGTAATGGTTGTGGCTCATGCAAATTCCCTGAGATCCATGATTATGTATCTTGATAAATTGACTTCTCAGGAGGTAATGACTTGAGATTTCTACAGCTTGAATCTCCATAAGTTGCATTTGATAGACTTATCTTAGTTGAGGTTCGTTTGCTTTTTTCATGACAGGTCATTGACGTTATACACATTAGAATTGTCAACTGGGGTACCCATGCTGTACATATATACAGAAGGAAAATTTATCAGGAGGGGCAGTCCATTGGGATCTACAGAGGCTGGTGTTTATGCTTATACTGAGGTTTGGCTCTCTACCTTTATTGTTGGATTTTCAATTGTTTTATGATTCTTGTGGAATTTGGTCGATGAATGAGATTTTCCTGTGGCAGTTTTTGTCCAGATGACCTTGAAAGGTCGATACCAAATAAGGAAAATACATAAAATATTTTATGTGCTTTGCTACAGACTAACACTTTGATTATTGATCCTTTACTGCAGATTTGCAGTTGTTAGTGTAAAAACTGATCTAAGTGCAAAACCTTTTTCTTTTTTTCCCTTTAAGCAAAGTGTGAGAGGTTTGAGTGTTAGCTTTACTTATTGAGGGTCATAGGTATCTAATATTACTACGCTATCTTTATCTGTTGCTGCTAATTGATATATGAAGATGCAAGAAAAATTCATGAAGCAAAAGAAAGCTTCATTTCTAAAGTTCATGTTGCAAATTTGGTTGCTAAATAGCCACGATAAATCACTAGTAAGTATAGCATTTAGTTTTGAAGTAATCCAATTTTTATCTCAATCACCCGAAACTAATCACATACATGCACACACCTGTATACACAGTACAGCTAATTCTGTGCCTTCGTTACATTATGGCTCTTAATGTTCTCCATTATGTAAATTAGTGTTTGTATGACAATTACCTCAAGTGCCTTTTTGGAGAATATTTGCTTGGACATAACATACAGCTGAGAATCAGAAAGTTTATCTTTTAGGCAGCGAGGTAAGGGTTTAGACGGGCACTTATACAGAGATAGAGAGAGCTACTCTTCTTTCTCTCTACCTCAGGCAGGGTGCCCTTCCCCTCTGCTTCCTTTTGCTTTCCTCCCTTGTCTTTGCCCTCCATACCCCAGCATTATACTCTTTTCTTGTAGAAGGCAACAATAAACCTCTGTAGCAGCACATTGGATTGCGGACATCATCTCAAATTGCCACTCTTGCAACTCCACCTCCTTACTGCTGATGCCGTACTGTAACCATCATTAATCTTGTTTACTCTTTCTACACTTTTGATAACTTAATCATTGTCCAGAACCACTGCAAACATTTGGACCTATGGCCAGAAAAATAATCTCACCTAACTTCTGTAATAGACAATGTATCCTTCCAATTTGAAAAACTTTCTGTATCCTATCTTCAGGCTTAAGGTGGTATATTATCCTTTTCAGTTTGAGACTAGATTTACTTATTTTGAATTTTCTTTGAACTTAGTGATGAACTACAGCTCTTTAGTATTGAGTCGAGAATATTGTGATGGGGTTGTAGTGAAATGATATAAAGTACTAGAGAAAAAGCCATTAACATTTTAAAGTTTCTGAGATGGTCATTTACATCAATTTCTTTTTGTCATTTGCTCAGTTTAGGAGTGATAGAAAGCTTGCACATTTATTGTGGATGACAGAGTAGATTAGCTATGGACAAGTTCTATGCATGTGCTATGATATAGCTCCAGAAAAGAGATTACACGATACTCATCTCTCAGATCCCGTGTTTTGCCTGGGAGAGGATTAACAAATGGGGATCTGCCTATTAGGAGACAAAACAATGTTGGCTTGGTTATCAGAAAGAGGCATGCTGTCAAGCATGAGTTTTTTAGTTTGGAAATCTTTTTCCTTTTTTGATGGTATAATTGTCTGAAAATATGAATATATTTGATCAGTTTTATGGGGAATCAGTTTCGCCTGAAGAAGCAGTTAGCATTTGAGAAATGAAGGGATCACACATCAACTGGCCAAGGGCCCATTTTAACCACAGTAGGCCTACCTCTTCTGTGTGAATCATAAGTTCTTTTCCACTTATTCTCTTATTCTGGAATAAATTTAAGATGAAAATGAAAATGTAAGGGGATCTTGATTGGTTTGACTTTATATCTGAACTCAATCGCTCGTTATTGTTTCACTTTAGTTTGGAATCAAAGCAAGATCACGCCACAGGAAATGAAACACAGTTTGGAGATGGAAATCTGGTTGAATTTGTCCCACATCTTAAGACTGAGTTTCTTTGTCATTACAGTATCATCTAACTTCAAGCATTTCCGTAGGTAAATCCATGTTTGCATATTCCAAAATTTATTTGAATCCCTTTTGGGGCTGTATATTTTATCCAGTGTGGATATGGTAAAGAGTTGGAAATTTGCAATTTACCTGTCCATACGTAATTTGCTCCTCTATTTTTTTTTTTTTTTGGGAGATTCCTTTTAGTTCTAATTGGCTCCAGATTAATGGCACAGATTCCTTAAGTGTCTCATGTGCTGTCATATGAAAGTTATGTAAGGAGGAAGACATTATTACTTATAGAAGCCAAAGACCTAGGTAGATCTGCTAATTTGTTTCCACTGTCCAATATCTACAATGTTTAGCACTTTTGGCAAGTGCTTCTGTCTTTGCTCTCTCTCTCTCTCTCATGCATGCGCACTTGCTTGTTTTCCCACAATTAAGAAGCAATAAAGTCCTGTAATAGTAAAAATGTACTAATAGAGAGTACATAGTTTTCCATTTCGGCATTCTACTAATAAAACATGTGAGATCGTGTTTAAAATTCATAATTCCCTATATATGAACTTTCTATAAAAAAGAGATGCGAGAGTATATAGGGCCATGAAGAGTGACATATACCTAGCCTTAACCCTGCACCGGTACAGTTTGTTTCTTTCCCTATATAAAGGACCAAAATATCTCTAGAACTGCTATACGTTCATCAAAGATTGAGCTGCTTATAAGCTCATTTACAATATGGAGTATTTGTTTTTGTTGGTAAGAAATCTTTGTCACCTCCTCGTGTCCCCTTTTTTTATGTTGGAAATATCTACACATTTGGTATTGGACTATGTACACACTGTTATAGTGAAATACTAGAATTTTGCATTAGTAGAAGTGACGTACTTGTTGGATGTTCTAACCAATTTAGGATGACTACTATCATTACTGAACAAGGGTTATCATCGTTCTCAATTTCTTTGATATACATGTGCTGATTTATTCTCTTTCCTGGGAATATCCTGTTATTTTATGTCAATGGCTATGAATATTTTGAACATATTAAGTGGATAAAATTGTGTATAATATGTCTCCTCGACAAAGAAATTAGATTACAATAATCTGCATGAAAATGGATGAGGTAATCCCAAGAGGGTCTTGGCATCTTTTCCAAGCCTGCATGGAATATTATTGTTATTATTATTTTTACATTCAGTTGAGCTAGGGTATCAGAGCAATTATTTTTTCCCCTCAAAAATCTGATGGACTCCTGGGGCATGGTCTTTCACAATTGGAGGTTGTGGAAGATGTGGATTTTCATTTGATTATTAAAATGGTCCAGCTCATAATATATGCTCTAGTTTGTTTCTGGAAGCATTTCATTTAGTTGTGTCATTCATGATGTTAAGTAGTACATAGATATTTGATTTCTATAGTTCCACATAAATACTGCAGATTGTTAGATCACTGTAATTTAGGTAATAAAAACTTAAGAATCACTGAAAAATGAAAATTTGTTTTCATTTAGAAAATTCTCTTTAGTAATTGAAAGTATTTAGTGCATCTGATATTTCGCGTACAATACCAGAAGTTAGCTTCTGAACTATTTTTGAGATCCACATTTATAGATCCCAAGTTGTGGAAACATGTACCTGGTTCATTTGCATTCATTCCCTTTTCCTTTATTTACACAACAACATTTTTCTCGTTCAGGATAATAGTAGATGGCATCTTTGACACTTGTAAAACTTTCTTTTTGCAGAGCTTGGCCTTATATAAAAAAACAGTTAGATGAAAATATGATATGACTAATGGATTAGAAAGAGGTATGATCTGTCTCTTCATTTGCCCTTTATTACCAATCATGCCTTGGCTGATCAAATAATGGCGTGCTTATGTGATTTAGTTACTATAATTTGAATATGTTTTGGGTAGAGACATGGATAATTGTTAGTAGCAGAAGAGTTGATGAGAGAGCCATGCTGGCATTGTGATGTGTAGAAAACGTCAAGCTCTGTTGTTGGCTGATGTAATCAATCAATGAAATGATGTTATTTGTTTTTCCTTCTTGGTATACTAGTCGAATGCAACAATGGCATCAATCTCAAAAGTTTTGAGCGGAAATGATACGAGTTTCTATGAAATTGATGTTACGTAATTGGAAATTGTTAATTTTGGTTTGAAACGTCTACTTTTGATCAGTTTGACTTGCCTTCTATCAACCTCAGCATGTTCAAACATTACCTATCTCACATTTTTCATTTAACTTCCTTTTTAATGATTTGCTCGTGCAACAGATGAAGCTCTTCAATTGTTGCAACTTCCCTTGTAAGAATTTCCCTGCTTCAGTCTAGTTTGTTCCATATTTCCATTCCATTATAGCTGATCAACGAGGCTACATATCCTTCACACAATAAGTTGATATGTCAACAGCCTGGCTCAATGCGAAATTTGCCACAGGGCAATTTTTTTTTTTAATTGATTCTTTGGTTCTTTCTACTCTCATTTGTTTCTTGATTTTGTTTTTGTATTATATTACCTACAACGGAGCTATCAGATAGTTTTTATTTTTATTTTTATTTTTATTTTTTATTTTTTGGGCTGTCAAACAGTTGTGGAAGCTCAACTTGATTGGTAAAAGAATTTATGGATACTAGACTTGCTAGATGCATTTGCTACATTTGAGTGAGCATGAAAATTACTGTATTAATGACGAGTTTTCTCATGTCATTAATGACGTTTGTAGTCAACTAATTTAAAGCTAATGATGCACATTCTATTTTGTTTACTAAATGTTATATGGTTTTATTATATTACCTTTAATGGAGAGGTTATCCTATTACTTTCAAATTAAGTTATGAATATACTTTTCCATATTTGGAGTTCAAGGAACGGATTAAGTCGCATCCCTTTGTTGCAACGAAAACAGATGCTTTTGTGGGTTTTATACTTTATAGTAAATTACTTTCTATACATAACTTAATCTGATCGAATTATAATTCGAAACAAAAAAATCTTGCGGAATTCTTAAAGATTTCTGGTGTAACTTTTCAGAAAGTAGAAAAACTTTATTTGGGCAAAAGTAGATGACCATTATTTTTCTGTTAAAAATGGGAAAAATAGGAAAATTCTACAAATTTGCGTCTAAATAGAGCGATTTGGGTGGATTTACATCTGAAATCCAAATCGGATTTAATCAAAAATTTAAAATTCATTAACAAATAAATTATTAACATCCATGTCATTTCAAATCCAATTATCCAAACTCAACCTAATAGCAGAGCTAAAATGGGAAGTTCTCCGAGTGTGATATGGACGTTCCCAATACACAATAGACAATAAAATCTATTTATTCCCTTTTCTTTTCTTTATTTTTTGATGTGCCTCTCCAATCTCTTTAACAAAAGGAGGCAGCAAATAGTGAATCTGTACATTTATTAACCGCTTGTCCCCTTTGGCTCCTGAAAATTTGGCTTCAAACTCATAACTTCGCTCGTTTAACAAAACACAAAACTTCAGCCAAAAAAAAAAAATTTAAATAAAAGAAATCTAAGACATAAAAAACGGATAACAAATATTAATAATAGTACTAGGTATTGAAAATGGAAACGAAATAGGGGAACAAAAGGTGGGGGTCAAACACAAAACACCAAAGCACAAAAATTCATGCAACAAAGAGCAAATCAAGAAAATTTGACTTTTTTTGATGAGCGCTTTCTCCATTGGCACAGAAATTGAATTCTTGTAATGTTGACAAATTAACCTCATGAATTGGATGCGTTTATGAGTTAGTGCTGACCAGGACCTGACCATATTCATATTTTAAAATGTTGTGTTGAATATTTGTATTATTAGCAGTAGAATGATTGTTGTCTCCAGGAGGAAGGCCTGTCATAGATGATGATAATTCCCAAATGACTAAGGCCACCCCCAGCTCATCTTGCAGTTCTAGCAACTCCACAACTCCTGAAAATTCTGTCAAGGGTGACAAGAAATGAAGAAGAAGGTATCCCACCTCTGCTCTCTCTCTAAATCTTTTGGTTACCATATATTGTGTAATTTCCATTTTGTTTAAAAGGGTTGCATTTCTTTGGTTTTATTTATTTTTTATTTTTTTTGGGTTTTGTTTTACATATATTCTTGAATTGGGATGAAGTCAATCATTCCAAAGATATTTAGTTCGAAGAAAATTGGAAAAGAAAGCTCAGAAGAAGATGTAACTCAATCTGATGGAAATGATCAAGGTAAGTCTCTCCCTTTTGTCTCCTATATATCCCCTTAGAAATAAAAATAAAAAAAAAATGTATTCAACACTATGAGAAGAAATCATAAATTAATGAACCAAAAGAAAATGAAACTTTAATAATTGTTTCTTTTGATCTTTCAATTTTGTGTATCTTGTTGGTTGGTTTGGGGACAGATTTGGATGGTAAGATGACATCAAGAATGAAATTCTTCTTAGAGGCGTCATCCCCTCCTCTGCAAAAAAATTTCTCAGGTAGGGATCTCATCAATATGATATGTATTAATCTTGCTGGTGCATGCATTGGAGTTTTTAATTAGGCATTAATTTTTCATGTGCAACATAATATAATTTACATTATAATCTTCAAGTATTTATATTCTTCGATTGAAATTTTCTAATTATGTACCTAGTGACTCATTCATATTAAGTGAACCTGTTTAGGGACAAATATATTTTTTTATACAATTCTTGTATATCCAGAAAAATTCAACATTAATTATCTTATTCTTAAAATCATATATTTAACATGTAATCTGATACTGTTTGTTTTACGAATGAAAGACACGTTGTCGTAGAATTAGTATGTTCTGATGGTTTTTATCGTCTTGGCTGCCAGTGTATATGGTAGTTTACCTAACAGAAGACTAAAGTGTATATTGAATATTGCCAAAATATATTCATTGTATTAGTATGAAAGTAAAATATTGTGAAAGTAGTTTTTCTAATGTTTGATATTGACTGATCAGGGCCTTGATACAGGAAGGCATTATTATACTAATTTCTTTCTTATTACGTAGACAATTGGAACCATGGTATTAAATTCTTATCTAAATCCCAGAAAGGCATAATAGCGTGCGGATTGAAGGCCTTAACCTCTCAAACTTTGATCAGCCTATGGCACCTTCAACGATTATTCAGGATATCAGGTATGGAGATTGAGAGTTGTTTTGCATTTTTTGACTCTTTCAATTTTGTGCCAAACACAGACAGATTGATAGAGGAGTAGTGAAATGTTTCTGTGAATTGTAGGATTTTCGTGGCAACGTGGAATGTGGGGGGAAAAACACCTGACCCTGGCCTCAACCTTGAAGATTTCTTGCAGGTGGAGGGCTCTTCAGATATATATATCTTGGGGTATGCTTCATTTCTCACTTTTTGATCATCCTGCTTGGAATAAATGGATATAGGATCTTCTATCGACACGCTTTATATTCAATCTTTTGTCAAACACTTTATATGCTTGCCATGTGTACTCTAACACAATAATACATTATAAGTCAGAGTGAACGTGGTAAAGATTAAAACTGTGTGACAGGAGATTGTCAAGATTCGGAGCGAAATGGGGTGACAATTGATAAGTTTGAATGTGCACTAATTTCAGGTTTCAGGAGATTGTTCCCTTGAGTGCTGGGAATGTTTTAGTCAGTGAAGACAATGAGCCAGTAGCAAAATGGCTAGCCCTTATAAGCCAGGCCTTGAACAAATCCTATCATGATTCTATACGTCCACTATCCGAGGGCTCAAATTCGAAGCACTCAAAGGAGTTAAAATCCAATAATGTTTTCCATAAGCCATCTCTAAAAATGCTCGGCAGAAACTTAAGGGTTGATAGTAGTCTTCTCAAAGTTTGTAATTGTCCATTGAAATCATCATCAATTTCTAATTGCCGGCGGCCGAGAAAGCTGAGTGACCCTTGTGCTTCCCCTTTTTCTTGTGGAGATCCTAGCATAGATGAGTTTCTTCAACTTGCAGAAATCCCTTCTCCTAGAATGAGAGTTACAGACTGATAGCCAGCAAGCAAATGGTAGGCATTTTCCTATCAATATGGGCAAGAAAAGAGTTAGTGCAACACATTGGTCATCTCAGAATCTCCTGTGTAGGAAGAGGAATCATGGGTTGTCTTGGCAATAAGGTTGGTTTATTCTTCTCATGATGTCTTTGGTGAATGCTGAAAGTGACCTAAAATGTTTTAGTTGACAAAAATCCAATCGATTAATCTGCCTGATACTAGCAAGAGATCACATCAAATATTACCAACACCAAACAAACTTCCTGCTTGTTAACCACTTTTTTGCTGTCATCAATAAAAAAGTTAAATAGTTTACCTTAAAAAAAAAAATTTTAAACAAACATCATTGATGTCATGACTTCAATTTTAATTTATATTACAGCTCACATGATACTATCATTTTTTCCCAAATGCCTTTATTAAGAAATTGGGTTAAATCCACTGTATCCCTCTAAACTTGTTACTATTTAGCACATTACACTTTGAATTAATTTTTCGATCAATTTGCCATTTAAAAGTTTTTTTTTTACACTTCACCCCAATTTATGACGAAAATTATAAAAGTAACTGAATATTTAGAAGTTCTATGCACGTGTAGTTAGTGTATATTATTTAACATAACATTTTGTTCTATTATAGTTTTCTACGTTACACTGACAATGCATATGTAACACTCACGAATATTTCATTATTATTATACCTTCCGTCAAAATTTGGATGAAATGTTAAGGAACAAAAATTTTAAGATCAAAAAATTAATTTATAATGTAATGTGGTAAAAGGTAACAAGTTCACGGGACTAAAGTCGATTTAACCCAAAAAAATTCTTTATGATAAGTAATTCATCTACTATTATACTTTATAACACTTGACGCCTCTCAACATATAAAATTTTAAAATCAACCATGTTCGCGAGACATATGGGTTAGAAAAAAATAATCATATTCTTATTGATTGAACCCTTTGTCAGACGATCTATACCTTCTTTTTCACCATTTAGAAATTTAAGGGGTACTAAGAAAAGGGTTTCTTCGATTAAGAAATCTCAGCTCACCTTGTCAAATTGTAATATTTATACATATTTTTATTAATTTTTAAGTACTAATTAGTATAATTTTGGATGTAACTGATTTATTAGGAACAGTGTAAGAGCTTGTGTTATTGAATAATGCAGGGCTGTATATCAATAAGCTTGACAGTGCACCAAACAAGCTTTTGCTTCGTTTGCAGTCACTTAGCTTCTGGGGAAAAGGAAGGAGATGAACTAAGAAGAAATGCTGATGTAGCTGAGATTCTAAAAAGTACACAATTTCCCAGAATTTGCAAAAATCCATGTCGTCCAATTCCAGAAAAAATTGTTGACCATGAGTAATTACTAGTATCTTTTTTTACACTTTATTTACGAATTATTTTTTTTTTTCTGTTTCTCATTAATTTTTTTTGTTTGTTTGACTTTGAAACTTAATATCATTTTCAGCCGGATAATATGGCTTGGAGATTTGATAATTATCGGGTGTCTTTAAGCTATGAAGAAACCAGGCTATTGTTGGAGGATAATGACTGGGATTCCCTCCTGGAGAGGGATCAGGTTGGTGTCCTTAGAAATTGTAGTTTAGAGCTTTGAAAATTGAGATTTTGATTGACAGAGACATTTGGTTTCACCAAGTCAACGGGACACCTAATATGGAATTGAGGCTTAAAAAAAGCCACAAGATCTTAACATGACAATGACTGAATATTTAATTAGGTATGCATAGAAAATTTTAAAATTCATCCGTTTCACTAATTATATCGTGGATTATTTGGTTTAAATTTAATTACTATAATATTGATATAATTAAATTTAAATTAAAGAATTTATGACATAGTATTGTCTAACAAGTTCAATCAATAATGACCAGTTATGCACCTTGCACCAATATAGGTATCACCAAAAATTATTACAAAAAAAAACTGTGTTTTGAATAATTGTGCATGTTTAGGTATGTGTTTATAGGTAGCTAGATTTACTTCTGTACATGATTAACATATTAATGCTTGAATTGAAGACATCTAAATTCAAAAAAGAAATCCCATACCATTATTTATGAAAAATTTCCCTAAAAGCGAAAATTTTCCATTATTGGCTACAAGCAAATTTTCATTGCTTATTTATTAGTCTGGAATTAGCTATATGTACTACTTCGTTCCGCATGTCAAATTTCCATAGTATGTTCGACCTAGACACATTAGTCGGACAAAGAAATTAGCATTTAAGAACAGAAAAGAAATCATAGAACAATAGGTCGAACTAAAGCTCTCAGACTTTTAAACCATGTTAAGTGAAGCAATAGCAATGAAAATAAAAGTTATGCTTGATTAAGGATATAGAAAAAGGTTTTCAGCATAATTTTCTTAGATTGATATTTCACCCCTTCTCGTAATTGATATTATTAGACACTCTTCTCTTTCATTGAGAAACATCTCCATAAATCTCGCTACAAATCCAACACATTTGGTAACATGCATGTTTGAACTAATAATGCATGCATCTAATTTTTGACAACAAAATGCATCTTAAATGATAAAACGCTTCGTTTATAATTTATAGAGTTCGAGTTACTAGCAAGTAGTGAGAGGGGTGAGATTTTTTTTAATATAAAATTGCATGCATCTAATTTTTATCAAGTGAATGTCTACAAGGTGATAAAGTGAAAAAAACCGCTATTTTTAACTTGAAAATTCTATGTCAGTTTGTGTGAGTGTGAAACTCACATATATCCATTGACTGACATGGCCTTAATTTATTTGAATACAGCTGAATATGGAGAAGGAAGCTGGCAGGGTATTTAGTGGTTTCAATGAAGGGAAGATCTTCTTTGCCCCAACTTACAAGTACTCACACAACTCGGATTCCTATGCCGGAGAGACTGTAAAATCTAAGAAAATGCGCCGAACCCCGGCATGGTTTGTATCATTCTCTCTCATTTTCCTACACACTAAAACCCAAAGACCAAAAAAAAAAAAAAATCCCTGATTGATTATTGAGAATTATGAATTTCAGGTGTGATAGAATATTGTGGCGAGGAAATGGGATCGAACAATTATCGTATATTCGTGGGGAATCAAGATTCTCAGATCATAGACCAGTCTGTGCTGTTTTTGCTGTAGAGATGGAAATGAAGAACACGAACAAGAACACAAGATTAAGAAAGGGTTTTTCATGCACAGGCTCAAAATTGGGCTATGAAGACTGCATACCTACTAGGCATAGTTTTTATGATTTACCTAAATTCTACTAATATCTTGTAGATTTTTTGGTCTTGTGAAATTAATGGGGCGGTAAGTGCTTCCCCTATCAGCTGAGATCAATTCTTGAAATTTTCCCTTAAATCAATATATATTATGCATAAGTTAATTCGTCAGAATCTAATGTAAAGGGTAGATAAGGTATTGATGAGCAGTTCGCATCTAACATGTTACCTTCCGTCGTACAAATGAAAGTGTCATAATTATAATTTTTGCATTTCTCAAAATATGCCATCTTAAAGCATTAATATTTACCTTTTTGTATTTTTATCGATTGTCTTTTTGTGCATGATATGCTATACAATCATAATTTTGACTTTTGGAAGATAAAGTTAACTAGAAATATATAAACAACTATAAAAATCAATACACAACTCTTAATTAACAAGTTAGAATCTCAATATATATATATATATATATGCACACGCTGGCGCGGAAGGAGTAGTTAATTAAATAGTTATGGAACCACAAATAGACGTCCAAAAATTGAAAAAAGAAAATGTAGTAGGAAAAATATGATTGAAATCATAAAGTAATAAAAAGAAACACAAATTCTCCAGATTTGTTAGTGACCAAGGTGCTGGATGCCGAATATAAGGTGAAGAAAACTTTTGAAAATCCAGTTATTAATGTTTTAAAACTAGGTTAAATACAATGCAACACGATTAAAAAAAAAAAAAAAAACTCTAATTCTCATTTGCCTAGAAAGAAGAAGGTGAAACACGAGGACTTGTAACATGACATAAGAAGCATTAATTTAAAAAAAAAAATACCCCTATCTGAAATTTCCTTGTTTGATTAGTCCTCTTGATATGCCAAATCCCAAACTGAAACTGACGTTGAATGTTCTTGGGGATCCTTGTCAGGAATCACATTTAAGTCAACACCTCCATATGTTACATGATGATCCAACCCAAGTTGTTCAGTTTCATGATCGCCTCCCCAATCATAGCTCCCAATATTGTCCTTTACTTCAGGTACCATATCCATCCAATCATCTTCATGATCATTAGCCATCCTTATCTGATTATCTGGTACCAATATTTGTACTTCAGTAAAGAGTTGTTGGTTGTAGGTGGGAAGATCCCCTTCAGGAAATAATGCATTAGATTCATTGTTATCACCATCATTCCTGCCATAAACACAGATTGACTCATGCTCAGTCCTTGAATTCTTGTCCAAAAATCCAGATTCCAAATTGCTTTGTGGGCATTCTGAGTTCTGGCAAGCAAACAAACTATCCACCACAGAATAACTTCACGATCAAACATACACTTCCTTTTCTGATCATTTGCTCCAATTTTAGCTAAATCAGGACTTTCTTCATCCTTTTCCTTTTCTACTTCGTTTTCATCGGATGGTGAAATCTTGAGTGCTCTCTCAGTCAACTTCAAAAGGGCTTCTTCTTGATTAACCACCTTAGCCCAAGTTGAAGTATCTCTAGCTGTCATTTTATCTTGTAAGCACTTAGACTGCCTCACCAACCTCTTCATCCGGTTAAAGTCCGGCGCCATATGTTTCACAATGGCAGCCAATACACTGATTTTCCAAGCCTTTTTAAGGTCATGGGGCTTCCTATAAGGCGGTGCGCCGTGTTCTTGAGCTACCCCTTGACAACCCCACCAAATCTCCTCCCCATTAGGCCACCAAGGCGGTGGTAAACCTGTCTCCAATGGAAACCGCCTCTGTGGAGGAACACAGTGTTGCATGAGTGCTGAAATAAGTGAACCCAAAGTAGAATCTTGAATATCTTGAAGGAGATGTAAACACGAATTTGGATCCACTTCATCACTTTCTTGATCAAGACTTCTAGGCAAAAATTCAGCCAAGGCAGCTGGAGCATTCTGATCAAATTTCACCTTTTCTTTCCACCATTCTCTTAAACCATCAGATGAACCCGTCACAGTTTTCCCCTTCTGTGGAACAATCCCATAAACAAATCCTTGAGCATTACAAACCTCCATAATTTTCACCATGTATTTCAGAATTGAATCTTGAGCCCTTGACATTTTCTTTCTTCTAGATGTATTTTCTTTAGCTTGAGATTTAGGCACTTCTTTATCCCTCTTTTCTTTGAGCTTCTGCAACTTCATCCTGTCCTTCCACATTCGTTTCTTGAGATCATCATAGCTAATGATATCCTCAACTTCAAATTCGGCCACTTGATAAATTTCTGAACTTACGGGGCTCAGAGGGTCAACCTCCTCTTCATGTAACTTCACCATGTTGGCAATTATGATTTACTAACTAATGATTACTACTAATTAACTTGTGTGACTGAAATATGCTGATCTGTGAAGTAAACGGTTTCATTTTGGATGCATAAATATTGATGAACTATGGCGGTGAAGATTGTTGTCGGCTAGGAATGGGGAGGCTTCAAGACAAATTTGGCCATTTAAGATTTGAAGGGTAACTTTGTATGTTTTTGTTTCTGAGAACAAGTGAAGTGGGCAGTGGATGAATTTGAGGAATGTGATGCAAGTGTTAACGCAACGAGGAGTGGCACAGGCCAACAGAGAGGCTACAGTCTACGTCAGTATTGTTCATTTTCAGGTTGCAGTGTGCATGCATGCATGCATAAGGGACACCTGGTTTTGGTGCCGAGTCACACGCAGCCACACCAATTATATTACCCCTAATACACCTCATCATAAAGTTGGAAATTGTGGAGAACTGGATAATTCTTGGGAGAGGGCATTCAACAATTTTTTTCTCTCTGTGTGGAATTTTATTGCATACGACATTGTATTAGTAGAATCGAAACAAAAGATGGGGTTAATGCTAAACTCAAAATTTGGAGGGAGACACTTGAGGCAAAAGGATTTAAAATTAGTAGATCAAAAACATAGTATATGAAATTTAAGTTTAGTAAGGGTGCACATAGGAATGGAATAGGGGTTAGTATCGGAAATCAAGAGATACCCATAAGTGAAAATTTTAAATATTTATTATCAGTTATTCAGAATAATGATGGTATAAATCGAAATGTTATACATCGAATACAAACGGGATGGACTAAATAGAGAATGGCATCGAGAATATTGTGTGACCGCAAAATTCCTTTATAATTTAAGGGTAAATTTTATAGAATGGCAATTAGGCTAGCAATACTCTGTGGGTCTGAGTGTTGAGCACTGAATCACACACATGAGCAAAATATGAGAATAGCAGAAATGCGAATGTTAAGATGAATGTGTGGGTACACTAGGATGGACAATATACGGAATGAGTATATTCGTGAGAAGATTGAAGTAGCATCTATTGACATTCGTGTGATAAGAGAAACACGCTTAAGGTGGTTAGATCATGTGTTAAGACGATCAGTAAAACGCCTATCATGCGAGTAGATTTTAGAGAGAGTAGTTAAGATAAGAGGGGTAGAAGAAGACCGAAAAAGATTTGGTGGGTAACTTGTAGGAAAGATATAACCCATCTAGGAATTGAGGAGGATATGATTTATGATAGAGCACAATAACGTAGCAAAATTTATGCAACCGACCTTATTCAGTGAGATTAAAATTTTATTTGTTTATTTGTCTAATACTATTCCCTGTCGTGTATATATAGAGAGAGAGAAGACAGGGACTAGTGTTAGAGATCGCTTGAAATATTTTAACATTTCTTGTGAAAAAAATCTAGAAAGACGACATTCAACTCGTAATTTCACAAAATCTATAAAGACAAGATTCAATTGTAATTTTCTTTATTGTATATATTGACCATTCTGAACAGCGAACCATGGAGATCTGATGAAAAAAAAAAAGGATTATCTGTTATCTATATACTTCTATAGGATGCTTATCATGTTTCCGAGGAAGTGTAGATGCAGCCGTGCTTCGTTTGACTTGTACTTACGGGAAAAATGCATTTTTAGTTTTTTATTCTTGGAGTATTGTCTAATTTAGTTCCTTATGGATAACACTTGTTAATTTAGTCTCTCATTAAAAAAAAATAAATATGGTCAATCTAAGACACTTAATGGATTTATCATGATAACAAATCACCTAAATAGTCCTCCAATTTTTTGATTAAAATTGAAATGGTATGTCAACTTAAATTTTAATCAATTTAGTTCCTTAACTAAATATTTATAGTCAATTTGGTCCCATAGTTGATTATACCACCTAAAATATAATTTTTTTTTAAATATTTTCTGCGGTAGTGACTAGAGGTAGATGGAAGTACAAAATTATATATGTCATTGACTCTGGTCACCACGCACCAATTATATGGATTAATTGTCCTTTATATCCTTCAAATTTTGTGCCGTCACTAATATTTTAGTATCTAAAATGTTACCTTTGAGCACTAAAATCCTTCCCTTATGCAAGCTAAATATTGTGACCATTTTAACCCTTTTCTATTCTAATACATTTTTTTGTTTATTTTTGTCGATGAGTCAAAATTTTTTAAGATAAGAATTGATTCATGCAGAATTTGATCTGAAAAGATAATTTAGGTAGTTGAATTTCACATTTTTTTTGTATAAGAGACAGATGGGATTGATTGAATTAGATGACAAAATCTAACCGATATTATTTTTAAGTACAAATCTACGTAACTGGCAATCAATTATAATGAATTCACACCTCTTGAATAGAATGATTTTTTTAACTTGAAATTTTAACTAAATGGAAAGATATACCCTCAATTCTAGAAATTTGGAATTAGTTTTTATTCTTAAAAATTATTTCGTCCAATCATAATAAAAAGAAATATATTTTTTTTAAAATTAAGAAAAAGAGAGAGTGCATTATTTTTTGTTGTTGATAGTGATAATAGTAGTAGTTACTGGAAAGATAGATAAGTTAGTAAATGAAGGTAAAAGTATACTAATAAAATGGTTAAAACATTGATTAACATAATAGGTAGGGTTAAGTGCTCAAATCATAACGTTAGGTATTAAAATGTTAATAACAATAAATTTAAAGGTGGCAGAGTGTTCATTAAGGGGTATATTTGTCCATTCAGCTAAACTTTCATACGCTATTACAGTTGATATTCAAGAATTTTAGTACTAAAAGATAACACTAGGGAGTAAAGTGTTAATTGTTTTAAAGTTTAAGGGGTAAAGTATAATTAACCCCCAATTATATTATCTCCAACATACATCTCATCATAAAGTTAGAAACTGTGGAAAACTAGAACTATCAATTGGCGTGGCCGCCCTGAACTCATTGGCCTGAAAAATAGTGAGTTGAATCTCAAGTAAAGTGAGCCAAGCAAAAAATAAAATTTAGCTCAATTTCATTGTGACTCTGCCCACTTAAGGCAAAACTCAAATAATATATGTATATATACTATTTTATTTGACCAAGAATATGTAAGATGATTTATATAATAAATATTGTATATTGAATATTTATTATATAATGGTTTTGTTATATAATGTTTGTACATATCTGGTGATATTGGTTAATAAAGTTATATAAGTTTGGAATATATAGATTTTTTTTTTTTAATTTTTGGGATAGATATTGTGAGATTGGAAAAATCTAATTTTAATTTAAAATTCGTTTATTTTTGTGAGCTGAACTGAACCTCATAAGTGTGAACCTTGGTGAGTTAAATTTAGGCTAAGCTCTATTATTTTAAAATGGGTTGAATTTGAACATATTAAATCCCAACTCACATGAACAGATTGATAGCCCTACGAAAAACTAGATAAATGTGAACAGATCAGAGATAGATTGGAGGGGCTCGATAAATTTGAATTCATTTGGACGATATTGCCTTTCTACGTGAGAAGCACACGGCAAATTTGGCTTGTAAAATAGGCGTCCGACTTGCCAGAGCCAGAGGACTATATTGATACCAAAATAAAAAGTTCAGGGGCAGTAACGGTACAAAAAAAAAACTTAAAGGATCTCTTTGAGATTTTCAAAATCTATAAGAGACTAAATTTTCAGTTCTTCCCATACTTATTGTTTGTAAAAAATTAGTTCAAGTCTTTAGTCTTGTGCTGTCAACTACGGAGTACCTAAAAAATACTATGATGCTTAAGTCAATAAAAAATTCAAATAAGAGAGCCGGATATTTCGACAAGTTTTTAGTTTTGTTCCTCGTTATTGTGTGAGTAAATTTATCATTTATTGTTAGAATTGAGTTTTTCTATTGATGCAATGTTCATTAACCTTAGTTAAACTTATAGAAAAACAAAGAGAAGTTTAATTTATTTGTTTTCTATTAATTTGTTTCAATATTGTTATATTCTTTAAAAAAGTTACCATACACTTTTAATTGCACGCTTGTTATATTTTGTTGTGATCGTTTATTATATATTTTTTATTACATTAATAAAAGAATGAGTTTAAAAAAGAAATGGAAGAAAATTATATCTGTTTAATATATTATTAAGTATATTTAGCTTATTGACAATTATTTTATGTTGATATATTACCTATAATAAATTAAAATTATATGCATGCCAAATTAAGATTATTTAAAAATAGAAACAAGAATTTAAACTACTTTGACCTGCGTAACGGATGAACAAAACTTTATGACAAAGTTGTAACTATATATAGTATGTATTTTACTTGTCGCAAATCAGTTTCTGGTTTGTACTTGTCTAGTACTTGTGAAAATTCAATAAAAGTGCTTTAGGGTTTTTAGACTAAAAAGGGCTTATTCTTTAATTTCACTATCTTAGTTTAAAAACCGGAAGTGTGAGAATTAATAGGTATTTTAGTTTTCCACCCAAGAAAAAACAAAACAAATTGTAACGTAAACATGAAAATAGAGTATATCAATAATTTTCTATAATAAAAAGTAAAGTATATAAAAGTAGGTATTTTAGGTGCAACAGTGTGATTTTGGTCCCTCAGCATATTTATTTTATTAGAAACTTTCATTAACAAAAGACGGCCTAGTGTTCCATTTAACTTTATTAGTCTTATCTCATGTTTTGTATTATATTTTTTGTGTATAAATACCCATTTCTATTATAAAAAGCTTTCTACACTATAATTTAGCTATTTTAAATCACCACACATAAAAAATATAAGTATCTCTTTATAATGTTATTAATCAAAATAACTAATTATTTGATTAGCATACTTTATTACAAAATACAGTCATTAGTTTATTTGCAATCAAAATGGAATTACATATCAATTATCAGATATAAACAGAGCACCAAAATTACAGAATTAACATGACAATGTAGAGCCATGTATGGAAATTAAAATTGATTTTTAGATTATTAGTGAAAGAATAGAGAAAATATAGTACATGACTATAATAGAAAAAATATAGTACATGACTATCTTTTATTTTATTCTTTCTTAGAGAACTATATTATTGAATGCTTAAAATTCATATTCAATCATTTTTGACTTTTCAATACAATAAATATAAAATTTATATTTAGAGAAAAATTAACATGTAAAAATCAAAAGAATGGGAATAATCATTATTTAAATGCCAAGTAGTGACGATCTCCTATATTATTTTGATTTTACCAGTTCATTACGGAAGAAATAGTGGTCCTAATAAAGAGTTAATTGTCAATAGCATAATTATTTATTTTGAAATGTTAAAGAATGACTCGATGGATTTTGTTTAATTAAAAAAATGAATTTACACCATAAAAACACATACATATACCAAACCTAAATACTGCAATATGTTACAATGACAATTCAAGTACATAATCTTTACTAAACTAATTGAGACCATCACAAACTCAGTGTAGGAAAATTAATTATACTTTATTTATTAAATAAATAGTACCTATGTATTTTGTCCTGACTGCTTAAATTTACTGGTTTCAATTATTATTGTCGATTTTGACCTATTAGATTATGAGTGTATTTATATAAAGTGACATATACAAAGCTCTAACAAATAAAAAGCACTAACGTGTCACTAAATTTGGAAAAGAATTAAAGAAATCCGACTGAGCATATAAAATTAGAAAGGTTGTGATTTGAAGATCTTGCTACATAGAGTGGCTTTGACAAGTGGATATGAATTTGTGATTTTGTAAATAATTTTTCTTAGATTATTTCCCTTGTCTATGCTAAAGGACACAATTATATCTTTCGTTTTTTTTCCTACATAATACCAGCCTATGCTAAAGGGCACAATTATATCTTTTGCTTTTTTCCTATGTAGCACCAACACAAGATTGCTTTAGTTCTAAACCTTTATTTTCTTTATTTTACGACTGTACCCTTTTTTTTTGAAAATTTGAAGAAGTTTCATTTCAATTAATTTTTATATTTTTATATTTTTTGATTTTTTTAGTTTACGATGAATATCTAACCCAACCATATATATACATCATAAGAGGTGCAAGAATGTCATATTTCTAGGTTCTAATATGAATTAATTAATTATCTTAGTATAATAAATCATGAAATGAGGAAAGATACAACAATTTTATGCAAATTAAGGATATACTAACCTCGTATCGTGACATTATATGCTTAGGAAAGAATGAAAAGTTTTATCATAAGTAGCCATCAGATTGTTTTAAATTGCAAATCACATGATAATATAATAAAATAGGCACTTGTTTGAAAATATGCCTTTTAGTACGTGATTCTTGTTTATATTTTTGAAATTTTAAACATAGTATAATATGTAAAAATTATTTGTCGACTAAATTTCTTTATATTTTTCTGTTATTCTTTAATTTATATGGCATATGTATTTTTCTTAAAATACAATTTTTAGCACGTAATTCTTGTTTATATTTTTAAAATTTCAAAAGTATAGTATAATATGTAAAAATTATTTTCCAACTAAATATTCTTTCTATTTCCTATTCTTCTTTAACTTCGAAAGTGCATCCTAGAATTTCTATTATAGAAAAAAATTTACTTTAATCAAATTTTATTCCTAAAATGATGATTTAATAATTGGTAATTTTAAAATCTTCCTACTAAAGTTAAGGAAACTTACTTTGATGAAAATTATATTTCTAAAATAAACGACCAATATTGATAATACATAAATAGCCTCAATAATTTTTAAAAAGTCATTCAACTTCAGGGATATATAGTTGTCTTTAAATTCAATAATAAGGATAACTTCGACAAGAAAATCTAAAACATCTAATCAAAATCCCTATTTTAATGTAGTATAGTATATAGATAGATATAGATTAGGAATCGTGCATGGGCATTGCACGTGTATCGATGATTTTGATTTGAGAGGCATTCCTCTGTAACCCTTTTTAATATTTTGAGCTGTAGACATAGAATATGAGTTAGTGATAGATATTCATTATTATTCATTGTTAAGTGTCATTTAATTGATAAACTATATAATAAACATTTAGTATATAAGTTGTTTGCTTTTACACACCAATTTTATATTTATTCTTTTTCAACACAATCAAGATTTAATTGATCAGCAACATTATAGATATAATTGTACTTGATATTTGAAATTCTTCTAATATAATTATTGGATATATTGGTACTTATTTAAGAATATTGAATTCTGGACATAATTGTTATCGACATTCAAAATAATACTAATATAGTTCTTGGCATAGTAATAGTAGTAGTAGTAATAATAATAATAAGAAGAAGAGGCTATATGTATCACCTTGATATGCTATAATAATTGGTCTTTTATACATTATTTGTTATAAAAGATAACCTTCATTTTCAACTATATCCCCCATAATATGAATTTGATTGGTTGCATATATATTATTAGTATTGTATAATAAGTAAAATAATATTAAAGGATCAATCATTAATGTTGTGGAAAATAAATTTTTGGGTTCCTAACTCTTTATTCAAAACTAGCGATCGAGACATACTTAATGTGTGTGCACAACTCCGTCAACATTTTTTTTTTCTTTTTTCCTACACGTCAAATGATTACGTGTCACCAAGTACTTTGCAGCAGTTAACAAATTTTACATGTTTGGAAATAAATATGATACAATATGAAAATTGAATTGAATTACATTCAACAATAAATTAAATAATAAATATGATTAGATTAGACCAATAATCATGTTTAGTTGGTTCATAATAATAATTTTTCATATGCCACAATGAATAAAATAATGCATAATAAGTTTTGGCTTGAAAAGTAAAGCTAAACAAATTGTGATTAATTAACTTTGTATAAATGAATTAACAGTATAATGAAAGATTGCGAGAGAAAAAGAAAATAATCAGATTACTTGATATGTTCTGAGGATTAATTGAACCATCAGATTACTTGATATGTCCTTAGGATTAATTTAACCAAACTAAATGAAAAGATGAATTAAATTCATTAATGAATGACCAATTCTTATAATTAAAACCATCTAACCATCTATGGGTGTGTCTGACTGACAGCCTGAGAAATGAACATCATGCTGATTTCTTGCAAAATATTTTACTAAGATATATCAAATTAGAATAAATAAAATAAGCAAAGTACTTACAATTAGTAGAGTATATTCGTCACTTCCAGCGCCTGCATGTGTCGTAACATGTCAGTCATCGTACCCTCAAGAGTTACCTCTCAAGATACAAGGCACCTAAACGAAACACAATTAAAATAATTTTATTAAATTACTAGACAATTTGTAACAATTAATCATCAACTGACTTGAATATGTGGCTAAACAAAAATAAACTAAACCATCCAATAATACTAACATTATCTAAAAGTTGGAAGTTTAACCGTGGGCATACACTAACTCCTCATACACAGATTGTCCTCGTAAAGTCTCTAATTCTGCAAAAACAATATAATAGGGTGAGCAACAAGTCATTCAGCAAGCCGATAACATTACATTTGCTGGATCAAACAAGTTATATACATATATATACACACACACACACATATATATATAGATATTTGTGTATGTATATATGTATGCATACACATATACATACATATATATATGTATACATATATAGTTATATATATGTGTATATGTGTGTGTATGTATATACGTATATACACACACATACATATATATATGTATATATACATACACACACATATATATACATATATATATATATATATACATGTCTATGTGTGTGTGTATATGCACATATATACATATATGTGCATATATGTATATATATGTATATATGTGCATATATACACATACACACACATATAGACACACATATATATATATATGTATATTTGTATATATATATTACACAAAACGTTTATCACATAGTTACACAAAAGTATTTCAAAAGATTTTTTTTATCAGATGCCAAAATTACATACTTATTGTGAAATCTGTTTTCAAACAACAGATAAAAGTTTACTTTCAAAACAATATTTTTAGAAACCGTACTTACATACATTAGGAGCAAGTGGCATTATATTAATATTTACAAAACAAATTTTACAGAGATCAAAAATTCAAAATTAGAATCAGAATCGGAATAGGAATATTAGAATTATACAAATTCTTAATCAGAGTTCAAAAATTTTGAATCAGAAATCTAGAGTCAAATTCATAATTGGAATTCAAAATTTATATCATTGTTTATTATAGGCCCATAATTAAAATAAACACGCTATCATTAGCTCATTGAGTGCAGTCTAGTGTTAAGAGATCTCACTAGAAAATGTTCTCAACAGGTTCAACCAAAACTCACCTGGTCTTAGAAATGGAATATTAGATTTTAGGCCACCCAAATGGAATACCAAGTCTTAAGGTCATCCGAACAAAAAATCAGAATTATAGTCTCTACCGACTATTTATGATTATTTTAAAAGTCTTAATCCATTATTAATTACCAGGTAAATAATTCAAATATACACATGCGAAGCAATCATAACGAAGTTCAAACAACGCCACTTCAGAATGTCAAACAATTCAAGTATTCATATAAGGTCCAACTTCCATATCAAAAATAATATTTTCTATACAGTAACATTTGACATAAAAATAGTTTTCGAAAATAGAAAAGTTGTTTGGTGGTAACTACGTACTCAAAGTAGTAAAAGCATAGCAAAGAATCGGACTACTTTCCTAAACAAAATTATCAAACATTGCTTAAGTTCAATTTTAGAACAAAACTGCCTATATATAGACTATCATGTCATCGATAGAAATTATTTGAAACCCAAAAATATTTTAACCAAAGTGTTATTCTAAACTTCAATAATTTTCAAAAATATTTACTTCCCAAAATAGTACTAAATTAATATTTTATTTTATCATAAGAAAATATCTAGCATAACCTTCCCTTGAACAAAACAATACTCCAAGGGCATTAAAGTCTTTTATCCCAAAATATTTAATCATGTTCTTATTATAAGAAAATAATTTTTCTAAAATATTTCCAAAAGTATGACATTCAAAAATATTTTTATTATTAATAATACTTCAAAAGTATTTGTTTGGTTATAAAAAAAAAATAGTCCTTAAATTATTTATATAAAAAATATTCAAATTTTTAGTCCAAAAATCGAATCGTAGAGAAACTTAAGGGACCTGTAATGCAAATATCCTATGTTGCTACCCTATCGAACAAAGGTCAAAACACTCACTCCCCCCCTTCCCGAGACCCCTCTCTCTTTCTCTTCCTTTTTCTTTTCTTTTTCTTTTTCTTCTCGTTCTTCCTCTTTTCCTTTTTTCTCTTTCTTCTTCTTTTTCTTTTTCTTTTTTCTTTTTTTCCATTTGCACAAACACTCTACCACCACCTACTGCTACCCAAATACCACGACGACCAACAAAAACTGCTATAATTCACTACCATTACCCCAACCACAAGCAGCCCGAGTAGCAGCGGCCAAGCAGCAACAAAAGCAGCCAGTAGTAGCAGCAGTCAGCCTGCTGCTGTGGCATTCCTGCTACTGTCTGGCAGCTTGCTGGTGTCCAAGCGGGCTGGGTTAACGGCATCCGCTCCCTTCAACCATAATTTTATTTCATTTTATTTTTTTGAATTCTCTAACTTAACTTATGCAAAAATGATTTCTAAAAATATGCAATTCTTATACTTTAAAATAAATCCCAACTTTAAAAAGACAATTAAACTTACCAAAAGCAATGAATTGATCAATAATAATTAACGGAAATCATAATCTTAGGTATGATATTCCAAAAACGAGAAATATAAATAATAAAAATAGAATTATCAAAAAAAAAATTAGATTATACACAATCCATATACGATGAGCTCCTAATTCGCACAACCCTCTCCTAAAGCTTCAAAAAATTTAGCCAAAAAATAACATTTAATGTATTAATAAGGTGTCTCTATTTATATGTATTAACTCCAAAAGACGCTTAAACTTCTAATCCTACAAGTCAACTAAATTTCCCATAACCTCAATTGTAATTTGGCCACCAAAAGTTTGCTAAAAATTTTAGTAAAAATTAATTACAAAAATTAATAGTAAATAGCAAAAAGGTTGTATTATAAGTGAAAAATATTTTTAGTCAAAAGGTTAGGCCAAATTAATTAACACATGACAACTAAAAACCACAATTTGTGCAGTAAGGATCAAATCATTTCATGTAAATATACCACCCCAATTAAGTAATTCAATTCAAACAAAATTCCTTAGTGGTTTGATATTATCTAACATTAATATTGCTATTAATTTTTTGGACAAAAAATACGAGGGTTTACATTATATCCTTTTTACAAAAAGTTTCATTCTCGAAACTTGTACAGATCAAAGAGACACATGCATCTCGCCTATATGTCCTTTTCTAGCTTCAATGTGCTTCTCTCACATCTTGATTAGTCTATTGAACTTTTATGTGGAATCATTTTATAGTTTGGTACTTGTGGTTCATGATTCTTAGTGGTGATTTTTTATAAGTCAAATTTTTTTAACGTCCAATTGTTATGACTTAATCATGTAACTCGAACTAAGTATATACTTTTGCATTTGTGATACTTAAAATATATTATGTATTCTTGACAAATTAGGTGTCAAACTTCAACTAATATGCCCATTTTCCAATTCATTCAAGTATATCAAATGATCCTACTATCATTGAAAGCTCAATTCAAATAACCTTAACTTCCTCCAATAATCCTATCACTAAACTGAATTCAGAGACAATTGTGTTTCACTGACTCAATTCTAATATAGTGGAGATCAACACTTACATCCATATCATGCTCCAAACGGAGTCCTTCCAATAATACTTAGTTACTTCATTAGTTTGAATAGATGATCCTAATTTCCTCCAAAATCTAATGCATAAACTTGTTATATATCTTCTAATGTTTGGATAGTCCTCTTGGATTTATTGTCCAAAATAGTATTAAGTTTCAAATACGTTCTCATAATCCCCTTGGTGTGAAACCCAAAACCAAGAAGTAAAACGACGATATCGATCCAACATTATACTCACTGGTACTCCACGTAAACTCATAATTTGCTCCACATATAACTCCATTAACTTTTCTATGGTTGTCTCACAATGCACAGATTTAAAATTATGTTGATTTAGTCCAAAGATCCTCCACTATTTAAATATTGTCATTACCATATCTTTATTTTTAGAAATCCATCATAATGTGTTCCTACTTCCATTGTGAAATTTTCAAAGGTTTAGCAAAATTGCTAGTTATTGATATTTGGCCTTAACTTCTTGATATTGAAATACTTTGTCATATACTCAGCAATTGACTTCTTCATTCTATTTACACTAAAGATTTCTCTTATGTTGTATTTGGATAAATGGATTTGGAAAAGTATTTGAAATCCACATATTTGTTGGAGGGATTTATAAAGCCAAAATGAATAAATTTTAAATCCACCCAAATTAGAAATTATTTTAATTCCTTCACTTCACACTTTTTAATTTGGGTGAATTTGAAATTCATCTATTTCATCCTTATAAATCCCTCTAAGAAATGGGTGGATTTCAAATATTTTCTCAAATCCATCGATCTAAACACAACCTTTAAGTCTCAATACACCTTTACCCCTTCATAATCTCATTTATTAAATCCTCATTGTCTAGTACACATCGTTTCTCACGTATCCTTAGTCATAAAATATCTTTACACTTGACTAATATCCGATCATTTCTAACATATCCATAAAATATCTTTACACGACACTAATATCTGGCGTCATGTCTTCCTTCACTTCCTTGAATCTCTACAAAACTTTCTCATCTTATCTTTGAACTTCTTCAATCCTCTCAACCAAAATAGGTTACACTTCAAAGCGCTCAATAACTGATTCGTTGATCCTATCATTTCCATTCCTAGTTCATCCTTTTTGTTTATCCAACAATGGAGTCTTTCTATTCTCAACTTTATAGCTTAAAGCTTCAGCCATCTTATTTGCTTTATAGGTGATACTTATTGTCAAATCATAATCTTTTAATAGTTCTGTCAATCTTATTCGTCACATAATCGACTCCCTTGTCCATTATATAAATATAATGTCTGCAGAACTTCAAGTTGAACCCCACAATCACTAATTTCAAACCACGTGTTAGACAATTATTCTCATAGAGTTCTAATCCCGTTAATGGTAAACAATTACCAAATTTATATTTAATTTTTGCATTAACTCACAATCTTATCCATTCTTATACTCATCTTACAAATTTTTAAGTTCCAAATAGTAGGACTAAAACAAGTAATATTATCAACTTCTCTTTCGAATGTTAAAAATTCTTAAAGATAACACCAGTAATACCTCATTTTCATGTCAATCCTCCTTGTGGTGTTACAATAGTTGAAAACTCTTTAATGAACTTGTGACAGTATCTAGCTAACACAATTTTCTTACCTTAGTAACATTTTGTAGGCCTTGGTTAGTCAATTTTATCCTCAATTTTGAGGATCCACAAAACTCCTTGTATAAAACCACATGTCTTATAAAAGTTGTAGTTAACAACTAAAACTCACACTAGTTAAATTTAGCGTAAAATTTATCTTCCTTTAAAGTATCAAATTTTCTCTTAAATGTTTCTCATAAGTTTTCTTACTTGGAAATTAAATCAAAACTTTATCGATAAATACTATCACAAATTTGTCCAATTGAGACTTAAATATTGACTAATGCATAAATCTTGAAGGAGCATTGGTCAACCTAAATGATATTACAAAAATTTTATAACGTCCACAATACGTCCAAAAATCACGCTTAGATATATCAAGCTCCTTAATCTTTAATCAATGATATGTAATGCCTTTACACCCTTAAATTAATCAACTAAATCATTAATTTTAGGCAGAATGTACTTATTCTTAATAGTAATCTTATTCAATTTCCTATAATCAATATGCAACCTCAAACTTTGATCTTTCTTCTTTACGAACAACACGGGTGCTTCTTACAATGAAATACTTGGCCTGATGAATTTCTCATCCAATAATTCTTACAATATATTGTTCTTTCAGTCCTTTTAACTTTATTTGAGTCATCCTATGTGGTGCTTTACATACTGGGATAATCTCATGTACTAAATTTATCTCAATTCTAATTTTTTCTATCCAAAATATTCCATTCAATTCATCCGTATACTCTTCAAAAAAAGTAATTCCTTAACCATACAATCATTGAATTTCATTCATTCCATTAGGTGTCTACCACGAAAGCTAAGTATCCTTAGCAACCTTTTATTACATTAATTACTTGTACTACACTCACCAATATTCTTCGAGGTGTCTTTCTTTTACTCATATTACCTTAATAAGTTAATTCTACTTATCCGAAAAGATCACACACTTAGTACACCTTAGCACCAATTTTACCTAACCAATTCATTCCTAAGATACCATCAAAATTACTCATATTTATTTGGACCAATTTAGCTTTAAATTTCTTTCCTTATATTTTTACAATCACAATTACTAAATCTAAAATGAAATATCAAAGTCTAGTATTCGATGGTTCATAAGATTTCTCTGACCACTCAAGTCGTACCAAAAATATTCCAAAATATTCTCAAACTTTGTATTATTTGCATTTATCCATTTTCCAAACTCATTCACTCGACGTTTACCAACTTGTATTGAATCCTACTATGTATTCTTTAACACACTATTGGTCACCTCAATGGAAGAACAAGTATCTTGAACATATTAAACTTAATCGAGTAATCCATAACCAACATGTTGGATACTTGATTCAAAATTTTGACTTAATGAATCCCGTAATTGGCAAGATTTCTTAAATCAAGTATTAATTTACGAAAAAAATTATAGTAAGCAAAAAAAAAAATTTTATTTTCTTTCAAAAAAAAAATGAATCATGACAATTTAAATATTTTTTGTTTAAAAAAATTCCAATTTACAAAATATGATATAAGTATAGCAAAATCATTTTCTAAAAAAGACAAGTTATAACAAATAAATCATACTTTTATCAAAACAACACATAATGTTTTATAGAACATATTCTTAGCAACTACGAAATACCAGAATAAATTAAAGATCAACCAAAATTTAATCACAATTAACTACTAAAATTTCAAATACTAGATCGTTCTCCAAAAGTTTCTTAAAAATATTAACCTTATCATGCTCTTTATCCTCAGAAGGGATATTTTGGGATCCTCATCTTAGAAATTCGACCAAACAAAAATTAATTCAAAAATAAAGAATTTAGAGCACACATTAATTCCTCGAAAGTCATATTTTTTTTCTTAAATGTGTCCTTCAATTCTAATTATTACTAATTCGGTTCTCTTATCTATAATACCGTCATATCTGTACTTTTATCAAACCGATACTCATTCTCTAAATAACTTGCCTATCCAATCACAATCTTAAAATATTCAAAGTTACCAAAGTGTACTTAAGATCCATATTCTAATCTTTAATAGTTGCCTTGTGGGTTCTAAACCTAAGCTCTGATACTACTTAAACTGTCATGCTCCGCGACTGCATATGTCATAATGTAACAGCCGCGGTACCCTCAAGAGTTACCCTTCAAGGACACAAGGCACCCAAACAAAATATAATCAAAATAATTTCATTAAATTACTAGACAATTCGTAACAATTAATCATCAATTGACTTGAATATACGACTCAACAAATATAAACTAAACTATCTAATGGTTTTAAGGCAATACATTAAAACGGAGTCCAAAATATCTTAATATTTCTCTAATTCTTAATCAGCTAATAATACTAACTTTCCTTGAAAGTCGGAAGTTTAACTATCGGTATGCACCAACTCCCATACACATGATTGTCCTCATAAAGTCTCTAATTCTACTAAAAGATATTATAATGTAGAGAGCGACGAGTCGCTCAACAAGCAGTTAACATTGCGTTTGCTGGACTAAATAAGTTATATATATATTTCACAAAAGGATTATCACACAGTCACACAAAGTATTGCAAAAGATATTTTCTTATCAGATATTGAAGATACAATACTTATGGTGAAATCTGATTTCAAACAAAAGTTTTCTTTCAAAAAGTCTTTTCAAAAACCATACTCATATACATTTGGAGCAAGTGGTATTATATCAAAAATTTACGAAACAAATTTCACAAAAATTACAAGTTCAACATTAGAATTGGAATCGGAATCAGAATATCAGAAACAAAATTCATAAACAGAGTTCAAAAATTCGGAAGAATCAGAAAGTCAAAGTGAAGTTCATAATCAGAGTTCAAAGTTCATATCATGATTCATTATAGACTCATAAAACAAACATGCTATCATCGGCTTATTGAGTTTAGTCTAGTATTAAGAGACCCCACTAGAAAAAGTTGTCAAGAAGTCCGGCCAAAACTTACCTTGATTCAGAAATGGAATATTGGGTCTTACGTTACCCAAACAGAATACCAGGCCTTAGATCACCTAGATAGAAAATCAGAGCTGTATTTTGACTATTCATGATTGTTTTAAGAATCTTAGTCCAATATTAATTACCGAGCAAATAATTCAAATATGCACATGCGAAGCAATCATAACGAAGTTCAAACGACGCCACTTATATAAATTCACAATGTCAAATAATTCAAATATCCATGTAATGTCTAAATTTCATATCAAAAGTAATATTTTTCAAACAGTAATATTTGATGCAAAAATAGTTTTCAAAAACATAAAGGGGTGGTAACCGCTTACCTCGAAGTACTGAAGCAAAAGCATAGCAAAGAACCTGACTACTTTCCTAAACAAAACTATCAAACATTGCTTAAGTTCAATTTCAAAACAATCTTGCTCGTATATAGAGTATCATGCCATCAATAGAAATTATTCGAAACCCAAAAATATTCTATCCAAAGTGTTATTCTTAACTTTAATAATTTCCAAAAGTATTTACTTCCCAAAATGGTACTAAAATTAGTATTTTATTTTATCGTAAGAAAATATCTAGCATAATCATCCCTTGAACAAAATAATACTACAAGGGTACTTACGTCTATTGTTCCAAAATATTTAATCATATTCTTATTATAAGAAAAATAATTTTTCTCCAATATATCCAAAAGTAAAACATTTAGAAATGTTTTTATTAATACTAATACTTCATAAATATTTGTTTGGTTATAACAAAAACAATCATTTAATAACCTTAAATTATTTATATAAAAAGTACTCAAGTTTTCAGTCAAAAAATCGAATTACAAAAGCTTAAGGATACCTGTCATGCAATTATCTTAAGTTGCTACCCTATCTAACAAAAGTCAAACAGCTCACTCCCCACTCCCGAGACTACCTCTTTTCTCTCTCTTTATTTTTTTTTCTTTTTCTTCTCTTTTTTCTTTCTTCTTCCTTTCCTTTTTTTTTTTTCCCTCTTTTCCCATTAGCACATCATACTCCACTACCACCTATTGCTACCCAAACACTACGACCACCAACTCTAACCAACCACCAACAAAAACCGCTATAGTCCACCGCCATCACCCTAACCATAACTAGCCCAAGCAGTAGCGAAAACAGCTAGTAACAGCAGTAGTCAGCTTATTGCTGTGGCATTACTGTCGCTGTTCGTTGGCCTATTGGCGTTCAAGCGAGCAAAGTTAACGGCAATGGGTTAACAGCATAAGGGTATGGTTTATTTCCTCATACATTCGGCATAAGGGTTAACGGCAGCCACTGCCGGTGTTCAACCTCTTAGGCTGTCATAAAATCACTTTGACACTCTTTATGCCGAATGTATGGCTATTAAGGTCAGATTAGGCAGGACCATTCAGAGATTCAGATCCGAGCTAAATACCTATAAATAAAAACTCAACTTACTATTATACACAAAAAAATGAATATGAGGCAATAAACCATATACAAGATAATATCAACTCATTACTTTTATATTTCTCTCAACCTTCACTCATCTTTATCTCAACCTTTTTTCTTTAACAAAAATGTATTCAACATATTGTAATGCCATAAGTAACTACACCAAGGCCCATTACTGTTTATAAGATACTTTTTGAATTCTGATTCTCCATTTCATTTCCTATACACCAACAAACTACATTTAACATGCTCTAACCCTTAAGCTTGATCATTCCCCTAGTAAGACTAATCAAGATGGGGCAAAATTTTAAAGGGAAAAAAGCCCATTTAGTCCTTTATCTTTAGGGTATTGGCAAATTTTGTTTTTTATCTATCACAACAGAGTATTGTGGTCCTCTTTATTTTTAAAGAAATTGTAACTAATCTAAGGCTTATGATGAAAATTATAAACAAATTAACAAAGCATGCCACGTAATAATCATGTGACCCTTAACTTGTAATAGATGTGTTGTTAACGATTCTATTAATTTATACACAATTTTTATTACAGGCCTCAGTTAAAATTTTTATGATTGAGGGACCAAATTGATCCTTGTCATAAATAAGATATCAAATTAATAGATACTCAAAATATAAAGGACCAAAATATTCTTTTACCCAATTCTGGATCTCCTGAATGATTTCCATACTATAGAAGCGACCAAAGTCAACATCCTCTTTTAGCCATAGTTTTCCTCCACTAATACATCAAAGTCAAAAATCAGAGCACCAGTTTTACTTTTCATCACAAAAACATTAATTTTTGTCAAAATCCCACAGATTTTGAGAAGTATAAAAAACAATTTAGTCACAAAGTTTTTCCATGTGCAATAATACAAACACTTCGTGTACAATAATACAAACACTTGGTAAACGTTATGTGAAGTACACAAAAAGAATAGAATTTTGTGTTTCATATTTTTTGTTAAGAACGAAAAAGTATATTATAATATGTTTAAATCAGGTTTTAATACAATTAGTAGATAGGGTGCTTTTATATAGGTATACAAGTGAATATTTTAGATTATATAAACATAGTAAGTCTTGTTAATCATGACAATCGGACCAATAAGGTAATCACCTAATTTAGGGAAGTAATTAGGTTATCAATCAAATATTTACATAGCATAATATAATAATTCCATATTTTTGACATTTTTCATACAAAGTTTGAACAACTTTATAATGTAACTTAAGAAAATATTGTGATGAAAATATGGTCGTTAACTTTACACGCTCAATTTCATGCTTCAGTCAGCAATTCCACTTTGAATTTTGGAATTTTGCGGAGGCTGATGTAGAGAATTGGTTATGGAGTCTCAGTGTAAGAGAAGAAACAGATAATAGATTTTCATGGTCAGTTTTTTGTTTTTTGGAGGTTTGAATAAGGAATGTATGAGGGAATGGGGCTGAACGTGGTTGGTTAGAGAAGTGAGCAGTATTTTAGGCAGTGATTACACCAATAATAAAAGTTACACTTCTTGCATTATTAAAACTAATTCTATTAGCATACTCTATATGTGTATAATTATAAGAAAAGAATAAAAAATAAATTTAAATTAAATAGAGTGTTATGAGAAGTTATTAATTTGGAAAAAAGTTACGAAAGTTATGAGTATGAGTTATTCTTTTAAGAAAATTACACCAAAAATTAGAATTACACCAAAAAGTTTCTTGAATTATATAAAGAAGTTAGTTTTTTTTTTTTAAAGAAAATTGCATCAAAAATCATAATTACACTAAAAAGACTCTTACATTATATAAAGTAGTAATAGTAATGATTGAAGCCCAGTTCTGCATTTCCCACCATTGTTCTTGCCGAAAAAGCAGTTTCGTTGACCATGGCTATTCAAAAAGATGTAAAAATCTGTAAAATGCACGAACCCATTAATTAGTAAACAGTTTGAAGTGATCAATGGGAAATTTTACAATCCTTTGTAGGGAATTATTCCCTTAGTTTTGAATATTTGTATAGTATAAACTTTTAAAACACATGGTGTTGTACTGTATAAATATTCAAAATACAAGAAAATTATTCCCTAAAAAGGATTATAAAATTTCCCTATTTTATTTGTTGGAAATAGCAAATTTAGATTCATCTCATTTCCACCACAGTAATAAAATTGAATAATAAACAAAGAAATCAGAATTACAACTACATGAGGCATAAAACTAAGATAACTGTTTGATACCTAAGATTCGTATATGTTCCACAATTGAAGGAGCAAAACAGATACAAATTTGAAACGTTAAAGATTGAAAAGGGAACCTCTTAGCATAATTTCAATCAAAAGAAATTAGGGTTAACATTGAAATCTGAATTCTGAATTATGAAATTTAAATTTTAAGTTTTTAAATAAAGTTATATATGTTTAATAATAAATTGAATTCAATTTCTGAATTAATGAGATATATACAATATCTCACTTTATACATATGTTAATTTATTACAAATAATTATCATATATATGTGAAAGAGGGTGTGTTTGGTTGTCAGGAAGAGCGTGAGTGTGTGAAAATGTATAAAAGTGTGTGAGAGAGAAAAGTATGTATGAAGGAGTAAAATTTATATATATGGGAAATTCTACAGTCTCTTTTAGGGAACCATTCCCTTAGTTTTAAAAGCTTGTACAGTACAAGATTTTTAAGCATATGGTGTTGTACTGTACAAACATTTAAAGTATAAGGAAATGGTTCCCCAAAAGGGATCGTAAAATTTCCCTATATATATATATGTAAAAGTGTTAGAGAATGTGTGTTAGAAATGGGGTATGTATGCGTGTGTGAGAAACAATGTGTATATATAAGAGAGTGTATGTAGTTTGAGATAATGTGTGCTTGTGTGTGAGATATAGTATGTGTTTGTGTGAGAGTGTGTGCGTAGGCAAGAGAGAGAAAGTATGTGTGAATGGATGTGAGAGAGAGTATATATTTGTGTGCATGACTGTGTGTTTCTACATTTATTTGAAATTTAGTAAATTAAGTGAAAACATTTTCACTTAAAATTGTGAACATAAATTAAGTAGTGTTTAATGTATTAAGTGATAAGAGAATTTTGTTATTAAACACGTTAAATTCATAAAACTCTTAATCAATTAATTTCAACATTAAGTAAAGTTATCAAACAAAATCTTAGACTTGTTCATATTCATGTAGCTGGAAAAAACGACAACAACAACAACAAAGCAAAACAAAAAAAAACAAAAAACAAAAAACAAAACAAAACAAAACAAAAAATTCCTCATCAAAATTGGCAGTAGTTCAGTAACTAAATCTGCAAAGCAAATAATTCAATGATTTTATAGACAATAACTTAATAATTTGGTGACAATTGATATATTTTGCCATATTTAATGTTACACACGTACTTATTTGAGTTTCGCTTATTGATTGTAATTTGTAAAGTAAGCTCGGGACTTTCAAGTATCAAAATTAGATTATTGAATTGTATCTCCCATTTTAAAATTTTAGAAAAATAAAAAATAAAATAAATGAACGTTAAAATTGCAATGTGCATTGCTACAATGATTGTATTGGACAGCCAAAAAGTCTTGCCATTAATTGACACTAGCATTCAGCATTAAGAATCTAATGCCTGATGGTAAACTGAAATAGTTTCTTATTATAAGCAAGACTTTCACAACAATCACTTTGATCGGCTATCGTTCCTTAAAGCTGGTTGACATCAACGAGAGTCGTCAAAATTTTGCCTTAAAATTCGTTCATTTTCTTTTTTTTTTTTTTGTGTAGGTGTATTGAGCACTTTAGCACCAATATGCTTTGAGCCATTGATATCAAACAAAAAGGTCAGCGGGGAATGCACCAAATTAAAAGGCAAAGAGTTGGTGGAAAAATAGCAACACATGCAAAACTAGGTACGGTTGAAACTTGGAGACGTTTTAGCATATGTTCCTTTGCTAATTAGTACTTATTATTCTTTCAATTCTTGATAGAAATTTTCATCTTATTATTCCCACTCTTACTGGCTTCTCTTTACTAAAGTAATTATTCCTTGGATTGTGACAAAGATGAGAGAGATATTCACTTGTCAACCTTCACCTATGCTCCACCTTATAAAACGGGATTTCCTATAATGGAATGCACACACAATTGGGAGTTATTTTCTTTAAAATCTCTTAAAAGAGATGGAAAGTTCAACTCAAGCCTTGAGGAAGTATGAATTATATTGCCAATGCCTCAATTCTTTTTCCAATGGTACATTTTGTTGCTTTGGCATCCTTATTTTGTTTTGAGATTATTTTTTCCTGGATAAATTACATGAATTCTCTTGTTGGTTTAACTAATGTTGATATTACTCTTATGGTTTGCAAATCTATAATCCCTTATGATTTTGGTTAAAGTAAAACAATTAAATATTTTGTTAAGTGACCATTAGAAGGTTGAAAATTTTTATTTTAGGGGGTTATTTTAGTCATTTAAAATATCTAATTAAGATTAGTTATATATTTTAATATAAAATATAATCCTTCCCTTTTGGCGAGGGTGGTTCTTGAACTGTGGAATAGTACTAGATTTAGGAGTATTTTTTACTTTGATAACAAAGTACAATTTAAGAAATAAGATGTTTCTCTTACGATCTGCAAGTCATTCGAACTACTAAAGGATAGAGGGAGAATAAGATTTTTTTTTTTTAAAAAAAATAGTATTTTGACTTTTTACACAAATTTATTAAATTTTAACTTTCTATCCATTAAAAAATTAAAAAAAAAAATCACAAGGAGATGGATTTTACGTGTGCAAGGTAATCTAAACATTAATCAAACCAAAATTTATCTTTTTTTCTCTTAGGCAGCAATCTAACTGAAAAGACTACCTACTTTACAGGCAATGGTGCACCAAGAGAAAAGCTCGTGGAGCTTCTTATTAGTCGAAGCTCGCAAGAAATTAAAATTATTCGCCAAACGTATTCAGCAGTCTATAACCAAGATATTCTTCATGTTATTTTATCTAATCTTGGACGAACCGATCCGTTCACTGTACGAATGTTTATTGCTACAATTTAAGGTTTCTTAATTATGACCTTGTTCATGTAGTAATTTTTTTTTTTTTTTTGGGTTGAATAGAATGTGGTTTATCTTCGCATAAATGAGGCCGAACAGCGTGATGCAGAATTAGTTAGGGATTCGTTGTTTGGATGGAATGCAGTAAACCTGAGTGTTATAATTGAGGTGGTGTGCACTCGGTCTTCTGCTGAACTTTATTCGATCAAGCAAGCCTACCGTACATGTTATGGTTCCAATATTGAGCAAGATATTTCCCAGAAAATATCTGGCAACTTTAAAGAGGTATGTATCTACATTTAGAAGAAAAGTGATGCTCATTGTTATTGACTTTGAATTTGGCTTAAAATATGGGAGGGTAAATTTTGAGAGTCGTCCTCAACTTTGAATGGAGATTCTATTTTGCCTCTTAAATTATTAAAAAAAAAAATTAATTAGGCCTGTCAATGAATTACTAATGGGTCGGGTTTAGATTTGACCCGTTTGGACCTGTTTATCAGAGTCAAATTCATGAGAAATTTTAATTACTGGAATCTAATTCTAACTCGTTTAACTATTATAATAACGGAACGAATATAAATGTATTTTTTTCGATCTGATTAAAATTCGAATCAAATTAAAATATTTAATATATAATAACTCTAAATATATATACCGGGGCCTAAAAGAGAAATGGTGACATATTATGCTATTTGGAGGGTAGTTTAATTTCTTTTCCTGGGCTATTTTTCAGATTCTTGTGGGAGTATTAAAATCAAGCAACAAACATTCAAGTAGAGTTGACAAGAGCATGGCCATGTGTGATGCCAAGACACTTTATGAAGCTGTGGAGAGTGGAAATTCTGTTGATTGGAAGACCATCATCTCCATTTTGAGTGACAGAAATAGGGGTCAAATTAGAGCAATTTTTGTCTCCTACAAGGAGCTCTATGGTCATGAATTTTCCAGGTTTCTAAAATGAAATAGCAAGAAATGTGGGAATTTTGGCAAGGACCTTCGGTTTGTGCTTCGAGGAATACAATATCCAGGAAAGTTCTTCTCGAAGCAAATAAGAGGAGCAATGCAAAGGGGTGATATTAAAGAAGTCATGGCTCGAATAATAATCACAAGGCTTGAAGATGATATTAAGGATATAAGCAATGTTTTTGCTGCTAAAACAGGATGTTCTCTTGGAAATCTTATAAGCAGGGAATTCAAGGATGCTGGAAATCGAAAGAATAGTAATTTATTGGTGGCAGAATTTCTGTTAGGTTTGCTTAAATGTCGTTGAACAAGTGTTCAGGGTTGCATTGTAGGTTTTCGTTGTTTTTTTTTTTAATATTTTTTTTTTGCGGGTTTGTTTGGTGTGGTTGGGGGAGGTTGCTGTGGGTGGAGAACATTCCTGTATGTTGTTGTAATTCCATATTTGATGTGGAAATGAACCATATCTGTGTTATCTGGATAATTTGCAATGAATGAGATATGTTAAAGCACTGTCAAAATCAGTCAAAACTCGAAAACGGATAAAAATTTAGTTGACCCGATAACCTGATTTGAAACTGCTATCCAAATCTTGGATCAATTTGACTGATCCTCCCAAATCAAATTTCATCACTCACTAATTTCATCAAATCCGACACCAAAATCACCAAAATCGTCCATCAAATATCTAACCATATGGAACCATTCCACTACAATGAGTCCCAAAAAAATTTCAGATTCAGTCCCCCAAAAAAAGAAAAAACAAAACCAAACGTTGAAAAAAAGGGGGAGATTGTGTAGTGGATGGTGAAAAGGAAGGACAAAAAAGATAAGGAGGAGGAAGAGAAAGAAAAGGGGGTGAGAGGTGGGAGAGCAAAGGGCAAGGCTGGGGAAGTAGGGAGATCGGGGGTGAAGGGAGGTGAGGAAGGGAGGAAGGGGAGCTGTAGGGATTAGAGAGTTGAGATGGAAGATGTAGTGAAACTAAAACTGAAAGTCTAGAAGCAGAAGAAGAAAAAAAATTGAAGGAGGAAAAAGGAAAAAAAGAAAAAGAGGGCGAGGAGCTTTGCCTGGATTTGATCTCACGTTCGAGGAACGTGCAAAAGCTTATTTGTAAGGTTTGACAATTAGACTACTTCAGTTGTACACCTATGCAAAGTATTAATAACAAGTTCTAAAAATAAATAAATAGATAAAAACCAAATGACCGCGAACCAATAACCTCATCGATTCGCTATTTGATCCGAAATACACAAGGACTTTAATTACTATCCGTTTATATATTTATTTTTTTTAAATAAAGAGATAAGTATTGAGATATACATCTTATGACATGGTGCGGTTAAATTAAGATACCATTTCAAGATGACAATATAGGAATTTAATTTAAACTAAAATTCTGTTGCCTACAATGATAATTTATAATCATAAGAAATAAATTGAACTAATAAATAATAATGTATAGTATAAGTAATAAATTAGACTAATTTGTAGTAATAAATAATATTTGAGTACTTTTCCTCTTGTGCTAATAAATAGTAACTTTGAATAAAATGAGTATTAACTTAGAGTGAGTATTAACTTTGAATAATATTAAGAATTACTTGGTCTAATAACTAATAACTTAGAGTAATACGTAATCACTTGTACTACTAAGTAATGAAAAATGAAGTAGTAGTTAGCAATAACTTCAAATAAAAAGTAATAATTTGGAATACTAAATAATAACATGATCTAATAACTAATAACGTGTTTCTCTTAGTTATAAGTTATAACTTATACTGATAAGCAATGAAAAATGAAGTAATTTCAGAAAACAGGAAAATAGGTAACAATTTGGACTACTAAATTCTATCTTTGAATAATAGCAAGTAATAAGTTTGACTATATGAAGTACTAAATTGAAATGAAATAATTAATAAAAATAGTCTAATTTCAATTAATTAAAAGCGGACCATTTTGTGCGCCAGCTATGGAACAGGTCAGCACTGGTCTGGCACGCTCGTTGTGGGCCTGGCACATGAATCGGCCAGAACTAAGTCTAATATTTTTTTGTTTTGGCCTAGCCTGATTGGGTACTCAAGCCCAGCCCCACCTGGCCCCATAAACATTGAAATCTATCAGGCTTAGGTCGGTTCGGCCCTTGAACTAACCACATTTAATAATTTTTTGTTAGGGTAGCACTCTAAATTCAATCGAGTCATCATGAGTGTAATAGAACATGTTTATGTTTAAACTTATCTCGTATTTTAATCAATAGTGAATTTATATTTAATTCATATATTTCTAGTAATAAACTTATTTTAAATTAATCCATTAGGTGATGTTAAAGATTTATTCATAAAAGTTTTGAATATGAGGCACTAAATCTTTAATTACGTCATTCATAAATATTTGTAGTTCCTAGTGGAGGTTACTTAATTGGGCACGACTACCCTTAGAAGCTAGTATCGTGACTTTCACTCAATGTGACATGAGTTGTTCACAAGTGAAGATGATTGAGTCTCATATCATTTTACATGAGTAGTGAGGATTGACACCGTCGATAGATGATTGCTAAAACAATGCATTGAACTAGACCATAACTCATATTATATCACATAGGATTTTTACTTACTTGTCAATAATCCAAAAATGTCATGATTATGTGGATTGGTCCTTCGACTTATAATGTTATGAATACTTCATGCCTGAATATTTGATGTTCATGGGGTATAATTATGTATTGTTTGAGGGAATAATAAAATACTAATTGGCATCATGTAGTTCAAACATGGAGAGGTCACATATCAGATAAGAATTCATTAGTCTTAAGTGAAAATAAAAATGGTGTCAATGATATGATAATGGTGAATCTTAGCAAGGAATCCTTGGCCAAAGTAGTTGACGTATAAAAGAAAGAATTTCCTCATTAAGTACACGTGCTAAGATACATACAAGTCATATAAAAGATCGCAAATTAGCTTGACAAGGAAACTATGGCCATGATCTAGATTGAATACCAAAATGGAAGGACTTTACCACACGATAATCATGATATAAAACGTTTATGATGAATTCTTCTCATTCGCAGCCTATTAATAGTCACAATAAGTTACTATATGTCACTCATGCTTTCGGGAGCAATTTGGGAGTTAAGAGTTAATATCTCCAATAGATGCTTTTAGGGTTTTGATATCGGTTCTGAGATAATGGACAAAGACCCTCTTGACCTAGTTGGTCATTATAAAATTATTTGATAATCCCGATGTCTTAGGATCATGAACCTAGTTGGTCGCACACACAAGGACATAATGATCAATTAATTTCAAACTGGTAGAAGAAAGTGCAAGAGTTATGCAATGTGTGTCGTATTGTATGGTGAGGCATGGGATATACTAATTAAGCCTTAAAAGGGGTTTAGGCCAATTTTAAATATGGGACAATATAAGGGTTGATTTAAATAATTAATTTGAAATTTAATAATGTGCAAAAATGTTTTATGTATGAATTATTAAACTTACGTCTTTAGTTATCGTATTTAAGTTGAGTAGGAACTTGGGCTTAACTTGGTTAAAATGATTACATGGGAAATCAATAACTTATATAGATTGGTTTAATTAATTTTAGAAATTCCGTAGTTATTTATTAATAACCCAAAGACACAGAATTAACCCAGGGAGAAAAATTAGGGATTTCGGTTCAATCATTTAGAATTGGGTTCTACTAAACCCTTAATTTCCTTTAAGTAGTCTATAAATACTCACCTATGCACCCTAGGGTCAAAAGAGCAGCAACTATAACCTAAAAAATAGGGAGAAAATTCATTCTCCTCCTTCTGTTAGCAACTCCTTCCCTTCTATCCTTTTTCCTAGTACTTGTAGGATTAGGGTTTTTGGCCCTCTTGACCTAGTTGGTCATTCACTACAAAAAAATTGCAAATTTCATGCGGATTTTTGCTGCGGATTTTTTCCCCAGGAATTATATACGGATTTTACTGCAAATTTTAGTTTTCTAAATTTGGGATTAATTTTGCTACGGATTAAAGTTGCTGCATCAAAATCCCAGATAACAGCCCCTCCAATACACAATAAAGCGGGAACGTATAATTTACAAAAATTACGTAACAAAAATCAAAGGAAAAATTAAGGACAATTGCAAATTTGCCGCAGAATATATTTCCGCAGCAATTTTCCTGCGGAAAAATAAATCCGCAGCAAAATTGCTGCGGAAATAAATTCCGCAGCAGATGTGCTGCGGAATAAATTTTTCGCAGCAATTTGCTACGGAATTTAAAGTTAATTTCCGCAGCAATGTTGCTGCGGAAATTCCTGCTGAAAATTTCCCAGGAAATTTCAATTTACAGTGCAGAAACCCAGCACATTTTGTACAGATCTAATCGGGAAAAAATCACTTTTCCTCTCCATTTCCTGCACCACCATTCACCCTCCACCTTTCTTCCAACTACCATCCACTATTTACAAACCTAAATTTCATCCCTTCTTCCTCATTTCTTTCTCTACTCAAGCCATTTTGCTCCATCCTTCCTCTTGAAGAAGCCGCGTGAACTTGGTGTTCATCTTGGATTCCATTTGTCCAGCCACCATCTCCTCTAGCTAGAAATGTGGATTCTGCAACCGTGCACATCCTCAACCATTTTCAATGTGATTAATTGATCTACCATTTCAATTTTTGTTCTTTTATCTATTTTTTTTAAATTCATGTTATCCATAATTTTTGTGAGTGGTTTATTTTGTTATTTTCAGGTTAGGATTTATTTTTTTTTGCAGCTCTGTCTCTTATACACATCTAGATGTGTATAAGAGACAGTCCCATATAACTGTCTCGTGCCCTGAATTTGGTAGGATTTTTGCTATAATTTTTGCAGTTTTATTTTTATTACATTTTATTTTTATTTTTATTTTTATTTTTATTTTGTTTGTTATCGTATAGATTTTTGCTATGTTATTTACATTTTTTTTATCCCTAATTTCTGTAGGATTTTTGCTATAATTTTTGCATTTTTATTTTTATTTTATTTTTATTTTTTTTATTTTGTTTGTTATCGTATAGATTTTTGTTGTGTTATTTACATTTTTTTTTCAACTGTTTGTTATCCACCGCCATACTATTTTATGGTTTGAATGAGGGATTTGTTCATGTTATTTTTCCAATATTGCTTACATTGGTGCCATGTGAATTTGTCTTGCATATTCATGTAATTTTTCAAGAATCCTTATATTATTGCTATGTGATTTTGTATTTGAATTAATCAATATCTTACTTGGTTTCATTGGTTGTTGTAGATGGCTGATGCAGGAGATCAAGGAGGAGAAAAACCCAAAAAGAAAGGAAAAAACAAATGAGGGGGAGTGTGACAGCAGCAGACGTGTCAGCCCAAGTTCCTCCACCGCCATACTCCCAAGCATCACAAACTCAACAAACAAATGCCCACATTCCTGAGTTAATCCCCATTGTTAACCTTCGTGCCATGTGTCATGCTAGTCCATCCACATCTCAACAAAATCCTCAAGCTCAACAAATCCCTCAACCTCTCCTTCATCAAGCTCAGATTTAATCAATTATTCGTATCCTCTCCAGCTGGTGGCCTTCATACAGCTGTCAGTTCTTCTAGTGCCGTTGGAAATGATGCTAATGACACATTGATTTGGATAGAGCCCGATGGAGATGGGTTAATATTATTCATAATAAATATAAAATTGTGATTTAATTGCTTACCCTAAGATAACGTGTTGTATTAATCTTGTTTGCTTGCAAACTAGGTTTTGACCTCACAAACCAGCAATTGAGAGCATCGCTGCATGCATAAAGACCAAGTTTGAAGAAGGCAAACCCTCGTGGAAGAAGTTTTCTACGGCCACAAGAGACACGTGGTTTGAGGAATTTCACCATTATGGTACGATATTGTTTCTTATACACATTGACTATGAAACATATAATTACGTAGTTGTTATATAAAAACTTACTTTGAGCGTTGCAGAAAAAATTTAGATGGCCACCTAGGCACAATGCAGCGGTGAGAGAGCATTTCGAGAAGAGAGGGGCAGGTAGGTTGGCACAGATGCTACAAAAAGTCCGAAAAAATGGTAGAAAACCATCTTGGATGGGGGATAGTGCATGGGCAGACTGTTTTTATATGGCAATAAGAAAGAGTTCAAATCTTATCCGACTAAAACATGATTCGAATCCGGGATTCCAACCTTCAGGTGCATCACTGCATACAAGATGTTCTATACCACACAGAGTGCATTTCAAGAAAATGGTAATACTAATTAATTTCTTGTACTTTTAATACTTCATTATATTACAATGCCTTTGTTATTGATGACTTGAAAATATTTATTTCTTTTAATTACAGAAGGCTGAGAAGGGTGAAAACCCGCCATTCTCTGATTTCTATTTCCGTACCCATAAGAAGAAGGAGGGAGATTGGGTTCATCCTCAGGCCCAAGCTGCTTAAATAAGCATTAAGACTTTATACAATCAGAGATGTGTGTCCTTTACATATTCTTGTTTCCAAAAGGTCTGGACGAATAACCCTTCATGGTCCTTTGAGAAGAAAAAGGCTGAAATATCTTCTCAAAGTACTGTTGAGAATGATAATATGTCTTCTGATGGTTCTCAACACTCACAACATCTGCCACTCTCTGATTTGATTTGGATTTGGTATGACGCCGTGGGAGGAAAAAAGAAAGGCAGAGTTTCTGGGCTTGGTTCTTTAGGTAGGACCATGAAGGGTTATTCGTCCAAACCTTCACACCCATACGACCTACCTGAGGATGTTGATGAGAGGATTAGGAGCACAGTCCACTCCCTTAGTGCCGAACTACAAGCCCAACTGGAAAGGGAGAGATTGGAAAAGGAAGAAATGAAGAAAGAGCAAGCTTCACTACAAGCCCAACTATCTGAAACAAGAAACCAGTTGCATACTTTGATGGAGCGATTAGGCGTTCTTCCTTAACATTCTCGCCACCAGCGTTCCTTAATATTGATGAAGATGATGAGGATGAAATTTAGGTTTGGAAATAGTGGATGGTATTTGATTGAAACTTAGATAACTGAATGTTATTCAAATCTAGTACATCCTATGTGTTTCAGTAATATATTTCTTTCAATGCGAATTGTTTTTTGAGATAAAATTGCTCGAATATGATATTGTTTGGTTTTTTCTTCCCCCTGTACCATCATGTCACATTCCAGCAATTTCATCACAAAAAACAATTCGCATTGATCATCATGTCATATTCCTGTCTCTTATACACATCTAGATGTGTATAAGAGACAGGTAATTACCCTCACATAATGTGAAATTTACAGGATAATTTCCGCAGCAAAATCCCCATCAAAACCCTTGTAAACATGTTTTTATGACGAAATTTTCTGCGGAATTACCAGCGCAAAATATCCGCATGTATATTCTGCAGGAAAATCCCCATCAAATTTAGTTGCGGATTTTGTAATCCGCAGCAAATTAGTATCCACGGCCTTTTTACCCGTGGATTATTTTTGGCACCCAAATCCGCAGAAATTCTTGTTTGCTGCGGATTTTTCATTATAATTCGCAGCAAAATATGCAGGTAATTAGCAAACATTTTTAGTAGTGATTATAAAATTATTTGATAATCCCGATGTCTTAGGATCATGAACCTAGTTGGTCGCACACACAAGGACATAATGATCAATTAATTTCAAACTGGTAGAAGAAAGTGCAAGAGTTATACAATGTGTGTCGTATTGTATGGTGAGGCATGGGATATACTAATTAAGCCTTAAAAGGAGTTTAGGCCAATTTTAAATATGGGACAATATAAGGGTTGATTTAAATAATTAATTTGAAATTTAATAATGTGCAAAAATGTTTTATGTATGAATTATTAAACTTACGTCTTTAGTTATCGTATTTAAGTTGAGTAGGAACTTGGGCTTAAAAAATGATTACATGGGAAATCAATAACTTATATAGATTGGTTTAATTAATTTTAGAAATTCCGTAGTTATTTATTAATAACCCAAAGACACAGAATTAACCCAGGGAGAAACATTACAAAGATTTCGGTTCAATTAGTTTAGAATTGGGTTCTACTAAACCCTTAATTTCCCACTTTAAGTAGTCTATAAATACTCACCTATGCACCCTAGGGTCAAAAGAGCAGCAACTATAACCTAAAAAATAGGGAGAAAATTCATTCTCCTCCTTCTGTTAGCAACTCCTTCCCTTCTATCCTTTTTCCTAGTACTTGTAGGATTAGGGTTTTTGGCCAAAAAGTGAATTCTTTCACTTACTAATTTATGTGTTAGAGATCTTCGCTAGCACATGATATTAACAACAATCCGAGAGAGGAGTTGGTTTATCAAGTACTCATGTGAACTATTAGAGATGTCATACGTTTGGCATTCTTCTTCTTCACTCCGGACTTCGTCAGTTTATCGAGAAACATTCAATTTTTGAGGTAGAGATCTCTTCTTAACCTTTTGGGTTACTTCCTAACAATTAAGTTTCGTAAATCAATCCATGCAAGATTAGTTTAGATTATTTTTTTTATTATTTCCGCTGCGTTTAAATTTTTAAATATTTGTTTATTATAGTAACCTCATCCTTCAACTGACAGTATCAGAGCCATGATTATGAAACTAATTGTTAGATTGTTTTAATACATTTTTGTTAGATTAATTTTTTTTTTTTTTGGTCCATATAATCTATTCAAAACTTTCTTAATGTGATTGCGATGTAGTGATTAATCAGAAATTTTTTTTAAAAAGAAAATTGCACCTTGGGTTTTGGCCAAACTAGGGTTTCATCAAAACCCTAGATTACAGCCAACCCCTTGGGGTATGTGCAGCCATGGTGATGGTTGCAAATCCTTAAAAACAAAAAATAGAAAAAATAAAAATCATAAAATTGGAAGAAATTGGTGCAACTAGAGTCTCAACACTAGGTTGTACCGTGACCTTTTCCTCATTAGGACTACTTTGGCAACCTATTACAACCCTTCTAAGATTTGTGTGGCTACCAGAATAAGCCTCAAGGGATTGTTAGGCAGCCCGGATTTTACATGTTTCAGGTTTTAACCTTTTCGGTTTTAACGGAAAATTATTTTATTTTATTTATTTTGCTTTGTGATTTTTGAATTACATGATTAAAAAGATGTTTTTAGTATGTTAATAGACTAGAGACACTTATTTAATTAATTAAACTAGATTTAATCCAAAATTTTGATTTTGGGCCTAAAGTAGGCTTCCAATCGAATCATTGCACTTTACATATGTTATGTTTTAATTCTTGTCAATTATGCTTAATGGGCATTAGGAGACAATTTAATGTTATTTTATGATTTTATCTAATTTATTATGGGTTGTAAAAAATTTTATAATGTGCTTGCGTGCCTTTTAACCCATTAGGTGTTGTAATTCCCATAGGATGGGAAAATATTTGTATCTCTTGGAATATTTTCTTATAAATTTGGGAAAGCATCACAAGATCAAGGAGTGGTAGTAGTCATGGTAAATCCATGGCGTTGGAGTGGACCCCAAGCCTAATGTAGAGCATAGAAGAGTTCAATACTCTAGTGAGAGTAATAGTCCAAAATTTTTTTGGGGCCATTATAATTAGTTATTGCCCTCGAGACTCAATCGAACTTAGTGGCTCAAGTTGGATTCCTTAATGACCCATTAGCATCATTTTATTTTATATGCATAAGTGATATGTGTATAATTTTAATTATGAGGTGATTAAAATGGTTTCATATACAAAGAGAAACCTAACTAATAACTTAAATCTTCCAACTATTAAAATATTGGGTTGTAACGTTAAAAAAGTTCTAACATATCTCTCCATATCAGTGGGCCCATAAGGTTTATAAGGTATGAGATGTCAATGTATTAAGGATATATAGTTATCCAAGAAACTATTATGTGAGGGTAATTACATTCAAATCCAATCATATATACAATGGTAGGTTTAGACCTAACTAACAAAATGAACCAAAAAATTATTATGTGAGCTTTCAAGTCATTAGGATTTAAATTAATTGATACATGTATGAGATACATTAAGTAAGAGTAAGTATCTTATTAAACTTAATAAACCAAGAAACTGTTATATGAAGTTTATTAAGTTTAATCGGGCCATTGATTTATTCACTAGAAATGCTTCCAATGAGCATTCTGTTTTTTATTTGGAAGTGTGAAATTCAAAAAAGTTAGTGCAGCACTAACAGATTTAAAGACTAAAATCAAATAGAGGGATAAGGTAAACAAACTAATAGTCTCATTTATATTTTTCCGCGGATGTCTTATAATATATTAAGCCCATTTTTTGTATTCATGATACCTACTGACTTCTAGGTAATAATTACAATGATTGGCTCTGTAATTTGAGAATCGTTCTCAATTTGGAAAAAAAAAATTTATGTCTTAGATCAATCATTTCTGGTAGCCCTTCTCGCGGGCGCAACCCAAGAGGAAGTGGACACCTTTAACAAATGGCAAGATGACGACAATAGGGCTAAGTGTTACATGTTAGCCTCTATGTCTGATGAATTGTAGAGACAACATGAAATGCTGACAAGTGCTCATCCTATTTTGCTACACTTGCAAGAGTTGTATGGAGAGGTAAGTAGGTTTGTCCAATATTTGAGATATCAAGGGAATTGTTCTACTACAGGATGACTGAAGGTTCGGATGTTGATAAGCACGTCTAAAGATGATTGGCTTATAGAGCATCTAGAAAGCCTTAATTTCTTTATTAAAGCTGATCTTCAAGAAGATTTGATCTTTCAATCTCTTCTTAGCTCCTTTTCTCAATTCGTAATGAATTGTCATATGACAAAGCAAGAACATACATTAGTAGAATTTTGAAGATGCTAACTCTTGCTCAAAAGGAGATGAAGGGGAAAGGCAAGGAGACCGCTCTCATTGCCAATACTTCTAAGGCTAAAAAGTTTATACCCAAGAAGAGAAAGGCTCCTGATACAAAGCCTAGTGGTAGTATCTCCAAGAAAAATAAGAGATTTGCGGCAAATAAGAGAAAGTGTTTCTACTACAATAAGGCCACTGGAAGAGGAATGGTGTGGAATACATAACGACCTTGAAAGGTAAGATGACTAACAGTATGCACAATTCATCAATTATTGAAACCAATCTAAATCTTGCAATTGGTTCCAATACTATTTCTTGGGTTTTAGTTTCTGGAGCAAGCTCACATCTTTGTTCATCTTTTCGGGATCTAATTAGAAGTAGGAGGCTCTCCAAAGGAGAGAAAATTCTTTGAGCTAGTAATGGGACAAATGTTGCTGTTGTAACCAAAGGAACTATGAGGATCATTCTTCCTTCATCTCACATTTTTATTTTAAAGAACATTATTTTAGTACTTTCAATTTTTAGAAACATTATTTTTTTACCATGTTTGGTGAAAGACAATTATGAATTTTCTTTCAAGAATAATATTTGCTATATTTATTTTAGAAATAAATTAGTTGGTATTGGTTCATTATTTCATGATTTTTATTATCAAAATTTGAAAGTTGATGAGTTTAACCAAAGTGTCATTATGAATGATAACTCTAAGAAAAAAACTAGAGAAATTGTTAACCGTAAGAATCTATAGAACTTAAAAATTAGATCATATTGGGGAATCTAGACTAGACATCAAAGATGATGAAACAAGGGCTATTAAACTCTTATAGTGTTGAACCATTATCACCTTGCGAGTCCTGCATCCTCGGTAAAATGACCAAATTATCTGTTATTGAACAAAATGAAAGAGCCAATGATATTTTAGCCCTCATATACATAGATGTATGTAGACCACACAGTGTAACTGCATATGGTGGTTATAGTTATTTCGTAACTTTCACTAATAATCACTCTACTAATTTGGTTTAGTGACATTTTTGGTATTCAAAATTTTACAAAAAATAAATCACGTCTCTCATCTAGTAAATTAGGATAATTCATATAAAATAGCATAATTTTTTCTTCAAATTTATGTTAAAGAGTATAATTTTTGTTAATTTTTGTTATGTTATAGAGGGTAATTTTTTAAAATTTATCATATAAAAAATTAAATATTTGTTAAGGTTGACGCTATAAAAAATTATATTATTTTTATGTCAATTCTCCTAATAAAATTGAAATTAAAAAGATGAATTATTTTTTGTGACATTTTTGATTAATATAGTTGAGGGCGTTTTTAACTCAAAAATATAATAGTGAAAGTTAGCAGAAGACTTACGATTCAAATCCTCAATTCCCTTAGACTCGATACCCTCCCAATGCGGCTGTGCCCTGCGCAAAAACCTGTCACGTTCACGCCATTCTGAAGAAGATCAAACTTGGACGACTACCCAAACTTTACCCTATATTTTCTTTGTTATGCCACCTCTTGCAAGTTGCTTCTAATCATTCAATCACGCTCCATTCCAACGAAGAACCTATGGAGCACGGCGCTTCAGTAATACTAGGCATCATTTCTAATTCATTATTTGAATGATCAATATCTCTGCTAAAGAAAACAGCCTTCGACACCCCAATTTAATTAGTACTTATTTTATTTTTAAAAAAAAAAAAAACATTGGGTAGAGAAATTCCATACAGCCAAAAAAGCAACCAAACCATCATTATTTTACAACTTCCATCGTACAAGGAGACCATGGTAATTGCCTTGAGATATGGGTACTTCATCTATTATGGGTCCTGCAGGTTTTGGATACAGAGCCCGAATTCTAATGGATTTCGATGGGATTTCAGTTGGTTAAATTTTTATATTTTTTGATACAAAGGGAATGAATCTTCTAGCCGTGGTGTATTCTGCAGATGGAGGGAGGACTTTGATATGATGGAGTAAACATTGATGAGTGGGAATTTTTATTTGAGGTAGAAGGTTTATATTTTTTAAAAATAAAATGGCCATTTTATTAAAGAAAATAAATTTTATATTTTAAATTATAAATTTTTATTAATTAAAAAATAATTATTAATCATATTTAATAATTATTCTTGATTAAAATAAAATTTTCAAAAGTGAATGAAAAGAAAGGGGATTTTTTGACACCACAAAAATGCTCGCGTGATCTGTTCCACGTGGCAAAACACTATGGGTGGCACTCAAGGGCTGCAAATGAAGGGTACCAAGGATTTCGATCCGAAGCAAGTGGGTGGGCGTAGTGGCTCAGCCTCGTGGGTGGTGAGCGGCCTAGTGGCTCCCAATGTCACTATCCGCGGCGGCTAGGATTCTGCATGATTGAATTCTACATGGGGTGGTCGCCAGGAGGCGAGATGGGATAGAGTTACGGTGGAGAAGGGAAGTAATTAGGTCACAAAGATTTAATTTCATTTGCATATTTTCTGAATTGAACAGCACATCTCATTTGGCAAATAGCGAATTAATACTAAATCGTGCTTAATGTACGATGTCAAAAAAAAACTGATGGAATTGATTTAAGAGTTTTGAAGACATAGTGAGGTTGCTCTTCCTTCTCATCACATCTTTTTGTAGGTTAATTAAGTTTAAGGAAGCAGTTAGTAAACATGAAAAATGTTCTTTTGCGAAGTGGGTAATTTATTGGGATGATTTCCCTACTGATATAACTACGGCTGCTCTTAGCCTCTCATAGATTTGAATTTCTGACATGCTATCCATTTTACTCAAAAAAAAAAAAAAAAGTTTTTCATTTATGACTTTTTGGAAGGATTATTAAGATCTTTGGGTTAATAACACTTTGCCCCCTAAATAATATGAGTAATTATACTTTGTCCCTCTGAACTATAGAAATATACACTTTACCCTCATTGATACTATTCATCTATTACTGATATTAAAATTATTAAGATAATCTAGTTAAATGACTAAAATACCGTTGGTATTATATTTTTATTTTTATATATTTAAATTTTGATAGTGATGTAATAACTATTTCAAAATAATAAAAAATAAACTATATAATATTTCAAAATATTCTATGTCAATATATTTTTTGGTCAAATTTTTAAATTTTATTTTATATGATTTCGAATTTGAATGTTTAACTATAGTAGTAGACCAATTTCTAAATGGGTCTGTTTTCTATGAAAATTTTTTCTATAAATGTATCGTATGAAAATATAATTTCTATAAAACTTTGTGATTTTTTTATATCTTTTAGTATTTTACACTTTTAATATTTGGTTTAATCTATGCAAATTGCGATGCGGATATAATAGAATTCAATAGTGTCTCATATTTTCATTCTCTAAAGTTAAAGATATCAATGTGTTATTATATTTTATTTTTTTTCTTAATTCTTTTATAACTATAGAAAATCAATTAAATACATAAAAAATCGAAACATGATACTAAGGGTATTTCAATCATTTAACTAAATTTTCTTGGTATTTTAAAATTTTTAATAGATGAATAATGTGAATAAGGGGCCAAAGTGTATATTTTTATAGTTTAGAGGGGATAAAGTGCAATTACTCATATAGTTGAAGAGGCAAAATGTTATTAACCTTAATCTTTCTTACACATTGCCACGTCAGTCTATAAAATATTTTTCCTATTGGATGTATACATGTCCCCTTGGTTCTAGGTGCAAACATATTGTAGTTGTCCTTGATAATATTCCAATCGAGGTATGGCAATGATTAGAAAAGAAGGGTATAAGTTAGTTTACCAATCTTTTGAATAAAATATTGAAGAGTAAAAAGATATTGATCAATGGAAGAAGAGTATGTCTCTTATACCCATATTCAAAAATAAAGGGGATATACAAAATTATGCGAATTACAAAGATATTAAATTAATGAACTATACGATAAAAGTTTGGGAGAGAGTGATAGAAAAAAAATTAACAAACGAGACTAAAGTATCAAATAATTAGTTTGGTTTATGCCAAGGAAATCGACTACTGAAACTATACATCTCTTAAGAAAACTTACCGAGAGACACCGTGATAAGGAAAATGATTTATATGTGATTTTTATTGATTTTGAAAAGGCATACGATAGAGTTTTTAGAGAAGTTATGTGGAGAGTTTTTTTTTTTTAAAAAAAGAGGAATTAGAATAGGATATATAGAATCAATAAAGGAGATATACAGGGATGTGGTTACAAGTGTGAAAACACTAGGAAGGTTGACACAAGTGTTCCCTATAAATATGGGTTTACACCAAGATTCAATTCTAAATCCTTATCTATTTGTATAGGTCATAGATGAACTTACATGGCACATACAGGATGAAATTCAATACCACGGTGTATGTTATTTGTAGACGACATTGTTTAAGTATATGAAACAAAAGATGGGGTTAATGCTAAATTCGAGATGTGAAAAAAGACACTTGAAACAAAAGAGTTTAGAATTAATATATCAAAAATAAAATATATGAAATTTAAATTTAGCAAGGATGCACGTAGGAATAGAATCGGGGTTAGTATCGGAGATCAAAAGATACCCATAAGTGAAAATTTTAAATATTTAGGATTAGTTCTTTAGAGTGATGGTGGTATAGATCGAGATACTACACATCAGATACAAGTGGATTGAACTAAATGGAGAATGATATCGGGAATATTATGCTACCGCAAAATCCCTTTACAACTTAAAATAAATTTTATAGAACGACAATTAGACTAAAGATGCTTCATGGATCTGAGTGTTGGGCAGTGAATTACACACATGAGTAAAAAATGAGAGTAGTAGAAATGCGAATGTTAAAATGGATGTGTAGGAACATAATGATGGACAAGACTACGCAATTAGCATATTCGTGAGAAAATTAGAATAGCATCTATTGATGAGAAGATAAGAGAAACACGCTTAAGGTGATTAGGTCATGTGTTAAGACGATCACTAGAAGCATTTATCAAGCGAATAGATTTTAGAGAGAGTAGTCAACATAAGAGGGGTAGGGAAAGATTGAAAAAGACTTGGTGGATAACTTGTAAGAAAGATATAGCCTATCTAAGAGTTGAGGAGGATATGGTTCATGAAAGAACACAACAGCATAGCAGAATTCATGCAACGGACCCTACTTAGTGGAATTAAGTTTTGGTTTGTTTGTTTGTTTAGTGTAAAACGTTAATTTTTTTTAAAAACAAATCCTTTCCCTCGTCTTGTTTGAGTTACTTTATCCACTAATAGAAAAAAAAAAAAAAATTTTGTTTTCACATCGTTTAAAGTAAGGGAAAAATGACCAAATACATCCTTCATTTGGAAAAAAAAAAAATCTTTTTTTCATCCCTCACATTTTAAATGATGTATGAACTCATCCTTTACATTTTTATAATGTACCACTTTCGACCCTCACATTTAAAAATATGCAAATTCGTCTCTCACATTTTCAAAACATACCAATTTCATCCAATACCAAATTCCGATCAAATTTTTGATCGACAATCATCGAAGAATTGATTTCTTATCTAAACATTGATCGAAATAGCTTACTCACACTTTAAGAAACATGCTTATATTATTTAATTACAATTGTAGCTAAACATCAAAATCTTTGGAGTAAGATTTATTATTTTTGAGGTTTGTGAATTCAAGCATTTTTTTTTTTTTTGTTAATTTCTTTACTTAGTTAGGTCTTTTAAATGTTTATACATTTTAAGATAAATTTATAATGTGAACTTTTTCTAAGAATTCACACATAAAAGGGGGTATGAGTGCTTTTCTGATGAATTTAAAATGTTTTAATAATTTTTTCTATAAATATAATTTCATACCCGGACACAATTGATATATTTTAAAAATTTTAGGGGGGAGAATAGCTAATCCCTGTCTCTTATATTAATGGGAGGGGTGGTCTAAGACCCAGCAAAATTGGTTGTTTATAGTTTAGGAAATTTTACAAATCTTTTGTGAATTATTCTATTAGTTTTGAAAGTTTGTACATTATAAATTTTTAAATTACATAATATTATATTGTATAAAATTTTAAAATATAATAAAATAATATTTTTAACGAAATTGTCCTTATTAGTTTCTTCTTTGACGCAATAATCATATTTGGTAGTTTGTTCTATCAATAATATTCTTTGTGCCTTCTCTCTCTCTTGTTTTTTTTTTTTCTTTTGGTAGGAACCCACTGTATTGCTATATACTTATCTGTTATAACACAAAGATGAGCAAAGTGCATTAACATTTATAATGCACCAATCACGTCCTCCTTCCAGCAAAGAACTGATTATTACTTTTTTGGCAAAAGCTGTAGTTGATTAATAGCAATTTCGTATCACATCTCTCTTGCTAAAATCCAGGCCCAAAGCCAATGGATTAATATTGTCATACCCGTTCAGTTCATCAATGTACATTCAAGGCAACTTCCTTTCATAAATATTTTTATTCCCGGGCGGGAGGATTGCATAAACCCGAAATGGATTTTGTTTCATTTTGTTAAATGTTCTGAAATCCAAAAAAAAAAAAAATGTCTGGGTTTTTTGAGTGTATTGGACATATATCCAAGCGAGCGGCAGCCGCCACTAATGACTAGATTTCTACATTGACCCATGTGATAGAGGGTCAATGAATTCCAACTTGCATCTAATAATGCAAAATCAGTAACTTGCTATTAAATAATAATTCCTACTGGTAGGCTACTACCTTATAAATATCAATCTTTCCTAGCTTTAGGATCACCACAGTATTCAATATAACAAAATATCAATATGGCATCCTCTCAATATCACTCATTGATTCTACTAGCATTTTTCTTTTTGTTGATTCAAACATTTTCTTTCATTGCTAAAGCTTCTGTTCCTGACAATGAAACTTTCCAATTTGTTAATAAAGGTGAATTTGGAGAGTACATTGTTGAATACAATGCTAATTATCGCGTTCTTGATGTGTTTCACTCTCCCTTTCAACTATGTTTCTATAACACCACTCCTAATGCCTATACCCTGGCTTTACGTATGGGCACGGTCCGATCGGAATCGCTCATGCGTTGGGTTTGGGAAGCGAACCGAGGCAATCCGGTCCGCGAGAATGGCACATTGACGTTCCGAAAGGACGGAAACGTACCTAGTGTTGGAGGATTTCGATGGCCGTGTTGTGTGGCAAACTGGAACAGCCAACAACGGGGTGGTTGGCTTCAAGTTGCTACCTAATGGTAACATGGTCCTTCAGGACTCCATGGGCAATTTTATGTGGCAAAGTTTTGATTCGCCAACCGACACCCTCTTAGTGGGCCAAACGTTAAAGATTGGAGGCCCAACTAAGCTTGTGAGTAGAGCTTCTGAAACAGAAAATGTGGATGGGTCATACAGCCTGGTTTTGGATCCTAAAAGGCTGGCCTTGTACTATAAAAGTAGTAAGACTCCACAACCCTTGCTTTATTACGATTTAAACTCTTTACTTTTTGTCAATGGGGGAAGTATACAATTTGTGAATTTCACAAGTAACCCCGAGACAGAAGAAGATTTTGCATATGAACTAAAATTCGAGTACCAAAATGGTGGAAACCGCATTTTGGCAAGGCCCAAATACAACAGCACATTAACATACCTTAGATTGGGAATTGATCCTAGGGACTTTGAAGGCCCACACATTTTATGACAAGGTAGATTATGGTGCATGGGAGGTCACTTATACGCTATTCACTAGAGCTGATGGTCAAGAATGCCAATTGCCATCAAGATGTGGTAAATTTGGGCTTTGTGAGGATAGCCAATGTGTTGCTTGCCCTTTACCAAGTGGGCTATTGGGCTGGAGCAAGAATTGTGATTCACCAATTCTAAAATCTTGCAGTGTCAAAGATTTTAAGTACTATAAGTTAGAAGGAGCTGACCATTTTCTCAGCTCATATACAAGAGGAGATGGACCAATAAAAGAGGATGCTTGCGCAAAGAAATGCACAATTGATTGCAAGTGCTTGGGATATTTCTACCACCAAGATTCATCAAGATGTTGGATTGCTTATGAGTTGAAGACCCTAACTAGAGTTGCAAATTCAACACACTTGGGGTACATTAAGGCCCCTATTGCCTAATGGGAATTAAGGGATTATTTAATTTTATAGTTTGAGTGGATTCTTATGAATCTTTGTTCAGGTATCGAAATTGAATAGTTAAGACCACTGATTTCTTCCTTCCAATTGATTCACCACATGTAATTTAATAACATCGATACATGTAATGGAGTTGAAGGTTACGAATATGTTAATGTCTCAAATTTTATGGTTTTTATTGTTATCGTTAGACCCAAAATAAAATCTCTTGCGTCTTTTTCTTTCTTTCTTTCTTTATAGCCTTGTTATTTTTCTTGTTTGCATTAATAGGCAGTTAGTCTGACATGGAGAACATAAAAATAACATAAACAGTCTATAGAATTGTTTTTGAAAACAGTTTGAAGTAAATTAGATCAGCTTGACAAAGGTTTTGATCGGATTACCTCTTTCATCACAAACCATAGTCCATCTATAAGTATTTTGAAAAAATTGTAACTTCATCTTTTTTTCATATAATAAAAAGTATTTAAGGAAATCAAATTCAAATTAAATTAATAGTACGTGAAACACATTTAATCATGTTTGAATCACATTCAAACAAAGGCTTGGTTTGAATTAACCTGACAAACATTGAACTGTTTTTAAAGTAAACATTGATGCAAGAGATCGTGAACACTTGGGCTCCAAAACTTAATCAATACTTAGTTAACACATGGGCTTCAATGTAGAAAACCATCACGAACCTAATTGACCAACTAAATCAGCACACCAATAGCCAAGGTTTGGAAAGGTTTGTCGTAGATTGAATTTCAGGAATTGCTGACAAACGCCAATGATTTTCATTTTGGTAGACGAATAGATTTTATTAGGTAACAAGATAGTTATTAAAGGGTCCTTGATTTTCTTTTTTATGCCTTTCTATAAGTTCTAACGAGTTAAAATTTTACTTTGTTTATTTCGGCTAACCACCGGATAATTTGCATTTTATCCTCTAAATAACTTCTTCAATTAGACTAAGGTATTTACAATATCTGTGCCATATCTGTCATTTGAAAGCAAGGGAAAAAGGTCTATGTTTTGTTCTAGATGTTGTTAGTATGTAAAAAGTAAATCCCATATATACTGGAATATGCAGCATGCATACAACATGAAAAGAGCATCTTCAATAAGTTTTATACAGAAAAAAGAATACTCAACCTTTGAGGCTGCGAGTTCATGAATAGATTTGATAGTGTCACAATAATTGACTCTAGTTCGGAATTGTAAAGCTATATTCGCAACTGGCCAGTTTACGGCTCGGTTGGTTCTTACTACTTATGATTAGGGAATTTCTAGAATCTCATCGAGGGAAACATACAACAACATACTTGGAACAATTCGTATTTTGTAGATTTATAGGTTAAAATGTAAATTTTCAAAACATGTTGTCGAAGGGCTGTAGTTATGCATTGGTCACTGCAGGAATAGTGAATGGCGGAAGAGAAGATGGAATAGAATTACGAAAAGATGGTTGCATGCTGATTGATGAAATTGATAAAAAGATGCTTGTAAAGAAGCATTGGCCACACTACTCGAATTAGAAGCCGATATATAGATGTGTTCCGAAGCAGAATGTGTGATTTTGCTTGAAGTTTCTAATACCATATAAAAAAATAATGATGTATAACAATTTTAGAATGCACATAATTGTATGTATCTTGAGTAATATGTACGTACAATGAATACAAATATAAGGTATGCTACACATGTGATATAACTTCCTCAATTGAACGGGCTACAATGAATACAAATAAAAGGTATGCTACACATGTGATATGACTTCCTCAATTGAACGGGCTACAATGAATTCAAATATAAGGTATGCTACACATGTGATATGACTTCCTCAATTGAACGGAATACGTAATTCATTGATTATTTTCTTATTGAATTATGAGAAAATCAGTAATAATAATTATAAAAAAAAACTTTTTTTTTGGAAAAACTATTCTCATTGACATGTGTAAAAATCAACTTTTTTCCTAACCACTACTTTCTAGATAGAAAAAAAAAATTAATAAGTTACTACAATTAAGTACTAGTTATACTAATAGTATTCGCTTTCACAATAATTATGGATATAAAAAATTGAAGTACCCAAGGTTAGCTAATTAAAAAAATATATTAAAAAAATTGAAATTGATGGTATAATTAAACCAAACTCCTTATCAATTAGGAAATATGTTGTTGTTAGGTTTTGGTAACTTAGTTATTTAAGTAATTTAGTTTCCTAATACAATTATGTTTAGAGTTGTTATTTCCTATTCTAATTAGGTTTCTAGGTTTCTTGGTAGTTAAATTTGTTACCTATAAATAGAGGGTTTGTTTAGTTGATTCAATTGAGAAGAGTTGAGTTGAGAGAGTCTAGAATAGAGAGATTATAGCCTAATAGTAAGGCTATTATGCCGTGGGTTTATACGGGTCTCAATATGAGAGTCCGATGTGCGTTATTTTGTAACTCCTCATCTTCTCTCACATATTTTTTATGTGTTCAATAAATTTATCTTCCGCTACGTGTTTTTTATCCTAACAAGTGGTATCAGAACTCTGGGTTCAAGAGTTTGATCTTGAGATATTTGTCAAAATATGAATTGGAGAAAAAGTTTTTTGTTAGAGTACTCGAACATCGAAAAACCACGTGATGTTGGTCTTGGGGTACTTGTTTGACAATTAGAGTGTATTGAAATTGGCCTTAATTGGACAAAAATATAAAAAGAGGGATCATATCGTGATTGTTTTTATTGGTGTTGAGTAGTGAAGGAGGAAAAAAATCCTACAAAATAGATTGTGATTGATTTACAAAAATTGAGAATTTTGATATCAGTTATCATAAAATTCATGGAGGTTGATAAATTGAAGAAAAGTGTACGATGAAGATTTATCAGTCCAGATGCGTGGATTGTTTAAAAATTTTGAAGATGAAAATTAAATCAAATTGACGATGACAAATTGTGGTAGAAAAAAATCGTATGAAAATTTTTGATCGTCTTAATCGTGTATGGTGTGGATCTACCCTCATAGAGAGTTTGGAAAGTTTGATTTAAGGGAGGCATTGATGGTATAATTAAACCAAACTCCTTATCAATTAGGAAATAATGTATGTTGTTGTTAGGTTTTGGTAACTTAGTTATTCAAGTAATTTAGTTTCCTAATACAATTATGTTTAGAGTTGTTATTTCCTATTCTAATTAGGTTTCTAGGTTTCTTGGTAGTTAAATTTGTTACCTATAAATAGAGGGTTTGTTTAGTTGATTCAATTGAGAAGAGTTGAGTTGAGAGAGTCTAGAATAGAGAGATTATAGCCTAATAGTAAGGCTATTATGCCGTGGGTTTATACGGGTCTCAATATGAGAGTCCGATGTGCGTTATTTTGTAACTTCTCATCTTCTCTCACATATTTTTTATGTGTTCAATAAATTTATCTTCCGTTTCGTGTTTTTTATCCTAACAAAAATATATAAAGTATAACTGAATGCACATATTTTTTCAACTAATAAAGCGCTTGATTCACTGACAAAAAAGTTAGTAAAACGTGTTCAAAAGAAAGAAACTGCATTGGAGGATGACACTAGATGATGGTGATAAGCTGCCATGCACAAAAAAAAAAATAAAAAATTCCAGAACCCACCTTCCATCGACTTGCTTCCTAAACTTCATGGCTAAGAAATTCAAATTCACACTTATTTAAGAAAATGGATTTTGATGACAATTCGTTCTCTTCTTAGTTAAAATAAATGCCTAACTAAACATCAAGTGTATTTCAAAAAATAATTTTATCAATGTTTTTAATGTAATCTAAAAAAATCACAACCAAATAAGGACTAAGTTTGTTTTTGATAACCTGGATTAATGCTGAAACAAAATTCATATGAGAGATTTGCTATTCGTATTGTGTTTGATAATTAAAACCTATCCACTTAAAGTTTTATGAAGTACTGAATCCATGTAACAAATTAGCACTAAATGCAGAATACATTGAACAAAACCATTTTAAAATTTTTGTTTCATATGGCAATATTGTACCTTTCTCTCATGCATTTACCTTTCTCCTCTGCTCAAACAATTCTAAAATTTTCAGTCTCTCATACAAATTAATCTATCTAGCAGATCAAATTTTAGATTACTGTAAAAAATTACATCATTTTTCAAATTCTTGAGTGGATTTAAATATTTAATTCTATTTGCTGATTGTATCTTTTAATAACAATATAAATTGCATTTTTATTTCATTTATGCTACTATTTTTTATTTTATTTATATTAAAACTAAGAAAGCATTTTTAGGAAAGCAATTAAAGAAATCATGTAAAAGAGGGCATTTTAAGAGAGCATGTAACAAAAGAGCATTTTAAGAAAACAAGTAACTAACTTAAGCTATTAATTATCACTAAGAATGCATAACTAAAGAAAGCCATTAACTAATATACTCTAATTAACTAATGTAGACTACAAATTACAATTGAGAAAATATTTTTAAAAAGCATTTAAATCTACAAACTACAAATTATTACTAAGAAAGATCTTTTAATTAAAACCCATGTAAATCTAGTCTATAATTTACCACTAAGAAAACATTTTTAAAGAAAGCTAATGAACTAATTGCCAATTACTCTAAGAAATCAAGTGAAGAAAGCAATTAAATCAAAATCTTATAAACTAATTCTACCAATTAAACTAAGAAAGTAATTAAAGGAGGGTCGTAAACTAAACTACATTAATTTAACACAAAACAAATGAAATTAAACCTAAATTAGAGAATTCTTACACTAGGAATCTTCAATTTACAACTAGGAGTTGTGAAACTACACTAAACTATACCTAATTTATGAAAATTCTCCCAAAATAGGGAGGAAAATGAAGAAGAACACTATCTTACTTCTACACCTACTACACACTTTAACTATATGAAAAAAGAGGTTTAAATGTGGTATTTATAGTGCTAGGGAGAAGTTTCAGCCACAAAATAACTTCATTTTGGGTTTTTTGGGCCCCAAAAATATTGATTGTAGTCAAAGTTCCAGTTTAATTTTTCTATATTGACCCCGATCAATAATTTTCCTTCTTCAAAGTTTTGACCCCGATCAACCATACTTAGGTTTTTTTCTCAATATTTAGTTTCAGTTTACACCTTCGCTGTTTTGCTCTGAAAATCCTCGTCCCACATCCGATTGATGTGCCTTTTTTTTATGAGATTTTAACACATAAGAGCACATTATTAGCTATAATTAATACACTTAAAATAACTCCTAAAAATTTAAATAAAATTCTCACAAAGTAGATCAAAACGAAAGACAAACAAAGACAAATGAAAACTTGACTCCCAATGGAATTAGGTTAAAGATAAGACACAAATTCGAAGCATAAGAATCTACTAAAATATGATAATTAATACCTAATTAAATATTAAAACACTTACAGTCTAATACATAAAAGTAAAAATACACAAAAACACATACTACAGCACTATGAATGCCCGAAATTGGGAGTAAAACACGCAAATTTAATGTACTGATAACTGTAGTTTTCTAGAGTTATCACACCCCCAAAATTAAGATTTTGTTCATCCCAAGCAAAATTAAGGAAAGAAAAAGAACAACAAAATCAAGAAATACAAAACACATAACACTACTTCAATCCCAATAAAATTGAAATATTGAATTCTAGTGTACTTAGTCAAAAGTGAAAATGGGACTTTAACTCAACAAACTCAACATTTTAATCCATCCATTCATTCATCAAAGTATGTACTACTTTTTGTCACAAACACTACTTTGACCAATAAAGTTTTATAAAATGTCAATTCAAATACAAGTTGATCTAGTGCAAACAAGTCAAATTTCTCCAAAATTTGCTCTAAGTATTGAAAGATTCTTAAAACTCATTTTAGGAAGCACAAAAGATGCAAATGAATATGCAAAGATATCTGTTGGCACCGCAAGGTTTAGCAAAGAACATCAATCAAAGCAATGTTTCATCCCTAACTCTCTAATATCTAGTAGCCCAGATTAAGGATCATTTAGAACTTTTAAAATTTGAAGTGTAGGTTAAGGTAATAAGGTAGGATAAATTTGGATATAAGTAACTCAAATTTCCTTAATCATTTCAATATAAACTCCTGGAGTACCATCCCATACATACAAGTCCCAGAATTAACCAACTAACACTTGAAAGGCAAAAACATTATTTCTAATTAAATTAACTGTTGAATGTAAATTGAACCTTCTGTATTCAGTGAAGTATCACTACACTTTCAATTTTCTTTTCTTTTTCTCTTTTTCTTTTTATTTTTCCATTTTTTTTCTTTTTCTCTTTTTTTTTTTAAAAAAAAAAATGAGAATTTCATAGGAAGAAAACAATTACATAAATCAATCAATTGCAATAAAGGGGGATACAATTAACATTAAGCATCTTAACTTCAATCTCCAAAGCAATTTACGCAAAAATCTCTTTCAGACTGTCATATAAATTCTAACTGTAATTGGAGAACTAGGATAATTTAATAATAACTAAGGTGATGAGATGAAGAGATGATGAATAATTAAAATGGAATGATTAAATTATGTGGTTGAAAAAGAAATTAAACTATAAGGTTCAGTGGGGATACTAGGGATAAATTTGACTTAAGATAGGCTTTTTTTGGCTTAAACGGTCCAAGAAAATACCTATATCATTTTCAAAATCCAGTTATTTAACTAAAATAGGGAATTTACACTACCCCAATTAATCTACCAAGCCAAATCTTGCAAACCTATAAAATATCCGAAAATGCAAGCCTATGCAACGTGACCAAGGATGCTTATTTCATCTCTTTCTATACTCAAAACCAATTTCCAAAAATTATAAAATGTTTAAACTATATTATCAATTGAACTTGATATTGGAAAAACACTTAAGGAAAAAGTAAAGTTTGAGGTTAAAACTAGTTAAGAAAAATATTCTATGAAGTAGTTGAAAATATGGTTGAGTTTCAAGGGTTAAATCCCATTTTTCACATAAAATGCAACCTATGTTCAACATCCAATATTAATTTTCGCAAACAATAAAAACAAAAATCATTCCCCATGAATAAGACAATATACACCGTCACACTTTATGTATTATTTAATGATGAGTGCAACTCATCTTACCACTCAACGATTCAAAAGAGAATAAAAATTACTACTAAAGAGCATAAAAGCATAATACTAGCTAAATATAGTATAAGGAAATGATTTTGAATTACACTTGGACACTCAAAAAGTTAATCTAGAAAATGGACAACATATATGAGCCAAGTAAATGTGGGTGCAACCAATTAAGTTCAAATTGAACTTAAAAACAAGAGTTCTGCCTCTCAATTATAGACTCACAAACAATAAGTACAACACTAATCATGGCTAAATAATGAGCAATTTTCAAGTAGATCATGTAAATGTAATTTCTAATTAAGCACATAAGTCCCATAAGTTGTCCATTCTTCTTCAACCAATATAGTTACACTTAGAAAAGGTCATTAAGACTTCACGGGAATTGAACAATTTAAAGAAAAAGAAAAATACAAATAAATATATGCCCAACTCATCCCCCCAAACTTACCTTCACACATAATTGGTTTCAAAAAGATATTCAACACAACGGCTACTCCAAATCCAGATCAAACATTTACATGAGAGGATGAGATTCTTCAAAATAAGATCAAACATTTAGCACATAAAGTGTACAACAACTAGAATATCCATAAATAAAAATTAAAAACTAAGTCCAAGTTCATCCAATAAAGAATACATATCATTCCTGAATCACAAGTCCTAATTTTTCATAAACATTCTCATTGATAACTAAATTTGTCCAAGTAAATTAAAAAAATTTGTCCAAGTGTCATTTACCAACATCAAAACATATATTAAACTAAGCACACGGCTACAAGCCTTTATAACCTATCGAGTTCTTAAACTAAAGTAATTAAACTAAAATAAAGCATTATAAATAAAAGGGAAGGAAGTACACCCTTAACACCGAGGAGGCTTGCCAAGGATATTGTAATTTTTGGTGAATTTGTACTATTGCTTAACTCTTTCGAAGTCCCTAAGGGTTTGAACTTCGGTATATGTAGTTGGCACCTTCTTGATCCTTTCTGGGAAATATCTTTCTTCTTCTTCTCTTTCTCGAGCTGCTTCTGTCCACGAATACATGCACCCCAAATTATGCCTCCTTAGTTGTAACCAAGACAATCTCACACCCATATACATAAGTGTTGAGTAACCCGATTTTTGTGGCTTTAAATTTATGAGACTCTTAGGAACCAGTTTCTTGCAAAACATCTTCAGTTTGTTCTTTTTGAACTGGTTCTTCACCTATTAGTAGGGGTTGGATTCCATTGTTCTTCACCATTTACCATTCCTTGAATTTCAGTAAGTTGGGCTTGTAACCTATTGTTGGATGTGGCTTGCTCTTCTCGGAATCTATCCATTTCTTCTTGAAGCTTAGCAATTCTCGATCTTTGGCAATGACTTCTCAAAATTGAGCCATTTCTTGAAGTGTCATCCTCTTTTCCATTGATCTTGTCTAATCAAATTTTTGGATTGGCGGGTGAAAGAATTGGGACTCCATTGATTCATAAAATAGTTATTGAGGTAAAGGAATAGAATAGGAATTTTCTTGATAACTCTTATAAGGATATGGATGGTTAGACCATCCTTCTTGATAATCTAAGGGGTAAGGAAAATAACCATAACAAGAATCATGCTCATTGGGCATAATTCTATTATTACATTATTGATAATTTCCTTAGTATGCATCATTCTAATTTGGTCCTTGCATGATCTTGAAGTAACAAATATAACAAAATAAAAATAAGAAAAAGAAGTAAAGCACACAAACAAGAAAATTAGGAAAGTTTAGACTTCTTTCTAGTCTAAACTATCCATTGCAAAGAAAATCTTTTTGTATCTTTTAAAATAAGAATACATCTACAAAATGAAAATCTTTTTAGTTTTTCAATAAATACAACAACTATACAAGAAAGAAAAAGACTTTAATTTAGTAGCCCAACCAAATATATCGATATCACCAAAAATTAATCTCCAATAACAATGCAAAAACCTTGATGCCTTATTGAAAAAAATACCTAGTTATATGATTTACAAGAACACCTAAATCCAACTTCTAATTAGGTAGCATCTCGTAAGTATACGGTTCCTCATCAATTAGTAGTAAAGGGAAGTAGAGATTGAACTCAGAAGGATTGATTGCTAACTACTAATTATTTGGTTGGATTATTAGTTGAAGTGGTTAATTTTAAAGCGATTTAACCAAAACTAAAATTTAAGAGAATAAGAAAACAATTTAAAGGCTATTTAAATGCATTAAAGTAAACATTAACACTAATTTTTTTTTTAAGAAAGCAATTAAAGAAAGCATGTAAAAGAGAGTATTTTAAGAGAGCATGTAACAAAAGAGCATTTTAATAAATCAATTAACTAACATAAACTACTAACTATCATTAAGAAAGCATAATTAAAAAAAGCCCATTAACTAATATATTCTAATTAACGAATCTAAATTACAAATTACGACTAAGAAAATATTTTAAGAAATCATTTAAATCTACAAACTACAAATTACTACCAAGAAAACATTTTTAAAGAAAACCCATATAATCTAAGCTACAATTTACCATTAAGGAAGTATTTTAAAGAAAACTCTTTACCATGAATTAATTACCAATTACTCGAAGAAATCAAGTGAAGAAAGTAATTAAAAGAAAAGCCCATAAGCTAATTCTACTAATTAAACTAAGAAAGTAGTTAAATGAGTGTATTTAAACTAAACTATATTAATTTAACACAAAGCAAATGAAATTAAACATAAATTAGAGTATTCTTATACTAGGAGTCTTAAATCTACAACTTGGAGTTTTGAAACTACACTAAACTACACATAATCTAAAAAAATTCTCCCCAAATGAGGAGGAAAATGATGAAGAATACTAGTCTACTCTACACCTATTACACAGTGTAACTATGTAAAAAAAAAGGTTTAAATATGGTATTTATAATGTTAGGATTGGGAGAGAAGTTTTAGTCACAAAATAACATCATTTTGGATTTTTCGGGGCCCAAGAATATTAACCACTGTCAAAATTCCAGTGGCAATTTTTTTATATTGACCCCGGTCAATAATTCTCCTTCTTCAAAATTTTGACCCCAGTCAACTACAGATTTTTTTTTTCAGCATTCAGCTTCAACACACCTTCGCTGTTTTGCTTTGCCGATTGATGTGCCTTTTTTTTTATGCAACCCTAACATATAAGAGCACATTATTAATTATAATAAACACTTGAAATAACTCCTAAAAATTTAAATTAAATTCTCGTAAAATAGACCAAACAAAAGACAAACAAAGACGAATGAAAACCTAATTCTCAACGGAATTAGATTAAAAACAAGACACAATTCTAAGTATAGGAACCTACTAAAATATGATAATTAATACCTAATTAGGTACTAAAACACCTAATAAACACATACTAATACATTCTAACACATAAAAGTAAAAATACACAAAATTAAATTCTAAAGCACTAAGAGTGCTTGAAATTAGAGGCAAAATACTCAAATTTAGGATACTTATAACTCCAATTTTCTAGAGTTATTAGTGAATAATATTGTTAACTAATCAAATTACAACTCTACATATATTTCACATAGTTAATAGATGTAGAATTAAATAAAAGGCAAATATGCACAATTTAACTTATTAAGCATTTAATAATATATATTTATTAAACAGTATTATCAAATGTAACATTAACATTCAGATTGTTAAAAGTTTTTTCACTGCTTAAAATTCATCACCTTAATTGTTTTGGTATTCAGACTTTTAACATTTAAATTTCAAAATTTTGAATTCAATGTTATCAAATATGCCCTTAGATTCATGAAAATATAACTACTAAGGTGCGGGGAATTTCAATATTTATAGGCAAAAGAAGGCAACCACCATTAGGTTGTAGCGGCCATTAATGTGTCTAATTAATAGACTAATAGATCTACGGTATAACATCGTGGACAAAATTCATTTAGAAATTTCGATTATAGCTACTTGAAGCTTTAATATCACCAATGTAGAGCTATTAGTACTTTCTTGACCTGTTTTATCTTTTTTATTTACCTCGATCACTATTTATATTTGTCACAAAATATTTCTTATGGTTTTAAAGTCAAAGCAAAATAAATAAATTTCCTACTTCATTCATTTAGAAATAATAATATATATATATATAGCAATAATAAAAATTAAAATCATGGTTACATTTGGGGAAAATTCTATAATCCTTTTAGAAAATCATTCCCTTTACTTTAAAAAGTTTTACAGTACAAATTTTTAAAATATATACTGTTATATTGTATAAACATTTAAAGTATAATAGAATAGTTTTTTTTAAAAAGAATTATAAAATTTTCCTATAATTGGAGAGGTGGGAATATTTATTGATAAAGAATATTTGAGGATGTGTGAATATTTATTGATAAATAATATTTCAGGATGTGTGAATATTTATTGATAAAGAATATTTGAGGATGTGTGAATATTGATGCCATTTTGAACGAACAGTTGAGCACATGTCAAGCCAATATGGTCTTTTCTGTTTTTCGCTACATGACCTCCACTACAAATTGCAGCCGGCGAAAAAGCATCCCCGAATACCCCACGTAAAGCCCACAACCCTGAATTTTCTCCAACAAAGGAAAGGGATGAATAAAATTAGTGAAAAGAAGTGGAAGAAAGGAGACCTCATGTGAAAACCTAGGGGAAATATTTGTCAATGTGCACATTTCCCAATAAAAGTTCAAGCACTAATAATACACAGCTGTCGTGGCTTTTATACGGCGAGATATATTTTTAATTTATATTCATCCACGTTGTTTATATAAAAATTTTTCAATTGCCCCTACCTGACAAATTTATTCCACATGGAAAAGTTTCGGGGAAGGACAGTTGCTGCTTGGCTATGTGATTGATTATTATTATTATTATTTAAATGATATTTTGTAATTATTGTTTCAGTATATTTTTTTAAGAATAATTTCAAAAACTTCTTTTTGACCTTTAGGTTAATATTACTTACCTTCATTTCTTGTACTATTTGTTCTTTAGTAAAATAACAAAAAGGTAGTTTAAAAACATCTCTTGAGGTTTTTGATGATTTCATTGAGTATCTAATTTTAGTTTTTTTAACAAAATTTTTGTCAACTTATTTGCTAAAATATGTGTGAGTTAATATACTTAATTGTGTCTGTTTGATTTTTTTTTTTTTTTGAATATGTATAAACACACAATATTTTATAAAAATTGGTATTTTATATGGTTAATCACAAACTTATAAATCAAAAAAATTAAAATACAATTTTTTTGATAAAAGAATTTTTGTTAACTTAAAAAAATTTTAAGAGCATATTATAAATATACTTTGTGTGTCAGTTTCAATAAAAAATAGGACACCTACAAATAAACCATATATTATGGTAAAAAAATGTGGTTTGTATTTTTTAGAAAATCACAAACTTATAAAGAGGAAAAATGAAAATATATTCTCATATTTAAATTTTTTGTCAACTTATTTATAAAAATATGTACCCGTTAATGTGTTTGTATTTGTTTGATTAAACAAAAATTTAAAACCCATAGAAACAAACTATGTACTATAATAAAATAATTGGTATTCTTTTTTGTAAGCAATCACAAGCTCATAAAACAAAAATGTAACATATTTTTTCTATGGTATTAACCAAGGAGGAACATGAAAAATTGCATCTCAATGTTATTTTCTAACGATCTCATTTAGATCTCCCAAATTTCTTTTTCTTTTATCCAACAATTATAACAAATTGATTTTTTTAGTAGGGGGTAAAGATGGAATCAAAATTGCTTCTTTCCCTCTTAAAATAATATTTTAATCAATTGGGATGAAATTGTTACAACATATGTAAAATTAGGGGAGGTTTGTAATATTTTTTAAAGTTCAAAAATACTAAATAATATTAGCATAAACATCATGAGAAGTTTATAAAATTATTTTTATTTTTTAATTACCTTTAATTTTACATCTATTACATGTTAAGAAGTTAATATAATAATTATTTTAAATAATATTTTGAATAATACTCTAAATATTGACTTTCCAAACAGAGGATATTGTTCATCTTGGAATAATATAGTATATAATTTTCATATACTTCGGTGTGCATTTCGTTTGGATTAAAAATATTTTCAAGAAAATATTTTTCAGAAAATTTTTTTGTGCCAACCACCAGAAAATATTTTTTGGTGTAAAATATTTTCTAATTTTCTTTCCACTGGCTGAAAATAACTTACGGAATTTTTAAGAGTAAGTTATTTTCCGGATAATTAGAGTGACATTAAATCTCAAATACTTACTTTTACAATTTCGTTTGCTAAACTTATTTTCTTTTTTAATTCTTTTTCATTTGTTTTTCTCTCAATTATGGGTCCCATTCTAATATAACTATCATTATGCATATTTTACTATTATATTGTACTATCAAATAATTTTAAACAAAATCAATTTTTTATTAATCACAATTACTTGTAAGGTATTTATTACCATTGTAATAAGTTTTTTTAACTTATCCATAAAATTAAAGATAAAATCGTTAAAATTTTTTATTTCAAAATATTTTCATTTTGTCAACCGAACACCGGAAAATTGTATGAAAAATAGACTTTTTCATGTAAAATTATATTTTCCTTGTATGAAAAATGGACTTTTTCATGTAAAATATTTTCCAAGGAAAATATTTTCAATCCAAACGAACACACCCTTCTTGATAATTGTTTGCCAGTTGTTTATGGCGATTATAATTTGTGCAGTGTACATTGTTTGGAGCTCAAAACAACAAATCAAACGATATTGCTACTAAATAAAAGAAAAATCTATGAAACGAAAATTATTTTATTCGAAAAAAAAATTCTGAAAGGGAATTTTCAGCCAAAAAAAGTAATCTTAAATGAAACGAATTTTTAAGAAATAGAGAAAACTGCTTATAGCCCATAAATTTGCCACTTTAACATTGTGTTTGCGAGCTTAAGAAAATAAATAAAATGAAATTAGAATTCATTGAAAAGAAATACGAGAAGAGAGAAAGCAAATTTAAGATGAGGGAAAAATTGAAAGATTTTAAAGAGTTTTGACTTAATACAACTTTTGCCACATTATACAGCTCCTAAACTAACGTAAAATTCATGCTCAAATACTTGTTAATTGTCTTTATTCTTTCCCCATTTTTCAAATGATCAACAAAAGTCGCATTCATCTGCGTCTTTATCTCTTCTTTCTCTTGTTCTCTTGCTACAAAATCAAACAAAATATGGCTGTATTTGCTTTGATATTTTTGAAACATTATTTTAACACATTTTTTAATCACCTTTATATCATACATATATTCGTTTTAATAAAATTGTACATATAATACTTTCTAAAAAACGCAGTACAAAAGAAGCCTAATGATCTGTTAATTAGTAGTCCCCCTTTTCAAATATACTCTTTTCGTTAATCAGTTTAGTGTGGAAAGAGGCTTCACTTGCCCTGCAATTTCCCCAATACCAATAACACAAAGGCTACACTTGGATTGGATGTCTAATTATTTATTATTTTTCAACGGTTAATTACACTTTAGCCCCTTATATTATGGACTTTGTCTCATCATATCTTCTATAAAAATTTAATCATCATTCTACCCCATTTAGTAACTAGTAAAAGAGCAGTCAAATCGGGAAAAATTACTAAATAACTTCAAATATTTAGTTGATCAACTAATTTTTACCATTTTGTACCAAAAAAAATATTCATGTTTTATTTATTACCCTTTTATGGGAAGAAAAAATAACTTGTGAATGGCATGTGATTTGAACAAAAAAAAAAAAAATAAAGATTTAACTTTTCATACAAAATACATAAAATTGAACTAAAATAAAAATCTCTAAATATTAAACACAAAGCTCAAATTTAAATCATTGGTGAGCAACCTACTACTACCTTAGTATAAAATGGTGAAAGTAAAAATTATATGTATATAAGTAGGTCCATTTTACTATATTTGAATAACAAATTTATTAATATATAACCATTTTTTTTAACTCTTTGTGTTTTTTTATTTATGTTTGATAGTTTTTTTTTCCTTTTATTTTGGTTTTCCCCTTTTATGTAACAATTATTTTTTTCTTAGTTTTTAAAGTTGCATTTCAGAACATGTAAGTTTTATTCTCCAATAGAATAGTAATAATAAAATAAGAATACTTTTTTTCCCTCCAAAATGGTATAATAATCCATCAATTAAGTATTAGGGTCAGTTTAGCCATTTGTTGTCATTGACTAACGGTTAATAACTATTTTTTAACGGTTAGTTAAAGGGATAAAATAATGATTAAATTTTTATAGAGAGCACAATGAGATAAAGTCTATATCAGAAGGGGGCAAAGTGTAACTAACTCTTTTATAAATAATATCTACAATTACACTTAATCATGTATTTCCAATCACCTTTTTATCTTCTATATATATATATATATATATATATATATATATATATTTCAAAAAGTAGTTGCAGTATTATTACAAATAATATTCAGAATAATATCTTAAATAAAGTTGTTGAAATGGAACCTTTTATTAATTATTTTTCAAATAATATTTTGCAATCATTTCTTAACACGTTTTTCAATCACATATATCACATTTAAAATTTGTTACAGTAATTATTTCAAGTAATATATTATAAACAATATTTTAAAGAGCAATTGTCCAAATGGTACTATTATACTTCTAAATTCCAAGGGAAAAAAAAGTAAAATATGTATATTCCATACATTAAAATATAAGAAAAAAGCTAAAAAAGAAGAAGAAGTATATTCCATGTCAAAGTGCCACACACTGTCTTCATTTTTCATAAATAATTTTATGGTTAAATGCATTAAACTCCTGAACTATACTTTAAGTTGCACTTTGTCCTCTTCAACTTCTTTTATAAATACTTAACTCCCTTTTTGTATTGTTACACAAAAATACCCTTGCGAACTTAACTATATTTTGTTTTCTTTTTTCATATTATTTTCCCCTTTACTTCCTTTTCTTATTTTCCTTTTTCTTCCTTTTTTTTTTTTTCTCCCTTCCCTGCTGCCATTAGCTATATTATTCATTCTACTTTTTAATTATATACATGGATTATTTTTTAATTTTCTTTAACTAATTCTTTATTTTTATTATACTTTGTTTATTTGTTAATTCTTATTAGAGTAATATTCAAATGTATTTTTAATCAAAAATTAAATTATAAAAAATGTGTAAACAAGCTAGACTTATAATTAATCAATTATAAATAATAAAATAAATAAACATATTAATCAACTAGTTATATTTTATTTATTTTTTTACAATGATAAATTATTATCCCTTATTTTTAGTATGATCTATTTATTTTTTGATTTTTAACTAATATTTGATTAATTAAAATTCAAATTTTTTGTAGCATTGAAACTTTAATTTCTTTATATATATATAAGCCATAGTATAGACCATACATATATATATATATATATATAAGAAATTATAATGAATTAACAATAATGATATAAAATAAAATTATATGTTCTAAATATATAAATAATAGCAGTATAAAGAATGAAGTAACTAATGGCATGAGAAAGAGAGAAAGAAAAAAGAAAAAAAAAGAGTAAAATTGATAAGGAAAAAAAGATAAACTAAAATAATTAGAGTAAATGTGTCGATGGTCACTAAACTATTTTTAAGTTCTTGCATATAAGGTCACTAAACTATTTATTTTACAAATTTATTTTGTGAACTACTTTACATGTGTGTATGAAGTCACTTCGTCTACAAATTTGGTCATTGAACTATATTAAGTGTGTTTGTAGAGTTACCATAAAAATAAAAGGAGTGACTCTAAAAACACATTTAAGGTAGTTTAGTGACTAAATTTATAAAATAAATAGCGCAATAATATTATATATAACAATATAATAGTTTAATAACCATTGATGCATTTTACTCAAGTAAACAGAATAGGCTATTTTTATCCAAAATATGAAAAAGAGGGTTAAATGCCTATGAAATAAGCATAAGGGGAAAAGTTCAACTTGTGGTAATAGTTGAGGGATTCACTGCATTTAACCCTTAATTTTAATTTTGTCCAATTAAGGTAAGTTGTAATAGTAATTAAATAAAGGATCAATAACACTTTGCCCCCCTAAACTAGGTAGGTAATAACATTTTGCTTCCCTAAACTAAAACAGAAATCACACTTTGTCCTCCAATCACATGATTCATCTTTTAAAAAATTTATAATATCTTGTTAAATGACTTAAATACCTTTAGCACTATATTTTAATTTTTGTATTTAAATTTTGATAATGATGTGATAATTATTTAAAAATAATGAAAAATAAATTATATAATATTTTATAATCCATATCAATATATATATCTTGGTCAAATTTTTAAATTTTGTTATTTCATTGAATATTATTTTGAATTTAAATGTTTAATTATAATGGTAGAACAATTCCTAAATGTGCTAATTTTCTATTAAAAATTATTCTTTAAAGATATTGTGTGACAATAGATTTTTTTTATAAAATTTGTGATTTTTTTATGTCTCTTAACATTTTACAATTTTTATATTTGAATTAACTTGTGCAAATTGCAATGTCAAATATAATATAATTCAATATTTTATCACATTTTCGCTCGCTAATTATTTTGTTATTATATTTTATTATAATAATAATTTTTATTATTTTAATATTAGTTTGTTATTATATTTTATTTTTCTAATTCTTTTATACGTATTGAACATCAAAATTAAATACATAAAAAATCAAAATATAATGATAAGGGTATTTTAGTTATTTAACTCGATATTATAAATTTTCTAAAAGATGAATCATATGATTGGGGTAAAGTGTAATTTTTTTAGTTCAGGGGGCAAAGTATAATTACCTACCTAGTTCAGGGGCAAAGTGTTATTAACCCTTAAATAGAGAATGAATGTAGATTAGCATTTGCACAGATACCAAGGCTATAGTACTCCTCGGTGTATCAATTGTACAAGATTCCTCTCTCTTCTCTCTCTCTCTGCATTTGGTCTTTCTTTCTTTCTCTTTTGTTCTCATCATTTATGCATTTTACCCACACCACCTCTTACTCAGTTGCAGAACTGTTAGTCTGTTCTTTCTTTGACCCAAAAAAGTTGAAACTGAAATGCATGGATAAAATGTGAAAGTTTCCCAATCAATTCGACTTTCTCATTTTAGGCCTTTTATTCTTCTTTCATGAAATAATTACTGGCCTCTGAGGAGAGTGTGAAACTGAAATGGGACTTCCACAGAATCCAAAAAGATCAAAACTTTGAAGCCATTTTCATGTGGACTTTTCCTCATTTTTCAAAAGAAAGGCAGGCTCAAGTGGGTTTTGGTTTTCTTGAAAAGTTCCCTCTATGCTTCTCAAAAGGGTTGCATTTGCTCTAGAACAAATCAGAGAGGTTTGATTTTTTAGTTCTCTGTTCATTTCCTTTTTGGGTTTTCAGTTATTTGTGGAATTACATGATATTTTGGTTGATTTGAGCTTTTCAGTTCATTTTATTGTATTCGAGATAAATGTGTTTTAATTTATGCTTAGGAAATGTTGGATAGTTTGATGAAATGGTGTGCTTGATTTTATGGTAAAAAAGAGAAATGGGGATACCAAACTCAAAAGGGGATAGGAGTGAAGCTTTAAGACTTTGTAAAGAAAGGAAAAGATTCATCAAACAAGCTATAGATTACAAGATATGCTTTAGCAGCTGCTCATGTTGCTTATGTTGATTCTTTGAGAAATATTGGTATTGCTCTTAAAAGATATGCCGAGGCTGAAGTCCTTATTGAGTCCTCTATATCTGCTTCAGCCACTGAACTTGATAAAACCCCGTCACATTCTTCATATCCATCACCCTCGGCGTCTCATATTGGTGGTATTTCGGATTCTCCTGTTCTCAGTGGGAGCCCCTTCTCGCCACCAACTGCTAGGATGAGTTACATGATGTCAAGTGGGACTAGTGCTGTGACTGTTAGGATGAGTTCAACTTTACCGAGGAATATGTATGTGGATGATAGTGAATTCTCAGTGCAACCTCCACCACCGCCTCCACCTCCTGAATCAGGATCTTCTTGGGACTTCTTTGATCCTGTTGATGATTCTGAGAGCTTTAGGTTTTTTGGGCATGAGAATGTGCCACTGAATTTCGATGATGTGAAAATGTATGTAAAACTTGGGGAAAAAGATGTTGATTTTGATGGCAATAATGAAATGGATGAAGTGTTTGCAACACCAAAATCGGAGCAGCAAAGCAATAGTAAATTAGGAGTTTACAATGGGAATTCACCTGTACCTCAAGGGACTCAAATTAATTCTCAACCAGTAATTCATAGTGAGGTTAAGGACATAAAAAGTGAACAGAAAGGGAATGGCTCTGTTGGAAAATTATTGGGCAAAGCAGGCCTGGAACAATCAGTCTCTGGGAAGGATAAGTCTGCAGTGGATAAGGATATGTCTGCTGAAAGAGAGGATCCGTCAGAGTTCATCACCCACAGGGCTAAAGATTTTCTTTCTAGCATAAAGGACATTGAGCACCGGTTCTTTCGAGCATCTGAATCAGGGAGAGAAATTTCTAGGATGCTTGAGGCGAACAAAATCCGGGTTGGATATGCTGAAGCAAAAGGTAACTATTTCTTGGTTGTATTTACTTGCATTTGACCTACAGCTTTAGCTGCAGTATTGATATTGTATCACCTCATCGTCTGAAACATAACTGCACTTGTTATCAGTGGTCATAATTATGTGGAATCAAAACTTTCTTGTGTCAAATGCTTATCTCGTGTCATTCTTGTAGGTAAATCACCAGTCTCGGTTTATGTGGCTTCTTTCAAGTCAGTTTGCTGCCAAGGGAAAACTTTAAATGTATCTGATGGTGAGTTTTCATGTTTCTTATGAACGTTATTAAGATCAACGATTTGGTGAACTCTAATTGTGATTTTCCACTTTAGCAAAGTTTGGATATTAGCACGAGAACATTCAAATCTTATCATTTGCTCCTCCCCTGCCCTGTCAGCATTGCCTCACAGACACAATATTTAATGCCACTTGGAGAAATGATAAGATTTAGTATCTAGTTTACTAAGATGTCACTTGAAAGATTTAAACTAGAAGAATCACATAATTTTGGAGGTTATGCTACATAAGTAGTTTCAGTTAACAGCTAATGATGACTGAGTAAAAGCTTTTCTGTAATTTCTATAAATTTTCTTCTTAAACTTAACCTGATTGACCAGGCTTTTATTTTTGACTGCGTGTACAGATCAAGAGCAACATGTCACAAAAGTTATTATCTGGAAGCGTACAACATCTTCTAGGTCCTCCTCTTCAAGAAATCCGCTTACTACAGGATCTAAGGATGACAATGACGATAGTGGAAGTGATTTCATGGAGGAATTCTGCATGATTGCTGGAAGCCATTCTTCTTCCTTGGACAGACTCTATGCATGGGAAAGGAAGTTATATGATGAAGTGAAGGTGCTTGACTGTTTCTTTCATTCCTTTTTTTACCATGAAATTCAAAATGACTAGTTATTTCTAAATCCCATACATCATAGATTATGAAGACTACTCTTATTCAATTAATTCACAATAAATCTGCTTACTTAGATGAATATTCCTGGGGCTTTTAAGGTTGACTCGTTGTACTTGATTACAGTAAATTATTTTGCTTTACTTGTCATATTGTACATTACATTTATTCAAGTTGGAGGTTGGTGTACCATCAACTTAAAATCATATTTCTTCTGCTGGTAGTTTGCGCTCTGGCCAAATGAAGTTAATTATTTTTTCTATTCCAAACTTTTTCATGATCACTCTTAACTTCTGTTTTATGTTCATACCATCAGTTCTTTTCTTCACTGTTATTTGTATTATCAAATTATGGGTAAGTTCATCCAATGTACGTTTGCTTTCTATTCAGTGTAGCATCTGCTGTGTCATAATTTTGAGCTATGAACATTTTCTCTGCTAATTTCTGCAGATTGTACCTAGAGAATTGGGCTAAGTTGAAATCCTAAGAAAGCAACATGTGTTTGAAAAAGAAAAAGAAGAATAGAGAAACAAGAAAAACAAGAAGAGAAAAAATTGTGCAATGGCCTAATAGAAATTTTTCACTTTGTTCTTTTTCATTAGGTTTTGTTTTCCTATGTACTTTAGTAAGAATCTGTCAGGCTTGTTTCCTGCCAATCCCGTAATATTTGGCAGCCAACCCCCTTTTCCTTCATCCCCACCCAAAAATACAAGAAAAACTAACCAAAAACAAAATGGACAAATAATACCACTTACAACATGTTTACAGTTTTTTAAAATCTGACTTGCCTCTTTGATTTTGGATTTTTGTTGTCGTGTTGTTATGCCTGTTACTATCATGGTTGAGGAGGAAGATATTTTGGAGAAGTGCAGTTTCCACTTATATCAATTTTATACAATCCAAAGAAGTCCTCAGTAGTTCAAAACTTCAAACGTGTTAGACATTTGAGTATTCCTTATGTCTTTAGTTTGTTTTTTCCGTTATTTTTCTTTTTTCCCATAATCAGGATTCTAAAGTGCATTTATGTTCTTCTACAGTCATTAATCAGTCAAATTAATGAGAAGTGTTTCTTTTCAGAAATGGCAAAGATAACTAGGATACAGTCACGTTAACAATAATATCTGCACAGGCTGTTTTATGTTGCAAAGGATATTGTTGTTACTCAGGTGTTTGTTTTTAAGAACTTTTTTGTGATTACAAAATAAGTAGGCAATGTTTTCATACTAATTTTCCATCAAAATAGTTTCCATTGCATGGATTTATGGAGTATCAATGTTGTGTATAAATCAACAGCCTATGTTGCAGGTTCTACATTTAGAACTTTGTCTATAGGCTTTTATGTCCAACTCGTATCCTTCAATACTGTTCTGTCTCTTATTCAAAAACACCAATCCTGCATTTAAAAGTCTCACCAATAACCAGTTTGCAGCTTTAATTTCCTATTTCATTTGTCAATAATGTCAGACATCTCATATTGTTGTTCTACCACCTATGTTTAGCCTGAAAACACATATGGGGTTTATCTTAAGCTAGTGTCAGTAAAGTGTAAATCTGTCATTGTTTTTTTTTTTTTTTTTTTGGCACAGGTAAGAAATACAAGTCCATAAGTTTATGCATGCGGAATGAATCACCTATATTATTAATTGTCCAAAGAAGATAAAATACAGGAATATTACCTTCATTTTCTTCGATAGGCAACTTATTAGATTACATTCATTTTATGCAATAGGAGGCTTACTTTGTGGTTATGTCGTTAAAAAATGAAAATTGGGTGACACCTATACTTTATGTGCTACTGTCTCAGATGGCGATGCAATTTCATCCAATACCCATCAGTGTGAGAATAACTCCGCCCGTGTTAAGTTTTTCTTAGCATAGCTGGTCCCAAGCTGAGATACCGGGATAAAGAAAAGGATTTACATATGATTTTTATTGATCTTGAAAAGGCATACGATAGAGTCTCTAGAGAAGTTATGTGCAGAGTTTTAGAAAAAAGAGGAGTTAGAGTAGATACATAGAATCAATAAAGGAGTTGTATAGGGATGTGGTTACAAGTGTGAAAACACCAGGAGGGTTGACACGAGAGTTTCCTATAAATATAGGTTTACACCAAGGTTCAGCTCTAAGTCCTTATCTATTTGATTTGGTCATAGATGAACTTACAAGGCACATACAGGATGAAATATCATGGGTCAGTGTATGTTATTTGCAGATGACATTGTGTTAGTAGATGAAACAAAAGATGGGGTTAATGCTAAACTCGAGGTTTGGAAAGAGACATTTGAGGCAAAAGGGTTTAAAATTAGTAGATTATGGAATTTAAGTTTAGCAAGGGTGCACGTGGGAATGGAATAAAGGTTAGTCTCAGAAATCAAGAGATACCCATAAGTGAAAATTTTAAATATTTAGGATCAGTTATTCAAAGTAATGGTGGTATAGATCAAGATGTTACACGTCGGGTACAAGTGGGATGGACTAAATGGAGAATGGCATCAAAAAATATTATGTGACCGCAAAATTCCTTTACGACTTAAGGGGAAATTCTATAAAACGGCAATTAGGCCAGCGATGCTCTATGGGTCTGAGTGTTGGGCAGTGAATCACACACATGAGCAAAAGATGAGAGTAGCAGAAATGTGAATGTTAAGATGGATGTGTGGGTACACTAGGATGGACAAGATACGGAATGAGCATATTTACCTGAGAAGATTAGAGTAGTATCTATTGATGAGAAAATGAGAGAAACACGCTTAAGGTGGTTAGGTCATGTGTTAAGACGACCAGTAGAAGTGCCTGTCAGGTGAGTAGATTTTAGAGAGAGTAATCAACATAAGAGAGGTAGAGGAAGACCAAAAAAGACTTGGTGGGTAACTTGTAGGAAAGATATAGCCCATCTAGGAATTGAGGAGGATATGGTCCATGATAGAGCGCAATGGCGTAGCAGGATTCATGCAGCCGACCCTACTTAGTGGGATTAAGGCTTGGTTTGTTTGTTTACCCATCAGTGTGAGAATGATGATTGTAGTTTCTCATATTGCATTGGCATTTATTTGGCTAGTAAAGAATCAGAAATCAGTTGAGGAAGAGATTGAAAAGGCATTAGAAAATATAATTTGTCATTACAGCAAGTGGATTTACCTGGCAAGAGATATAGTCAATTACTGACTAATGCCAAGGCTGAATTTTGCCATATGAACATGATTACCTAATTTGCTATGGTATTGTGTGAAGGATGTGGTAGAATCGAATCTTGTATGACATCTGAAGTTCATTGAAGTTTAGGCCTTTTAATGAATGATATCAGAAGATTCAACATACATCTTATCAAATCTCATTATCATATTAAAACATTCTGCCATACATATGCATTATTAATCTCATTTTATTTTAATTTACCATTCTAGGCTGGTGAATCTATCAGGAAGGGGTATGACAGGAAATGCAATCAGCTCAGGCGCCAATTTGCAAAAGATCTAAGTGCCCAAGTAATTGACAAAACTCGGGCTGTAGTAAAAGATCTGCACTCACAAATTAGAGTTGCACTTCATGCTGTTGATTCAATCTCAAAGAGGATTGAGAAAATGAGGGATGAAGAATTGTTGCCGCAACTTTTGGAACTTATTCAGGGGTGAGTTCTCTTCGTCCCCTTGTTCTTCAAGGGAATAATTTTTTGATGCCTAAACAGCTAGCACTTGCGTTGTTTGAATAGATGTAAAGCTTCATTATTGTGAACTCTGTTATCCTACGCAGATTGATCAGGATGTGGAAAGTGATGCTTGAGTGCCATCATTCACAGTACATAACTATCTCATTAGCATACCATTGTAAAACATCGGGAGGGGCTCCCAAAGGAGATGCGCACAAGCAGATTATGTTGCAGCTGCAGGAAGAAGTAGAATATTTTGGCTTGAGTTTTGCTGATTGGATCAACAGTCTCACATCATATGTAGAATCTTTGAACAGTTGGCTACAGAACTGCATCTTGCAACCGCAAGAACGATCCAGGAGCAGGAGAGTTTTTTCTCCTCGTCAAGTTTTAGAGCCACCAATGTTTGATCTCTGTCGTGACTTGTCCGCTGGCATCAAGTCTTTGCCGTCAGAAAAACTTAGTGATGCAATCAGAGTCTTTCTATCTGATCTTCACCATTCAATGGGACACCAAGCTGACGAGCCACACGATAAAGAAACCACAGTTGACCCTGGCAATAATGGAGAATCGGAGTGCAACAATGACGAGAAGAATGATGATGGGTCTTCAAGTTTGAATTCCTTACAAACAAGTTTGACAAAGATGTTTGACAGACTAACCAAGTTTTCTGAGGCTTCACTGAAAATGTGTGAAGATGTTAGGCAGAAATGTGAAACAGCCCGAAATGCGTATTTAAATTACAGGCCACCACCAAGATCATTTACTATTTGAAGTATTTATTTGCGCTATTGTACCCTTTTGGATGCATGGAAATAGGTACTTGCACATCTTAGGAGCTAATGATATACATCTTTCCCTTTACTTCTGGTGGTTAACAGGAAGGTTGGAAATCTTTACATTTCGGATATCTTTACTGGATGATGACAAGAGTGCTTGTCTTCCAAGCATTATGCAGTTCCTTAAATATTTGTTGTTCCTTTCGGATTTTCATTTTGCCTGGCCAATATCATTTTCTGATAAGGTGTAATGATTGTGAATCTTGGCTCTCTTTTTTCTCCACATAAAATTTCAGCTGTACAAATGTGTGACTGTAATAGAGCAAAGCGTTTTATTGGGTTTTATTTGATAGTGTTATTGCAATCTAAATAGCCTTCATAATCATTTCTTGTGAGAACTTATAGCTGAAGGTGTATTCAGAAGTTGCCTCAGTGCCAGAAAGAGAAGCAAACTGAACCAGTATTTCTACTCTGCAACATTTAATTTTGATTTGAAGCTTCGGTACCAAAGTATTTATATAGTATTTATTCATTATTTTGATTTATTTAAATGTTCAATATGTAGAAATGCATAGACATACTTGAATTTTCAACAGAAATTACAAAAATGTTTAGAAAAGAAGTTGTGAAAATGTTACCGTTTGACTTAAAAAATGTACTAGTATGGGCTTAGTACGTTCGAGTGCTGCCTAATGCTGGTTAATTTCTTAAACTGTGAAGAAAAAGAAAAAAGTTTCTTAAACTGTAATGGTTTTTTTTTGTGTTCTAAAAATAGGAAGGTTGTATTTAGAAAAATAGCAGCTTAAATGTCGCTTTTACTGAAAGCGATCTTTATGTTGCTTTTTTCAAATGCAACCTATTGTCAAATATTTTTTAAAAAAACTGCACATTATTTTAGTTATTAGGTTGATCTTCTTTTGTTTATTTAAGCTGTTTTAGGGGGTTTTTTTTTGGTAGTTTGGAATTTAGAATTTAGACTTATAGAAGAAATTAAAATATTATAAACAAAAGCAAGTAGAAAAAATATGAGAACATTTTAAAATTAAGAAAGTATATAAAATATTTAAAATTAGACAAAATATTTCAAATTTGAATTTTTAACAGTAATGGAAGAGCATCAAAATTAAATATATAAAAAATTAAAATTTAAAACTAAGGGTATTTCAATCAATTAAGTAGATTTTTTTAATGGTGTTAAAGTTTTTAAATGATGAATAATTGTCTAGGTTTTCTTCTTCTCTTCTTTGTGTTCTAATTTTATATTGGGATTGGTAGGAGGCAAGTTAATCATGTGGTTAAAGGTATATAAGTTTAATAATAGTAATTTATTAATTTATTTTTATTATTTAATAGGCAATTTATTTCAAATGTTTAATTTAAATTATGTATATTTCATATTGTGTAGGGTGTAGCTAATATTTATATATTCCATGTTTCTTTTTTATATTAAAGTAGTGATAGCTTATTTTTATATTACATGTTTGTAATAGTTTATTTTGAGAATTTAATGCTTTTTTATTATTTTTAATATCCATGTTTAGTATTTTTTTTAGTATAAATAATTGTTTTAGTTATTTGTATCTGGTTTAAATAAATGTTAATATTTAGACGTGATGCATGTTTATTGAATGCTTTGACAATTAGTGTTTGGATAAACAAGTGAATGATTTATACTTGTTAATATCCATATATCCATTTGGGTTTAATTAATTTTTTTGTTAAAAATTTGTTAACTTATGTTTTTGTTAGTTTTTATCTCTAATAGAATGCGTGTTAAGTTTAGATGGATTTAATATGCATATGAGTTTAGTTTCAGGTTTTAATCTATGTATTAAATTTTTAAATTTTATGTTGGTTTAGACAATTAAAAGATTGAGGGTAATTATGACATTTTACTATTCCTTTCGGATGAAAATTTTAAATTCATTAATTTTGGGGGGTAATTTGTAGATAAAATAAAGAGATTAATAACACTTTGCTCCTCTGAATTGGGAGAGTAATTACACTTTACATCCTATACAAAAATAATACACACTATACCTCTAATGACAATATTCATCATTTAAAAACTTTAACAATGTGTTTGGATAGAAGGACTTGGGTGGATTTAATTTGAAATCCTAATCCTTAATAACTTATCCAAACAAGTTAATTGATTTAGTTGTGGATTTGAAATTCACCAACAATTGAGTGTGTGATTTTAATGGTTAAAGGAGAGGATTTAAAATTCATCCAAATTCATGCATTTCAAATCCACCTAATTAAAATCCATTCATTTCAAATACTTCCTTGAATTCAAATCCATCCATCCAAACACAAGCAGCCTAACATCATTAAAAAAAATCTAATTAATTGATTGAAATACTCTTAATGTTATATTTCAATTTTTTATGTATTTAATTTTAATATTCTATCACTATAGTTAAACATTTAAATTTGAAATATTTTGTGTACTTTCATGCATTTTGGCTACTTTTAAATATTTTATATACTTTTTAAATTTTAAAATGTCCCCATAGTTTTTATACTTACTTTAGTTTATAATATTTTAATTTATTTTCATTTTCTTCTATAATTCTAAGCTCTAAATTCTAAATCATAAAAAAACCCTAAAACAACTTAAATAAACAAAACAAAATAATGTAATTTTTTTAAATGTCTGACAATAGATTGCATTTGGAGAAAGCAACCTAAAGGTTGCTTTCAAATGCAATCTTCTTACGTTTAGAATATAAAAAAAAAAATCTTCACAATTTAAGAAAATTTTTTATTTTCTTCACAGTTTAAGAAATTAGCCCCTAATGCCCTTCTAGGTGGGGTGGATTTTCAGTTCAGTAAACAGTTTCTCAACTTTTATAATTTGATTTATTTCACTTTTGATTTGAAAAATTTAAAAATCATATTCAAATAAAATCAAGTTATTTAAATTCGATTTATTCGATCGATTCATATAGATTACAAAAATACCCGCTGTATATCTAATCTAATTTCCGAGTCCAAATTTTTAGTGAATCAACCGATTCACATATATGTCCATAATTACTAAATATCCACAAATCGAAATATAGATACATGCTTAAGTCAAATATTACAAGTTTGTATATATTTAATTATCTGTTAATTTGTCAAAAAAAATGTGCAATTTATGCTCGTCTACATATGATAAAGTTAAGCGTGCAAGTGTGTGTGAGTGTGTGATTATATATATATATATCGAAACACCGTCAACTTTCATTACTAACAATAATAAGTACATGATTAGGGGGTAATTACCCTCAAATCATCCTGCACTTTGCTCTCATGCCACAGGGGTATGCAAACTTTGCAACTTCATAGATTCTGACTAACTTCATTTCCTCCTCTTTTCGACAAAGAAGAAAATACAACAACTAAAGGACTAACTAATCACTAGGATATCATCTACAATCAGCCGTAAAGGGCTGTGGGCCGTGTCAAGAGAGTTGATGCTGCCAATTACATTCTTGCAGTCAGACTGGAAAATCACATTTTGTTACGTACCCTTCTTCTCAGGATCAGAAAATGTGAAACTGGTACTGCCCACACATTTGTGCTGGTTCCTGAGCTATTCCTGCAGGCAACAGCACCCAAACCTGTCTTGTAATCTTGTTCAGCCTATGATTAATAGCTGCATGAGTGTTTATAATTATCTGGCTGTTATGTGGGGGACTCCATTTCTCTTGCAACTGATTCCTAACCATAGCCCCACCAGAGTTGGCATCATTCAAACCTGATATTTCCTTGAACTCATTTTCACTCTATTGCTTTTCTAACCACGGCTGACTTCTCCTTTCTGTGATCATTAAATTTTGATAAATTCCTATCACTTCTTCCATGTTAATGAATGATGAATGATAACTTACAAATTTTGTACCTATCCAAGTACCATTGAATTTATTACTATATTTGTGTCTTTTGGTATGAAATTTATTCACCAATTGACTTCTAATAGATATTCATAACTATCTTGGTATCTTAGATGAATGTATATACATGCACTAATGGACTTTTAATGGTGTCTTAGGTGAATATTTGTACATGCACCAATAGATTTTTAATGGTTGCATTCCCTTAGTCAGTACATGCAATTTCATAAAAATGTATCTTAATTAATTAAGATACATTTTCTTTTGTTCAAGAACTAGACTTTATGAAAATATATTTTATTTATGACACATTTTTTGAATGGTGTTTCTTGGTGGTTTATAAATAACTAGACCAATTATCGAAAATTCATTCATTCAAAATCTACTCAATACTAGGTGTAAGAGGTAAAGTAGTTCTTCAATATTGCTAATTGTAGTACTTATTAGCAATACTTAGGGAAAGCTTTCGTTGTATTTTTGGAGTATTGTTACCTAGACCCATTAGCAAACTTTGTATGGGGACAACTAACTCTCTAAAAAATCTATTTATCGTATCTTAAAATATTAATTCTCAATGTTGTTTCAATCTACAATCTACGTATTTTCCAAATAATTTTAGAGAGTTATTTAAGATGGCCACAAAAATAAACATTACTCTCAAAGTGTTGAATAAAGAGTTCGTGAAATTGGATTGATTTGATGGTACTAACTTCAATCGATGGAAGGACAAGATGATGTTTTTCTTATCGAGTTTGCTTATGCACTAAATCTACAATTGAAGCCAATAGATGATCCTGCCAATGATGCTAGTCCTGAGAAGAAGGAGAAAGTGGATTAACAAAAGAAAAAGTTAGAAGATGATGAGTTCATTTGTAGGGAACACATTCTTAACACTCTCTCCAATCGCCTATATGATCTATAAATGTCAATTAAATCTCCTATTAAGACTCTATTTGGAAGGCATTGGAGGAGAAATACTACACAAAAAAGTAAGGTACGGATAAATTTCTAATGATGAAATATTTTCAATTTAAATTGGTTGATAACATACCTATCAAAATAGATCAAGTTCATGAACTACAAATCCTTGTTAGTAGGCTTTGTGATGTGAAATTTATTATTCCTAAATTACTATAAGTTGGGGTGATTATCTCTAAATTGTATTTTACTTGGAATGATTATAGGAAGAAACTCATGCATATGGTAGAAGATTTTACCATTGAAAAGATACATAGGCATTTACGTATTGAAGGGGAAACTTGAAAGCGTGATGTGATGTATCTTCCTAATAAATCTAAAGTGAATTGTGTAGATAAAGGTGAGAAAAAAGAATGCTTGGAAAGGCAAGTGAAAGTTCTAATCTAATCTGGAGGATAAGCAAAATAAGGAAAAAAGATTTTGTAGTCAGGTATTTTCAAATTTAATACCAATGTTAACCAAGTTACTTCTTCTACTTATACCCTGTTTGTTGTGTTTTGCTCATTATGGTATGCTAGATTAGCACATCTAAATTTAAAATCTCTTCAATATATGTAAAAGAATAATTACATTGCTCTTAGTAACAATAATTTTAGTGATAAATGTGAAATATGTATTCAATTAAAAATTGCTAAAAAACCATTTCCTAAAGCAAAAAGAAATACGCAAATTCTTGAATTAATTAATTCAGATATTTATGTATTAAATAGAATTCTTACAAGAGGTGGAAAGAGGTATTTTACAAATGTTCATAGATGATTTACTTATGTATATCTAACAAGAAATAAAGATGAATTATTTAAAATAGTTAAACAATATAGATCTGAAGTAGAAAATTTGCATGAAAAGAAAATAAAAATTCTCCGTAGTGATAGAGGTGGAGAATATTTTTCTACTGAATTTGATGCTTTTTGTGAAGAACTTGGTGTAGTATATTAGTGTTTTGCACATTATACTCCGTGACAAAATGGTTTAGTGTAAAGGAAAAATCGTGAAATACCTTAGTGGATATGGTTGATTCAATGATTTTAAGTGCAAAATTACCTATCACTTATGGGGTAAAGCGTTGTTGATAGCTTCTTATATCCATAACAGAATTCCATCTAGAAAAATGAAGGTTTCTTCATATGAGTTATAGAAGGGAAGAAAACCAAATTTTAAATATTTTAAAATGTAGGAATGTTTGGCCTTTTATAGGATTCTTGATAAAAAAACATGAACTAAATTAAGATCAAGAGCTATAAAAGGCATATTTGTGGAATATGATCAAAATTTAAAGCATATAGATATTAGACTTAGTGTCTAATACAATTGTTGAAACTAGAGATGCAAAATTTATTGAAAACAAATTTTACAATGGTTCTACCCCTATTTTGAAAAATTCACAATTAAATCTACAAAATTCTTTTGATAGAATTTCAAGTGATCGAAACAATAAATGTCTTTGTGATGAAATTGTTGTAGAACCAAGGAAAAGTCAAAGGGTGAGGAAAGAATAGGATTTAGGTCCGGATTTCATTTCTTCGCAATCCATAGTTTTTCTTGTTTGAAGGAAATAGGGATTTTTTAATTAACAAAATCCTTATAATGCTGAATGTGGAGGGAGATCCACAAACATATAGTGAAACTATGGCTTCTAGAGATTCAAAATTTTGGAAAGAGGCAATCAATGATGAATTAGATTCATATTGTCTCACAATTCTTGGATTCTAGTAGATTTGTTACAAGGATAAAGCCAATAGGATGTCAATGGATATTCAAAAGGAAATCGAATGGAGTTTCACAAACATTTAAAGTTAGATTAGTAGCCAAGGAATTTAGATAAAAAGAAGGTCTAGATTATTTGATACCTACACACCGGTGGCTAGAATGACTTCAATTTGAGTTCTTTTGGCTTTAGCATCTATTTATAAATTGCACGCGCATCAAATGGATGTGAAAATGTCATTTTTAAATGGTGAACTCAATGAAGAAGTATATATTGAGAAACTAGAAATTTTTGTAATTTCCAGGATATAAAAAAAAAGTTTGTAAATTAATTAAGTCATTATATTACTTAAACAAGTGCCTAAACAATTGCATGAGAAATTTGATTCAGTAATCTTGTCAAATGGTTTTTCACATAATAATGCGGATAAATATGTTACTCCAAGTTTACAAAAGCTTATGGGGTAATGATTGATCTTTATGTGAATGATTTATTAATTTTGAGAATGAACTGAAAAGGTGTTCCTGAAATTAAGGATTATTTTCGTCAAAATTTAAGGTGAAAGTCTTAACGAAGTAGATACTATTCTAAGAATCAAAGTGCAAAAGCATAGTGGAGGTTTTGTATTAAGTCAATCGCATTACATGAAGAAAATATTGGAGAAATTTGTGCATCTCAAATTTAAGGGTTTCAACACTCCATTTCATCTGAATTTTAAGTTACTTGAAAATTTTGGAGGGGCAATAGCACAATTAGAATATGCTAATGCTGTTGGGAGTTTGATGTATGTTATGCATTGTATGTTATGACCTGATATTGCATTAGTTGTGGTGGAAATTATTAGGGTTTACAAATAAATCTAGTACAAACCATTAGAAAGCTATATGATAACTCTATTACATACAGTTATTTTACCTATGTAATTTTGTCTATGTTAGTCCCATTCTGATCGGGGTTGTGCATTATTGTATAGATTTTATGTTTATCTATGATTTTTAGCAATTTAGGTGTATATTAGGACTTTTGGTTGATATATGCACTAACTTAAACACAATTGACATTTATTATACTAGGTGTATTTTGATTTATGGATTATGGTGTGTTTTGCAGGTAATTTCAAGGATTGGATGCTAATTGAAGAAGTAAAAAAATCTAGGGACTGGAATGCAAATAGCTGGGCGAGTCAAATCTTAGTCAATCACTTCAATACTGCGGTCAAGAATTACATGCTTTGAAAATCAAGACAGCGGTTTACACCTTTTCAACCTCAGTGCAATAACTACGATCTACCAATCACATAGGCAAATTTTTGTAAATGCTAAATTGCGGTTTTCTAGCTGCAATGAAGGCACCTCAATACTGCAATCATCAAATTTGTATAGGTAGAAAGGTGATAGCAGTTGTGATGAAAAAGTCAACAATTTGACTTAGTTGAAAATTTAAAATTACCCTAGAAACACACCTACTAACACATAGTAGTAGGTGTAGTTTAGTGATAGTTTTAGATAGGGTAGTCTAGGCTTGTCAAGAACCCTCTTTCTACTTTCATTTTTATCCTTAATCCTAGCTTAATTTTAGTTGTAAAAATTTAATCTTTTAGTTTTAAGTTATTGTGTTTTCTTTTCTGTACAAGTTGACTTCCATTTTAATTATTTTTATTCAACCTTTCTTTCATTTCCATTTTAGCCTAGTTCCACTAGTTGCATAAACTTTGTATAATTCTTCATTTTAGCAGTTAATCTTGCATTCATTCCTGAGTTTTCTTTATTTCTAAGCATTAATTAGTAGTGGGCTTTCATTTAGTTTCATTGCTTTAACTTGCTAAACATTAACTTAGTCTTCTAGATCTAGCATACAAGCTACTTTCCCTAAATAGCAAAATTTAATAACAGTCATAGGACTCTAGTGTAGGATCTTCTATTTTAGTGACTTTCTTCATATATTCACTTATTTCTCCAATCATTAGTTAGTTACCTTTAAATGCTTTCTTAGGGTATTAATTAACGTAGTATTACTGTCACATTAAATGCTTTTTCTTCCATAGTTAGTAGTATTTTCATTTATCTCTTAGAGGTAGAAATGCTAGGTTAGAGTAGTTTAACAGTTTACTTGCCCTATTTAGACTTATTTCTTGTTTTACTATTCAAATTTGATTACTTAATTGTTCATTTTCATGTCTCTTATATTTAGGACCTTAACATATTATCTAGTTGCCTTTCATTTCACATCCCATTTGTCTTTTGCTTCATATGTTTTGCTTTAGTATAATATGCTCTTTCAATTGTTCTATTATGTTCCATGCTTATTTATTTTGCTTATGTGTAGTTGTAATCACTCTTAGTATTTCGTAGTCTTTACATAATTGTCTATTTTAATTGCTTTGGTAGAGTAGAATCATCAATTCTTTTTATTTGTCTAACTAATTTGTAAACTTGACTAGACTAGTAGTCACTAATCAATTCTTGCGGGAACGATACTACTCACTGACCACTATCTACAAACTTACCTCATATACTTGCGTATATGGGTGTTGGTTAGGTAGAGTAGGGTTAATTTATCACTTGTTCTTGTATTAATTTACCTAACATTTATCCATCGAAAAAGTTTTTGATGCAGTTACCAGGGATTGAATTGCAATGGTGATATTAGATTCTAGCGAGTCTCCTTAGATTAGACATTTTACTTTCTTAGTTATTACTTTTAGTTAGGATCAGTGGTAATTGCATTTTACTTTACATATTTCTTGCTTTTTTGTGTTGTCATTAGATGTGACTTTTGCTCTTGTTGTGTAGTTTATGGTCCAAGTGACATGTTCATTAAGACGATGATTCCTTAAGACCTTTTGATTGGGAGATTGAACGAACAATATCCCAACTTCAAAGGGAGCAAACACGACAAGAAGAAGGCACTAGTCAATGGCAAATCCTCCATTAAATGATCGAGCTTTCAATGAGAATATTAGGCATGATGATCAAGAAGAAGTAGTGGGTGATAACAGAAATAGAAATGGCAATGGTAATGGTTTGAATAAAGAATTTGGTAATCATGGGAATGGTGGAAATGCTAATGGCCGACCCCTTAGATATTATGTGACACCAAATTTTGAAGGGGCCAATTCAAGTATCGCCTAAATGCCTGTGCAAGCCAATAACTTTGAAATTAAACCCGCATTGATACAAATGCTCCAATCTCATGACATGTTCCAGGGAGGCCAAATGAAGACCCATACATGCATTTGATAAATTTTGAAGAAGTCATTGACACTTTCAAGCATAATGGCATGCACCCGAATTATGTGAGGATGCAAGCTTTCCCATTTTCATTAAGAGATGGTAAAGAGAGCAAAATAGTGGCTTCAATCTTTTGAACAAGGGACTTTCACCTCTTGGAATCAATTGGTCCAAGAGTTTCTAGCAAGACATTTCCTACCATCAAGGACTGCTAGATTCCAGAATGAGATTACCTCTTTCAAGCAAGAGCTATTAAGAAAGTGCCCACACCATGCTATACCATTGTGGCTTCACATTCAAACCTTTTACAATGGTTTAGCTCCAAAGACAAGGTCCATAGTTGATGTTTCTGCAGGGAGATCATTGTTCTTTAAGACACCAGAAGAGGCTCAATCTTTATTGAACTATATGGCCTTGAACTACTTCCACCATGGTCCAATAGCTCAAGCCGGTGCACAACCACAACAAGCATAAGAAGCCCAAGCTCAACAAGAAGGTGTTTTGAATTTGAATCAAAATGATGCGACGCTAGCTCAACAAAGTTTAATGATGAATACAATGAAAAATTTGACAAGGGTGATGGAATATTTTTGTAGAACAAATCTGGTGAGGATTTTGTGTCTTCGAGACCTATAGGACCACTTGCTTGTGATATTTGCAGTGGTAACCACTTTAATGGGCAATGTGAAGCTCCCACAGATTCAAATGAGTACGCACAATATATCTTAAATCAACCATCAAGCTCAAGAAACCCTCCTAGAGTATATGGAAACACCTATAATCCTTCTTGTCGAGATTATCCAAATTTTTCGTGGTGCAACCCAAACAACATACAAAATCCATCTTTTTAACCTAATCATCCTCAATCAAACTGCCAAAATTAAGCCTCATCTTCAAGACCATATTAACCACCCCACCAAAGGAATGTTCCAACTTTCCAACCTTAACCAAACCCTCCATATCACTCTCAACCACCAAGGCCTCCAATCCAACCTACCCATACCTATAATGACCATTCACAAGAAGAGAGCTTGAGAAGAGAATTGGAAGCTTTGAGGGGGAAGAATGAGAGCTTGAGAAAGAATCAAAGAAGGGAGATCGAGAATTTGAGGGTCATTTCTACGCAAAACTTGGAGATTTAATTATGACAATTGGTCCATCAAAACAATGAGAAACCAATGGGAGCAATACCTAGCAATACCATTCCTAATCCTAGGGATAGTCATGGAAGGGAACAAGTACAAGCGGTAACCCTTAAGAGTGGAAGGCCTTAGAAGAAATAGGGGCGGTGAGCTCAAATTCAAATGAGATGGAAGGTGGGAAATATGTAGATAACCGGATGGAGAAGAGAGAGTCTTCAAAGGGCATGGTTGAAGAAAATGAAATACCTACTAAGTCCCTTACACAATCAAATGAAGGCAAGGATCTCGCAACATCATTGACCAAACAAGTAAAAAGGCAAGAAAACTCAAGCAGTTCATAGAAATCTTAGGCATTGGAGAATATGCCTAGCTACGCCAAATTCATGAAGCAAATCATCAAAAGCAAAAGAAAGTTGAGGAAGATAAGATATTGTGCTCGAACGAAGGATGTAGCACCAAATCTAGAAGTACTTTCCTTACTAAGTTAAAGGATCCCAGCTCATTTTCAATTTCTTGTGAGATCAGAGGGGTAACTTTCAATAGAGCTCTATGTAATCTTGGAGTTTCAGTCAACCTCATGCCTTATGCTACATTCAAAAGGTTGAGTGGAGGTAGTTTGAAACTAACTAATGTGACACTCTAACTAGCGGACTGAAGTATTAGGCAATCGATGGGGATTATGGAGGACATGATAGTCAAAGTGGCCAAAGTGTTCCTTCCTGCTGACTTTATAGTGCTAGACATAGAAGAGGATACCCGTTGATCTTAGAAAGATCGTTCTTGGCTATCGAGAGGCCAATCATCAATGTCCAAGAAGGGAAATTGCAATTTAGAGTCAACGAGGACATTGTTTCATTCAATGTTTTCGATTCATTAAAATTTCTTCAATTCATGATTATGTAATGAGATGTGACTTGATTCATAATCTAGTTGATGATTTTTGTAAGGAAACATTCAAGGAGCAACCTATGGACTTGACGTGTTGCTTTCAACCTTGTAAGCTGATGATGATATGGAACTTGATGAAGACAAACAAGAAGGCATGGACAATGGTGATCAAGACTTAGCAAAGGAGTGAGAGAACAAATTCCAAGCAGTATGGTAAATGGGGATCTTTGACCAACGAACCCCTCAGAATTGAACTCAAACCACTCATTTCACATCTTAAATATGTTTTTCTTGGTGATGATAAGTCTTATCTGGTTATTGTGAGTTCTTTGCTTTCTTGTGTTGCATTGTAAAAATTGATTGTTTTGTTGAAAAAGTATCGTGGGGCTATTGCTTGGAGCATTGATGACATCAAAGAGATAAGCCCAACCATTTGTATGCACAAAATCTTCCTTATGATGACTTTAAACTATGTAGACAACCTCAACTAGGTTAACTCCCACCTTAAAAGAGGTAGTTAGAAAGAAGGTGCTTAAGCTCTTAGACCAGGGTATCATATATCCCATAAGTTATAATGAATGGGTAAGCCCGATGCAACTGGTACCAAAAAGATTGAATGGGGGATATGGTAGTAATAAATAGAATAACGAGTTGATACCGTTTAGGATAGTGACCAGGTGGCAGATATAAATAGACTTTAGAAAGCTTAACGAAGCCACTAGGAAAGATCACTTTCTCTTACCATTCATTGATCAAATGCTTGAGAGACTATCGGGACATACTTTCTATTGCTTTCTAGATGGCTATTTGGGTTATTTCCAGATAGTTGTAGCCTTGGAAGACCAAGAAAAGACCACATTTACTTGTCCCTACTATGGAACCTTTGCTTACCAGTGGATGCCTTTTGGGTTGTGCAATGCTTCAAGCACATTCCAATGATGTATGTTTGCCATTTTTCATGATATGATTGAAAAGTTCATTGAAATTTTTGATAATAGTTGCTCGGAATTGGTCTTTACCATTTCAGTTTATGTGTGATACTAGTGATTATGCCGTGGGAGTGGTTTTGTGTCAACATGTGGACAAAGTGTTGCAGGTGATTTACTGTGCTAGTATTTGAAAATTGAATGATGCTCAAATTAATTATTCAACCACTAAAAAAGAATTCCTTGCAATTGTGTTTACTTTTGATAAGTTTAGGTCTTATCTTATTGGGAACAAAGTGACCGTTCACACCGATCACTCGAATCTCAAATATCTTTTTTCTAAGATTGATGCCAAGGCTAGACTTATACGTTGGATATTGTTATTGTAGGAGTTCGACTGGGACGTGGTGGATAAGAAGGATAGTGAGAACATCGTGGCAGACCACCTCTCAAGACTAGAAGGGCCGAAAAGAGAGTTAGGTGAAGAAGTACCAATTAAAGAGCACTTTCTAGAGGAACAACTATTGGTGGTCTAAGATTCCATACCTTGGTATGCCAATTTTGTGAACTTTCTAGTAGCCAAGGTGATCCTCTCAATTATGGACTCCAATCAAAGGAAGAGGTTCCTTTCGAAGGTCAAATACTATATGTAGGATGATCCCTATCTTCTCCGTCGATACAAAGATCAAGTAATTATAAACTGTCTGGAGGTGCATTTCGAAGGAAGAAGTTCAAGGTGTACTCTACCATTTCTATTCCTTACCGGTGAGAAGACACCATGGTGCACAAAGGACGGCACAACTGCTATGAAGTAGACTATTTTTGCCAACACTATTCAAAGATGCAAGAAGTTTCATCCTCTAATGTAATAAGTGCCAACGTGCCGGGATATTGACCAAGAGGGATGAGATGTCTTTGAATAACATAATGGTTTGCGAGATGTTTGACGTGTGGGGCATTGACTTTATGGGCCCATTTCCATCGTCGCACAACAACAAATTTACACTTGGGGCAGTAGATTATGTCTCCAGTTGGGTGGAGGCCGTGACACTCCCAACAAATGATGCTTGAGTGGTGGTGAATTTTGTGAGAAAGAATATATTCTTGAGGATTGGAGTCTCAAAGGCCGTCATTAGTGACGGGAGGATGCATTTCAATAACTCAGTGTTTGAATATGGCTTATCCAAATATGGAGTCACCCATAAGATTTGCTCTTACCTACCACTCTTAAACATTCGGTCAAGGAGAGGTCTCAAATCAGGAATTGAAGAGAATACTTGAGAAAACTGTGAACTCATCAAGAAAGAATTGGTCAAAGAAGCTAGACGACACATTATGGGCATGGCCTATCGGGATGTCCCCGTATAGGATGGTTTATGATAAACCATATCATTTATCGGTTGAGATTGAGCACAAGGCATATGGGCTGTAAAGAGCCTTAACTTTGACTTAAAGGAGGCGGGCAAGAAACAGCTTCTTGATTTGAATGAGCTTGATGAGTTATGGAGAGAGGCATATGAAAGTTCAAGGATCTACAAGGAGAGGACTAAGGTGTGGTATGACAAACACATTTTAAGAAAAGAGTTCAAGTTCGGGGACCTAGTGTTGTACAATTCAAGGTTGAAGTTATTTCCAGGGAAACTCAAGTCAAGATGGAGTAGGCCTTATGAAGTGGTGCAAGTGTTTCCTTATGGTGTGGTAGAGCTGAAAATCAGGAAGCGAGGAGAATTTCAAGGTCAATGGCCATCGTCTCAAGCTCTACTATGGAGGAGTGATTGAAGATGGATGGGAAACCGTTGACTTTACAACAACTTGATCAATCATGGCCATAGTCAAGCTAGTGACTATAAAAGAGCGTTTCTTGGGAGGCAACCCAACTTTCTCTTCCGCCTACTTATTAATATTTTCTTGGTTTAGGTTTAGATAGGTTTAATTTGCTTGATTTTTAGTGTTTTTATTTCTGAAATTTAGTTTGAAATAGTTTTGGTTGGAATGGTGTTAGAATGACTCTTTTATCTCATGTTTTTATGCTTATAGGAAATGGGGATATCAAGGAAAGAGTTTGAGAAATGCTGTAAAAAAATTTTCTAAGTATGGAAAATCGTGGTTTGGCCATTTTCAATACCACAGTTTTCAACCACCCAAGGTTTCTGGAAAGTTTACCTCGATTTTAAACTGTGGATAAACAAGGTGTGATGTTGACAAATTTTCTAAGTACTTATGTTATACTACAGTTTAGCTTTTGAATGAGGAAAAATGTAAACCGCAGTTGAGACTAAGCTTTCAAGGGTAAATTTTTCTAAGTCTTTTAAACCGCGGTCTACACAATTTTAAAACCGCGGTAAAAAGTTAATTTGAGATTCTATATAGTTAAGCGCATTTTAAAACCGTGATTTTCTAGTTAGTTTTGAAAATTTTACTAAGTGTTTTACACCATGGTTTTTACAAGTTCAAAACTGCAGTTTGCATACAACTTGATTCTCTAGAAAGTAAACCGCATTTCAAAACTGTGGTCTAGATTTTTTATTTCAAAATTTTTTTATAAGGCATTGAGAATGAGGTTTAGCTTTGTAAAAAGGAAATTTTCAACACCGTGGTTTAAAGAGGAAACCCTAGGTGCTGTTATAAACAGCAGTTAAAATTTTTAAACATGAAATTTCAAAACTACGGTGTCCATTCCTCCAGGTATAAATTGTTCTTAACCTAAAAATTTCTAAAAACACCCACTTTTCCCTTTCTCCTAGCCAACTTATCTTTCTCTTCTCCTCTACTTTAACTGTACAAACACCCCTTCTCCGTAAAAACTTCCTCTATCATCATCCATAGCATCCCAAAGCAAGGATCTGGAAGGGTGTTGGTCAAGAGCATCATGAAAGGGGCTTTCTATCCGTATTTTTTATATAACATCTAATTTTGTTCCAATTCTTCAATCCAAGGTTGTAAGGTGGTATACTTATTAAAATTTTGTGCTTTTTTAGTTTTGGAACAAAAATTTCTTGGTGATTGATTGTGTTGCTTGTTGTGCTTGAATTTGTTCATCAATTGGTACTCACTTGCATATAATTGTTGAAAAAAAAATTGAACAAATGGCAAGGGACAAAGGGAAAGGTAAGGCAGTGTCAACGACTCTAGCTGATATAAAGAGAAAAACAAGACCTAGGAGGCAATCTAAAAAAAGAGGCAATGGAGAGTACAATGATCACATTTTTTTGAGTCTTAAGGCTTCCAAAATTTATAAAACCAATGGGTCAAATTTGGTGTGATACCTAAGCGTAGATTTGATTATCAGACAGTTGGGGTGTGTATAAGGGAGTTAGGATAGAAACTGAGCGTCAATTGACTAAAAGAAATTGGGCAAAATTTAAAGAATCAATAGGAGTTGGGTATGTGAATTTTATGAATGAATTCCACTGCAATGTGAGTGGAATGGTAAATGATACTATTTTTCTGCGGGGTAAGTGGGTGGATACTAGTGAAAGAAAAATCAATCCAGATCATGAGGAGCCTGATTATGCTAAGATTTGAGCACGATTGTGTGGTGACGAACCCAATTGGGAATACAATACAATCAAAACTAGGATTTTGGGATTGTATAGAGAACATCTACAATTGTTACCAAAGGTTTGAGTGTATTTTGTTTGTTGTAGGATAATGGGAACTACCACACTTAGTTTTGTGTAGCGTGATAAAGCCTACTTGGTATTTAGGATACTAAGAGTTTGAGCATTAATATGGGAAAAATGAACTTATTTACCTAGAATTTTTGAAGAAACTCACAATCAGCAAAACCTCCTTTTGACCTTTCCAGTCTTGTTACTAATCTGTGTTTGGATGCAGTTATTGAGATTAATATAGGCGAGGAAGAGATCCACCCAAAGAGGTTAATTAATGGGGCTTGTGTGCGCAACATGGTGAATGAGTTCAATTAGCATTGTCCAAGAAAAGAGGCATCTAGTTCATGTTCACAAGCAGCCCAAGCACTTCTTTCCTAGTCCCTAGTTTATTACCATGCTTGGAGAATATGTGTACAATCCTCCACGGACTGACCATGAGCAGTAAGAGCTCCAAGCTTATTGGGCATATAGTCAAATGGCACTCCACAACAACATGATTCTAATTGGCCAGGCTATCCAAACCACCACCCTCAACATGTTGATTCACCCTAGACCTCTACTAAGTTGGCATTTTGAACTACCACGTGGTGAAGTGTACTTCCATCTGCATGGCAAGCAACAACCGCCATGATGCGGTGGGTGAATGAGAGGGCAACAATGAAGAAGAAGAATGAGGAGATGAAGAGAAGGGCAACAAGGAAGACTTTGATGACGGCATGTACGAGATATATGGAGAGAAAGAGGAGGAAGAGGAAGAAAATGATTGAGCTCCATTCTGAACACCTCATTGTGAAGACCCTTACCTTTTATTTATTCTTTTATCCCCCTTTACCCTTTTATTATTATGCTTTGGTGAGATAGAGATACATTCCCACAACATTTCCATTTTATTTTTCTTTACATCTTGATGGATACTTTAGTAGTTGAGTAATTTACTTGCTCTGATTAGAATAATGCTTTTGGTTGAGGGGTTTTGGTTGGATGATGATCGGTTTGACCCCTCAACATTGTTGGTAGTTTTAAAGGGTGACCGTTGGGCCATTTTGGTACGGTCAACCCTTACTTTGTTATTTATGGATTTGATGCTTGGACGCTTTATCGGCATTATCCAAGTTTGACTTATTTTATTATTATGCTTATATTCATAATTGGTATATTTTGGTTTCCTGTGCTCAATAGTGAGCAGTAGAATGAGTAGTACTCATCACTTCTAATAAGATGGAAAGTGAGGTGGTGTCTTATGTATGTATGTGTTTGGTCGGTGTGTTTGGATTGAATGAATTGTCCTAATAAATTGGGTTGGATTACTTGTGGAAAAATGGCCTTTAACTTTTTAAACTTTACCCAATGACTATCACTTGTTTAGAAATGCTTTTTCTTGACTAGTTTAGGTGTTATGCTCTATTTTGATTGCAAGTATTATTTGAATGCCTTATTCATCTCTTAGTTAATTTGACTTAAATGGGTTAAAATTTTTGAAAATTGGTAAATAGTGTGGAAAGAAGTGATTTAAGCATCCTTATTCATTTTGCATGAGTTACATTGTTGGATGTTTGGTAGGCTAGTAAAGGTTAGCTAAGACATTAGTTAGGTATTATAGACCCCCTATTTATTACGTAGTCGAATTTCGAAAATGAACTAGGTATCTTTTGTTGGACCGATTGAACCAAAAAACCTACCCAAAAGTTCAATATAAACCTAGTGTCCCCGTTTGAGACTTCAAGCTTTATTTCTTCAATAACCACATAATTAAACCACTCTCTTTTGATTGCAATATCATCTTTTTGACCTTTCACCTTAGTCGAAATTGGACCCAAGTGTTGAAGTGGTTGAAATGTGATGTATTAGACTCAGTCTATGTCTTTTGTGTATCATTTCGGAAATTGCATTGTCATTGATTAAATACTTTATCAATTTTCTTCATGTAATTAGATACAATAAATTTGAATCATACTGCAATATATCTTTTCTCTACAAAAAAAAATCTTTATTTAAAGTTTTGCAATTTTATATATACATTTTGTAATAAAGGAGAATCCACAAGATCTCCTTAGAGTTCCATGTAATGTTTTAATGCTTCAAGTGATGTTTAGTTTTCGTGTGTGTGTGGGGACTTTTGTTCAAGGGTTCCGGTCCTATCAATTGTTATGAATGAAAACTAAACTAAAATGAATTTGAGTCGTTCATATAACAAAAATTATATCCTCCCTTCACCCTAGCCTACTTTACAAGCCTACTAGTCCTATAGTATCCTTAATCTGGACTATAAGAGCTCAAAGATTCATGGGTGAAACATTGCCTTGATTAGTGTTTTAGATAAGTTTCATGATGTCCATAAATGTCCTTGCATGTTCATTTGCATTCTAGTGCTTCTTAAAATAAGTCGTAGTGATCTTTCTACACTTGAAACTGATTTTTGAGAAAACTGACACATTTATTTTTAATCACCTTGGAATTGACTTGGCATTTTCTTAATATTTCCCTTATCAACATGAGCTATGCATTTAAACTAGTTATATATATTTCCAAATTAGCAAGTGATTGCATATGTTAGTTTGTTAAGTTAAACCGCCATTTGAAAATGTTGATTGCTTTTAATTTCCTTTGGCAATTCGCTTTCTTTTCCATTGGTAGTGTGTTTATTTCTTTTCTTTCTTGTTTTGCATCACATCGAAACTAGCTATTCGCTAGGTTTGGGGGTGTGATAACTCTATTACATAGAGTTATTTTGCCTTTATTTCCTATGTAAATTTATCTATGTTAGTCCCATTTTGATCAGGTTTGTGCATTTTGTATAGATTTTATGTTTATCCATAATTTTTATGAACTTAGGTGTATATTAGGACTTTTGGTAGATGTATGCACTAAATTAAACATAATTGACATTTATTATGCTTGGTGAATTGATTTGTAGATTATGGTGTCTTTTGTAGGTAATTTCAAGGATTGGTTGCTAATTGAAGAAGTGGAAGTAGCTTGGGACTTAAATGGAAATAGTTGGACAAGTCAAAACTCACTCAACTGCTTCAATATTGCAGTCAAGAATTACATGCCTTGACGATCAAGACCGCAATTTACACCCGTTCAATCTCATCGCGTAACAACCATGGTCTAGTAATTATACAGGCAAATTTGTAAGCCTTGGTTTTCAAACTGCAACAAAGACACCTCATCATAAGAATACTGCAGTCACCAAATTTGTATAGGTAGAATTGTGACTATGGTTGTCATGAAAAAGTCAGCACTTTGACTTAGTTGACAATTTAAAATTATCCTAGAAACACACCTACTACCACATAGGAGTAGGTATAGTTTAGTTGTAGTTTTAGATAGGGTAGTCAAGTCTTGTCAAGAACCTTCTTTCTACTTTCATCTTCAACCTTAATCCCAACTTAATTTTAGTTGTAAAAACATAATCTTTTAGTCTTAATTCATTGGGTTTTCTTTTCTATACAAGTTGACATATATTTTACTTGTTTTTATTCAAGCTTTCTTACATTTCCATTTTAGCCTATTTCCACTAGTTGCATAAACTTAGTGTAATTCCTCATTTTAGTGGTTAATCTTGCATTCACTCTTGAGTTTTATTTATTTCAAAATATTAATTAGTAGTGGGCTTTCATTTAATTTCGTTGCTTTAGCTTACACATTAACTTAGTCTTCTAGATCTAGCATACAACGCTACTTTCCCTAAATAGCAAAATTTAAGAATATTCATAGGCTCTAGTGTGGAATCTTCTATTTTTAGTGAATTTCTTCATATATTCACTTATTTCTCCAATCATTAATTAGTTACCTTTAAAGGCTTTCTTAAGGTATTAATTAGAGCAATTTACATTATTGTCACATTAAATGCTTTTTCTTCCATAGTTAGCAGTATGTTAATTTATCTCTTAGAGGTAGAAAGGCTAGGTTAGAGTAGTTTAGTTGTTTACTTGCATTATTTAGACTTATATCTTAGTTTACTATTTAAATTTGATTACTTAATTGTGCATTTTCATGTCTCTTATATTTAGGACCTTAACATATTATCTAGTTGCCTTTCATTTCACATCCCATTTGTCTTTTGCTTCATATATTTTGCTTTAGTATAATATGCTCTTTCAATTGTTCTATTAGTTCCATGCTTATTTATTTTGCTTATTGTAGTTGTAATCACTCTTAGTATGGCTTAGTCTTTAACTTATTTGTCTATTTTAATTACTTTAGTAGTGTAGAATCATCAATTCTTTTTATTTGTCTAACTAATTTATAGACTTGACTAGATTAGTAGTCACCAATAAATCCTACAATGGAATGATACTCACTCACCACTATCTACAAACCTACCTTGCATACTTGCGAGTGTGTGGGTGTTGGTTCAGTAGAGTAGGGTTAATTTGTCACTTGTTCTTGTATTAATTTACCTAACCTTTATCCATTAAATACTATATCTAAAATTTTTTGTTATTTGAAGAAAAGCATAAATTTAGGATTATTCTGTAGTGATTATCCTATTGTACTAGAAGGTTATTTAGATGCAAGTTGGATCACCAATCTTAGTAATAACAAATCAACTTCAGGTTAGATTTTCACTATTACTGGTGGAGATATTAGTTGGGCTTCCGAAAAGCAAACTTGTATTTTTAATTTGACAATGGAAGCTGAATTTATAGCTTCGGTAGCCACAAGAAAAGAAGCGAAATCGAGTCTAAGGAATCTTTTATTAGATATAAAGTTGTGGCAACAACCAATGTCAGCCATTTTCGTGTAATGTGACAGTAAATATACCATGTCTCAAGCCCACAACAAGGTTTATAATGGAAAGTCTAGGCACATCAGTTTGAGACATGAGTATATAAGGCAATTAATTGGAGATGGTGCAATTACTATCACCAATGTAAGATCAAGTAACAACTTAGCAGACCCATTGAGAAAAGGTTTGTCAAGGGATTTGGTAAAAGTTACCACTATTAAAATGGGACTAAAATCTTTATCAGAATTATCATTGGTAATAGGAACCCTACCTTGTTCTAAGAAAAGTTAGTTTCAAGGTTTAAAGGGTAATAATAAATAATTTAATGACTAGACACTAAGAAATGAACTTAGTGTTAAAGATTTTAGGAGGTTGAGTTAAACTATTAATGGATTAATAATTATATTGTCATAGAATTTCATCTATATGAATATAGAAGTGGTGCTGCTTCTAAAATCAAGAGTTTAAAAGGTTTTATTCTTGTAAATATTCATGAAACCAGGACAAGCACATAACCAAAATAGTGCTAAAGCAATTTAAATCATCCTATTCCAAGTTAGGTACGGTTGTGTGCGTAATTTTTCTAGTTCTAGTTCAAGAGTAATGGTTTAAGCAAATAGCCAGTTTACACTAATGGAAGGTTTAAATCCAGCGATATCTTTCATTTATGCATAACTGTACATGTTCTATGAGTATTTTTGAAAATTTGTAATCTAGTAGGGATTGTTAATGAATGATGAATGGTAGTATACAAATTTTGTAGCTATCCATGTACTATTGAATCTATTACTATATTTGTGTCTTTTGGTATGATGCTCATTCACCAATTGACTTCTCATGGATATTCATAACTATCTTGGTGTCTTAGGTGAATGTATGTACATGCACCAATGGACTTTTAATGGTGTCTTAGGTGAATGTTTGTACATGCACCAATAGATTTTTAATGGTTGCATATATCCCTTAGTCAGTACATGCAATTTCATAAAAATGTATCTTAATTAATTGAGATACATTTATGGTGTCTTTGGTTCAAGAACTAGACTTTATGCAAATATATTTTACTTGTGACACATTCTTTGAATGGTGTTTATTGGTGGTCTATAAATAACTAGACCAATTATGAAATATTCATTCATTCAAATTCTACTCAGTACTAGTAAGAGGTTAAGGAGTTCTTCAATATTGCTAATTGTAGTACTCATAAGGTTTCATTGTATCCTGAGAGTGTTGTTGTCCAGACCTATTAGCAAATATTGTGGAGGGAGGGCAAATAACTCTCTAAAGAAAGCAATTTATCGTGCCTCGAAATCTTGATTCTCAATGTTGTTTCTATCAACCATCTACATATCTTCCCAACATTCCAAAGTTTCCATACGAAGTTAATAGTTAGCTCAATATGATCCCTACCATTATCTCTAGTAGCAGCCTGTTGCAAGTGTTCCCACCATTTCAAAAAATTATTTTTCCATCTATCATCCATTACACCATCCCATTGAATAGGAAACAGTTTCCATGCATCTTGAACCTTGCTACAGAATAAAATTAAGCATTCTATGGTTTCAATACCTTTCCACAGCAATTGCATAGATTTTCCCCTTTTCCAATCCTTTTCCTAACAACTTCATTTGTAGGCAATATCTCATATAGTGCTTTCCAAGAGTAAGGGTTTTCTTTGCACTTAACCATTAAACTCCATAGCTTTTTCCAAGCTTTAGGTTCTTGTTTTCTTCTAGTGGTTTTGCCTTCTCTTTTGTTTCCTTCCTCCACATTTTTTAAAGATTTTTTGCACAAATGCAGATTTCATAGAGTAGTCACCATTCTGGGTGTGAGACAGTACTATCTATCTTTGCCACCAAACAAACTCAGAGGAATCTTTTGAATCCATTTTCACTCTTCAGCGCTGAATAATTGCTCTAGCAAATTTGTCTTCGATTTCCATCTTCAATAAGATCTTTCACAGATTGAAACTAACAATAAACAGGTTTTAGAGTAGATATCCTCCCATCATATAAAATCCACCTCTTCTTCTACCTTTTAGAGTTTGTTTGGTTCTAGAAAAGAGGAAAGGAAAAGTAAAGAATTTCCTTGAAAATGGTGTCTCATGTTTGGTTATAGGGGAAAATACCAAGGAAAAGAATTCATGGAAAATGGTAAGGAAATTAATAGTGTAATTGGTTTAAAAAACATTTCCTCTTATTTTGGTGAGGAAACGGTGGAAATTAACCCTAAAGGGTCAACACTTTGGTCCTTAAATGGGCCAAAAGCAAAATGGGGTTTTTTTTTTTAAGTCACAAAATGAATCGGCCATAATTTCTCCATCTTCTTCTTACCCTCTCAATTTCCAAATATTAACCCCAATTTCCCTCCTTCTTTTGTTCACTCAATTTTAGCCCTCAATTCATGCTAGTCTCCCTCAAATACTCATGATTTACTCTCCAACTTTGGTGAATCAATGATACGTGTCAAATCCTATTTTGACAAAAATTAACTACTTACTAACACACGATTCCACAATTGCACGGGCCGCGTAGTAGTATATAGGTAATAAGGATCATTCCCACGAGAATCAAATTAGTCAATTATTGAATACTTAGTTTCAATCACTATTTAGACGATTACAATTAAAAAGAATTATTTTTGTATTTTTCTCTTTTTTGGATTTTTTATAAAATAAATTGAAAAATGAACTAACCCTAGAAAACTATGGAAGAATAAATTTGCACAAATTGAACGTAAAACTAAAATAATTTGACTACTAAAGAATTAATTGATGAAAATCCTAACTAGACTTAAGTGAAAATCGAAGAAAGCAAAAGTAAAATAAATAACGAAATTGAACTACGAATTAAGCCTAACTAAAATTAATAAAAATAAATAGACAACAATTAAATAATTAGAGGTCAAAATTTGAGTAAAAATAATTAACCAATAAATAATAAAGCGTACGAATCCTCCAAAAATTATCACAGATTCTCTGAAAAATCCGCGAATCCAAATTTTCACAAAGTATTTAATAAATCTTATACACATCTAAACTCCAGAAATCAAGATTCAAAAACATGCTAAAGAATTTAATGCACTAGAGTATAAAATTGACTAGAGAAAACCCTAGCGGATACTCTTAAAAATACCCTAAAAACTAACTTCTAACTTTAATGAGGAGAAAGGGCTATTTATAGAAATATGTTGGCTTCTTGTTAATAATTAAATTTCAGCCCTTGTTTGATCCTTCTTTGCATGCTCCTTGCTGGCCCACATATGTTGGATCCCTTCAATAATCCTTGCTGCAGCAAACTAACATCCTTGCTACAGAAAGGATGTTCTCTGCCAAAATGATTTGGCCAGACTGAAAAACGAGCCTGGCTTCTATTTTTTTTTTTTCTTTTTCTTAGTCTAAGATTGCAAGTCTCCACTTTTAAACTTTCAAAATTACCCTTTCTTGTACAACAAAAACATACGAACATTACTAATAATTTTAACACAAAATTTAAATTAAAAATTACTAATGACAACACATCAAAACGCTCAAAACCTAATTTTAAAATAATACCCCTAAATCACGTACAAAACACCTAAAATTAGGATTAAATTTTCCCCAAGTTTCCAGAGTTATCAATCGGCAGCCTCCATTCTTGGATAAAAGACCAACAAAATTTGTGAGGGATTCATCCGTATCAAAGTTAAATTGTGAATGGCCATCCAAAGATTTTGTGAGGAAACCATCGTATCAAAATTTTTGAAAGAATTTTCTATGCTTTCTAGTTTTAATGACATTATAACAATGTGTAAAATAAACCTAAGATTGATTTGGTTCCAAAGATTTAGGGATTAGTAGAGATTTTGGTGAAATAGGTCTCATGAATTGTTTTCAATTTTACTTCGATTTGTCCAAACTTCTGTTGTTTATTGATTATATTTTGTTATATTTGTGTTCTACTCATTGATACAATCGATTTGGTATATTATTTTGTCAAATTCTGTCTACATTTGAGAAAGATAGAAAATTGAGACAAATTTTTTTTTTAAAAAAAAAAAAAGAGAGAAAAAAAGTTCGGCCATGGTTGATCTTCTATGAGAAAAAAAGAACACAATTTCAAGAATTGCACCTTAGATCCCTTAGTTTTCCTTTTATTTGATTTGTACCCAAGAGTTCTTAATTTCCAAATTGATCAATCGGTTAACCAAGCTCATCCCTAGGGCATAATACTATTTTTTATTTGAAATGTTTTGCATCTAATCTTATTCTAGTTTAATGTCATGATATTAAAGTAATTTAGTAGTTATTCTCCTAATTATTTTATAATGGAAAGTGTCTTGGTACAAATATATTATTCTATTAAAATTTTGGGAGAATTCTACAGTCCTATTAAGAGAATCATCCAATTGACTTTAAAGACTTGTATTATACGAGTTTTTAAAGCACATGAGATTGTATTGTACAAGTAATTTAAAATACAATGAGATAATTGTGTTATGAAACAATAGAAATTTCCAAATTTTTATTAATATCTCTCATTTTATGTAGTCAACTAAACTAATATAATTTGATTAGATTCCAAAATGAACTAATACAAATGAAGTAATCAAGAAAGCTTTATTGATATGAGAATCAAATTAAAATATTTTAGAAATTCATTCAATTGATTATTATTTTTAATTTGTTAATTTTCAAAATGAAAAGAATAAATTGAAGATATTTTATCTTTCCGTTTCCTTTTCAAAATTCATGAACCAAACACTAGAACTACTTTCTTAAAAATCTTTTCACAAGAATTACTTTCTTAAAAATCTTTTTCCTCTCCTTACCACTTTCCACAGTATCCAAACAAGGTAGGGAATTTAGCATTTCCAAGGAATTTATTTCTCTTTTCCTCATTTCTCTTTCCATAGTAAATTTGTGGGACCAAATAGACCCTTAGTGACTCAAATCCAAGGCCAATATATTATTGGGAAGCATTTTACCACGTAAAATGTACTTCATTGTCAAAAAAATGTTATATTAGTAAGTTATAATGTATAAGTACAAAATGTAAATTATACCTTATGTAGCACATACTTGTATTACATGCACAAATTATGAAAATTTTAAGAGTAAATGATGCCATTAGTACCAAAACTTTTGAGTAAGTTATACTTTGGTACGCAATGTTTTAATTGTGTCATTTTGGTATCCTATTTTATAATTAAATAATATCTAATTGGTACAATTTTCAATTTTCAATTGCTAAAAATCACCACGTGTATACCACATATAATTAGCAAGGGTAATTTTGAAACACAATTTTAACAAATCGATGCATTGTCGCTATCACAACTAGAAAAATAAAAAAGAAATTAAAAGTTTGCATTTGATCATTGAAAGTCTCTGAATTTTATTGATTAAATGTAGACTCTTATTTTTTTAAAAAAAAAAGTTATGTTAATGAAATCATAGTGTTTTGTTCAAATTGTGTACCATAGTTATTGTTATTAATCTTTTGTGTGATAGACGTAATGATTTTCGATGCCTTTCGGCCACAGGAATTGGATAATAAATGCACCAAGTTGTGTTAGACACTATTTTAGTGTATCAAAATAACACAATTAAAAAGTAAGGTATCAAACTACAACTCAGATAAAAGTTTGGACACCAATGACACTATTTACTCAATATCCTAATATATGAATATGTAGTAATAGATATACAGATATATCATATAAGTGTAATCCTTTATGTACTACAGGTAAATTAATAAAGATTTAATATAGCTATTGCAATAAACATTTTATATTAATAAGTTATGATATATATATATATATATATATGACATATTACTCAATATCCTAATATATAAATTATGATACATATGTGTGTGTTTGTACATAAATTATACATTTAGTAACACGTATATTACTATTGAACTTATTATATAAATATTATAATTAAAGTTGTGCTACTAACTATTTTATGTACCATACAATAAAAAAGGTACACATTAATAAGTTAATGGTAAAATGGAAATAACCTTCTTTTGATTAGACGAATTTGTACTTTATCTGATATGGTTATCCAGATTAAATGTACATTTGATACCCTCATGCTTCAAATTTCTTTTTTTTTTAATGGATAGAAATTGTTAAATCTAACATTGACTTGTGAAACCAATTCAAGTGTTTATAAAGCTTTGGGTCAAATTCAAAATAAAAAAAGAATCACAAAGGTTTGGGATCAAATTAAAAATAAAATGGGGTAAAATTAAAAGTAAAACAATAAAAAAAAAACCTAACCTTCCCCTTCTTTCCCATACAGTTGCCACTCCCATACCAACCACCGCCTCCCACCCTTAGCCTTGCATCACTAGCACAACCCCTCTTACACATCCTCTATTCTTCTTCCCCACCCTACCCTTGATAACTCTAGGAAACTAGAGTTATATGTAGTATAAAGTTGAATACTTTTGCTTTAGTTTTAAGCATTTTTATGGTTTAAGTGCTATTTTTACCTGTTTCAATTTTGTGTTCTTTATTGTATTAGTTTGTGTTAATAGTATTTTAATGTTATTCTAGTATTTTTGGGTAATCGGAAGGTAATAGAGTGTATTTATGTATTGGAGTTGATTGGAGAAAACGGTGCGACAATCGGACGAGAAATGAGTAAACAATGCCTATACTGCAATATCTTTGCTCCAAAACTGCGGTTATCAAGCCTATGAAGCTACTGGATGTTTAATCTCACTCCAAAACAGCGGTCACTATGTTATCGAAAATCAAAATTTTTCTAAGTATGGAAAACCGTGGTTTTGATTTTGAAGAAGGCATTTTAAAAACTGCGGTTTTCCACTCTTGGCAGCATGTGACTTTAGGTGCGATTTAAAAATTTTGAGGGGTAAATTGGTCTAGAACGTGGCAAATTATAGCTACAAGTTCCATTATTCAACCCTAGACTATAAATATATTCTTAAAGCCTCTTTGGAGGCTAAGTAGGATAGATTTAGTGTAGAGTAGAGTTGGAAGCCTTTGTGTAGTTCTTCCATTTTTACTCTCTATTTGGGGAGGATTGTAGTAGATTAGTATACTTCCAAGCTACTAGTGGTAAAAATAGATTAAAGACTCTTAATTTAAGTTCTTCTTAATTTATGTCTAATTTCACTTGTTTTGATCTAATCTAGTGTAGTTTAGTTTAATTGCTTTCCTTTAATTGTATTCTTAGATTAATTGGTGATTAGTTTGATGCCTTCTTTGAATATGCTTTCTTAGTTGTAATTTTTAGATAGTAATTTTAAATGCTTTCTTAAAATGCTTTCTTAGTAGTAAATTGTAGATTAGATTAGCTAATTTGGATAGATTAGTTTATGGGCTTCCTATTTAATTGCCTTCCTTGATTGAATTCTTAGTGTAGTTATTAAATTAATTTTGGGCTTCCTTAAAATTGCTTTCGTAGGAGTAATTTGTAGTCTAGATTGGTTAATTAGGGTAAATTAGTAGAATGGTTAATTAGAGTAAATTAGTAGTGGGCTTTCTTTAATCATGACTTCTTAGTGTTAAATAATAGTTTAGATAAATTAATCTCTCTCTTAAAAATGGTTTCCATTTTACATACTGGTTTTCTTTAAATGCTTGATTAAAATGCTCTCTTTTTACATACCTACTTTCATTGCTATCTTTAAAATGCTTTCTTCAGTGTAGTGTTTAATTTGATGCATTAGTTAGTCCTTAAATTACTTTCTTAGTCCCTTAAAATTCTAGTTTTAGTTAAATTGCTTTAAAATCAATCATTTTAACTAATAATCCAACCGAATAATTGGTAATTACCAACCAATCCTTGTAGGTTCGACCCCTACTTCCCTATATTACTAGTTGACAACTGTATACTTGTGGGATACCGCCTAGTTAGTATTTGGATTTAGGTGTTTTTATAAATGTTATAACTAGGCGTTTTCCAAAAGGCATCAAGTTTTTGATGCCGTTGTCGGGGATTGGTTTTCGACGATATCGATATAATTTGGTTAGGTTGCTAGATTGAAGTTTTTCATTTTTTTTGTACAGTCTTTTCACGTATTTGAAAAATCCAAAAAGATTTTTATTTTGTAGTTGTGTTCTTATTTTAAAAAATCCAAAAAGATTTTCTTGTTGTTGGATAGTTTAGATTAGATAATAGTTTAAACTTGCCTAAGTTTCTTATTTGTGTGATTTAGTTTTTTTTTCTTGTTTATATATGTGTTGCTTGTTCTTCAAGATCATGCGGGGACCAAATTGGAACGTTGCATACCAAGTAAATTACCATTAGGGAAAATCGCCAAAATAGTCCCTCAACTTTTTTACTTAAGCCAAAATAGTCCCTCAACTTTTTTTGTAGCCAGAATGGTCCTTCAACTTTTTTTTTTAGCCAAAATAGTCCTTTAACTTTTATTTTTAGCAATAGTCCTTTAACTTTTATTTTTAGCCAAAAAGTCCTTTTATGGTTTAGTCACCATAAATTTTTTTTTATTTTATATACCCTGTCTCTTATACACATCTAGATGTGTATAAGAGACAGGCCCTTAACTCATAAACTGGGTTTTAAGTCCATCAAGGCTCCATTATTATAATAATGATAAGGGAAATTTTGGCAAAATTTTCCTTTATCATTATTATAATATGCAAGCATGGAGGTATTAATTTAGTAAGCATGATTCTTGTTCTTATACACATCTACCCCTTGTGTACCAAAGAGGATGGTCTAGCCATCCATTTCCTTGTGAAAGCTACCATGAAAATTCCTATCCTTTCCTTCCGACTCAAAAGCCATTTTATGAATCAAAGGAGCCCCGATTGTTTCACCCACCAATCTAAGAATATGCTGAGACAAAATTAATAGACATGTGGATTGAAATTCAGAATTTTGAGAAGAACAAGCCCAAAGCCAAGAAGAACGAGCCCAACTCTAAGAAGAGATGGCTAGACCTCAAGAATCCTCGAAGAGTTTACGAGACCAACATACCCAAATTCAAGGAATGATAAATGGTAAAGTACAATGGACTTAACACCTTCATCAATGAGTTAAGAACCGATTCAAAAGAACAAATTGAAGATATCTTGCAATAAACCGATCCCAAGAACCTCATGAATTTGAAGTCAACACAACCGGGATACTCAATATTTATGTAGGGAATGATATCACCAACTCATCCTTTGCATGAATGTGGGTTTGTCCCGGTTACAACTAAGGAGGTGCCATATGGGGTGTTCATGGACAAAGAAGTGGCTCGAGAAGAAGGAGAAGAAGAAGGATACATTCTAGAGGGGGCCATGGAACACAATCTACTTTTGCCGAAATTCACTTCCTTGAGGACTTTGGAGGAGTTTAAAAATGGTGCAAATTTATCAAGGATTACAATATTCTTGGCAGTCCTCCTTGGTGTTGAGGGATACTTCTTTTCCATTTATTTATTATGCTTTCTTGTAGTTTACTTGCATTAATTTGAGTAGTCTGATGGACAATAAAGGCTTGTAGCCTTGTAATTAATTTAGTTATGTTTTGATTTTGGGTCTCCTTCGACTAGATGTGATTGTGATGATAATGTTGATGGCAATTTGGGATTTGTGAATTGTGATGGCTATATGATTTATGGATTGAATTTAGACTTGATTTTTTTACCTTTTACTTGTGAAAATTCTGTATAAGAACTGTTGATGATACACTTCTAAGCTAAGTGTTTTGAGCTTATTTTGAGAAATTCATGTGAATGGTTGATTTGGTTTGAGAGGAGTCTTTGTTGACGAATGTCCTTTTAAGACTAATTATGTGTGAAGCTAAGTTTGGGGGGACGAGTTGGGCATATTCTTATGTGTGTTTTTCTTTTTCTTTTAATTTTTTGACATCCATGAAGTCCCAATGACCCCTCATTAGTGTAATCATATTGGTTGAGAAAGGATGGACAACTTATGGACTTATGTGCTTTAATGAAAATTGCATTTTTATGGTTTACTTCAAATTGCTCATTGCTTAGCCTCAATTAGTGTTGTGCTTAATTTTTAGTGAAGTTAATAATTAAAGGGTAGAATTCTTGTTTTTGAGTTCAATTTGAGCTTAATGGGTTGCATTCACATTCATTTGATTTATATATTGTCCATCTTCTAGATGAGCTTTTTGCTGTCTAAGTAAAATTCAAAATCATTGCCTTATATTATTTCTAGCTAGTCTTATGTTTTACGTTTTCTATTAATGTTTTTGTTTCATATGGTATGGGCAAGTGGTAAGATGAGTTGTACTCATCATTGAAATAATGTGAAAAGTGTGGTGGTATCTATTATTTTGTTTGTTGGGAATGGTTTTTGTTTTGTTGTTTGTGAAAGTTGAAATTGAATGTTGAACATAGGTTGCATTTCATGTGAAAAATGGGATTTAACCCTTGAAACTCAATAATATTTTCAATCACTTCACAAAATGGTTTTCTTAACTAGTTTTAATCTCAAACTTTAACTTTTTCGTAGAGTTTTTCCAATGCCAAGTTCAATTGATTGATGATATGGTTAAACTTTTCAATATTTTTGAGAATTGATTTTGAGTGTAGAAAGAAATAACTTAGGCCATTGTTTGAATATTGTGTGAACTTGCATTTTTGGGATATTCTGTGGGTTTTATTGAGGTTTGTCTTGGTGCATTGTTTGGGATGGTGTAGATCTCCACTTTTATAAGCAAATTTAGCAAGATTTTGGAAATGATTTAGGCATTTTCTTAGACTGTTTGAGCCAAAAAGCCTACCTTAGATTGAATTTATCCCTAGTGTCCCTATTAAGAGCTTTATAGCCTAATTTCTTTGTTAACCACATAACTTAGCCATTCCACTTTGTTTATTTACCCTCTCTTCGTCCCATCACCTTAGTCATTGCAGAACTAATTGCAGTATTCTAATGCAATAGTTCAAGATTCTTATGATGGTTTGAAGGAAATTTTTGTATACTTGTTGGGAAATGAAGTCAATAGTACAATATTATTTATATTTCCCCTTGTGTAATTGTTGTTATGTTATTGTAAATAAATAAATAAATAAATTGCAAGTATTAAGTTTTTATTAAATAAAGAAGGTTCATTTTACCTTCAAAAATTGATCTAGTTAAAAATAATTTTTTGTGCTTCAAGGTGTTGTTTGGTTAAGTAAAGTTGGTTTTTGGGAATGTATGGGATAGTGGTTCATGAGTTTGTAATGGATTGACTATGGTGATTTGAGTTACTTATATCCAAATTTATCCTATCTCATTCCTTTAGCCTACATTACAAACTTTGAAGGTCCAAAATGATCCTTAATCTGGGGTAATAGATATTAGAGAATTGGAGGTATAGCATTATTTTGATTGATGTTTTTTGCTAAATCTTGCGGTGCCAACAAATATCTTTGTGAGTTCATTTATATTGATTTGTGCTTTTCAAAACAAGTCCTAATAATCTTTCTATACTTGGAACAATTTTTGAAAAATTTGACTTGTTTGTTCTAGATCAACTTGCTATTGAATTAGCATTTCATAAACACTTCAATGATTAAAGTAATGTTTGTGACAAAAACTAATACATATTTTTATAAATGAAGGGGTGGATGAAAATGCTAAGTTTCTTGAGTGAAAACCCCATTTCATTTTTGACTAGTGCACTAGAGTTCAACATTTCAATTTTGTTGGTGGTGTTTAGTACATTATGTTTTGTGTCTCGATTTGTTGTCTCTTGTTTTGTGTTAGTCATTTTTGTTGTTATTTTTATTTTCTTTTATTTTGCTCAAGGTGAGTAAAAGCCTAAGTTTGGGGGTGTGATAACTCTATCAAACTAGAGTTATAAGTACCCTAAACTTGAGTATTTTTGCTTTAGTTTTAATCATTTTTATGGTTTCAATGTTGTTTTTATATTTGTTGCTGTTAATTTAGTGTTTTTATGTAATTAATAGTGTATTTATGTGTAGGATTTGATTGGAGAAAACGGCGTGACAATTGGACGAGAAACAAGCCAAAAATGCTCGTAACCACGGTTACCTTGCTCCAAAACTTCAGTCTACCAAGCCCATGAAGCTACTGGAAGTTTAACCTCGCTCCAAAATTGCGGTCACTATGCTGTCAAAAGTCAAAATTTTTCTAAGTATGAAAAACCGCAATTTTAATTTTGAAGAAGGAATTTTGAAACCGTAGTTTTCTACTCCTAGCAACATGCGATTTTGGGGCAAATTGGTCTAGAAAAACTGTGGTAGATTATGGCTGCAAGTTCCCCCATTCAACCGTAGACTATAAATATATTCTTAAAGTCTCTTTGGAGGCTAAGTAGGATAGATTTAGTGTAAAGTAGCATAGGAAGCTTTAGTGTAGTTCTTTCATTTTTCCTCCCCATTTAGGGAGGGTTTTAGTAGATTAGATATACATTAGTGTAGTTCCAAGCTACTAGTGATAGATTAAAGACTCTTAATGTAAGTTCTTCTTAATTTATGTCTAATTTTACTTTATTTGAGCTAATCTAGTGTAGTTTAATTTAATTGCTTTCCTTTAATTTCATTGTTAGATTAATTGGAAGACTAGTTTGATGCCTTCTTTAAATATGCTTTCTTATTGTAATTTTTAGATAGTAATTTTAAATGCTTTCTTAGTGGTAAATTATAGGTTAGATTAGCTAATTAGGATTAGATAGTTTATGGGCTTCCTATTTAATTGCCTTCCTTGCTTGAATTCTTAGTGTAGTTATTAAATTAGATATCTTTACGGGATTTCTGTAAAATTGCTTTCTTAGGAGTAAATTGTAGTCTAGATTGCTTAATTAGGTAAATTAATAGTGGACTTTCTTTAATCATCATTTTTTAGTATTAATTAGTATTTTAGATAAATTAGTCTCTCTCTTAAAAATACTTTCTATTTTACATGCTTTCTTTAAATGCGTGCCTAAAATGCTCTCTTTCTACATACCTACTTTCATTGCTCTCTTCAAAATGCTTTTCTTAGTGTAGTGTTTAATTTGATGCATTAGTTAGTCCTTAAATTGCCTTCTTACTCTCTTATAAAATTCTAGTTTTAGTTAAATTTCTTTAAAATCAATCACTTCAATTAATAATCCAACTGAATAATTAGTAATCACCGACCATTCCTTGTGGATTCGACCCCTACTTTCCTATACTGCTAGTTGACAACAGTATACTTGCGAGATGCTGCATAGTTAGTATTAGGATATAAGTGTTTTTATCAATGTTATAGCTAGGTGTTCTTCCATCTTTCCTTCTAACCCTCAATAATTCTCACTATCCCTCTATTCTCCGAAGTGCACAATCTTCCCACCAACTTCTAGTCCCAATTCTCCATCTCAACTTCTGGCTAGTACCAGATCTGCAAAGTAGAAGTGATGGGAAGGGTAGAAGCAAGGATGAAGGAAACAAAAAAGGGTCAAGGAGCATCGATGAGGCCATTTTCAGAGCAAAATCTATGACCACTTTTTGTGATGAAAGCATTAGGCCGTTGATGGCCACTTTTAGAGCAAAATCGAAGTAACAATCGTTTGTTATGGGAATAGGGTTGATTAATCAGGAGTGGTAATGACTGACTAGTAGTAGTGGCTGATATGGGAGAGCGGTGGTGGTGGTGAGGAAAGGATGGGAAGGATTAAGGTTTTTAGGTTAAATTGGACAATTAAAATATTATTTTAATATTAAAATTTTTTAAAACAATTTCACACACGGTATTGACAATACGAGGGTTGCGCTCATTGTGGGACTTGATCTGTTCCAACACCTTACGGCATGAACTGATGATAGCCATGTACCACCTATGTTCATGTTCTCGAACGTGAGGGCAAAATTAGTTAGTTTTGATGATTTTCATCAATTTTGAAAATAATAAATAAATTTTGAAGTATAAGGGGCTAAAGGGCACATTTAATAATCATGTGGGGATAAAGTGCCTATTTTGCATTTACCCATAAGTTAATCAATTAAAATTATATAAATTATATGTTAAGTAGTACATATTTTTTTCTTGGAATTTATACGTTAAAGGTATGTATTGGAATTGGATTGATATTTATGTATTTAGGCAAAAAATATATTTAATATTAAGAGTTTAAGAATATTATTAATTATAAATCATGATAATTGTGATCCTAAATTTAAAAATCATACATTTTTATGTTATATATTATGTGTGTGTATATACACACACACATTAATATATTATATATGGCTAAAATACCCTAGATTTGGATTGAAGAAGTTGAAATCCATCAATTTGTTGGGAGTAATTGTTAGGTTTAAACCAATGACTTAATTTATCCAAACTAAAAAGTGTGAAAGTAAAGATTTTAAATAACTTCTAATTTGGATGGATTTGAAATTTCTTCCATTTTAACTTTACATATCTTTCCACAAAGTGGGTGAATTTTAAATTTTTTTACCAAATCCATCAATGCCAACCATCCTAAAATGTAATTGTTTGATTTATTAGACCATCATTTGATAAAGTCAAACAACTTATTTGGTTCATATACTAGGAAAAAAAATTCAACTACTAGATTAGTATTCAGTCTCTAGATTGACTTAGAAGCTAACATTAAAGTCGAGTCAAGAAGTCGATTATTTAATTAATTTCAAGTCAAAATCTAATCTAAAGTCAATCAATTCAAGTCAATTTGTTTGTTCGACTCGACTCAATTTAAGAGTTTCACTTAACCAACTTTTCCCGACCCACTTTTCCCCATCCCTATTTTAGGTGAGTAATGCTACTGAGTTATAATTAGGGTTGAGCTAAGGCTAGATCAATAATGAGTTCCAAATAATTTATTTTTGAACTTGACTAAATTGTAATTTGACAATGAAATGTAGCTCAAATAGTAAGATTACGCTTCCCCTATGACCTAGATCATAATTTGAGTCACTAAGAGGGTAGTTGAAAATCCACTATAGTCTATAGATCCTCTTTTTTTTCTTAAAAAAAATAAAATTTAAAAGAAAAATGATTTAAAAAGTGATCAAATAGCACTAGGTCACTAACATATCAAAATTATATTAAATTATTTTTCTCATAATTTTAAATATTTGATGTTGTTTCCTTCCGCTATCGTTTATCTAGTGATTTGATGACATATGTATGCTATCACTTTATCACATAGTATAGATAGTAATCTCACGCAGTGTACAATATATTAACGAAAACTGAACAAATTATTGTATTGTACAAGGATTAATTTCACTTTACTGTTTAACGTTTAGGGTCACTATCACTTAAAAAAAATGTCACTATTACTTCAATAGACCCTAACTGTTATCTTTTAGGCACAAAGTCACTAGATTGATAGTCAAATTTTAGCGGTGTTTAATTTTTAGCTAAAATGATAATTTACCCTCAAATTATTATTGTGTAGATAATTTTCTCAGGAAATCTAAAATATCTTATTTTCTTTCCATAAATAAACTTGTTGAATTTTGAAACATGGTGGTGAAAATTTGTTGAAACATGTCAACAAAATGAGAGAAAAATGAAAAAAAATGAATCACATATAAAAGCAGAAAAGAGAGAGAGAGAGAGAATGTGTGTGTGTGTGTGTGTGTCTCAAATTTATAGAAAGATAGCCTTGTAGGCAACAAAATTTTAATCTAAGTGAAATCCCTGCGTCATCAACTTGGAGCGGTATCTTAATTAAATCGCACCATATCATAGAGATGTATTGTTGGATCCGAAGAGACACAAACATCTAGTTATACAATAAAACACCGGAATAAACTAACTTTAATTAGATGACAAACCGCAAGTATGCGATTTCAAATAGTTGCTAATGGAAGTAGGAATCATTCTCGCGAGGAATGTGTTTAACTATTGATTATTTGGTTGGAATGCTAATTAATGGGTTTAATTACAGAATCTAGATGTGTAAACTAGATTTTACACAAAAGATGATATAAAGGGGGTTATAGTTTATGCTAGCCAATTTTTCGGGTTTTGGTTAATTAGGCCAATCAAATGATCCTATGTGCCAAATTAGAGGTTGATTCACAATTGTAACTTAATCCTGATTCCTCGGTAATTAAGTCTACCAATCTAATTAAGTTAAGTGTGGATCCTTCCTGCTACTTAAACTAACCAAATTTGATCATCTACTTATAGAATTCTAACAACCAACTAGATGAATTAGTCCAGCAATATCTAATCTAACCCGAATACAATACTAATCTAGGTCTTTATTGGAGATTCGATTCTTATATCCCCTCAATTAACCCCAATTAACTAATGGAGTGATCAATTCCTCTAATTAGCTCTAAAACTCCTTTTAGTATAGTCTAAATATTCCATTTTCCTACTTAATCAACTCATTAATGTCTACCCATTAAAAGTTGGCATCACACAACCCTAACTCATAACTAATTAATGCATATTAACTAGTAGAGACCACAAAAAGCATGGGAAAGCAATTACTTAAACTAAATTTGGATTCTAGAAACTAGAACAAGAATTTAAACATATTAAAAGCTAAGTAGATGAAAGCAATAAATGAAAACAAGTAACTTAAATAAACATGAGATAAATGCATAAGAGAAGTGAGATTAAAATATAATAAAAAAAGTCTTACAAAGTATTAGAACAAGTAGACACTTGTAAGTTAAACTAGAAAGATGAATAAGAAAGCTAAAATTCAAGAAAAGAAGAAGAATAATAAGTTGGAGGTTGCAAATCTGCTCCAATAATGCATATTTATAGTTGGGTTAGGGGTTAGGGATTTGGGATGAAATTTCCTTTAAAAAAGTGCCCAAAATCCCCAAAATTGAGTCCTCACCAAGATCTCCTTGCCGCCTGTGAGGTCCCTACTATGAAAGCTCGCTGTCGGTGAGCTCCTAAGCCCTGGAAGCTTGCCAGCGACAAGTTATCCAAAGAGCTTTGTGCAATTTCGCCATTTTGCCTCTAAAATCTTATTTGACATCTGATTTATGTGTCATTTTTGTCACGCGACCCTAACACATAATATAATATTATTAGCTATAATAAATACTTAAAATAACTGCTAAACATTCAAATAAAACTCTTACAAAAGATACTAAAAACGAATGACGAATGAAAATCTAACTCTCAATGGAATTAAGATAAAGACAAATACCTAATAAAATATGATAATTAAAACCTAAATAAGTATTAAAACACTGAACAAAATGTATACTAATACATTCTAATATATAAAAGAAAAAATAGACAAAAACACACACTAAAATACTATAATTATTCGAAACTAGTATAAAATTGATAAATTTAGGACACATATAACTCTAGTTTTTTAAAGTTATCATGTAAGTAATAACTTAATATTTGTCTCTTTATTAAATAAATAAATAAAGGAATAATAATATAGGTAATTAAATTCCTTAGATATTGATATTACTCTAAGAGAATATTTTGGGTAGACTAGTTATCTTGTAATATTATCTCTTTAATGGATAAAGATAACACATATGTAGTGTAATTTTATTATCCTTCATGTTTCTTAAGAGCTAAGTTATGAGTAGAATTATATTAAACCACTCCAACCACTAACCCTTCTAATCCTATATATATAAATGGGGGAAGGGCCATCCATAGGCATAAAACACACACATATTCTTGAAAACTCTAAAAAGTTGCATGACCTCCCTAAAATAGATGTTCAAGTTCTTCAAGTCATTTGTAAATTAAGATTTGAAGAAGTCAAAGTTCTCGATTCGAGATCAAGCTACAAAACTCTAACAAGTTAAAGTTCAAGAATAAGTGCCGTCAAGCTCTCAATCAAGTCAAAGTTTGAGAATAAGCTATTAAGCCATCTATCTTGTAAGTTAAAGTTCGCGAATAAGTTGTCAAGCCCTCGATCAAGTTAAAGTTTAGAATAAGATGTGTCAAGCTCTCGATCAAATTAAAGTCCGCGAACAAGCCACAAGGCTCTCGAATCAACAATTGAAGAGAAGAATCAGAGAAAATATTAGAGATTGTAATTCATTCTTTTCTGATATAAAATAAAGGAAAAAGACCATTTTGGTCCCTTATCTTTGAGGTGTGCCCCAATATAGTTCCTTATGTATCACAACAAGCCAATTAAGTCACTCATAATCTTTTAAAATGTTGGCTAATATAGGGCATTTGATGGAAAAGTTGGACAAATTAATGGTGAAGGTCATGTGAATATTATGTGGCCTTTAAAGACAAATGACTGGAGATTAAAACTTAAAAGCGATTATGTTTCCTTCATTAATTTTTGTTATTGAAGATTTTTTGATGAAGATAGGAATTAAGGTTAGAGAAATGAGTGAACATGAAAAAAAAATATTGGGGGTAATAAGGAATAAGACTTTTGAACCTCAACTTGTTTGTATTTTAATGACCATGTGATATTTACGTGGCTTTCATTGTTAATTTGTCAAATTTTTCATTAAAAGTTCTACATGAGCTAACATTTTAAAAGTTGAGGGGCTAAATTGGTTTGTTATAATACATAAATACAGACCAAATTAGGGCATGCTCTAAAGATAAAGGACCAAAACGGTCTTTTCCTTATACATAAATATTATTTGTCATTATTTTGGTCTTGTCTTAATAATTCCGCAAGCTCGAAATATCTTTGAGCATAATTTTGGCACGCCCAGTAGGACAATCTCTGCCTAACATCTCTTCTCTTCACTAAATTCATCTCAAATTCCATCGATGGCTCTACAAGGCAATAATTCAAAAGTTATTCACTTGAAAGTTGACGATTCAAATTCCGTTGTCATCAAAATTGTCTCAAATCGGGGAGTTGAATATTCAAATCTTTTTCATCATTACATGAAGATATGATTTACAAAAATCTTATCTGGCTATCTACACAAAAAAAGTATATCTTCTTCCTCGATGGGGGAAAAAGAATTCAACACACTATTGGAACCAAAGAAGGATGACTCTTCCATGGTTGAACAAGTGTTCATTACCTAATTATTTTCAAGGCACCTACTACAAATCTTCATACGAGTCAAGTAGTGACACTATCTTTCTAGGTTTAACAAATTCTTTGAGCGAATATGACAACATTACAGAAGTTATGGTAATTCAATCAACATCTCTTGAAAAATAAGTTGTAGTATTGATAAAAGCTATTGAAGGACTTGAAAGCATATTCAAGATCAAGATCTTAAAATTGCTCAACTTATCAACCAGAATGGTGATAACAAAGAAACAAGTTGAGTGGACACTAACAACCCGTGGGCTGCAATGAAGGTGGAAAGTCCTCAAAATCACAAACAAATATAATTAAAATTAAAATTTCTCACGATGGGATGATTGATGTTGATCAATTAAAAGCATTTGTTGAATGCACATCAACACAAAAGTATGAAGGGTGAAAAACCTTATGCTCAAATAATTGACAACATGAGGATGCCCCTCGCCTATCAACTACCAAAACTCCAACAATTTGATGGCAAAGGAAATCCCAAGCTACATGTGGAACATTTTGTTGAAACTTGCAATAATACTCTAACTGATGGTGATCTTATTGTCAAGCAATTCGTTTGATCATTGAAGGGCAATGTTTTCGATATATATATATCGATTTAGAGCCTGTTTCCATTGACAATAGGACTTAAGTTAAAGATGATTTTTTTGATCGCTTCTATAGCACACACTACATGGTTAACATGGTGAGTTAACTTCATCTCGTCAATAGAAGAATGAACTTGTCATTGAGTATATCGATAGGTAGAGAGATCTTAGTCTAAATTACAGAGATCAACTTTTTGAAAGCTTCGCCATCGAGATGTGCATTCAAGGCATGCATTGGGACCTAAGTTATATTCTCTAAGGGATTCTTCCCAAATCTTTTGATAAATTTTATCCGCTCATGCGCATGACATAGAGTTGAATATTGTTGCTGGTGGAAATCAAGGCCCATCATTCATCAATCACATAAATTCAACATGATCAAAATCTTAAAAAAAAAAAGAGTCAATGACAATTAGCAATGAACCTATTAAAATTTCAAGGAAAGTAGCTGAAAGATAAACCGCCCACAAGACAAGGCAAGAAAATAGCAACTTTAAAAGATATAAAAGACAAGGTGTATCTATTTCTCGACTTCGAAATGTATGGTATTTTCTATGATGTTTTATAAGCAAATCTTATTGAGTTGCCTGAGATGAAGTAACCTGAAGAAACTAGGCATGTTGCCAACCCAAATTATTGTAATTATCATCGCTAATTGGTTACCCCATTGAAAAGTGCTTTGTCTTCAAGGACAAAGTCATGAAATTAGCTTGAGAAGGAAAAGTTTTACTTAAAGAAGAGAAAGTCAATGTAAATCAAGCAAGCATCATCAAATTTTCAATTCTCCCACAAAACACATGTTTCCATCCAAGAAGGAGACACTTCGACATAATTGAAGAAATATGGTCCTTGATACAAGCTTAAACTGTCGAGATGACTCCTTGACATGAGATAAAACTATATACAAATATTCAAATGCTAGAATGAAGAACTCCTTGATATGAGTCTAAACTATCTACATATGCTTCTCACATAGGAATAAATTGTCTACATATCTCAAATTCATAACTTTTTGACACGAGAGTAAACTGTCTATATATCTGAAATCAAAATTGGTTGACACGAAGATAACCTATTTACATGCAATTAAAGTTGCACGATGTGAGAATAAACCGTCTACAAAAGTTGATTGAAGACTCTTTGGCACGAGTGATAAGCTCATAATTGTCCTATATTTTATGTGCCATTTATCGCATTTTTATATATTGTAAGCAAGTTTTGAGTTAATAATGAGCTTAATTTGGTTATTCTTAGTTTTTATAGTTGAAGTGAAAAAGGGTTGAAAAGGATGAAAAATCAGATGAAGAAAAGTTGCAAAGATGAAATGTTCACGAGTATGGCATAAATCTAGACACATTTTTGTATTTTGACACAACTTTATTGTTTTAGCTCCAATTCAATTGATTCAGATGCATTGGAAAGCTAAGAGAAAGAGCTACAACTTTTGTATTGTGAGTTTTTCCAAATTCTATTAGCATTGAGGTCAAAATCAAAGCTGAATACAAAGCACAGCTTTTGGAAGTCACACACATTTGCGACCCAAGAGCTGTGCACGTGTTCGGTTTCCAGAGAGCAAATTTAGTGTTAGGGCTCGTGCACATGCTTGAGCTTCGAGGCACGCATGTGCATGCACAGTAGTAGGGTTACGAGATTTTTGTTTTTCAGTAGATTTCTTCGTTCAGTTAAACTCCTTTTCAGGCATGTTTACGTTCTTATCGTTAGATAGGAATTTTAACCCTAGCATTCTCTATAAATATCTCTTGTAAGGTGAATATAGATGGTGACACTTTTCTTTGTTTTTTCATTGTTAGTTTTCCAGCAATTTCTTGTGTGTTTTTCCATGGCACTTGGTGTCTAAACCCTCTTCTTGATCAGGGAAATTGAAGCCATGGTTGATTCTGTTATGTTATAAGACTTTTGCACTTTAATTTATTCACTTTTTATATCAAGTATTAATTATTTTTCTTCATTAATTTAATGATTGTTTCTTTTTAATTGCTATGGCTATAGAATAGTGAATTAATTGAATCAATCTATATCTAGATTGTTATTGACTGCTTTGTTCAATTCAATCTATGAAGCAAGTATATTTAATAATTGCATTTTTTTTTATTAGCATTATTGAATCTAGGGAAAATAATCAACTAATTGACAAAACTGCGTATGTTTATGTTATTGGCCTAATTGATCTTGCTGGTTTTAAATGCTTCTATTAATTAAATTTGGAGTGTGTTTGGATTAATTTGATAGATAGGGTTAATTGGATCGCATGTTGACAATTAACTAACTTAGGGAAAAGATATAAGAATCCAGAATCAACTTTGAATTAGAATTCAGATTAATTCTTCAATTAGTGCTTGATATAAAAATTAAATCATCTTTGCTGTTGATGATCGACTAATAGAATTTCTGTGGTAGATGCAAGATTTTTCTTTTATTGAATTTCTTTCAGTTTTAATTTCTACAATAGTTTTTAGTATAGAAAATTATTCAAAACCCCCTTTTATTTGTGCATGAACAATAGACTCCATTCTTTGTGGAATGACTCAGACTCTCCACTTCTACATTAGTATACAGAATTCGATTAATTTTGGTTACCTGAAACAGCAACGCCAAAATTTTTGGCACCATTGCGGGGGAACGATTTGATTTATTTTCGTGCTATTAACTTCTTTTTTATTTTCTTTTCTTGTGTTATCATTTCTTCCACTAATTGTGTATGCCAGTGACACGGTCTATTGGACAAGTTGAATTTTAATTTGATCTGAAATACAAAGAACACTATGCAAATTACGGAAGGAATTATGTGATATACAGCTAGGGAAAAATCAACTTTTTTGACTTCCTTTTTGCCGAGAATCAAGAAGTCCAAGGTAAAACTAGCATGGCACAAAGAACTCTTCGGGAATTGGCAACACCAACCTTGAAACAACAACATCTTTGTATTAGTTATCCTGAATTAGATGCAAAAGTGACTTTTGAATTAAAATCTTGACTAATCCTTCTTTTACCTTCTTTTCATGGATTGTCGAGTAAGGATCCAAATAAACATTTGAAGGAGTTCTATGTGATATTCACAAGTATGAGACCAACTGGGGTTTCGGAGGAGCACATCAAGTTATAGTCATTCCTATTCTCACTTAAAGATGAAGCAAAGGACTAGCTGTTTGGTTTACCTTCGGGTAGTATTACAACATGGGAACAAATGAATAGGTTATTTTTGGCAAAATATTTTCTAGCCTCCAAAACTATGAATATAAGGAAAAAAATTTGTGGGATAAGGCCATTCCTTAATAAGTATTGGGAATGTTTCAAGAAACTTTGTCATTGCAAGCTGTTCTCACCATAAAATTAGTGACTCTTTACTAATTCTGTACTTTTATGAAGGGTTGTTGGTTAATAAGAGAAACATGATCGACGTCACTAGTGGAGGGGTGTTGGATAATTTAACTGTCGATGCTACCCCTGAATTGATATCAAATATGACAGCACGTTCTCAAAAGTTTGGAACGAGACGTGAACAGGCTCTTAAATATGTTAGTGAGGTAAGTGTTTCATCTTTAGAATAAAAAATGGCCAGTTTAACTTCTTTTGTATGTCAATTGGCTTCAGGAACTACCCAGCCTGTGTAAACTTGTAGGATTTGTTCAAATGAGAAACATCCGACAGACATGTATCCAACCTTACAAGATGAGTCCCCAAAACAAGTAAATGCCGGGAGAGGATTTCTAGGGCAACCTTGAGCAAATAATGATCCCTATTCTAATATGTATAATCCTGGGTGGAGGGATCATCTTAATCTCAGATATGGGAATCCAGCATAGCAATACCCTACAATAAAATTGACAGAATTTCCAACCATTCAAGCGCCTAATTGCTCAAAGACAGCTATCTATCTAGTTGCTCAATTTGATAAGTCCTTAGAGGACATGATGAATGCTTTGACCTCTAACACTATGCAATTTCAACAAGACACCAATGCCATTATACAACAATTGCAAAACCAAATGGAACAAATAGCAACAGCAATTAGTTAGTTGGAAGCACAAAATTTTGGCAAGTTACCCTCTCAAACAATTGTCAATCCTAAGGAAAATGCTAGTGCAATTGTGTTGAGAAGTGGCAAGGAGGTTGAGGTCCCCAGTAAAGTAGTTTTTTAACACTTTAAGGCCGATGAGAATGAGACCGAAGTGGAGAAAGAAGTCGGTCTAGGCAACAAAGATGAAAGCAAAGGTAAGTCAACTTCGTGGCCATAATATAAGCCTGAGCCACCATTCCCTTAAGCATTTAAAGAATTTACGAAAGAGGATCCTAACAGAGAGTTATATGAAACTTTTTAGCAAATGTGGGGTAAACATTCCATTATTAGATGCTATTAAACAAATGCCTAGTTATGCTAAATTTTTGAAGGAGTTATGTACACATAAAATGAAGCAAACGCAATAGAAAGGTGAGAAGATTGCCTTAGGAAAAAAGTTTTGGCAATGCTTACAAAAAAACCTTCTAGTGAAATGCAAGGATTCAGGTATGTGTACAATTCCATGTACAATAAACAATACTAGGATTAAAGAGACCATGTTGGACTTAGGAGCATCCACAAATGTTAGGCCTTACTCTGTTTATACCTCCTTAGACATAGGCCCTTTGCTTGAAACTAGTACTATTATTTAATTGGCTAAAAGATCAGTGGCTTATCCAAAAGGCATAGTTGAAAATGTTTTGGTTCGAGTTAATAAATTAATCTTTCCTATAGATTTTTATGTTCTTGACATGAAAAACAATGATGAATCTGTCCTATTTTGTTAGGTAGGCCTTTTTTGAAAACACCTAAAATAAGATAGACTGTGGTCATTGGAATTTTGACAATAGAATTTGATGGAAAATTTTTTTAGCATAATATATACAAAGCCATGAGGTATCTTTTTAAGGATAATGCCATCTATTATATTGATACTGTTGATTCGTTAGGACAGGAAATTTTTGAAGAATAAACTAAGGTTGAATTGGATGAGCAATTGCAAAGTGATGTTGAGGATCTACAAATTGGTAACGTATCTTATGCAACATTATTGACTTCTAACGATAAATTCTTACACTCTGTTGTGCAGGCAGCTAAACTAGAATTGAAACCTGTTCCAAGTCATCTCAAATATTTGTTTTTAGGAGACGGAAAAACTTTTCCAGTAATAATTTTCAACAATTTAACTGATAAGCAAGAAGAAAAGTTGTTCAAGGTTCTAAAGGAGCATAAGACTGCAATTGGATGGACCATTTCAGACAGAAAAGAATTAGTCCATCCACGTGCATGCATAACATATTGCATTAAAGTGGAACTATGCCTACTCGTCAAGATATCCGCAAAGAAGGCTGAATCCGATACTAATAGAGGTGGTTAAACAAGAGATACTCAATCTTCTAGAATTGGGGATAATTTACCCTATTTTGGATAGTGAATGGGTTAGCCCAGTGCAAGTAGTCCTCAAAAAGACAGGAATAATAGTGGTGCAAAATCAAGAGAATGAGATGGTGCCCATCCATATTCAAAATAACTGGAGAGTTTGTATAGACTATAGAAAACTGTAATGGACATACTCACAAAGAGACTTTTCTTTACCTTTTATTGATCAAATGTCTTGAAAGGTTAGCTGATTGATCAAATGTTTGAAAGGTTGCTGGTCATTCTTATTATTGTTTCCTCTATGGCTATTCATATTATTTTCAAATTGTTATTGCTTCTGAGGATCAAGAGAAGACAACATTCACGTGTCCATTTGGAATGTTCGCTTATTGTTGCATGCCATTCGGGTTGTGTAATGCCCCAACCACATTCCAAATATGCATGGTTAGCAATTTGAGGTATTTGAACATGGATGATTTCACTATTTATGGTGATTCTTTTGATCAATGTTTGCATAACCTTACATTGGTTTTACAAAAGGTGCATAGAAACTAACCTTGTTTTAAGCATAGAAAAATGTCACTTGGTTCAACAAGGCATAGTTCTAGGTCATGCGGTATCATCTAAGGGGATTGAGGTTGATAAAGCTAGAATTAATATAATTCAATCATTACCTTACTTATACCAAGTTGTGGAAAGTTCGTACTTTCCTTGGTCATGTAGGTTTCTATCAAAGATTTATCAAGGACTTCTCCAAGATATCAGCAATGCAAAATTATTTCAAAATGATGTGGAATTTGAGTTTAATGATGATTGTAAATTTGCATTTGACAAGTTGAAGAATCTTCCCATCTCAACTTCAATCATTCAACCACCTAATTGGAGTTTACTATTTTAGATAATGTGCGACGCAAGTGATTCTATAGCAAGTGTAGTTTTGGGACAAAGAGTTGAAAGAGCATCTCACAGTAATTTACTACTCTTCCATGACTTTAAACGACACATAGAGAAATTACTCCAACACTGAAAAAGAAGTTTTGGCTATTGTCTTTGCTTTAGAAAAGTTTTTTTCTTAACTACTTGGTACTAAGGTAATTGTTTATTCTGATTATGCAGCTTTGCGTTACCTAATGACAAAGAATGAGTCAAAACTAAGGATGATAAGATAGATACTTCTCTTACGTGAATTCAGCTTGGAGATCATGGATAAAGTGGAATAGAGAAAAAAGTAGCAGACCACTTGAGTTGATTGTCAAATATGCAAAATGAATTCGATATACAAGTGAGATTTCCCGATGAACAATTAGAATCACCAAGGGCAATATTACCATAGTATGCAAATTGTGAATTTCTTGGTTACTAATAAATTATCCCATGGTTTTCTAGGATGGAAAGAGAGAAGATCAAAAGTGATGCAAAATATTATGTATGGAATGAACCATATTTGTGCAAGCACTGTGCCGACCAAGTAATAAAAAGATGTATAACGCTGATAGTGAGATCAATTCTATCCTTATGTTTTGCCATTCTTGTGCTTGTGGAGAACATTTTAGAGCCAAGAGAATAGCAATGAAGGTATTTGAGTGTGGGTTTTATTGGCCCAATATATTTCAAGATTCTTATCTATTTTGTTGGTCAAGCGATAATTGTCAAAGAACAAGTAATATCTCCCAAACGAACGAAATGCCTCAAACCCCGATCCAATTTTGTGAATTATTTGATGTTTAGGGCATTGATTTCATGGGACCTTTTCTTGTTTCTTTTGGTTATTCTTATATATTACTGGCTGTAGACTATGTTTTGAAATGGAAACAAAAGCCACTTGTACTGATGATTCAAAAGTTGTTGTAGATTTTCTTAGAAATAATATCTTTTCTAGATTTGGGTTTCCAAGGGCTTTGATAAGTGATCGAGGAACTCACTTTTGCAACTGAACAGTTGAAGCTTTGCTGAAGAAATACCATGTAACCCATAGGATATCAACCACATACCATATCTCTATCCATGGACAAGTGAAGAAGCCAAGGTGTCTAGCAGGGAAATTAAGTCCATTCTACAGAAAACGGTAAACTCTAGTCGTAAGATTAGAGATTACACTTAAATGATGCATTGTGGGCTTATCGCAATACTTACCAACACCTATCGATATGTCACCATATCAGTTGGTATTCGGGAAACCTTGTCACCTGCCAGTAGAGTTGGAACATAAAGCATATTGGGCTATTAAGAGCCTTAACATGGGATTGGATGCGAGTGGTGAACAAAGAGAGTTGCAACTGCAAGAATTGGAGGAAATTCAAAATGAAGCATATGAGAACACTCGCATCTATAAGGTAAAGACAAAAGTTTTCCATTACAAAATAATCTCAAGGAAAGATTTTAAAGTTAGTCACAAAGTCCTTTTTTACCATACACATCTTCGGCTATTTCTCGGTAAGTTGCAATCTCGTTTGATTCAACTGTTTCTACTAACTAATGTTTTTCCTCATGGTGCAGTTGAAATTCAAAGCGTACCTTCCTACAAACATCCAAGGTGTTCAAGGTCAACGGGCATTGACTTAAGCCATATTATTAGGGGGTTACATTGGAAAATGTGATGGAGATGGATTTGGAAGAACCAGAATACAATTGAGAAGCAAGAGCATCAAGTCTAGCCAACGACAATAAACAAAGGCACTGCATGGGAGGCAACCCATGTCCCTTTATATTTGATTCAATTTATTTGTTTTTAGGGTTTTTATAGTGTTATTGTATTTGTGTCGGAAATCATCTTGATTTACAAGTTAAACAAACAAAATTGTCATTTGAAGGTCGTATTTATTGTTTGGGTGATTTAGGAATGAAAATTTTATGCTTAGAAGTGTGATTTTATGCACATGCCCACCATTTGGTATGCATGTGCGCAAAAACCAATAGTTGAAATTCCAATCCAGCATCGCGCGCACATGCACGCCTTCAAGCCTTGCACATGTGCACGAGAGGAATCAAAGCAAATGAGGTTATTGCCTTTCTCGCACTTGCGCAAGCTTGGCAGGCTGCGCATGTGCGCGACACTTTACAAGGATGAAACCCCTGTTTGCCCATCATTCAATTGGACATTCCCTAGTCTTTCAATCTTCTTCTCTTAACTCCATTCAACCCCCAACACTTCTTACCATAAAATCACGTTCTTATCTATTCCATTAACATCAAATCCTTTTTTTTTCACGAGCAAACTCCATCAAGGTATGAATTTCATTCAATTTCATTATGCTTTTCCTTTTTGGGTTTATATTTAATTACAAGAATTTTTTGATTTTTAATGATTTAATTATCCTAATTTGTTATGGATTGGATTTTTAATATGTGTTTTGAGTGATTTGCAAATAAATTGTTGATTAGGAAGTGGTTGTATGTTCTTTATATATAGAAAAAATCATTATTTATTTTTGTGCATGCAAGTGTTTGATAAATTGTCTCAACGAATAAAAATCTTAAAACACAAGGCAATGGTGCATGAATTCAATTCCTAGAACAGTAATTATGTCCTATGACATTCATTCTTATTCAATTTTAGTGAACAAGAATGTTCTAGGAATGTACATCTACCCTAGTTTTGGCATTAACTTATTGAAATTCATCTTGTGCATACTAAGGTTGATTGTTAGTTGAGGGTTGTGAACTTGTATAAGTGTGAGGTGTTAGAATCTTTATTTGGTTGCCATGATTTTCACATCTAATTTTTGTAGAAATGGCATGAATGGGACAAAAATTGACTACTTGTAAAACCGCTGGGGCTTCTTCGCATCCAGACCCCGATGCGAATGTGAAAACACACCTGAGGAGAATGTAGGGGCACAATTCATCAATGCTGCAGCCCAAAATAAATATGAAAAGGATATTTCATAGAGGGCAGTAATTAAAGAAAGGGATATTCAAGTACTATTGGTCGGTGTCCCAGAGATCAAAACTACTATACACACTCGTGGCTAGAATCACTTCACCTCTACTCCTAAGGATGTGGTACTACTAGTAGTGCATGAATTTTATGCTATCAAGAATCTCACCTGTCTCATTATAGTGGCACTGAGGTGTATGTCTAGGGAAAAGAGGTGGATATTTCTTCCAACGAGATTAACTGGCTTCTGAAGGCCAACCAAGCGTGTAATGATGAATGGTCAACCATTCGTGACACCAATATGGAACTCAATGTGATTACATGCATTCTTTGTACTGGTGACATTGAATTGACATTTAGTGCTGATGAAGGTGTTGCACGACACTTTAATGCCAACATGCTTAAGCCAACTTGGTTCGTATGGATTAAGTTCCTGTGTGCTCACCTCCTTCCGGTCAGCCATCTTACCCATGTTATTTTGGAGCAAGCCAAACTTTTGTACTGTGTTGCATCGGCAAATCTATAGATGTAGGCCTCCTCATTCGTCAGCAGATTTACTATTTTGCGGTCAACAAGCAGTAAGGCCTTTAGTTTCCCTACCTTATCATGGCCTTATGCATAGAGAAAGAAGTAGTAATTGATCCAGCCGAGGAGAAATTAAAGCCTATGAAGCCGACTGCTATGAAAGGTATGAAGGCCCCGATTAGGTGCACTCATTCGCATGCTTCTACTTCACATGAGGATGCCGAGCCCAAGCCGAGGCGTACTCAAGAGGAAATTTTGGAGCAAATCTTAGCAGAGTAGTAGTACATGCAGCAACATTTTGACACATATATCCAGTATTAGCATGCTTGGCAGTGGACTATGGAGGCTCGCCAGCTATCGAGAGAGCGAGGGGAGGACTCGTTCACATTTTTGCCTTTCCCTTCATTTTTATAGGAATTGGCGCCTAATGTTCCTTCTGATGATGATACTTGATGCCCTATGCTTTGGAACATTTTGATGTTTTTCTTGTTTTTAAGTTGATTTCAAGACATTTTATCTATTTTTAATTTTAATTAGTCTAATATTCGTGGTTGTGATTTCATTGTTTTTTGTGATGTATTCCCTTAAAGGGTTAAGTTTTTTTCTTGACTATTGTGGAATCTAATTCTACGATGTTCTTGTTTTTCTTAATTTCTCAAGGGGTTTTTTGTTTTGTTTTGTTTTTTTTTTCTATTGTAACAAAGAGCTTCAATTCACTTCGAGGGATATGTTGGGATATACAGCACCAAATGTGCATTAATACCAGAGAAGCTTTTCTTTTTCACACTTTATAGTTTTATTTTTGCATTGAGGACAATGCTAATTATTAAGTGTGGGGTCTTATAGTTATCTGTTTTATAATTATTTGGTGAATAAATTTTTTATTTTGCTCATTTTTGTTGTAATATTTTAACTTTTCTTTTGATTTGAGAGCTTTTCAATTTTTTTTTTTAAAATTTTGTGCACATTAGTTGAAAAATCTTTGAAATTTTTGAAAAAATTTTCTTAGCAGGTTTCTTTAATTTTCTGCATGATAATTCTTGAGTTGAACCATTCATGAATGAGTAATCGGTGTTAATATTTTCTATGCATAAAATTTAAGAATTTTTGAGCACTTAGCCATGAATTAATTTTGGTTTGGACACTTAGAGAGATAATTATGGTTTTTTTCAATTATATTGCATCCTAGAAATCTACTTTATTACATTTTCGAGGCGAAATTTTTGAACTTGATTTGGTTTAAAGATGATGGTAGAGCCTTCTTTGGTCGTTTTGAGCCTTTCCAACAAACCCTTTGAAATTTTTTATCCCTGGTACCCTGTTTGAGCCTTAATTTGTTAAGAATAAAGAGAAACACCATTCGCCATCTTTTATTTAAACTAATTTTACCTACCTTAATAAGCCTAATAATTTCTTTTAATTTTGTATCTAAATTGTCCCTTAAAGAGTTTTAATGCACATGTGTATTTGTTCAGGGGACATAAGGATGGAAGATAGTAGAATGAGGGTGGTGATTTGATTAAGTGAATGGTGTACATTTAGGGGGCAATGAAGAGGGTATTGCTTGTATGTTACAGGCAGTGCCTATCACTGGTACCTGCGTTTATATGTTTGTAGGTTGTGCCTACGACTGATACCCATATTTGGAATCGGACATGAAATAAATATACATATGAAAAAAAAAAAATGGGTCTGATAAAATGAAAAATATGGGAGATATTATTGGAAAATGTTGGCATGATTGAGCCAATCATGAAGAAGGGGACTTCTTTGCTTAATGTTTTCTTAGAATTTTTTATGGGTGTTTGTTATTTAAGTGTGGAGTTGTAGATGTATGATGCTTCATGTATGAAGAGAAGTTTTGTTTCAATATGTGGCCAGCAATACTTTAAAGCTCTTTTTCTTATTTGTTATATCCTTTTCTTTCTTTGATTAGACAATACCCTAACCTAACATTACAACCTAAAAAGTCCTACATAATTTAAGTTGAGTCGGTTGTCTAGATTAGTACAGAGGTATAAAAAGAGTGAGCTATAGGGTGTTCAAAATTTTTTTAAGAATTTACATGATTTAATCCAAGTGCTTTCAAACATGAGTTTTTGAATGGCAATACACACATACACACAAATCTCATGTTTTAGTTTTTATTAGCATTTAAACTCTTGAGTTTTAAGACTACTCTAAATATGGTGGATTGACTCTTGATTATTTATGCGGATAATTGTTGAGGTATGTTGAGTGAAGTTTTGATGTGCTTAATTATTTTAATTTTATGTTTGTTCGAGGATGATCAAAAGCTAAATGTGGGGTAAATTAATAAGCTCATAATTGTCCTAGGCTTTACGTGTCATTTACCGTATTTTTATATATTGTAAATAAGATTTGAGTTAATAATAAGTTTAATTTGGTTATTCTTAGTATTTATAGGATTGAATTGAAAAAGGATTGAAAAGAATAAAAAAGATGACGAAAAGTTGCAAGGATGAAATGTGTACGAGTATGGAGCAAATGTGGACGCTGTTTTGAATTTTTAACACAACTTTCTTGTCTGAACTCCAATTCAGTTGATTCAAAATGAATTAAAAATTTAAGAGAATGAGCTACAACTTTGTGTTTTGAATTTTTCCAAATTCTATTAGCGTCGAGGTCAAAATAGAAGTTGAAAATGAAGCACAACTTCTAGAAGTTTTGCACATACTACACACGTGCGCAGTTTCCAGAGAGCAAATTCTGAGTTAGGATTCTCATGCACATGCCCAAGCTTAGTAAGGTTACGCGATTTTTTTTTTTTTAGAAGATTTCTTCTTCCTATTAGACTTCTTTTCAGGCATTTTTACATTCTTATCATTAGATAGGGATTTTAACCATAGTATTCCCTATAAATTATCCCTTGTAAGGTGAATAGAGACAGCGACGTTTTTCTTTGTTTTCATCATTAGTTTTCCAGCAAAATTCTTGTGTGTTTTTCTATGACACTTAGTGCCTAAACCCTCTTTCTTAGTCAAGGGAACTGAAACCATGATTAATTCTATTATGTTGTGAGACTTTTGCACTTTAGTTTATTCACTTTTTATATCAAGTATTGATTATTTTTCTGCATTAATTTTATGCCTGTTTCTTTTTAATTGCTATGGCTGCAAAATAGTAAATTAACTAAATCAATCTATAGCTAGATTGTTGTTGATTGTGTTGGACCTCAGCTCTTATACACATCTAGATGTGTATAAGAGACAGCTACAATCTCACTTTTGTACACTGCACATCCCTCCACTCCTCACTTGAAGATCATCCTAATAACTCTTGCTCACTACTACATTCAATAGAAACACTGGTAAGAGCTATTCTTGGGAGAAATAGGCTAAAATATTGTGGGTTGTATTGGATTGGGTAGTATAGTTCTCTTGGCTCTAACTAGAGGAAATTAGTGTGAGCAAGAGTAGATTAGTGAGTGATCTTCAAGTGTAAGAGTGGAGGGATAACAAGTGTACAAAAGTGAGATTGTAGTGTAAAAACCTTTGACTCAATTAGAGGAACTTAGTTGGTGCAAGGGTGAGGCTACTTTGTGTACAAGAAGGTTATTGCCTCACCTTCTTTGAAGAGGCACTACTAGTAGATGTACTCCAAGTTTGAGAAGTTTGGTTTGATATTCTTTATCTCAATCTTTTATTTCTTTTTTAAGCTTTGATTGTTAAATATTTATCTTTGATTATTTGTGCTTAAGTATTCATTTGTTAGTTCGCATCATCATTAAGCAATTCAAAAGGTTTGTTTTTTGAGACAACCTAATTCACCCCCCCTCTTAGGTTACTAAAGGCAATACCTTCTTGTACATGTGTAAGTAGCCAGATCCAGATTGCGCCTGTCTCTTTATTGAATCTAGATGTGTATAATCAACTAATTGACATAACCGCGTGTGTTTATCTTATTTGGCCTACTTGATTTTGCTAATTTTTAATACTTCTATTATTATTAATCTTTGGCGCGTGTCTGGATTAATTTGATAGATAGGGTTAATTGGATCACGTGTTGACAATTAGCTAACTTAGGAAAAAGATATAAAAATCAACTTTGAATTGGAATTAGAATTAATTCTTCAATTAGTACTTGATATAAAAATTGAATTATCTTTGGTGTACATGATCGACTAACAGAATTTCCATAGTAGATGTGACCGAAAGAAAAATCTTTCTTTTATTGAATTCTATTCAGTTTTAATTCCTACAATAGTTTTTAGTATTAGAAATTATTCAAAACCCTCCTTTTTATTGGAGCACGAACAATAGACTTCATTTTCTGTGGATGACTCGAACTCTCTACTGCTACATTAGTATAGAGAATTCGATTAATTTTGGGTACCTGCGATAGCAACGCCATCGAGTTTAAACTATGTCACATGTTTGACTGAACTACATTTGGCTTGTTCCTCAAAAGGATATGTAAGCAACTTAGAAGCTAATTTCAAATTTAGTTATACCATGCTATACAAAAAATAAAATTCTTTCATTGGATTTCTTTGGACAAATACCTCTACAAATGAATGGACAAGTTTGTATTTCGAGACTCATTCATTTTCACGCTCAAATTTTGCATTTGTGAACAAGTCTCGAGGAAGCATTTGTAGGCAAAGGAATTTTAATTAAGTGAAATTCTTACATTGTTATTTTGGATTGGTATCCTAATTAAATTACACCATATCATGGAAACATATACCTTAATATATATCTTTATATTAAACTAAATAAATTAATAAAGGGATAATAATATAAGTAATTAAATTCTTTTTGCATTTATATTACTGTAATATTTTAGGGAGACTAGTTCTCTTGTAATTTTATCTTTTTTCAAAACTCATCACTCTCTCCTATTATCTATGATTGAAATCCATGACTAATAGATTATAGGGGAAACGTCTTACCACATAAGTTTCACTTCATTGTCTAATTTGATCTCTTTACGGGATAAAGATGATACATAAGTAGTATATAGTTTATATTTTAAACTTTATGTTTCTTAGGAAAAAAATTAGGAGTAGAATTATGCCAAATCATTCCACTCCTCCAATCCTATATGTAATAATAGGGGGTCACCTCTAGGCATAAAACATACACATATTCTTGAAAACTCTAAAAAGTTACAAGAGTTCCCTAAATTCTTCTTCAAATTCTTCAAGGTTTCCATAAATCAAGATTTGAAGAAGTCAAAACTCGATTCAAAATCAAACTATAAAGCCTTCGATCAAGTTAAAGTTCGAGAGTAAGCTATCAAGCCCTCGATCAAATCAAAATTCGAGAATAAGCTGTTAAGCCCTCGATCAAGTGGTGAGGCTATCAAATGAATAATTGAAGTGAAGAATCGGAGGAGATCATAGATATTGTAACTCATTATTTTCTGATATAAATAAATATTATTTGTCTTTATTTTAGTCTTGTCTTGTTAATTTTGCATACTCGAAATATCTTTGCTCACAAGCGTTTTTATTTGGACAAAAATAAGATGGATATTTTTGTTAAAAGGAAAACAATATTGGGTTGGATTTAAGGAAAGGATTTAAATGTCTAAATTAAAAGTAATGTTAGAAACTAGGTGACAATCCGTTTGGATAATTGTTATTCTTGGCATATTATTTAGATAGGTATTGAAGCAATTATTCTAATCAGATGTATATAAGATAAAATGATAGTTGAAAAAGTGTATAAAATGATTACAAAACATTATTTAGAAAATAATAAACGCAACTCTAAATAGCATAGTTATAAAACCTAATCTTGACCCAGTTGTTCAATCAGTGAACCGGACTTGAGACAGGACTGGATTTGTCTAATTACCAATGAAGGAAGGGTAAGTCTCTAAGTTTTGAACTAAAGACATAAATAAAGAAAGGGCCTTACCATATAAATATGTAAACTTTTGTTTACTGTATATCTCTTATTTATTTATTTACTCTCTAAACTCTACACTATGTATTTACTCCATTTTAACACTTTATATAAAAAGACTATATAAATATTTATTAATGACATGTAAATTGTCAAATTTATTCATCCGTAAAACATCTTTTTACAAATAAAATTAAAAATTATAAGAAAGAAATTAAGTTTCCTTTTAGAAAATTTTTGTTAGAAATCAATTACCAACAAATTATCATATTGTTTTTCACAAGAACAACCTCGTTTACTTAAAACTTTTTCATAAAATATTTTCTACCAATATTTTACCATATATATTGTATTTAATAATTTTTAGGTATTATATATTAATAAAAAACATATTTTAGCGACCTACCAATTAAATCAATAACTCACCAGTTGAAATAATAACCCATTAATCCACTTCTCTCGTTGGATTCCTTCTCAACTTGTATCAAATTTAATAACTATACTAAATAGTACTCCATCCGTCCCATTTACTTTGTAATAATTTGACTTTTTTGGTCAATTAAATCAATTTTATAATCAAGAATGCATATAGATTTATTTGATTTTTTATGAAATATTTTCAACGAAAGTGAAATTTATGTAAAGTATTATAACATGAAACTTAAAATTTTAAAAAGAATTAAAAAAATTCACAAGAGATTGAGCCTTCAAAACTTGGTCTGTTTATTGAAAAAAAAATCATATGTAACAAACATATTGGTAGGGGTGATCATCCTAACCCGAAAAATCCGCTGAATCGATTTGATCCAACTCGAAAATAGGTCGACTCGGGTAAATGTGACCCAAGAGACAGAGTCCATTTCAGGGGTAATTTTATAAATTTGATTAATAAGGTTTCATTAGAAGTAAATACTTATTAGGTTTATTGGCAGCCTCTTATCTCTTCTCTTTTAATTCCTTGTCTTTCCTTCCTCTTCCGCCTCAATCATCTCTTCCCTTCCTCTTTCTACACATCCTCATTTCTCACACTCGCTTATGTTGAAATGTATTTTGCGATTTAATTATTGTTGTTATTGACCTGTTACTACTTGTTAGTTTGTTGCTATTATGATGTAATATTGGGATATATTTTGTAACTTAGATTTAATTATTATTGATTTAATTGTGAAATTAACTTGTTTTACTATCATTATTTAAATTTTTATATTTTGTTACTAGTTAGGGTCGAGTACCCGATCAACTCGACCATCTTTTAAGGGTACCCAATAGATGTCAGGTAACCACTTTGTATGAATATATAGAGGGTTGAAATTTTCTTCATCCGATCAATATAAGTAATATATTTTTTTTATCTCATAGACCGAATCCCTGATCTATGAACATCCCTACATATTGGGACGGAGATAGCAAGAGAATAGAGTTAAATTAACCCTCTACAATTATTAAGGACAATTTTTCCGGCCCGAACCGTGGACAATGTTCAATATGTAAGGCGCCCGAAACATGTTCAAAAACACAAAAGTAGTTGGCGGGCTAAAACCTCCCGCCCTCACCGGCTAATCCTCCCAGATCTTCCCCATCCTCCCTCAGTTTTCTGCCCCATTTCACTTTCACACCTTCTACTTCACTTAGGACTCAAATCCAGCATCCCTTATTCACACATTGGGCACGGAAGTCGGCGTAGACTCATCAAACTTTCACTACAAAGGTCAGTATCCAATTCCAGCACTCGGGTTGTTTTTCATTTTTATTTTGTTCGTTACGGTTAATTTTCATGTCATATTATCAAATCCCAGATACCCTTTTCATTTACATTCATAAAATTTAAAATAATTTTTATGTTCATATATATATAATTTTTATGTTCATATATATATATATTCTTCAGATCTGTTGTTTGTTTATTTCAGGGATTATGTGAAATGGGGTTTTGATTTAGGAAAACAAAGGGGCTATATAGTTGTTTTCTATGTTTGTTGAATTTGATAATGGGAGAGAATAGTTCTTCTGAAGGGATATCCAAATAACCGGGTAGTTTTAGGTGACGTTACAAATCAGCTTGGTAAAAGAGGGATTTCATCAATTTCTGGAGATGGGATTTGTGACAATGTTGATAGGAGAGAAAGGGCGAGGGATAAGGGTAAACGGGCTTGTATATCGCCTCGACCATGTAGTCGGATTAGTTCTTTGAATGGAAATGTTATAATGGGTATTTCTAAGATACCAAATGAAATTAAGGACCCTAAGTTGTTGAAAAATGTAGTAGATAGTTCGACCGTCCAGGCTACCATGCAAGCTAGTGATGATATCAGATGTAGTCTTGAAGATGGTGTTTCGAGGCCTAATTGTGTATCTGATACTGATTGTGCTGAGGTTGAAGTGATATGTGATAGTGAGGAAGGTCAAGTAGGTTCTGGAGGCTCTCAAGATGATGCTACTGATGCACATGTTTCAGAGAATGATGGTGATGATCATGGTGTTGATAACTTTGTTTTGAGTCAGACTGGATCTGTACCTGATTGTACGAGATTGCCAGAGTCTCAGGAATCTAGAAACTTTGAATTAGAGAGGTGCAGTGGACTCAAGGCTGATGGATGCTTGAATTCGGTGACAGATACTGAATTTATCAAAAGTTGTTCATGTTCGTTTTGCACAAAAGGTACTTCTAAAGTTTCTAGAGACTTCCCCATATAGTCATGAAACATTTGATTGTGATTTTCTTGAACAACTTTTAATTTCTATGCACATGCATTGATAAGCATTTGATTTGTTTTTTCTGTGACCAATCAGCTGCTTACATATTGTTGGACCTCCATTACCAGGATATGAAGGGTCAAATAGCAGGTGTGTGAGTTTAAAAAAATGTCTCCTGTCACCAGTGATTAATGACTAACAGTTGCCTTTTTATGTTTTTTTTTCCCCCCCAAAATGTGATGTTATATTATCAAAGCATTAAAGAAAAGTCAAAAAGATGCAAGCATTTTGGTTGAAAGAAGTTGTAGGAACAAGGGGACTGATAAACATTTTAGATGGCACACGAAGCTCAAGCAAGCAGCCAAATTTAGAACATGATTTGATGACTCAGTGGAGGTCCCTATTTCTACACATGGAAGACATATTTGCTCACGAGAGCAAGGGACTTGTAAGTATTACTCTTCTTTACCACATTTTTTTTCTCTAATGCTTATGCCTGATTATGCTCAAGTGTGAGGTTATTTGCTTCAAGCTCGTAGTCCGCACAAATTGGATGATTTTTTGAGCGCCCCAATGTGGTTCTGTTCAGGGCACTACCATCATGTTTAAGTATCTTTCTTGCTTTTCCGCTATGGGATTTGCATGATGGAAATGTTATCTGATAGTACTGATTAGCTGAAAATATTTAGTACTGGAACTGATTTGACTTATTACTATAAGTTGCTGATTTTTCATCTGAAGATTGAATTACATTGGCTGGTGGCTGTCATTCAACTAATGCACTTGTTCATGACAAGCTGAAGTTGGACAAACTTCATCATCATGAGATGTTGTGGAGCAAAGTAAACATAACTAGTTTCTATTTGTTGTTTAGGTTTTCAAACACCTGGGTACTAAGACAAACTAAATCCAGTTTGTCACCAAGTGATTCATCGACGATATTCTGCCAACCAAAATTATGACTTTCACTATACCAGTGACTGTACAAAGAGCATATTGTATGAATCAACTGAATGGAGAATGGGGCTTCATGTATCAATTTGGGTAGTGATATGGAAGCAATGATCTACCTGGCTTTACAACATTTATACAATTGAAAGTAGAGACACGGGATGGGGTTGAAAAGAACTGAAGAAGGAACCTTTTAGGATAAAATGCCAAGAGACAAAAGAATTTAATGTAGCTATTAACCAGAGCTCATACAGGCTAATTATGCTTGGTAACCTTTTAACCAGCTTTCCATCACCAAGTTATATTTCTTAATTTTAACTTTGCAATTAAGAAACATGAACTAAGTACATAAAAGTAGAATAAATAATGACTGCTGTAAAGTAAATAGAAAAAATTAGGAGCCTATTTTGCAACTAGAGAATTGCAAAAGCCAGCTAGATATGATGCATTGTCCTTTTCTTTATACTGATTCAATAGTGAGCTGAAGTAAAACAGATATAGTATTAGTTGGAGTTTTGCATTCTGCTGGAATTGTTCTCGTTTGACATATAATAGGCATATGCAACGGTTAATGTTGCATTCGGCTGAGTTTTATTCTCATTGCAGGGAGGAAGAGAGAGAGAGAGAGAGAGAGAGCACAATAAAGACATACAGCTATATTGTCTGAAGGTTGCTAGGTCTTTGTTGAAGTCTATTTGTACGTAAATGTGCAACTGAATAAGTATAATGACACTATAACGCCATTTGGTTGAAAGTTTTTCCCCTTTTTTTGTTGAAACTTGTTACTCATATGCTTTTTCTTTTCTGAATTATCCCCTCTTTAATCATCTTTTAATATTTGTAGCCATTAAAATTTTATCCTTCCAAGTATCTTGTTCTGGTCACATAATTTATGTGTCAACTTGTATGAAGTGCAAGTTGATTATTGCTAGTTGGGATATTGTATACCATTCTTTCTTAAAGAAACATATCAGAGTTATAATGGAAGAAAGCATCAAAAAGCTCTACTTTTCTAGACTAATTAATGTGGTTCGTACTGTGCTTCTGCTTCGAGTTGCAGAAAACTATGTTAGTAATCATATTTGAGTAAAATTTAAAAGCCAATTGGTTATACTGCTTTTCTTTCAAATCAACTTGGGTATATACTATGAAAATCTTCAAGAACTCTGGTCGTGTAAAACCATGAATATAGATATGGCAAGGGAATAATTTTTCTTTTTTAAAAAATTATGAACTAGTAAATAAAAGAACAAGCAATCATGCTCTTATTTTCTTTTTTTTAGTACTTTCCACACATAATAGTTTATATACTGAGTCTTAACTTCGTGAGCAATTCTGTTACGTATTTATCTTTAAATGAACTTTTTTTCCCCTTTGGTATACTTTACTGTAGTTCTACTCCCGCTGGTCAAGTATGACTAGTACTAAAAATATATAATTGCCATAGTTTTGCAAGACCTCGAGCTTTATTGTAATGTTAGGCAGATGGCACTGCCATTGGCGTCTTTTATGGTTGTAGTTATCCATCTAGGACTTAACCAGGATCCAACAAACTTCCATAAAAGTAGGGACATCCATGATTGTGGGATCAAAACCACAATTTTAAGCAATGGCTCATAGAGTATTTGACTCCTCAACCTCCTAAAAATATTTAAGTGCATTGCCATCATTACCAACCAGTTTTTTTTTTTTGGTTTGTGAATATCATGACCACTTTCTTTTTCTTTCATTTTTCATCTCCCTTGTAAAGTTTTATTGTTATAGCTTCATCATATTTGCTATATACAAATTTTACACACATAAGCAAAAGGCTTAGGATTTATTATGTGCAAAACCATTTTACCATCTTCCAAGTCCCTTGAAGAAAAGAAGTATTCTTTGAATGCTGAAAAAGATCACAGCTTTCATTAATTTTCCTAGAGACAAAAATACTTGGTGTTAAAACTATTTCATTACTTTCATTGCTTTTCTTTGTCTGCTTGCAAAATAATTTTGACCTCTAAACCTCAAAATTATTCTCCGCCAAATGAATGAAAATAAGGAAATGCCCTGGTAAATACCTTTTGTTTGTGTTAGTAAGACTAGTAAAGAATTTTTTCGAAAATATATACAATCATATGATTTGAGCATTAAAGCTTAACATGTTTTACAAAGACTGCATTTTGGCTAACAAGTATGTATATTTGGTTGTATGGCTCTTTTTTGCTCTGTATTGCGATATGCAAGAGCTAACCTTGGTGTGACTGTAAGATTGTTTCATTGTGACCTAGGTCATCGGGTCAATGCGCGGTAATAGTTTCTGTTAGGGTAAAAGAAAGGTAAAAGTTATGCCAACTTTGGTCCTTATAGATGCCATTGTCTAGGGATTTTTCCCTTTCAGAGAATACTTAGATGCAGTTAATGTCATCTAGTGTACATTACTTTAGTAAACTGTAGTTACCTACTCACAAAATCTGTAATGGTGGTGAGATTGCACATATTTGTAAACTTATGCACATACTGATTATTGCCTATGGTTAGGCAGTTGGTCTGGAAGATGGTTTGCTCTTCCATTCAATGTATCTGTGGAGTGGCTTGGTTTCACGGTACACAGGCCACTGCCCGAAGTTTATTTTTCTAATTTTTTTTTAATAATCATTAAGATTCTTAGTATTAAAACTTATATTTGTCTTTGTGGTCTGCTTGCAAAATAATTTTTACCTTTAAACCTCAAAATTATTCTCTGCCAAATAAATGAAATTTAGGAAACATCCTGGTAGTTCCTTTTGTTAGTGTTGATTTAGTATATACTAGAAAGGACGTTTTTCAAAACTATATAATGCTCAATACAATTGAATGGTTTGAGCATCAAAACCTGCATTTTGCTAGCAACCATGTTTATTTGGTTGTATGGCTCGTTCTCGACTTTCTGTATTGCGGATTTCCAAGATCAAAACCTTGGCGTGACTGTAAGATTGTCTCATTGTATCCTAGGAGGTCATTGGCACAATGGGTGGAAATAGCTTCTGTTAGGGTATAAGAAAGTTAAAAGTTATGCGAGCTTGAATCTTCATAGATTCTACTTTTTATGGATTTTTCCTTTTCAGAGTTTACTTATAGGGTTTTCAGTTAACTCATCATCTATTGCACATTAATTTGAGAAATTGTTGTTACTTTACAAATCTAAAATTGGTTGTCAGCTTGCACATATTTCTACACATGCAGCATACCTAATGTTGGCTATGGTTAGGCAGTTGGTCTGCCTGACAGTTCGCTCTTCCATTCAATATATCTATGCAATCGTTTGCAGTTTCACGTTACACGGGCTATTGCCAGAAGTAGGTTTTCTCGTTTAATTTTACGATCATTAAGATTCTGAGAAGGGATTTGCACATTTATTTTATTGCAGGAAGCTAGTTTGCTGCTTTTCACTAAAAGATTTGAGAGACAAATGCAAGACAGAACTGGAGGTTATAAATGGCACAACTCCGGAGAACCACTAGTATGATTTCCAGACTCCTTGTGCTTGTAAGGCTGTTCTGTGTTTATGTTTAGCAATAATATGTCCACAACGCAATTGTAGGCCATCAACATCTCTTTGTTTTCAGTTGCTCTGTTGTACCTCAAATATATAATACATGTACCGTTTGCTTCTCTGACCGTAACAGATGCCCAACCATCTACACTAAAATGTCTCCATGAGAGCTTTCCATTTCACTTTTGGGTGGAACAATTTACCTTTTTACGTAGTCCACCTACATTAAGTTGAATTCCTACTGTAATAAAGTTTGATGATTGTATCATTACAGATTGATCAAGGATTTGTATAACAAATTTGAAGATTTAGTACCTAGCAAAATCATCATGATGTCACTGATGCCTTGTAAGATTGTTCAGAAAAGATCACTTTAATATATAAATGCTGCTAGAGTGTTGTGTGAGAAAATTTTTATATATATCAAGTATATTATGAGATCGTACACTTTATAATTCATACAGTTTTACATTCTTTTAAAAATTAATAAGTTAACGAATGTGAAATAATATAAATTATAAGATATACTATTTTACTGTACAGTTTAATTCATACAAAAAAAAAAAAAAAAAAAATTCTGTTCATTTTACAGCAAGTTGGCAAAAAAGTCTATATATTAGAGGCCAAATTCAGGGCCATGTGTCCGTTCCTAATTAGAAGTACAACTAACTGCTTGAAATGTTGCTTTCCGAGTTTTGACCTATCTATACGTCACGCTCTAATGCCTTTATTAGTTAAACCTGTGGGTCATGTCAAAGAAACTATGCTGCTTGAACAATTTGGTCATCTTTCTATAATCTAACCTTTTAATCTAATTCCAAATCTGAACTGAACTTCTGGCCTACTAACTCGTCGAAGTATTTCTTGTTTGTTGATCAGGTTGTTTATGTTTTATATTTGGCTCTAGTTGAAATGATTTTGAGTACATTACAACTACAGTTTAACATCTCATTAATTAATTTTTTTATTTTTTTTTGGGGGGGGTTGGGTTTGTTGGTGTTGTTTGTAAAAGTTAACTTCTAGTCTTAATTATCCTTCAATCTTACCACGAAGAACAGGATAGCTCACCTTCTAAAAATCTAAAACAAGTTAAAAATACCTTGAACAAAAAAAAAAAAGGTTAAGTAGAGGTATAATAATTGCTTTACATTTAACAAAGAGGCACTTGGTTCATGTGATGGTCAGCATAGCTTGCTCTCTAAAAATCTAAGACAAATTTAAAATACCTCAAAAAAAAAAAAAAAAAAAAGGATTAAGTAGAGGTATAATAATTGCTTTACATTTAACGAAAGAGGTACTTAGTTCATTTGGTTCCTTTGTAAAAGTTAACATCTGGTCTTAATTATCCTTTAATCTTACCGCGAAGAACAGCATAGCTCGCCTTCTAAAAATCTAAAACAAATTTAAAAAATTACCTCAAAAAAAAAAAAAAAAAAAAGGGGGATTATGTAGAGGTATAATAAATGCTTTCACTTTAACGAAGAGGCATTTGGTTCCTTTGGTTCATGTGATGGTTTGGGATTGGATAATTAATCTCATATCACTCATATTTGATTGAATTTTAAATATGAAATTATTACCCTATTTAACTAATTAATGCCCTTCCCTGGACTATATGAGATATTATATATCACATGGGGTCTTTGGTATTAATAACCTCACCAAATTGGATAAAGTATAAAATGCTTAAATTACTTTTTAAATCAATATTTTCTTATAATAGCTATTTTTTTACTTCAAAAAATATATCATTATATTATTTTTTTTATTTTTAGGTGAAAAATACATATTTTATTACATGATGCACATCAGTTCTTTTATTTTATTTTTTATTTAAAAAAGTAGCATGTCTTATTTTTATTTTATTTAAATGTTTTTTCATAACACATATTTTCAAGTGCAGTAGAATATTATTAACTCAATACAAAAAAACTTAGTTGTATCAAAACTTTATATTCTTTCTAATTTGTAAATGTAAGTACTAGTAATTTTTTAAAATTAGTTCAATATAATACTACTATTATAAATTTTATCACTCCTTGCTAATTTATGTATATATTTTAACAGTTTTATTACTTTTTTTTTTTTTAACATGACATTATTGATCTAAAAACTATTTTATGTATAAAATTTTAAAGTGAGAGTAGTGGTAATAATAAGAGAATGTTTAAGTAATTGCAATTATACTATATCTATTATTTTTAATAAAATATAAAATGATATTATAATTAAAATATCTCGTCAATATTTTAAAGAAATCAAACACAAGTATAATTTAAGAATGACACATTTTAAGAAGACACGACACAAAACTATCATTTAGAAATAAGTTATCCGAGGATAATTAATAAACAAAACTGACGCACTAATCACACATATAAAATGATTCAGATAACAAGACAATACTAGCATTCTTTGGTTGACTTTGTACATCTAGGCAATGGATAAGCCCAATTGATCAGAAGTGCAAGAACATGATTAACCTAAAAATGATTAATTATAGGTACATCATTATCGTGCATTACACCTTTGCCTTTAAAAACTTAATAATTTTTTAACTTCTCGTCTCATATGTGCATAACGACGTACCTTAAGATAATTGGTTTGCTGCATACATTATTTAGCACTTGCTATGATGACCATTGCTTGACATGGAGAGATTATCAGATTAGTAGGCATATTATATGGCATTGACAATTGTTAAAGTCAACTATGGCATCTTTTCCAAATGAAAAATAGTTTTGGATCTGAATGGTCATCCCAAGTGATTATTTAAGATTAAATGAGCAACTGAACTAAATAGAATACCAAAAAAGTCTAAATGGTTTGGTCACCTGAATGAATCAGACTCCCACCAGGCTTAATGGATTGCCAATATTCTACTCAAGTTTCAAGTGTTGACCTTTCAATCCTAGGCCAGATTGGTCTCAATTCATTGGTGGTGAGGCACCCCCAACATTTTGCCACTAAGTATGTTGGAGAAATGTGGCTGGGAAAGGTCAAAGGACGAGATAAATATGTAGATTGTGGACCTCCTCACTCCATGGTCCATCCACTTCATGTGAAGGAAAAAGAAGGGGATGGATGAGAGATAGGCCTTTTAAGAAATTAATGATTTGTATTTCCTTAGTGGAATGTGAGTTGTTCAATTTTATCATACTACTTAAGCATTTTTTGTAGTAGGATTAATTTGCATCTCTGTCTTGATTAGAACGGTCAATGAAACCATGCTATTCAATACTTGATTTGTTAAAATTTCGTTCGAACTTGATTTGTTTATAAGTAAATCAAATTTGAACAAAATTTAGTATTTATTAAAATTTTTTGTTCTACTTGAAGTCAACTGGATAAATTTAAAAGTTTAATTATAAAACTTTAACCTTCTTGAATTCGATTTGAAAAAAATTAGTTTGATTTCAATTTAAAAGATAAACAAAGTCAAATTTAAACACATTTACAATATCATTAAAGTAATCAAATAGGCATTAGCATTGAATGTTGGAATTGTTTAGACTCATTTACATTCCATTGCCTTGATATTCAATTAGATTTGTACCTTAGAACTAAATTACTGAAAATTGCAATTTAGCCCTTTACTTATACACATGCATGTAATAAGTAGACATATTTATAATTTGTTTAAACCATGGTTTTCATTTCAAAGTTTTAAGGATCAGTATTTCCTTACCAATTTTTCCTTCATTTAAGTGTTTTTTTAAAAAAAAAAAAAAAACTTCATTTAAATGCTGTGTTACTACTTATTACTATGTCTTAGTTGACTTCAAGGAGGCATAACTAAAAAATAATGATAATAAAAGTTGAAGGAGGGAATAATCGGTATATTTCTGTTGTTTCAAATTTTCTTACGCCAGTCTTTATTTTGAGTAGAAATTGTTTTCAACTAAGCCAAGAAACTGCTTTCTGAAATTTGGTTTATTTAAGCAAGCAGCTTTAGGAGTTTGGTCAATTGAATACTTGGCAACCTGTCTTTTTAAGTCGCATGCAAATAAAAAAGTCAACGGACCTTGAAAGGAGGAAGATTTGATTAACAAAGTTCAGGCTTTTAACCTATTTAGCGAAGAAAACCATTTAAAAAGTCAAGAATTTATAACCACTCGTAATAAAATCTTATCAAATCATAATTTTCTTACTTTCATATCTTCGGCCAAATTTCTTTATTTTTTTTCGAATACATATCAATAATTTTTATTTGTTATTTTGTATAAATACATTCATTTAGAACTCATTCTTCCTTAGATTTTTATTCTTCCACAAATGAAAGAATCTTCTTTTTCGCCAAAATTACAGATTCAAGGTTCAAGGAGCCAAAACGAAAATGTTTGGGTAATTGACAAATTATTAATTGTTATAAATCTACAGATTTACTTATCGTTTTTGTTTACATAGGTAAAATTTTGAAATAGACATACGTCTGAAAATTTGTATCATCCATTAAATGCTTTTGCTTTTTTGGTATGTACATTTACAAACATAAATGTTATGAGCTATATATCTACCAGAATATTGTTTTATTGGAGTTTCGCTCTATGATATAGTTCTCGAAATCTTTGTTACTTAGTGAAAAATAAAGGAGAGTACTATTATGGACCATGTAGTATGGACACTACACACACAACAAAAAAAACCTTCACTGATTGGGTACCCATTTAAAAACTCATTATAAATTTTTTTTCTTTTGTTTTTTGTGAAACCTCATTATAAAATTAACATGGTCAAAGCATCTGATATCAAGTAACTTACTATCATCATCTCGTATCTCAAAATGTACTCCTCGTACCATGTTATATGTCACTTTTTTTATTTTAATTGGTGAAAAATTACACAATATTCTTTAAAAATAAAAAAATTTTAAAAAATATTGTATCTAGTGTATCTTTCATGCAAGTTTAAAAAATATAGTTGCTCTCACAAGTTATTTCAAAACTTAAAACTCCAAAGTAAACAAAATATATATATATATATATATATATATATTAATTAAAGAACAATTATAGAAAAAGTATCATACTAGTAGGTCAAATATTAATTTTTCTTAACTTGTGTATAAATTTGACCATATCAAATAAAATCAAAATATATATATATATATATATATATATATATATATATATATATATATATATATATATATATACACATAACACTTTTAGCGAGGGAGAGTTGACTATTATTTAAGTAACACACCACACCTTTCCATAACATTTATCTGGTGAAGGTCATTAGGCTTTTTCTATTCTATGATCATCCACAACATTCATTTGGTGAAGGTCATTAGGCTTTTTCTGTCATACTATATAGGTCAAATATATATATATATATATATATATATATATATATATATATATATATATATTATGTATAAGTTTGATCATATAAAATTAAAGTTCTGCGAATCCTGAACTAACAAATTTAATGCAGTTCATGTTGAACTTCCCCACGGATACAACTATTCCCAATCACCGTCACATGACCTGATGACCACCTTATATGACATGCTATGGTAACATGGTGTAATGTGCAAACGATATTCAAATTAAGGAGGTATTTGGTTTATAATCGGAAATCATAATTGGAATATAAATCATAAATTTTATTATTGGTATGAATTTATATTATTTTTTTTTACTTGTTTGGTTTGAAATAGGAATGTGTTTCATTATGTTGATGAGTTATTCAATTTGAAATCCATGTCACAAGTAGATAATGAAAATATGCATTTTCTAACACTTTCATTCCCATATAATGATTCCCACATTATTTAACCAAACAACATTTTTAAGTATCATTAATTTTAATTCCCATTTTTTCTATCATACCCATAAACCAAACACCTCTTAATTCGGCCTTTTATCAGATAACACCACAGGAATCAATCTAGATTGATGAAAAGTTGTCCTTGTTTCCAACTATATATAAAAGTAGGGAAAATATTAATATAAACACCGTACCTTAAATTTTATTTATAGATTTTGTGATTAAAATTAAATTATATAAAATTTTAATTATATCAATTATTATCATAAATTTTATAATATTTAATTTATATTACAGAATTTATAAATAAAAAAAACATCTAGATCTATTTAAACATTTCCCAAAAAATAGAAGTGGTTGCTCCACATGAAGTGTCCGAAACCACTCTCATCCGGCCTTGATGGTATTTAAATTCGTGAACGCATGACAAATCCGGCATGATTAATTTAATGATGTTATCAGGGATTTGCCTTAAAGTTGTCTTATATATGCTACATTAATTAACCCGGTAATTTTAAAAATAAAAAGAAATAATAATAATATCAGTATTTGATAATATTTCATATATTACGAATTTTATTTCAATTTGAATTACTTGCTATTGTTCGATAAAAAAATTTGTTATGTTGTATATTCAATGAGATGACTCAATTCTTATTAATTCAGATTTTTCTATTCGTTTTGAAATATATAATTTACACTCTCTGCTTAAACATAAACCTTATAATCTAAAAATCTAAAAAATTTTAAGTACAAATTCTTTGCAAATTATTTGCCAACTTTTGTAATTAATTTTCAGCAAAATTTTTACCCAACTTAAGTAACTCAAAAATAGTAAGATTTAAGGAAAAATTAGCTAACTTATAAAAGTCAAAGTTTGGAAACTTTTGAAAGTTAAAATATGTATAATTAGGAAATTTAGCAGAGTTAAACATTATTCACTTGGTCGATATTTTGGGAGCCTTGAAGAGAGAGTTTGTGTGCGCATTAGGAGTTCATTATATATTGAATACAGTATAACTTTACAACATAAGTTTTTCGATAATTTCATTTTCTTCATTTTTGTTTTTCGTATATAGAATATCTTGTTTGAGGTTGTGTTTTTCGTTAATTATTATTATTCAACTAATTAATTTGGATAAATTTAGTTTTTTTTATTGGGATTTAATTCAAAGTATAAAGATCCATTTATGTATTTGTTCTATAATTATTATGAGTGGGAATTTGTTAAATTGTGAATTTTCGAAAAAAAAAAAATCAGGCCGAGACAATAGGTGGTGTTGAGGTGGTGGCGTGTTGCTACCTGGAGAAATAAGGAAGAAGACATTAGGAAGAAGAAAGAGAAACAAAAAAGACAAAGAAGTAAGAGAGAGAAGATAAGTTGACTCGGAAAAAGAAGAAAAAAAATAAAAAGGAGAGAGAGAAGTGAGTTAACGGGCAGGAGGTCCAAAAGTTTAAAAAGCTTGGATTAATTACAGTAAAAGTCCCTCAGGCTCCAGACATGTATTAGTTTCGGATAAATGGCATGGTAAGTCTCTTAAGTTTATGAGATTTGATTTTTGGACTGAAAACATAATACTTAATGTATAAGTAATTAAAAGGTATTAAAAAACTATTTTTGTAATAATTTATTGAATATTTTTGTAGTCTTAGTAATAATCTTTTAACTATTATGCTTTTCTATAATTCAGAAAAATATATATTTTAATATGAATATGATTAAATATTTTCATACCCTGAATAATATTACCAATTGCATGATAGTTTATATACGAATGAGTTTATTTTGAAATTGACTCTAGTAATATTTGATAATTTGTTTAGAAAAAATAGTCAGTTCTTTGCTATGATTTTTGTACTACTTCGTGGTAAGTGGTTACTACCTCTTTGTATTTTTTGAAAAATATTTTGTCTAAAATGTTATTTTGGCAACATGTTATTTTAATTATTGAACTTGGACCTTACATAGATATTTAAAATGTTTTGACAATATGAACTTATATGTAAGTGGCATTATTTTTGAACTTTATATGATTATTTCGTATGTGTATATGATTCGAAGTATTTGCTCGGTAATTAATAATAGTCTAAACTTCTTAAAATAATCATGAATCATCAGTAGGAACTATAATTATGACTTTCTATCCAAGTGACCTAAGACCTGGTATTCTATTTTGGTGACCTAAGACCCAATATTCCGTTTTTGAGTTAAGGTAATTTTGGTCGGACTCCTTGACGGTGTAATCATTTCTAGAAGGTCCTTTTAACACTAGGCTAAGTACTCAGTAAATCACTGATATTGTGTTTGTTTTATCAGCCTACAATAAACCATAATATGAACTTTGACTCCAATTATGAATCTGACTCTGACTATCTGATTTTGAATGTCCGAACTCTAATTTTAAATTCTGATTTTGTTATTTTTATTCAAACTTTTCTTTTGAACTTTTGATTCTGATTTATGATTCCAATTTTGATTTTGAACTTCTGATCTATGTGAAAGCTATTTTGTAAATCTTTGATTTAATGCTACTTTTTCTAAATATATATAAGTATGATTTTCGAAAACACCTGGAAAAGAAACTTTCGCCGTTATGGGAAATAAGATTTTTACTTTGATTTATGACATAATTTTTTTGAAATATTTACGTAAGACTATGTGATGAAACTTTGTAATATATATATGTGTGTGTGTGTAACTTGTCTGATCCAGCAAAGGCGGTGTTATTGCTTGTTGAACGCTTTGTTCTCACACCCCATTATAATATTGTTACTGAATTAGAGATTGTACGAGGACGATCATGTGTATAAGATATTGGTGCATACTGATGGTTAGACTTCTAACTTCCAAGGAAAGTTAATATTGTTAGCCAAACAAGATAAGAGAAATATTAGAATATTTTGGATTTCATTTTGTGTTGCCTTGGGATCATTGTATAATTTAGTTTATATCTGTTTAGCCGCATATTCAAAACATTAATTGTTATGGATTGTTTAATAATTTAATGAACTTATTTTGAATTCTATTTTGTTTTTGGTACCTTGTACCTTTGAAGGGTAAATCTTATCGAGTATGGTAGTTGTCACATGTCATCGTATGCGGGCACCGAGCGTGACTGTTTAAATGATATCAAAGCTAAGATTTAGCATCTATGAGGCAACCATTAAGGATTAGAATGTAGAGATTTAAGTAACTTTGATCAATTTGAATATTTTTTGATTGAGACTAATTAGGCAAGTGATTCAAAGTACGTGTATCAGATTTAGTTATATAAAAGTAAGGACACGAAGGTATCACCGACAAGAGAAAATTAGGAATATTGGAATTAAATGACCAAAAAAAAAAAAAAAAAAGGTAGACGACCTTCGAGGAATAGATGTGTATTGTTAGAACCCTATTTTAGGATTGATTTTTTTGGTCAAATATCTAAGATGGGGGATTCTGAAGTGTCCAATATGAAGAAAATGAAGACTCAAGATTAAGATGTACATGTTAATGAAATATCATGATGATATCCTTTCTGAGGATAAAGGAAATTATGAGGATGATATTTTAAGGAACTTTTGAAGAATGATCAAGAGTAAAGAGATTAAGAAGATGATAATATTAGTTGATATTTGAATTTTTAGTAGCTATTTGTGATGGTAATTTGGTTTGATTTTTGAATAACTTAGTGTTTTGATATTTCTACAGATATGTTTTAGTAAACATTATGTGTTGTTTTGATGAAAGTATGATTTATTTCTTTACAACTTGTTTTATAATACTTTCAAAAGGATTTTCCTATACTTGTGTCATATTTTGTAAAATTGAAAATCCCCCTTCCTCTCTAAAAAAGAAGAATGATTTAAATTTGTCACAACTCAGTTTGTTTTAAAAAATAAAAAAATATATAATCTGTACTTGTGTTTCATTTTGTAGACTGTAATTTTTTTAAAAAAAATTGAGACTTGAAGTAAGAGATACTGCCAATTACAGGTTCCACTAGCTTGAAAATTTGAGGCAAATACCTAACATGATAGTTATGGAATACTCTTATATATTGTGGTATCGAGAAGATTTGTTCCTACTAATATGGCCGATAATGTACTAAGGACATGAAATTATTAAGGATTACATAATGGGATCCAATTTAAGTTGGTAAATATAGGACTTGGGAGATATTGATATATGCTCGCAATTCAAAATTTGGGAATATTTTGGAATATTTTTTTTGTACGACTTGAGTGGTTCGGTGACTCTTATTTGTAGCCCCTGTAGTATACTGAATTTTGATACAAGCTTACTTGAAATTTAGTGATTGTCATTGTGAAACTATGTAGAAAAGAATCTAAAGTTAAATTGGTCCAAATTAATATAAGTGATTTCGAGACTATCTTTAGGAATGAACTGGTTAGCTAAATATGGTGTTAAGGTGGACTATAGAAATAAGTGTAATCTTTTCTAGATGGGTAGAATTGACTTTTCAAGGTAATACGGGTAAAAGAAAGACACTAATAAGCTAGTAAATGTCTTATGTTTTATATATAATTTGTCGCATTTTTATGTATTATAAGCAAGATTTGAGTTAATAATGAGATTAATTGATTTATTCTTATTTTTTGTATGGTTGGAGTGAAAAATGGTTGAAAAGGATGAAAAAGATGAAGAAGAATTGCAAAGCTGGGGCGTGCACGAGTATGGAGCAAATCTGAATATTGTTTTGTAATTTTAGCATAACTTTCTTGTCCAAACTCCGATTGAATTGATTCAAAATGCATTGAAAAGATAAGAGAAAGAATACAATTTCTTTCATATTTTGATTTTTTCCAAATTCTATTAGTATCGAGGACAAAATCGAAATTGAAATTGAATCACAGGTTCTAAAAGTTGCATACATGCGTGACCCTAAAGTTGTGAACATGTGCAACTTCCAGTAAGCCCGTCCTAAGGAGGAGCTACGTGAACAAATGCGCGAGACTCAGGCGTGCACATGCACGTGTAGTAGTGAGGATTTATGAAAATTTTTATTTTAGGCAAATTTTTCCGTCCGAATGGACTCTTTTTCAAGCATTTTCACATTCTTATCAATAGATAGGGATTTTAGCCCTAGTATTCCCTATAAATACCCATTGCTAGGTGAATAGAAAGAAGAGATGTGGAGCACACACGATCGTGAGTTTTGCTTAGCAGCTTTGTATTCTTTCATGGCCATTTGTGCCTAAACCTTTCTTCTTAGTGTAAGAAGCTGAAGTTGTGGGAACTTTGATGTTGTGAGACTTTGTTTCTATCTTAATTCAATTCATTCTTGGCAAGTATTGATTATTTTTCTGCACTATTATTTTTTATGATTGTTTTCTTTTAATTGCTATATGTGCACTATAATTAATTATCTGAATCAATCTATAACTAGATTAATATTAGCTGCTTTGTCCAATTTAATTTGTAAAGCGATTAGATTTAATAATTGCTGGCTTATGGCTATTTGAATCTAGGAAAAATAGCCAACTAATTAGCATAACTTCTTGGGCTTATATTATTTTAACCTAATTTTCTTCCTAGTTCTTAATGTTCTATTAATTAATATTTTTACCGCTTGTATGGATATAATTGATAGCTAGGTTAATTGAATGGTTTGTTGAAGATTAACTAAAATTAAGGGAAGAAATAAGAATAAGTTTTGAACTGGATGATAAACTAATTTTTCAATTAGTATTTAGTGAATGATTGATGTATGCTTTTGTGTCGATGATCAACTAATTCGATTTTTATGGTAGATGTGACCGAAAGCAAGACCTTTCTTTCATTGAATTTGCCTATAGTTTTAATTCTTGCAACAATTTTTAGTATTAAAAATTATTCAAAACCCCTCTCTTTACTTAAGCACGAATTATAGACTCTATTCCCTATGGGATGACTCGGACTCTCCACTGCTATATTAGTATTGAGAATTTGATCAATTTTGGGTGCCTGCGACAGCACGACCAATATTTTGGCACCGTTGCCGAGGAACGATTTGATTCATTTTCGTGCTATTAATTTATTTTTATGTTTATTTTCTTGTTTCATTATTTCTTCCACTAATTGTGTATGCCTGTGAAATGATTTGTTAGACAAGTTAAATTCTAATTTGATCCGCAAATACAGAGAACGCTATGCAGATTAGGGAAAGAATTGAGAGATAGACAACCAAGGAATAATCAACTTTTTGACTTCTTTTTTGTTGAGAATCAAAAGATAAAGGGGTTAACTATAATGACACAAAGAACTCTTAGGGAATTGACGGCCCCAAACTTAAATCAAGAACCTCATTGCATTATTCAAGATACCCCAATTCAGATGCAAATGTTACTTTTGAGTTAAAATCTTGACTAATCCATCTTTCACTTTCATTTCATGGAATGCCAGGTGAGGATCCGAATAAGCACTTGAAGGAGTTCCATGTGGTATGCACGAGTATGAAACCCATAGGGTCAGAAAAGCACATCAAGTATAAGGTGTTCCCATTCTCACTCAAAGATGAAGCGAAGGGCTAGTGGTTCAATTTACCTTCAAGGAGTATTATAACATGGGAGCAGATGAATAGGTTGTTTTTGGCCAAATATTTCCCAACCTCCTAAACTGTGCATATAAGGAAAAAAATTTGTGGAATAAGGTAGTTCAATTATGAGTCCTTATATGAGTATTGGGAACGTTTCAAGAAACTCTGTGCAAGTTGTCCTCGCCATCAAATTAGTAATTCTTTACTAATTCAATATTTTTAGAAAGGACTATTAGTTAATGAGAGAAATATGATCGACCTTGCAAGTGGAGGAGTGTTGGATAATTTGAGGATGACCATCGAAACTGCCCGTGAACTAATATCAAATGTGGCAGCACGTTCTCAGAAGTTTGAACCGAGACGTGAACAACCTCCCAAACGTGTTAATAAGGTAAGTGTTTCTTCTTTAGAACAACAAATGGCTAGTTTAACTTTTTTTTTTATCCATCAATTGGTTTCAGGAACTATGTAGCCGGTGCAAACTTGCGAGATTTGTTCAAATAAGAGACATCCGACAGATATGTGTCCAACCTTGCAGGATGAGTCCCAAGAATAAGTCAATGGAATTGGAGGATTTCCAGGGCAATCTCGAGCAAATAATGATACCTATTCTAATATGTATAATCCTAGATGGAGGGATCATCGAAATCTTAGATATGGAAATCCAGCACAACAATTACCAACATACAAGCCACCATTCTCTCACAACAATCCACTCCAGCTACTTAATCTAGTAAGTCATTAGAGGACATTGTGAATACCTTGACCACTAATACTATTCATTTTCAACTGAATATGATGTTAACAATTCTAGCAAGATACCAAGACAAGTATCCAACAATTGATACACCAGATGGGACAAACGGCAACACAAATAAGTCGATTTGAAGTGCAGAATGTTGGGAAGCTACCCTCATAGACAGTAATAAACCCAAGGGAAAATGCAAATGCCATTGAGTTAAGAAGTGGAAAGCAAGTGGAAGCACCTTGAGAGAAAGGAAACAAAAAGGTTGTAGAAGCAGAAGATGTCATTCCAGTGAAAGAAAAGGTAAGTAAAGATAAGAATGTTGAAGAGATCAATGAAAAATCTAAACTCCCTTTTCCTCAAGCATTTAAAGAATGGGAGAGAAATCTCAACATGGACATAGATGAAACTTTTCATAAATTTGAGTTAAATATTCATTTTTTGATGCTATTAAGCAAGTGCCTCGTTATGCAAAGTTTCTTAAGGAATTATATACTCACAAGCGGAAACAAAAGGAGAAAAATGTGGGTAAGATGAAGTTGAGTAAAAATGTATCAGCCACTTTTCATTCAACAAAACTTACCAGAAAAGTGTAGTAATCCAGGTATGTTTTCTGTACCTTGTAAGATTGGTGATATTAGAATTGAGAGAGCCATAATATATATAGGAGTATCTATCAATGTAATGCCTTATTCCATATATGATGCACCAAAATTTGGTCCATTGCAAGAAACTAGCATGATTATTTAGTTAGCTGATAGATCCACTACCTATCTTAAAGGCATAGTGGAAGATGTCTTGGTTCAAGTAGATGATTTATTTTTTCTAGTAGATTTTTATGTTTTTGAAATGGAAAATGATGATAGGAATGATCTAATTATTCTTCTCGGAAGGCCATTTTTTGAAAACTACAAAACTAAGATAGATGTTGAACGGGTTTGCTAACAATGAAATTTAATTGCACAATATTTAAGAATAATATCTATAAAGCCATGAAATATCCATATCAATATCTTTCTATGTCTACTTTTGATGTTATTGATTCTTTAACACAGGAAGGCTTTGAAGAAGACATCTAACTTGAGATAATCAATGGAGAAGTTGTTAAAGAGATTGATGAGTCCACCTCTCAAGAAGGTAATGTATTTTATACTAGTTTGTTAAATGTTACTAAACGTTCTCTACCTTCTTTGATGTAGGATTCTAAATCATCTCTAAAGACCCTTCCTAGTCACTTAAAGTACATTTTTCTTGGAGAAAGAGAATCATACTCGGTGATTATTTCCAGTAAGCTCGACACCACTCAAGAAGAAAAGTTGGTGTCAGTCCTTAAAAAGTATAAAATTGCAATTGGATGGACAATTGCTGACATTAAAGGGATTATCCCAGCTACATGCATGCATCGCATTTTGTTGGAAGATGAAGCTAAGCCAATCCGTCAACCGCGAAGAAGGCTTAACCTACTTTTGAAAGAGGTGGTTAAACAAGAGGTGCTTAAACTTCTTGAAGTAGGGATAATTTTTCCTATACTAGACAGTGAGAGGGTAAGCTCAGTTCAAGTGGTGTCAAAGAAAACTAGTTTTCAAATCGTTGTGGCGAAAAATTAAAAAGATGAACTGGTGCCTACCGGTGTGCAAAACAGGTGGAGGGTTTGTATTGACTATAGAAAACTGAGTGCTTTAACTAGAAAAGGCCACTTCCTGTTGCCTTTCATCGATCAAGTGTTAGAAAGATTAGCTGATTGTACTTTTTATTGTTTTCTTGATGGTTATTTTTTGATTGCTATTGCTCCAGAGAATCAAGAGAAGACAACTTTCACTTGTCCATTTAGGACTTTTGCATATCGACGGATGCCATTTGGTCTTTGCAATGCACCAGCTACTTTCCAACGGTGTATGATTAGTATATTCTTGATCTTGTAGAGAGTATAATAGATGTTTTTATGGATGATTTTACTGTGTATGGAGACTCATTTGATCATTGTTTACCTAACCTTACAATTGTGGTTCAAAGATGTATTGAGACTAACCTTGTTCTAAATTCTGAAAAATGTCATTTCATGGTACAACAAGGTATAGTTTTGAATCACGGTAATTGTTGTTTCCAAAAAGGGGATTGAGGTAGATAAGGCTAAGATATATAGATATTATCCAAACTTTAACTTACCTCACAAATGTGCGGGAAGTACGTTCCATTCTTGGCATGCAGGTTTTTACCGTAGATTTATTAAAGACTTCTCCAAGATAGGATCTCCATTATGCAAATTACTATAAAAGGACGTGACCTTTGAATTCAATGAATCATATAAGGGAGCATTTGACAAGTTAAGGAATATGTAGGTTTCCACCCTGATTATCCAGCCACTAGATTGGAGTCTACCATTTGAAATCATGTGGGACACAAGCACTATGCTGTAGGTGCATATGCTGTAGGCGCCATTTTGGGTCAAAAAGTAAGAGGAGTGCCACATGCTATCTATTATGCTTCTATGACCTTGAATGATGCACAAAGAAACTATTCCTCAACTGAAAAAGAGCTTCTTGTTGTAGTATTTCTTTAGAAAAATTGTATTCTTATTTTCTTGGTGCTAAAGTTATTGTTTACTATTCTGACCATGCAGCTCTTTGTTATTTGATGACGATGAAGGAATCAAAGCCAAGGTTAATAAGATGGATTTTGTTGCTAAGCAAGTTCGATATGGAGATTAGAGATAAAAGTGGAGTAGAAAATCGTGTTGCAGATCACTAGAGTAGACTTTCTCACATCAAAGATCAGCTACAACTGCATGAATCTTTTCCAGATGAGCAACTCTTAGTTGTAAAAGAGGTAACTCCATGGTATGCCAATATTGTTAATTATTTGGTATCTAATTCTTTTCCTTCATATTTGTCAAGAGCTCAAAAGAATAAGATTAGGAGTGATGCCAAATATTATATTTGGGATAATCCATATTTATAGAAGTATTGTTCTGAATAAGTGATAAGAAGATGTGTGCGTGAAGATGAGGTATACCATATACTTAGATTTTGTCATTCTTATACTTGTGGGGGACATTTTGAAGCTAAAAGAACAACTAGGAAAGTTTTAGATCGTGGATTCTTCTGGCCATTCTTAATTTCGGGATGCAATTTTATTTTGTCAATCATGTGAAAAGTGTCAAAGGACTGGAAATATAACCAGAAGGAATGAAATGCTACAAACCCCAGTCTATATTGTGAAATTTTTTATGTATTTGGGGATAGATTTTATGGGACCATTTCTTGTTTCTTTTGGCTATGTTTATGTTTTATTGGCAATGGATTTATGTCTTGAAATGGGTGGAAGCTATCACCACCCGAATTGAAGATTCTAAGGTGGTTGTAGGTTTTATCAAATCTAATATTTTTTCCAAGTACGGAATCCCGAGAGCCATAATCAGTGATCAAGGTACTCACTTTTATAATCGAACAGTGGAAGCATTGTTGAAAAAATACCATGTCACGCATAAGGTTTCAACAGCCTATCATCTGCAAACAAATGGTCAAGCTGAGGTGTCCAATAGAGAAATTAAATCTATTCTTGAGAAAATGGTAAGTCTAAATAGGAAGGATTAGAGCTTAAGGTTAGATGATGCTTTAACTATGGGCTTATCGTATTGCATATAAGACACTAATCGCCATGTCTCCTTATCGAATAGTTTTTGTAAGTCATGTCATTTACTAGTCGAATTGGAACATAAGGCCAACTGGGCTATCAAGAGCTTTAATATGAAGTTGGATAAGAATGGGGTACATCGGAAGCTTCAATTGAAAGAATTAGAGGAAATTCGAAATGAAGCCTACAAGAATGTGAGAATTTACTAGGAAAACACAAAGGAATTTCATGATAAAATAGTGTTACGAAAGGAGTTCCAAATCAATCAGAAAGTTCTCCTTTATCAATCCTATTTTTGACTCTTTCCAGGTAAGTTATGTTCTTGTTGGGAAGGTCCTTTCATAGTTACTAATATTTTTCCTCATGGTGCAGTTGAAATACAAAGCTTGGACACCACTAAAATGTTTAAAGTGAATAACCATCGGTTGAGGCCATATTTAGAGAGTGTTTTGGTAGAAGATGTGATGGAGATTGATTTCGAAGAGCCTACAAGTATTATTGAGAGAGGACAGCATGAAGTCGAGCCAAAGACAATAAACAAAGGTGTTGCATGGTAGACAACCCATGTTCTTTTAATTGTCATTTGTTGTTTTTGTGTTGAAAATCATCTGAATATGCAAGTTAAACAAACTAAAATATGATTTGAAGGTCGTGATTATTGTTTGAATGTTTTAGAATCGAAATTTTTGTGCTTCAAAGAGTGATTTTACGCACATACACACCATTTGGTACGCATGTGCACAAAATCCAGAGGTTGAAATTTTTATTTTACATCGCAAGCACATGCACGCCTGAGGTTCATGCACGTGAGGAGCAAACAAAAATAGTCTCAGTGCCTTTTGTGCACATGGGCACCTGGCAGGTTGTGCATGTGAGTCGTAGGTTAAAAGGCCCAAAACACTTTTTCCCCTACCATTCAAACGGCATATACCCTTCTTTCCTCCAACTTTCTTCTCTCAACCCCTTTAAACCCCAACATTTTTCTACCCTCAAATGCGCTTCTTAATTCATTCCAGTAACATCAATTCATTCTTGTTTCAAGGGTAAACTCCATCAAAGTATGAATTTCATTGACTTCTTATATATATATATATATATATATATATATTTTGGGTTTATAATTGGACTATAAGAAATTTTTGCTTCTTGATGATTTAGTTGCATTAATTAGTTATGGATTGGATGATAATTATGTGGTTTGAGTAATTTGTGAATGAATTGTTGTTTGGGAAGCAATTGTGTATTCTTCACATAGACAAAAATTTGTTCGCTGTTAATGTATGCCATGTGTTCATTAAATTGCCTCAATGAATAAAAATCCTAGAACACAAGGCACTAGTACATGAATTCAATTCCTAGAACTTCAATTATTTCATACAATTCTCCCTTATTTATTTTGTTGTGACTAAGAATGGTCTAGGAATGTCATTAATTTATACATACCTTAGTTTTGGCACTAACCTGTTGGAATTCATCTTGTGCATACTAAGGTTAATTGTTAGTTGGGGCTGTAGAATTGCATAAGTGTGGGGTATTAGAGCCCTTATTTGGCTGCCTTGATTTTCACGTATAATTGTTGTAGGAATGGCACAAACAGGTAAGAAAGCAGCTACGAGCAAAACCACTGGCGCTTCTTCATTCTCCGGACCTCAACAAGAACGTGAGAGCACACCTGAGGAGAATGTGTTGGCGCAATTCGTTAATGTTTCTGCTCAAAAGAAATATGAGAAGGATATATCGACGAGGGTAGCCATCAAAGAGAAGGGTATTCAAATACTATTGACCGAAGTTCTAGAAATCTGAACTACTAAAGGATGCATGGTTGGAATCACTTCATATCTACCCCTAAGGACAGGATACTACCGATAGTGCACAAATTCTATGTTAATTTGACTCATTATAGCGACACTAAGGTATATGTCCGGGGAAAGGAAGTGGATATTTCTGCAAATGCGATTAACTGGATTTTGAGAGTCAACCGTATTCGTAATGATGAGCTTTAGTGGTTGACCTTTCACACACCAATATGGAACTTAATGACATTACGTGCATCCTTTGAATTGGTGAAGTCGAATGGACACCTCGATGAATATTGGTAAGCGCAGTACAAGAAATGAAGGTAAGAAAGGCCATCAAGGATACTTAACTTCTACGGTAGACAACTAATAGAATGTGGGGAACATATTGATCATGCGGTTAAGGAATGTTTGGAAGTATTTACAAAATAATTACTTAGAATATGTAGGATAAAAAAATAGAATTGAGATAAACTTGGTACATGCTGCTGTTCTAGTATCTAAACACCCTCGAGATGGTTCAATTGTGTTAAAGGAATTGAATGAGCAATTACAAGAATTATTGGATAAAAAATTTACTAGACCAAGTGTTCCACCATAGGTGTACCCTTTTGGGGTTCATAAACACACTCTTTCTAAAATGATGATTTAGTGACTGATTTAAATGTGTAAAGGTATTGCATATTCTTGATTGAAGATCAAGGAGGTTGATATACCTAAGGGTGATTTTTGGGATGCATTATGAACACAAAAAAAAATTTGGTGATATCATTTTGTTTGGCCAATGCTCGTACGAGGTTCATGGATTAGTTCTAGGTCTCCACTGGACAGATTTGTAGTAGTATTTATTGATAACATTTTGATTTATTTTCTAAGTAAGGATACTCATGAGAAGCATATAAGAGAAATATTTGATATTTTAAAGGAAGATAGGTTTATATAAGTGCAATTTTTACACGACATATGATTTTATATAAGAAGTTTATCGATCCTAAAAAAATTGAGGACAAAGTGGACTGAACAAGGTCTACAAGTGTTACTGAGGTAAGAAACTTTTTGGATTAGCTGGTTACTGCCACAAGTTCGTTGAAGGGTTTTAAACTATTGTAACACCATGAGGAGGATTAACATGAAAGAAGGTATAATTGGTGTCATATTGAAATGAGGAAAGACCTTTCAACATTCAAAAGAGAAGTTGATAACATTTACCTGTTCTAAACCCTGCCATTTGGAATTAGAGATTTGTAGTTTTAAAAATAAGTCTAAGAATGGATTAGATCATGTATTGATGCAAGCGATAAGGTAATTGTTTACCATTAAGAAAATTAGAGCTTTATGGGAAAAAATATTTGGCATATCATTTGAAGTTAGTGAATTGTGGGGCTCGATTTGAAGTTCTACAGACATTACTTTCATATGATGGACAATACAAGGTGTTCATAGATCTAAGAGTTTTAAGTATTTAGTTACCCAAAAGAAGTTGAATATGAGACAGAGAAGGTGGTTAGAGTTGTTGAAGGATTATGATTTGACCATAAGCTATCACCCGAAAAAGCAAACAAGGTAGTTGATGCTTTAAGTCATAAAAGTGGAAGTGGAAAAGCTCCAATGTTGAAGAAACAAATGGAGGATTTCGAGTTAGAATTAGCGAAATCTACAGAGCGAGTTTCAGTTGCCTTGGTTTTACAACCTACTTTAATAGAAAGAATTATTGACTATATGGTTCAAGGAAAGGATAAGGACTTGTTGAGGATTCGAAAGAAAGTGAAGGAAGGCATGGTGCTCAACTTTAATGTCAAGATGATGGTAGTATATGGATTCATGGTAGATTATGTGTGCCAAATAATGAGGATTTGAAGGATGAGGTCATGAAAGAGGTACATGGTTCTGAATTATCGATTCACCCTTGAGTAACTAAGATGTACCGAGATCTAAGAATTTTGGTGGAATGGAATGAAGAGGTCAGTCGTCTAATTTGTGACCAAATGTTTAGTGTGTCAACAAGTAAAAGTTGAGCACCAACGAACTGCGGATTTGCTTAAGCGTTTGGAAATTCCTCAATGGAAGTGGGAATATATTACAATGGATTTGTTGTAGGACTTCCTAAGACTAAGGTCGGTAATGATACCATTTGGGTGGTGGTTGATCGTCTAACTAAGTCATCACATTTCATACCAATGCGCAATGGGTCGACTATGGAAAAGTTGGTGGAGTTGTATGTGGTTAGCACATTGTGAGTTTACATGAAATACCTGTGAGTATTGTATCGGATAGAGATCCCCGATTTACTTCTAGGTTTTGGACCTCCTACTAAAAGGTTTATGAGAACGAATTTGAAACTTAATACCATTGCGGACAATAAAACTGAGAGGACCATCCAAACACTAGAAGATCTGTTACAAGTTTATGCAATGGATTTTGGAAGAAATTATGATCGACTATTAAAGTTGGTAAAGTTACTAAGGAGTAATAGAATGATTTTGTTTAAAGCGTTATTTGGACATAAGAATAGAACCCACTATATTGAAATTGAGTTGGTTAAAAACAATTGATTTCTAAATTCGAGTTAGTGAAAAAGATATTGGAGGAAGTTAAGGTTATTGGATTTAAGCTCTCAATTAGTTGGACCATTCAAGATATTGGAATAAAATGAAAACTAGTGTAGTAGTTAAGTTTTGACATCTAATTTGTTTTGTGCATAAAGTATTTTAAGTATTGCAACTGTAAAAGTCGTATGTGCCTAACTCGAGTTATAAGTTCAAATCTTAATCATTGGATGTTAGAGGAAATTCTTATGAAATGATCACCACTAAAGATTATGAATCGCAAGGACGAAAAGTTTCAAAGAAGATAAAATTCACATGTAAAGTTTCAATGACTACTCAAACGTGGGAGGAGCAATATGGAAACAAAGAAGATATATGGATGAGAAACATGTTCCTTTTAATCAAGGTGTGCAAGTTTCGATGACGAAATTTTTTGTAAGGATGGTAGAATGTAAACTCCCGTAATTAAAAAAAAAAAGATAATAATAATAATTTAGTATTTGATAATATCTAATATATTACGAATTTTATTTAGATTTGAACTATTTATCATTGTTCGATAAAAAAATTTGTTATGCGGTATGTTCACAAGAGAAAACTTAACTCTTACTAATTCACGTTTTCCTATTCGTCTTTTGTTTTTTAATTTGGACTGACCTTGTGTCTAAAAATATTTTTTTTGTTTTAAGTACAAACATATTTTTCTCATTATTTGGTAATTTTCGTAGTTAATTTTAGGTAAAATTTTCAACCAACTTAAGTAATTCAAAAATACTAAGATTTGAGAAAAAATTAGCTAATTTATTGGAGTCAAAGTTCAGAAACTTTTGGGAGTCAAAATATGTATAAATAGGGAACTTAGTAGGGTTAAACATAATTTGCTTAGCCGATATTTTGGGAGCTTTCAGAGAGAGTTTGTGTGCGCGTTAGGAGCTCGTCATATATCGAACACCGTATAATTTTACAATCTAATTTTTTTGATAATTCGTTTTTTATTCGTTTATATTTTTTTGTATATAGAATTTCATGCTTGTGATTGTTTTCGTTGGTTATTATTATTCAACAGAATGATTTGAATAAATTTAATTTTTTTAATTGGGATTTAATTTAAAGTATAAAGATCCATTTATGTATTTGTTCCAAACTTATTATGATTTTTGCTAAGTCGTGAATTTTCCAAAAAAAAAAAAAAAAAAAAAAAAATCTGGTCTAGACACGTCTGTTTGGATGGGGTGGCAGAGACAGTAAGTGGTGTGAGGTGGCAGCGTGTTGCTGCCTAGAAGAAATTAGGAAGAAAATATAAGAAAGAAGAAAGAGAAACGAGAAAGGAAAAAGAAGAAGGACAGAGAAGTAGGAGAGAGAAGAAAAGTTAACCAGGAAAGAGAAGAAAAAAATAGAAAGGACAGAGAGAAGTGAGTTGACGGGACAAGTGGTACTGCAAGTTTAAAAAGCTTGGGTTAATTACAATATAAGTCCCTTAGGCTCCTGACATGTACTAGTTTAGGATAAATGGCATGGTAAGTCTCTTAGGTTTCTTAGATTTGATTTTTGGACCGAAAACTTTAATACTTATTGTATAAGTAATTAAAAGGTACTAAAGAATTATTTTTGTAATAACTCAATGAATACTTCTATACCATTAGTAATATATTTTAACTCTTATACTTTTATATAATTAAGAACAATATATATTTTAGTGTGAACATGATTAAATACTTTTAGAACTTGAATAATATTACTGATTACATGATAGTCTATATACGAATGAGCTTATTTTGAAATTGAATTCTAGTAATATTTAATAATTTTGTTTAGGAAAATAGTTAGTTCTTTGCTATGATTTTTGAACTACTTCGAGGTCATTTTTGAAAAATATTTTGTGTAAAATATTATATTGCCAACATGTTATTTTAATTATTGAACTCAGACCTTACATAGATATTTGAATTGTTTTGATAATATGAATTTATATATAAGTGGCATTATTCTTTAACTTTATATAATTATTTTGTATGTGTATATGATTTGAATTATTTGCTCGGTAATTAATAATAGATTAAAACTCTTAAAATAATCATGAATAGTCTGTAGGGATTATAGTTCTAACTTTCTGTCCGAGTGACTTAAGACCTGATATTCTATTTGGGTGACCTAAGACCCAATATTCCGTTTCTGAATTAAGGTAAGTTTTAGCCTGACCCTTGACAATTTTTTCTAGTAAGGTCTCTTAGAACTAGGTTGAGTAATCAATAAACCGATGATAGCGTGTTTGTTTTATGACTCTATAATGAATCATGATACATACTTTGAAATCCGATTATGATTATCTGGCTCTAACTATCTGATTTTGAATTTCTGAACTTTGATTATGAATTCTGATTTTGCTATTTTGATTCCAACTTTGCTTTTGAACTTTTGATTCTGAATTATGATTCCAATTTCGATTTTGAACTTTTGATCTATGTGAAAGGTATTTTGTAAATCCTTCATGTAATGCCATTTTCTCTAAATATATATAAGTATGATTTTCGAAAATACTTTTGGAAAAGAAACTTTTGCCATTAGGGAAAATAAGATTCTTGCTTTCATTTATGATACAATTTTTGAAATATTTATGTATGATTGTGTGACGAAACTTTGTAATATATATATATATATGTATGTGTGTCTGGCCTAACAAAGGCGGTGTTAGTTGCTCGTTGAGCGACTTGTCACTCAGAGAACCTCATTATAATACTTTTGCAGGATCAAAGATTATACGATAATGATCATTTGTATAAGATGTTGGTACATATCAATTGTTAGACTTTTGACAGATCATTTGTATAAGATGTTGGTACATATAAATTGTTAGACTTTTGACATCCAAGAAAAGTTAGTATTGTTAGCTGATCAAGAATTAAAGAAATATTAGAATATTTTGAATTTCATTTTGTGTTGCCTTGGAAATGTTGGATAATTTAGTTTATTATTGTTTAGCTGCATATTCAAGATATTAATTGTTAAGAATTGTGTAGTAATTTAATGAAATTATTTTGAACTTTATTTCATTTTTAGTGTCTTGTATCTTTAAAGGGCAACTTTTAAGTATACAACGCCTGTCACGTGTCATTGTTGTATACGGGTGCTTAACAATAACAATATGCATTTTTCTACATGAGTTAAGAATTTAGTCGTGTTTTATATTTTTTTAAGGTACATCATTAGAAAATAGGGAATGGTTCAGCAATGATAGTCGAACCTAAATTTAGTCTATCTTGTAGTTTTTGATCTCTAAATTGTTATATTCATATCTTTTATTTGGATTTTTGAATTGAAGGAAGGAGTTTAGTATTATTCGTATGTTGCCTAATGTGTGTACGTATATTTATTGAATTCAAGGGAGGAGTTTAGTATTAATGGATTTCAAATCCGTTAGCATTTTTCTATCATCCATCATTTTATCAAATATGAGGTCAATTTCATCAACCTAATCGCAATCTTAGCGTATTTCATTAGTAACAATTTTAGTTAAACTCCTTTCGGATTTTGGTAGATAACCAATATTTATATACTCCTTGCAACATCGTGTCAAAGTTTTGGATGCCAGCTAATTAATAATGTACATAGGATAGGAGAAATTGTGCCTTGAGAGAAGAGTACCAACTCAGACCATAGTCATCTTGAATATTTTACCCCCATTAAAAGTGGTTAGTTTGAGTAATTAATCTGGTTTCACTATCAATGCACACGGACCACCAGAAAGTGATGTTTACATTTTAATGTGGCAAGTTAGTGTCCTAACAAATGGATCTTAATTAGTATTTGTGTATACCAAATACAAAGTCAACATATGCTTAATTGATTCTTGATTTGTCAACTGAAAGCTAAAAATTCAGTCTAATTAATGACTACGTTGTTTGGTAATGGTCGTCAAGATTGAATATTCAAGGAAACAAAGTCTTGATTCATATTCGAAGTATATATTCCTGATCTACTATTGTTTAATGGGTTGTTTTATTTTGTCTAATTAAGCTTTGTACATTAGAACATATGATTTTAAAAGAAGTTTAGAGCTTCCCAAATATCACGTTGCCAAAGATGAGATTTATAATAGTTATTGAATAATTATTTGACAGCTATCAGTAATTAATTAAGCGATCCAATAATGCTTGGACCACTAATTATGTACTAAGGTCTGAAAAAACTGTAGGTCAACTGCAATGTGGTATTGGTGACCTGATGGCGTATCGACACGGTGGTAATGTGTAATTTTCTTTATTAAGTACTATAAATGAATTTATAGATGATTTAATCCATACGATTAGACACAATATAAGACAACTTTACCAATTTAACTGAACTTCACCTCAATAACGACACAACAGCTCAACTCTTCTCAAAGTAGTGTAAATATAAGTTTTAACGTTATTGCGATCTTTTTTATCGTCCATCATAACTCAAAAAATTGTTATAAAAATTCGAAAACATTGGATTAGTATTTTTTTTTTTTTTTTGGGAGGGGAAGAGGGAGGGGGAAAAGAAATGGATAATTTCATAAATCTCCCCTGAAATTTATGTTAATATCACTTAATATTTTTAAACTTTTAAAAATATCACTTACCTCCTCTCTCTTATCAATGGGTCCCTTTATGGTACTAAAATGCATGAAATGACATTTATACCCCAAATATCTTAGACATATTACGAAAGGGTAGTTTTAAAACCTTCCTTGGGGTTTTTGAGAATTTTCACTTGACATTCTTTTTTTAGTTTCTAATAATTTTTTTATCAACTTGTTTAAAAAAAATATGTGCATGCATTAATTTGATTATTTCTATATGTTTTATTAAAAATCTTCACCACGCAAAATTACATAATTAGTATTTTGTTTGAAAAATCACAAACTCGTAAATAAAAAATAAATATTCTTTCGATAAATTTTTTGGTCAATAAATTTATGAAAATATTGTGCATATTAATATATTTTTGGACATCGATTTGAATAAATGTTTTGAATACATAAAACACATCATATGATATAATAAATAAATATAACTAGTATTATTTTGTTTGTAAATCAAAACTCGAAATTGAAATATGTATTTTTCAAAAAAATTAATAAATTTATTTACAAAAAAGTGTGGTTATGTAATGTGCTAATGTGTGTTGATTCGAACAAAAATTTGAACACGTAAAAAAACTAACCATAAATTATAAAAAGAAAATATGATTCAAATTTGTTTAGGAAATCACAAACTCTTAAAAAATTAAATGAAATTTTTTTATAAAGTTTTTAGCCAACTTATTTACTAATAATTAGGAATGTATTAATGTGCTTGCATGTGTCGTGATGAACAAAAGTTTAGAATATGTAAGTATGCATAATATATAATAATAAAAAACATTATTAGTATTTTATTTTGAAAATCATTAAACTGTAAAATAAAGAATATTTAAAATATATTTTTTTGACATTAATTGGTGAAGGATATGAAAAGTTACAATCTATTGTTATTTGTTAATAATTATTTTATACATTTTTTTCCTTTTCTTCCAACCATTTTAATCAATGAAATATCTGAACTAGGGTAAAAATGGAAGAAAAATAGTCTCTCTCTAGTTAAATTAATTTTTTAAAAGAATGGACGGAAAATGTTACAAAAAGTTTGAAATAAGGAAGGTAAATGGAATATATTTTTTTTAAATTCAAGAGTACTAAATAAAATTAAATTTAAATCTCAAGAGAAGTTTATGAAATTATCCCCTAAAGAAAAGCATTGGAGTCTTGTTATTTCCATCTTGTCTTCCAAAAGCTTGAGTCTAATTGAATATTTCCAATGGGAAGTTTAGTTCAATCATTTCCATTAAAAAATTAGTTAGTATAATTCAGAAACATAAGCAAACTAATAAAAAAAAAAAAGAACAACCTATATATTTTGTTTGGGATGACAGATATTTTGAGAGTTTTGCTAAAAGAATTTTTGAGCACATTTTTATCATACATAACTCCTATACAAAAAATGTTGTAATTATTAAGATTAAATCTTTGTATACTAACAATTTTACACAAACTAATCTGAATTCGTAATACATCATTTTTAGTGATTTGAATTTCTTCTTTTTTACATATGATATACATCTAAACAAGTTAATATCTTGTGCAAAAATTAAGATTCTTACACAGTTAATATATTGAAGATTTAATCCCAATCATTATTTTAAAATTTATTCTAACATACGCGACCAAAACTAAACAATTTTCCATTGTAAAAAAAAAAAAAAAAAACCAAAAAATTAGTAGCCCTATTCTAGCTAGCTACTAGAAGGTTATGAGAAAAAAAAAAAAGGGTGAAATTGAGCACAAGACTATTGAAGCATCATTAATAAACTTTTGAAATTTGTTGGGGGAAAGAATAACGGGGGACACTTTGCGTGGCTTGTAAGTGATGGGCATGATTGCCACGTAGGAAATGACGTGTCACACATCAATATGGGTCCCACTAAAATCTTCGATCTAAACGGGTCCCGCCGTAAATTGGCTTCGCTTCAGTGTCACGCAACTTTAGGAAAATGCCCGCAGTTGCATACTGGCAAGTCGTCCGTCCCAGAAAAACAGGGCTGCTTTCTACAAGACTTTTGAACAACTATTTACAGCAGATTTACCCAGAAGAAAAATAAGTAAATTATTACCAAATAGGACAAATAAATAAACTTTTGAATAAGAAAAGACTTACTAATGTCCACCAAAATTATTAATTTTTCTTTTGTTAATCCAAAATTTTTACTAATGAAATGAAAGAAATAATACGACTTTGTTTGGATTGTTTGTTATTTGACAAATATTATTTCGACTTTGATTTGAATGATATTTGAAAATTATGTTATCTTTTAAAATAATGAGATAATTATTTAAATACGAAATAATATTTTAAAATATTCTCTTAGATTGTAAATAAAGAAGGTCTATTATTTACGGTTTATTTTTTTAACTCAAAATAATTATAAATTATAATAATTAGACATTATACTACTACTATTATTTATTTAACTTTTAAAGAATTGATGAATTCGAAGTTCGAATAACTAAATCACAATTCAAACAATACTTAATGATAGAAAAAATATCATTTTAATCTCTTATCTTTTAAGCCGTAAACTAATTTGGTCCCTCATATTTCACTGCAATGCTGTGGCGACAAGTGGTTTTGCTGCCCACAGCAGACATCCAACTATGTAGTGTAGAGCGCCACACGTTGTGTCTGCGTCAGCAGTACAGAATTTTACGTGGTTTTCATCAAAAAGAGTATCTGTTTTTCTTGTAGGTTAAAACCATCCAGCAAAAAGTATATTGTCCTTGTACCCTTGACATTTCATTTGTTTTCAATTTAGCACACTTAACTTTTAATTTAGCCAAAAGAAGTAAATGTGCCGTTGTTTGAAAATATAATTTATTCTACTATTTAGTAAATCATTTCACTGCTATTCAAAGAATGATTATTTGTAAATCATTTTTTAATATATTTTAAATAAAATGAGATTGTATGATACGTTTAACTTTTTAATTTGGCCAAAAGAACTAAACGTTCATTTGTTATAAAGTAATATTTATTCTTATATTTCGTGAATCGGTTAAATTTTAATTAAAATGCCTATTTGTAAATTTTAAGCTTTTTTATTGTATAAAATGGGATTGTACGATACACTTAGATGTTAGTTTGGACAAAGCAACTAAATGTTCATTTTTAAAGTTAAGATTTGTTCCAACATTTAGTAAGTCATTTAAATTTTAATTAAAAATATGCTCGTTCGCTAAATGTATTATTTTTTGCTTTATTTTAAATAAATTGTGATCGTACGATACACTAGTTAATAGTTTAGACAAATTAACTAAATGTTCGTCTGTTTAAAATTAAGATTTTTCTTATATTTAGTAAATCATTTAATTTTAATTAAAATATGATTATTCATAAATATATTATTTTTTGCTTTATTTTAAATAAATTGTGATCGTATGATACACTATTTAATAGTTTGGACAAATTAACTAAATGGTCTGTCTAATTAAAATTAAGATTTGATCTTATGTTTAGTAAATCATTTAAATTTTAATGTATTAATTTTTTGCTTTATTTTATATAAAATGGTATTGTATGATGCTCTTAACTTTTAATTTGGGCGAAAAGAACTAACGTTCATTTGTTAGGAATTAAGATTTATTCTTATATTTCTAAATCATTTAAATTTGAATTAAATATGCTTATTTGTAAATGTATTATTTTTTGCTTTATTTTAAATAAAATGGTATTGTATGATATTCTTATGATTAACTTTTAACGTGGCCAAAAGAGCTAAACATTCATTTATTATAAATTAAGATTCATTATTGTATTTCATAAATCATTTAAATTTTAAATTAAATATACCTATTTGAAAATATATTATATTTTGCTTTGTTTTCAAAAACAAAAAAAGGGATCATATGATATACTTATCTTTTTGTTTGGACAAAATAACTAAATGTTCATTTGTGTAAAATTAATATTTGCTCTTATAGTTAGTAAATCATTTAACAATTATATTAAAATACGCTTATTTTTAAATGTATTAAATTCAATTTTATTTTATATGAATTTGTATCGTTTGATTGACATAGTTTGTACGTAATATAAACAAAATTATGGTATTCAAAGTGAATAATTTAGTGGATTACATAAAAATTATTTATTTTAGCTAAATAATTTATATATAGTATAAATTTCTCATGTCTCGAACTAATATATATAGTTTATAAGTAATAATTGTATAACTAGTACTATAACTTTAGTAGACATTTATATGTATAAAAGACACACATTGGGTTATCAATAAATGGACCGAATCAGTTTATACGAATATATAGTGACATCCCATTTCTTGGATTAGTTCTCAATCCGTATAGTTAGTTTAATAAGTGAACCATACATGGATTATGTTGTTTCGGCACGATTAGGATTCAGACCGATTAAAATATATACTAGTTATTTTATATTTAATACCTATAATATGTGTGTATAATAGTGTATTATTAGGAAATGCATGCATTAGTTTTTCTGAAATACATCCTTTAACTATCCGTTATTGACTCGAAACTATGATCATTAGCTCATAGTGGAAGCGTCATAGCATCAAAGCTACGATTCATTGTCAAGACACAAATTAGGTTGTCAATTATATTTATAATTTATTTGTGACTCATTAAAGACAAACTAGGAGAACAAAATTTTTATGTACACATTAAAGAAGGGTCATGAATCGCTTAATCGATCAGTTACTCGATTACATTAATAGGATCCTGATATGCGAATACTGGTCTACTTTCCTATATACAAAAGCCTGGTACTGAACTAATTATTTGTAAATATATTTTTTAACTTTTTCCTCATTTATTTTCCGTGGTTTTCTATTTATTATTAATCAAGAAAATATGTTGTTTAAATTCTTGAAAACTGCCTTTTCTAAATTTTTAACTTATTCTTAGAACAGAAAGGTTAAGTGGTCATCCAGTTATATAATTAATGTTCTCTATCCTTTTGCCCTAAATTTTTTTGTGTAAAATTCTCAATTGCTCTTCGGCTATTCACCCAACTCGCTGTAAGGTTTTCTGTTTTCCCCACAAATTTCATATTAGTCAGTTGTTCAATCAGTTAAATCTTGGGGCAAAAACACTAAATGACTTCTTCCAATTGAAGTAGGCATACCAGATTTGCAAGCCACGTACTCAATGCGCAAGGCTATTATTGGTCAGGAGGCAAATGCTTTTTCAATGAAGAATGGGTGAAAAGTTACGAATCATATCTAACTAAGGGTTAACCAGTATTTTACATGGGCAATGGTGTGATATTAATATTTTTAGAAATGGATTAGTGGATATTTACTTCATTTTTGTGAGAAAAATTTGGTTGAGTTTGCTTGAAAATAAAGAGCCTATTTACAAAAATAAGGTTAGACAATTCTATGGTAACCTGATTAAATATGAAATTCCCTTATTACATTAGTTGATGGAGTTCGTATTGAGTTCAATTTTGCTGTCTTAAACTCCATCCTGCAATGTCTAAATGAAGGTAGTGATTTTTGTTTCGAAAGAATGAAGTCACCAATAATCAACGATGGTGATTTTATATTAACATGTTATTCTAAATATAAGATTTCTAATGGTACTAAGGATTTATCCATGCAATGCTTTACACCTAGCATGCACGTTCTATACCTTATAATTACTCAAATCCTTGTACCCACAAAGGGTCATAGAACCACTATAACCCATCTTATAAACCATTTGTTGTACGCACTATTATGGGATGTAGATGTCAATTATGGGTATCTTTGTGATGGGTTATATGTTGTTGTGTCAAAAGAAGCAAAAGAGCTTGTGCTTTGATAGAATAATTACTTTGATTCTAAAGCATTTTGAAGATTTCTTGCACGGTAAGGATGCAGTAGGTACAACTACTTTGGCTGATTGTATTTGTGAGGTCTCCGCAAAAAAGATGAACATGGCATTGTGGGTGGTAGATGGATGTATTGTTTGAGTGGAATGTAATCCGAATTTTCACTTGGCCAGTCTTTACAAGAGTTTATACATGATAACATAAGTATCAACGATACACATCTAGAGACAAGAAACAGGTGAAAATGAGAAAGTTCATGGAATTGAGGCAACAACTATAAATGAGGAAGCTTTTGGAACTCAAGCACCAGTGGAATGGCTTACAGAACTTGTCACTTCCGTTAGGGTTATAAACAAGTGCTTGTTCAAGTTTGAGAAGAAAATTGAAAAGCAGATGAGTAGGAAGAAACGAGGTTGCAAAAGATTGAACTAAAATGCACTATATCTTATGACACAAATTAACAACTCTGTTAATGATGAATCCTACCAATCTGGCACGGATGATGAAGATGAACACAGTAACCATTTCACAGAATATTCAGGTGAAGAGGAGACCGGTAGACATTCAGAATAACGGACAAAGTTTTAGCACGAAAAATCATGAAGAGTCATAGTTCCCTATCCTATTGGAATTTATGTTTAATAACTTATGTGATGCTTTGTAATTACGTGGGATTGTTTGGGGATGTTTAATATTTAACAGTAAGTAATCAGGGATGTTTTTAATGTACAAATGATAAACTTACCTCAATGCTTTTATGTCTAATTTTTTAAGTGTCCAAAATAGTATACAAACTCTTTTTATAGTAGTGGTTGTCTACTTTTGATTGTGTAGTACATATGGAATGAAAGATGTCTACAATATAACAATATAATATTAGTAGAAGGTAAGTGAACAGTCAGGTGATGTGTTTATGTACAATGCGCATTGCCAAGTGCCATTTCCTAACTATTGGATTAACAATAAAATGGAAAATCCCCTATTTTTTAGTTAATCTGGCGGTCAGAAATGAGACTCTACAATATGGAGTCTATAGCCAAGTATGACTCGTGTAGTGAAAGGACTCATGTAGTGTTATCGTAGTTGAGATAGATAGTTATTTAAATGTAATAGATGGGTAGTGGGAGTCCAATTGCAAGTCCTGCCTACCTGAATTTGCCTTAACAAATTAGGTGAACAAAATTACTAAATTACATAATGCATGAGCAATGTGTAATTTATTTTGTGTAACACGAGCAATAATATTTTTTTTTTCCTTCACACGATTACATATGCCCATATTGGTGGGATTGAATATAATCACGCACCATGACCGACACATGCTGTGATAAATACTATAATTTTGCTAGACCTATACTCACATATAATAAGACTAAACCTATACTGCCTACTGTACTCTTGTTTTACCACTACCTGCTACTTGCTTGACTGTTTCTTTTACTTCGTTAAGGCTCCTTGCACTAGCTTTATCTTAGCTAATGACTGCTTTAACTGTAGGCACTAGAATTTGTTCCTTGGACCTCCAGCTGCAAGAGTGTTTTATCATGCTCTTGGTGGCCAACAGTCCAATGGCTGTAATGGACTGTTGGTTAATTTCCCCATAGTTCATCGGGGTTGCTTGAATGAATAGAGAAAAGAGTTAATTTCACTTTACCCTCTTGACGTTTAGGGTTACTATCATTTTAGTTCCTAATGTTGTTTTTTGGGCACTTAAATCCCTTGACTAACAGTCAAATGTAACGTTGCTAGTTTGTTCCGTTTTTCATGAAAAAATATTAAATCATGCAACAAAATAAGAGAAAAAGGGAAATTGAATCAATGAAAATGTTAACAAAAAGTACATTAATGATGTTTTTGTTTAAAAATAACATTTTCTTTAAACAAAGTTATAAGGGTATTTTTGTCAAAATGAGCCACATAGTTGAGTTAGATTTAACCATCACTCCTTAAGTGTCTAAAAAATAATGTTAGAAAGAATAAAATGATATTAACATTAAACGTTATGGGGGTAAAGAAAAATTAACACTAAAAGTAATTTAATGCGGGCAAACTGGAAATACAAATAGTTAGAATGGATAGCCAATTCAAAGAACCGCTTGTAGCCTTGTTACATTTTATATCTTTAGTTCTACAAGTCTTCATATCTTCAAAATTTGTTATGAATTGGTGTAATAGCAACACCATTTTGTCTTACAACACTGAAATTAGGCGTTGATTTTGCATATTCATATTCTAGGTTTCAGTAAAATCGATTTCCCAGAAACGGTTCCATCGAATCAACCCTCATAGAATTGAAATGGCACATACTAAGATTCATTCCAAGCATTCTTGCGACAGTATTCGTGTACCACCCGCGATAGATACTGCTAGAGGGACGGCAAATGCTTCTTCAACCCTGAATTCACAAAAATGAACTGTTCATATAGCTGTAAAAGAATCGTATATTGACAATGGTGCAATATAAATAACTTGAATGGAACTGGATTACAGAACATCGTTGAAGGGATGAATGCGTTGCATTGGGTTAGATTGCTTACTATTAAAGAAGCACTGTATAAGGACTTAGTTATGCAGTTTTATGCAAATCTATGTAAAGTAGGTAATTCTTTGGTAACAATGGTTAATGGAGTGGAAATTGACTTTGGCTCTGCCACTATAAACTCAATACTTGACTACTTTAATAAAGGCAGTGACTAATGTTCCCCAATAGTGCAGTTACCCCTCGTCAACGTTTATGAGTTTCAGCCAATCTACTATCCAAATCAGGATCTCTCTGAGGGTATGAAGCAGTTATCCATGCAAAGTTTTACTCCTTGTCATTGTGTGTTATATTGACTATTACTCAAACACTAGCTCTCATAAAAGGCCATTGAACCACCATCACTCATGTTGGCATTCATTTTATGTATGCTATATTGTGGCAATGTCAAGTAATTTACAGTGCCTTTGTGATGGTGTATATGTTGTTGTGGAAGTAGAAGAACAGTCCTAGAGTTTGTGTTATGGTAGAATAATAACATCGATTCTTAAGCATTTTAATGTTCTCCCGAATGCAACAGATGCAAAAGGTGATGCAACTTTGGCTAATTGTATTTACACTGCATCAATAAAAACTTGTAAACCTGACTATTGTGGATAGGATGTGGAAGTATTGCCTCAGTGGAATACAATCATCAAAACCCTTGATTGTGCTCCCCCTAAATGGATACACGATGACACTGGCTCTGGGAATGTTAGGGTGGGGAAAAATCAGTCTAGAAATAAGCAGGGGCAAACTCATCCATGCAATTCCGAGGCATCGATGGAATTGCAAACTAAGCAGGTAAAATGTCTGAGTGATATAGATAATCGATTGTGCAGCCTTAAGAGCAAAAATTATACAAGGTTGGAGCGCGAGGGCAAATGGTTGCATGGGATTAAGTGGAAGGTGGAATTTGTCATGAAAGAACTTGAAATTCTTGGTTGTGTGGAATTCATGCTTAGTTATGTGCCTAAATCGTTTAGCCGATTTATCTAAACATGAGAATGTTCAAGGGAAATAAAAATGCACAATGGCTAGGCATGACAATGCCTGATGTGTGTTATATATAATACCATGCTTCCATGGCATCTCCACTACACATGGATCATATTAAATGCTAGGTGTTTTTTTGTGATAAGTAACTGTTATGGTAGATTAGCATGTATTCGTAATACCATTAAATAAACTATTATGGTAGATTAACATGTATTCATAATATCGTTGGATTTGAAATTATGCAATTGTGTTAAGGATTCTGTGACCATGACATTTTGTTAATTCACTTGCTTGTATGCTGTTATGGTTAACTGTACTTGGATGGAAAAAGTGGTTGTCCACTTAAAGTAATTATGTAATGTTTTGGGTAATGTTTTATTCTAGAGTGGAAAAAAGAAGAAGAGAACATTACCCCATTTCACTTATTTCATAGTCAAAAGGTCACTAGTATTCATTTTAAACAATAATACAGGACGGTAGAGATCTTTAAATCGAAATTGAACGATTTGTCAATTAGACAATATGCGGTTTCGTCTAAATCGATTCCGTATCACGCAACCTTGGTTGCATGGGGAATAGTCCCTCTAAAAAATGTCAAATACCCCTGTTACATATGTTTCATAGTCAAAGGTCATTGCACTTCATGTTGAAAAACAAAATATACGATGATTGAGAAGGAAGGAAATTGAACGCTTTGTAAAATGGACACTATGTAGACACCGGTTAAATATGCCAACGTGTAATTAAGGGAAAAATCAACATGCAACCTTTGAAACTGAATTACGGACATAATTATAATAGTTTAAAACATTCTTTAAATAATCCGCAAACAAATAAAAAATTCAATGACAACTGCCAAGGCTTCTTTATTAAAGCAATTGAAGGCTATCCTCAAATAAACAAATAAAAAACAAGTTGAAATTACACAACATGACTATGATGATCAAAAATTTATGGCCATCTTGGCCCTAATAAGGTATACAACCCTTTTGACATTTGCCAATGCATCCCTATTTCTTGAAGCAGCATTACCAGTACATTGTCCTATAGCTTGTCCACTACTGTGTCCAGCAGTTGCATAAACTATCCTTCTAGCATAGTTCACGCCAAAATTGCCAGCATTTACACTTGTAGTTTCTTAAATTGAATTAACACATTGTTCAACTACTTGAACAGATCCTTCTACTACATGAACATGTCCTTTGTTATGTTATGTAGGTTGATCTTTTGGCAATTCAGCACTGTTAAGCAGTTTTCTCACAGATTTCCTTGCTTCCATTTTAACGCGTTTACGACCTTCATTTTTTTTTTTTTTTTTTTTTTTTTGCTCTTTGGTCCATTTTAGCAGTTAGAACTTTATTTACTTAACCCCTATTTTCCCCTGGAGACTCACAAGATGAGTGATAAGGCAAACACAAAGATATCTCAGTTCTAACCCTTTTGAACAACAATTCTCTCGTAGCAGACATGGCTTGGATAGGTGTCTCACCTCTTTTAACATAGATATGTATATAACCTAGAAGTCAGTAACCCTTCATGACTACTAGTCAACAAATCTATATCTATATCTCGATTAACATAAACTACACCACCTTCCAGCCCATGACAAAGAAGTGAATAAAACAAATTCATATTAAATGTAATTCATCAACTAACCTATACATTTTCTTCAACAATTCAACTGACAAATAATCTAGATCAAATGGTTCAAATATTTTTTCACATTTTCTCATGTAAATAAGATCTGGTTTCCTTTTAAATCTACCCTACAATGCATGTGAATCTGTGGTCTCCAATTATCCCTATAGTTTTCCCCTTTGTCCACAATACAGAAAAAGCTTGTAATTATTTAGAATTTCCTTCAAGGCCATTACAACAACTTCAATTTACCAGGAATGAAGTGCAAATCTATGCTAAACTAATGTCGGCTATGTAACAGTCTCTACCAACAACATATAATTGAATTAATTGTACCTTCACATGAACACAGACCTTACAGTGTGTCTAAATCCTTTGGCAGAAGAGCAGATAAGAGAACAGAAAAATGGAGACAAAATTTCTTCCTTCAGTAATATCTATACTAATAGTTGGATTTTTTTGTTATTGCTAGGGTTCTATACTAACAGTTAGTAATATCTATACTTTTTTTATTACACTAACAGCTTATTAGAATATAAAAAATACTTATTAGTTTAACCACCCAAATATTAGATGTTGAAATCATTTAAATATATTAAATTATAAAAAATAAATAAAAATTTGAATTGCCGAATCTTTAATCCATACAACATATACTATACTATATATATTTCCTCCATATGAAAAATTTGGCATGGTCAAGTGTGCAACCTTGGTTTATGAAATAATATTTTTTGACCTACTAGTAAGATTTTCTTTCAATAATTGGCTTTCAATTAAGATACAAAATTTGTTAGTTGATTTTTTATTTTTAAATTTTGAAATGGCTTGTGAGAGTAATTAATGTTAAAACTGGCCTTCAATGCTATGTCTTTAGGACTTGTATGAAGGATAAAATAGGTAAAATCTGACCATTAAAAATTTGTCATTTTAAGGGGTGAAAAATAGTTTGAAACAAACCAAAATAGAAAGGGTTACATATAAAATAGAACGGAGAGAGTATTTATAAAGAGAGAGGGGAGAGTTTAATGACTATTATTACATTAACATCCACACAGATAAAACATACAAACAGGAAGTTAATTATAAAAACAAGAAATATTACATATACCAATAAAGCAAAAGCATAAACATGAAAAAAGTTACACTGGCAAGGGCTAATCACTAAACTTAATTGGACAACTTTAAAATAAGGTAGAGAATTCATCCAAGAGTCTCACTGATGCTAGCAGCCACATGATCCACTTTGTTTCCCTTGCTGCCCTTCTCACCATATCTGTATAGTCCATCTTGGTCATTTCTATGGCCTGGGATTTCCCGTCTGCACGGGGCGTAAGTTGGACGTCTACCTTGTTTAGATTCACTATTATTCCAGTCTCCAAGACCAATAGCATATTTCATATTTTTGGTGAACGTCTGCAACCGACAAGAAAATCCTCTACTTTTGGATCATCGAAGACCAGTCCAAATACTAACCGCAATTCAGCAGGAATTTGATGTTCGATGGCAATATAGTGTTTGACAAAATGAAACTCCATCATTCCCCATCCATCATACGTTATCACATTGATGAAGTTGAGCAGGGAACGACATTTCTACCCTATCTCATTCAACAAATGAGCGGAAGAATTCAATGTTTTACTCTGCGTCATACATGCTTGCTTAATAAGCTCGTAAATATCTTATCTTTTATGTATTGTTTACCTCGTTTTTAATGATGTATAACCAAGAATTGAGTAATTGAGATAAAATGGGTTATTCTGAGTTTTGTAGGGTTCAGTGAAGAAAGAATTAAAATTTATCACAAAATTAGAGAAAATTGTAAAATTATAATTTACGTGCACCGGTGAGGAGCGATGCGGACACAATTTGGCGGAAATGGCATAACTTTCTTGTCCAAACTCCGATTAATGTGATTTTGGTGCATGCATTGAAAAGTTCACACCATCAAATTAAGTATTAAAAATCACACACAAACATAATTGCCTTCTTGTCGTTTGAAATCCGAATCTTAAAAAATAATATATACTCATACATGTATGCTAACATATATTCATTTAATATAAAAAAAAAACAATTTAAAATTTATTTAGTATTTTATGCACTAAAAGGCAAAATACGTACACAAAATTATTATAAAATTATTAATATCAAAATATATAATCCCGTTCACTTTCTTTTTTATACCATCACATCAAGTATAAAAAACCACATGCAAAGGTAGTTACATGTTCGTTGTTTGAAATCCAAATCTTGAAAAACGAAATGTGTCCGTATGCGTATGCTAAATATGTATTTATTTAATATAAAAAAAAATTTTAAACTTTATACTTTTCTATCCATAGTTCAAATTCTCCAACATAGGTTTGAAAATTCGAACCTTATATACCATTTTAAACTCTATTTTTTTGCCCATAGTTTGGACTCTCGAACGGCTCTAAGTTCGGAAATCGAAACCTTATATATTATTTTAAACTCTCTTTTCCCGCCTATACTTCGGACTTCCGTATTTAGGTTTGGAAGTCCGAACCTTGTATATTATTTTAAACTCTATTTTCTAGCCTATACTTCAAGGTTCAGAAGTCGGAACTTATATTTCCATTTTTTCTTTACTAGAAAAAAATTCAGACCGATGAATAATAATGGATAATATAAAAATAATTAATGCTAATATATGTGAATAGTATAATACGCGTATAGAGGAATAGTAAAATAATTGATTGAATAGTAATGAATAGTGAAAGAAATTTTGAATTGTATAAGTAATGAATAGTGAAAGAAAATTTTGAATTGTGTAAATAATGAATAATATTTTTAAAAAAATGTAAAAAAGTTAACCAAAAAAACTTTTGCTGACCAAATAGTTATTTCATAAAAGTATAAATAGTAAAGTAAAAAGTAGTAAAAAATTGAAGAAAAAAAAAATCCAAATGGGGCCATTGTTCACGTGATAATATAATAAGAATATGGTTTACATTGTTTTCCAAAAAATAATAATAATCATAATAATAATATGGCTTATGCTAGAATCGAAGTTACTGCGTTTAAATATTATAATTTAAGATATTATATTAATATTTTAGGTATAAAAATATAATTAAAGAACGTATTATTGAATGATTATAAAATATTATTTGAATAATAATGAAAGAAAGTTTCTGTTCAATTGTATTCTTTTAAAGTACTACTATTATTGTTCGTCACATAATTATATCCTCTCACAGAATACACAACTAAGTAGTTGTTGATGCTATTTGTTTAATATTTTGATATTTGATTATTTAAATCTTCAACAAAAAATGATTGTGATTGAAACTTGTTAGTAACACTTTAACAAAGTAATTACTTTACTTATGTTTGAAAGAGAAATTAGTGGAAAATTTTACAATTTCTTTTAATAAATTATTCAATTGTATTTTAATTTTTCTACAGTACAATATTATGTATTTTAAATATTTGTACTGTATAAATTTTTAAAAGTAAGATAATGATTCCGTAAAAGATACTGTAGAATTTCTTGAAATTAATATGATACTCGAAAATTTAGAAATTTATAACAATGATTAATAACGACACCAAAGGGAAGTCATTGTAGCTTAGATTAAATTCGGTTAATTTTTCAATCAGAAAGAAAAAAAATGTGATTGTAAATTAATCTTAGTGATCGACTTTGTTTACCTTATCAAATTGATGTATACATCACTGAAATTAAGTTATTTAAGGTAGTAGCCTTATTTTTTAAACAAGGTAACAGGTTTTCTTATTAATTACACTTATTAGACTTTTCTTACACAAAAAAAGTATTTACGACACATAATCCATCTGCAATGACTTGACTTATTATCATGAGTTTCAACTAAGAAACTAAAATGTTGGATAAGCCCTTAATATGAATATTGATGGATAAATAACATGAGAATCTAATGTTTTTTTGGAAGAAATGTATCAATTTTTTATTCTGTTTGAAAGTAAAGGTTAAGAATGTAAAATGGGAAGACAAACATGACTAAAAATTTAAATAGTTTTCCCTGGCAAACTACATTAGATATTTATGTTATTAACCACAAAATACTCTCCAATCAGAGTCAGCCATCTAATTAGGCTGATAGGATCTCTCAATGGAACAAAAGAAGAAAAAGTCTAAACTGATTTTAAATTGCTTTTAAATTACATTTATCTCTGTTTGGACAATATGTATTATTCATTATTCTTAAATTAATATTTTGTAGTATTTATTAAACATTTTTTTAACTATTCTTTATTTCTCAAAAATCAAATTTTAAAAGTTGTTACAATACTTTATACAAGTTAGAGATCTGTGCTCACTCGATACGTGTGCAATAATAAAAACCTTAAACAATTTGGGTTAAAACTGAAAATTGTGCACTTAAAAAAATAACCCTCTTGTAACATATCTTCAGAGGCACCGTTTAAAAAATGCTTTGAAAGGTAACTAAAGAGACTTAACTAACATTATGAGTGAATGCCACGTAAACTTGAGAGCTATAATTTAAACGACATCATTAATGAATGGTGTAAAAAATCAAAAAAAGATAAAATATGTGGCGCTAAATAAACACAGTAAAGAGAGTGCAAAATTTAGTAAAAATTAATCATAGCCGTATTTTCTCTCTAATTTTCATGTTTCTCCAATTTCTAAAGGATTAATAACACTTTGCCCCCTGAACCATATGCATAATTATATACTTTGCTCCCTGAATTAGAGAGATATATATTTTACCCTCCATTCACATTATTCATTTTGTTAAAAATTTTAAAATATCAAGAAAAATTTAATTAGATGATTAAAATACCCTTCATATCATATTTTGATTTTTCATATATTTAATTGATTTTTGACAATTATAAAAGAATTAGAAAAAAATAAAATATAATAACACATTGATATCTTGGATTCTAGGGAAAGAAAGTGTGAGAAATTGTTGAATTATATTATATCCGATATCGTAATTTGTACATATTGATTAAATAAAATATTAAAATTGTAAAATGATAAGAGACAGCAAAAAAATTACAAAGTTTTATTGAAATTATATTTTCATACAATACCTTTATCAAAAAAAAAAAATTATAGAAAACAAGCACATTTGGAAATGTTCTACCACTATAGTTAAACATTTAAATTCAAAATAATATAAAATGAAATCTAAAAATTTTAAAAATTTGACCAAGAAATATATTAATATAGATTACATTAAAATATTATATAGTTTATTTGTACTTATTTTTAAATAATTATCACATCACTATCAAAATTTAAATACATAAAAATAAAAAATAGTACCAAGGGTATTTTACTCATCTAACTAAAATTTTTTAATATTTTAAATTTTTTAATTGATGAATATTGTGAATAGGAGCAAAGTGTATATTTTTATGATTCAAAAAAATAAAGTGTAATTACTCATATAATTCAGGGACGAAATGTTATCAACCCATTTCTAAAACTCTCCCTCACTTTCTCTCCCGCAATTTATGCCCTTACTTCCCCTTATTTCCAAAACCCTCATCTCCTTCGCATTTCTTTCACATTTCAGAGTTGAAGTAGGTATGTCTCTCTTTTACGTGGGAGAGAAATACAATAACTGACTTGTTAGTTGAGGTAGAAGGTAGATAATAGTGGTGATAATGGAGCCATTATTTTAACAACAAAACTCATTTATTTCTCTACCTTCTTAATATTTATTTTGCTCATAATTAAATTTGATATCATCTCAGCTAGACAAATCTGATAAAGAATTATTAAATATTGATGAGGGCAAAATAAGCAAAATATTAAATTCGACAATAATTGGATTTAAACTTATTATATAGTTAGGTTAGATAACATTCTAAATATTATCTTCAATGATAGCTGTCTAAATGAATTTGCTTTTAATCTAGAAAAATGCAGTTTTCCCTTGCGGTTGGTATGAGTAAAATTTTTTGAATTGTCGGTGAGACATGGAAAGATTTAAAACCAAAAATAGTACGAGAATGCGCCAAAAAATGGAGCTATTGTTGAACAAAATGGTCAGGACAAAGAAGGAAGTGCCAGCATAATGCTTTATTTTAGATTGTGTAATTGACCCAATAGCTGGCCGGCAGTTGGTTCAAAGAATTGAATCGATATTGATTAATTAACATTAATAAAAATAAAACTATGGGTGTTTATGGGTTATTTTGTCATATTATCGTATCATATCAGGTGTGATTTATTTTTTATCGTATTGTGTCACGTGGAGCTCATTTTTTATTGTGTCATATTCGTGTCTAACCTGTTCAGGTTCGTGTTGTGTTCGTATTTGATCCATTTATTATTGACAAAAAATATCCACCTATTTGATAAATTATATAACTTGCGATCTATTTGAATTAAAATCTCAAATTTTAATTATATAATAACTTAAACAATTATTAATATTAATCTTATTATCATTGTAATTTAAAATACATACTTAAAATTATTAATTTTTTTTAGTAATGTTTAAAAGAATTATTATGTTCATTGTATTAATTACATTAAATTTGTATTAAGAGATTTTAAAATATATTATATTAAATTATAATAAAGAAAATATTTCAATAAAATCTATTCATATAGTAACTTAATAAATTATCATGTCAACTCATAGATTAACTAAATTCAACCTATTTAATTTTGTGTTATAAACGAATTAACTCAACATGACTCGATATGTCAGTCTTAAATAAAAGAGCAGTAGGAGTACGTATCTAGATTAATTAAGATTTCATTATTTGCAAATTGAATAAGAAATATGGTAGCTCACGAGCGAGGGAAACACCCTTGGCACAATCACAAGAAATCCGTAAAGACACCATCTAAACAATGGTCATCATCTCTGTAAACACCGGGAACACCATACCACCTGATTTATCTAAGTATCAAAAGATTAAAAAAGTCTGGGCTAGCAGAGTGCCAAACTACCATCATTACATTGGCAGAAAATAGGAAGACCTCTATTTTCAGTTAATTTAGCGATTGTGAATAACTAGTTACCGGTAGTCGACAGACTTCTTCCAAAAATGTCCGCCGTTTTGATTGAATTATCGACGTTAGTCACATAAAGAACATAACTGTTTGGTTCAAATCATTTATTAGAAAAACAATAGTTTGAGTCGCTTGTACCCTTGCCATACCATTACTTTTACTCTTGTACTCTCCTCATGTAGGGGTGTTTATGGACTGATACTCAGTTCTAGATTGGTTAAATTAAAAAAATTCTGACTCTATATCCGATTTATGTAAAATAGGTACCCGACTAATTAAATGCCCACAAAAAAGAATCGAGTAGACTGAATACACGATCCATTAAACAACAAAACATGAAAGAATGAAATAATTCTATTCAATTTAATTTCACACATTCAACAACAACAATTAAATTTTAGTTTTAGAACAAATAGGCAAAATCAACAAGTCAACAATTCCCAATAGATATTCATTTTAAATTCATATATTTCAAATCATTCCTACAATTTAAATTTATGCATCTCCAAAACACAACTTAAATGTCCGTTTTGATGGATTGATTTTAATTTGTGAGAAGAAATTTAAATAAATGAATTTGAAATGATATAAAATTTAAGAGAGTTTGAATTCTATCATTTTAATTATAAAAATTTTACTCTCAATAGTCAGTGAATTTTAAATTTCCAATTAAATCTATTTAATTTATTCAATATCCTATATGAGATTTGAATTTGAATCCATAACAGAGAGATTTTATTTTAGATTCTATGTTTTAAAATTCGAGTATGTGTGTGATCTTTTGTACCATTAATGATGTTTTGGATTATCTTGTTTGGACACATCATTGACACAAACATAAATATATATATATATATATAGTAATATGATATCGTAATTCTTAATCCCGTTAAAAAATATTCTATTTTATTATAATATTATGTGATTTAAAAATTTATATTATACAAACATATAAATTAAAACAAATTGATTTAAAATAGTAATATGATATCGGAGTTCTTGATCTTGTTAATGATTAAAAACGCCTTACTACATTATAATATTATATAATTTAAAAACGTGTATTCTATAAATATATAAAGGGCAAATCGTCAAAATAGTCCCTCAATTTTTTTACTTTAGCCAAAATAGTCCCTCAACTTTTTTTGTAGCCAGAATGGTCCTTCAACTTTTTTTTTTAGCCAAAATAGTCCTTTAACTTTTATTTTTTAGCCAGAATAGTCCTTTAACTTTTATTTTTAGCCAAAAAAGTCCTTTTATGGTTTAGTCACCATAAATTTTTTTTTTTTTTTTTAAATAAATTTCACATGAAAGTACTATCTTGGCTAAAAAAAAAAGTTTGAGGACCATTCTGGCGACAAAAAAAGTTGAGGAACTATTTTGGCTAAAGTAAAAAAGTTTAAGGACCATTTTGGCGATTTTCCCATATATAAATAAGAATTGACCTAAAACGGCCAACCGTTAATAATCAGAACAAATTGATTTAAAATAGTAATACGACACAGGAATTCTTGATCTTGTTGAAAAACATCCCGTTGTCATGTAATTACCTTTGGTGATTTAAAAACTTGTATGCTAAAATCATATAAATCACAACGGATTGATCTATAACGGGCAGCCCCACGCCCACCCCCACGCCGACGAGCCCCCTTATATGTCCAAACCTCTCGGATCTGGTAACCTATAGCCATTGCACTTGACCTCCAAGTCCAACAACTAAAAATAAGCAGTGGCTGAAAAGCCAGCATTAACAGTAGCAGGACAGCGAGTGGAGGCCTTTGGATGGGCAGCTAGAGACGCTTCTGGCGTCCTTTCTCCTTTCAAGTTCTCAAGGAGATTAACGGGCGACCATGATGTTCAGTTCAAAGGATTGTATTGTGGGATGTGCGATTGGGATCTGAACGTGGTGAGAAATGTCTTGTCTATTGGACAACCAATTATCCAATTGTGCCTGGGCACGAGGTAACTGAAGTGGGCAGCCGAGTGCAGAAGAATTTGAAAGTTGGGGATAAAATAGGCATGGGTGGGATAGTGTGGCAAAGTTGCAGAAGCTGTATAGAAGGTCTTGAAAATTACTGCCCGAGCCTGAAAATTGCTGATGGCACTGGCTTCAGCGTCCGAGACATGATAATTTTTTATAATACTAATAATCGTGTAACCGACAACAAACTATATGGTTGCTATTCAAATATTATGGTGGTTGATGAGCACTCTGTGATTCATTGGCCCGAAAACTTTGGATTGTTCCGTATGCCAAATTTGGTAAAGTTTTTGGGGCATATATCACGGTCATCAGCACATCCATTAGCAAGAAGCAAGATGCCATTGAAAAATATGGTGTCGACTCATTTTTGCTCGTTAGAGATTCTAGCCAGATGCGGGTAATTAATATCGATTATTTCTTCTTTCGATAATCGCTACTAGATATACATTCTAAGGTTTAGTATCTTTAGTTAGCTAAGAATCAATTGTTTATGCGTGGAGTATCTGTTTATTAATGTAATCAATTGATTATGAATAAAGTACATATGAGAATAAGGTTTGATATTTGTTTATTTATTATTAAACAGGCTGCAGCTGATTCAATGGATGGGATAATTGATACTGTTTGGAAAATTCATCCACTTTTGCCATTGATAAATTTGTTGAAGCGTGACGGGAAGCTCGTTTTGCTTGGTCCACCGGAAGTGCCATTTCAGTTGCCAGCGGCTCCTCTGATTATGGGTATCTTTTTCCCTAATTAATTTGTTTGATTATAGATTAATATTTAGGTAAGTTTGGTGTTGAGTTAAACTTTATGGTTAGTTAATATTTTAAAATATATATATATATATTTTTCTTTTATTCTCTAATAATTTAAATTCATGACTAATAGATTGTAGGAGAAATATCTTATCATTTAAATTACATTTCATTGTTAGTCAAAATTAAAATTTATTTATATTAAATAATGTCATTTATTACATATGATTTAATTCACACAGAAAAAACCAAAAAACAAATCTCCTTTTAAGTATTTTCCAGTTTCTTTTTACTCTAGTAAGAAATCTACCCAAGATGAATATTTTTTTTACAAATGTGCACATATACACAGGGAGGAAGATGGTGGTTGGGAGGGCCTCGGAAAGTATAAAGGAAACACAGGAGATGGTAGATTTTGCAGCAAAGCACAACATATACTGCCTGATGTGGAGATAATACCGATTGACTATGTAAACACTGCAATGGACCGCAGTGAGAAAGGAGATGTCAAATATCGCTTTGTAATTGACATTGGAAATACGCTTAAATGTGATTGAGATTTTGAGAGCTTGACATTTGTGTGTTGTGAGATGACTGATTTTTTCTTGAGCTTTCTAGTATGTAACAATAAATAAAAAATAACATGGTGTCGAGTGTTTGATTTACTTTTTCTTTTTTTTAAGAATAAATTTGGTTTCACCTACTCAATCTCCCTATATGTTGTGATCGTTCCACTTCAAAAATTAACTAAACTTGAACGGGAAATACTTAAAATTTGCCTTCAAAATACAATTTAAATAAAATTTGATTTTTCTTCTATTTTTTTGGTCTCTCTTCTTGTGAACCATTTGTCCTACATTAAAAACTTATGTTTGATTTCTTCATCTTATATGTAATTGGTATTTTGCCTTTGAGTAACACTAATCGAGAGATTAGAAAATGCAAACTTCGGATGGATGGAGCCCATACTGAATTACTTAAATAATAACATGCTACCCAAAATTTTGGTTGAACGTAGAAAGTTTGAGTATAGGGTTGTAAAATACATATTGATTAATGGTGTTGTTCATAAGAAAACATATTTATATCCGTTGCTCATGTGTCTAAGTCCTACCGAAGCTAATTGTATTTTGAGAGAAATCCATCAGGGTATATGTGGAAGCCAGATAGGGCCGAGGAGATTAATTCGAAAAGTATTACTTACTGGATATTACTAGCCCACTTTACATTCAAATGCTGATGATTTGGTTCGAAAGTACCACTAATGCCAAATACACACACTTACACCCCGGAGACCAAGTTCGAATATGGTCCTAATTCTTTAACAAAGTTCTCAGCTGTTCGCCCAATGGGAAATTGATTTGCTAAGATCGTTACCCAAGAAGGTAGGTAAAATGGAATTCTTGGTAGTAGCAATCGATTATTTCACCTAATGGATTGAGGCTGAACCTCTAGCCTCTATCTTTGGAAAATCGATAAAGAATTTCTTTTGAAAAAATATTATCTGTCAGTTCAGAATTCCGTCTGTTCTTGTTTCCGATAATGAGAAACAATTTAAAAGAGAACCTTTCAAAAGCTTTTGTGCTAAACTCAGCATTAAACAACATTTTATTTCAGTATCACATCCTCAAGCAAATGGACAAATAAAGGTTTGTAATAGAACCCTCCTTATGGGACTTAAAATTGGCTAGAACGAGGTAAAAGTGCTTGGGTCGATGAACTGCCTAGTGTCATTTGGACATATAGAACTACACCACGAACAGCTAATGGACACATGCATTTTAGTCTAGTCTACGGTTCCGAAACTGTTATTCCAGCTAAGATTGGTTGCCGTCTTCTATTAGCTCGGGTAGCTCTGTTTGACTTAAAGCAGAATGAGAAAACCTTAAGAACTAACTTGGATTTGTTGGAAGAGAAGAGTTTAGATGCATCCATTCGGGAAGTCAAATACAAACAAGTCATGGTTTGGCATTATAATTTCAAAGTAAAACATAGATATTTGAGATCTAGAAGTTTGGTATTTCGAAAAATGAGGCAAGCCAAGTTGAAGGAACAGAAAAGTTAGATCCAAATTAGGAAGGCCTTTACTGTGTAGTAGAGGCTCATAGATCGGGTTACTAGAATCTACTAGGATATAAGAATTTATCCATATTTATTAAGAAACAGCAGATCAAGAAATGCATTAGGAACTTTTTGAGAATTAACTATGATATTATTCCATCACGGGAACGCAATACAAATTGGGCAATATGAAATAATTGTCATGGTCAAGCAATAAATATTCTCCAAAATAATCTTTTCAGATTTCACATGAAATTCATGTTAAACCTATTACTCAAAGAATAGCAAAAAACAAAATAATTGCTTTTAATAAGCAAATCTCGTACATACTTGCCAGACATAGTGAAAGAAATAAACAATTTATGGGAAAATTAGTTTATTCGTCCTCCAACTATTTTATTAAAATCAGAATGATTCCCCAACTTTAATTTTAGCCAGATTAGTTTTTGAAATAAATATTTGTATCCAATTTGATCCCTAAATGGCAGATTCGCCCAAAATATAATTTTTAAAATTTTGACTGGTATTAACTAGGGACGTCAAATCATCTAGTCTATGATTTTTATTTTTAAAAATTACCTCATTAGTGCTCTAACTATTTCATTAAAACCAAAATAGTCCTTCAACTTTAATTTTAGTTAAATTAGTCCTTAAACTAAATATTTGTATATAATTTGATCCCTAAATGGTGGTTCCACCCAAAACATAAATTTTTTCAATTTTAGCCGGTGTTGACTACAAGCATAACCGTCAAATCATCTAGTTCTATGATTTTTGTTTCTAAAAATAGTTCCCATTAGACTTTATCATAAGGCAAACATATTATATGGATTAATAATGGTCTAGTGGTTAAATGCTTAAAATTTTATTTTATTGCTATTGCGGGATCAAAACATATCGTCATGCTATATTATTTTTTCTTATAATTTCATTTCATTTAAACCAAAACTCTAAAATCGTCCTTATCTTTTTTCTTAGATCAATTCACCACCAATGTTAGCTTTCCATCCCTCACCAGTGACGCTTTCCTACTCCGCGTTGTCTGCCACCACCATCTCCTCCTTCCCTATCCCCTATCTCTCCTTTCTTGCTGTCCCCACCCCTCCGCCGCAACCAACACCAATTTCTACCACTCTTGATCCTATCCCTTCCATCGTTGCTACCACCATCTCCTCCTTCCTATTTACCCTCTCTCCCTTCTCGCTGCCCGTATCCCTCCGCCGCAACTATAACCACTTTATCTCCTCCGCCTCCAGTAACTGGATTTATCTCTACAATCTCCATTTATTCTTCCTGAATAAGTGATTTTTGAGAACGGGACTATATCAATGATGTCTTTAAAATTCAATTTGTAGCTAATAATTTTCTTGCAAAATGCTACTCGACTTTCTCATTCTCTTCCTCCTGAGTTCTAGCGATGCGAGCTACAATTATGTAATTATCTTTCAAAAAAAATCATAAATAAAATTTAAAATTAGAGATAAAATTAAAATTATTTATAATTTATAAACTCTATCATATTAGTATCATTAAATTTCTCAACATTTCTATTTTTAATAATCATAAAATTAGATGATTTGACTCCACTTTCTTGATGGAGATGATTTCACTGGCGCCGCAATTGACGCTGGATTGTCGCATTCAGGGTCATTGCATGCCTTCTTTTGTTTTTTTGATGAATAATCACAACACATGCCTTCACCAGTTTTAAGTTTTAGCATCATTATTATAATGTCATCCTCCCTCTTTAATTTTTACTTGAAACACGCAGTCGTTAGTGTAAACTAGCTAAACAAACCAATAACTATAGTATCTTAATATTATTTGATTAATTTAATAAATTTGTTTCTATTAATTTTTTTAAACAAATTTGCAAATATACTCAAGTTGGATTCCCACATATGGGTAGCCCAAGGTCTTTTTTTTTTTTTTTATACTTAATTTTAATATGTTTATCTTTTAAATCGATCTTGAATGAACTTTTTTGGAAACAAATTTAAAAATTAATAAATAATAATTCTTATTTATATTTGACATGATTAATTAATAAATCAGACCAAATTTTTACCAAATCAAATTTATTTCAATGGTGCAGTTTGGATAGCCAATAATAGAATATTATTTAATGAATAATATTTAAATTTTCTTTTTAGTAGTTTTTGAAAATAATGTTAACTTTTGTAAAAATAGAATAATTGTTTGGATACAAAATAATATTTTAAAATAACCATTTAAATTGAAAATAAAAAATATCTATTATTTGTTGGACCCATTTAAAAATAAAATAATTACACAACTAATTAAATAACTACGGATGATTTTTTTGTGTTTATTTCATTTATTGATTTTCCTATTTACGGTGGTTTAATTTTTATTTTTTGTTAGATTTTGACTAATTTGGTTTGCCAAACAAGTTGCATATTTCGTATCATGATTGTCAAACGCTTCCACTCATCTATTCAATTTGTCTGTTATTTTAATATTAGACTGTACTTCAGAACGGAATGTCAATCTTTAAAACATATTCTAAAATAATGACATTGTTTGACATTCTAAATTAAATCTAAGCCTACAATATATAGCATTATAATTTGTGAGCAATTAGAGATAAGTCTGTAAATAAATCGCGTCTAGACTCATTTCATGAATCATTTATTTGGATCTAGATCAATGTGTAAATCCAAATACCCTAAACTTATTTGGATTCGTTTAGATATTGTACAATAAACTAATCGGACATGGATTTGGTTATTTTGATCTGATTATATATATATATATATATATATATTTATTTATTTCCAATATAATTTTTGCTTTAATGTAAAATACATACCGTATGAATATGAAAATGAATTAAATCTTCTTTTTTTACAATTAAAAAAAATTCTATAAAAATTTGAAGTTTTTATATATAAATTTTCAAATTTATAAAATAATATCAAGACTTGGATCAGACAAGATTCGACGAATTCGGATATGGATTTTCTTTTATAAACCTCAAAAAAATCTAAATTCGGATCCGAATTCGATAATATTAAACGGATTTATGTACGAATTTGCAAGATTTGATCTGGATCCAACCCGTTTACATGCCTAATTGGAGCTCCACTTCAGTTATTACCAAAATGTTTAAAAACAACAATGCAATAGGCTTGTCAATGGGTCGGGTCGGGTCTAGATCCGGACTCGACCTGACCTCATCCGAACCTGTTTGACTACTATAATAAATGGGTCGGATATGGATATTGGTGTTATTACCCGATTAAAATATTTAATATATAGTAAAATTATTATATATTAGTATTATTTTATATGTATATATACATATATATATAATCTGACAAGATTTGGTCTAGATCCAACCCGTTTACATGCCTAATTGGAGCTCCACTAAGTAGTTATTACCAAAATGTTTAAAAACAACAATGCAATAGGCTTGTCAATGGGTCGGGTCGGGTCGGGTCTAGATCCGGACCCGACCTGACCTCATCCGAACCTGTTTGACTACTATAATAAATGGGTCGGATATGGATATTGGTGTTATTACCCGATTGTGTATGTGGATCCGATTAAAATATTTAATATATAGTAAAATTATTATATATTAGTATTATTTTATATGTATATATACATATATATATATATTGTGTAAATTGCCTATATAATATGTATTTAATGTAGAATACATGCATAAATTGTAATAGTTTTATATATAATTTTAAAAGTTATAAAAAGAATATTAACACCCAGATCCGAATTCGGATCCGACAAGACCTAACGGATAGGGTATGAATATACTTTTGTAAATCCATCGGAGATCCGTATCCGAATTCAAATCCAATTATATTAATTATATCCGGGTCTAGATATGCTGGATCCGACCCGTTTATAGGTCTACAGCGCAAATAGAAAAGTGATTGTGAATATTATTTATTTAGTCTCACCACACTACATTTGACGAAGATACGTTGCTTAAAATCATTTATGTAATTATTAATTGAATTTTTAAAAAAAAATATAAATAATGAATATGATATGAATAGTGTAAATAATGGACTGTGTGAATAATGAATAAGATAAAACATGAATAGTGCGAAATATTATTTTAAAAAAATACTTTATTGACCAAACAGTATTTATTGTTAACTAAATATTATTTGGCAAATAATCGTTATTATTGGCTGTCCAAACATGCGCAATGATTTCTCCATCAAGAATGCTCAATTGTTAACTAGTACTAATCAGCGCAGGGACTTTTGACTTATTTGCCATTACCACCTAACCCTGATTTTAACTTACATGTTAATTTTTTTTTGGACATAATTCTTTATTTTAATTGGACAAAGAATTGAGATTTTTTGTCTCAAGCAAAGAGAGGATATAGCATCCAACTGGACCTAACTACGGTTTTGTGTTAAATGGGGTCCACAGCTATTTGTCTCTATAGATACATGTCCATGAATCTATTCATCCATTTTAATTCTCACTAAAAGGGTCGTTCAGCTTATGCTAATGACAAAATTAGATGGGGTTGGTTACGGATAAGAATGATTAGTTCTATTTTGAATGATACTGTATATCTACTTTACTTTGACGCAATAAGTACCTTAATGATGACCTTGAAGACTTTTCGTGACATGGTTTATTTCGGTTTTCTAACACTACAATGTGATAGGTGCATGTCCATTTTTCCTCAATTATTGCTTGGCCATAAATTTCAAGCCTAACCATTATGATTCTTAAAAACTTTTGTACATTTTAGTAGTTGATTGTTGGTGGATGAATTATTTTGCACCCATATTGATGTTTATCTAATTTTACATTTGGTCATTTACTCAAAGATCATATGAAAATAGAAAATAAGCAAACATGAATAATTTTTTCCATCTTATGACTGCGAGTAGATTAAAAGGATTTAGAACTAGTATATTAAAAATAGAATATATGAAATTTAATTTTAATAAGGGTGTACGTAGGAATGAAATAGGGATTAATATCGAAAATCAAGAGATACCCATAAGTAAAATTTTTTAATATTTAGAATCATTTATTCAGAATAATAGTAGTATAGATCGAGATGTTACACATCGGATACAAAAGAGATAGACTAAATGGAGAATGGCATCGGGAATATTATGTGACCGCAAAATTCCTTCACGACTTAAAGGTAAATTCTATAAAATGACAATTAGGCAGCGATGCTCTATGGATCTGAGTGTCAGATAGTGAATCACACACATGAGCAAAAGATGAGAGTAGTAGAAATGCGAATGTTAAGATACATGTGTGAGTACACTAGGATAGATAAGATACGGAATGAACATATTTGTGAGAATATTGGAATAGCATCTACTAATGAAAAGATGAGAGAAACACGCTTAAAGTGGTTAGGTCATGTGTTAAGATGACCAGTAGAAGCGCTTGTCAGACGAGTAGATTTTAGAGAGAGTAGACAATATAAGAGGAATAGAGGAAGATCGACAAAAACTTGATGGGTAACTTATAAAAAAGATATAGTACATCTAAGAATTGAGGAGGATATGGTCCATGACAGAGTATAACGACGTAGTAAGATTCATACAACTGACTCTATTTAGTGAGATTAAGGTTTGATTTAGTTAGTTTGTTTGTTTATTTATGACTACGAGTATTAAAGGATTATTCAACCTAATGTTTTTTACTATAAATGTTACTGTTTTAAAATTGTTTAGCAATCTTAGAAAAATATGTTTGAAGAATTTAAAAGGTTAAAATGCATTTGATAATAAATTGGTGATAGGATTGATGAAGTTTAAATTGCCAAGCCCTTGAGAACGTATTTAGTGAGGGATTCTAAAATTTTCATTTTCTCGTGTAAAAAGAATTTGGTAATAGTGGAATGCTAACTGAAGAATCATGGACTTGTCCATGGCCTCGAGAAAAAGATGTTGCTTTGCAATTATGCCAAAATCCATTTTCGATCTAAAAGATATCTAATGAAACTGGAATTGGTCCACAACCCCAAAGGTTTTTTTTTTATATTTTAAATCTTCCTTCTTAGCGATTCCAAGGACAATCTCATACCATCAAAATCTGGTCCATAGAACGATGGAGAAATCTGTGGTTCGTAAGATGATGTCCTTTGGGGAATCGGATGGTCCATTTTGATTGAAGTTGGTACTCATCAACATGCTGCCAAAATTACAAGGTCAATCAAAACTCCTCATCATTTTGCATCATATATTTAGGTGTCTATTATCCCAGAAATATTTAAGTAAATTTAATTTTTTGTCTTATTTGTATATTATGTGACATAAATTAAATATTATAAAATTTTTTATATCAGTTGATATAAGTAAAATTTTATAAAATTTAATATTAATAATAAGATTTACAGATAAAATTTAAAATTGAATTTATAACATGTTAATATTTTTCATTATCAATATATATACACAGTCCCATGTCTTATTTTTTTGTCGTATTCGAGAATCAAACTTATTAAAAATGGTAGTTTAATTGTGATGTTAGTTCTTTTCTTTTTAATTTTATTATCTAAAACTCAAATTTTAAATTTAAATATAGTATTACAAAAAGTAAAGGGAATATAATATTTGACAAATAGATCATTTTTTTTTTATTTTGTCAACATAATAAATATTTTAGAATATTTCAAAATAAAAAATATGACATTTTTAACAAAAGAGTATATATTTAGGAGTCCAAACCCAGGCGTGCAATAACAGTAGAAAGGACAAAAAACTATAGATCTTTTCTTCTAACTATTCAATTCCCAAAGTTGAATAAATCAAACATTCTACCGTTTAATTTATTTAATGATTTTAGTGAATTTGTATATTTATTTAAGTTTAACTTATTTACTATTTTTTTAATTAAATTTAAACTTATTTTTATTGAACCGAATTCAAAGTCATATTTTGAATTTTTTAAATATAAATATAAATTTAAATTTTTAAATAATTAAATTGAATTAATATAAAAATTATCAAATTTTAAATTTTGCTTAAATTTAACTCGACTATTGTGAGACTATACTAGAACGAGTTCTTAAGTCTGATTCGACCATGTTTTGTAGCCAATCACTTATTGCCACTTATGAATCTTCTAACCATCACCGACACCTGCCAGTTACCAAGTACTTATTTTATGACGTGTCGGTCCCCCATTGGGTTTTTAGTCTTGATTATAAGCAACTTTAAAAGTTTGACAACCTGAAACTTGAAAATGAAGAAAAATTTTAGGATTAATTGTACTTTGTATCCCTAAACTATCATATTTTTGTATTTTACACTTTTAAATATTTTTCAGCAATCGACTACCTCTAATTTTTAAATTTTCGTACATTGCATCAATTATATATTGGTGAAAAAAAAAAAAGTCTTGTGATGATGTTAAAGAGGTAAAGGAAATCTAATACCTAAAGAATCGGAAGTCAAATCTACAATATTGATTTAGACGATTATTTATCGAAAAATAATTTCTTGTTATCGTTTCTATTAGAGAATGTGGTTCTTATATGGTGAAACCAGTCAAAGATGTAGATAAATAGCCAACAATTTAACAGTTTTCGCAAGCCGTTTTATAAATAAAATTTTCAAATTGAGCTAACAGGTTTAAATAATTGTATACAAAATCTGAAAGCACAAAGAAAGAATTACAATTTACCTGTCCCTAAACCCATGAGTTTCATTAACTTATTTTTGAACCTAAATTTGGATCCAAATTCATTTTCGAAAATCTAAGAGTGTTGTATCAATGTATGGTGTGTAGTTGAAGAAGAGATATTTTCAAAAGTTGGGTAAATTACTTATGGTTCCTCTTTGAATAATTGATGTAATGTATGAAAAATTAAAATTTTGAAGTGGTTAATTGCTAAAATTGGTACTTTAAGGTGTAAATTGAAAATAAAATAGCTTAAGGGTGCATAAAGTGCAATTAACCCTAATTTTTTAAGCCAAGAAAAGAAAAAATTAGTAAAAATAAACAAATTTTCAAGAATAAAAAATCAATGAAAGCCATTGCCTAGGCCTTTATATAGAGCTAGAGAGTCGCAACCACTTGCAAGAGTGAAAATCTGAAGTGAGTCCCCGAAAAAAATTTGTGAGCGTTTTTGCTAATTTTCTTTCTTTTCTTTTTTCTCCCCCTTCTCTAACATCCCGCTTCTGAGATCCCTTTCTGTCATCCTCTGCCTTTCAAGAAATTTGTAGCACAACAAATTTCAAAGGGTTTGTTTTTCTTGATTTTCTACTGAACTTCAAAACAAGCCCCCTTATTATTAAGGGTGTTTTTGAAAGCCAGGTGATTCAGAATAGAGATCTTCTACTAGTATATAGTTTCCGTCCTTTTTGTTATTGTTTTTTGGGTATAGTTTTCTTCTTTGATCAAAACTACTAAGAGGGTCTATTTTTCTACCCCTCAAGTAAGTTTTTGTGTGTATTTCTTGATCTTTTTCTTTGGAGGATACCAAAAGGGTTCTTTATTTTGAAACCTGTAGTCAAAATTTTTTTTTTTTTTAGCAAAATTTCAACTTCTGTTTTTCTTGCTCTCCTACCTCTTTGATCTTTTGCTTACTTTTGTTTTACATATTTTCTTTATTTTAGTTATGGCAGCAGCTCTTGATATGTATTGTAATACAAGTCCAGTTTTCTCATCAGATCCTTTCAGGGAAGAGCTTATGAAAGCACTTGAACCCTTTTTGAAAGGTACTTCTCCTCCTGCTCCTGTACTCTCCTCTCCTTCAACTTCTTCTTCTTCTTCTTACTTTTCTCAGCCCAATATGTACTCTAGTTTTATTAGCTCAAATCCTTCCACAACCCACATGTTTTCTCAAAGAGGGTTGTCTAGTTTTGATGACCAAATGGGATTTGAGCAAACAGGTTCTATTGGGCTTAACCTTCTCACCCCATCTCAAATCCTCCAAATCCAAGCATCAAATCCAACTTCAACAACAACAACAGCAATACTTGGCTGTTCAATCACTCCAAAACTATGGTTCAGTAAGACAATTTCAGCATCAGCATCAGAATCAGTCTCCATTGAGCTTTCTTGGTCTCAAACCTGTCCAAATGAAGCAGGTTGGAACTCCTCCAAAGCCTGCAAAGCTTTACAGGGGAGTTAGACAGAGGCATTGGGGGAAATGGGTAGCTGAGATTAGACTACCTAAGAATAGAACTAGGCTTTGGCTTGGAACCTTTGACACAGCTGAAGAAGCTGCCTTGGCCTACGATAAGGCGGCTTATAAGCTGAGAGGAGACTTTGCTAGGCTTAATTTTCCCAATCTCAGGCATCAATTAGGTCAAGATTTTGGTGACTTTAAGCCTTTACATGCCTCTGTTGATGCTAAGCTTCAAGCCATTTGTCAAAGCCTGGCTAATTCTCACAAACAGGGGAATTCAGGGGTGCAAATGAACCGAACAGCTGATAAACAACAGTACAATTCCAAAGCTGGAAAATTCTACATTTGATGATTCATTGAATGGTGAATTTGTTATGTATCATCATGGTCCTGGGGATATTAAGGTGGAAGAAACCTCTACATCATCATCATCACCTTCAAGATCAGATGAAACATCTTCATCATCATTAGAGATGTCTTCACCTGAATCTGATATAACCACTTTCTTGGATTTTCCTGAGCTTTCTTTTGATGGATCAGAGAATCCCATGTTGCAGAAGTATCCCTCAGTGGAGATTGATTGGGCAGCTTTGTAATTTTACTATCTACTTGTGTAATATGCAGGATTCTAATGTGTGATAATTTAGGTTTATGCTGAAAGAGTGTCGAGGTGGCTTTCTGCGATGGTTTTTTTGACATCTGTAGAAGTCAGTTATTAGTGGGATGTGTTATTATGTAACTATTGTTAAGAGTCGATCCATATTTGGTCTGCTGGTTTTTTTCTATGCATGACCAATTGGAGATTATCCATGTACTATTGTTGTTTGGTTTTTTAGCTTATGTAAACCACCCATATCTATATGCGTGTATTATCTATTATGTACTATTATTAGTCTTGCTTAGTGTAAATTTTGGTGTGTTTACTCAAACTTTATGGATGTATTAAATCTTTAATAATTTTCAAAGAACAAGGCATCACAGTATGAAGAATCAATTGCCAAGATCCATTGATAACTTGCTAGGATTTTAGTAGACTACATATTGAGTCCTACAAATGATAGATGTAACGAATAATGGATAATAAACTACATCGAATGAATTACATGCTAAGTTTGTACTTCCTTGTCCGACTGTTTTTACATTGATTGTGATGTTCTCGAACGGAGGTGTTTGTACTTTGGGGGAGAAGTCGGAGACATTTTTATGAATTTCGTAAAATTTTATGGGAATAAAGCCTAATTTCTTTGAGGGTATCATTAAAACTTTAAAAAAAATAAGTCGAGGGAATAATATAATTTGAAAAGTTTGGAGATAAACTATAGACACACTAAAATATATATTCCGAGGGCGGGGGCACAGTTCTGTATATTTTTAAAATCTTGGAAGGGAGTTTAATTTTTATAAAATTTATAATACAAATATTAAATATTTTAAGGAACAAAAATTAAAATTTTAAAACTTTTGGTGGCTGCTTGCCCCTCCCCTCCGCGTGACTTGCATATTACGGAGCATAGATTTTAAAATATATAGTATTAAGTTGTATAAATTTTAAAATATTTCAATATAGCTACATGATCAGGCTGTGAAAAATTTCTTGTGTTTGTAACAATGAGTTCGTAATGTACAACTCAGTACAATGCTGTACACCATCAAATTGGAGATGAGACAAATCCCATTTGGTGTTTGTGTCTATTCACATCTTAGACAAACTAATTATTTTTCTCGTAATAGCGAATGTATGCTTGCAAAATGTAATATATTTGGATAAGTTCTCTTTTCATACAACAATATTAATCAATCATTTCTAAACTCATTTTTTAATTATCTTTTGTACTTTATCCAAATATATTACATTTTGCATATATATTATATTTTAAAAGTTGTTATAATATTTATTATAAATAATATTGTCAATAGTACCTAAAATAATGGCAGTCTAAAAGGAAAACAAAAGAAATAAGAAGGAGCATGTCTGATAGATGAAGCCTCAAGGTCGATCTTTTCGGTTAAAACGTATAACTATTTTCTAGATTTAATTATAAAATAAATTTTCAGAATTAAATTTTAAAAAATCTTACTTATATCAACTGATGTTATAGATTCTCTAAAATTTAATCTACACCACAGAATCTACAAATGGAATCAAATATCGGTCTACCTAAATATTTACCTTTTCTTATAGTCCTCTATTCTATAATCTCTTGCCTTTTGCAATTCTCTGATTATTGTCGTATATTTTCATTTGGTTCTTTTCACATATTTGGAATATTTTTCTTTGTGAATGAAGAGACTAGACAATGAGCAAGTTTAGTGGAAACAAATATCTCCACCAAGTTTCCAAGAAGTATAATATCCTTTGTTATAATAGGCATCGATCAAAAGATGTTCAAATTCACAATTCGATCTTTAACCAGTGAACCAAAATTCTTCGATTCTATAAGCAATGTCAAGTTCAAATTTCTTCTTGGACAAAATATCTCATCTCCAAGAATCAAGTTAGCATCTTAAAAAGCAAGTAGACCAAAAAAGAAAAAAACAAAAAAAACAAAATTCAATTAAAAAATTTGACGATTTATATGTCAATCATATTGAACTAGCTTTAGCAATTGGTCAAGTGGTCTGATTGACAGTAGCTGTACCTTTTCCATCCATTGAAAGGGATCTGATGCCTTGTTAAATTTGGGATCATTCTACCAGTCATATACCTTTGAAGAATGATAGTTGTTAGAAGTAATAACATATAGATTTTTGTTTTGATCAATTACATATAGTTTTGGAAATGAGTAAAATGTTTGAACATGTTTGGGAATGTTATGCTTTTAATAAATGTTATCAAATATATTCTTAAAAGTTCTTAAAGATATTTCATTATCACTGCTTTTGCAAGTAATTTTTATTAGGGCAAAAGTTTTATTTTAAAACCACTTAAGTAAAATGACGTACTCTAAATAATTTTTCATCTTTGCTTCAAATACAAAAGTAAATAGAGCTTGAAATAGGTAGTTGGCTAGAATCTTGTTTAACAAAAATTGTAATTAGCTTTTCCAAAAAAAAAAAAAATCTACAGTTAAGTTTTCTAAGATTAGGTTTTGCAAGCCCTATGCAAAGAGATTTTTTTTTTTTTTTTTTCAATTTCATAGCCCTATGCAAAGTTAAACATAGGAGAAACTAATAATATCATTTTGGGAGGACCTTTGAAAGATTGTGGATTTGATAAGAGGATGAAAAAGATGAAGCATGAAGGAGCACCAAATTGATGAGGTTCCACAATAATTTTCTTATCTTTGCAGTCTTGAATGACAGGTGGGAACAACTAAAGGATAGGTTGATTTTGAGCATACATTTACTATCTAAAGATGCATAGAAAAATACAATTACATTATTATCTTATCCCATGAAAAGATAAAAGATAGGGAATTTTGAGGCCACCACCACACCCCTAGCGAGATCAATCAATTCCATATTCTTATTCTTTCTTCTCAGCAATTGCATGCAACTACAAGTTCATACTGCCAAAAATCTCAATAGAAGAAAGTGACTCTGAAAAGCCCTGCTTGGGCCATCAAGAATCCTTCAAAGCCAAGCCTCAAATCCTTTAATTGCTTCCTTTCTACTCCTTGAGGATTCCCATGTAGTCGTAATTTTTTACAACTTCTTTTTGTGAGAATGTGTGCTATACTTGACGATTATTTTTGTCCATGGAAAATAGTGTGGAGTATAAAGCCAAAAGGAGTGTGAATGCGTCTGAAAATTGCTTCATAAAGTCATTCTTTTGAAGGGTTTAAGAATGATCAATTAATACCCTTACTTGATCATTTACCAAAAGAAAGAAACAAAAGTAACAAGGCCCTACTTGATGTTACACATTACACTTTACAGGCACTGATGAGGTGGCTTTGGGTGCTTTAGGCTTGTTCATCAGCTATGAATATTTCCTTTAATTTGGAGATTATTCTTCTTCAATTTGGATCTAAATATATATACATCTCCATGAGACTCTATGTTCGTGTGTCCGTGTGTGTTTTGTCTTACGCGGTAATCATCCAGTCACACAAAGTGTTGGATAAAAAGCTCCAAAGAGTCTACTAAAAGAAATTAAATATATAAATTGGAACCCAATCTTAATATAAGAGGTTAAGTCAGTAGGTTTTAGATTCAACTTATATATTAACTGTTCTTTATTTCTCTCTTAAACTTGTGTCAATAGAACTTACCTATGAACCCAACATAAATGTTGGGAGAAAATCTTTTTAAACTTGAATTATGTAGAACAGAAAAAGAAAAAGAAAAATAAGAATATTGAAAAGGATTTTCATTGCAACTTTTTATTGTGTTAAAATAAAATTCACACTTATCTACAAAATTACGTAAAGACATTGGCAAGCTATTCATACCTTGTTTCTATGTGTTGTAAAACATTTTTCGTTTTGTTTTCTTGGACAACCAAGTTCCAAGAATTTAATTTCTTTTCCTACTAAATTCTAACACATAGGAAAGTTACGGTCAGTAGATTTCCCAACAAATACGAACAATATGCTATGCGTCCCATGTGATGCATGAAAGATGCGTCATTACACCATTTCTACTACCAAAAATCGTCACTGCATTAAAAGATATTGCATGCTATGTGAGGTGGTTGTGCAATGGAAATTTGCAGCATATGGTCAAGCATTGCAAACACGAATCAATTGCAATCCAAGCCATTTATGTATATCTAAAAAAAAAGACTAATGATATAACTCTGTTCTTCTTTTATGATCACAGGGCACTCAATGGTGGCTAATTTGGGTACTTTAGTAGACAATCCTTTTTTGTTTTCTTCTTTTTAACTTTTTTGAGAAGGGAATGGGAGCTGGGGTCTAATCCTCGACTTCGGTCACCACTAAGCAAGGCTTCACAAATTCGGTCATTTTGAAACGGAAGTAAGTAGTCTAGTTAATTAAAACTCGATTTATATCACAACTTAAAAAATTTTCATACCATATATATTTTCTAAATATTTAAAAATATTATATTTTTCAACTAAACGTGTAAAATACGTAATAAAAATTGATTTTATACCTCCATATATATATAGTTCACAAGTAATTGGGATAAAAAAAAGAAGAAGAAGAAGCTGGCATAGGAAAACATTAATTAATCTAATACCTGAAACACGAACAAAAGTAAAACTGATTTAGTATAGCACAAAAAGTTATTGTAAATCAATTTGTATTTTAATTCCATAATTGTAAAATGTATTTTCATATTTTTATTCCGCATACAAATACATAGAGATTGTGTTTGGATTGATGGATTTGTGGAAGAATTTGACATCCATCTATTTTTTGAGGTATTTGTAAGATTGAAATAGATAAATTTTTCATTCACCAAAATTAAAAACATTGGCATAATGTAACAGGGTTCTATCCATCCCCTTCCAATGGGCTTGGGTTCTGTCCAGTCCCTTTCAACGGGTTCTCTTACTTCTGACTCACGTGTAACAGGGTTCTGTCTAACATCTTCCAATGGGCTCTCTTACGTCTGACCCACGTATAACAGTGTTTAGTTTACATGACTCACGTATAACAGCGTTCCATGTCTAACCCAAGTCATGTGTAAGAGAGAGTGTTAAAGTACAAATCCCGCATCGACTAGCCAAAAAATTCTAAACTAATTAATAAGTTTTCGAGCCACTCCACTTCCAACCAATTAGTTTTGAAATGAAAATTTATATTCTTTAACACGTAAAATAAAGGATTTCAAATAATATTTTAATTTGGGTAAATTTGAAATTCATTCATTTTGAGTTTAAAAATCCTTTTAAAAAATGGATGGAATTTCAAATCCTTTCCCACATCCATCGATCCAAACACAAGGAGATATAATTTTGCCTAAATCATAATTTTTACTTAAAGTTTAATTGTAGATTTTCAAAGAATTTGGCATAATATGCATATGTATATTATTCCATATTATTGGCGTCCCATATTTTTACTAAGTATGGTAGAGACTCTGATATTTACCAAGGTATTAGCGGGCATCACTGCAATGGTTATCAAACGATTTTAGAAAATTTCATTTGAACCTGTGAAATACATAATTAAGTATTTTGATCTCTCCATTTCCAAAAGAGTACCACGATATGTAATGCAATAATCACCAAAAATGACATATATCAAAAAAAAAATAAAAAATTACCAATAATAGTTCTATACAAAAGTTGTAAATTTTCAATTTGTAGACTAACTCAGTTAAAAAACCAAGCTCTTGAGATTAATATGGTACAAGTATTAGGGTTCATTATTTTTTGAAAGGGATTCAGGGATCCAATCGATTCATTTTAAACATTAAAAAGTAAAATAAATTTTGTACTACTTTATGGGCTTACTTTTTTTGTTTATTGCTGTAGTGCATGATTCAAATCTTTTCTTTCAGTATTTCCATCTCCTTAGAGAAATTCTGTGTTAAAAGTTTTCAATTTGATGTAATAATTGACATAAAACAAAGACTTTATGTTACCTAGAGAACTTAGGAAACACAGAATAGGTTCTTGTGTTTAACAAACTTTAAGTGAAATAGAGAGGTAGTAAACTTATATTATTTCATCTTCTATTTTTTCCCATTTTATAACAAAAATAAAATGGAGAGATTTAGTTAATATTTTTCTCAAAGAGATGGTTGCTAAAGACTGATAAGATTACAAGGTTATATGTTGTATTCCACTTCCCATGGGCCTTAAGCCCACAGAAAATAGAGCAGTAAGTAGAGAGGTAAGCCCATATACATTCTAGATTGATTGTCTAGTCATATCCCTCCCCGGCCCATTAAAGACATCCGGGCAGAGTCAAATTTATAATTTCAGGTGAATATAATTGCTGCAGTCCAATACCCTTTTTTTATTTATTACACACGCATATACACACTAGCTGAATAGCACGGAAGAACTAAATATCTATATTTAATTTTCTGTAATAAAATAATATTAATAAAATAATGATGACAATATAAATTCTTTACTAATTAAATTATACTTAACTCAAACAAAATTAAGTAATAATATCTATAAACTAACTAATTACAAATAAAAATAAAAATATCATTATTAAGTATGCATTTAAAATATTTCTAATTCTGTTATATCAAAATAATTAAAAAGTAACTATATAAGTTAAATTTTGGTTGAAGCTTCTTGGCTTTTATTTTTAAAAAATAGTAACAATATTATTATAACTTGGATATATAATCGTTTTTAAAACTTATGTCTACCATGTTCTATGGAAAATAAAGGATAGAAATATTTTTGTTAACTGTGAACGAACATAATTTTTTTGTTGTAAGTGGTAAACAAACACAACAATTTAAAAGTATCATTTTGTGAAGTATAAATTAACTTAATTATTTTTGATATAATTGTCAACAAAAACAATAAGTAAGAATTATTTATCACAATTTCATAATTAGTTTGCATTTTTTTCTAATAAAAAATATAATTTTCAAAAGTGTCAATGGAATTTTTGGATAGAATGGCACTCAATGGGTAATGGAAATAGACTTGAATGAGATTGAGTTGAAATTAAAATCTTTCCAAGAAAAACCTTTCAAATGTGTATGTGAATGTTCAAAAAAAAGAAGATATAATCTCTTAAAAATGAGAATAATATTTTATTGGGAGAATTTTGTATTTATTAATGAAGTGCTACACACGGAAAAAAAATCCTCATATAGTAATTATACAAAGGGTAACATCTAGTAATGATATAAATTAGTGAAAATTATCTACGCAGCATACTTAATTTAATTCTTTTCATATTTAGTATTTAGAACCCATGCTATGCACAGAGTAATCACAAATTTTATATTTATTTTTATATCAACTAAAAAAAATTCATGTTCTTTAGTAAATTTATTTTTAAAAGATTACACAAGTTGTCCAATTGAAAAAAGTATTCCTGATGAGCCACTAAGTATATAAATGGAAAACATCCAAATAACAAAAAATATTTAAAAGAAAGTATAAGAACAAAATCTGATTAAATATTTGATTTTATTAAAACAACATAAAATAAAAATATTATACGTCTATTAAATATAATAAAAAATTAGGGAGATTTTTCTAGATTTAAAGAAAAAAATAATATTTCTAACAATTAATTTTAGGTCTCACCATGCATATAAAGCATACATGTAAAATGATTTTTTAGTATATTATGATTACATAATCACTTAAAAATAATATCTATTCATATTGAATAGTTAATTATCAATAAATATAAGGTTGCAAGAAAATGGAAAGAAGGAATTGATATTAAAATTTTGTTATCATTTTGTGAAATAACAAATTTTATAAATATTAATTGGATGTAATTAGGTTGAAAAAATGATATTATTTAGACACAGTAGACTAAATGTCGTCCTACTTTTATGAGAACTATTAGTTGTAACCCGTTAAATATATCTCTAAAACTTGTTCATTAAATTTTTTTTTGTAACAATGATATATACATATATATATATTTCATAATTAATATATATTTATTTCATTAACTTATTGTTGATAACTTATACTTATATGGTGATTTAGAATGCATTTTAATTTTGTAACTCTTTTTGGAAAAATAATTAACTATAAGAGGTGTGATAAAATAAGGATTTAAAAAAAATAAAGGTAGTTAAACTCAAGATTTAGTTAATTAAGTAGTTCATTTTTTATCTCTATTATTTACTAAGTAAATTTGCCTTGTATAATATAATGCCACATGTCAACTTTTTAGAACTCCTCACTAAAAGAGGTTTTATAAATGCCAATTTAGGGACAATTATTATTGGAATTAAAAAATATATTTAAACATCTAAATAAATTAATCTTATTTTGTATATCTCTTCCACTTGAATCTGAAAATGCAGAAAATAGTTTAGGTCTTAAACCTCAAACCCATAAAGGAATTTAATTAATTTCTTTCTCACAAGATTGTTACTTTGCAACTTTCAAAGAGAGTTAACTATATTTAGTTGAAATTGTACTTCAAATGTAAATTGGATGAAAGGAATTCAAAATTTTGATTCCATTCTAAATTATATGAAATTGGATTAGTAGTAATGTATAGTTCATATATTCTTATATATAAAGGGAGAGTCCCTAATTGGTTTGGTGGCCTCTTCCTTTATTTGCCATTCAATTTTACTTTTACTACCAACAAACCTTTTTCAATTAAACTACCACTACTAAACTTACACTAAAACTACTCTAACACATAAAACTACCACTACTCAACATATACTAAACTACTTAATAAACTTTTACTGACAGTTCCTTATCTATGTATCATACTATCACTTCTTCATACATATGGGTAGATTACAAACCTTCCATCTTAGAATATTTTCTTACAAAAATATAGATTCCAAATAATCAATGCATTTCTCACAATTTTTCTTCAAAGATTCCTATGAGAAAACTATAAGGACAGTATTAGTTATGCCAGGAGATGTTGTTTGTCCAAATTCTTAGGTAAATTGTTACTTCATTAACTTCTTTTAATGCTTATGGTTGACCCTTTTGTTTTATAATTCTAAAGAGTTAGTCTGGGTATCTAAAAATGAGACAATCATAAGAGAAAATTATTAAATTCTGTGTAAAATAGGGCTTCCAAATTATTGGAATTAAAGGATGAGAATCCCAAACAATACTAGGATGCTTTGCATGTATTTATTTGCTTAAACTTTTCTTTCATCCAACTCACGAGAAGTAATATTTAGTTCCCAACTTAACCATTCATACATTAAATGTTTTATAAACTTGGACAATTGGACAAAATTTGCTTTGATGTTCTTTTACGCACTTTTCATTTGAGTCCACACCTTTAAACAAATAGAAACTATGCGTATGTGCCAAGACATCTACAGAAATTTTTAGCATATATGGAATTTGGACTTTTTTCATCTTTTGATTATATAAGTTCCTTCTAACGTGGCTAGCCAATACTTATATATTGTGCATGGGGTAAAACTGTTAAGTCTGCAGTTCATCTTTAAATAGAGAGTCATACTGACAAATTCTACCACTACTCTAAGGAATCTACTCATCTATTCCATATACTAGGTATTAACCACATAACCTTCGATTTGATTTCATACATTTACTTACTTATTACTTCAATGTTTTAATACTTTTAACCAATTGATTGTGATTTCTAATTACTACATATTTTAATTCAATTTATATATGTTATTTACACTTTATATTCCAATTACATATGTTTTCTAAAAGAAAACTATGAATTTTTCAAAATTCACATATACTACTATTTAGAATTTCTATTCCATTTACTTATTTCCTAATCATGTTTTTGCTACTCATTATTAACTTTTACTATTTTCTTGACTATATTTGTCCATCAAGTGCATGTACCTTTCCTTTCTTTACTTCAAAATTTGAGTCTCCTACTTCAAACAATAACTGACACCTAGCTATTAGATCAAGAGGTATAGATGATATTATTCATATCATTTTGTTCGGCCCTTAGCTATGAATAAGATAGCTATTGAGGAACATGAAAAAAACTTTTAATAATTTCATTTGTTATCTACAAGTTTTGTTTATTATATAACTCTTTATGAAATTTTTTCATCTTTATGAATATAGGGAACTTTTTGATAAATAATTTTTATTTTATATACAACTTTTAAAGTAATCATTACAGCTAAATCTTTAGCCTTTTTTAATTGCAAAACAAATGTAAAGTATAAGTAGTCTGTATTTACATTTAAAATTCTATCTGTTAAGTCAAATATTTATGCGACAAAAACACTCCCTAATCATAAAAGTTTTCCAAAAATTAGAAAAATTCTAAAAACATTAGGGCCTTAATTTATGGTTAAACAATGCAAAAATAAATATTTTAAGGACTAATCTGGTTCAATTATCACTCAATGACCAAACTAATTTCATTCTTATCATTTGATACTGTAATAAATATGTCACATCATTTAGTTTCTTATAATTTAGATGTATTTTAGTACTAATAATTTTGGTAAAACCTACCAACAGACCAATAATAACAAATTGTCTTAGATAGTTATTCATTATGGAAGTATACAGATTTTCAATTCCAAGAACTCTGATGATTAATACCACATTTGATTATGACATTTAAAAAAATTGACAATCAAACTCCAAAAATAATGATTGATTGAAATATCACATAGAAACAAAAATAAATAAATAAACAAACGACACGAGTAGAAACTATAGAGGTAGAATATAGATGGCCGCAAATCGAATAAATAAGCTGTCATTTTCGTCCTGTATCAATCACGCAATAATTAAAAGAGAAATAAAACAATAAAGTGAAATTTCAATGAAGTGAAATTTCTTTTAATAACAATTCCAACTCACACACATCTTCAACAAAGAAATGTATTTTACAGAGGGTAAAAAGAGAAATGCATTATCTTTGACATACATTAGTTTTAAACTTTACTTATAGTATAAACTTTCAAAACTACTAGCTACGTGATTTGATATATATATATATATACATATAATAAATACCTAATTATGTCTTCTACCTCCATACTTTATGGTTCGTCCAATTAAATATATATATATATATAATAAATACCTAATTATGTCTTCTACCTCCATACTTTATGGTTCGTCCAATTAAAAATTAGACTCTCCGTATATATTCTTTATAATTACATTATCTATTAGAATATGGACCCCTTCCAACTGCACCATCTATAAGAGTTGAAAAACAATAACGAACTATATGCCAAGAGATATGGAATAGAAGACAATCGATGAGTTTCGAGTAACGGGAACAATATTTGGCACGTCATCGTGCCAATTATAGAAGAAGACAAGTGGCATTAAGAAGCAACAATTGTGCATCAACAATCATATAAATATATCAGACATGCCATTAAATTATGAGAAACCATCCTTAATTGCGCAACAATGCGAACAAAGGCGTATTCGTGAATGTGAATGCATTCAAACCTTCATAAACAATGAACAAAGGAACCAATACTTAACGCATCATTGCACCAATTACAGATAACATCAATTGTCTTTGTGAAATTGTAATACTTCTGCTAAAACCAAGCTAAGTTAATGTTAATTAGTATTCACATAATCCTTTCTTAATCTAACACAATCATTTATTTTGTAGCCAAAGAATCCCTTAATTTGGAAAACCATCTTACGTCAACCACAACTACGATACATAATGTTCCAATTTTATCAAGTATTGAAATTCAAGAAGGTATAATGCATTTTAATGAAATACTCTATCAATTTCTAATAATTATAAAGTTAAATCGTTACAATGTATATACATAGACCAAAAGAATTTATTTCCAAATTATATATGTTACAGCTTTTGAAATCGTACCAATATAAGGGACAACTTGACTTGCACTAATAACTAACATCCCTGTCTCATATCTAATGTGTTCTACATTTGAACGAGGTAGTACAAGTCGGGCCGTATAAACATCTGCAACTTATAATAAGATTCTTATGGTGACACATGTAATTATTTAAATCATTTATTATTTTGTTTGTATTATTTTTGAAACAAAATATAATACAATATTTAGGTACTAATGCATTTTTTGATATCTACATTTATCAAACACTAAGATGTTGAATATGAACAAAGAAAAATATTGGCAGATGTACTAGTACAACGAAATCAAGTTAAGTTGCTTCTTCATCATTAAATTATTTAAATAAATATAAATACGTGCAAACATGGAACTACTTTCACTTTTACATATTATGTTCTGATATCTACACAAAATCTAAAAAACTCCAACTTACATGTATTTCTAAAAAAAATTCAAGTTGCAATGTATATACATAGACCAAAATAATTTTGTTCCAATATCTATGTTTTTTTTTTCGAATTTTGATATTGTAATAATTCGAGAGACAACTTGATTCGCGACAATAACTCATATTCCTGAATCACACCCAAACACTCTACATTTAAATAAGGTAATACAAGTCGACCAACACTTTAAACATGTTCAATTTCTTCTCATGGTAAAACATATAATTATTTATTTCAATCATTATTTATTCTTTTTACTTTTAAAACAAAATATTATACATTATATTAACCTACTAATGCACTTTTTTTATATCAACTTTGAACACAAACTAAGATGTTGAATATGAAGGAATGCAAGTGTTGGTAAATGTGTCTCTACAAAGAATTCAAGGTACGTTATTATCTTCATCATTAAATTATTTAATTAAATGTATATTCGTACAAACATTGATTTTTTATATATTATATTATGACTCCAAAGCAAATTTTAAAAAATCCCAATTAAAACATATTGTTATGTTTTCTCTACATTTTGTATATAACTAAAATAATTATTTTATTTTATATTTATATGAGTACCTAATCAACAAAGAAATTTTAAAGCAAGTTGTATAATCTCTATTTAAACTTTAATAATATATTTATACAAACTAGTTGCACTAGTTCATACAAGAAAATCATTCCAGTATGACTTACTCTTAAGTTGTTGTGGGTCAAAGAAGTACATACAATATATCACGAAATTATCATGAGCGTCTAGGTAATCCAAAAATTTTAATTGCAAGTACCATAGATGTACCCCTATTGTCAAGCTACAATGTTTTACGGTGAAACTTCTAAACTATACTGTTTAAATAGAATAAATTGTATTGTATAACTATACCATATCCGCATGAATTATTTATATTGTTTACCTCTAAAATACCTAAAAAAATATAATTTCATCCAAAAATAAGATCTTTGAATCATATTTATTTGTTCATATCGATGGATGTTCATCTTGAAGAAAATATTAATAGAAGTAGCGGAGTTTATTCTTTTAGACCACAAGGTTCCATATATTACAAAATTTACTACCATCAACAAATACAAGAAATAGATATATTCAAAATTGTATATGAGATCTCGAGCATGAAATCGAAAATAAAATTGCTGAGAACTAGTAGAAAAAATAAAAATAATTCTTGACGAGCCTAATAGTTCCATTTGTAAAGATTCTAAGACAATTAGATCAATATCAAAACTTGCCAAATTGTAGACTTATCATCAAGCAACAATCAACTAATCGTCAATAATACAATTTACCTACAATACAGAAGTAGCGGCAATAATAGTTGGTGAAGAGTTGGACCAGCTAAATAGTATGGATATAATTGTTCAGACAAATAATAGATAGTTATTCAACGTCATTGATATTACTATGATACTCTACAATACTCTCTTCTTCTACCCTATGAAACATATGAATGGGATATCAACACCCGAAGTATAAATGAAGGAAAGTGACATGTCATGAATACTATGCGTACATGTTATAGGTACATATATGTATTAATTTTCCAATCTACTTTTTATACTATTAAAACTAACCCCTAAAATATAAAACACAGATATGGCCTAATGATAAATTTGTTTTTCTTCGATCTCTAGTCTTTTACACCAATATATAGTCAAAAATTCTGTCAAAATAGAGACTCACAAGTTACTGATGAGTATGTGCAAACCAACATGCTATCAGATTTGAACTATATCAAGGATTGCATGATGTAGTCCAAAGTGGTGAGACTGATGTAAGTTTGGATTTAATTTTTAGAAATAAAAGACTATTATTCTTGCTCTAAATTTAATTCTCATTTGCTAAAATTAAATTTTATTCTTATCATCAACCAATGTTGGTCGAGAAACTATTTTGCTTTCTTCTTTTGTTAGGAATCCACGAGATATGCACCAACTATGTTAAGATGCCATGACACTAGTTCAAAAGTTTGACAAGCCAGGTCTAATGCTTACCATGACATGCAATCTGAAATGGTGTGAAATAAAAGATGAATTGCTACCAGACTAGACTTCTCAAGATCATCTAGATCTTTTAACACGTAATTTTCATACAAAATTCAATGAATTCAAGGATGAAATCATCCAAAAAACTATGCTTGAAAAAGTATTAACTTATACTTACGTAATTGAGTACCAAAAGAGAGATTTACCACTAGATGCACATATGGTGGTCATATTGGCAGAAAGTGATAGGTTAAGGACACCCACAGATTTTGACAGAGTTGTAAGAGTAGAAACACCATGTAAGTATGAAGAGTCTTTATTGTATGAAACTATTCTCAAACATATGATACATGGTTCTTCCAGAGATAGAATCAAAATAGTTCATATATGAGAGATGGTAAATTCAAGAGAAAATTTTCAAAGCCATTTGGCTCAAGTACCTGAATTGCAGATGATTCATTTCCAATCTACCAAAGTCGCAATGCAACCCCGGTACCACTAGATAGTGATTGTCAAATTTGGGTTGACAATGGTTAGGTCAATTTAGCTATAACTCTTGGCTACTTTAAAAATATGATTGCCATATTAATATTGAGATTACGAGCACTATAATATGTGTAAAATATTTGTACATATATGTAATCAAGGGACCTGATCGAGTTAAAGTTGACATGCGACTTGGTCCAAATTATGATAATATCTAAGAATTTGTTAATGGAAGATCGATGAATCTTTGTACTCGAAAACTTATAGAAGATTTTTAAATTCGAAATAAGTAGCATATATCCATTAGTCATCAGATTACAAATTCATTTGTTAGGCATACAATCAGTACAATTTTGACCACATCAAAGGGTTGGAGATATCTTAAATGATGAACAAAATTAAAAAACAATATTTACTAAGTTTTTTTACAAAGAATCAAGAGATACAAGATTTAGCATCTTTATAGGGGATCCAAGTACCAACTTATACATTGAATTCTTTGAACATTTTATATGGCAGCAAAAAACAAAAACGTGAACTGAGAGAGTGTCACGTAATAAAGTTATTGGAAGAATTTATATACTACCTCCATTTGAAGGAGAAATATTCTATGTTCGTATTCTTCTTAATCATGTAAGAAGTCCCATATCGTTTGAAGACCTATTAACTATTAACGAGATTGTTTGCAACTCTTTCAAGGAAGCAACAGAGATGCGAGATCTTCTGAAAAATGATAATTATATATGGCCACTGCTTACATATAGCAAACTCTATGCACATGCCTTCTGCATTCAAATGATTGTTTGTGTCAATTTTAGTTTTGTGTTGACTGACTAGTATTCGTGGACTGTGGAATGAGTTCTTCTCCTACATGCTTGATCGGTCAAATTCATCTTATCAACCAAACAACATTGTTATAGTCATTAAATTACTACTAAAATTGAGAAACATGTTTCACAAATATAATAGAAATATTTTAGAATTTGATTTACCATCAATCCCTTCAAAAAGTGACATTCACTCAATCATTCCAAAATTTGTTGAAGATGAACTCATTGTTGAGATACCTGATGAGAATATCAGATCAATAGAGAATTTGAATGCAAACCAAAAGGACACATTTGAAGCTGTTACTTCAACCATTGAATGGGAGGAAAGCAAAATTTTTTATAGATGGTCCTGGAGAAATAGGAAAAACTTTCTTATATCGTGCTCTTTTAACTTACCTAAGGCAAAAAGGACATTGTTATTGCTACAAGCAACTTCAGAAATTGCATCAACTCTTTTACCTGGTGAAAGAACTGCACAATCAAGATTCAAAATGCCCTTGAATTCTGATGCTATGAGTGTGTGTGGCATATATAAATAGTGTAATATTGTAAAATTATTGAGACGTACTGCTGCTATAATATGGGATGAAACTCCAATGACTAAGTAGTGTGCTTTTGAAGCATGAGACAAGATATTAAGAAATATCTTAAATTCTTATGTACTTTTTGGAGGCCAGATGGTTATTGTAAGAGATTACACCAGACAAGTTCTACTAGGTGTGAAGAAAGCAAATCGCTATAAGTGTATCAAAATCCACATTTTGGAATGATGCACAGTTCTTGGATTAAAGCAGAATATGATATCATTGAGTGACTTGCAGTTCTCTAAATTTTTGTTACATGTTGGATATGGTACTGTCAAAAGAGATTTAAGAAAACTACTTTCAAAATAGTAATACTATGGCAAGGTGATAACTCTACTTTTGATTCAATTTATTCAATATTTTTAAATATGGTTGATCATGCAAATGATCATGCTTTTTATGGTGGGAAGAGGAGCAATCACTCTGAAAAATATAGATGTTGATACTCTTAATCAGATGGTAATCAAAATTTTTTTTGGAGAAGAAATTGAATATACATCATGGGATTCAGTTGATAGTAACAACTTTAACTCTATTAATAAGAGTTTTTAAATTCTCTTTGCTCAAGTGGTATGCCACCACATAGATTATTACTGAAATGCGGTTATCTAATAATGCTTTTAAGAAATCTTAATCTTGAGTTGAGTCTTTGATATGGAACAAGGATGATCTGCTACAATTTAAAAATAACTTTCATTGATGCCGTTGTAGTAACTTGCCATTGTGCAAGTACAAAAGTTGTTTTACACAAAAACCTTTAAATAATGTAGAAGATAGTGGATTTTCTTTTGTATTAAAGAGACAACAATTCCATGTTCATTTAAACTTTGAATTAACAATTAACAAAGTATAGACATAAGGACAAACAATTCTAAATGTAGGAATCTTCCTTCACAATCATATCTTCAATCATGATCAGTTATATGTAGTCATTTCAAGAGACATGTCATAGAATAGTATAAAAGTTTTGGTGAAGGATGAAAAAATGGAGTGTACACAAATAGTATTGTGTACAAAGAAATTCTACTAAATGAAACACAACATACATTAAAATAACTACACATATTTTATTATCTCTTGTGATCAAACAATGACTTTTAATATGTCATAAATCTTCATTGCATACACATTTACTCTTTACTGAGAAAATTGATTATATTTATTAACATTTTTACGTTTACTCTGTTTACAGGAAGTAGAAAAATTTTAGAAATTCCATCAAATGATGATATTATATATCACCTTAAGGAACAAATGGATGTACGGTATTCATGGAGGGCATAAAAGCAATATGGATTGTATTCAGATAAAGGTAAATTCAAAATGTTTCAAAATGCCATTACATTTTTAAAAAAATACTATGGCACCAAAGCCTTATACAAACCCATTAAATTGTCGTACTAACACATTAAATTTTGTAAACAAAGGAACACAAGTTGCAGGTATTAAATCCAAGTTAAAAAAATATTGTTGGTGTAAATGGTTTCAAATTTGGACGAATCATATTAAGAATTCTAAGAGAGCAAAAACATTACAAGTAACATTTAAATCTTAATGAAACAATGCATATTTTAAATTTGTCTAATCAGTACCATTATACTTATTCAATTGGTTAAAAAGAATTGCTTGAATTAAAGTATGAGACTTGACACAAGTATGTATCATATAATTTCATCATATGGACATTATAATGTATATGTTGACATATTACGAGCAATTATTGATTCAAAATATGTTAAACATGTAGAAAGGAATTAAAGAGAGAAGGAACATAAATAAGGCAATATTACTTAAGTATACATCATATTTCTGCTTAATATTGAATAAACATATCTAACATTGTAAAATTTAAGGTCATACAAAATTGATATTGTTATAGGAATCCTATCAATACTAGGTATCCTACACTATAGGAAGCGTATACGTAAAGTAGATGATACAGATATACAAATGGCACGCTATAATTCAAATATAATACATATTTCACATTATTATTGTACTAATTACGCATATTTGTATCAAAGTTTTACACGCAACATGAAAGATAATGATCGGATGATATTGAAAAATATAAAAATGATTATAAAGTTACTACAAGATAACCTTATTAAATAGTTTAAATATGTAATATATTTCTAATCATACATACGTCTACTAGGGACATATATGTTTATATTGTTAATTTCACCCTACTATGTGTATAGGTGTATTGCTCAAGTATCTGTCAAGACCTTATTTGAATAAGATTTACTCCAATCAATGACCAATCAGATCGAAAAAGAAATACGTTTTTTAAGGATCATGAGAACCAAGGGGTAAAATGTTACAACTACACAATATTCTTACGTATTTGATAATGGCATATGTATATTACATCAACATTTGGTTTTTTATCATACATGTTTTATCTAATACAGTAATATATATATACTACACCATAAATTTTAGTTCGTGAGATACTATTTTGTACAACTAATTATTAAGTTTCACACACATCGAGTAGAAGTTTTAAGAATATTTGTAAAACTTTAAATTGGTGATACTATGATACATTGACAATGTTACACACTAAGGAAAAATAACCAACTATAAAATACATAATTTATTTTCAGATAGCTACTACTCACAACAACTATATTATTTGTTTACGTAATAATAGGTGTATATTTGAAAAAGTAGTCACTTCATCATTGATGAGACAAGTCGTTGAATAAAGATGTATATTTTAAGAATAATTATGAGAAATGTAGATACTCTACAACATCATGACACTATAATTTACATCATAACATCAGCCTCTCATTGTCATTTTGTGCAATACATGAACACTTCGGCATTATATAACTTAAAACATTGCACCGAATAAATTAATTTTATTAACAATGCAAATATAAAAAATTATACATTTTAATTTTGAACGATATTATGATTTTGAACAAATTACACACATTGACTGTATCTCGATCGCTAGTACCTATAAAGGCTAATATTGCAAATTTTTCTTCCGCACAGAACAAAAGTATAGTTACAAAATTAATCTATTTTTTCTTCACTTCTTTTTTTTTTTTTTTTGGTGCAAAAACTAAATTATTAAAAGTTTCCGACTTGTTTTTAATTTTGTTTTTTGTTTTGTTTTTGTTTTTTTCCGTCCCAAAATTTACGTCTCTAGTTGATGGGGGCTTTAAATAACCGTAAAATGGCGAAAGATACTCAAGCTGATGTCCATGGTCCACTAGGATGGGCCTGCCCATAGAGGTCCGATTATAAAATGGCCTGCAATTTTGAATTGTTTCTGGAGGTTTTTATGTGACCAATTTGTCTAAAATCCCCATGAATGATTGTTTTCATGCTTTGGAAATGATTGATGATAGTGAATATTAACTCAATAAAAGAAAAGTATTTCCATCAAATAGATTTGATTATTACAAAAAAACGTATTTCCATTAATTACTTTTGGCTCTATTTTCGAATAATATTTTAAAAAGTTTCCAAAACACTTTTTAAAAAACGTTTTTCATCTTACTTACATCACATCCTAAAAATTATTATTGGAAAAATCATTTAAAAAACCACAAACTCAAAATTACTAGCCAAAACTAATTTATATTACAAAATCATATTAAATTACTAATATATAATTTTAAATATTTAATTAAATTTTTTTTATTCTTTTACAAATTTAATGACACATTACTGATTGTTATAATACTAGTTTCTTTTCAAATAATATCTCAAGTAAAGGCTTTCATTCTCTCACGGTCTTTGATTGAAACAAACATGGACGTAGTCTGTCGGACTCTGTTTAAGTCATACGTCTCTGTAACATTTTTATCCAAATTCCTTTATCACATGCCAGTTAGACCAAATCATGTGATTTGGATCATGGTCCATTATAATATGGGCTTGATTTGGGTTGATTCACTCAACAGATTTGATATGTTAAAATACAAATTCAGATAAAAATGGGGTCAAGATACAAACTTTTGAAAGCCCAAAGGTCATTATCACAATTAGAATCCTGCAAATTCAGGTTGTGAATAATTTTCATTATTCTGCAAATAATATTTTGTATCATTGCATATATGTTTTTTAACTATTTTTTTTTTATATTTCACATAAGTTATTACAGCATATATATAAATAATATTTCAAAAATAATAGCGGTCTAGAGTAATTAGTTTTAATTAATCATTTCCAAAAGCTCCAAATATTTGGGCTATTATTCTTCTTCTTCTTAAATCTGAATTCGCATTCCTAAATTTAAAGTTTGAAAGTTGCCAAATTGTATGGTCAACTTCTAATTGTGAAACTGTGAAAGAATAATGGAATGAAATGCCTTAGTCAAAAAAAAAAAGAAAAAGTCAAGAACAATCTGATTTTGTTCTATGAAGATGGGGATACTCTTAAATTACCACAACATATAATTCTCGAGAATACCGTCATAGGTCGGTCCTAGCGATGATAACGGTAACCGACCCATTCAAAACATATTTACTAGTGGAATATGTCCAAAATCTTACAAATATGCCATTTTCCCCCATAATAAAGAGGTTTAGATGCTTCTTTTCAGGAAAAGTTTTGAAGATTCCTGCTAGATTTGCAATTTATTTTTCTTCATATAAGAATTAGATGAACAAATTGAATTCCAAAAAAATCTCCCAAAATGTAGCTTTGAAAATTTTCAAGGTATAGATTAAGAAACAAAAGAATAGCATAAGAGTAATAAAAACAATTACGAAAAATTTGTCAAGAAAAAAAACGAAGTCATACTAATTATAATTAAGAAATAAAAAAAGCGCTTAGTCCTAAACAGAACCCCTATTCCATATGAAGCAAAAGTGAAAATGGTTTTCGAAGGTACAATTGCTCTTATTATCCAATTTTCTTTAAAGGTGTAGAAATTCGGTAATTTATATAATCGAATGTTTGTTAAAAATTCATTTAAAACAAGTACTTCTTTAAAATTCTAATTAAAGCGACAAAAAATTTATTTAAAATGATAGATAAAATGTAAACGGAAGGCAGATCGAATATATTTAAACATTGTAAAAGATACACAGTTACAACCTACATCTATCTACGTCGGTCCAACTGCCCAACAATTTATTTGATTCCTTATGACCCAAAAAAGAAAAGGTCGGTTATATAATGATATCTTTTATCACAACCAATCCCACTAAGATGATTCATGCATGCTAGCAAGTTCGAGAAGCTGATTAAAACTATTGATGTCTATTGTATTAATCATTTTCCAAATGATGGAATTTCAAACCCTCACACTTGCCATTTGCAGTTTACAGTTTGTTCTCCATTTGGCACGCGGCAATTGACTAAAGAACTACTTTTGAAGAATCTGAACCACACACACCCAAAAAAAAAAAAAAAAACAAGTATTTGTAAAATGCATTAATTCGATTCTTTAAAGAACATATTTTATTCGGCTGATTCTCATTTGGTTACAACTATAAGAATGAAAATTTGATTTTCACGGGTCTATCTTCACACATCATCAGCTAAAAAGTAACAATATTTTTTCAACTTAGAGTTGATCATGATTCATCAACAATTGACTGATTTTTTCAGCAACTTGAGGGAGAGAACAAAGTTGTACAATTAGGTAGTATGTTGGTCAAGTTAAGCTTTACTGCTTAAGCTAAGTATTCAGTCAAGAAGCAACTTTTGAAAAAAAACATATATGGTTAGTTATGCCTAGACTTTACAATATTGGTTATTATTAATAGTTTGTCTAATATTCGATGGAATAATCAACCACGATGCCTTTTCTCAGTTGGGCTCTCTTCATGGTCATTGTGTTTGATTGTTCGAGAGGTTGCGGGAGCGGGCTAGGCAATCAAATGGATACACATATGATTCGGTAATATGATGTTTTAGTATGAGCTATATATGAAGGATGCATTACAACAAATCCTCTTGTAGTATGTCTAATTAATATTCATGTTGTCGCTGTAGTTTGTAAACTTACAATCCATCTTTGTGTAATTTGGATTTTCTTATTTTTGTTTTTCGGTTAAATGCGTGGAAAGTTAAAAGCTAATGAATTGTCCAAAAAGTAAAAAATTGACATAAGTTTAGTATTACTCCATATAACCTTCTCCTCTAGAAGGGAGAGATTCTCTTTTATGTTAAATTACATAATTAATCTTGATTAAAAATTTTAAATGATTAAAATAACCTTTTAAATTAAAATTTTCAATCTCCTAATATTTATTTTTTTTAAATATTTAATGGTTTTATTTTAATTCAAACTACAAAGAAACATTGTTAGTTAGTAAAGAAATAATCTGAACATTAGCTAATCACAGAGTGATCCATGTAATTTACCCTAGTGTTAATGTTGAAGAACGTGGAAAAGGACAAGGTGGTGATTAATGGGTTGCAACCCGCAAAGGGTTTCTCACGAAGGAAAAAGGAACTGGATAACGTGTTTCTGTTTATGATCCTTTTTGTGCAGAAATTTATAGTTGAGGATTTCATAAATTATAGCCAAATAAAGCTTCATTGAGCATTAGGGTGAGTATCCGTTAACAGATCGGTCAATCAATCAAATAATTAAGTCACAATTTGGAAATGAATCTTAAAATTATTAATCAATTTTAATTTTGAATTGAATTCGAAATGAAATTTGGTTAACCAAATTCGAATTTGATAATCGATTTCGCATTCGATTAACTATATTTACTAATTAGGCTCATTGACAATGGACTAAAATTATTTGTACAAAAACTCAAAAACCCATCTAATACAAAATTCAACTAGCAATACAATAGTCCATAATTTCATATTATCAAAAATATATTATAATTGAATGGATGCTATGTTTTCTTAATACTTTACATATATAAAATATATGTGTTTGTATACTCGTTGTTTGATTAAGATTTTATATACATAAATTGTATGCATAAGTATGTTTGTATTTGTGTGTACATATATAATATCGTTTGTGCGATTACCAGTATATGTATTTTATAAATTAAAATATAGTATTAGTTTGTATGACCATATTATATAAAATGTATATTTATTTAAAAACAAAATGTAAATACACATTAGTTGTGTATTAAAATGTTTTTAGAAAGGTCTAGAATTCGTCAAGTATTGAATTAAATTCGAAAATTAATTAATTTCGAATTCAAAACTTAATTCCTAATTCATAACCAATTTCGATTTTAGAATTTAGTTGGACCAATTTATTAAACGAATTCCGATTAACTAATTTCAAATTTTCAATTTACAAATAAAAACGATCATAAATTTGATTAACCTGGTTCGTGCTCACCCTACGAACATATATAAAGGTAGAAAAGGGCGACCAACGTAGTTAACCCCTCTAAGCATGACAATCATGGAGTTGTTACACACTACAAGGTTTCAAAAAAATAGAAAGTTAGTTAGATTCATTCTTTTGAACAATATTTAATTTCTGTTCCAAGTAGAATGAATGATTTTATTAATTTCATAGTTAAGCACCATTTTTTTTGTTACTTTAGAATTATACACAGAATTTAATTAGGGAATCAAAGTCCACATGTAACAAAAAAAATATCAAAATACAGAATCAACAATATTGTCCGTGAACATATTCTTGTTCCAGAAAAATGGTCTTTTCTTAAGAAAATATATAGTAATTAACGTGGTCGATCATCTTTCAAAACTATAATTAAATAATATTTTAGCATTTGTAAGCAAACAACTGAATACCTGAAAAAGTTAAATCATAATTAACTTTTGGCTTATTATGAAGCATCCCAACGGTTAAGTTACTGCACACGTATAGTAAATAGAAAAGGAATACAAGTCATGCCAACTCCCCTCTTATCTTTTTATTTAAATTAGTTAATCTTTTGATAGAGATCAAATCAAATCACTAAACATTATGTAATCAATCATCTTATCAAACTTAATTTTGTTTAATAAAAGTACTATACATTAGTAATCCACATAATTAACAACAATGTTTTCCTACATAACAGTTGATACTTTATTTTAATTTTGACGTTGCTGCCGCCCTCGTGGAAGGGCGCAATGCCGACTTGGAACCTTGTAGGAAGGCCCCTCCATTGTTTCAAATCACCAACTGTTTCAGTTGGAAAAGGGCCAAAAGGCATTCAGATATTGAGATTTGAGAGAGAAAAAAATGAGTAAAAGGGTTTTTCTATCTCGATTTAGCTTCAATCTTACCCTTTTTTAAGCCTTTTTTCTAAGTGTAAAAGTGAGCTTCAATGTGCAAACACGCATGAAGATAAAAAGGGAAAGCATATCGAAGAATGGAGAGACTAGTAATCAAAAGAAACAAACTTGTACACTCTAACTAGTCATGAAGATATAGTATTCCACTACGCCGGAATTGGATGGATTTGCCGCCCATAAATCCTAACAAATAAAGGGATTTATGCAAATGCATAGATTATGCAAGAGATGACATGTGGTTAAAAAGAATGATTATGATCATGATGAGCAAAGAATTAATGGAGTTGCTAGATATTTTCGGATAAGGACTAGGGTAAAGATTAAAAGTTGCAAATTGTTCGGAACACAACAAACTTTTCATATCACTGCTATTTATGAAAAATTCTACCATCTTTGAAGAAATCACTCTATTGTCATTTTAAAGTTTGAACAATATAATACTGTATGTTTTAAAAATTTATATTATACAAATTTTTAAAATTATGAGATAGTTTCTCAATAGTACAATGGAACTTCCTGCAATTTTTTAGCACTACATGAGATCATAAACATTAAGGTGCAGGTCAATTCGATCCCATTTACACATATCATCTAGAAAAAAAATTAAAAAAAAAAACTATATTTGCTGATGTTGGAATGGTACAATTTAATTAAGTTACATGCATTATGGATCTATTTGTCCAGCTTGAATTGAAGGCTTCACTTTCTATAAAGGTATATACAAAAGTTTGATACATGAACTTTAGGAAATATTTTGATGACATATATTATGTATTGTTTTTTTCTATATCTTTTTGTACACTGTCTTTCCTTGCATTGAGGAGATGCCTATTCTTAATGCAGTACGGAGTACACGAGGATAACAACCCTGATTATTTCCATGGAATTATCTTACTGAACTTCACGACAATAATCCATCATATTATTTCAATTGAACTTATCCCTCTTTTTCCATTCTCATAATGGCCCCTGATCCCACCCATAATTCCAAGTTTTGTTCCTAAACAAATTTTCATGTGGATGTTTAGATCATTATTCTTATGTTGTACAAGCTTTTAGAATTTGTAAATAATAGTTCCGATAACTAAAACAAGATACCTACGGAATCATGTGATGAACACAAAGCGAACTATTCTTTCCTCTTTTACTAAAAAATACTGTGTTCGTCACAGAAAGTGGCATACGTCTATTTTTGGAAGGTGCTTTTACAAGAAAGCCCCTAAAAAAAAAAAAAACAAAAGCAAGATATCTAAGAGATAATAGAATTTTAATAACATTATTATTTTGATGATAGAAAAGTGTGATTAAAATAATAAAATACTTTTCTAAACTTTTAAAATCTAAGTACACTGTACTAAGAGGTTATTGACTGGGTGCTTTAACTTTGGCTACTATAGGTCTATAATCTTATCATTTTATCAAGTCACACATCTGCTTTGAAAACAAATTGTGGGTATAGACTTGGAACCATGTTAAAGAATTAGAGAAAGCAAAATCTAAGATGAGAAAATGTCATCAAATATATGTCACGTTTGAAATTGGATGATGTGTGGCTTTTTATTTTGAAATTTGGATGACCTGTGGCATGGTTGGAAGCTTTTTGTTTGGTAACATAAATATGTCGGCTCAACTAATTAACTACTGGTAAGCATTAAATATTTTCATTCTGTGACTTATGACCGTAATAAGGAGGTATTGGTATACTCGTTGGATTATTCAGAGTAAAAGGACCCTCTAAAAAAGTAAGGGATTCTATTTTTTATAGATAATTTAATTATTATTATGCGCAGTGACTAAAAAAGAATTTTTCATGAAGTACATCATTTTTTGTTCTAATTGAGTTTGTGCTTCGACCATTGAAGCATTTTGCAATGCACCCTATTCACAACGATAAATAAGATCAATTTGAAGAAAAGGCTAAAAAAAATCTTTGGATATCATTGTTTAAGAAATTAAAGAGAGGCTCCAATTATGCGTAATTGAACATGTACCTCCAGGAGTAGGCATTAAAGTATCCTCACAGAAACCATTATTCGCTATTACTAAATGTTGTGGATTACTATTTGCTTTTCGTTGTTTGAGAACAGATTTGAAAGCACCATTATTCTCTTACTGTGTTGCAATATTAACTTATCGAAAGAAGGCATCATACCTGGTGATTTAAAAGCTACCATATAGTATAATTTTATCTAATCTTTATGCCGTGGGTCCTTTCTTCCTACCCCAAACAAATAATTTAGCCACGTTACTTGCTCTTTCCTTAATTTTTATTCACTTTCTTCCCTTGAATATTCCTAAATTGTAACATAGGACACTAATTCCAGTGAATAATCCTTAAAGTTATCAAATAATCTTCAAATCTTGTCCTCATATTTTAGAATTTAGACACATTATGCGTGTACTTAGTTGCATGCAACGTTAGATTAAACAACATTGATTCATACGTTTATTATTTAGAATATTACAACTGTAATTTCATAGAAAAAAAATTCTTTACTACTCACTTCTCATTGTAGAGTGAATATTTTTTACCGTTAGATGATTAAAATGTAGTGGAACATCCTACTTTTCAATCATTTCAATAGGTGTCATACTCACTCCACAGTGTGAAGTGAATAAACAAGACTTACTCTTTATAGACATGTCTATGCAATAACTTCTCTCTCAAATTCTCCTCTCTATTTTTTGAACACTCATCCAATAAAGTTATAATTACTGTTAATTATAATATTTTAAACTTTCTAAATCACAATCTTTGATTCTACTACTACCATTATTATTATTATTATGCATCAAATCTTCCATTTGTCTATTGTCTTTATTCACCTAATATATTCTTGTTTACACATTGCAATATATGATATCGATGGCAATCAGAGAGGACAAAACAATCGATGTATCTAGATAAAAAAGAAACAAGGATGAGTACTCGAGGGTAGGGTTTGTGTTTGTGGATTGAGCACTATGGGAGAGTGATATGGACCTAGATAAATAAAAAAGAATTAATAAAATTAATTTTGGTAGCCAAAAAATTTAATAAAGGTTATATAGGGAAAGGGGACCACAACACCATGCGTCGCACAGTCACCGTGAGATTTCATTCTCGAGGGCTCACATCAAAACCGAAAGTAATTCAAAGTTTGGATCGGCAGTTATGTTGGTTACTTGTCAAATTTTTGAGAAAATAGATTCCCTTTTATGAATTTGGTATCTCTTTCTTTTTTTTCTTTTCTCTTTACTTTATAAATTGCACTGATGGTATCAAAATATTTTGAAGATATATGGCCATGCTAACTCCACGGATTCTAATAGAGGAAGATAAGAAATTAAAGAAAAGAACAAATTTACCTTGTTGGAATAAAAATTGCTTTTCTTAGTATCTTTCATTAGTGTAATGAGTGATATGACCATAACCGAAGTTAAAAGCCCAATAATCCATGGTCTAGGGATGAAATAGAATAGTGACGAAAAAGGAAAAGTGGGAACTGCATGTGAAAGTTTTGCTTCACTAATTTGGATTCACGAAATTATAACGTGAATTTTGTAATTCAGATTTAGCCACAATAATTATTCATACAATTGATGTGGTAAAAATTGACTGAGTCCATTTAAAAATATCTCATAGTCTGGATATTAATTGAATTTTATAAAGTTTAAATTAGCAAAAAGGTTAATTATATTTTATCTATTTCAACTTTAGCGTTATTAATACTTTATTTCCTTACGTTATCTTTTGAGCATTAAAGTCCTTGGACTAATAGTCAACTTTAACACAGTCTGAAATTTTTGATAAATAAACAAATATACATACCCTTTATTTAATTACACTTTACACCCTTAAACTTTAGTCTCAGTAACACTCCTATTAGTCTCTAACGTTATGTTTTGAACAGGGCTGTCCTCTGTTATGTCAATAGAGCGTTTTTACCATTCTATTCTTTCTTTTTTTTTAATTTCATTTTCTCTCCTCCCTCCAATAACTACTATCATCAACAATAACAACAAAAAATAATGCATTTTTTTCTTTTTTCAAAAATTTTCCTTTTATTTTGATTGGCCTAATTTTAAAATAAAATTAATTCAGAATTTCTAAACTTATGAGTTTAACTTTCTATTTAGCCAAATTTCAGGTTAAACAAGTCATTCTAATCGAGAGATGTGAAAATGTTATAATTGATTGTCAGTTACAAAACTATGTGTTTAAAAAATTATGTTGGTCAAATTTTATCATTTTCTTAATTTATCTCGGCCAAAAAATCATAAAATTTTCTGAATTATACTTTTAGCTATCTATTAATATTAATTTATACATGAATTAAGATTAATCCTTATAAAATTTTGATTCATTAAACAAAAATAAATAAAAAATAAAGATTAGAAGATGAATAGAATAGGAGTAAAATGGTCAAAAAAATTAGTTGGCATAACAAAATGACTAAAGTGCTCAAAAGATAATCTTAGTAACTAAATTGTCATTGACACTAAATATTAAGGGGATAAAGTGTAATTGATCCTTAGGAAAATAGATTACTCCATTACTGCAATATCGAAATAGTCGCAGAAAGTTTATTTTCACTTTACAATTCTAAAGTATTGCATTTTCTTTTCATATTGAATATCCCAAAAGTTCATTAATTAAGAATAATTTGTCTCTCAACACTATCCATTGCCGCAAAACATATTAGATTATGTATATGAATCTGATGTAATTTTACTCTTCTAATGAATGAATGTTTATTTACCAAAAAAAAAAAAAACTATAATTTGTCTCTCAACACTATCCATTCCCGCGAAACATATTAGATTATGTATATGAATGGTCTATCCACTACTAAGATGGATTTAGCTAAGAACATATGGATGTTTTCTCTCATATTATTGTTGTCCATCAAGGTAGGGAAGTGATCAACAAGAAGTTTAATAATTGAATATTTAGTCGGAGAAAAGTCTGTCGTGTTCAACTTAGTTCAATAAGCTAGTGGCAACCAGAAAAAGGATCACGAGTTTATTCAAAAAAAAAAAAAAAGGAAAAAATGTTTTAGAGCTAGATTTAAAGGATGCAAAGCAAAATCGCATGCAAGGCATACTACATTAGTATTAAAAAAAATTTGAATTTCTTTTACCAAGATATTTTTTATTCGTTGTCTATAGGAACTGTCAAAGCTTATACTCTATGGCAGTAGTTGTCTTCAAAAAAATTTTTCATGCATCAAATAGAAATGATCATTTCTAATTTGCTGAAAAGTGTCTTTTTGTTTTTCAAGCAAAAAAATTCTGATCAATAATGCAACTGTGTTTAACTTACACCCAATTTTCACTTTACACTTTCAATTTCGTTTTGAACAATTTGTACACTCAACTCTCAATTATGTCTTGCTTTAGTCTGCTATCTTTTAACATCGTCTAAAAAATTAACGAAACTTTTTTGTGTGTGCAATAGATTTAGTGAGATGTACAATAATGTTGACATAATATTTTGGATGCAAAAATAAAGATTTTGTTAATTTTAGTAATGGTATTAAAAAAAAAAGGATTGAAGTGGAGCAGATTTGAAAGTTAAAAATATAAAGTGATAATTAAATTTAAGTTAACGGGTACAAAATAAAATTAGTTCTAACTTTGTGAGATCATTCGGAAGGGGCTGCGGAAGAATATCTGCATTCTAATTTTAGGGACGGATTGGCTAATAAAAAATGTTAAATATGGCCATAATAATTGGTTCCACCCCACTATCATAGTCTCATCATTAATTACGAAAACCCCAGCAAGTATAGTTGTAGCAGTCGTTCTCGGGAAGTGGTTGAAAATCTTTGTTCACTGGCACTTGGTTGTCAAGCAATACTCTTTACCTTTGTCTAATTAATCATCATTTTAGTTGAATTGATCATGTTAGGGTAACCCAATGTAAAGTTTGTAACATGCACATGTATTAGTGCGTGTTCAAACAGAAATCAATTCAGAAACCATATAAGCATGAATTGTTCATCGCCACTGGTCAGATCACACACAGCCGTATATCCACGGATTTGGGATAACATAATAGAATATTTCGATTTAACTACCTATACAAATGATTAATTTACATCCATCACTTGTCATGAAGTTACTTGATGGTGAGAAAATTTTTTCGTGAATGTGATCCATGGTAAGTGCATATAATCCCTTGGATTGAAATCATTTATATTATTCTGAAAAATTAAACCTCTCTATGATGATGTTGATGAATTTGTCAAGGAATTCATAATACCTGACATAAATATACCACCCAATGCCTGATGATAACATAAATATACCATCCAATGACACATAGACATGTCACAAGTTGGTCAAACCAATCAAATATTCATGAAGTCATGTGATCATTTTTACCTAACTTCAAGGTCAATGGTCAACTTACAAGACATTTAATGCCCCAATGGGCCAACTCTTTGGTTTATGACCCATTAATCATCCAACTCCATCAAATACTAGTATAAATAGCAAAAGATGAAGGTTAGTTTTCACATCTCAACTCTCGTACAAATTCACTTGCCTTCTTAACTTTCATTTGCTCTCTAAATTTCCTCTTGTCGAACAATTTTTTATTTAAGCGTCAGAACCTATTCTTGAGGACAAAATTCTATCACTTTTATGCTTTGTCTCAGGTATTCGATCGTTAATATGACGCGCGGCATTACTTTTGCGTAGAAGTAATTTTCTTAGTCGAACGACTTTAAACCTACACTATGGGACTTTAATTCTAAATTTTGGTGTTATTCATTTTTTAGCATTAATAATATATACTTGCTATAAAGTTGGTCTATCTAAGAATTTTTTTATTGCTGATAATAAGGGGATGTGGTTTATCTCGACAAGAACTTCAATCTAGCTGAAATCACCTGACAAGAACTTTAATATAGTTGATTAAATGTCAAAGAAAAATAGTTTGGATGACACAAGAGCTACATTCTTTAAACATTTTGGACGTAAAACAACTTTATTTTAACTGTTAATCGCTTAAATCAATTGAAGGAAACTCTCAATAATTTGACGCATCAATTTTTCAAAATATCGAATCTCAAACATATGGTCCCATATTGAAACCCCACACCTGAAGAGGTGAATAAGCACCTAAAAGTTAAGCAAACACAGCCAAGTTGCCAAATGGGCCATTGGTAGACCACCCATATGTTTTCAACCTGTGTGCAGACACGTAAAGCTATCTAAATTGCACGCGCAATTGGATAGATGGATAGTGTTCTGATCGGCTTGTTGACAGGTGAAGAAGCCACATGACTATAACACCACTACAACAACAACAAAAAAAACAATAGTACTAGCTACCATCCAAGCTGCATGCTGGGAATGTAAGTTTCAATTCTGAAACCATTTTGTCTTTCTTGTTCAGATGAAAGCATAATTCATTTTGTACACTTCGCAGCTGCTGCAGTTTCATATTATATATACTTAGCAAAAAGTTGTAACAACTATTAGTGATAATTGACCAGAAAATCATTAATTTTTAATTTTAATCACTATTTTTTAAGTACATTATTTTAATATTTAAAACAAAGGTTGATGTGTTTACAATTACAGTATTGTATTGGTCATAAACTATTGAAAAATTCTACAATTCTATAAAGAAAATCATAATTAAATATTTTGAGAACTTACAGTATAAAGTCAGGTAATTTGAAAGTTTGTACTATACGAATTTTCAAAGTTACATCTTAGTTGAAATGGTTGAACTATTCCACTAAAAACCACTCAGTGCCATCTGGTCTTCCAGTCTTGACCACTCCTAATCTGTGGTCTCTACTAGACTATTGACTACTGACCACTGATCACTTTCTTGGCCTCCAAGATATCATTGAATGCTGTTAAAGATGATCCCCGTGACCTTTGCAAAGAATTCCTTCTCTTATTGACCGTATGAAGTGTATAAAATAAGACTAATCGTACAGACAATAGCCTTCTATTTTATGTTGAATCCCCTGCCCTTAATAAGTTCTTCTATAACATTATTTAATCTAATGGTCTATCCTTTTATTACTTTTACTTTCCAAGAAATAAATATGTAGTTAGACAATCATAGAATGCTGTTAATGATGCTTCCCGTGACCTTTGCAAAGAATTAAAGCGGTAAATGGACTTAAACTGTTCGATAATCGAATCCAACTCGATTTATTAAAAATTTATTTTTGTTTGGTTCATTAATAAGTTTGAACAAAGTTTAATTAATTTTTTTTGTTCGAGTTGAATTTGATTCGATAAGTTAAAAATGTTAAATTGACTTTAAATTTCTAAACTACTCGAGTTCAATTTGTGTTTGACTCGATAAAAGTTCCTTTAAGTTCGGATAAAAAAATAAACAAGTCAAATTTGAACAAAATTTCGTACTTGTTAAAATAATCAAACAAATTTGAACATTAGTTTATCTGACACTTATTTATATTTACACCTGACAAAGAATCCCTTCTCTTGTTGACCACTTGACCATATGAAGTAGTATAAAATAAGGGATAATTCTATTGTTAAGGTACCATACATATGGTTACATTTTAAATATTTGTATAGTATAATATTATGTATTTTGAATATTTATGGAATTTAAATTTATAATAATATATTACCCTAACAAAACAATATAACTCCCCATAAAGTAACACTTATCATACAACCAATAACCTTCGATTCTACATTGGATCCCCTGCCCCTTAATAACCTTTTTTTGACAAAATCAAATAACATTGTGTTTGGATAAAAGGATTTGAGTAGATTTGATTAGAAATCTTAATCTATAATAAGTTATCCAAATAAATTAATTGATGTGGTTGTGAATTTGAAATCCACCAATAAGTGAGAGTATGATTTTAGTGGTTAAATTAATGGATTTGAAATTCACTCAAATTTCATGTCATTTCAAATCTATCCAATTAAAATTCATCCTTCATTTCAAATACTTCATTCAATTCAAATCCACCCATCCAAACACAATGTAAATCTATTTGAATTTTTTATTGCAAAATTGACATATTTGAAAAAAAAAAGGAGTGAAATTAAGACAAATAAGTGGCACAGATGAAGTACTTTTCAAAAAATAACTATGAAGTTAGACTTTTTTTGGTAAGAAAAAATTTAGAAGAAGTGTAGATTACCCTATTTCTTCTTCAAGGTCAGGCAGGTTACCAACGCATATTTCAACGATTTATAATAGTTTTACACATCGCTTAACAAGAAGTAATAGAGGGCAAAGATATTCAAATTTTGAACTTTTCATATAAGTTGATCGCTCTACTTACCATGTGAGAGTTAGACAATCAGTTGTAACTTAATGCCAATGTTGTAAACACCATGCAATTATCTTTTCCCCATGGCAAATATGACGGGCGGAACTCAAGTTTTAAAAAAAAATAGTATAAAATTTCCTATCTAAACTTTTTTCTGTTTGTTTTGATTAAGCGGTCTCAATAATTGTCAATTCTGTTTGGATGAATTTTTTTTTCTTTATTCTTTAAATAACATTTTGCAATAATTTCTTCAATATGTTTTTCAAACAACTTTTTATCTCAAATATATCACATTTTAAAAACTTAGTACAATAATTATTTTAGTAATATTTTGAATAATATCCTAAATAATGATTGTTCTCTTAAGATATTTGGTTTGTTTAGTTTGCAAATAATAGGCATTATTTGTCAAATAATATTTGGTCAGCAACAAATTAATGTTGTTTGGTCAGAAAATGTTATTCCCAAAAATATTTTACACTATTTATATTTTCTCCTATTCATTATTTACACTATTCATTATTTATCCTATTCGTTATTTACATCCTCCAAATTATTCACTAATGAATTCTTTTAATCCATCAAACTAAACATTATTGAAGTTTTTTACAATTGATCATTCATCTAAAATTGTTTTATGCACGACATTGATCAGATTAGTTATAAAATTATTTGGTGTTAAATCTTCCAAGTTGAATCAATTTCGTAAATGAATAGCACAAGAAAAACAAAAACTAAAAAATAATTCTAAATCAAGGTACTGTGTCAAATAGTAAACCGGCAATACATTGTCAAAAATTTCAATTTCAAAGAGTCATCTAAACCGGTTAAATGAGGTATTAACGGCTATTAATTAAAAATTTAAAGATTGGACATCTAATCGTTTGCTATGGTTCAATGTCAATAAGCGAATGACTAATAGAACCCCCAAACACATGGTAGAATTCAATAAGTCTCGTTCGAAAAATGTAACTAATTCGGCATTCCGTACCTGTTCAAACTAACAATAAAATATATATATATATATATATATATATATATATATATATATATACCATTTTAAAACAGACTTTTTAAAATACTAAGAAAATGAATGCATATTGATTTAATTAGTTGTTTTATTATTTATGTATCTAAATGATTATTTCAAATAAAAGATATTTATTATTTGTAATTTAAATGACTATTAATTTTCGAAATAATATTTCGTATTAAAACAATTATTCTTTTATCTAAAAATCATCATTATTTTTCAAAAAATAATACTTGTATTTGCAATCCAAAAGGATCATAGGTTGTAAAATAAGTTCCAATTTTCGTAACACAAAAAATTTTGCCTTCAGACATCGAACCTTCAGTAGTTCTGGTTTGAATCACATTGGAAGGTCTCCCAATAGTTTTCTTCACTAAACATGCGGTTTTCAACTTGGCTTAAACTGTGGGAACGCCTCTCAAGCTTGATTTGGCCACGGAAAACTTCACACTCCTAAACCCAGCAAAGGTTTGCGTGGAGGTTGATCTTTTGGCAACTCTTCCAACTAAAGTATGGTTAGGAGTAGGTGACGGGGGGAAGTGGCAAAAAATCACCTATGAGAGCATCCCATTTTACTAAAAAAAGTGTCATAAAATAGGCCACCATTTGGTTGATTGCAAAGTAGGGACTGCTCAACCCTCCGAGAACCTTGAATCACTACCTCCTAAGTGGTAAAACTCCTACAAAGCCATTCAACATGCCATCTTCTCCCTGGAAACTAGTTCAAAATCAAGAAGGTGGGACTTCAGGTGTTCTAAAGGAAATTCCAAATGAGTCAATGCCAATTTCGAATACTACTTCAAAAATGGCAGCAAATCAAGGAGAAAACTTGTGGACGGAAGCACCCATAGCCGAAAATATGGTGGTGGAACACTTTCCGGTGGTGGAGCCACCATCTTCCAAGGCGGTGGAAGCTATTAGTGAAGCTCCACAAAAGAAGGACATTCAAAATTCAAATGGCAAGGAAGTTGGGATGGAAAATTCAAACATGATCGATATAAGTCAAGGTCTACCTACCTCAAAAGATGCTGATTTTACCGTTTCAAAGGATGATCCAAAACCTCCAAATCTGGTCATAGATTTGCCTATTCAAAATTCAAAAGATGATCTGGACATTGATATCTCTAATGTTCGAATTATGGAGAAACTCGCATGCTATTTTTCAGACAACGAATTTCTCCTTGTCCTAATGTACCTCCCTCATTGCATAAGCGGGAAGAAATCATGTAAAATTCCCAACCTAGTAAGACTCACCACCAAAATTGAAACATGAAAGACCTCACAGCCACGGGTAAGCCTACATTCAAGGAAATTGTACTATCTACGAGCAGCAACAAACATTCAAGCAAATTCTTGGGCAGCAAGGAAACCAACTTCATATCCAACCTGCCTTCTCTCCAACATCCAAAGTTTAAATCAATGGATGATTCCATCATGCCCAATGATAAGGTGTTGGTAGAACAAACTTACTACTTTTTCGATAATGAATCTCCTAATGGTCGGGATGTGCACCCAACTCAAGAATTGAACATTCTCGCCCCAAAAAGGAAAGAAAGACGTAAGAGGATATACAATATGGCAAGAGCAATGTGAACCAGGATAACCTCCAAACCCTTTTCTCTAATTTAGTTCTAATATGTAAAAGTCAAATTCATAGAATTAGAGAATGTTATTACTCTAATATTAAATCGTTGATTGAGTTCTAAAGTGTAGTAGAAGTTAGTATCCTAGATCTTACAAGGTGTTAGAATTCAAATGGTATGTCTTTGAATTCATTCTCTTATTGTTGGAGAGTTAGAATTCATGTTAGCCTCCATGTATCTTTTCTTTTTTTAATAATACCCACCTAAGGTGGTTGCTCAAAAAAATGAATTTTGCTTGAACTGTCAAATCATTATATGCCCAAGAGTGTGGCTTTGAAACCATGTAGAGTTTGAATCTTACTAAACCAATTAGTTCCGCTGGTCAACTATTATTTCATATTATTTCAAGAATAGCTTTGGTGCTGTTTGGACAGCCAATAATAGAGTATTATTTGATGAATAAAATTTGTCTTTTGACTTTAGTGGTTTGTGAAAATAATGTTGACTTTTGTAAAAATAGAATAATTGTTTGGATACAAAATAATATTTTGACATAACCATTTGGATTAGAAATAAAGAATACCTAATATTTGTTGGAACCATAATTAAAAATAAAATAATTGCACAACTATTTAAATAACTGTGGATGGTATTTTGTTTAATTACTTTATTGATTTTTCTATTTACGGTGGTTGAATTTTTATTTTTTATTAGATTTTTAGTAATTCGCCTTACCAAACAAGTTATATATTTCGAATCATGATTGTCAAATGCTTCCATTCATCTATTCAATTTATCTGTTATTTTAATATTAGACACGGAGTGTCGATCTTTAAAACATATTCCAAAACAATGAAATTGTTTGACATTTCTAAACTAAATTTATGCCTACAAAATATAGCATTATAATTTGTGAGCAATTAGAGAGATCTGTAAATAAATCGCGTCTAGACCCGTTTTATTAATCATTTATTTGGGTTTAGATCAATGTGTAAATCCGATTATCCGGATTCAATTTGGATTCATTTAGTTATTGTATAATAACCCAACCGGACATGGATTTGGTTGTTTTGATCCGATTATATATATTTATTTCCAATATAGTATTTTTGCTCTAATATAAAATACGTGTATGAATATGACTATGAATTAAATCTTCTTTTTTTACAATTAAAAAAATTCTATAAAAATTTGAAGTTTTTATATATAAATTTTTAAATTTATAAAATAATATCAAGACTTAGATCCGACAAGGTCCAACGAATTCGGATATGGATCTCCATTAATACATTTAGAAAAAATCTAAATTCGGATCCGAATCCGATACTATTAAATGGATTTAGATATGGATTTGCAAGATTTAGCCTGGATTCGACCCTTTTACATGCTTAATTGGAGCTCCACTTCAGTTATTATCAAAAAGTTTAAAAATAACAATGCAATAGGCCTGTTAATGGGTCGGGTCTAGACCCGAACCCGACTCGATCCGACCTGGACCCGTTTATCTGGGTTTGAATTTATGACAAATTTCGATTACCTAGATCCGATTTGGACCTGTTTATCTATTATAATAAATTGGTCAGATCTGGATCTTGGTGTTACTACCCGATTAAAATATATTAATATATAACATAATTATTGTATATTAGTATTATTTTATATGTATATATACATATATATATATATTGTGTAAATTACCCATATAATTTGTATTTAATGTAGAATACATGCATAAATATTAATTATGAACTAAATACATTTTATAATTAAAAAAAAGAAAAGATTTGATAAATTGTACTAGTTCTAAATATAATTTTAAAAGTTATAAAAAGAATATTAAGACTTGAATACGGATCTGATAAGACCCGACGAATCAGAATATGGATCTATTTTTGTAGACCCGTCGGATATGCTAGATCCGGCCCAGAACCAATCCGTTTACAGGCCTACAATGTAAATAGAAAAGTGACAATTGTAAATATTCTTCATTTAGCCTCACCACACTACGTTTGACGAAGACACGTTGTTTAAAATTATTTACGTAATTATTAATTGAATATTTTTTCAAAATATAAATAATGAATATGATATGAATAGTGCAAAAAATGAATTGTGTAAATGAATATCCTAAATGAATAAGACAAAAGATGAATAGTGCAAAATATTATTTGAAAAAAAAATGCTTTGTTAACCAAACAGAAATTATTATTGACCAAATATTATTTGACAAATAATGCCTATTATTTGCTATCCAAACAGGCGGTTTGCTATTTTCTTCAAATTCAAAGTCCTTGGACTCTTCACCTTTATTCATGTGATTAACCACATGTCCCACGTGAACTGTTTTAATTGCTGAACAGAATAAACTTTAATTTTTGAATCACTTTTCCAATCAGTATTAAAGTGGGAGACGTGACATAGCATTAAAGGTAAAATATTGCATGCTATTTGTTTCTAAATTCGAAAACAAACAAAAAAAATAAATTTAAGACATAGGTGTAACATTAAGATAATACAAAGTGTAAATTGAAATATTATTTATTACGAAAAAAAAAGAAAAGAATATTAAATAAGCATGAATGGAACTTGTGAATAGCTGCACTTTGTCCGTTCAAAGACATGGAGACAAAGGCAGCTGGCTGTCATGGAAGATGTCCAAGAAACATAACAGCGGTGGCTATGTGATCAACCTCGGAATGTATAGAAACTTGCCACTTAAGAAACAAACAGCTTTGACACGTGAAGAGGTATGGTGGACTATAAGCATGTCGACACTCGACACTAGTTAATTGCTGGTAGCTGGTGGTTAGATTAGTGGGAGTACCATAATTTTTAATTTTATGTTTTATAAGCATGCATGTCGACACCAGTTACTCATTAAAAATGTTATATTTTTTATTTTATTTTTTCTCAAATATTTGTCGTATTTCAAAAATCAAAGTATAATCATTATTATTTTACACTTTTATTTTTTGTCTTTTCGTAAAAATAAATGTTACATTATTGAAATTTTAAATTTTAGAAGATAAAATTAAAAAAATTTAAATAACTTTCTTATCAATCCACTGTTCTTATAAAGGTCAATTGCTAAAAAACGACAAAAATTGTGAATCAAAAGGAGTAATAGTGATTTAGCTAGTTTTGCATACCGACTTCGTTTGGATTGTAACATTGTGTAAATAATGCCTCTCTTCGAACAATTAATATCCAAAATGTTTTTTTAATTACTATCAGAATAATTATTACAACAATGTTTTAGATGTGATGCAGTAAAATAAAAAATATAATTAAAAAACGTACTATGAAATGAACATAAAATATTACCTGAAATTAATGAAATTGTTGTGTCCAAAGAGCCAACATTTTATGCAAGCATTTCCCAAACACATTTTCCATTACATATTTATCTCGCATACTTTACATTCAAAATAAGTGAAATAGTATTTATTTCAAATAATATTCAAAATAATATCCATAATAATCACTGTCCAAATGGTAAATCCTGGGCATTCTATAAACTTATAACTATTTTGTCAAAACAAGAATTTAATACATAATTATACAAATTGCAAAAATAAGTTACTATCTCGTTCAATAATTTTGTCAAATAAAAATTTATTAAATCTACCGTTAGACTAGTTACGTTGGGGCATCAATGTCTTCATGTCTATTACTGATTCGCAAGGTCAAACTTTTGGAAAGGAATAAAGTAATTAAAATGAGCCTGGAATCCTATGAACTAAATAAGTATTGATTAGAGAAGATTCTCCGGTGAAAAATTAATAAGTATGACAGACGATGCCATGAAATTATTTAATAGAAGTGCTATTAGAATGTTACTAAAGCCTAATTCAAAGGGGTCTTTTGGGGTAAATTATAATTCTTTTTGGTTCCTTGCGTGATTCATCGTAAGTGTGTTGTAACCAATGGATTATTATTGCATGCATTGAGGTTATAGGATACAAGTCCAGCTTAGGTAAATAAACAAAAATTTGGGGAATCATAGTTGTCCGGATTGTTTAATCAATGAGTTCTTTATGTTCATAAAAGCATAAAATATTTGTGAAAGTTTTCTTTTTAAGGAATATTTATGTAAAGGGCTACCCTAGACATTGTTAGGCAAGTACAAGCAAATTTAACGGGTGCAATGTATGAATGTGCCAAGCTAGCGAGTAACTTTTGATTACTTATTCAATAATACAGAATGAGTGTTTTATCATCATTGAAATGATTAAAAAATAAATAAATTTTATTATTTTTTAATCATTAAACGATGTAAGATACTCCAGTATATATGGATCGTGTTACGGTTTGATACGCGGTATGAGACTTTTCTTGGTACGTAATATAGAGGAGTAGGTTTAAATGGATTGCTATTTTAGGATCAAAATTCGCTATCTAGAATCGTTATTGTTATTATTTATTTTATCAAGTTTAGGATTGTTATTTAAGTTTAGAATTAAGTAGCTAAAAAATTATAAGTACTGATACAATTCCTGTTTTTATTATTTCCTCTTTTCTATCCGACTCTTACTCTTCCTCTGTCTTACAACTCTTTAGAAAATGCTAAAAGCATAGTTATTAAACCCGACCTGGAAACCTGGCAATGAAGGCGGATCAATGGGTTACTGATTCAACCGATGAATTATTGGTTTAACTGGTGGCTCGCTCAAATTTATTTTTTTTATAATTATATAATACCTACAAATTATTAATACAAGATATCTGGTAAAAAGATTGATAAAAATATATTTTATTAAAAAAATTTGAGTACAAATGAATTTCAAAATAATTCATTTCTCTGAAGGAATTTAATAAAATAGAATAAAATAGTTACTTTAAATTATTGTATCAACATAATTGAAATATATTGACTATGAGATATATATAATGATATATATAAACGCACAAGAAATTAACTTTTTAAATATATCTTAGATGGTTACTTAGTGATATAATGATACTTTATTATGTTTTGGATAGTCGTGAATTTGTACAAAATATATAATATCTTATTTTATTAATTTAAGTTATATAGTTGTTTATTATGGAAATATATTTTAATATTTATTTTTAACTTTTGCCACTTTTGAAATATTAAATGATATTGGGAATATATTTATTTTTTGAGGGGGGGTTGGGAAAAATATATACAACTTGTCACCCTTGTCATTATTTTTTGGCAAAGACTTGGGTAGACTTGATATTTGATCCCACTTGTAAACCCTGTGGTATCGATTACATTTTAGAGAATCTATGACATCAGTTGATGTAAGCAAGATTCTTTAAAAGTTAATTCTGATCACATGATCTACAGGTAAGACCAAAGATCGGATCTACTTAAATATTTTCCTTATTCTTCTTCTAGTTGAGTTGTCTATCGCGGTCGAGGATCTGTTTCCTCTACCAAAATTATGGCAAAATTCATAATGCAATGCTTATATATTCTTCAATGATACTGATCAAGAATAGGAATAAAATGTACCTCCTTTCAATAACCTTAACGAATAGAATGCCTTTGTTGATGCCACATTTGATTGGTAAAACGTGCCTTTATGTAATGTGTTAATAATTAACAGACCATGTGATAAAAGGTGGCACAAAATTCTTGGCATTGAATGAAGACTCTTACAATCAAGCTAGGTGAATCTACGATCCATGCTTCATTATAGTACATTTGAGACATCACTAAAGAAAACTTGGATAAATTCGATTTTGAATATCGTAAGTAAACTTTGCAATGTACATTAAATTTTATGAAATATTATTATATATGTTAATTTTATTTATTTTATAATATTTAATTTACATTACATAATTTAGAAATAGAGTTATAGATCGAATTTTTATATAGGGGAGGATTCAGGAGTTGAATTTTAGGGGCAAAAACTATATATATATATATATATATATATACACACACTCATTGGAGAGATAGTTTTATAATTTTTGTAAAATTTTATGGATAAAGTCTAAATTTTTTTAAAGGGAATTATTGAAAATTTTTAAAAAATATCAAAAAAATAATAATATATTTTCAAAACTCTTAAGAAATAAAATTATATATATACATACATTGAAAACACTTTTTTATATTTTCTAAAATTTTTAAAGAAACAAAGTTTAGTTTTTATAACAATATAATAATAATTTAAAAAATTTTAAGAGAAAAAAAAACATAAATTTAAATATATTAGTTCATGGAGGGGACGATGGCCTCTCCGTACCTCCTATGATCCGCACCTGAGTATATCAATAAGATAAATTATGCATCTCTTATAAGCCGACACATTCCTGTGTTTCTGGTGGCTAGGAATAATAATCCTCCGGTTTTTTCTTTATAATGTACATAACTTGTTTATATTCACATCACAGAAGAAGCATGTGAATTTTAGTTAACTAGTCTGAATCACTAAAAAAACAAATGTAAATTAATTCAAACTAATATGAAAGAGACGCACTTAAAGGTGTCGAGAGATTTTGGTTAAACGACACATTGTTGTATTTTTTTTTTTTTCCCTCTGTATTGTTGTGTAAACCTTTTTTTTTTTTTTTTTTAAATGAAAATTTATAGATGTTTTATTACAAAATCACGGATAAACATTCTTAGGCCTTTTATTCATGTGATGTGAATTGAGAAACTCATAGTAAAGGATTTTTTTGCAACAATATTAGTTTTGTTTGGACAATTATAATATTGTATAATTACAAAATATTAGTTTTGAAAATAATGAAAACACATATCAATTCAGAAAATCCTTTAGATACCAATTGAGATTATATTTTAACTAAAACTGGCTTCTAATTGCCTTATAAAAAAATGTCTTTATTTAACTTTCAACATAAAGTTATAAAGAAAAAGTTTTACTACTTAATCTGCAATGCACGATAGCTATTTTGACTATCGAATAATTGAAAAGTGATGAATTCATCCCTCATCTTTTAGTCATTTCATTAACTGCAATACTTAATTCGTATTGTGAAATAAGTCAAGTAGACTTACTAAGATTTAACAGCTTTCAATTAATTTAAAACAAGCGTAACTTTAGAAATTGCTTAATATTGTCAATGTCTAATTACAAAAACTCAACCAAACGCATCATGTAGGCATTTTGCAAGACAAACCCTAAAAAGTTGAAGCCTAAGGCCTTTAATCAATAAACCTAAAAGTTAGCCATATTCTTTTTGGAATTCCATCGACTTAATTAAGCTTTGATTATTTTAGGTAAACTTAAGTAAATCAACCGACCAAAAAAGTGACTCAGTTGGTTAATATGAACAGGTGGCATATAATGGACCCACTTATTGCCTTCCAAGTCATTCGAGACATGCCGCGTGTTCGTTTGACATTGTTGGAAAAAAAAAAAAAAAGGTTACTTAAAATAAAGTAGATACTAAAGTACACGTGTGGTGTCGGGCATCGAACATGAAGCAACCAACTATAGCTCTCTGTATCTATGCCGACTGCCGTAGCATTTCAATTCTTCTGGTTGTAGTAGTAGCATTGGTGAGCATTAGTTCATTAATTTACTAATAGATCAATATAATTGATTAAAATTTAATTTTTTTTTAAATTTTAAATTTACTTCGATGAAAAATTTGATTAATCGAATTTAAATTTGATAATCCATTTTTAATTTGATTAATCAAATTAAATTTGAGTCAGTTGAACCCTTTACATTTAGTTAAGCTCTTATATACAAAAATATATTATTCAAATAATTTTTTTAAAATTTTATTTAATTTTCACAATATATATATATATATATATATATATGTGATTTTTATTGATTAACTGAATACTTACTTACCATAGTAATAGTAGGACACTTGGTAGGCTTATGCAATATGCATCACATCATTGAAACACGCCCCTTTTTTTATTTAATTGTGAGAGTTCTCAGTCATGAAATATGAATGTTTGGATTCCAACCCCTTGTCTAAAAGAGTTTGAATTTGAGGTTTAATTAATAGTAATAATTTTTTACAGACAGGTGATTTATAAAAAGTTTAATATTTCTTGCACAGTTGATGTAAAAAAAAAAATCTATACAATCAAATATATATATATATATAATCCTTATTTAAATTTTGGATACCATTTTTGCACATAACCATTGCAAACTTTCAGTGGAATAATTGGAGTTGTTCTCAATTTGAAATGAGTTAATCTTCCTTTCCTCTTAAAACTCTAAGAGAGGTTAAAACTCTAAGAGAGGTAAATATGCAGATTAAGTATTAACCATACGAAGATAATTGGGCAACTACGCGAGACTGATTAAATCAATTAACTAGGTAGTACTAAATAAACCAACAACCCAATGGGAAGGTGGCTACTATCATGGAGCTTCAATAGAGAGAAAAGAAACACTCAAATAATAAATAAGTAGCAATTTTACTGTGATGTACCGTCTCTTATTGAAAGTAAAAATAATATTTTATTATTTATTACACCACAGGTTAGGAATCATTGATAACTTGATTTAAATATTTTGAATTTATTATTTCAATTCAAAAGTTATTGAATTAGTTCAGGACCTGAAGTGTAACAATCGTTGTATGTGAGTTTGATACTAATAAAATATTATTACTTATCTCTCATTATATGTGAGTTTGATCCTAATAAAATGTTATTATTTATCTTATTATGTGTGAGTTTTGGTGGTTCAATTCCGTTGTATTATCTAGGTAGTAGGTAGTACTAATATAATTAATACTATTGTTGTCACATGCTTAGTCTAAGTATATGAGGTGGTTTAAGCTTTTTCCCCTAGTATTATACAAGAAAATTATGGAGACAGGGATGTCATACGGGAAAATCCGAAGTACTTTTTATGAAAACTTCAAGCTTTGGGAAGCAAAAGTTATAGAAATTTCAAAAGACTTGGTGTAAATCTTTTAAAATCTCCTAAAACTAGTAGCAGAAATATTTTTGAAATATGAAGACCTCAGAATGTGAAATGAAATCTTACAGTTGATTTTTAAAAATCAGTTATTAACACAGATATATATATACGCTCCCTAATGAAATCTGTTATTCATATTTTAATCTGTTTCTGGATAATATTTGATTTTCTTAAATGAAAAACTTAACCCAATGAAAAGTTCTGTTTTTTTACATTTTAAATAACTTATGCTCCTAACAAGGCAGTAGTCTCACATGTTCCCGCTTTATATATATATATATTATCACATTACGAGCCCCATACCAAAAATTGTATTGTTTGCTTTTTTAAAAAAAAAAAATAACGCATAGTATTAGCGATCAAACTAGGTAATTCAATTTAAGCTGGATAATATGTTGATCAACCCTTTGCATTTTATTAGTGTCTTCAAATTTAAGCCTCTCGTCTAAAGTCTTGAGAAGATTCAGACGTTGTTTCCGGACTGTTTGACTATTTAGGGTGTTACAACCACTATGTAAAGCTAATATCAACTCAAAATTCCATTTGACAAATATGATTTGAATGCATGTAACTAGGAGAATTTAGAACACCATACTGCCATGGAAATTTTTGGGTATGTACTTTACAATGCGGAGTTCTCGTTGCTAATTACTGGATTGAATAAAAGATAGGGATAATTTTATAAACCTTCTCTAAGTTTTATGTTAATATTATTTAGTATCTCTAAACTTTAAAAAATATCACTTACTTTCCTTAATTCTAATTTTGTTGTAATATTTTCAGCCCAAATGCTTAAAAAACTAATTTAAGGGGAGAGAGAATACTTTCATTCCAATTTTACCCTTACTAACCCAAAATTTTAACTTATTAAAGTGGTTGGAGAAAAAAGAAAAGAAAATTAGAGAGGTGTAACTATAATTATTAACAAATAAGATTGGGTTGTAACTTAATGTTATTAATATAAAAATATATATTTTTTAGTTTATAAATTTATGATTTACCGAACAAAATATCAACATTTTTCTTCGAATATGTAGTATATTTCTACGTATTCTAAATTTGTGTTCAAAGCGACAAGCATTTTAATATGCTCATATATATATATATATTTTCTGTAGGCAAATTGATTAAAAAAACTATGATCAAAAGTTCATTTTAATTTCTCTTAAAATTTGTAATTTCTCAAATAAAATATCAATAATATTTTTAATTAAAATATATAGTGCTTTTTACATGTTTCAATTTTTCTTTTAAAATCAATACACACAATAACATTACATGCACATACATTTTTGCAAATAAATTTACAAAAAAACTATCGAACATACATTTTATATTTTTCCTTTTCAAGTTTATGATTTCCTAAATACCAAGTACATTTATTTATTACATTACATGGTGTATTGCTACATATTCCAAATTTTTATTTGAATTGATATAAAAAACTACGTTAATATGTGTACATATTTTCTTAAATTAGTTGACAAAAATTTTATTGTTTCTAACTTTTCTTATCCATGAGTATGTGATTACTTAAAAAAGTAATAATTACATTTATTCTATTATAATAGATGGTGTATTTTTATGTGTTTATATTTTAGTTCAATGAGACAAACACAAAACAAATTAACGCACATATTATTGTAATAATAAGTTGAATAAAAAATTTGTTAGGAATCTATAGGGTATTAAGTGAAATTGTTAAAAAAACCTTAAGGGAGGTTTTTGAAATTAATCATTTCATTATATGGCTAATGTAATGAGAGTATAAATATATTTTCATGTTATTTGGTATTAAAGATGGGACCCACTTGTAAGAGAGGGGAGATAAGTAATATTTTTGAAAGTTTAAAAATACTAAGTGATTCTATTAGCATAAAATTCATAGGAGGTTTATGAAATTATCTCTAAAAAATATGAACACCTTTTTTTTTTTTAGTAAATCTTACTGTCTTAAATAGTATTCCATAGTACAAAGTTCATAGCATAAATGTTGTACTACTATTTCTAACAAGGAAATATTTAGATGAATTTGATCTTTCATCCTACTTGTATATTTTATAGTGCGAAGTAAATGTTATAAAATTTGTGATATTAATTGATATAAATAAGATTTTATAAATTTAATTTTAAGCACAAAATTTACAAGTGAATCTCAAGAATATGTCTATATTAGTATTTTCCTTTCTAAACTTGTAATGTAGTCCCTTGACTTCGTTGATGGGGTTTTTGTTTCACTTACGTTGGAACAATTATTGTTCCCTCTACTCTTTTTTCTTGATTATCGTCTTAATCTAAATCGTACGTCTACACATGGAGACCTCGAGAATACACTTTTAGTTGCTGAGGCAAAAAATAATCAAAGGTTTTTGTTCTATTTCAAAAGAAGCCAAAGGATTAGTGCAAACTAATTTATTATTGGTATCATATATATATATATATATATATATATATATATATATATATATATATATTGATAAAACTAAGATATTTCATTTCGTACTAAAAAAAAATTAATGAAATTTTTTTTACACGTTTTGAGGTGAACAATCCGTGTAAATCAATAAATTAACACACTAGACACAAAGGATGGTGCAATAGGAAGTAAAACAAAAGTATTGCTGACTTGGCTACGATATCCCCTACTTTGATTAAGAATTATTCTTATAGATTAAAACCTTTTCGATGGCCATTGTTGGTGTATGAATTCAAAGATTCCTACAAAGTTTACGTAAGCTCTTCGAATCCTACAACTAGCAGGTTTCCATCACTGATTGAACGTCGACTTGTTTGATCGAAGAAATTGCATTTAATCAACTCAACATATCGAAAGTATAACAAACCCAAAAAAAAAGGGGGGGATGGGGAACTAGACTACAACTCCTAATAATTGATACCGAAAGATAATGCGATTAAAAAAAAAAAATGTGATTTAATTTTTTTATTTTTATTTTTATTTTTATACGTGCATGATCAATCTCATTTCTTGGCTTTTGAAAGAAAACACGAGTGTAGTAGGAATAAGATATAATCCTTACAAAGTATAAACTTGAGCCATCCATGATTGATTCTCTGGTTGGCTCACTATGAGGGGTGGAACTTGGAAGTTTCATGATCGAACATTTCCATTTGGTACTAATAATATTTTCTTGTGATCCTCTCTTGCTTCAAAAAGTCATTTGCATCCTCATTTTCTTTTCCTTTATTCAGCCGCAATGGATTCTAAATTTCCAATTAACGAATCAACTCCAACTAGAATCATTTTGTGAGATCAGAAGATGACGTTTGAAGATCTTTATTTCTTTCCATTCAAAAGTGTCAAATATTTATACACATGCAGCTATATCAAATAGGATACTTCCATAATTATCTATCACATTTTTTAATTAGGAGCACAAATGTGAATGCCTTTATCCTTAATTCTCGTGTATTGTGGGTGTAACTCTGCCATGTTATCTTAGGAATCAAATCCTTATTAGTCTTTGATTGAATTAACTTTATCATGGAATCTTTGTAATAACAATTAGTGTTAACCTAATTTGATGATTCAACGTGATTTTGACACATGAATTAGCAAAAAGTGTCCAGTAAAGGATACAATTATTAAATTTTGCCACTTAAATTGCTAGTATTAAATTTGAGTTTGTAAATAATTTTACAAAAAATATATATATATATATATATATGTATCAAGTGAAGGATATGATTATTGATGAATATATGACAGCATAACTTAATTTACACTTAAACAAAGGTTTTACTTTTCAATAAATGCTTGCGCATTTTTTAGTACGAGGAGCAAATAATAACGTACTTAACCTGGAATATTGACATTTAATCGACAAATGGGAGATAATTGAAGTCTGAAACCGGTGATTTAGGCGAAGAAAGCGGGATTATCACTTTTTGATTAATAAAGGGTTTCTTTATACTTTAATTCTGGTCACTTTTTCTTTCTCTGCAAGGCTGCAACAAGCATCTAAAAATTGTCTCAATACATGTATTAAAATAGGAAGATGGTTACAATAACTATAGTTACGTAAATGCAGACGCATGCAATATGCCAATACATTATATACAAGAATCTCATACTTTATATGTGTCGTGTAGAAAACTATGCAAAGAATAATTTGGATTCAATGGCCTCTTCAAAGGTTCGGTTTGATTATTCTCATAATTTATTCTCCCACTCGTACCTTCAAGAATCAAGACTCTTGCTGTTCACATTATAATTAGTGAGTAATCAATCATTCAACCGTCAAGCTCAATTACCCCGCCAATCACTTAGCTTGTGCTCTACGTAGGGTTAAATATTATTTGTCCTTCAAAAAAAAAAATTATTCGTCTGTCTATTGCTTGTTATTTGGGAATTTTTGTTATTTTAAATCTAATTAGTTATGATACTTATGCTTATGTCCAATTATGCTATTCTAGTCTCTAATGCTTGTGAGAATTGCATGTTTGTTTTATATTACACAATTCTATGATATTCATGAACTTGTCCATAGATAAATAATCACTTAATAAAGTGTTCTCTATCACATTTATTTTATATAACCTGATAGAATATCAATTGTCCCTCACTTAATATTTTTTTTATATTAAAAATACCTATATCACTTTATTTCATAATATAATATAAGTACTAACACTAAAAAAATACAATTAAATACCAAAGCCAATGTTCACCATCTTCTTTTCTCACTTTGTAATTTGTTACATTGGCACGTAGATACAAGTGACGTAGCTCTTGGCTATTTTCTAGAATTTCCAATTTTACTTACGTAATAGTAATATACGCAAAGATTGAATAGGACGGAATAACGGAGGTGGGTTTTGGAAGGGGTTGGAGGGAACAGAGTAAGATTTCCATGTCCATATGTGTAGTAGTTTTTGTCCAAGTCTATGTATTATTTAATATTGGAATGCATTTAAGACCACATACAGAGTGGAGAACTGAACCAAAGGCATAAAGACAGACTTGTACCGTCTCATAAAATCTCAATGATCCACTTCCTAACAAAGTATTTTTTGGACTTACGTGCGGTTACCATCTTATTTTCAATTGTTTTTTTTTTTTTCTTTTTGGGGTCTAACATTCTATTTTTGTATCTAATGCCGCAAATAAAATTAAAGAACAAGACAACACTAGCAACTGCAGCACTATGTGCTAATTACTCTACTACCAGTACGGGCTTTGGGGGGCAGATCGCTGCCGATGTTGATGTTCGGACCAGATTTATGAGATTATGATATGTATATTTTTGAATGTATTAAGATATATAGTGTGTTAAAACTTGAAGTATGCAGACTCTACGTTACATTTTATAGTGGTTTCACATATTTTGCGTGTTGGTGCGGATCCCAAGGTGTGTGAAGAATTTACTTAGCGTGATACACATCTTGATCCGGAAGAAACAAGAATTGCTTCTAGATCATGGAGTCATCATAAATACCATGAATTCGGTGCACTTAAAATTTTTTACTGCAGTAAAATCTCCTTTACTTCTATTGCTTTGATTCTGTACGCAAACTGCTCACACCTATTTTAAATGTTCTGTTTGGATTTTGAATAATTTTTATTACTTTCCAGATAATATTTGACTTCAATTCACTTTTTGCACTCCTCAACATGTACCAAATTCTCATTTAATATCCTAAACTTTTTTTTGAATATTTTATACCCTGAATTATCTAAATCTTTTCACTTAACTCCAAAATGTGATTTCATCAAAAAATTTAACAGTTGCAGGATACATGTGTAACACTCTCCGTTAAGTGCAAGTGACCATAAAAAGGCCTAACACCACTTTGCACTCCAACTTATACTAGATTCTCACTTTGCACCCTAAACTTTTTTTGGGAACAATTTGTACCCCAAACTGTCTAAATCTTCCCACTTAACTCCAAAATATGATTCCGTCAAAAAATGTAAAGCCTGTTATAGGGCATACGTGCAACACTCTCTGTTAAAGTACATGTGACCATAAAAACTCAAGAAACGAACAAAATAGAAAATTAAAAAAAAAAATTCATGAAAAGGAAAAAATTGTGAATAGAAAAAGAAAAAAAAATGAACAAAATATTCAGAATAAACTTAAGAAAAACAATAAAAAAATTGGAATAAAAATGTAGGGGTGGTAGGGATAGTGAGGGTGGAAGGGGTGCTGGGGTAGAGGGGATTCAGGGATAGAGAGACGTAGATCGATGAAGGTTCGAGAGGCTAAGGAGGAAAAGTCGTGGGGGTTGGGGGTGTTAGATCCGGGGTGTAGAGAAATGTGGTATGGGATGGTACGGGGGTTAGGGTGAGGTTACAGGGATGGGGGTGGAGAATTAGGACTGGTGGCTATGGCTAAGGAGGAGGAAGAGGATGATTACTGGTTGGGAAAGAAATGATTTTTTTTAATTCTTTAATTTCACCCCAAATTTTTTTTAATTCTTTAATTTCACCATCCAAAATTTTTTTTAATTCTTTAATTTCACCCCAAATTTTAGTTTAATTTCATTTATTTCCAAAGTAATTTAATATAACTCAATTAGAATTTATAATGGGTAGTTTAGGAAGAAAGAATGAGTGTTGAGAGGGAAATGAGTGAATAAGAGGAAATGAGACTATATTTTGAACTAAAATTTTCATCAAAGGAAGGAAAATTTCCCACCACTAAATTTTTAATACCTTTAGTGATTTTCTGGTCACTTGTACTTAATGGAGAGTATTGAACGCACAACCTATAACCATTATATTTTTTGACAAAATCACATTTTGAATTTAAGTGGGAAGATTTAAATAGTTTATAATGCAAAGTATCCCAAAAAAAGTTTAGGGTGCAAAGTGAAAATCCAGTACAAATTGGGATAAAAAGTGGAGTTAGGCCTTTTTATGGTCATTTGCACTTAACAAAGAGTATTGCACACACGCCCTACCGTCGTTAAATTTTTTGATGGAATTATATTTTGAGACTTAAGTGAGAAGATTTAGATAGTTCGGGATGCAAAGTATCCAAAAAAAAGTTTAATGTACAAAATGAGAATCCGGTAAAAGTTGGGGGTGCAGAGTGGAGTTATGCCATAATATTTTGTAATAATTTTGTTCACATTTTTAATCATATTTTTATGTGACATATATCCCATTAAAAAGTTACTACAGTACAATATCCAAATAATAATATTTTGAGAATAAGTTACTCTTTTTTTTTTTCCCTTTTTTCCTTTTCATCTGTGGGTTGTGTCTACACGGGTTGTATTTTATTTGTTTGTTTCTGGCTGTAAAATTGTATTGAGCTCACGTTATATCATCCTGCATTCAAAAAAACATTGCGTTTATGCTGTAAATGAAGCTTAATTCAGATTCTTTTAAGAATCGCGAGTTGTTATGAATTGTGTTAATTTTTTTTTTTTTTTTTAAATCAACCAGAACTTTTATTAAAATGGAAAATGGTCCAGTATCAAATGTTACACATTGTGTTAATGTTGTAGTTAAGGATATAGATATATCATCAACTAAAAGAAAAACCCATCATTCTTTAAGGACATGAATGGTGACAATTAATTAAGCTGTTGCATTCAAGTAGATTTTGTACTTTTGGTTGATGGAAAGTTTACTATTTTTAAAACTTTGAACAGGAATAACAATTAAGTACAAACAAAAAGCCAGAATTATTAGGTAGACTTGTGTTGGTCCAAAAATGCTTATTAGGAAAATTGGATTTCTCAATGGCATATATAGTTTGTCATACTGCTATAGGGATTACAAAGTAAGATGTACAAGTTTTAATACCCGTAACTTAACCAAATTAGGTGTGTAATTGTATCCCTTCGGAGGTCAGTTAGACAAGAAAAATGGGAAATAAAATGGGTTATAATGCGCTATTGATGTAGAAAATTTTCTACATCATCAGGTGTGGATGCATGTTACATATGAAAAAATGATAGTTGAAATTCAAACAATACATATATGGCATACAAAAACACTCCGATAATGTAGAAAATTTTCTACATCGACAGTGTATGAAAGATTAGTCCAAATAAAATATGCTACTAGTTGCATTCTTATTGTCAAGTTACAAAATACTAAGCCATCATATTTCCTTTTATGGGAGATATTACATGAACTCGTTCTACTGCCTATAAATTCACAATAGAGAGTATCCAAGTAAATTTTAACAAAATATATTATATCTGATAACGTAAGAAATTATATTAAACTTTACCCACATTACATGGTTTACAGGTAGAATCATGAATTAAATTTATATAAATATTTGCCTTTTTAATTATTTGTCGGTTAAATAGTATTTTGAAAATTTATGTGTGACAAATTTATTTTTCACTTAAACTTGTGAAAATTACAACAGCGATTGTAGTAGTAGAATTAAAGGAGAATTCTACAATCCCGTTGAGGGAACCATTCTCTTGGTTTTAAGAACTTGTACAGTACAAATTTTTAAAGCACATAGTGTTGTACTGTACAAGTGTTGCCTTAAAGTAGAAGGGAATAGTTCCTAAAAGAGATTGTAGAATTTCCTAGAATTAAATATCTTGGTATAATTCCTACATCCTTTCAAAGTAAGCTATTTGTGGGGAAGAACGAATTGTGTTGGAAGTTATATTTAGTATACCATTTTGGATTTGACAATTCTCTTAATATGAAAAAGTCAGAGGATTTAAGTTATTAGTCAAACATCCATTGAGATAATCAAAAGGATAATGCCTAAGTAATTGATTCATTTCATATAAAGAATGTAAAGTTTTCTTCATCTCAGCCGCCAGAGAGATAAAAAGAAATAATTTCGTAACAGGAAAATGAGGGAAGATGGAAGAAGAGTTTGCCAATTTTGTATAGGTAATTAGGTGGTTGTTCATACCTCATAGTAGATTGGGAAAAGCATGAGTTAGAGGTAAGAGGCGAAATTAAAGATTTAGTTAGCTAGCCACAACATAAAAAACCACCAGGTATATCTAATTTGAGAAAAATTCTTGCTCTTATTTCGCATTATGGAGTGAATATTAAATATTATTATATAATTGAAAAATAATAAAATCTGCTTACTTTTTAGTTATCTCAACGATTGTTATAATCACTCTACATTTCAGTGTGTGTAGCCAACACTTACTCCTAATTTGAAGGCCACTTTTGGTTCTTTAATTTTTCTTTTTCAATTTGCTTTATACAATCTGTCAAATTGGAGAAACTTTAACACAAACCTAAATCTGTATTAATATATTAATTACTACAAATATAGGTTAAAAACATTTGATCAACAACAAAAAAATTTTAAACATTTGTTCTGTACATTTGACGATTATAATTTTTTTTTTTAAAAAAAACTAACTTTTAAAAAAAAAAAAAAAAAATTGTATGACCAATGAATTTTTTAATTGCAGTGATGTACATGATCTATCTTTCATTGCTTTTTCTCATTTTTTGGTTTGATTTGTCCCTAAGAACGTTATTGAATATTTAGTATCGTTCAATTGAAAACATCTAAGGGAAGTCTTCTTCTGATAAGTCAACATTTGGAAATATTAGCTCTAGAAGGGTGCAGCTTTCACTCCCATTTTAAGTATAATTGTGAAATACATGCATGTATTTGTACTAATATGCCTTTTTCAGTTTCGTTTTAGGTGAAAATTCTAGTAAGAATATTAGGTATACATGATGTATAATCGATTCTAGGTTCTTATTCTTGTTAAAATTTTCCATACATCTTACACAATAATGTGCAACCCTTTGTTAATTAACCTACTCTATTTATATTATGTACACTATTTGTTCAAGTTCAAATCATAATTGCCATGAAAAAAGAATAAAGTTCATGTGCCACCCAAAACCAAGCAAGCCATAAAGTAATGCAAGAATATATTGGAAAGCTTTCCCAAATAAAATTTTCTAAAACTTGTTCCAACTGAAATAGGTAAAAGAAATATAAAATAAAGAAGAAGTTGATGGTTTTGCAAAACTAATTAAGTATCTTTTGAGCTGCTTGTTTGGGTGAAATGAATTAATTAAAGGGTAAACAATTTAAAGCCCCTACTAAATTTTACGGACCATTTATTATTTATGGAAAGGTCCCAAAACTTTAGAGGCCTTTTTAGAGGGGTCCTTCCTCTATGGATTCTGGTTTTTCACTTATTAGGGAAATCCCAACCCCAAATTCCGTGGGTCTCAGACTCCTGTGTTTCCTACCACCAATCCATCCGTCCATGTGGCACCAGCCACGTCAGACAATCAGCCTAATTTGTCTAGTCCACGTGGCAATTGCTCCACCTGGCAAGGAGGGGCTATTGTGATGACGGCAAAGACGGCGGTTCGAGAGACTGAGGGTTGGAAGATGGCTAATTGGCAATACCGTGGACCACGTGGGTTGGCACCTTGGTTGGGGGAGGTCGGGAGAGGGAAGTTAATGGATCTTTTAGACAACAATTATTCTTAAAATTAATAATTTATTAGATACGTTTATCAATTATCATTTTATTTTACATACATTAAATTTATAAAATTTGTTTATAGTATTTATTTGAAGTGATGTTAGAAACAATGCATGTCACATGGATAGTATTTAAGACAAAAATAACATATTCATGATAAAAATTTATTTGTAAACTCAAAGGTCACTCAAGTATTATGTATTTTATTTGATATTAGATGAAATTAACACTATCTTACATGAATCATATTAACATTATAATATGAGTATACGATGTATAAGTAAAATTGTAAATCGGGTTAATTCATTTTTTTTGGGAGAAGGAGAGAAAGGAAAAAGGAAAAATATTTTGATAAATTCAATTTTTAATCACATTTACAAATATTGTAATGTAAATAAATTATATGAAATAAATCAAATAAACTGATATAAGTAATATTTTATAAAATTTAATTTTAATTACAACATTTATACTTGGGATTAAAAAACCGAACCATTAACTATTTTAGAAAGTAGGAAAGTGGAACCCTCCACAGGATATTGAATGTGGGGTCCAATTCTTCTTTTTAGAAAAAATAAAAAATATAAAAGATGTAGGTCCTACCTAAGGACTTAAGGAGGGGCATGGCTTTGTCCGTTAGTGTCTGGTTTGTAACTATAAAACAGCCAAAACTGCCTCCAATTTTTCTCACAGTCACACACTACTCCTACTCCTCTAACTTTCTCTCTCTCTCTCTCTCTGTCTCTCCCCTCCCTCCACAAATCTCTGTCATTCTGTCCCATTTCAGTTTTCCCTATTCACTTCTTTCACAAGTTGTGCTTTATATACATTATATGTCCCTGCCCTCAAATTCAGCCTATTCAAAAACAGAACACTCTGTTTTCTTCATCTTCTGCTTCAGTATCAGGTGATTCCTGATCATTAGTTCTATATATTGATCTTCATACATTTAACGAGATGGGCTTCTATTGGTTTTGGATTTTGTTGTATTTCAAGTAGTGAAACTACAAACTAGAGAGGTCTTTTTTTTTTTTTTTTTTGACGTTTTTGGACATTTTTTTTGGTATAGGTAAAAAGAAAGAAAAGAAAAGAGCTGTACCAAGAATGACTAAACAGAATGTGGTAGTATCAGACGCAAAAACAGGTATAAGTATGGCAATAACGGTTGCAGTTACAAACTCATCACTTTTCACCACGGCAGCTCAGAAACCACCCACAGTTCCAGGCACCTATATCACTATATCAAAGAAAAAACTCCTTCAAAACCTTGAAATCAATTCAGGGGCCAAAATTAATTCTTGGGTTGACTCAATGAGAGCTTCCTCTCCTACCCATCTCAAGTCCACCCCATCACTCTCTGACGACCAACCTTCTTGGACTGTAAGTTCATTGCCACCTTTCTACTCAAGAAAGTGTGTGTATTTTTTTATTTTTTATTTTTTATTTTTTGTGGTGGGCATAGTTGAAATGGAAATGGATTAATTTTTGATGCAACAACAGCAGCAGCATCCATCAGCTTTGGACATGTTCGAACAAATTACAAATGCTTCCAATGGAAAGCAAATAGTGATGTTTTTAGACTACGACGGCACACTTTCGCCGATAAAAAGTGGAGGACCCTGATCGCGCTTTCATGTCTGACGCGGTTAGTTCACGACGTATATTATTATTATTATTGCTATTGAATACAAAATAAATAACTTGTTTTCGATTTTTCAATCAATCTGAACAAAGAGAAAAATATCCCATTTTTGTATGACAGATGAGAGCAACTGTGAGAAAACTTGCGAGGTATTTTCCCACTGCTATTGTGAGTGGAAGGTGCAGAGACAAGGTACATACTACATTCTTGAATTTTATTTATTTATTTATTTATTTTAAAGATTTTGGTTCTTGAATTCCAATTGTATACTTATATATAATTGTAATTCTGGCTGTGTTTGGACTAATTGTTGTATTGTTCTTTAAATTTTTAGGTATATAGCTTTGTACGATTGGCAGAATTGTACTATGCTGGAAGCCATGGAATGGACATAAAAGGGCCATCAAAAGGTTCCAAATACAAGAAAGTAAGTGAAAGCTTGCTGTTTAATTTGTACTACGTATCTGGAAGAATCTTCTGTCTTTTATTTCTAACCATTTTATTCAAAAGAAATTAATAGTATAAGTTTTTCTTGACATTAATTTCCATGTAATTTCTCTATACTTAGGGATCTGAAGCTGTGCGTTTTCAACCAGACACAGCCACTGAGTTTCTTCCAATGATCGATAAGGTTAGTTTTTTTTTTTATACAAACTTGGGAATTTTTTAAATTAATTTTGTTTAATTTATTTTAATCCCTCTCAGGTTTACGAAGCACTGCTAGAAAAAACTAAATCAACAGCAGGAGCTAAGGTGGAGAATAACAAATTTTGTGTATCTGTACACTTCCGCTGTGTTGATGAGAAGGTATATTCTTATAACTCCAAACTACTCTTTTTTTTTTTCCTCCCTTTTTATTTCTTGTCTATTATACTATACTAATTACTTAATGAGTTAATCTTTTATACATTATCGGTGTAAATTTTTTTTACACTATTAGGTGTGTGTGGATACATATCACATATGTATTGTTTAATATTAAAGTACATGTGTCATGCATTTACAGCCGATAGTGTATAGAAATTTTTTGACACCAACAGAGTATAAAAGATTAACTTGTAATTAGTTACTAGTCATAAGTAATTATATCATTAATCATTATTGTTCTAGTTGCTAAACCGGGCCTTTGAATACTTTTTTGGCACGACCAGCATGGGTCAGACCTTTAATTAAGTAGTGGGTTTTAATTAATTAATTTATTTATTTTAATTCTGAAACTACAGAAATGGGTTGAACTAGCACAGCAAGTCAAGTCAGTCTTGAAGGACTACCCAAAGCTTCGATTAACCCAAGGAAGAAAGGTATATGACGTGGGCAATAAGTAATTTCCTCAACAATTATTTTATTTTTATTTTATCGTAATTTATGTGGTTTATTGTTAAATTAATTTGGTTTAAGTTCTTATTTTATTTGATTAAGTGAAGAGTGTCTCAGTATCAGTTTCATTTTCAATTGTAACAGGTTTTAGAAATCCGTCCTAGCTATTAAATGGGACAAGGGGAAAGCCCTCGAATTTTTATTAGAATCACTTGGTGAGTTTGTCTTTTTAAAAAAAATATATAGAGATATATATATATATATATATATATATATATATGTATATTAAATTGTTTATGATTAACTTTGTATAAAACGAACTACATCATTAAAAAATTGACTTCCTTAACTCAGTTGTGAGTTGTAGTTGTAGCCACAGTTTTGTAGTTCTGATTTAATTATTGTATTATTTTGTAGCAACATGTGATATTAAAATATTAAGTTAAATAATATAATCACGTATTAATAAATCGATTTCTACATTAAACAGGTTACGCCAATCGTAAAGATGTTTTTCCTGTTTATATTGGCGATGATCGAACCGATGAAGATGCTTTTAAGGTATCCAATGCTTCCAATTTGATTCACTTGTTTCTTTAGTTGTTTTTTTAGTTCTTCCATAATGCTAAAATTAATTAATGTTAATTGCAATTATTAGGTATTGAGAGAGAGATCTTATACACAAGACAAGGTTTTGGGATTCTTGTCTCAAAATCTCCAAAAGAAACTAGTGCTGCTTATTCACTGCAAGAACCATCCGAGGTAGTACTATGTTTTTTTGTTTTGGGGAAATTTTACTATTCCCATCGTGTCTCGTTTTTTTTTTAAAATTTATACAATACAAATCACATGTTTTAAAACTTTATACTTTATAAATATTTAAAATTAAAAAATGATTCCTTTACAAAATTATAGATTCCCTACTTTTTTTTATTTGTTTCAATACTTATTCAATTTTCTTGTTGGAAGCTTGGTACAAATTTTTAAGGTTGTTTCAATGACTTTGTGGTGGGCTTGTAATTGGTTTTGTAGGTGATGGACTTTCTCCAACGTTTAGTAGAGTGGAAAAGGTCGTAGTTAAGAAGATAGTTCAGCGTACGAAGACAACTTGAAATAAAAAATGTAGTCTCTGCCTAATTAAAGAAAGGCTATAGTCAAGATACGAATATATGTATTGGTATTCTCTCGGCTTTAAGAAAAATGTAAATTAAGAAAAAAAAAAGGCTTTTCCCTCTTGGCTTCGAGGCCTTGTACATCTTTGTATCTAACCATGTACAAGGGAAAATCTGTACTAATTTGTAAGTTTCTTTTTTCCTAATAGATGCAAAAAACTAGCTTAATTATTATTATTAGTATCCTTCCTTAATTCCTTTCTATATTGTTCAGTGTTTTTCCTTTTTTGTTTTTTCGCCCTTTCCTGGCTTCGGGCTCATTAATGATGAAAATAATTGGATTTCAAACTGAAATGAGGCCCATGATACTTCGCTGAACAGGCAAATGGGTATCCATTACATAAATCCAAGAAACAAAGAACAGCCCGAATACTTGTTTTTCACCAAAAGGGAATAAATAGAAACAAAATGTACTTGTAAAAATTGCAATACCAAGACTTCGACACGTATAAATTACAAATTAATTCAAAATTAGGGACTCTATTTTATTTGAATGCGTCCAATAGTTAGCCAAGTCGTTCAATTAATTAAACTAGATTGAAAGGGAATTTTATTATTTTTCTAAATTCTTTGAAAAAAATAATAACATAACATATAATTGAATTTTAAAAGTTTGTAAAAATTTAATTCTATTAAATATATTTTATCTAAAAAAATTCAATAATATAGAATTTTTTATTTTTTAAAAAGTTCGCACGAAAACATAGGATGGTTACAAACAGGTGTATAAACTTGATAAAATTCAAATTTTTTTATCAATTGTCGATGACACCTACGGAAAAGAAATTTTTTGATTGAATTTATTGTCTAACCTAAATTAAATATCATACACCAATTCCAATATTTACTAACCAAATTATTTTATATGATAAATATTATTTTATAAACTAAATTTTTTTTTTTTTTTTTTTTTTGTAAGGATCAATATACAACTAAAATAAATTTTCTCTATTTTCTAAAATAACATAGAAAATTTTTAAAAATTCAACTAAAAAAAATAGGTATGGTCATAAACTAGTGCATAAATTCAACAGAATTCAAGTATTATTTTATCTAATTTTTTCCTTAATTTTCTAAGCCATATAGGAAAAAAGAAAATTTTAATTGAATTCATTGTCAAATATTAATTAAATATCAATATATTGATTCTAATATTTACTAACAAAGTTACTTTATCTAGTAAAAGAATAAATAATTTAAAAGAAAAAATTAATTTTGTTACGAGAGAGAGAAATGATAATTTTTTTTACCATTTGATAAGAGATTAGTAGATGAATACTTGAATAGAAAATGGGTAAACCCACAACCCACTAATTTTCTTCATATAGCTACGTCACATAGGAGTGAAAAAACTCTTAATTGAATTAAGAGATTTAATATAATATATATATATATATATATATATATATATATATATATATATTAGATTTCAGATAATTAAATTATGGCTTAGGAAGGGTAATTGCAACTCTGCCCCTCTCATTTTTCAGCCAAAAAAAAGTATTATCTGTAAATTTTATTCAGTGAGAATTTCAGGCAACTAGAATAACGTTCTACGGCCAGGACTAAATTCCTCTCAAGTAATTGGAGAGAATTTCTCTCCAATACATCTTATATAAATAATATTAAAAAATATTTTTTAGAAATCATATCCGTTAATAATGTAATTTATTTCATATACTTACTACATAAAAAAGAAAAATAAAAAAAATTAATTTTTTCCGATTCCAAATGCTCTTAATTTGACTCCACATATAATAACTAGCCCCTCATAATTGACATGAGCATGAAAATAGTTGTCCATTATACATCCAATAACTTATTCCTTCCGTTTCTTTTTAATATAAAAATTATTGCTATTAAATAGTTTAAATTTTAGGCAAAATTATTCCAGTGTGATTAAATTATCTTTTTGACTAGTCATAAATTAAAAGAGTTTCAACATTAATTATTTTCCTCACACTATTTTCTCTCCTCCCAATCTCGAGTCCATTCGTCTTCAATAATTAATGGAGTTGAAAAGAGATAAAGGCAAAATTAGTAAAAAAAAAATGAACATTTCATTAGATTTCCAAAGTGACATGTAAAATAGAATAATTTGTTTTTCTAAAGTCACACTTGAAAGGGAACGGAGGGAGTAATTACTACCTTTTATTATGATTTATAAAGTCACAAATTGAGAATCACTTACCAAAGTTAATCCACATGACAAAATTCTAATGAATTACTAATCTCTAATTTTATATTCTTAATCGGATTTCGTCTGTTTTTTTCTGTATCTAATGACACATACACTTTTTTACTCAAAACATATGACAGTAAATAAGCTATCCTAAACTTCTTGATTAGTAATATTACTCTCACGTTAAACTACTATGTATCAAAAAGGACCTTGGACATAAGTTAATGTACTTTTAAGATTAGCCATAATCATTCATAAGTTATATGTAGAAAATTTTTAGATGAATCAGATTCATAGTAGGTGTTATAGGCTCTTTGACTTATATTCAGTCATATCATCCCGAAAAAATTTATTTTATTGATTTGAAGTGATGTGGATAAATGTATATAGATTAAAAGATCCATGACACCTATTATGAATAATATCCATCTAAGAATTTCCCGCTAAATACTAACAACATAATGCCTACTTTTATGTCAAATACCAAAGAGTATGCGTCATTAAAAATGATCATGGTATGCATCACGAAAATTGCATGCGTTGATTTAGCTGGAGTCACATGACGAACAAATTAAAGAAAAAAAACGTTTTATTACTACCCAACAAAGAAACAGAAACAAAAACAAAAACAAAAGAAAACAAAAGAAAAGTTTAATTAGACTAGTTCAAAGACTAGCAGCCATTTCGGTCCTGCATTATGTCCTTCCACCATTTTGTTTCAGGACTACAGTAGAGTTTCTTGCCGGCTCCTGCGAAACCCAAGAAGAATAAATATTAGTCTACTTCGCCTTCCTCATCGATCGATTTTCTAGATGTTGAAATGAACTGGAGCAGAAAATTAAAGGGTCTCAACAATACGATTACTTACTTTTCAATTATTTTAATACTACTATAATTAAAATATATCCGTTACAGAGTGAATAGTATAAAATTATAATTCTCTTATGCAAACAGATAACCAGTCAATTACGCTACGGGGGTGAGAGCCGTATAAACACAATATTAAAAGTTAAAACATCTGTTTTCGCATGTAATCGCAACTGCATACGTGCGACCATTTGGACATTTGCGGTGCTAGCAACGTTGGAGAACACACGATATACGTACAGAGACTCAATAAGCTACGTTATACGTTGATGCTTCTCACGTGGCATTAATTGAGAATGGTTCCTTAATTAATTGTCCCTTAGCAGTTGTGAATTACTTGGACTTATACTAGGTTGTCATAACTTCATAAACCACAACGAACAATTCAATAATTTTGTTAACCATTTCAAATTTTGAAACGTTTATATATAGAGTAAATTATGAGCAATTCCCTGGTTTTATTAATATTTATATTATCATCTTATATTTTACAAATTTATAATTCATCATTTTTCGTGGCTTGGAGTATATTTTTTATAAAATGGATGTCAAATTAAAAATTTAATGGATTAATTTGAGTAAAAGTTAAAAAAAAAACCCCTAAACCTAGTTCTCCTCTATAGTCTAGAAATTGTGTCCGCTGGGAGAAAGGGGTTATGTTTTATATTAAAACATATATTTAATCATGATTAGAGGCTTTAAATGATTAAAATAACTTTTCAAATAAAAAATTTTAAGCCTCCTAACAGTTATTTATTGAAAAATTTAACGATTTTACTTTAACCCAAATCATAAGAGGAGGGATTATAAATTTGTAAACCATAAAGAAATAACGTGAATATTAGGCAAACCACGAAAGAATTCCTTATAATGTACCCTTATATATATTTGTTATATTTTACACTCTAAATTTTATCTTACAGGTAATTTGATTTGTACGTTGCAATAAAATGTTGCAGTATAGACAAAGACGAGAAAATATCCTTTAACTATGTGACCGTATTATTTTTCATGATATCAGAGCATTATACTGCAATGGAAGCCATGAAACTATCTTTTGATGTTTGCCAGCTTGATCCATGATCATGAGGAGATTACTCAAGTTTCTTTTAGATAAATTAATGACTTTTACCACTTAACTAAGTCAGGGGTCTAACTGAAATAGAATTTTTAATTGAAGCAATGGTTGCTTGCTTTAACCGACAACAATGGCCAAAGGCTCTTCTTTAGGATGATAATTGATAGTCCTCATTCAAGTACATTAATGATAAAACTCATTTGCAAATTTATGAGTTCATTTTTTTTAAGATAAGATCATTAAAACCATATATGATTGGTCATGTGAGATTCAGGTAATACATGGACCCCGATATAAAATGGGGTGTGTTACATCCTTTTCTTTTACAAAAGTTCCATGCTGAGTCAAAAGGGATAGCTTATGACTTAGATATTCAAGAATTGAATAGAAAGTTCATTTATTTTTATGCTAGAGATTTTCTTCCTTCATTTAATGCTTCAACTGTATATTCATTTGATCTGCTTTCTTATTAGTTGATTTGATTTCTGATGACCAGAGATAACAAATGCAAAATTCATTAATCTTTGCATGGGAAGTGCATTGTAGAATTTGAATTCTTTGAAGGGTAATGCTCGTCATGTTATTGACATACCAACGCAAATATATAAGTGATTAACATTGTACGTATATATCACATGTTCTCTAAGCAAACAGTGGAGTACCAATTATTGGACTCAAGGATTTCATTAAATGGCAGATTTAATTAAGATGATGTTTCCTAATTGAATTTGGGTTAATCTTTCCTATACCGTCTATGTAACACCATTCAAGTATAAATGCATGTTACATGTATAAATATAACATTTGCAAATAAAAAGTAAATGCATGTTTTGCAAATATAACATTTGCAAATAAAAAAATAATTACATGATATGCATTTACACTTGATAATATAAACAAAAATTAAACCGTCGTTGTAGAAAAGAATAATCTAATGAATTTACGGTTAAGGATGCTGTAATTCCATTTAGCATTTATTGAATATTCAACAAAAGTGTTTTTACACAGTTTTTTTTTTTTTTTTTTTTAAATTTTGTTAAAAATTATAGTTAAGTTCAATATTAGTTTCTGATTCACTAATCAGTCCGATATCTTAGAAATGATTCTTGCATTACGCTCTAGTCGTTAAGCGTCAAATTATTTCTCCCAAATGCAACTTATCTACGTGAATTATGTAGGAATCTAGAACTTGCCACAGGAAAAACGAAACAAGGAAGAGTTTTTTGGTTTTTCATCGGCGGAAATGTGATTAGGTCTTTTTCTTTGTCATTTCTTTTTGGACAGATTTTGCTTATTTGACTTTTTTCAATTTACGATTTTCCTGTAAATACAATATTTAATTTGCTAGGAAGAAGTGAACAAATTATAGACTATTGAAAGATATGACTAATATTTAGTAGAAGTACTTATCGAAGTTATCTATTTAAATAGATATTTCATTATGTCTCATCTTTATACATGCTTGCTTCCTTGGTTCGCATTGTTCTGTCTGTCGTAGGCCTACCTAAGATAGACGGACACTCCACTTTCTCAGACAACAAAAAAGGTGATTTCTTGTAAGTTATATGGAAATACTTTTGTAAACAAGACTAGACACCAAGGGAAAAAAAATTGTGATTAATTAATAATAAATAAATAAATTATCCGAGGACGAAATTATATGAATTGACTAGATATTTTGCACGCCCCTAGTATGCTACTATTTGCATGTTCTTGGAACATATTATTTATGGAAGCCTGCCCATTGCCTCCTTGAGAAAATGTATAGGTCAGCCTATTGGGTATCTAGATCTGAAGGATAGAGTTGGATGGAATCTCCTCTACCATTATTTTAATCTTCTCCATTTTATTTTATTTTATTTTATTTTATTGCTAAATATGAATATTTATGTTGGGAAATTAAAGAATATAACCATTTTTTCTTTTTTTTTCTTTTTTTATTTTTATTTTTGGTTTTGATTAGGTTGTGAAAGGGAAACCTACCCACCAACAGGTAACCTATACCCTTTTGGAATCTATGGTTGAATGAGGAGTTGGAATCCACTTAAAAGAGGGAGTGTTTGATGTGAAGAAAACACATGGATTTTGGAATGAGAACACTAACATGCTTCCAAGTTTTCTTTGACAACATAGGGTCTTTCGGACGTGGAAAGAACAAGTCCACTAGATTGAATTTTCCCCCATCATTGTTGACTTAACTCCAATAAACTAGTACGTGTCTTTCTAAACTTCAATAATTGGTGCAAAAGCAGCAAAAATAAAAAATAAAAGAATAAGATATATGGTAGGTCTTCTACTCCTTCAATAAGGGAACCATGCCTAATTACCTTTCCTACCAAAAGCTACTCTCCTTTTACTTTTTCTACAATAAGGCATTCATGAAATTATGCCTTCAAAAAAGGATGCATGAAATTTCAATCTTTCAATCTAGTCCATTTCTCGCTTAACATTATGCCTTCCCATGTCCACAAAAGTACGTATTTTTCATCCCTACAATTCGTTTACCTTAATACATATACATCAGTATGTATACGAATTAATAAATTAACCAATGAATTTCAACGAGTAAAACAAACTCATTGTTCGTCCATGCAAACATATCATGTGAAAAAAAGAAACATATGCTCATTGCTACTAGACAAGATTTTGTTTTGGGGTTAAAAAAAAAAGAAAAAAGAATTGAGTAAGTTATCTTTTTTTTTAAGTGTCAATCGTCAGGTTATTAACACATATTTTAATAATTAATGATAATTATTATAAATTGCAAATCAAATCAAAATTAAAAATAATAGTGATTGACAATTAAATTTAAAAATTTTTAATAACGCAAACACACCTTACATGTCATCTGAACCATCATCTGTTGGCATTTTGGTACTACAAAAGATTAAATGAACTTTTTATTTTAGGAAATGGGCTGTCACTGATAGGAGATCATGCCACGGGAGGGAGAAAAGGAAGTAAAACGATGACAACCCATGGTCCTTCTGCAAAATACGTGTCTAAAATGAGGGATACATGCATGCAGGAGCATTAAGAACACGTGTGTGACCCTCTTGGTAATCGGTCCCGCATTGAGGGTCGAGCCAAGAAGATTGGGGGGGGGTTTGTCTTTGAAATACTACCATAAATGTAGATGCCAAATTAGAATAATATATACTCGGAATGGTTGCTGGGGACTTGGTCGGTTGTGCTCAAGTATAGCTAGGTCACATGGGAGATCCATGTGACCCAGATGCCATTGTTAGGGGGAACAAATGAATATAGCTTTGGTGGTATTGGATTGTTGGTAGGATCCATTCAGAACCATCTGAAATATAAAGTTGAAAGAGATTAATTGATGCATTGAAGAAATTAAAGATCCAAAACCTGCACTAATTCCATGCATTGAAGAAATTGTATTCTTGAGTAAGAAATTGATGAGACTAAACATGTACCCGAGAATACCTACACTCAGAAAAATTTAATGGAACAAGGCATGCACAACATTAGTGCATGTAATTGTATCTGATGATTCATTCATTTGAATACAATAAAATTCAATTTACATTAGAATGTGATGTTGTATTGTTAAGTGTTTAAAATATGAGGTATACATCACTTTAGATTATAATTCTCTTATAGTGTACCTTGTTGCTTGAATAGGATGTGATGTTGTTTTGTTAAGTGTTTAAAGTGTGAGATATACATGATTTTAGATTGATGATGCTTAAATATTTTACTTTTACAAAATTTTCATAAAAATTCCTTTAAATTTTGAGATTTATTCAACAATGAATTTAAAGTTAATTTGTAGACAAGAAAGGTCTTTGATTGAGAAGTTTTATTTTGATTAAAAGTAATTATTTGGCAGGTTTAATAATTGTTCTTGAATCAATGGGAGTTCTGATTCATTTGAATTGAGAGACTTATTTTTTTTTTGAAAAAACAGGAGATCATCTATTCAAAAAAAAAACCATCTACTCCAAAATTTCCGTCTTTGCTCTATTGTTGCATATGTACGTAACACCATATAACATAATTCAATAACTTTCTTCCTAATTCACAATAGTTTACTATGTTATTAGATTATTTGAATTAAACACCCTCTATAAAATCTTTCTAATTTTCAGTTAGGTGTTATAAAGAGTATTTAATTTGTATTTATGGACCTCCCAAAAAATTCCGTATGTCGAATGAAGTACGATGAATTCTTATATAGGTATATCAACATCATTATAAACCTAACATTGTTAGTTTTAGTGTTTGGTCCCCATTGGATGTTCCCAATCTTTAAAAATGTAGTACCATATGAAACCACATGTTTCCTTGAATTAATCATCGAGTTCAAGATTATAAATAGTGAAAAGGGGATTCACTACCAACTTTCTTTCGAGAAAGCAGCGTCGACAGTCCCGTGTGGAGTAGAAAACTGCCTGAGCAAATTGGCAAGTATAATCTCAAACTCTTGACTGCAATTTACGGGATGCAGTCAATACTTTGTCTTTCATTAGGAAATGACGTGAAGCAATGACTTTGTAGTTTTTTAATCACGTTTAAGGTAGACTAACGGGTAGATGAACTTCTGTCTCATTTATTGTATTAATTTTTTATCTCACACTTTATACATTAAACATGTGTCTTATTGACATAATTTAATAAATATTTATAAATTAAAGAATACCCGTCAAATATCCAAATAATAAATAAGAGATTAAAACAAAAAGTGAAGCAAAATTTTTTTAGCAGAACTAACGAGAAAGAAATGTTTGTAGAAGTACATTAAAAGTAGTGTCCTTCGTGACTAATTATGCGTTTTGAATGATAAAAGTAAAAGAAAAGAGCTATCTTTACAACTACTTTCACGATGACCAAATTTTATAATAGGTCCTTTTGCTATAAGAAAATGGTGTTTACCTCTTCGAAGTAACCGTTCATTAGTATATTGAAAAACTGTTATAACTTTGATTTGCTTCCACTAGTCCAACAATTGAGACTTTAAGCAACTAGCTTTTATTTAATTACAAGTTAATGACTAAAGTTAAATAATTGGAGATCTTCAAGTACAACTTTGAGCTCTATACTTTACATTTGATTATTTATCTTTCTTGATTGTTTAATGAAGCTCGATTTAATTTAATTATTAGGCCCGTTTACTTAATTATTTGTATTACATATAAATAACCGTGGTTACAAGGTTTTTGTTTTTTAATTTAATGTTGTTTTCTAGAAGAAGGACAAAAATGGAGAAGGAAGACTGAAGTGAGATAATCCTTGTTTAAAACAATAACATAAAGCATTTAACCTCTTGACTATATTTGTATTAAGGTCATAACTAATTCTTAATTAATAGTTAAAAGTTTCTGAAAGGTGAAAATGTTTAATTTGCAAGAATATAGAGATAATTAACATTGATAGTTTGCTCAATATTATCATTATTTCTTTATTTAAACGAACTGTTCTCTTCGTGTTGCCTTGACTACTTTGTGGCCCTACTAATAAGTTAATAACTAAACACAACATACCACTAAATCATTGTTTTAACTTTTATCTTTTGAAAAGAATCATGATTTTCTTAACTTTCACGATATTGATTGATTTTAATAATTACATACAAAACAATAGCAGGATTAGTGCACCAAGCCCACATACTTATTTCAATCCGTTTTTTCCTTTTAGCTACTTTTTAATTGGAGGGTGGGACCAAAACTTTATTATAGGGGATTGGATCAATGATTTGAACAACCCAACACATTTAATTCCCAGATCGAATGACTTGGCCCAAATCTACTGTCAATAGGATCAGCAAGAAAGCCTGATCTAGGCTGTGGATTTCGTATTGGGCGGCCCGTAATAGGCCCTCCTTTAATAATCCTTTGAATATATCTTGTTGACTTGGACGAAATTGTTCTTGTTATCTCATAGAACAAAATAACAGATGGATAATAAAATGTCACTTTAGTTTTATTAAGGGAAAATCGCTGAAATAGTCCTTAAACTTTTTTACTTTAGCCAAAATAGTCCCTCAGCTTTTTTTGTAGCTAGATGGTCCTCTAACTTTTATTTTTTAGCCAAGATAGTCGAATAGTCCTTTTCATGTGAAATTTATAAAAAAAAAAAAAAAAAAAAATTTATGGTGACTACACCATAAAATGACTTTTTTCGTTAAAAAATAAAAGTTAAAGGACTATTCTGGCTAAAAAAAAAAGTTGAAGGACTATTCTGGCTAAAAAGAAAATTGAGGGACTATTCTGGCTAAAGTGCAAAAGTTGAAGGACTATTTTGGCGATTTTCCCGTTTTATTAACGAGAGCTGAGCAAAATGTTTTAGTAATAAGAAAGGTAATTCGGTTGAATTTTTGTTTGATTTTAAGGTCATGAAGAACGAACTACGAAATAAAAGGACTACAGGATTGAAACAGTATTTTATCTAGGCCAACAATTCTGGCATCCTACTAAAAACTTTAGACACTACTCAGTAACACTTTCATAACCTATGTGACAAAAACACCCTTGAGATAGATTAACTTAACAATTTCAATATTATATTTACTCTAACTTTATATTAAATTAAGCAACTAATTATATTTTATAATGTAAACGCTCACTGACTATGTTATATCTTAGATTAAAAAAAAAATCATCTCTCCCCATATGGCCATATTCCTCAGTGACTTGATTTCATGACTAATAGGTCATAGGAGAAGTATCCTACTATTTAAATTACATTTTGTTGTCCTGTTATATCTCAGATACTTGCATTAACTTTAATCTCTAATAGACACAAAGTTAGTTGTACAAAATTAAAAAAAAAATAATTTTCCACATTATTTCATTAGAGAAAAAATTTATGAATAACAAAGTACAAGATACAATTGAATTCGAACTACTAAAAATGTGTAATAAAATTTTACATATAAAATTATTTTGAGTCATACAAGGAGAAATCTCCATTTTATAATCTTTAAAATTTGTTCAAAACAATTATAGTTTATAGTAAGTTATGCTTTTCTTCCTCATTTCCATGTCATCTAGCAGATATTAGATATAAGAAAATATTTTATTATTTGGATAACAATTTAAAGCAAGAAAGGTGAAGGGTTTTATACTAATTTATAATCTTAGACTAAAAAGAAAATAAAAAAGAAAATCAACTTGTAGACACAATTTGAATCTTCTGAATTTGATGAGTTTCTATTTCCAGAATAATTAATAGAAGAAGAGTATGTATTTGTAACTAAGGGATGAGGAAGGAAAAAAAAGGGAAAACAAAAAAGAACAAGAGACAAAATGAAGTAAAAATGTTTTCTCAAAATGTTAATTATAGCAATAAAGGATAAGGGTATTTTTCAAAGAATTATTTATAATAAAGTATGAGCTCAAGAAGTAACCCTTCCCAACTTATTACTTGTTCTCAACTGCTTTTGAAAAGTTATAAATTACTTTTTCTAAAATTAAAAAAAAAAAAAAAAAACTTTTGCAAAAGCAGGTCTAGAGTCAGATACTATCCTAAGAAAAAAAAAAATATTGATGAGTTTTACCAAATTTATGAATGTTTTGCTGAAATAGAACCAAGAAAAATTAACAAAGGAAGAAGAAATTATGAGGCAAAAAAGGTCGTCCAAGTGCTTAAAATCATTCTTCGTAATGTACTGTTTTTGAATTCAACATCTAGGCATGACAATCACTCTCAGTCCCTTTCTCATTGAGATAATAAGTCAACATACTTAATGAAATAAAAAAAGCGGAACGTTAAAAAAAAAAAAAAAAAAAAAAGGAAGACAACTAACACAAAATTTAAAAGATATGAAGAATACAATGTAGTATAGAAAAGGAAGAACAAGGGGGCCAAAGAAAAGAAAGAAAAAGAGTTATGTGATTAATAGGGACCACTTAGAGAATTGAAGGTTCCTTTTTTTTTTCCTTTTCCCTTTTCCATGTTTTTTTTTTTTTTTTTTAAATAGTAATAATCTAACATCTTCTTATCTAATTATATCTAATATTAAAGAGAAGAGAAAGGCCCAACAAAGCCAAGGGATAAGAGATCTAATATCTATCCTTAAGAATATAATGTGGAGATTCAAACCCCCGACCTTACTACCAACTAAAGTATTTGGTGACCAACTCACCTTAAATGAGTTGGTTTCTCCATTCAAGTAGTTTCAAATAAAGGGCCACATACACAAAAAGTGGAAAAGAAAAATGATAAAAGTAACATAATTAAAGTGAGTTAGGAGAATGTCCGAAAGTAAAATAGAGCAATCCATGATCTAATTAAAGTTCCACATACATAATTGTAACAGTCGCATAACGTTATTTTTTATGTCAACATTTCATCAGCTACCTAGAAATCTGTTTCACATTTTTGAGATAAAATTTTTGCACCTTCGGCTAATGTATTTACCTGCAAATCACACCCAACAATCACCTCTTTCTTCACTTTCTTGGCCCAGCTTTTAATTTCTATAGGCACATCAATCTTCAGAATAAGGACCTTTGGAAATTTGTCATTCAAGCTCTCTTCAATCCAACTAGGCAATGCCTTATAATTTATACCGTTTAATTTTTCATCAACCTTGTTAGACTTCCCACCTCCTTGTTCAATTAAGGGACATCCACCATTTGCAATTTTATGTCCCTTAAAATTAAGGGTGTACACATTTCCAACTCCATAATGGACGTCCATTTTCTCATTCGGATTGCTAGTTAGCAACGAAATTTCGTATTCAGGATTGGAATGATGATCTGAGGATTTTGAATTCTTTTTATTGAAATATGTGATGGAAAATTCAGGTGATTTAGGCTTGGACGAAGCGGTAAGGGTAAAAAAAAAGGTGCCAATTCCAATAATTATGATGGCTAGAAAAATAAAAATCCAACGTTTACCACATTTGCTTTTGTTATCACGCATTGGACTTCGGTAACTCTCAACAATTTGGGCATTTTCAGGCGGTGGTACACGGTAGACTTGATCCCTAGGGATTTGTATGACATAGGTCTCGGTTGATTTCCCGGGCGTGCGTGGATGCCGATCATTCGACTCTAACGGAGGGTCATCGTTGCCGTCCCCTGCCGGGGAGACCCGCTCCTCCATGGAAGGATGAGGAGCGGTGTGTGGTGGTTAAAGGAAGCAAGCCAAGAAAATGAAAATGAGAAGGGTAATAAGTTTTGGGCATGAGAATAGGAGTTGGCCAAAGGTTGATTTGGAAAACTTGGATTCTTTTCTTTATTTTATTTTTTGAGCAAAATTGGAGACACAAACTTTTCAAATGGCAACCGTATGATATGAATGATTTTGTTGCCCTCTAAGGGTGAGTTTGGATGGAAGGAAATAAAAGGAAGAGAAAGTTAGAATTTTTATTTTGTTTGAAAATTTTAAGTGGAGAGAAAATAAGACAAAGGAGGGGAGATGGAGGGATACAACTTTTTTTTAAAAAAAAAAAAACTTTTTTTCTATAAGTGGGAGGAAGTGGAAGGAAATGTTAGATTACTTAACAATTAATTATGAAATATCATATTTATCTTCCAAACAAAATATAAAAATATTAAAAAGAGGGACATTTTCGTAAAAGACTAACAATAATGAAATATTTCTTCTAAAACTCTTAAACAAGTTAGAGGAAACTTCTCTTCTCTTTTTTCCCCTCCTCTTCCCTCGTTAAAAATTTTTCCCTATAATCTTTATTTTTCTTCCTTTCTAAACTCGCAAACTCAACCTAAATGTTTCTTTTCCTTTGCATCTTTTAAGGTCAAAGCAAGGTGTGTAGAATCGGAATCTTACTTTAGATTGTTTTGAAAGTTGTATAATCAAATTGTAGATAGCATTGTAAGATCATGAGATCCTACTGAAAATGCAAAAAAAATACAACTTTTATTTATTTTTAAATCTAATATTTAATGAAAACTTATACAAATAAGTATAGTTTTTTATATTTATTATAAAATAAGTTTCTTTAACTTAAATGTAAAAAGTTATGCATTATAGTAAATTTAATATTGTTTTTCAATTTAAAACTAAAAAATCAATATGAATAGTATAAAGTCATGAAATATAATATTTGAACAAAAAATTATCAAAAATCTAACTTAACTTACTAAATATAAAAATAAATCACAAGATTCTAGTGGTCAACTAACGTTTACCTATAATAGCGATTCTATCTTTAGGATTGAAAACAATTTATATGAATTTAGATCATAAAATTGTAGAATCGTAAATATATGATCGAGATTCTAACAACTATAGTCAGGGATTGTTAAATGATGCTAGTATAAGAGGTCCTTACGCAATTTAAGGGGGAAAAAAGAAAAAGAAAAAAGAAGCGTCATGTATATGCAAATAAATATAAACAACATAGCAATCAAAATAAGGGATAGGCTAGCTAAATTTTATTTTATATATATAAAAAACACCTCTATTATATACCTTAGTGACTCGAACCTATAAATCAATAGGTTATCCGATCATAGAAAAAACGTCTACACTTCGATGTTAGACTAATTAATCTTAAAACCTCACTTTCTACAACTCTTAATTATAATGGTATAATTATAAATAAATGGAATATATGTAAATTTAGGATTAAAGGGTATACATAATTTCGCCCTTCCTTTAAAAAATATTAAAATATGAAAAATTTGATGGGCAGGTGATTAGGGTTTAAGGGGGCAGCATTGTGAAAGATTGATTCATACAATAAAGAAAAAGGAAAATAAACAAGAAACAGTATAAGACCCATAAGAAAAACTTGAATGGAAATGCAAAAATTGAATGAAAAGGAAATAAGGAATTGGTAAATGATGAAAGAAGAAAACTAAAGACAAAATGGAGACAAAATGGAGACAAAATGCTTTAACAGAGTAAAAACTTGATGTGCTTCGTCATTGTGTTGTGTTTTGAAGTGTTTAACAACTTGAAAGGTAAATTAAAGTTTTCTCCATCAGAAAATATTTACTTAAACCATTTTTTTGTCCTGCTTGATAGACTTTGTGATGTAAAATTAAATCTTATAAAATAAATAATTAAACAAATGTAAGTTAAATTTTATAAAATTTGATTCTGGTTACAAAATCTTGTAAGTGAAATATAAGATTATGTCTATCTAAATATATTTCATCTATATTTTAGAGAAATATAATGATCTCCAAAGCTAGTGACTCTGCCAAGTGGGTCAAAGGATTGCAATTGCTGCTCTCAACCATTTTTGATAATAGTACAACTACACAAAATGATTGACAAATAATAAAATTATTAATGTGTCACTAAATTTGAAAAAAATGAAACGTAATCCGGTTGAGTATCTAAAATCAGAGGGTGGGTGATTCACTAAAATTTTGTAATATTGAATGAATTTGATAAGTAATTTTGAATTTGTGATTTTGTAAATTATTATGCCTTTTGGAAATGTTGAAGTGAGCTCTAGTAAATTACAACTTTTAAAATTTACGCTCTTCTAAATTCCCCAAGAATCTGATTCCATACTTGATCCCAGAGATTTCTAATTGCATGTTGCCATAAAAATTTGTTAAACCTATTTGAAATTAAAAAAAGGTGCCACCTGAAGAGGATATTTTTCAAATGCTACTAAGACAAAGCAAGTAAGAGAATTGAATGTTTGCAATACCTTAATTATATAATTTGCAGGAAAGCAGCATATCTGACCTCATGACACGGTTTTCATTTAAATTCTGGTATGCCAAGTAAGATATCGTCAAAAAATTTGTTTTTGTATGTCTTCCTGCAAACTATATTCTTTGATTGAACATTTGGCCATGTAATTAAAAACTTGTTTTTCTAATACAAAATGTACGTCTAACTACAAATATCCTTTAATCGAATATTACCAAATTGTCCCTAGCTAGCAGTCTTGGCTTCGCCGCAGCCAGACACTTGATCCTTCGAACAACCACTATCGTCAATTTGTCGCCAATGAAATTTTTTGCATAGCTCTTAAGATGTTTCAATTTAGAAAGGTAGGCAAGTAAATAGATTGGGTCTGTTTGTTTCAGAGGAAAATATTTTTTTGAAAATAATTTTTTCATCTTCTGGTGCAGTGTGTAGCGCCAATTAGGAGAGTTAATGCAAAGTGACAACTGTAATTTTTTAAACAATTACCAAACATTGGAAAATCTTAGAAGTACCAATTATTTTCTTTGAAGAAAAAATTTTTCCTGCAAAATATTTTACACCCTACCAAACAGACCCTATGGTGAAAATAACAAATTTATCTATCCTTTTCTAAACCCAATCTCAATTAAATTGCTTCATCCGATATACTCTATTTGTTTCATCTATTTCGTCACACTTGCTATTTGAATTGTCTCATAAATAATGTTATTTTTCCAAAATGTCTATAATTTATCGTTCATTACTTAATTGTACACATACTAAATACTAGAAATAAAACAATAGTTTTACCATTTTATATTTCACATTTGAGGATGATTTGGAGATATTAAACTACGAAATTGAATTTCTAAAATAATTGTAATCTAAGGCAACAAAATAAATGAGACGAAACAATAAAGGGAATATAAAATAACAAGAAAATTGATTTCTTTTAGTGCCAAAAGCTATCAAAACCACAAAAGCGGGACTAATAATCCAAACACATGACAAACGTGGTAAGTGCTCCCGACCAGACGTCCGGACTTGGGAACATTTATTTGCATCCAACAGAAATGCCAGATCCAGATCTTTCCCTTATAATTAAGAGGATGTTTACCAAAACCATCACGATTTCTTTATTAACAAGAAAAAAAATTTCTTCTTTTCACACCCTTTCCTTCTCAAACCCAAGAGTCAACAGTTGGTTGTTTTCTTTGAATAAAATATGAACTACTTGAGTCCCAAATAATTTCACACATATGACCGTTTTTGTCAATGAATTGAGTTTTCAACACTCAATTTTTTGTAGAAAATAAACAAACAAATAGATTCCCACTAAATAAGATTGGTTCCATGAATTCTTTTATATCATTGCGTTCTAACATAGATTATATCTTCCTCAATTTGTAGAATACAAACAAACAAATCAAACTTTAGTCCCACTAAAAAGGATCGGACGCATGAATCCTACTTTTGTAGAATACACAACTTTTTTAAAGATTTTAAATTTTTAAGTGATAATATTTGATGTAAATAAATTTTACTTTTATTGAAAAAATTCATTGAAATTTAAATAAATATACATAAATAATTAATTATAAAATTGGTTTATTTTATCAAAAAAAAATCAAATTATGACAAGATAAGTGAGAGGGATAGAGTAATATAAAATTTAGAGAAATTCTACTTCACAAACCTAACTCTTCTTCTTTCTTTCTTTCTTTCTCTTTCTTTTTTAACGACAAAAACCCCTAAGGTCTTGTTTAATTGGTCGTTGAGGCCAGATGTCATTGCACAACCAATAATTGTCCATCTACCCTGATAGATAAGGGTCTAACATCTAGTTTTTGTCACATACAATGATGGCAATTTTGTCAATTAATGAAAAGAATATACCCTTATGGAATTTGCCAAGTATACAGTGAACAAGTGTCTACCAAGCACATATTTGTTGGGGTATATTTATTCTTCATTACTATTTCGTTGATCCTTAATTTACATTTTTTATTACGCATTAATTGCTGTAGGATCCAAAAATATCTTTTTAATTAACAAAACCGAAGCCAAATAAACCGAAGAAATATCAATGATGATTATGAGAGCTTCACAATCGTAACAAGGCCAACAACATGCAAAATAACAATCAAGTTTTTGTTTAATGGAGACAATGGACGATCGAAGCCGCAAGACTTGATTCATCACAATGAAATCAACAATAAGAAAGATGGACCGAGAATTTTGGGAGGAGAAAATATTGATAATGAACTTTGAATAACGATTTTTCTCAACTAAATAATGAACCACTAATGTAGGTACTAACTATTCTAAATCTTTATTGAATTTGACTACCATAATTAAGTTATAATCCCATATTAAATCATTTTCTAATCTAACAACGACATCAATTAGTTAGGGAACAAATCCCTTACAAAATCAATTACTGTAATTTAGTTAAACTAAAACTCCTAAACTAAATAGGTTTGGTTTAATATGCCAACTGATAGAAGAAGTGAATTATTGAATTGTATATTCAATGAGATACTTTTTTAAATACAATAGTTGAACCTATATGTACATTGAAAATTAAGTATAAGTATAACAGATAACTACTAGTATAGATAAATATACAGCTTAAAAGAAGATAAACATCGATCATTTAACACCCCCTCTCAAACTCAAGGTAGAAAAGCTGACAACAACTTGAGCTTGGTCACAAGTGCATGAAAACGGCCAGGTGAATGTGTATTAGTGAAAAGATCAACAACCTGATGCTCAGAAGAAATAGAGATAAGAAAGAGGGTCTGCTGTAGGAAGTGATGATGTACAAAGTGACAATCAATCTCAACGAATTTTTTACGTTCATGAAAAACATCATTGTGAGTGATTTGGATGGCACTTTTGCTATCACAATAGATAGGTGTATGATTTGAAAGAGAAACACCCATGTCATGAAGAAGCCATTGCAACCAAAGAAGTTTAGATGTAATATCAGCAAGAGCACGGTACTCAGATTCTGAATTGGAGAGAGAAACAACAGACTATTTCTTACTGCGCCAGGAAATAAGAGAATCACACAAAAAGAAATAATATCCAGTAGTAGAACGACGATAAGTAGGATCTCTAACTCAATCAGTATTAAAATACTGGATATCCGTAATTCTAATGAGGATGAAAATGAAAAATATAATCCAAGAAAAATTGTACCTTTCACATATCTCAAAATCTGAAGGACAACAGCAAAATGGATATAACGCAGAGCAGATATAAACTGACTCACTATATGTACAACATAAGCTATATCCGATTGAGGAACAGTCAGATAGACAAGACTACCAACAAGTTTGTAACCTTCTCGGTGCTAAGTAGCAATACGTTTGCGACATTCTACAAAATTATGTCCACTTAAATTAAATGGTAAAACATGTTATTTTCCTAGCCGATAGGAAATACAATCAAATGATTCATCCAGTCCTTTTGATATTGTTCATTCTGATATTTGGGGACCGTCTCCTACTCTTATGGGAGGATACCGATATTTTGTTATTTTTATAGATGATTATTCTCACTTTACCTGAATTTACTTGATGGAACGTAGGTCTAATTTTTTGCAAATTTATCGTGAATTTCATAGCATGATTAGAACTCAGTTTTCTAACGAACAAATATTAAAATCTTCCGCTCTGATAATGCTGCAGAATATACAGACTCTTCCTTTATTTTCATTCTTTATGAGGATGGAACCATACCTCAAAGATCTTGTCCAGGTACATGTCAACAAAATGGTCGGGTTGAACGAAAATATCGTCATATCCTAGACACTATTGAGCTTTATTACTTTCTTCAAATGTTTCTGAATCCCTTTGGGGAAAAGCAGTTCTTACAGCAGTTTTCACCATCAATCGAGTACATTCTCCTACTATTGAAAACAAATCTCCTTATGAGCGTCTTTATGGTACACTTTCGGATTATCAAATTCTCAAAATTTTTGGATGTGCTTGTTTGGTCTTACTTCTTCCTCATGAGCGAACTAAATTAGAGCCTCGCTCTACACTATATTGTTTTCTTGGCTATGGCATACAACACAAAGGCTATCACGGTTATGATCCCATAGCTAAACGTCTGCGAGTATCTCGTCATGTACTCCTTTGAGAGCATAAACCCTTTTCTCAGCATGTCCATATTTCATGTCTTATCTTCTAGTCCTTTGCGGTTCTTTATAAATGAACTCATAAATCTATTTCCAGATAAAATTTCTTCTGATACAGGTTTTGTCAACCTTCCTAGTGACCTTCCGATGGCCTCTTCCGAACCTGCTGGTAGGTCTGTGGATCATTCAGAACCTTCCTCTCATTTTTCTCGTCGTTCAACTAGGGTAAGAGTTCCTCCCAGTCTTAATGGCTATCATTGTTATTTATCTCTTGTTAGCCTATATGAGCCTCAAACTTTCTGAGAAATTTGTTCTAATCCTCTTCGGTAGAAAGCAATGACAGAGGAATTGAAGGCTCTTACAAAAACTCATACATGGGATTTGCTTGGTATACCATCAGGTAAATTCACAATTGGGTGCAAATGGGTCTACAAGATCAAAACACGGTTTGATGGAATTGACTATGAAGAGACCTTTGCTCTTATGGCTCGTAAAACATTCTTGCGGTTCTTACTCGCAGTTCAAGAGGCTGTTGCGCGCTGTTGGGATCTCTTCCAAATGGACGTCAAAAATGCTTTTCTCATTGGTGATCTTATTGAGGATGTGTACATGAAACCTCCTCTTGGGTATGATCATCCACCCAACAAAGTTTGTTATCTATAAAAATCACTTTATGGGTTCAAGCAAGCTCCTCGAGCTTGGTATTCAAAATTTAGTACCACCTTGAAAAAGATGGGTTTCTTTATTAGTGCATATGATTTTGCTTTATTCATTAAACAATTTTCGTTATGTATTCTTCTTATTCTTCTTCTTTATGTAGATGACATGATCATCATAGGTAACGATATCTCAGGGGTTCAACAATTGAAAGAGTTCCTTAGTACACAGTTCGAAATGAAGGATTTGGGATCACTTAGCTATTTTCTTGGTTTGGAAGTTTTCTAAATCTTCCACAGGCTATCATTTGTCTCAGGCCAAATATATCTTTGATTTGTTTTATCGTTCAGGGATCACGGATGCTCAAATTATGGATACTCGTAGACTCACTTGAAACAAATGTCAAGCTGCGTCATAATGATGGGAAACTTCTCATAGATCCAACACGATGTCGTCAATTGGTTGATAGTCTTGTCTAACTGTTACTCAACTAGATATAGCTTATGCTGTACACATAGTGTGTCAGTTTATGTATGTTCCGCGCTTTACCTATTTTGTTGAGATGGTTGAGTTTTTAAAGAAGTAAAAGCCATGACTGCTTCAGTTGTTTTTGGATGTAAACTCTATAAGCGAGTTTCTTCAGAGATTAATTCTGATAAAGCTGAGTGGAGTATAGGCAAAGGTCGGCAACGTAGAAGACTAGCTCTAGTAGGTTCAAAATCATTTCTCAAAGCCATAAGAAACTGAATTAATCGAAGATTTATCTCTGTGAGCTGTATAAAGTGCAGCATCTTCGGCATGAGGGAATATAGGCTCAGACAAAGCCAATTGATCCCAAAGACTGTTCATTTTAGAGTGAAAATCATCAATAGATTGTCCAGATTCTTGGCGCTCTTGAGAAGTTTCAGGTTGTTTATAATCTGGTACTAATGAGCAAGATTAGCTGTGGTGTATCGTTCTTGCAGGAAGTCCCAAGCTTCTTTAGTAGTCTCAAATCCATTGAGAAGAGATCCAATGGAAGGAGTAGATGTATTAATAAATCAAGAAATGATCTTGTGATTGATGCTATCCCAGTCTTCCAATCTATCAGCCTATTTATCAGATAACTCTTCAATATCTTGCATCGGTTTGACTCGATCTCCAGTGATATATCACCAAAACTTACGACCTTTGAGGAAACTTCACATGGCTTGCATCCAAATTCCATAGTTACTTCCATCAAAAATGATATTTGTTGGATAGGTGACATCGGAAGTAAGATTAGAAGCCATAATAATGAAGTAAACTTATAGACAAAAGTACAAAAGAATCAATTTTCGAGTAAAATTTGCACCAAGAAAAGCTGAAAATGAATTCAGAACACTGAAAAACCCTAGGAACCGGCCTAACCACTGAAAAGAATCATCAGATGTAGGTCAAAATCTGGCCGAATTGGTGAAAATATTAAGCTATCGGTTTATTTGGCCAAGTTGGTCAAGACTGGGAACAAAGCAGTGAAGATGATGTGTCGCCACGTGTCGATGATGTGGTTCGTTGATGTGGCGATGAGCTAACGTGTTGATCTGCACAAGTATCTGACGCGCTGTTATGGGGTGTGTGATACACGTATGGCTGAGATGGTGATCGGCGCGTGTATTGCACGTGCTACGCGTTTGGATCGGCAAAAGCTTCTGGTGGAACTTGCGTGCTTCTTTCTGGCTAATTTTTGCACCGTTGTGATCGTCTTGTCTCCTTGTTTTGGATTCCAGTGTTAGCTTTTGTTTGGAACTAACATGGAAATAACATTTTAACAGATTAGAACGAATCTGCTATGGCAGAAGCATTTTGTCAGACCTCAAGGAGGTGAGGCTCTGATACATTATAGAAGAAGTGAATTATTGAATTGTATATTCAATGAGATACTTTTTCAAATACAATAGTTGACGCCTATATATAGATTAAAAACTAAATATAAGATAAGTATAAGTACAAAAAATAACCACAAGTATAGATAAATACACAAAGAAGGTAAACATTATTTAACACCAACAATTGCTGACTTTGTACATAAAGAAAACTTTTAAACTTAATATACAATAAACATTTTTTTGGTGATAACATACGATTATTTGTAACTATAGCTTAATCTTGGTTTTATTCTAGACACTACTAATATTTGGAAGGACTTTTTGAATTCTGTTTTGATTTTTCTAAAAAAATTAGATAGATTTCTTCTCATTTTCCTACTATAAAAATATAATCCCAAGTCACTAGCCGACAAGCGATATTGAAAATTTTTCTTTTATTGCTTTATGAATTTATCCAAACTAATGACACTAACTCCTTTTTTTATTTTCACATTTTGGAGTAAATAGTCACAATTTTTTTTTTCATTATTCATCCAGCTACCCAATTAGCACCATATTTAATGACTTCCTAATCATATTTTCCTACTCAACGCCACCCCCAACAAATTCACTTATGTAGAGATCAAGAAGGCCAAATATCTTGCGCCAAAAAGGAAACAAACTTCAAAGAATACAAAACCATAACCATATCAGTAGACAACCATATATTTTTCCATCTCTTCATCCTCATCTCTATCTTCACCATTTCTCAATCTCTACGTAAATCTCTTCTCGAATTTTCCCTTTCATAATTTATATATTTCTTTCTGATTAGAAGCACATGCCATATACACGTACTAATAGTAACTTCTCATATTTTTCCTTTTATAGCTTTATGTTTTTTATTCGAAAACACTCATCATACTAGTTAATAGTTATCATAGTCATACCTAAAAAAATTAAGGAATCGTCAACACAACAAAATTCTTAATGTCATGGAAAAAATGATGTGAAATGACCAAAATATGTTCCTAAATTATAGGGAGGACTACGGAAATAAGGGTATTTTGGTTATTTTAAAGTATTTTTCTGCCGCATTCAAATTCTTGCTACAATTCGACGTGGCAATAAAATTTGTCGAATTGTTTCATAATTTTATAGCTTTGTTATTATACAGAGATTCTTAAGTAGATCTGAGACATGTAATAGTGCATCCACTCCCTTGGTCCTGAATCTAGCACATCATCTAACATCAAGTAAAGTGATGTGATTAGCACATCATCTAACATCCGGTACATCTTAGAATTTTCCATTACAGCAAAATGCACGATTGGTCACCAAATTATTAGATTATTACATACAAAGTCATTGAATTATTTGTTTTGTAAATTTGATCACTGAACTATCTTAAGTGTGTATTTAGAGTCACTGAATTATTTATTTTGCAAATTTGGTCACTAAATTATTTTAAGTGTGTATATCATGGTGACTGTATACACACACTTAAGATAGTTCAGTAACCAAATTTACATCGGAATGACTCCAAAAACATATTTAAGGTAGTTCATTGAACAAATTTGTAAAATAAATAATTTAATAACCTTGTATGCAATAATTTAATATGTCTATTCAAGTTTGGTGATCATTCACGCATTTTGCTCTTCCTATTATAATTATATAAATAGTTTTAACATATCTATATATGCAGGATGCAGATTGTGTATACAATATACACAATATATAAGAATCGGGTCAATCATTGGAGGCGGGACGGACTCAAACATAAGCATAACCCTGTATGATGCAGATGGATATAGAGTTCAAATCAACAACTTGGAAGCTTGGCACGGGTTAATGGGTTTGGGTTACAACTTCGAGAGAGGGGGAACTTGGACATATTCAGTGGAAGGGGTCTATGCTTGACGGGCCTGGTTTGTGCTATGAACTTGACTTCTGATAGGTCGGGTCCTCACCCTGGATGGTACTGTAACTATGTGGAGGTAACTACCACTAGGGTCCACCAAGCTTGTACTTAGCAGTAGTTCACAGTGGAGCAGTGGTTGGCCATAGATAGGTCACCGCCCGCATAACCTGATGGCGATCAGAGACTACTGTGGCAACGATAATATTGGTATTCATAACTTATGATGAATGATCATTCCGAGTCTTCTTATGTTGTTTGTGAGAACTAATATGTCAGGCTTGTTTGACTTGAAAAAATGTTTATTTATTTATTTTTTTTATTTTACAGTTGAGTATGATCAGTGGCTTCGCCTATATTGAAACTGATATTTGGAAAAAAAAAAAAAAAAAAGGTATAACTCACCTACACAATGTAATTATTACCTAGTATTATATATATATGTATAATTACGTATAATAGTGAATGTCTAGTTATGTATTTGATAAGTCTTATTGAAAATCTATCTACATCTAATAGTTTGATAAGTGTAAAGACATGTTTCGTTATTTACATAACGTAACTTATGAGTCATTGTATCCCTATAAATATGTGTATTATATGAGAAATAAAATATTAGACTAATCATTCTTCCATATTTCTTTTATCTCATTCTCTCAATTTCTTACATTTTCTTTAAATTTTCATATATTTTGTTTAAGTTTTGTAACACGTTATTAACACGAGATATTTAGATTAATTGATGTAGATTTTGGACGAAAATCTGATGAACTGAGGTAGACCTTAAGTCAACATAATAAAGGTACAACTTTATATCATCATAACTAAATTATAATTTGAAGATATTGAATATTATCTATTACTACGTTTTTTATTTTTATACTTTTGATTGTATCATCATAATATTATTAAAATTTGTTTTGATTATTGTTTGAATCATGTAAAATATTACAATGGTTGAATTTACATCCTTGACAAAATGGGCAAGAGCTAACTATCCTGAATTTCGAACGCTAAAATCTATTTGGATCTTATGGGTTCTGAAGATACAAAGCAAAATAGTGACTTTAATCAAGACACGACAAAATCAATGATTTTTCTTCATCATTATATCCATAAAGGATTAAAAAATGAGTATCCCTGTAAAAGATCTTACAGATCTAAAAAAAATGTTCATCTTATTTAAAAGATCCTGTAGATCTTTAGAAAATTCAAAAGATCTTCGAAAAAATATTCTTCTACTTTTCTTACCGAAGATATGCTCCTACATCAGCAATATCTCAAAAGAATTTTAAGAAACTATTCGAATTTGTTCATGTCATATTGTAGCTAAGTTAAATAATGAATTGTCAACGATAAATTATGGAAGTTATACTACTTAATTAGTTTCATTCCCTGAAGTGAATACAGTTATGTATAACGATTTTAAAAGTAATTATACTTAATCGTGGACTCTGACGGTAGCCGTGAACGAGACGGTAATAATTACCCTGATCACTAGAAGTGGATTAATTCTAAAGAAAAAAAGTGAAAGAAAATAATAGGCAAAATAATCTCACCAGAAAAAATTGAAAAATAAATATTATCATAATGGCATAAAAATCTATTGGTCACGTAGCTGTCATACGCCAAAATACGGACAAAATAACTCACGTACTTATTGTACGCCAAAGTTATAGAAATAAAATTTGTCTACAATGATTTTAACCATGGTCATACTATTGATGATTTCTTCTTTAAAGTCGAAGTACTGACTATTTATTTCATAGTGAAAATATCTAAGAAAAAAATGTCGTAATATTTTATTTCGCATGTCTTCATTATAATTTTAAAATTTTGTATGTCTTATTCTTTTGCTTTAATTTGTTATTTTATATTTTTTACTATATTTTTCTTATTTAATGAGAAACATATGAATATATATATATATATATATATATATATATATATATATATATCTAAATGTATCCAAAATATAAGAATTATGTCTCACTGACAGTGCAATAACATATATGATACTCAAAAAAAATATTTTTTCTCATTGGGTAGTTCTAAATTGATTGATGGTTTCAAAAGAGCCACCGTATTATTATCCAAGAGTCTCAAAAAAATCTATTAAATTTCAAGAGATATTCACCGAAATAGATATCATATTGAGACGGTAAATGAGAAAAATATTGAATATCTTTATATCACAAAATAGTATCAGCAAATAAATATATTTTGGAAAAGTTACTTACTTTTATTTTGATGCTTATACTATACAAGTAAAACATATGCTGCAATAAATTAGAAGTTTACTGATTCAAAAAATTTTATTGTTTGGCATGGCCGTTTAGACATCCCAGGCCAATTTTGATGCTTAAAATTATTGATAATTCACATAGAAGAACTTGAAGATTCTTCGATTAAGTAAATTTTCTTGTGCTATTTGTTCTCAATGACAATTAATTTAGATAATGACTAGTTAATATAGGGATTGAATCCCTTGTATTTCTGGAACGAATTTAAGGTGATATATGCATCAACTAAATGGTTATATGTGTGCTTATTATCGAATTGTAACTTGGAGTTTACAAGATTGTTAGCTGAAATAATTCGATTAAAAACACAACTTTTAGATATGTAATCAAGAAATTTTGTCTTGATAATACTGGAGAACTTATGTGTCAGACATTTGATGATATTTGTATATCAAATTATATAATTATTGAATATTCTGAAACATATATTTATACTCAAAGTAGTCTTGCATAATTGTGTTAATAAAATACCTCCAATCAATATTTAGACAATTACTTATAGGAACAAAATTACCTACTTATATAAAAGTACATGTTACGTTGCATGCGTCAGCACTTATACGTATCAAGCCAATAAGATATTTTAAATTCTCCCCGTTATAATTGACTTTTGGTCAGGAGTCTAATTTTTCTCATCTAAAAGTTTTTAGCCATGAGATATTTTTGTAATTGCTCTACCACAACACACAAAAATGGGTGTTTATAAAAAAATAAAATTGGAATATATGTTGGACATGAGTCGCCTTCTATAATAAATATTTTGAAATATTAATAGGGTACTCATTTATGGCATGATTTACGATTGTCATTTGGATGAAAAATATTTTTTCCAATATTAGAGGGAGAAGATAAGTAGTTGGAAAGAAAAATTAAATGAAATGAATTATCACATTTTGATTCTCGTACAAAATAATGTGAACTAGAAGTTCAAAGGATAATTCATTATGAGTCAACTGCCAGATTCATTTATTGCTGACCTAAAATGAGTCATAAAATCTCATATACCAGTTTAAATGCTTCAATTCAAATTGGTGTCATAGGAGGACAATCTATCGTTACAAAAGATAGTTAGCTATGCATAAGGCATGATTGACCGATCGGTTCCAAAGACAAGAATTCTTATAAGAGAAGATGAGCAGATATTCAAGATAGTCATATAATGGAGGTAGGTGTTACTCAAGAAGCTCTAGACATAACTAAGCATAAAATTCCAAAAGTAGATTAGGTACTTGAATAAAATGAAAATAAAGAAATCTCGATAAGCTATGTCTATACTGAAAAAAGATAGAATCGAAAGGATATTATTGTCGACAATATTATTATTTATAATATCAATTGATGTTTTAAATGAAAAATGAGAATTTTGAATTTAAATTTATCAAGTTATATTGACATAGAAATGACTGGGCAAAATAGAACGACACAATATAAGAAAAACTAAATTCACGTTTGAAACGTGAAATTTTTGGGCGGATTATCTGTAGTCTAAACGCTTAAAAATATAAATTCGGTGAGGCACAAATAGGTATTTATGAGAAAACAAAATGATAAAAAAAGAGAAATTGTGCGTTACAAAGGACATCTTATTACATAAGGTTTTCGCAAAGATCCAACATTGATTATATATATATAAAAAAAAAAAACATGTTCTCATGTGGTAAATGTAATTATCATTAGATATTTTATCAGTCTGGCAATTTATGAAAAAAGTTAAAAATACGTCTAATGAATGTTATTACATGTCTACTTATATGACTCACTTGATATCAATATTTTTAAGAAAATCCCTGAAAGATTTAATATGTTGGAAGTATGTAAAGTTTCACGGGTACATTGTAAAATATATTATGAAAGTCATTATACGGATTAAAGTAGTTTGGGCGTATGTGATATAATCTTTCAATGAGTATCTCTTGAGTAAGGATTATAAAAATAATCCAATTTGCCCTTGTGTTTTTATAAAGAAAAATATCAAAACTTATGATAGTCAAAATACTGTATATGATCGGAACTTTTGAAGAGGTTCAAAAGTAATTAATTCTTTTAAAGAAAGAATTTGAAGTGAAAGACTTATAGGTCTATAGTTTGAGTACTTATCGAACGCAATTTTTGTTCAATCAACTTATACAAAATAAGGAATTAAAGCTATTCTATATAGATAAAGTACATCCATTGAGTACTCTAATGGTTGTAAGATCGTTTAATATGAAAAAATATCATTTCCGTTCTCAAGAGAATGATGAAGAACTTTTTAGTCTCGAAGTACGATATCTTAAGTGTTATAAGAGCAATAATTTATGTTGTTAATAATAAATTGTCTAATATAGCATTTGTTGTAAGTTTATTAGTAAAATTTAGTTCTTTTTCAACAAGAAGACACTGCAATGGTGTTAAACATATATTTAGATACTTCCGAAAGACTATTGATATGAGTTTACTTTATTCAAATGAATCTAAATTACAATTAATTGATTATGTAAATGTCGGATGTTTATCTAACTCACATAAAACTCGATATCAATTGGGTTATTTATTCACATGTTATATTAATGGAGATAGAACAATGCATATTTTCTCGAAGTTTTTTTTATTTTTTTATTTTTGTACTCATGATCTTCAAAAGAATAGTGATATTGATATATAACAAATTTGCTCATGTAATAATCTAGGAAATTTATTCACAAAGGCACAATCAACATCAACATTTAAGAAGTTAGTTTCTAATATCAGAATGCACGTCTCAAGGATATTGATGTTTTCAAGAGGAGGAGTTGTAGTATACGTTATATTCTTTTTTTCTCGACCACAGTTTTGTCCCAATGGATTTTTTAGACAAGATTTTTGATGAGACAGCATGCAAAAGTGTACTATAAATATTGTATACTCTTTTTCTTCAATACATTTTTGTCCCACTGAATTTTTTCTAGTAAGGTTTTAACGAGATATATTGTTTTATGATAGATATCAAAGAGGGAGTGTTACAAATTACGTATCATAGTGGATGCGATCTTCTATTTATGTATTTTGATAAATTCTAGTAGAAATCTATCTATATCTAATAGTTTGATAAGTGTAGAGACATGTTACATTATTTACATAACGTAACTAATGAGTTATTCTAATCCTATAAATATATATATTATATGAGGAATAAAATATGAGACTAATCAATTCCATATTTCTTTTCTCTCTCTCTCAATTCCATGCATTTTTTTAATAAAAAAATTCAATATTTATTTAACTTTTATAACACTACACATATATATATATGTATGTATGTATATATTACTTTATTTGTGCTCGCATGGTAAATGATTTGGCTAACTTTTAAATAGAATTTATAGATAGTTGGTATAGTAAAGCCTATCTTTGCTAAATATATATATATATATATATATATATATATATGTATGTATGTATATATTACTTTATTTGTGCTCGCATGGTAAATGATTTGGCTAACTTTTAAATAGAATTTATAGATAGTTGGCATAGTAAAGCCTATCTTTGCTAAAGCCATAAATATTTAGCAGTTTTATTTTGACTATGAATTAATTTCTTCATAGACAACGAAATATAATTTAGGTGGTGAGACGTTTTCATGTAACTTATTGGTTATGAATTCAAATTACCAAAAAGAAGTGAGTTTAATATTTTTTGTTAAAAAAAAAAAAAAAACAGAATTAACTTCTCCCGAGTGTGCATAAAAAAAAAAAAAATCTTAATTAATTCTTTTGTCGGCAAGTAATATATCAAGTTTACTATACAGTAACAGTGATAAAATGTACTCGAATATATACGAATCACTAGTATTGATATTTTTACTTACACTACACATGTATGCTAAATATTTCTTTTTCAAATATACAATGAAAACTTTGGCTAAAGTGAGAAATACGAAATTCAAAATAAAAGTTATTTTGTTATGATTTTAAGATATAGTAATAAACATGTACTCCTATTAGTTTTAGTTTCTATTTTTTATTATGAGAAATCAACTTAATTTGTTGGTTTTGACAATATTATTACCACTTGTATGAAGAAGATATGATAGAAAAGACGTGGATTATGCATGCGTGATACGAGTTTATTATAATATTAACTACTTGGAATTTGTTAAAGTCGTAAGGGGTTAGAGCTACTGATTGGATGAAATAATCATAATGCAGAATGAGTAGTAAAATAATTTTTTTCTAAACTAGATGGCACTTATCGGGTGAAATAATTAACGCAAAAACTTGGTGAATACTTAGTAAGTTTTGCCAATTATTTTTCCCGTTGTCACATATGAATAAATACAATTCTTTAACTTTTCTTTGATATTAAAATTAATCACATTTATTTTTTTTAAAAAAATGTCCAGGAGAATATATGGTTGAGATTATGGTTATTAAAAAAAAGATTTTCTCACTAAATTTACTAAAATATGAGTCGGGTACGTTCATGCTTACTAAAATATGAGTAAGTTCAGTTTGGAAAATTTTTAATATTGCATGTAAATAGTTTCCATTTTCAGTAAGGTCGGTCTTTGTAATGTTATTATTTATGCACTGGTATGACAGATATGAATTGATAAGTGACTTGTAATTCTTTGAATTGGTTAATCTGCTGTATCATAAATTTCACAAGAAATATTGGGAGTTTATGGATGGACTGCAGTATTATTTTCGATGATAAATAATAGGAGTACCAAACACGAAATAATACTACAAATTAATATTATTGAAGTATCACAGTATCCAAAAAAAAAAAAAAAAGTACTATAGTAAAGAAGAGATTTAGATACTCGAGGTAAGAATTTATAATTGGGTTAAAAGCAAAATGCCTCCTCCAATTATTACCTTAGTTGTAAAATATCCCCTAAATAATTTTAATAGGCATTTTGCGCCCTTGACATGTGGTCAACTATTTAAAATATTATTTTTGCTGAAAATTGACCATTATACCCCCCAATAATTAGTTAAGTGAATGTCATTTCCTTTTTTCCTTTATTCATTTTCTCTCTCTTGTTTTTCATTTTATGTTTTTTAATCCTTTTTCTAATTTTTATCTAAAAAATTATATTACTTCTCATATTTTATTAATTATAACATCTAATTTTGCATGCATCTTATGATTTAATTTTTAAATTAAAATATATTATAATTAAACAAAGTATATTTTATTATAATACATAATTTGCAATGAATTATTAATACTAAAATTAAAGAATAAAAATGTACAAAAAAAGATAGCCTAAAAAATTTAAAGAATTTATTCTAAGAATACAAATAAAAATTGTGCATGTAGAGTCATTCGGCATATTTTGGCTAAATTTATTTTACTTTATATTAACAAGTTATAATATTTTATTATGCTTTATTATTGTTATGCCAAAAGTAAAAATTTTTACATGAATTCTCATTCTATAATTTATGTTTACGTTAAGAGTAATTTTTTAAAAAATATTTTTTTTTCTCAATACTTTATTTTTTTGTTGTTGGTTTGTTTGTAATAGTATATCACTTAGAAATATACAAACTGAACATTGAAATAAAATAATACTGCTTGTAATATAAAGTAATATTTATTTTATAAATTAAATTATCTAGACACATAAAAATTAGAACTCATGCATGACCCAAATTAAAGAAGTAAAATTATTTAGTAGTATGGAGATTGTATAGACCCTTCTTAGTCATTTAGTAGTAAAATTATTTTGTAGTTGGTTTATTATAATATATTTCAATTTAAAAATTAAATAAGAAGATGCATGTAAAATTAGATGTTATAATTAATAAATATAAGAAGTAATATAATTTTTTAACAATGAGAAAAAGGATTAGAAAAAATAAAATGAAAAACAAGAGAGAAAATAAATGAAGGAATAAAGAAGATGACATTTCACTTAACTACTGTATTGGGGGTACAATGGTCAATCTATAGCAAAAATGATATTTTAAATAATTGACCACATGTTTAGGGTGTAAAATGTCTATTAAAATTATTTAGGAGATATTTTACAATTAAGGTAATAATTGGAGGGGGCATTTTGCTTTTTACCCTTTATAATTTCTTGCCAATTATTCCATACAAACCAACCAAACACGTGATAAAGTTATTCAAGGATGTCTTGTCCGAAAAATGGGCCAGCTAAATCGACCTGGATGTTACTACAACATTGATGCACTTAACCTTTAGTAAATTATTATAAAGTTCAACGATAGACTGAATTATTCCGTACTTGAACCTATTTTTGCTCTGAGTTAAAAAATGTTAGAGACGTTTCATCTCATTTTCTTGCTTTATAATTTTACCCAACCAGTGAATACTAAACATCCTCTTCTCTTCATGTGTAAATTCTCCACAAGTGTTTAGTCTTGGAGCTCAACACAGATAATATATATTTTTAGAGAATTCTATATGTTAAGTTATCAAATCATTGTATTTGTATTATATAATTATTTAAAATATATAATATAATATTAAATATTTAAAATATAATAATATAATATTTTAATAAAATTATAATTTTTTTTAATATATTTTTATCCATTATGCATATCCAGCTGACAAATATCTCATCATACACTTTCCTCTCTCTACCCAACAACTTTATATTGTGCATGTGCTACGCATTTAACCCTATGTTTTATCCTATATTTTTTAAAATAATTAAAAAAATAAATTTTATTATTTTTTAATTATTTATCAATGCAATCAATAATAAAAAATTTTAGTAATTATTTAGATAAATTTATTTTTAGATTTTACTTATAAATTCTGTATTTAAAATTAAATTAAAAAAAAATTTATTTAAATAAGTTGATATTATAATTTTTTAAAATATAACTCACGCTATAAAATTTATAAGTAGGATAAAAAATCAAATCTACCTAAATATTTATTAAAAATTTTTCTATAATCAAGTATACACAGATTATCTAGACAATCAGTCTAAACAAATATAGAAACAAAGAAACTGTCAGAAATTAAGAAGCCATGGCCATTTGTGGATCAGTCAACAACCTCTGCTGCTTCCATCTCTTCTTCATCCTCATCTCCATCTTCACCATTTCTGCATCAGCTGTAAGTTGTACATTAAATTATCTTCATATTTATATCTTTTGTGAGCTTCTCTTATTTTTAGTGTGTGAGTGTACATAAAATGTACTAGTATATCCATGTAGGATCCAGATTGTGTGTACACCCTCTACATAAGAACCGGGTCGATCTTGAAAGCTGGGACGGACTCGAACATAACGTTGACCCTTTACGATGCAGCCGGGTACGGTATCCGGATCAACAACATTGAAGCATGGGGCGGGTTAATGGGTCCGGGGTACAACTACTTCGAGAGAGGAAACTTGGATATATTTAGTGGAAGAGGTCCGTGTTTGACGGGTCCGGCTTGTGCTATGAACTTGACTTCTGATGGGTCGGGTCCTCATCATGGATGGTACTGTAACTATGTGGAGGTAACTGCTACTGGGGTCCACAAAGCTTGTACTCAGCAGCTGTTCACGGTGGAACAGTGGTTGGCTACTGATACGTCGCCGTATAACCTTACGGCCATCAGGAACTACTGTGATAATCGTCTTGCGATCCGATGATGATGATTCCGGGTCGTCTTCTCTTGTTGCTGAGATATAAGACCTGTTTGGCTTCTTGTTATATACGGTTTTTGATATCTACCGAGTATTCTGTATCGGAAATATCACTTTCCGATGGAATAAGTTGTTGGAGTCCGAATAAACAGTTACTCCAATTGTAACTCTTGCGCATTATTATCTTCTTCTTCTTTTTTTTTTTTTTAAATAATGATGATTTTGATATTTCGAGTTTAACTTGTGGTGGATATCTCATTTTCTTGACTTAAAAAACAAAAAATTATGCACTTGGTTTTTGTCGGCAGCTCATATTTTAGGTTTACCATATTACCGTATACTCAGCAGCTAGCGACTACTTGGTCTTGGGTAAAATCGATTGATGTCACGCGATTTTATTTATTATATAAGATTAAAATTATATTAAAAGGTACACAAGTAACTATAGTTAAAAACAATTATGTTTACGTAAATATTTTCTTATTCATAATCATGATTTGAAGCATAGTTTAAAATTTAGAAATACTCCTTTCAATTTTACGGAGTTCACTCGACTATATAGAATCGTAAATGACTGGATGAATAACTCGATGAACATTGAGTTTCGGATGGAATTTAATGAGTAATCACGACTTTTTGTTTGAGTTAAGTTTATTAAATACCCAAAAATAGATAAATTTTAGCAATATTTTTAGACTTTAAATTTTTTGAATTAATAATGAATAATATGTAAAAGTATTATATAAGAACATAAAATTTTAAATACTCAACCAAATTGTTAGCAATCTTTACTCATCCTAATGGTTAGCATAATTTTAAATACTCAACCTCGTCGAGTTTTTAATTTTTAATTTGGTAAAATTCAACCGATTTTTTAAATACTTGATTCATTAACTTCAAAATGAGCCCGAATTTCGAATTTTTAAATATTGGGTTGAATATCAATCTACACATGTTTGAGATTATAAAGTGTTTTGAAAATTGTAAAAAATTAATACATGCAAAAAAGGTATATAACTTATTCAGTAAGCAAATAAAATAAGTTGAAATATGTTTCTTTACTAAGTTAAGTTTGTCTAAACATTAATTTTTGGCCAGTGCTGGAGATATTCATAGATCAATCTGAGAGTAATTTTTCATATATAAAAAGTCAAATAGTGTTTCTAAGGGTTAATAAGTCCCTAAAATGATTTTCAGGCATTCTAGATTAAATTATTTAATTTTAAAAAAGTGTGAACATGTAATTGTGCAGTAAACAGGGTTAAAATTAAGATTAGAGCACATTGGCTGTAAATTGGGAAATATAGAAAATGTGAATTTTTGACCTAATTGCTTAAGTCATAACCCATTAGCTAAAAGGGTGGCTAACAATACATTGTTTTCTTGTATTACATTCTCAATGCCAAGTCTTCAATGTCAATTGGATGACAACAATAATTTTGATTGCTAAGTATTGAATAACATCAGTATCAAATATATATGCACACTCACACACACTTACTATAAGATAATGGGTGTTTGTGACAAAGAGTTAATACAAAGATAACAAGTGGTAATTTTTATTTAAAAAATATTTGAAATATTTATCATGATAAAAGTTAATTATAACCAGCATTCAAATACATGTTTGAAAGATGACTATTAATAAATATTTACTAGCATTCAAAGTCCGTGTTATGTACAGGATAGTAAAATTGTTGTTTTATAAAATTATTTTAGAAAGATTACAAAATTATTTCTAAGAAAAAAAATTAAATTAGATTATGAGAACAAAATATCAATAGAGGAAAAATTCATAGAAAAATAGAACAATTTTCAAGAATACATACACTGCAAAATATTACCATAAGAAAAATGAATACATCCACAATCACAATCTATAGTAATACCATTTTTTGTGAGAAACTATATAATTGATGTGTTGTATGTCAAATTAATAATAAAATTACATAGTAAATAATGGAAGTGGAAAATGAATTACACAATTAATAGTGAAAATTTTTAACTATTTTTGTTTGTTTAGAATTCTCCCTTATTTATGCACATTCACCTCAATAATTGAATTCTTTTCCCCAAAAGTAATATAAATATATTATCAATTTTAATGATAAGTTAGGAACATATATACATAGTTATGTGCGGGATAATAAAATTGTTGTTTTATAAAATTATTTTTGAATTATTACAAATTATTTCTAAGAAAAAAAATATTAGATTATAAGAGCAAAATATCAATGAGGAAAAACTCATAGAAAAATAGACAAAATAGAACAATTTTCAAGAATATATACATTTCAAAATATCACCATAAGAAAAATGAACACATCCACAATCACAATTTATAGCAATACTATTTTTTGTGAGAAACTCTTTATAATTAACATGTTATACGTCAAATAAATAGTAAAATTACATAATAAATAATGGAAGTGGAAAATGAATTACATAATTAATAATGAAAACATTTAACTATTTTTATTTTATTCAGAATTCTCACTTTATGCACATACACCTCAATGAATTTTTTCCCTTAAAATATCGTTATTAATATAAATCATCATATATTATCAATTTTAATGATAAGTTAGGAACATATACACATATTAATTTGAAAAAAAATACTTATACATATAATATTGTAAGGGTTATTCCTAGTAACTTTTGTAAAAGTAAGAAGAGATTTAGCCTAAATGTCTAACTAAAATCATTCTTGCAATATAATTATATCTAATTAATAATTTATCAAAAGAATAATAGTTTACTATATCCCATAAAAGATATCAAAGTATTAAAATCATTTTTTTTTTAATCTTCTTCCAACTTTATATTTAATCATAATTAATAAATTAATGTCTATGGATGCTATTTTACGTAATGATGTAATGTATTACATTAACAAAGTAATTTTAATATTATATCTTCTCTATTTTTTGGAATTTTCCGGTTCCATTACATTTATAATTATGCTTTACAGTTTAGCCGTAAATCAATAAGTAGAAGTGTTCGTTTCCTTTTGAAATCTAGAAAATAACACTCATTTTATTTTTATATACTTTTTTTATGTAATTACATAAAATTAAATACTTATTGAGATTTTATTTTCATAATCTCATTTAGTTTTTTTTTTTTCCGTAGAAATAAATTTTGTAAAATAATAGGAGTTTTGAAATAATCTTACATCGAAATGGCAACAAGTAAAACAACTTATCCTTTTGTTCAACAATTTTGCCACTACTATAAGATATCTAAAATCGCGGAATTCGATTCAATTAGCTAATTTCATTACCTTCTTGGTAATATAGGACTATAATTGCATAAGTTATCACTAAAAAAAAAAAAACCTTATCAATAATATTTTCTTGTTTAACATTATTTTGAAAAATATGGTCTTAGCTTAGGTAAGTCATCCCACCCTTTCATCTTAACAAATATAGATGTGTATAATCTTAGTAAAATATATATATATATATATATATAAATAAAGAGACAAAAATGAAAGTTGTTAGCTGTATTTGGACAATTAAACTATTAAATGTAAGTGACTCTGAAGTTGGTGCAGTCTAAGTCATGTCACTGGTGATTTGAATCAAGTGTGCATATACCGGTGGATCTTATGAACTATTTGGCTTATTAATAATAGAAATATTTAGGTAGATTTGATTTTTTATCTTACTTATAAATTTTGTAATGTAAATTAAATGTTATAAAATTTATGATATCAATTGATGTAAATTTTTTTTTATAATATTTAATTTTGACCGTAAAATTTACAAATAAAGCTAAAAATCGAATCTATGTAAATATTTTCCTATTAATAATGGTAGGTGAGAGGCATTTTGTTCAATCTCATTCTGTAGTCTTCGCAAAATGCACTATAACAATTTCTTTCAACTTTGATTTATTTGTATATATTTTTCTTTCTTATTTTTTTTTCCCATTCCATAGGGATTTGTTAGTGGGTTAAGTTTTCTAAACATAAAATACTACCTCGAACCTCGATGGTTCCTTTTTTTATACCACATTTATACTAAGTATTAAAGTTCTTTATGTAATTTACAACCTTAATTTATTTTAATTTGAACTAGATTAATTTATTATTCATGTTAGTTGATTCATTTATTTAAAAAATTTTACAACTTCGAAAATTTTCAATTATAAAATTTTACAGATTTCAAATTTGGACAATTGAAAAAATCTCTATATGCCAATGCGGGAAATATATCTACTAAGTTATATAGTTACCTCAAATTCATCTTTACTTGACATAAAAAATGCATGCTTAACAATCATGTTTTTAATTGTTTCTTTTTTTTATATATATATTTTTTAATATGGTATAGATATATTAATGTTATTACTTAGGTTTTTTCTTCAAAAGATTAATTGTTACAAAATTTTATGCCATCTTAATTACTTCACTAATATTATTTTATTGTAAAAATCAAATATACATAATCGTCATCTCGGACATCCAGCAAATACATACATATATATATATATAATATTTTAAATTTACATTACAATTTTTTTTTGGTCGCACAAACAAATTTTGAACCGCGGATCCCATTTACATTTAATTATCTTCCGCGGTGAAGAAGTGAAACCCAAGTCCTATTATTGTACGATAAGTTAACCGCAACCCTTAGATTCATTTGGTGAAAAAATTGTTTTCAAGCTGAAAATTGTTGATCTTGTAGAGTCTACTCAAAGATTCAGGCCGGATTGTAAGAAGTGGGCGATACCTTTTGTATTGACATAGAAATCTCACCTGGTATTCCTTGTTTCAGTCATAGTTATTGAATATATAATATTATTTATGATGTTGTACAAATATCGAAATATAATACGTCATTTAAAAATGTATAATATATACATATATATAATATACTGGTATCCAGTAGAATATATCAAAAAATATGAATTAGTACGCGATATAAAGTGTTACCCAATAAATTTGATAATTATAATGCTGGTGTTTGACTCATCCGGACCGGACCATATTTTGATTCATGCGTGATAATACTCATGTAGGGAATAAGCAAAAGCCGTTTCTCGAATGCTAGTTCATTGTCTTTCTGATTGATCATATGGACGAAGCAATTCTTTATCCTTTCTCAGAAGCAATTTTTGTCTTTCTGAGATATATATATAGACACACATACCAGAAGAAAGTTTTGTCACGAATATATTCACTAGTAATATATAAGTCTCAGTTCAGTTTGAGAAAACTTTTACTACTATTTAATTGTAAATACTTGCAATTTTTTTTTAAACTAAGGCTTTTGTAATTTATTTTACGGAATGGTAGGACTGATACACTTGAGTTGACTAATGATGGATGACTTGTAAATCAGGCAACCACTAAAAATTTGAACTGGATTTGGCTAATTAATGTGGATGTTGTTGTCACTTTCGCATAATAAATTGAGGAAAATATTTATATAGATTCGATTTTTAATTTTATATGTAGATTTTACGATTAAAATTAAATTTTATAAATCTTTTTTACATCATCTGATATCATAGATTTCATAATATTTAATTTATATTACAAGATCTTTAATTTATATATGATCAAAAATTAGATCTACCTAAGTATTTCTCATAAATTACAAGCTTGTAGACATATCCAAGGATGGGGCTACTACTTAAAGATGGCAGTGAGTTGAGTCAATCCGTCAACCCGACCTACCTTACTCGTATGGCATTGTAGTAGATTGGTCTAATTTCGTAACCATCTATAGGGCCGAGTGAGGGAATTGATTTGTCAGTTTGTGGCTCGATCTAACCCAATCTGTATTTTAATTGTGATCGACTTGCTGGTTAATGGTTCGATCAGTCAACAATTTGACCAACGAACAGGACCAACAAACCAATCAATTAACCGGCCTGTGGGCTGGACCATGCGTGCTGAAGGTTGCCAGCCCACAGTGCGCTCTGTCAATCCACGAGCCTAAACCATGGGCCAGGTCTGGGTTAAAGAATTCCATGTCCAGCCTGACCAGCCTCAACCTCGAACCCATCTCGTGGAGGTAAGCCACGAGCCCTTAACCGGCCTGGCCAGCCTAGATACCACTACCACCTCTATCAGTACTCCATATCTACGGGGCTAAATTTTTTAATATATATTAAGATAAATACCTATAGTAATTAGATAGATTCAATAATGTAGAACTTAATTAAATCTGCATAAAACAAGTTATAAATTAATATTCAATTATAGTACTTATGTCTTATGAAATTTTTTATGATCAACTAACATATTTTATATATATGAAATATTTATAAATACTTTGTCGCAACTGAACACATTTTTGACTTTTACGGGACAATGCAAGGAAAGAGAATAATTTTAAGAAGTTTGGCGGGCAATTATAAGGCAACATTAAAAAGCTTTATTTTTTAAGCTATTTCAAGTTTTTAAAGTTGAGGGTTATTGGCGACCCTCAAAGCAACATGGCTCCGCCCCGGATGTATCACATTGATCTTTAATTCGTCACAATTAAACATAAATTTCTAAAAACAGTCAATATTGCTAAAATACTACATCGAAGATGAGATTTAGACGCTCCCATACAAAACTAACAAACAATTCTGAAAGTTTATAATTTCTTTTGATTTATTTATTTAAACACCAGTAAGAGGTGTTAAGCAACGTTGGACGAAGCAAAATGTTTGGGGTAGAGTCAGTAGGCATCATGTGATTATTTCTCATATATGCACCACTTCTAGTTCCACAGATCAATGATCTATCGATCCCATAAAAAATGCGAATATTCTCTTAAATAAAGTGACCATGAGAATATCATAAAGAGAGGGAAAAGGAAAGATAAATGATATATTACTTCCAAATCCAAAATCGAAGTATCTATTAGGTATATTCATCGCTTACTATTTAAGAATTTATGTGTTAAATAAAATAAAATGTGTAAGAGCTAAATTCGTAGTTTTGGAGTCTGGATACTATTTAATCACTCAAAAAGAGTGATTTACCTCACTCTAGGGTCAAGCAGGCTTATAGATTGTGCACCAAAAAGGAATTGAGGGTAGTGAGAATTAAATTTATAATATTTATTATAGGGGCTCTGCTTATTATTTGAGTGAACCATATTGGCGATTTTTTTTTTTTTTAAAAGAAACCCTACCACTCTCACCTATTTTGTAATGACTCGAATCCATGATTAATAGGTCATAAGGAATGCGTTTTACCATTTAAACTGTATCTCGTTGTTAAAAAAAATGAAAAAAGCTGCACTTCGGCGAGTTATCTATACATTAAGGGAAGAGTTTCAAAGATGAAAAAAGGACTCTCTTGCTGTTTTTATTTCAGTAATTTAGTGGAAAAAGTTTATAGATATTCTTTCCTCTCTGTATCAACTAGCAGGGAAGTTCACGCGTTGTGTGAGCGTGCCCGAATTTTTTCTTTATTCATGTATATGTTTCGCATATGTAATAGTTTTGTTGTCCAATGAAATTGTGTAAAGTGAAAGAAAAAGACTTGGGTAGTATTTTAACTACATTGATTATGATTTATATATCAACTGCAATGGTTAATATACATTGCTAAGTTGAATGCTACTAAACGACTACAACAAAATCCTATCTTTCATGGGTAGAAAGATAGTTAGGATTACATAATAACAGCAAAAAATATAAGCTAATGCTAATATGTACACTAAATGTAGTTAGCTGTCTAACAGCGATACAATCAACAAAAGTTAGACAAAAAAAGCTATTGTTGGAGATAGATAACAAAATATTAGTATTTTATAAACCAAGGCAATAAATTAGTAGTGTAGTCTACTTTGAAATGCTTCTACTGCACCTGAGATTCAGCAATTATACTTCTTTTGCCAGATGGTTTGCCAGGATGTCCTGTGGTGGCTTTTGCAGAAGAAGTTGCAAAGTCTAATTTTTTTTTTTTTGTAGCATCAGGCAGAGAAAGTACTGGAATAGTGATTTTGCTTGTATCTGTTGAATGGGATGCTTGTGCAGATATTTCTTCAAATGTTTCCATAGGAGAATGCTCCATCTTTGGCTGAACTGGCATGCAAGCAATCACATTATTGCGAGTTATAGTTCCTCTTGCAAATTACCATCTCAAATGTGGAGACTCCGATTTGAAAGTATAGCAATTCATTTTTGGGCCTTTTGTTGATGAGTTTAATGTCTACTTTTTGATTCTGCAAAAGAGGTTGAAGTTGTGGTATAAAACTTTTGTTGGAATAAGTTTGTGATAAAGAATATAACAGATTAATGTGCTTACGTATGAGTCTATAATAGCCATTTCTTCTGCTATAACTCCAAGGATAAAATCAGCACAGCTATTATCTACTTGTGCATTAACATTTCAGTTCCATCTTTAAGCTGCGCCTCAAATCTTGATCATTAATTTTACCTTGGTTCTGGCTTTGGCACAGCCATATTACAATGCAAGCATGTAAAGTCCATATCAATTTCTGCACCAACTAATTTTGAATAGTTTGGACAGGTCAATACATACAAACGTTGCTCAAGATTTGGGATGTAAGGCTATGCTTTGATCCAAAATGCTTTTGGCTGTTTGATTGAAATATGATTGAGATGTTCAGTTACCATTTACTATATACATGAGGAATTGGATATAAATAGTAAAAAAATGGGCTAGTATGTATTTGCAAGAATGTGAAGCAAGAGTATTATTTGTTGCATATTCTTGACTTGACGGATCTGTCTCAGCTGATTCTGGCATGGAATTTCAATTTTCTGGTGCTCTTTTTCGTACAATCTTTCAACGACAACTTGTTCTATATAAGCACTGCTCTCTTCAATCCTATCATTTGGAAAGTTACTTATTTGTTGCATCTTGTTTAATAAAACATAAGAAGCGAACTAAGGTGTTTTGACATTACCAATTTTGCAGGTGAATGGTCTGTGGGATCGGAGGATAATACATCAAGATAGTTGTGGCTTGTGTACTGATAGATAAGACCACAAAATGAAAATGATTAATAACAGAGTATATACTGTAGAAGAGAGGATAAAGAGTTCATTTATATTACCATTGAATAAGGAAGATTTGTCTCTCATTATCAGAACTATTGGTTGTTCAGGAACAGAATCAATATTAATTGAGCACCATCAGGATCCAAGAACTCTTTCCACATTGTGAATATGACTGGTTTATATCTATATGAAACATCTAACTGATTAGCTTGTTTAAATCTGCTTAATATATCACATAAATTAGCTGTGGTTAAAGATATTTACTCTTCGTTAATGATCACAAAATCTTGAATTGGGACTTGTTTATTGTTTGGAGAAACAAATCATCGTGGCAACACGTGATCACACTACACAATATGTATGCAACAAAATAGTTGTCATTAAGCTGTACTATTTCTAGATATAATAATTTAATTTTAAGATTTCTAACTAATTAGGTGGAAAGTATTTTTACTTATTGATCTTCATGGTGTCGTGGTCTATGTATTTATGGAAGTGATTAAAGGGAGTCAATGGATAATAGGCCTCAGTGATGGATTTTTGTGGCCCTTCTATGCGCCAAATAAAAGTACTTCTAGTTATACTCCCCCGGAAGGGGGTGATAGATTTCTTAATCTATAAAAAAATTGAATTTAATTTGTGCATAAATAATATCACAGAATATCAAATGCGGAATAAAATCGAGAAACGTACCTCCAGCCATTGATGTTGTTGGGTCACTGTCAAATAAAAGGAAATTAAAAAAATAATTATTTGGGTACTTCTAAATCTAGACAATCTAAACCTAGACAATCTGATACGATGGTGTATTTTTGATAGAATGTTAGGCTTAGGGACCCAAAATACTCTGTATACTTATAACGTTTTTCCCCATCAGAAAACGTAAGCCGTAAGAATAAGTAGTTATCACAAGTGTAATCATTATCTCAATGTGATAATTATCACAAGATATTTATTAAGTCAAATTGATAAATATCAGAATTTAATATTGGATCATATATTTGGAATTTTAAAAATAAAATCACACGGGATAATTACAAAAATTCCAACATTTCTCCCACTTGATCCACATATTTCATTCGATATATAAACTATCAAATCTCACAAGTAAGATCCAAAATACATGAATCATGGCGACAAGTTCTCTAAGAAACAAGTATTGTCTTCCATGTATTACTATGCATTATGTCTCTTCAACACTAAACTTTTATGTGATAACATACCTTAATAAATAAGCCTTATGCTTATTATAGGTCCAACTTAAGTGTGTTTTCTCAAATAACTAAATAAGTATGCGCAACTGAATATGAAAAAAAAAACACAATTGAATAAGAGTTTCAATGAAAATATTAAATGTACGTACATGTAAAATGAGGTCATATCATGGAACCAAGTCCCATTCTGACTATATGATCCCTAAAAAACTTTGGTGGCATGTATATTAGACAGCTTCATTGGACTCTTATTCAATTCAGGTGTTAACGTGTTCAATGACCACTTTATGTCTCTTTAACACGTTCTCTAATGGCTATAAGAGACACTCGATGTGGACACTCTAGACTATGGACTCTTGTATTGTCACTTAGCCATCAAGACAGCAGCTGAATTGACACAAAATAACCTCAATTAGATAGAAATAGAATCCACAATTCTAAAGTCTGTACATAAGCATGTAATCTTTTGTTCCTTGAAGGTACCTCATTACCTTCTTTGCAGCTCTCCAGTGGTCCATACCTGGATTACTCTGATATCTTCCTAACATTCCTACAACAAATGCAATGTCAGACCTTGTGCAGACCTGAGCATACATTAGGCTTCCTACGGCAGAAGCATATGGAATGTTTTTCATTTGTTCCCGCTCAAAGTCATTTTTCGGACATTGGTCCAAATTAGACTGTCACCCTTCACAATAGGTGCCACACTTGGTGAACAATCTTTCATCCCGAAACCTCTCTAAAACTTTGTTAATATAGGTTTCTTGAGACAAACCCAAAATGCATCGAGTTCTATCTCTATGGATCTTTATGCCAATGACATAAGATGCCTCACCCATGTCTTTCATATCAAAGTTTCTAGAAAGAAATTGTTTCACCTCATATAGCAATCCTTTATCGTTACTTGCAAGTAAGATGTCGTCTACATACAGAATAAGAAAACAAATCTTACTTCCACTGACCTTCTGGTATGTGTATGATCCATGATATTCTCTTCAAAATCAAATGGTGAGATCACACCATAAAATTTTAAATACCATTGACGGGAGGCTTGCTTCAATCCATATATAGACTTTTTAAGCTTGTAAACTAAATGCTCACCATTACTAGAGGAAAATCCTTCAGGTTGTTTCATATAAACATCTTTCTCTATATCTCCATTAAGGAACGCCGTTTTCACATCCATTTGATGCAAATCCAAATCAAAATGGGCAGCCAATGCCATAATAATTTCGAAAAGAATCTTTCTTAGATACAGGAGAAAAGGTTTCTGTATAATCGATTCCTTCTTTTTGAGTGAATCCTTTAGCAACAAGTCTAGCTTTATATCTTTCGATGTTGCCTAATGAGTCTTTCTTGGTTTTGAAAACCTATCTATATCCTATGGTTTTTGCACCAATAGGCAACTCGACAAGATCCCAGACTCCATTCGATGCCATCGATTCTATCTCCTCTTTCATGGCATTGTACCACAAGTTAGATTTATTACATTTTATGGCTTGTAAAAACGTTTCAGGATCATTTTCGACTCCAATATTATACTTAAACTCTTGCAGATATACCATATAGTCATCAGGAATTGCTGTTTTCCTTACTCTAGTAGATCTTCTCAATGTTGTTCCAACATTATCCTGAGAAATATGTTGTTCAACTGGTTGTTCAACAATTTCAGGTATTGATTGAACAGGATCTACTGGATCATTATCAGCAGTTTGTGGAGTTTCAAGGACTGGTTACCTCATATCCTGTCTCTTATACACACTCATGGTCCTTGGGTCCAACTTCTTTTCTTGTGGGTTATAAACTCTCACTTCAGATGGGTATCCCCAAATGCGTACATGTCGCAAACTCAGTTTCCAACCTTTAAATAATTCAAATGGTGTCCTTGGGACAGCCTTAGTTAGAACTCGGTTTAATATGTACACAGCCGTCTTGAGAGCTTCACTCCACAAAGATGCCGGAAGTTTTGAGCATGCTTCCATGCTCCGCACCATATCCAATAATGTTCGGTTTCTTCTTTCTGCGAGTACACCATTTTGGCACGGAGAATCAGGTGTAGTGTATTGGGCAACAATCCCATGCTCAGCAAGAAACCTTGCAAAAGGACCAGGTGCTTGTCCATTTTCGGTGTATCTGCCATAGTACTCACCACCTCTATCAGATCTCACAATTTTAATTTGTTTTTCACATTGTTTCTCTACTTTCTGCTTTAAACACCTTAAATGCGTCTAATGCTTCATTTTTGTTATCAAGCAAGTAGAGATACATGTATCGTGAGAAATCATCTATGAAGGTGATGAAATACTTTTGACAATGTGTGTCCATATTCGGACAACATATGTCAGTATGTATGATTTCTAATAATTCTGAACTTCTAGATGGTTCCCTTTTTCGACATGTTGGTCTACTTACCTTTTATGCAGGCCACACAAGTCTCAAAATCAGTAAAGTCTAGAGTACTAAGTACTCCATCATCCACTAATCTCTTGATTCTCTGAATGGAGATGTGTCCCAATCTCCGGTGTCACAATATAGCATTAAGAATTCTCATTCATAACACATCTTTTAATACCAACATTATTTTGAACATGCAAATTACTTAATGTAGCATTGTTTTGCAAATTAATTTGAAAAAGACCATCAAACATAATACCATTCCCGATAAGGTCAGATTTATAAAACAAACTAAATCCAACATTAGAACAATACCAGGAATATCTCAAAGGTACAAGTTTTGACAATGAAATTAAATTTCTAGAGAAATTTGGAACATAAAATGTCCTTTCCAAATCTAAAACAAAGCCACTACTGAGAACTAAACTGCATGTCTCAATTGCTTTCACGTGAGACCGCATCTTATTTCCTGAATAGATGTACTGCTCACTTTCCATTGGCTTCCTTAGGTTTCGCAATCTCTGCAAGGAATTCGTAATATGGATTGTAGAACCAGAATCAATCCATCATGTGTTATGATTAACATCTGTCATATTAGATTCATAACATATAAGTGAGATTAGGTTACCTTTCTTCTCAAGCCAGTTATCATGAAATTTGGGGCAATCCTTCTTCATGTGCCTCTTTTTCTTACAGAAGAACCACTTGGATTCCTTCTTAATATCTCCTTGATGAGATATCTTTTCCTTTCTTTTCTTTTTGGCTTGACTGTACTTGTTCTTTCCTTGAGTTGCCAAATGCACACTCTCTCCAGTTTCCATAAGCAGCCTTCCTTCCTCTTGCACACACATGGTCATCAATTCATTGATGGACCATTTGTCCTTATGTGTGTTGTAAGAGATTTTGAAAGGCCCATACTGTGGTAGAGAGTTCAGAATATAGTGCACAAGAAAAGAATCAGGCATTGTAACCTCAAGATTTTTTAGTTAAGCCGCTATGTCCCTCATGCATGATGTGTTCACGCACTCCTTTGATACTGGTGAGCTTCATGGTAGAGAATTTCATGATTAGGGTGCTTGCTAAAGCCTTATCTGAAGACTCAAACTGCTCATTAATGGCCTTCAATAGGTTTCGGACATTATTATACTGATCGAGACAGAATCCCGAATGCCAGTTGAGATGTTGGTTTTTATGAACATCACGCTGAGACGATTAGATCGCTCCCATGTTTCATAAAGCTCAACATCATTAGGTTGGCTATTCTCAAAGCTATCTGTCTAGTTATACTTTCCTAATAGCATAATCAATGTCCATCCACCCCAAATGAAGGAGAATTCTCTCTTTCCACAACTTATAGTTGTCACCCTTGAGCTCGGGAATGTCACATTTCATATCATGAAAATTCATAGGTTGAAAAACTGCACAAATAATTACATACACGCTTATATCAAAATTTGAGGCAAATTAACATTTATTATGTTTTACCAATGCCAAACATAGTAATAATATGAATTACATGACAGACTCATTGCCTGTCTCTTATACATTCCTAATTCAAATAAATTCATATAAATTTATATAATCAAAATGACGAAATATTAAATCATGTTCCTTTCCTTAATTCCTGTGGGTAAATTAAGGAATATAATTTAATATTTCTTTTGATAGTAATAGATGTTATATATCCCCTTTAATCACACAATATAATATAATAAAAATTCCTGTGGGATAAAATTTATTATATTAGAAGTGCTATAATTAACAATTAATGTCTTATATTATAGGTGATCTCAAAATTACAGAATTACTGTACACACACATATATATATTTTAATTAAAGATGCTGCGGCTACTCTATAATTAAAATATATATATACAGATCACAGACATTAATAATTACAGAAAAGTCACAAACATATATATATATATATATATATATATGTTCAAATAACAAACTGGAAGTATCATATATATAAATAATACATTTTACAACTAAATAATTTGAATAGTTCAATTGGTCAGACTACCTAACCTTTAATCTGAAGGTCTCAGGTTCAAAACCTTCCAGCAGTACCTCTGATCAGAACGCGTGACCTTTATCCCCATGGTCACAAGTTCGAATCTCAGCAACCACTCTTTTATTTTAATAATCAGAACTAGTTTATAGTATTATCTTATTCAAAAATTCCATAAACCTTTTAAAAGAATCACAGAGTGCTCCAGTGGACACAACATGGGCTTGCAACCGCAAGGTCACAGGTTCGATGGAACATGTACATCTTCTCTGACATCTATCATTTTTTTTTTTTAAATTATGAAGATTATAATTAAAATATCTTATTCCAACAACCAACCACTGAAGTGGTCCAGTGGTCAGAGCATGGGCCTGTGACCTTTTGGTCACAGGTTCGACTCTTCCCACTGAAAAATCAATTTTTTTTTTTTTTTTTTTACTTCTTCTTCTTCACCCGTTTGGGTCCAAACGGGTATGTGCGGTTGCGACCTGAATGCAACCCGCACATATTCCCATCCATTTGGGCATCAAAAAATTGCGTTTTAATCACAAAAAATATAGAAATCTAATTTTCTTATAATTTCTAACTTTAGTTTTCAATAAAAACATCAAAATCATAAACCCATGTCCATGATCCATAATTCGTATATAAAAATATATGACGATAACTCAGCAATAAATAACACCAATAGATGTTTTTAATCAAGGAAAAAATCATAGAATCAAATTCAAATAAATTATAATTCTAGATTTGTTCAATAACATGTCAACAGTAAACCCAAATCAACATATACATATATGCAAATCAAGGCAGAGGCATAAATGCTCTGATACCAAATGATAGATTTCTTAATCTATAAAAAATGAATTTATCCTGTGCATAAATAATATCACAGAATATCAAATGCGGAATAAAATCGAGAAACGTACCTCCAGCCATTGATGTTGTTGGGTCACTGTCAAATAAAAGGAAATAAAAAAAATAATTATCTAGGTTTCATTATGGAATTTGAAAAATAAAATCACATGGGATAATTACAAAAATTCGAACAGGGGATGTTCCAAATTGGAATCTTTGTTGGCTAATTTTTGTCAGAGATCCATTGCCAATATAATACATGCAGTAAGCTTCCAGAATACTATCAATAGCTTGAACATCTTTTGTGTAACTTCCAACTTGGATTGTGCTCTCTTGCGTGTGTAAAACAACAATTCAAGACAACAAAATGTTAATAAGTAGAAGTTGCAGTTAATGATAAGTAGGAATAAATAGAGCAGAGGTATATAGTGAACCATATATATACATACTGCAGCATCACCAAAGCGATAGCTTTGGAATATATAGTACCATCTTTGCTTGACCTGATTGGTGATTTTTCAAGAAGCAACACTTTTGGGATACATCTACTATCCATTATTCTCCAATGAAACATAAAGAACCTTTATGTACTACTATACAAAAAGATTAGGAATGTGTAAAGATGGGCTAAGCAGAATCTTATCAGTTAGCAAAATTATTTCAAACATTCAATCATCAAGAAACAAAACATAGACCTAAACTTATCACAGGTAAAAAGATAGCAGATTAACAATGGCATAGTTCTATGTCATATATTAGACACTCTTCAATATTCTGCAACGAAACATATACAAAGTACAACAATAATCAAGCTTAAAGATCTAACGCAGTTAATAATAATCAAGAAATACTAAAACTTAAATAAACATATACGAAGTACAACATCTAAAGTAAAGCAAAAAAGAAACATACATTATATGAAAAACATAAATAAAGATCTTGAAGTAAGAAGCAGGAAAATTCAAACATGGAATATTACATTGCACTTTGCTATTATCAGATTCACTTAATCTGAAAAAACACAAAAGATGAATATTAGCACGAGTTATGATGTTAATGGCGGAACACTCAAAAACACAATGACATATACATCAAAGAAAAAGATAAACATCATATAAAAAATTATGACTTGATATATGTTCAGAATGGAGCTTACAAATATACATGCAAACTCATATGTGTAACACCTAAATTTCTTCCCATCCACATATCAATAGGCATAATTAGGTTTTTTTCTTTAAAAAAAGAAAGGACTTGTTTAATGTTATAAGAAAAATTAAAACAAATGTGAAACATAGTAGCTACATTTTTTTTTTAATCAAACTCCATAAAAATTTAAAAATTGTATCCCACTCTGCATCATGACTAAAGCATGAACTAATCGAGCAAACTAAATCATGCATGAAAAGAATTACATGGATTCTCTTATTCGGCATGTTAAAAATAATGCTAAAAAAGGAAAAAATTTTGATACATGGACTATTTTTCATGTTAGACCATCAACTTAATATGATCAGCTAATAATGAATCAACTAATAAGCAAAATAAAACTATAGATTAAAAACAATCTATGGATACTCCTATAAACAATAAAATCTCGAAAATAATATCTTACATGTGGTGGTTACTTCAATCGTATATTTACCTACCAAACAGCTTCATAAGACCTAAAAACAACAGCATAATTTAAATACTAAAAATTAGCATTGCTAACACCAAATTAAGGTTTATTAACATTTGTATGCAGAATCATAAGCATCAGCAGCATAGAATGAGATTAAAGCTGAAACAGAATTCATGCATGAAGCAGAGCAAATCCTAGAAGAACTTACAATTACCTCCTCATGCAACGCAGAACAACCTAGAGCAAAGCTAGAAGTTTGGTAAAATCATTGCTGCTACATTTATATCTATGGCTAAGTTGCATGCAACATTGGGATGAGAAACAAATTTCAGAATAACACTAAGCGTTGGATAAAAATTAGAGAATCAAAGGTTCAAAAAATGACAGCAATGCAAGGATATCTTAACTAAACCACAAGTTTCTTGTAATTTAACACAAGATGTATTTGGTTCGCATTTCAAAATCGGAATGAGAATAAAATACTATCTATAAGTGTATATGCCATCGCCTTTTACTTGTTTAATTTGAATAAAAAACGATTTGTTATTTATTATATTAAAAAGTGAAATTCATGTCATAAGTGAAAAATAAAAATAAATATTTTTTGACACTTTTATTCCTATAAAATAAATTCTATAATAATTAACCCAACAACATTTATAAATATCATTAATTTTACATTCTTTCTCCGCGAAACCAAACACCCCATAATTTAAAACACTTCATCATGCTTAACTCTAGACCCCTCCTAACTTATATAATAATCAAGTCGACACTAAAATCCCGAGAAAAAAGAGGGGAGGAAACAAGAAAGAAAGTAGAATAATTAAGATCCGATGGGCATCACACAAGTCAACCACATCTGGTTCCATCTCTTCATCCTCATCTGCATCTTCAACATTTCTGCATCAGCCGTAAGTAACCTTTCTTTTAATCAATCATAACTTGTCATATATCCCATTTCATGACTTGATCTCTTATGGGTTTTTCTTAACTTAATACGTATGCAGGATCCAGATTGTGTGTACACTGTTTATATACGAACCGGGTCAGATTTGGAAAGGCGGGACGGACTCCATAATAAGCTTAACCTTGTACGATGCAGACGGATATGAAGTCCGAATCAATAACTTGGAAGCTTGGGGCGGGTTAATGGGTCCGGATTACAACTACTTCGAGAGGGGGAACTTGGACATATTCAGTGGAAGAGTTCCGTGTTTGACGGGTCCGGTTTGTTATATGAACTTGACTTCTGACGGGTCGGGTCCTCACCATGGATGGTACTGTAACTATGTGGAGGTAACTACCACTGGGGTCCACCAAGCTTGTACTCAGCAGCTGTTCACGGTGGATCAGTGGTTGGCTACTGATACGTCGCCGTATGAGCTTACGGCCATCAGGGATTATTGTGGTGCTAATGGTAATCATCATCTTGTGATGGATGATGATTCCAAATCTTCTTCTTCTCTTGTTGCTGAGGTGTAAGGCTGTGTTTGGCATCTTGTGATGGATGATGATTTCAAGTCTTTTTCTTCTCTTGTTGCTGAGGTGGACTGAGGCTTTGTTTGGTTTGTAGTATCTATATATATATTGTTTCTCCTCTTGGGTATCTTGTAAATAAGTATATTTGGTGGAATTATTATGCGATTGTGGAATTTCTTAAATTGTACTAGTATAAAATCGCTTGCTTAGTTAGTTTTTATCTAGTTTTTATCTATTTGGCTTATTTTTACAAAATTACTTATTAAATTAATTTACGTAATAAATTTTTATTAAATTACTAATTTTGATATTAAACATTTAATTATTTTTTTTAAGGGATCTAACAATAATTACTTCGTTGATATTGTGAAATTATTTTGAATTTGTAATTTAATATAAATTTATTATATAAAGATGACTCCTTTCATTTAGTGTCCATAATTTACTATGAAACAATATTTGAATATTCAATGTGACAACAATTGTCACACTAATACATGGTGTAGTCGAAAAAGTACAAGACTATTAGTGATAATCCAAAATGATTCGGTTGACAATGGAGAAGTACTTCTCCGTTGGCCACTTGGTCGTTGTTATCATACGTGGGAAAGAATAAAGGCAACGACAAAAGTCGGGCATAATTAATTTTGAGAAAGATGTGGGCAAAGTGAAGACAGATGTGCTCTTCCTACGGCTATAAATTAAGACCATCTCTTTTAACTTTTTATCGTTTTCGTATTGCTTTTATACTAATTCCAAGATTCTCTTCTTTTCAAATTGTTGAAAAAAGGAGGAAAAATCATTAATTTCCTGTGAGACTGCACCTTTTTTAGAGTTAGCAAAATTTGGTTTTATTAGCCGAGATTTTAAATAGTATTTCTACAAGTATTTAGGTTTTCTCTTTAAAATTTAAAAATATGTCGTAGTACAACATTTATCAATGTCCATGTTGATAAGAGAAAGAAAAAAAGATTTTAAGAGTTCCTTCATTTTTAGAAAAATGTTTATGGTTGTTTCATTGTAGTTTTTGATTTATGTCATTTAAGATAATTTGCCTAATCTTGCTTAACATATAGTAGTTAAATCATATACCGTGAAACCTAATTTTCAGAATTTCGATCCTAACCTATGATTTTTAATTCTACTATTCAAATTTATGAATTCGATCATGATCTTATAAGTAGGATTATTATTATAAATAAATACTAATTAGACCATAAGAATCTTGTAATTTTTGTCTATATTTAATAAGTTAAACTAGTGTTTTGATAATTTTTCATTCAAATACTATATTTCATGAGTTTAAACTATTCATATTATTTTTTACTTTTTAATGAAAGAACAATATTAAATTTATAATGGCACAGAACTTTTTAAATTACAAGTATATAATGTCAAATATTATAATTTAAATTAAAGAAACTTATTTTGTGATGGATATCAAAATTTTATGTTTGTTTACATATGTTTTCATTGAATATTAGCTTAAAAATAAATAAATAAAAAATATTTTTATATTTTTAGTAAGATGTTATGATCTTATGATCTTATATAGGATCATATCCTACAACTTTCAAAACAATCCTATTAATATAAGATTCCGATTCGACAAATCTTGACGTGAAAAACAATACAACATGATCAAAAGAATAATGTTAACGTATATTAAAATAATAATAATAACATCAAAGTTAATTATAGTTAGTTTGGTCTATTTTAGGAAATTAAATGAAGTTGTGGGGAAAATATCTATATTTTTATTTTTGTTAAGAAAAAAAAAATCAGATGTTGTTTTCAACCAAAAAGGTTTAGGATAAATATAACACTGGTGCCCCTTGAACTAGGAGTTAATTACACTTTGTTTCCCTAAACTATAGAAATATACAATTTCCCCCCTTATTCACATTATTCACCCTTAAAAAAATTTAAAATATTAAGAAAATTTAGTTCAATGACTGAAATACCCTTACTATCATATTTTGATTTTTCATGTGTTTAATTGATTTTCGATGGTTATAAAAGAATTAGGAAAAAATAAAATATAATAACACATTAATATATTTGACTTTGTATAGGAAAATGTGAGAAATTGTTGAATTCCTATATTATATCCGACATCATAATTTGCACAGATTATGCCAAATATTAAATGTGTAAAATATTAATAGATATAAAAAAAATCACAAAATTTTATAAAAATTATATTTTCGTACAGTACCTTTAAAGAATTTTTTTTTTTATAGAAAATAAACCCATTTAGAAATTGTTCTACCATTACAATTAAACATTCAAATTCAAAATAATATAAAATGAAATCTAAAATTTTAAACTTTGACCCAGAAATATATTGATATAGATTATATTAAAATATTATATAGTTTAGTTTTGCTTATTTTTAAATAATTATCACATCAATATTAAAATTTAAATACATAAAAATTAAAATGTAGTACCAAGAGTATTTTAGTTGTTTAACTAGTTTGTCTTAATAATTTTAATATTAGTAATAGATGAGTTGTGTCAATAAGGGGCAAAGTATTTATTTCTATAGTTTAAGAGGCAACGTATAAACTTATATAGTTCAAGGGGTAAAGTGTTATTAACCCAAACTGATGGATTACAAGCAAACTTCAAATATGTTTTTTAGTAAATAAATGGAGGAGATGAGAAAAACCTTTACAAGTTGTAATCAGAATAATAATAATAAAGAAAGTTTTTCCGTCAGAGTAGACAAAATTAATCAAAGCATGTAGAGAAAAAAGGGAAAATTTTTTTTTTTCCAATTTTTCTCTCGTTCATAATTTCCATCAAGACGAACATAACCTAAACCCATGTGTTGCTGTCTCTTAAATAATCTAGAACATAACCTAAATGTTAGATAAGGTAGCTTGATGAAGTAGTTGGCAAAAGACACAAAGCAACATATTAATTAAGAGTATTATAAAAAAATGAGATTATCAAAGTGTCAGATCAAAACTATAAACAACTAAACTTATGTGGCACTCGGTTGCGTGCATTCATTGAATAATTTTTCTGTGTCTGTGCAACGACAAAATTTTTATTTTGATAATAAATAATTATTAGATATAATTATTAATTATTTTTTAATTAATTAAAATTCTATTATTTAAAATGTAGGATCTATTTTTTAAATAAGATAATATTTTTGTTTTTTAAATTTATGGACTCTTTATTCTAAATAAAAATACCTATTAATTAAAGAGTAACTCCTAAACATATTTAGTAGTTATAAAATTTCTGAAGACCATGTTAAGTTTAGCACTACTGACTCAGAGGATAACAATGGTTTGCTAGTAATTAAGAAATGGGAAAGAGGTTGAATTGACGTCATTTCATCCTAAATGCAAATCTATTTAATTTTGGAAAAATTTTATGATTTTTTTAAAAAATTATTTTTTTATATTTTAAATATTTATACAGTACAACATTACGTACATACAAGTTTTTAAAACTAAAAGAATAGTTTCTTAAAAAAAATTGTAGATTCCCCTTAATTCCATATTATTAAATATGCAATTTTTTAGGAAATTGATAATTCACTCCAAAAATAGTTTCTTTTTAACTCTATTACTTCTTATTTAAAAAAAAAAAAAAACTATTTTTATAGAGAAATGAGATGATTATTTTTACATTAATTTTGCTTATCAGTTCCTATATTTTAAAAAATAAAATGATAAAAATGTGTAAATTAAGACGAAGCGAGTGTAAACTTGTGACGCACATTTAGTGTTACATTTTTTTTTATTTTTTTAAATGCAAGTCGGTGAAGTAGCCCCACGTTGTTTTAAAGTCTTTAATGAACATAACTTCAATCTAAACGACAAAAACGTTCTACTTCCTCATCTATATCTGTTTTTGGCAATATTTTTAAATTCGTATCGATAGGGAATTTGAAAGGCTATTTGATTTGCGGTTCAATCAGTTTATCTGATTTAATTGTCTGGGTTAATAGTTCTTGACTTTTAGGTTGACTACCAAGTATATATAAATAAAATAAATTAACTAGCGACAAAGAAGAATTGAATGTTGGGAGTGGTGTACGGTTTTTATGTTTTATTCTTGATCATGAGTTCAAATCCTTCCCCCAATATATATTTTTTTCATTATTTAAACTTAGAACTCATAGAATTATCCCTATCATTCCCAAGAAAACCTAGCAATCTAGCAGACTCTTTCTCATTACCATCTATCTTCTCCTTAGCCACCGTTACCTCTCCCTACCATCACCACTCACCTATCCTTCTATTCTCTCCCTCTTTGCAACCATCTTCCTTCCTTGTCCTCTCTTTTACCTCCACCACCAGCACCACCTCAACCTTCCCCTTACTATTCATATATCCTACTTGTCCGCCCCTCTATTGCTTCCACCATTACCTTCCCTTCCTCCTCTTCCACCATCTCTTATATTCACCACCACCATCTCAACATTCCCTTACCCCGTCTTTCACCGCCGCCACGATGTCCCTTTACTTCTCTCTTCCTCATACTCCAAACATGAATTGAGAAATTTTTGTGACTTTGTATCTCCATGAATATTTTTTGAAACTTGATTTATAATTTTTTGATTTGGGGAAGAACTTTGTTGGCCTTTCTCTGTACTTTATTCGGGTTTGAGAAATTAGATTTGTAGGTAGAAATTTGTGAATGGTAATCAGATTTATTTTTTTGAAATGTTATGAGCAGATCACATATCAGACAAAGATGATGGCTCGATTTATGTCAGTGGTTTTGATTGATTTTTGAATGAAAAAACTACTGGAAAAGGTGATTGGATTGTAATCGGAACCATAGAGGTGAAATTTGGTAACATACCCTCGCAAATGGCAGAAATTCAAAAAATCGATGCTAACCGGCTTTCACCAGTTTATACCGATTCCTAGGTTTTGACCGAGTTTTATTCATTAATGGCTATATTGCCCAACCGGATCAGTGTCATCTCTAGTTCACAGTTTAACTGGTCGAACCGGCCGATCAGGATTTGAAAATACTGGTTTTTTGTTGTCCATTCACATATATTAAGGTCAAGGATTAGAATTACTTAGGACTATTGACAATACTTAGGATATGTTTGGTTTCGATTTGAGAATCGTATTAGAATCAGAATAAGAATTATAAATTCTATTATGGGTATAGATTCGTAGATATTTTCTTTTATTTGCTTGGTTTAAATTAAATAAATTTTATTATATTAGTAAGTTAATCAATTTAAAACCCAAGTAATAAGTAAGAAATGAAAATAATCTTTTACTAACACTTTCATTCCTATAAAACAATTAACATTATATTTAACTGAACAACAAATATAGATATTAATTTTCACATTTTTTTTCCCTTGTACCCATTAGTTAAACCCCTCCTTATCTTATGTGAATTTGATTAACAATGGTTTGCTAGTAATTAAGAAATGGGAAAGAGGTTGAATTGACATCTTTTCACCCTAAATGCAAACCTATTTAATTCCGTATTATTAAATATGCAAACTTGTAGGAAATTGATAATTCACTCCAAAATGGCTGCTTCTTTCTTTCTTTTTTTGAAAATTCTATTTTTTATTATACAGAAAAAACTATTTTAGGAGTGAAAGAGATTATTACTTTTACATTGAGCTTATCAGTTCCTAATTTTTAAAACATAAAATGATATCTAAATGTGTAAATTAAGATGAAGAGTGTGTAAGATGTAAATAAGTGTCACACACAAATGAATATTTTCCCCACATTTTTGGTGGGACAGGTGTTACTCCTTCCCGTATTTACTCCTTCTATGCACTCATGGCAAAGAAGCCCCACGTTATCGTGAAAGTCTAATGAATATTTCAACCTAAACGAAAAAACGTTGTGCTTCCTCTTTGTCTTTAGGATAATTTCAAAAATCTTTCTTGAGATTTATATTAATATCACTTAATGTTTTTAAACTTTAAAAATTTAACAATTACCCTAATTTTTATTTTTGTTGTAACAGTGACAAAACAAATGCTTAAAAAAACTAATTTAAGAAGAGAGAAAATTTTCATTCCAGTTTTACTCATAATAAAAAAATTTTAATTTATTGAAGTTACACTATTTCTAAAAAGAAATAAGAAAATTGGAGAGATATAAATATAATTATTAATAAAATAAACATTATTTGTAATTTTTCATATTATTAATATCTAAAATATCTAAATACTATTGTTTTTAGTTTATATTGATATGATTAACTAAATAAAATACCAATAATATTCTTGTTATAATATATAGTGTATTTCTATGTGTTCTAAATTTTTGTTCAAAACGAAATATATAATCATTTCAATCCCCTTATATATATATATATATATATATATATATATATATATATAAAATAACAAATATGATTGATATTTTATTGGAGAAATTACAAACTCATACCTCAAGAAAAATTAAATTGGACTTTTGATCATAATTTTGTTATACACAAACACACACACACACACACACATATATATATATATATATATGTATGTATATTCATAAACAAGTAGATTAACAAATTTATGATCAAAAGTTTATTTTAATTTTTCTTGATGTATGAGTATGTGATTTCTCAAATAAAATATCAATCATATTTGTTATTATACTATATAGTGTTTTTTAATTTGTTGCAATTTTTTTTTTCAAATCGACACACACAATAACATTATATGTGGATACATACATTTTGCAAAAAAAATTTACAAAATATTATTGAATGTACATTTATATTTTCCATTTTAAATTTGTGATTTCCTAAATAAAATATCAAACACATTTCAATATAACAAGCATGTAATGTGTGCACATATTTTCTTAAATTAGTTGATAGAAAAATTTTCCTGAAAAATAAGTTCCAACTTTTTTGGCTTGAGTTTGTGATTTCCTAAAAGAAATAATAATCATATTTATTCTACTATAATATACTGTGTGTTTCCACGTGTTTAGTTTTTTGTTCAATGTGACAGACACAAAACACATTAGCACTTACATATTTTTGTAATAATAAGTTTACTAAAAAATTTATTTGAAATTGAAAGTGTATTAAGTGAAATTGTTAAAAATTTCAGGGAAGGTTTTTGAAAATACCCTTTTCATTATATGACTTAAGTACTGAGCGTATAAATGTCTTTTCATACTATTTGCTACTAATGATGAGACTCACTAACAATAGAGGGAAAGTATCTTATACAGTAATATTTTTAAAAATTTAAAAGCACTAAATGATATTAACATAAACTTCAGGGGAGATTTACAAAATTATCCCCCAACTTTATCTGTTTTTTGTTGTCCATCAATATTAAGGTCAAGGATTAGAATTACTTGGGCTATTGATAATACTTTATATTATGTGAATTTGATTAACTTTTTTATGTTAAAAGTACGGGTAAAAGTCATCCTTTCATCATTTGCATGTATAAGGATATCTTATTTCTCCCTTAAAAAAAAAAAAAAAACGAAAAGTTGCCTTATTTTTTGAGAATCGCACTGAATTAAAGAGACTCAATTTGAAAAATTGAAAGATTTAACAGGCAAGGTCGAATATATTAAAGTGTATGATGGTAAAATATGGAGTATATCTTATTGCATGCATCTTTACTTTGTTTTGTCCAAACCATCGGTCGGAGGCTCTTTGAAATTTTAGAAAATTACATCCAATCCTTTTGAGTAAATTATTCCCAATTATGTTGAATTATTAATCATGATAACTTTACTCCTTAGGCACCGGAAATTGAATCAGAAAAAAAAAAAAAAAAATGAACACCGGAAGGAAGTAATTTTGGTTGGTCCTGAATTTATAATTTTTGTAAATTATTTTCTTATATTATATGGCTCAAGACTCAAAAGAGAGAGAATAAAAAAATTCCTTTTTTAGGCCTTGTATGGTGTTTAGAAAATTTATTCTTAAGAGCCTTTTTTTTTTTAAATTAATTTATTCTTAAGAACTTAACTTAATGTGCCCATCATGTACTTCTTTACAGAAAATTGATGTCTAAATTCAATCGGAAAATCCACTAAGTAATTGGACTTGATTGACAGTTTGACACGCGTTATATAATGCCTGTACTTTTTCTCCCAATTTTCCCTATTCATTTTTTAGAAAATGAAAAATGAAAAAACATTTAAAAAAAAAAAAAATCAAATTTAGCACAAGCCAGCTTCTTCCTATTCTATTTTTGAAAACACTAGTCTTCCGCGCACCGGTCAATACAGATGTAAAATAATAATGTGGGGAAAATTTTCTTTTGCAGTGAATTTAAAAAAAAAAAAAAAAAAAAATTATTGATGAATTACATATTTATTCAATACACATGTTAAATGATTGTTTAAAGTTTAAAGATCAGCTTTTGAAAAGAAGTGTGGAAATGGGTTTCAAATATATAGTCGTTAATGTTAAAAATTTATCTTCACTTGTTCAAAATTAGTGGTCATCTAAAATAAACTTAATCTTTTAGAAAACATAAATTTATCTTTACTTTGTCAAAGTTTTAGAATTCCAAACTAATCAAATATCATGTACGAAGTCCAAAATGAAATGGTACATTTTTCTTAAATTTAGCTATGATATCTATGTAGAAAGTAAAATATCTAATAATACTGCAAATTCAGTTAATGTATAGTTTCATAATTCAAAAGGTAAAAAGGTTCTGTGGTTAAATTTTAGTTTCAAAATATTGCTTTTATGCCATAAAAGTTTTGCTTTCTAGTATAATTGTCACTTTATTACCAACTATTCATTTCCTTAATTTAAGAGTCACAGTGTTATTGTTATTAATGACATGTAATATAAATGTATATTTTTCAGATTTTAAATTATAAGTAGAGAAAATTTATACTTAACATTTTAATAATTGTAATCAAGTGTGCTTTTTTCATAAAATCATTTACCTTTGTTGGAAAAAATTAACAGTAATGACCGCGTTTGATCAAGAAGCGAATAATATGATATTTAGAAATTAAATAAATGATTTTGCCTAAACAAATTAAGAGGTTAGGAAAAAAGTTAATAGTAATGACCGCGTTTGATCAAGAAGCGAATAATATGATATTTAGAAATTAAATAAATGATTTTGCCTAAATACATTAAGGAGTTGTTTGGTTCACATTCGGGAATCGGAATCGGAATGGGAATCATAAACTCCAATATTGGTATGGGTTTATATCATTCTCCCTTACTTGTTTGGTTTAACATAGGAATGAGTGTGATTATGTTAATAAGTTACTCAATTTGAAACCCATGTCACAAGTAGGGAATGAAAGTAGGTATTTTCTAACACTTTCATTCCCATAGAATGATTCCCATAGTGTTCAACCAAACACCATTTATGGGTATCATTAACTTTGATTCCCATTCCCCCCTCTCATACCCATAAACCAAACACCTCCTAAGAGGTTAGAAAAAAATTTAAAGAACATTAATAACTAAATTACATTGGCCAATGAGGCCTTAATTCGGTGGTAAAATAATTAAGGTTGAGACTGTAGAAATTAGATGTTTTGGACTTTAGTCTTATGAGTGTGGTTTAGTCTAATATCATGTTAGTAGTTATTCTATCATTTGCAGGTTGTAATCTTGTTAAGTTGTGATTGTTAAAGTGGGTTGTGATCTTGTTGATGTTGATATTAATCCCACCATTGTGTATAAAAAAAACTATATTACAGTGAAATTTTAGCGAATTAGCGACATACCAGAATTAATGTCCAAAAATTTGAAGGTGCGTAGGTGTAGAATTAGATTGATGCTAATGTCTAAAATATTTCAAGTGGGACACGTAGTAGATTGGGATGCAAATGAAAGTTAAAAATGGAGGTAGGACCAATGAATGGCAAAAGTTTCAAATAACATAGAATAAGGCAAAGAAATAATTCCATAAAGCAACATGCTATCCTTGCTTTTATATAAGTATAGATGAAAAAGGAATAAAAATTCAGGAAAAAATTTAAAAAAATTAGAATATTGTTATAAAAGTTAAACAAATATAAAATGTATAAAATTGAGAGAAAATAGAGAAAAGAAAATAAAAGATTTTGACAGTCTGTGTTTTTATTTCTCATGTAGTGCATCTATTTATAAAAGTACAATAACCCATAAGTTACGTAATGTAAATAACATAACTTGTATCTACAGTTATCAGATACTTGCATATAGATAGACTTCTGCTATAATTTATTAAAATTAAAATACATGCATAGACATCCACAACTAATAGAATTTGTTACATTCCCCCTTGGATGTCAATGATTATTAAAATCATGTGCTTTGTTAAAACTTTACTAGAAAAAATCCGGCGGGACAAAAACTTAGTGAAGGAAAAAGAGTACACAAAATTTGTAGTACACTTTTGCATGCTGACTCATTAAAAACCTTGCCTGAAAAACCCATTAGGACAAAACCACAGCCAAGGAAAAAAGAGCACAACGTGTACTATTACTCCCCTCATGAAAACATCACTTAATATACTTGAGACGGTGCAATCCGATATTGTAAACTATATTCTCGATTGTTGATGTTGGTAGCGCCATTGTGAATAAATCAGCTAGATTATCACATGAGTGAATCTATTAGATATCAATATCATCATTCTTCCAAAGATCATGAGTGTAGAAAAATTTTGGAGAAATATGTTTGGTTCTATCTCATTTGATATAACCTCCCTTTAACTGGGCTATGCATGCGGCATTATCTTCATGTAATATTATTAGTAGCTTCTCTTCTAACGCTAAACCACATATCTTCTGGATATGGGTTAATGACGTATAACCAAATACATTCTCTACTTGCCTCAAGTATAACAATTAATTCTGCATGATTTGAAGAAGTAGCGGCTAAAGTTTGTTTTGTTGAACGCTGTGATATAGCTGTATCTCCACATGTGAATAAATAACCCGTTTGAAATCAATCTTTATGTGGGTTAGATAAATATCCGACATCTGCATAGCCAATTAATTGTAATTTAGATTCACTTAAATAAAGTAAATCCATATCAATAGTCCCGCAGAGGTATCTAAATATATACTTAACACCATTGCAGTGTCTTCGTATTGGAGAAAAACTAAATCTTGCTAACAAACTTACAACAAATATTATATCAGGCCGTGTATTATTAGCAAGATACATTAAAACTCATATAGCACTTAGATATGGTATTTTGGGACCAAGAAGTTCTTCATCATTCTCTTGAGGATGGAAATGATCTTTTCTCACATCAAACGATCTTACGACTATTGGGGTATTCAATGGATGTGTTTTATCCATACATGTAAAATTGCTTTAATACTTTTTCTGTATAAGTTGATTGATGAATGAAAATTTCATGCGTTAAGTGCTCAAATTGTAGACCTATACAAAATTTTGTTTTACCTAAGTCTTTCATCTCAAATTCTTTCTTTAAACAATTTATTGCATTTTGAATCTTCTCAGAAGTTCGAATAATATTTATATCATCAACATATACAATAATTATCAAAAATTTTAATCCAGTTCTTTTTATAAAAATACATGGGAAAATTGGATCATTTTTATAACTCTCTTTCAAGAGATATTCACTAAGCCGATTATACCATATACGCCCAGATTACTTTAATCCATATAAGGATTTACGTAATTTTATTGAACAATTTTTTCGGGAAACTTCATATGCGTTGGGCATATTAAATCGTTCAGAAATTTTCATATAGATCTCTGTATCAAGTGAGCCATATAAATAGGCTGTCACAACATCCATCAGACACAGCTCAAGTTTTTCATGAACTGCCAAACTAATAAGATATCTGAAGGTGATTGCATCCATCACAGGAGAATATGTTTCTTTATAATCAATGCCGGGTCATTGTGAAAATTCTTGTGCGACAAGGCGCGCTTTGTATCGCACAATTTTATTTTTCTCATTTCTTTTTCTCACAAATAACCATTTGTATCCCACTGGTTTTACACCTTTAAGTGTTTGGATTATAGGTCTAAAAATCTCACGTTTTGAAAGTGAATTTAATTCTAGTTGAATTACATTTTTCCATTTTGGCCAACCATCTCTGTGTCGACATTGTTCAATTGATTTAGGTTCAAGATCCTCATTTTCATTAAAACATCAGCAACTATGTTATAAACAAAATTTTGGTCGACAATAATATCTGTTTGGTTCCATCTTTTTTCAGTAGAGACATAATTTATCGAGATCTCTTCATTGTCATTTGATTCAAGTACCGATCCACTTTTGAAATTTTATATTTAGTTATGTCTAGGGTCTTTTTGGGAGCACCCGCCTCCATTATATGGATCATCTTGAATAGTTGCTCCTTTCTTCTTTTGATGATTCTTAACTTTGGAACCGATTGGTCTACCACGCTTTAGGCGTAATTTACTATCATTTCCACTAATAGGTTGTTCTACTGGAACTTCAATTCTAATTGGAGTATTTTCAGATGGTATATGAGATTTAGTAACTCGCATTAGGTTAGTAAACGAATTTGGCAGTTGATTCGCAATAATTCAAATGAATTATCTTTTGAACTTCTAGTTCACATTATTTTGTACGAGAATCGAAGTGTGATAACAATAATTCATTCCATTCAATTTATCTATCAAACTGTTTATTTTTTCTCCCCAATATTGGAAAAATATTTTTATCAAAATAACAATCAGCAAAATGTGTCGTAAATAAATTCCCTGTTAATGGTTTAAGATATTTAATTATAGAGAGGAACTCATATCCAACATATATTCTCAATCTTCTTTGAGGACCCATCTTTGTGCGTCGTGACAGAGCAATTGGAACATTCATGTATACTGCACAACCAAAAATTTTTAGATGAGATATATTAGACTCCTGACCAAAAGTCAATTGTAAAGGAGAGAATTTCAAATAACTTGTTGGCCTGATATGTACAGGTACTGCTGCATGCAAAATAGCATGTCCCCACACAGAAGTAGGCAATTTTGGTCTAATAAGTACTGGTCTAACTATTAATTAGAGGCGTTTTATGAATGACTCTGCTAGACCATTTTGAGTATGAACATGTACTACAAGATATTCAATAGTTATACTAATTGACATACAAAAATTATTAAATGTTTGAGATATAAATTCGACAGCATTATCAAGACGGATTTTCTTAATTGCATAATTTAAAAATTATTCTTTTAATCGAATTATTTGAGCAAGTAATCTCGCAAATGCCAGATTGCGAGAAGATAATAAATACACATGAAATCATCTAGTAGATGTATCTATCAAAACCATGAAATATCTAAACGGTCAACATGACGGGTGAATGGACCCACAGATATCATTCCAAGGCCCTGAATACGTTTCAGAAATGTTGGGGATTTAATTCTGATTTTAATTGGTGATGGTCTAATAATTAATTTTTCTTGAGAATAAGCCGCACAAAAAAATTCACTAAATTGAGAAACTTTCAGGTTCTTCAATAAATATCCATGTGAATTTGTAATTATTCTATGCATCATATTGTTTTGAGAATGGCCTAACCGGTCATGCCAAATAATAAAATTATTTCGACCAGTAAACTTCTGATTTACTGTATCATGTGGTTCAATTGCATTAATATATGTGTAGTACAAATCAGAAGACAAAGTACACAATTTTTCCAAAATACATTTCTTTCCAAATATTATTTTTGTGATGTATAGATACTTAATATTTTTATCATTTACAGTCTTAATATGATATTCATTTCGGCGGATATATTTAAAACTTAATAAATTTTATTAAGATTTAGCAGAAAATAATATATTATTTATAATGAATTTTGTTCCTCCGGGTAATAATATAATGACTTAATTAAAACTAAATATGGCAAAAAAAAATTTACATTAAAATAAATGTTACAATTTAAACTAAACTAAAAAAAACTACTGAATGACCAAAAAAAACATAATCAACTAAAAGAAATCCACATTTTTATTCCTTCCCAACAATTCACTCATAACTCTAAAACAAGCTTTGGGAAGAATTACTATTTTCTGGTGGTCAAAGCGATCTTTTAGATTTCTCCATATATATGCAAGATCTTTTATGGTAAGATACTTATTTTTTAATCTTTCATGGATGTGATGACGAAGGAAAATCATTGATTTTGCCTTGTGCTGATTGGATGTAGTATTTTCTTGTTTAATGGTGCTCCAAGACGCATATAATCTAAATGAATTTCTGCATCCAAAATTCATGAAAGATAATTCTTACCCGTTATATTAAGGGCCGTAAATTTGAGTTTTGTAAGATTTGACATGATTCAAAATAATAATTGAAATAAACAATAAATAGGTATTGGGATAAGAAAATACCTAAATATCAGTTCAAGTTTTATTGGATGGATCGTGCTGATAACGTATTATAAAAGTTAAACAAAATATAAAATGTATAAAATTGAGAGAAAAGAGAGAAAAGAAAAATGGAAGATTTTGGCAGTCTGTGCTTTTATTTCTCATGTAGTACATCTATTTATAAGATTACAATGACTCATAAGTTACGTAATGTAAATAATGTAACTTCTATCTACAGTTATAAGATACTTAGATATAGATAGATTTCTACTATAACTTATCAAAACTAAAATACATGTGTCGACATCCACAACTAATAGAATTTGTAACAAATATATATATATTTAAAAAGAGTCACTAAATCTTTCATTGGTTAAATTAAGAATTAAAAATATGTAATTAATTAAGTATAAAAAGACACCAACATTCATTACATTTTTTAATGGAAATTTAAGAGGATAAGTAGTTGTAGTAAAAAATAAGTATCTTAATAGAATGGGTAACATACAAGTGAAACATTTAGTCTTGATAAAGGACGTATTGAGTATAAATGAATGAATAGTGCAAAATAACAAAGGAACAAAACCAAATAGGCGCCACTAAACTCGGAAAAAAATAATGGAATCCGATGATATCTGAATATATCATCTAATAGCCTGTGGACACATGACCCGTCAGTCAAAGTGGTCAAATATATATGAGGGTATTTTGTTAATTTTACCTAAAATATGAAGAAATTCAACACGTTCAAGACCTTCATACGTCTAATAATTATTCCCAAATCCATAAACTGTCCAAACCCATCAAGGAGGAGTATAAATAGTAAGTTGACAGGGTAAAGAAAGGATTCATTTATTCAACTTCTCATTTTGCCATTTTAAACTTTCACTTTGTTCTCAATCTTTTTCCTTGCATAAATTCTGACTTGAGTTTCAGAGCATCTCTCAGGGGACAAAGCTCTACCGCTCTTGTTCTTGTTGTAGGTTTGCTATATTGCGGGTTGACGTGCACCTTTACCTTAGCATTGGAGGATTCGAGCAACAAAGGACTGCTATTAGACTTAAATATTAGACTTTGGTGGTATAATTTTCACGCATCAACATTTGGTGCCATCTGTGGTAATCTGAACAAGAAGCCATCCTAAATCATCTTCAGCTATGGCTCATAGCACACGCATCACCCACTGCAACAACCCAGAAAGAAAAAAGGAGATCATCTCCCAACATTAGTCGAATCGATCAATTAGAGTATTTGATCGACTAAAGGGGCAAATTAGGGATCCCTATTGATAAGCTCATAAATATAGTATATTTTATGAGTCGGATATCTTCGTTTTAATGTAATTTGAGCAAGAATTAAGTAATTATCAGCTAATATAGTTTATTTTGAGTTTTGTTGGGTTTGAGTGAAGAATGAGTTAAATGGATCACAATATTGGAGGAAAACATTCACTGGTATGATACAAAGTGGATATAGTTTGGAAGATCAAGCATAACTCTCTTTTTCGAGCTCTGATTGCTATGATTTTGATTGATTTGGAAAGCTAAGGAAGTTTGGTCTACAACTTTCATGTTTTGAGTTTTCTAGGATTGTATAGGTATCTTATTCAAAATTGCAAAGTTAGAAAATATACACCGGCAAGAATCAATTCTAACATAGTTTGGTAGATTGAGCATAACTTTCTTGTCCAAACTTCAATTGAGGAGATGCAAGGTGTTTTCGAAAGCTAAGACATAGAGTTACAACTTTTTGAATTTTTCCAAATTCTGCTTGCATCATAGAAAAAAAATAAAGATAAAATGGAGCAACCTTACTAGACCCAGCACGCAGGCCTTGGAAAAGTGCAACGCGCAGGTGCCAAGTCCTGAAAGAGTACTGTAAAAATGCAGTGCCTTGGCGCCGGTCGACAGACAGGTCGTGTAAGATGACTTATTTTGCAAGAAAAGTCCTCTCGTGGGTCCGGTTACACGGAAAAGTGTGTACTTTCCATCCCGGAGTCCCAAAATCCTAAAAACGTATATAAATACACCAAGACAAGGGGAGGAAATGATCGATCATCATCAGCTGCTCTTTAGTTTTTAGGTTTTCAATATTTAGGTCAATAATTTAGCCGTAGAGTAGATTTTTTCAATTATTCGCGCAAGAATTTCATTCTCTTGTAAAGAATTCAAGATTTGACGATCATCAACATTAGTTCTTGCTTCAATTACTGAGTTTGATTTATTTTTATGCAATTTAACGTTTGTTTTTACTGCATTCTTATTCTTTAATTATCGTTCTTCTTTTATTTCCTTTAAATTCTTAGTTACTTCCATAGTTTAGTAGTTAGGGTTTTACTTCATAGTTTTTACTTGGTTTTATATAGTAAATTAATTTAAATTTTTGTTTTGAATTAAATTCTCACATGTAGGATAGATTGATTAGGGCATTTAGTTGGTTATCTTTAATTGCTTTTCCTAGGGTTAGAATTTTACATTCTTGTCTTTAGTTTAATTGCTTGCAATTAAATTTCGTTTAAGTTTAGTGAAAAAACTGCTGATTATTTTGTCTAACTAGTAAATAGGCTTATCGTTGAACCTAGTAATTGTTTCAATAGTTTTCGTGGGAACGATATTTACTCATCTTATATACAAACTCATCTCGTATACTTGCGAATGTGTGGGAGTTGATTAGGATAATTATGGTTTTCTTTTATTATTACTTGTTCATTGTTTGCAAAAAACCTAATCAATATCTTACCGAACAAGTTTTTGGCGCCGTTGCCGGGGACTATTTTTTGTTTGGTAACAATATTAGGTTTAGCGAGTCTTACTAGATTGGACTTTTTATTTATTTTTTTATTTATTTACAGTTATTTCTTCTTATCTCGAGTTTGTTTGGATTTTGTCTTCGATATTTGATCTTTGGTCTTCTTTTCTTGTAGTTTATGGTCGATACTTGTTCATTCAATCAACCATTTCATCTTACTAACTTGGAATTGAAAGGACGACAAGTAGAAATCATGGATGACAAGATTCAAACCGAGGTGACCATCTAATAGAGAATCCAAACCGTGCTCTTAATGAACAAGAAAAGGCTTACAGGTAACAATAGCAACTTGGTTCATGCTAATGCTAACCCTCGACATCTTAGAGATTAATCAATACCTAATTTTGAGGGGGGCAAGTTCTAACATTGCTCGGCTACTAGTACAAGTGCATATTTTCGAAATCAATCCTGTGATAATACAAATGCTCCAAACACATGCTATATTCGGAGGAGGACCAAATGAAGATCCCTATGAGCACTTAATCAGATTTGAGGAGGTCACATCAGTTACAATGAAGTCCATTTCGATTGTCTCCGGATGAAAGAATTCAATTTTTCTTACGTGATAGAGCAGAGTCTTAGCTGTAATCATATCAATAAGGCATTTTCACAACATGGGACCAACTCGCTCAAGAATTCCTAGTCAAACACTTTCCACCAGCTATGACTGCTAAACTCCAAAACGAGATCACATCATTCAGATAAATCACTGGAGAGAGCTTAGGTGAAGCGTGGGTTTGCTTCAAGGAGCTGTTGAGGAAGTGTCCGCACTATGCTAGCGTACCTCTATGGCTGAAAGTCCAAACCTTCCATAATGGACTATTTTCGGAGATGAGACTAATAGTTGATGCAAGTGTGGGAGGTTCTTTCCCCTATAAAACTTCAGAGGAAGCACAAGAATTCTTAAAAAGAATGGCATCTACTCATTACTATCATGGAGCAACAATTCTTTCAGTTGGACAATAACAATCACTAGTGAATCAAGCCAACGTCCAACAAGGAAGTATGCCTAGTTGTGATTCCTTTTTATCTCAGCAGAACATGATGATGAGTGTCATTACAAACTTGACAAAATCTGTAGAGAATATGGGAAGAAGATCAGTGAACTCCATAGGTTCAACAAATCAAAGGATCTTGAATTGTGATTTTTGTGGAGGAAATCACCAAAATGGCTGTTGTGAAATGTCAATGGTGCAAAGTGAGCAGATTCAATTTATTTCCAATCACAATCCTATCTCAGGAAATCAGCCTACTAATTATAGAAATATATATAATCCATTTTGGTGAAATCATCTTAACTTTTCTTGGTCAAACCAAACAAACGTTCAAAATCCATCATTTTAGTCAATGCACCTCAACAAAATTTGACCCATCAACCATTATCATTTAGACCATATGTACCACCACATCAAAGAAATTCTCAGAATTTTTCACCTTATCAAAACAACTTATACCAGTCTCCACAACCAAGACCGCGATTTCAAATCTAACTTATCCCACATAAGTGAATCATGATACACCCAATCATTATAATCTGATAAGGGGTTTTGAGGGATTGCAAAAGAAGTATAAAAATTTATAGGCTACCATGAAGAACATTGAGCTACAATTAGGACAAATAGCCCGACAAAATAAGAAGAAACCGATTGGAGTATTGCCGAATGATACAATCCCAAACCCGAGAGTTATGCAATGCTTTCTTCCTAAGAATTGGAAAAGAGTTTGTTGTGCCGAATGGAAAACAAGAAGATGGTAAAGAAAAAGAGAAAAAAAACTCCAAGGTCATGGTGATTGAGGGGAAGAATGAAGTTGGTTCTCATGATGACAAGACAACTAAAGTGGATGAAATCAAGGAGCTGAAAAAGAAACACATAGTGTAGCCTTTGAATTTGCATCCTTCGGTAAAGATTCCATTCCCTCAAAGGCATCATTCTAGCTAGGAGGAAAAAGACAAGGAATTTCAACAATTTATCAACATGTTAACAAAGTTAATGTCAACATTCCTTTGGTTGAAGTGCTCACCAAAATGCCCAACTACGCACGGTTTATGAAGGATTTATTAGCAAGAAAATGGAAATGGGATGATTGTGAGAAAATTTATCTCGATGTCAAGTGTAGTGCAATTTTTCAATGGCAATTACCCCCTAAACTCAAAGATCCTAGTAACTTCTCAATACCAGCAAATATTGGAGGAATAACGCTACATCATTCCCTTTGTGATTTAGGGGCTAGTATCAACATTATGCCGAAATTCATTTACAATAAATTAGGAATCACCAACGCCAAACCAATTCTAACACTACACTCCAATTAGCGGACTTGTCTGAAAGAAAACCATATGGCTTGTTGGGGGATATACTTGTGTAAGTAGAGAAGTTGGTATTTCCCGTTGATTTCTTGGTGTTGGACATCGGCAAAGACAATGAAATACCGTTGATTCTTGGGAAGCCATTTTTATCAACTACACATGCATTGATAGATGTTAATAAAGGGAAGTTGATTTTACAAATTGAGAATGAATCGGTTGAAATTGATGTATTTGATTATAATGATAATTTTTCTATTTTTGAAAAAAAATATGTTGATCATTCACTTGATTCTTCTATTGGCAGGCCGCATGAAGAATCAAAAGCATCGGATGATATGTGTGGGGTGAGAAATGATCAAAAAAGTTGTGCAAAGCATCAGAAAGTTTGCGATGTCCAAAAGTTTAAAGAGCACAAAAAGAAGAGGAAATGGTTCGAAAAATAATTGGACGTGTTACTGAGGATATTGGCTTTGGTGACTACAAGGAAACAGGAAATTTCTTCAAAGAAATGCCAGGAATCAAGAAATGATAATTAAGAAGAGTGAGATAAAACTTTTTCCATGGAGGCCTAAAGGAAGAGGGTGGCCAACCACCCTAGCATATTTTACATAAGTGGGAGTGCAATAGTCGAGTCTAGGACTATAAACAAGGGCGCTACATGGGAAGCAACCCATGTATTTTCTTAATTTTATTTCTTATGTTTTTGTTTAGTTTCTTGGTTTTATTGTTCTTCTTATTATTTTAAGTGTTTTATGTTTTGTTTCTGATTTTAGTGATTGATGTTTTCCATCTCGACTCCGGTGAATTTATTTCAAAATAAACGGCACCAAACGTTCTTTATAACAAAGGAACTTTTACCCTTTTTACTCTTTATTTTTGCATTGGGGATAATGTTTTTTTCTAAGTGTAGGGTGGGGAATTTTCTTAATTTCTATTTGTTTGGTGTTCATTTTGTTCAATTTTTGCTTTCATATTTGTAGCTTAGCTTTTGATTTGAGATTTTTTCAAATTTCTAAAAATTTTGTTCACACATTGCTTAGCATGTTTTTTTTGATTTTCTACTTGATAATTTTTGAGCTAAGTTGTCATGAGTAGGGTAGTCGATTTTAATATTTCCCTGGCATGAATGCTAATTTTGAGCACTAATGGCCCTACAATGTTGTTGCTTTTTGGAACCACGAGATAATTGTGTAAATTCACTTATATTGCACTCCAAACATTTGCCTTATTACATTTTTGTAGCAAAATTTTAGATAATTTAATTTTATTTAAAGATGAAGGTAGGCATTTCTTTGGACGTTTGACCCTTCAAGCAAACTATTACTTAAAATTTAGGGTTAAATACATTAAACGCTCTTAAGGTTTGGGCTATTTTGTTTTAAACCCCCTAACGTTATTTTTTTTCTCTTTGCCCCTTCCGTCAGTAATTTGGCTAGTAAAAAGTCAAAAATAAAAAAAAACATTTTTACCCCTAGACACTACAAGAATATATAAAATAACCACCTTAAAGTTTATTATATTTGTTATTTTAATCCCTAATTCAAGTTTTGTATCAATTAACATACTTTAGTCATTAATCAATATAAAAATATTGTTAAAATAACTGAAAATATAATAATGTCTACCAATACCAGTGATTCTTTAAAAATACTTGTGAAAAAATTTAAATATCAAAGTGTCCTGGCACTTTCGGTATTTTTTTTCTTTTTATTCTATTCTATTTTCATGTAAAAATAAAATTTTAAATATACAACACTTATAACCATGTATTAAAGTTATACTCGTCTATTTTCCTTTTACTTTTTTTCATGTTTATTTAAAATGATTTTCTTATTACTTTTTTCCTTTGTTAATATAATTTAACTTATACCTAAATTATACGAAAGAACTTTATCATATAAATAAAAACTTAAATTAAAATAATTTAGATGAAATACCTTTAGTAATTCATCAAAAATTTTAAAATTAATTATTTCATCTTGTTTTTAATTTATAAATATTAAAGAAAATATAATTCGAGAATTACAATATTAGTAATTAATTTGGAGCATATTTATATTTTTAACAATATTGATAGCATTATTAAATTTTATTTTTATCCCAATGTATTAAATGTTACAAAACTTACCTAAGGGGTAAAGTGAAATTACGCTTAAACCTTAAGGAGGTTTACTGCAATTGATCTTTAGGGGTAAATTTGTCTTTTTAAAAAATTTAACGACGGAATTACATTTGACCTTAGTCAAAGGAGAAAAGTGAGAAAAAATAACGTTAGGGGATTTGGTGCAAAACAATCTAAGGGTTTAATGTATTTAACCCTAAAATTTATTCCTAAAACCCTATTTGAGCCTTAAACTGTTTTGAATGGATAGAAGCATCATTCATTTTTTTAACTCATTTTTTATCTGTATAAATGTCCTTTAAGAGCTTTAATACCGCATTAATTATTAAGGAGATAAGGATGGGAGGCAGCTGTATGAGAGTGTTAGAATGAATTGTGTAAAATTAAGGAATCCAATACACCTGTAGGGGTGTTAGAAAAAAATTTTATTCACTATAGCAGGTGGTGCCCATCATTGGAACTTGTATTGGAGTGTTAGCAGGTAGTGCCTATAACTGGTACCTACGTAATATTTTTTTTGCGGGTAGTGCCTAGCACTGGTACCCATTTTGAAGAAAAGAAAAAAGAAAAAAAAAACAAAAGAGAGATATTTTTACACGGTGTTGGTGAGTAAGGTTGACATTAAAACAAAATAGAATTTGATTCTGGTTGTCGCACAAAATTTTTATGGGTGTTTGAAAAATTAAGTGTGGGGTTACTTCTTCAAATGATGGGTGTTTTAATATTCAAGAAGAAGTTGTATGTTAATGTATAGCCAGCATTAATTTAAAGCCCTTTTTTCTTATTTGTTTATCCTTTTCCCTTTTTTTGTTAGCCAATTCCCTAACCGTAGTTACAAGCCAAAAGTCCTACCTAATTTAAATTGAGTCGATTGTCTACATTAGTGGAGAAATGTAAGAGAGTAAGCTATGGACTAAATGTTTAGACAATTTAAAATGTTTTCATGATTTGATGTTTGTGTTTGAAAAGTTATTTTTTGTATGGCTATGCACACACCTACATTGGAATTCATGTATAGGGGTTTATTGTCATTTGATTATTTTCCTTGTGATGGTTTGGTTCTTGGTTATTTATATGGATGATTGATGAGATATGTTGAGTACGTTTGTGATTTATTTCTATGTTTTGCTCAAGGATGATCAAAAACTAAGTATGGGGTATTTGATAAGCTCATAAATATAGCATATTTTATAAGTCGTTTACCTCTTTTTTAATGTTATTTGATCAATCATTGAGTAATTATGAGCTAATATAGTTTATTTTGAGTTTTGTAGGGTTATAGTGAAGAATGAGTTAAAATGGATAACAATATTGGAAGAAAATGTCAACTGGCGTGGTGCAAATTGGATATAATTTGGAAGATCAAACATAACTATCTTGTTCAAGCTCTGATTCCTGTGATTTTGGATTATTTGATAAGCTAAGGAAGTGTTCTAAAACTTTCATGTTTTGAGCTTTCCTGGATTCTTTATGCATCTCGTTCAAAATTGCAAAGTTGAAAAATATACATCAAAGAGGAGCGATTCTGATACAGTTTGATAGATTGAGAATAACTTTTGTGTCTAAGCTTCAATTAAGGTTATTCAAGATTTTTTGGAAAGCTAAGACATAGAACTACAACTTTTATGTTTTGAATTTTCCCAAATTATGCTTTCATCATGGAGAAAAATGAAAATGAAGTGGATCCACCTTACTAGACCTAGCGCCCAGGCACCAAGTCCTGAAAGGGTACTCATGGTCACTGAAAACAGCGCCCAGGCACTGCAAAAGTGTAGCGCCCAGGAGCCGGTTGATGGACAGGTCGTATAAGGTGACTTATTTTGTAAGAAAAGTCCTCCCGTAGGCCCGGTTATATGGCAAAGTGTATAATTACCATCCCGAAGCCCAAAAGCCCTAAAAATATATATAAATACACCAAGAGAAAGGGGAGGAAACAATCGATCATCATCAGCTGTCATTGGTTTTTAGGTTTTCAATAGTTAAGTCAATAATTTAGCCGTAGGGTAGATTTTTTCAATTGTTCGCGCAAGAATTTCATTATCTTGTAAAGAATTCAAGATTTGACGATCATCAACATTCTTTCTTGCTTCAATTACTGAATTTGATTTATTTTTATGCAATTTAATTTTTGTTTTTACTGCATTCTTATTCTTTAATTATTGTTATTCTTTTGTTGCCTTTAAATTCTTAATTACTTCCATAGTTTAGTAGTTAGGGTTTTACTCCATCGTTTTTACTTACTTTCATATAGTAAATTAATTTTAATTTTTTTTTTGAATTAAATTCTCACAAGTAGGATAGATTGAATTAGGGTTGTTAGTTAGTTATCTTTATTTGCTTTTCGTAGGGTTAGAATTTTACATTCTTGTCTTTAGTTTAATTTCTTGCAATTAAATTTCGTTTAAGTTTAGTGAAAAAACTACTGATTATTTTTATCGTCTAACTAGTAAATAGGCTTATGAACTTAGTAATTGTTCCAATAGTTCTCGTGGGAACGATCTTTACTCATCCTATATACAAACTCACCTCGTATACTTGCGAGTATGTAGGAGTTGATTAGGATAATTAAGATTTTCTTTTATTATTACTTGTTCATTGTTTGCAAAAAACCTAATCAATAGCTTGGAGTAATAATCCGTTATGATGCTCCTTCAAATTTGGTGAACCAATAATCCCAAATGTACACAAAATAGGATCACTCTTTCTCACACTAATTCTCTTTAGTTAAGCCAAGAATTTTGCACTTAACCTCACTTTTGTGCAAGATTAGCACTCCATTAAATGTTTTGAATAGCACTCTCAAGTACACATTACTACAATATCATTAAAGAGCTAATTTGCACTCAAATTGCCTTTTTATTTGCTTGTATTCAATGTGTAAGACGATTTTACAAAATACTGATCGGTTGACATTTATAGATGCAATAAATTAGCTCTTTTAACCACTTCCTAACGGTTAAGTAATAAATGCTGAGAAACTAGCCGTTATAGGTTTCGGATGTCTGAAATCTTTATTAAGCATCTGAACAACCGTCTAATCAGTGATATCAATGAGTTGAAATTTTCGTTTGGACGGCCAAGGTTTCTCCCGTTTCTTCGTCCTAAATAGGTAGATTAATGAGTCCGATCCTTGGACAGTGTAGTGCATCTGAAAGGTTTACTGCTAGACTAGGGTTGCTCATTCTTCATACAATCAGGCGTGTCTGATAAAATTTTCTTCAGATAGTCTGGCGCGTCCATTGTAAGTGCCTCAGTATCTTGCTCTCTACTTTACCTTCTGGATGATGTGTCGTGTCCGAGGTAATTTGGTTTGGATGAGTTTCTTCGTCCGAGAAACTTTGTTTTGTTCAGACGATCTGCATCGTTTGAAAATCCTGTTATGAGAAAATTAAATAGAATTCCTGCACAATTTAAGTTCAGATTGTTAGATTGCATTTGTCATCATCACAAACTAAGATTGTTGGTCAACAATCTTTCCCTTTTTGATGATGATAAATCATAGGACAAATCATACCAATTATACGCAATCATAACTCAGATAATTAATCCAACAAGCATAATCCATCAATTATGATCAATCAAACACACAATCAACTATATTTTCTCCCCCTTTTTGCATCATCAAAACAAAACACGCTTCCCTTGAGAGGATGCTCTCTCTTATGTAAACCACAAGATGGGATAAAATAAAGGTGAAAAGACTACCATTTAATAGAAAAAAAAATAGTCAAGAGCATACATCCTAGTTCAGCAAATGTAGTACAAACACATGAATCCAAGGATAATTAAGGCAAAGGATAAACACATGAATCCAAGGGTAAACTAGGGGGTAGAATCTGAATCATTTTTCTTCTTGGAGTGCTCCTCACGTTTGCACTTTTTGGCAGGTAAATCATCATCCGTAGCCTCACTGTCATGTTCTCCTAGGTCTTGAGGATCACGGCATTGCATAATGCGTGATTATAATTGAATGTGTCATCAATATCTTCGTCATCAATATGAATGCTAGGAATAGTGGATTTTTCAGGATTGGTTGCATCAACTGGATCCTCACAGGTTTCGGTCTCTGGATTGGAATGGTCAACATCTTCAATGTCTTCGTCGTCTCTGTCAGAAGATGATTCAAGAATGTACTACGACTGAATGTTGGCAAATTGAGCTTGAGCGGAGGCAGACATTCTCAGATTTAAGGCTTCTTGAAGAATGGTTTTTTTGGTCTCCAGCCTTTTTAATTTCTGAAGTGTGCAGTGTTGAAAAGAACTCATTTGGTTTCTAAGATTGGTGACAAGTGTGCATTGTTGGGAAAAGGAGGGTTCTGAAGAGTGAATGTGTGAGGAATGGGGCAGTGGAGGTTTGGAAGAGAAGGATTGAGGAGGAGGGGGAGTAGGAGTGGGAGTGGGGTAGTACATGTCCTAAACTTGGAGCAGGTGTTTTAGATTTCTCAATTTCATAATCAGCCTTAGTGAACTATTGGAACATCTTCATTGAAAAAAATGCAAACCTTTACGTTCAACATAAGCTTTATTGAAATATGGAGGATATTATTTTTGCCAGTAAAAAGGATATCAAAGAGATCGAAAACTTTAGTTAAGAATTTTCCAAAAGCGATGTTTCTTCGAGTGTCAGTTAGGAATAATTCCCATAAAGAACAAAATAAATATCCAAAATCAAGTTTGATTTCCTTAAAAATACAATAGAACAAATACAATTGCATTTTTCCTGGCTCAGTACGATATCCATCAGTTGGTAATAACAAATTTGTAACCATTGAGTACAAGATATTGAGCTAAGGACTAAGCAAAGTGGTTTTGGCTTCCGAAACCTGTTTAAAATTAACATGAAAATTTTGTTTTACTTCCTCGATATGATATCGAGTATCAACAACAGGCTATTTATCTAATGAGAAGAAATATGAGTTTTTATAAAAAAGAATTACTTCACACTCAAAAACCAAATTAATGACACTAGAAGTAAATTCAAGATTCTTGATGTGATTCACCCGAGAAAATAAGGTTCGAATAGTTGAACCTTTGCGAAGATTAGCAGTGAATTGTAATACCATATTGTGATAAACAGGCAAATCAAGATTAATTAAATTCTCCTATTTTTGTTTTTCAAAACAATCCTTGATAAGAGGTAAGTTTAATTCATCAAACAAGCTTTAAGAGACAGGACATTGCACTATAATGGGTTTGCAAAGCAAAGATGTGTACCTATCTGATGCCTTGGTATCAATGAATTTAAGCAAAGTGGGATTTGGTATGGGTTGAGAATTTGATGATGTTTGATCTTATACCGGAGCATTGCCCTTCGATTTCTTGCCTCTAGTACTTGTTGAAGATCCTTCACGTGAACGAACCATCTTGAAAAAATGAAAGTTGAGGGTTTTTAAGGAAATTGAAGGAATAAGAATGCTAATAAGATGAGAAAGAGTTCAAATGGGGTAAGTGAAGAAATAGGAAGGTGAATTGCTTGATGAATTTGAAAGAAAAAGGACAAATTGAAGGAGTTTGGTGATTTTCTCCTATTTTGCCAGAGCTAGGGTTAGGTGGGGTTGGAATGTCCGAAAAGGAAAAAATGAAATGTTTTAAATCAATAGAACAGTCATTCAAACATCCGATCATAGAAAAATAGACTGCCAAAATGCTAAACTATTTATCCGAATCAATGTCAGATGGTTGTGATCTTTCGCTCAATTTTCTAGAGAGTTTGTTGAATAAGAGGAGCAGTTCAGACAGAGGAAAACGTTTGAGATGAAAAGTAAGAAAAATGGAGAGTTTGGACAGTCATTTTCGTCTGAGAGAACAGAGGATTTAGGACACACATTTGCGTTTGAAAACATAACTCATATATTTCTGAAATCAATAATGCCCAAGCAAATTATGAGAAATTCAAAACGATTCAGTGGCAAAGATTTAGTAAAAATATCAGGCAATTGATCTTTTGTACACACAAATTAAACACAAATTTTCTTTTTGAACACAAGATCTCTCTATAAAGTGATGCTTGACATCAATGTGTATGGTTCTAGAATGCAAGACAGGATTCTTAGTAAGATTGATTGCACTAGTATTATCACATCTTATATGCACACAATAAAAAATAATACCAAAATATTTTAAGGTAAATTTCATTCAAAAAAGTTGAGTACAACAATTTCCAACAGAAATATATCCGGCTTTTCCCATAGATAGAGAAATAGAATTTTGCTTCTTGCTAAATTAGGACACCAAACAATTACCCAAAAAGGGACACATACTAGTAGTACTTTTCCCATCAATTTTATAACCAACAAAGTCGGCATACGAGTAACTAATTAAATCAACACTAGTGGATTTCGGATACCAAAGACCAAAATTCAACATCTCTTTTAAGTATATAAAAATTCTTTTTACGGCAATTAAATGTGATTCATTAGGACAAGATTGAAATCTAGCACAAAGACAAACGACAAATGTAATATCCGATCTACAAGCTGTTAAATAAAGTAGGCTTCTTCGATTATACCTCTATAGTGCTTTTCACCAACACTATTACCTTCTTCATCTTTGTCAAGTTTAGTTGAGGTGCACAATGGGGTTCCAACTTGTTTGCAATCCTCCATTCCAAAGTGCTTAACTCCTTTGTGTAATTTATTTGTGTGATGAAGGTTACTTCTTTTGTTTGGTGAACTTGAAGTCCAAGGGAGAATTGTAATGATCCCATCATACTCATTTCAAATTCTTTTCGCATCATACAGGAAAATTCCTTGCACAAACTTTCATTAGTTGCTCAAAAAATAATATCATCAACATAAATTTGAACAACCAACAAATCATTAAAACTAGTTTTGGTGAAAAAGATTAGTATCAGCAACATCTCTTTTAAAACTATTTTCAATCAAAAAATGACTTAACCTTTCATACCAAGCCCTAGGAACTTGTTTCAACCCATATAAAGCCTTTGATAGTTTGAAAACATGATTTGGAAAATCTTTATTTTCAAAGTCAAGGGGGTTGTTTCAAAACAAAAATTTCTTGATCAATGAAACCATGTAAAATGGCATTTTTGACATCCATTTGAAATAATTTGAAATTGTTAAAGCATGCAAATGCAAGAAATATACGAATAGATTCTAACTGAGCAACGGGTGCAAAGGTCTCATCAAAATCAATTCCTTCTTCTTGAACATATCCCTTAGCAACAAGTCTAGCTTTATTTCTAATTATCTCACCTTTATCATTTAATTTGTCTCTAAAAACTCATTTTGTTCCTATTATGGGATAAGTTGAGGGTCTTTCAATTAAAGTCTACACATTATTTTTCTTCTTGCATAGCAAGAACCCAAGATTCGTCATTCAAAGCATCATCCACAAGTTTAGGTTCAATGTGAGAAAGTAAGGCACAATTATTATTCAAAGGTATATGAGAGTGAGTTTTACCCCATTTGAGGAATCACCTATGATTAATTCTTGAGGGTTACTTGAGACAAATCTCCATGCTTTTGGAAGATCCTTTGGAGAATCAATTCGTTCTTTTCTCCTTCTTTATCCAAGTGATGAGCATCGTCCTCATTGCTTGCCTTGGTCTCTTGATGTTCTATGTGTATAGTGAGCTTTTCAAGTTTTTTTTGTACACCTATATCTTCATCTTCGTAGACATTTCTTGAAATAAAATCATTAGCCCCATCAAACATAACATGCACAACTTCTTCAATCAAAATAGTTCTTCTATTGTATACTCAATATGCTTTCTTGTCACTAGAATATTCTTAGAAAATCCCTTCATCCGATTTCTTGTCACGTTTTCCAAGATTTTCTTTAATTTTTAAAATGAAACATTTACAACAAAAAACTTTGAAATAGCTCACAACGAGTTTTTCTTTTTTGCAAAACAAGAGTTCATAAAATGTTTTGTTTAAAATGGACCTCAAAAGAACTCGATCCATAACATAACAAGCCTTGTTAACTGCTTTGGACCTAAAATATTTTGGTAAGTCACACTTACTTATCATGGTTCTAGCGGCCTCTTCTGAAGTGTTCTATTTTTGCTTTCAACAACACCATTTTGTTGAGGCACTCTAACAATCGAAAATTCATGCGAAATACCATTGTGATCACAAAATTCAGGAAAGCCTTCAAATCTAACTCGATTCCATTATCACTTCTCAAATGATCGATTTTCAAATTCAGCAAATTTTGTATTTTGAAAACAATTTTACGAAATTTTCAAAGGTTTCATTTTTGTGAACAAGAAATAGTACCCAAACATACCTAGAATAATCATTAACAATTACAAAAGCTTACTTACTACCACTGAGACTAACACGTTGAGTTGGACCTTACAAGTCCATATGTAATTATTCTAAAGGTTTAGAAGTAGATACACAATTTTTTTGTTTAAAAGAAACTTTAACTTGTTTACCAAATTTGCATGCATCACAAATTTTGTTTTTCACAAACTTTAATTTTGGTAAACCTTTTACCAACTCTTTCTTAGCAAGATTTCCATTAAATCCATGTTAAAATGACAATGACAAGCCTTCTATGCCAAAGTCAAGGATTATCTATAGAAGCGGTTAAACACTTTACATTGCCACAACCAATATTATCAAGATAAATCACATAAACATCATTGTGCCTAGTACCTTTAAATAAAAAGGAAAAATTTTATCAAGAATTAAACATTCATGCTTGGTAAAGAATACATATAGTTTTTTATCACATAATTGGCTCACACTTACGAGATTGTATCTTAAGCATCCATTATCTATGAACCATTTGGTATTTTTGGTGATTTTCATTGCCTACACAAGAAATTAAGTGATAACTTTTAGTACCCATAGTTTCTTGAGTGCATAAGAGTTAGTAAATTGGCTACAAATCCATACGGTATTTATTTCAAGTTATTGATTTCTCTCGACAGAAAAATTATTTTTCACATGTCCATGTTGTTGGCAATAATTGCAAATAATATTCTTATTTCCATATAAAGAAGATTTCGATTTTAGAAAACTTAAGTCATTCCTTCTAAAAGTGACACCAAATTCTTGTTGATCAACATATTTCTATTTTTTTTCATATCAACAATGTTTTCCTTTTTTCTATGCAAGAGAATATCAAAATCATCCAATCTTTTCTTCAAGGAGGCTTATTCTTCCTTGATCTTTGTTTTCACATGCATTCTTTTCTTCAAATCAGCATTTTCTTATGATAACCTATTGTTTTCATACACAAGGTTGGAGTTAGCATTCAATAAAGCATTTGTTTTTTTGACTAACTCCTTATTTCTAGTATATGATTCCTTTAAGCTATCATGCAATTTTATAATGAAAATTTTAAGATCATCATTATCATAATTTTTATTACTAGAATCATAAGTAGATGTTACCTCATCATCACCAATGGCTATAAAGGCCATTTGTGCCTATTCCATCTCTTCTTCAACTTCTCCTTTGGAGTTGCCATCATCCCATGTGATTTAAAAATTATTGAAGCGGGGCTTCCTTCCTTCCTTTCTCTTCTAGGAAGGATACTCATTTGCAAAGCTGTCGGGTTGACCACATTCAAATAATTTTTCGTTTTACTTCTTAATTTCAAGCTTGGTAGACCCTTTGAAATTATTTGAGTTGCTTGCTCCTGTTTTTCTCATTCTCTGTTTGTTAGTGTTTGGGGAATCTTTTGGTGATGAGTGCAAGATAACTTTCATCAAGATATTGATCTTCTAAATTGATGGAGCCATTTTCATCTTCTTCTTGAGAGGTTTACAAGGCATTGCTTGCTTCTCCATCATCTAACACTTTAGTTTTGAGCTTCAATTCATATGAAATGAGAGAGTTTATCAATGACTTAATAGATATAGAATTAAAATTCTTTGCTTCCTCTATAGCAATAGTTTTTTTCCTCCCATTCTTTGGATAGAGCATTCAAGATTTTTCTTCTCTTCTCAGCCAAAGAATATTCCTTACCTAAGGCTTCAATATCCTTAATGATATCATTGAATCTACAGTACATTTATCAATATTTTCATGTGGTTCCATTTTGAAAGACTGCTGTCATTATACTTAGCAATAAGGATTTCTTTTGTCCTCTAATATCATCACTCCCTTTATGAATTTCTTTCAATTTATCCCAAATTTTTTTAGCCGAAACACATCTTTTGACAAGAGTAGACTCGTTAGCATCTAAGGCATTGTATAACACATTCATGGCTTTAGCATTTAAAGTCAAGTTTGCTTTATTCTGTGGAGTGAGCTCATCCCTTATTTTTTCTATTATTCTATTTGTGTGATCATCAACAATGGTGGCTTCAAAAGGACCTTCATTGACAACATACCACAAGTCAATATCAATAGATTGCAAAAAAAATTTTATTCTATCTTTCCAAGTAACAAATTTCACCCATTAAACATAAGGGGTCCAGTGATAGATTGACTTTCAAAAAATAAAATATTATTGGTCGCCATAAAAGATCTTTACTCAAATGCAATTTAAGCAAAATGAAGAGACCAAGGCTCTAATACCAATTGTTGGCCCCAAAGCAACCTAAGAGGGGGAAGTGAATTAGGTTTCTTAAACAATTAATTTGCAAATGATGCACAATTAAAATCTTTTACACTAGCAAGTACGTTGATAGCAATATAATCAATTAAGCACAAAATGTATAGAACGAGTAGAGAGAGATTAGACAAACAATACTCCTAAGCTAGTTAGCTTGGTGTAGTAATCCACTATTATGCTTCTTCAAATTTGGTGAGTCAATAATCCCAAATGTACACAAAATAGGATCACCCTTGCTCACACTAATTATTTTTAGTTGAGCCAAGAATTTTGAACTCAACCATACTTTTGTGCAAGATATCCCTCCACTAAATGTTTTTGAAGAGCACTCTCAAGTACACACTAATACAATATCACTAAAAAGCTAATTTGCACTCAAATTGCCTTTTTATTTTCTTGTATTCAATGTGTAAGATGGTTTTACAAAATATAGATGGGTTGCCATTTATAGATGCAATAAATCAGCTCCCAACCACTTCCTAACAGCTAAGTAATAAATGTTGACCTAAATTAGAAACTAACCGTTATAGGTTACGGACGTCCAAGATCTTTATTAAGCGCCCAAACAAATGTCCGAACAACGATATCATGGAGTTGAAATTTTTGTTGGGCGGCCGAGATTGTGTCCATTCTTTCGTCTGAAACAGGTAGATTGATGAGTCCAATCCTCGGACAGTGTAGTGTGTCTGAAAGGTTTAGTGCTAGACCAGGGTTGCTCATCCTTCGGAAAGTCAGGAGTGTTCGATAAAATTTTCTTCGGACAGTCAAGCGCGTCCGTCGTAAGTGTCATAGAATCTTGCTCTCTGCCTAACCTTTCAGACAGTGCGTTGCATCTGAGGTAATTTGGTTAGGACAAGTTTCTTCATTCGAGCGACTTTGATCTGTTCGGACGATGTGTATCATCCGAAAACCCTGTTATGTGCAAATAAAATAGAATTCCTGCACAACTTAAGTTCAAATTGTTAAATTGTATTTGTCATCATAAAAACCAAGATTTCAGGTCAACATAAGGTAACTCTTTGTCCCAACACTAAGGCTTTACTTAGGAAATTCGTGTCTAAGATAACCCCTCTGGGGGCAAACATAAGCTTCTCCCTGAAGAAGTAATTCTTTGGTAAAATATACTCAAAACAGCAACTATAGCCTTTCTGGAGTGAGAAGATGAATGTTTCCTAGAAGAGTTGTGCCTAAGGTAACTTTAATCGCAGCACTAAGACTTGGGAGATTTATACTTAAGATAACACCTCTAGGGGAAAACATAAGATTCTCCTTGAAGAAGCTGCTCCTTGGGAAAATATGAAGACAAGAAACCATAGCCCTTCCAGGGGCGAGAATAAAATTTTCCTAAAAGAGTTGCACCTAAAATAACCTTGTTCCTAATCTAAGATTTTACTTAGGAGATTTGTGCTTAGGATAACCCCTTCGGGGGCAAAAATAAGCTTCTCCTTGAAGAAGCAGATCTTTGGTAAAATATGATCAAAAAAGCAATTATAGTCCTTCTGGGGGTGAAGATAAATTTTTTATATATTGAGAGTTACACCTAAAGTAACCTTAATTTGGTACTAGAGCCATAGTTTACCCTCTGGGGGAGAGAAAAAATGAGACGATAAAATATAGTCACTTGACAAAATGTTCAAGTGTTTAAGGGGGGGCAAAGGCGTATGTAGGAATGCTTGAAGATAAACTAAAGCACAACCTAGCAATGGAAAGTTGCGATATCATATAAAGAAGGAAAGTATAACATAGGTAGAGTTGGTACAAGGGAATGCCCCAACTCAAAGCTAAACAACAAATGTAAGCAAAGAAAATACTAAGGACAGTAAATAACATAATACTAGCCGAAGTTGGTGCTCGTATATATAAGAGACCTGAGTTCTAAAGTCTCCAAAAAGGAAAATAGTTGAGCTAAGTGCTAGGCTAAGCTAATGCGGCAATAGAAGTACTTGTGAAGATGCTCTCCCTAACTACTCGATGGCTTTCGAAGTTGCATCTCTCGTATTAACACTAACGGATGTTATTCCATCCTCAGTCGGAACTATCTAAAGAACAAGGGTGAAGAGGAGTAGGAGGTGTTGTGTCACGATCTAAGTCATCTATTTCTTCTTTACAAAAGTTAAGGCCAAATCATAACCTTTGTCGAAGTACCCAGTACTACTTTTCTCCATCGAGGCTTCAAAGTCGCTGTTAGCACAATAATCTACCAAGTGCTTTTTCAAGCAATCTTGGTAGTTCTGAGAATTGAGGAACTCAAAGATTTCCAAATGTCTACTCTTCTTCTCTACTGTTTTGAGCACATCCTTGTGTGAAATGCGAAACTTTTTCATCTCGCCCTTATGAGATGCTTGACTCTCTTTGATCGCATTCCTTGACTTGGCAATCTCTTGAAGGTTTTCTTGGTTATGCTTAGATGCAACACACATAGATTGAAAGTGTTTCTCCCTCGCTTCTTCCGCCTTCTTAAGCTTAGCCTCCAATGCCGAAATTTGTAATAAATGGTACTCTTGAGCTTGGTTTAAGTGGTAGTAAAGGTTTCTAATCTAAACACAATGAGAGAAGGGCAATGTGATCCCTAAATATAATCAAAAAATACTTAGACATTTTTTATGAAAGGAAATGAGAACAGTTTACTTGAGCACTATGCTTGAACATCGCATTGGCATCAGCAACACAAGTGGAACTTAATGATTTTCTAAGTCTCTCTCGTCTCTCTTTGGGTAATGCTAATGCTTCCAACAAAGTTCAACTCACTTCTTTCAAAGTAGAGTCCTCGTACACCTCCCAAGAAGGTGTATAGGTTATGCGGAAAAAAGAGCCCTTAACTTGAGCGGTGGCTTGACCTTGAGACGGATTGGAATTCAAAGCTAATGGGATAGAAGCTTATTGAATAAGAGCTTTAACTTGAGCCAAAGGTGTCAAAATAGCCTCAATGGAAGGTGTCGTCTTCTTCTTAGGTTGAGGTGGTAAAAGGTCCTTTTGAGCTGGTCTCTTGACTTCTAAGATCCCAAAGGTAAATTGCTTAGGGGATTGAGATGACCTTTGGTACCTATGGTTGCCTCATTTTCACGGCCCGATCACAGTTAGCATCCTTCAAGTGATGCACAACAAAATCAAGAAGAACAAATTAAGTTCAAGTTGAGTATCAATACCAAATGAAGATAAGTGAAAACATGCGCAAAACATTTTAAGTAAACATGCACATGTATGTCAGCCTAAAGAAATAAGAGGATCAAGGTTGGTAGGACTCAATCCCGCCGACACCAACACTTGTTCATTAATCACTTTTTGCCACGAAAGTGTTCGTCCTTCATAAACATATCAATATGCCTACTCTCTCGCCTGCTAAGAGAAGTAAGTTTGTTGACTTTCGAAACTTTCAAATCACAGTTCTAAGTGGGAAAGTTCCACTAGAGCCACTCTTGGATTAAAAAAAAAATATTAATTCCACCAATTGTCTAACTTGGTGTGTGCCTCTTCAGCCAATTTTTTATTAGACCTTCAACTAAAAGTATATCCCATTCTACTTGGCATAAGTTGTAAGAACTCCTTGAAAGTGGAGATTGAAGGTTTGATCCCTAGGGTGGCACAAGTGATCAAATAAGTATTGATATTACAAATGGATTTGGCGTGTAATTGTTTGAGCCCAACTTGATAATGTTCCAACATCTTATGGAAGAACAACAGTAGTGGGAACCTCAATCTCTCTTTTAATTGTGCCCAAAATACGAAATTCACACGAAGTTGATGGTCAAAAGGTGGAACCTTTACTTTGAAAAAAGTAGGAATATGAAACTTCTCCATCCATTTCCTAACCAATTCCATATCAACAATCAAAGGAAGCAATTAAGAATATACATACACGGGGTCATTATTATCAACTTTTACTTCTTCTTTTTTTCCATCATGCTTTGTAGAAGCTACAAGTTTATTCCTTTTAAATGGTGAAGTCACAACCTCTTCACTAGAAGCCTCATACTCATGTCGAGACTCATCTTCTTCACTAGAATTCTCGTGCTCAAGATAATGCTGTCAAGCCCTGTGCAATTGAGGATGTCCTGTGATATGGCTTTACTGTTGTTGGAGAGGTGGTTCTACATATGTTTACCCTCACTTTGGAAGATAAAGCACTCCCAATTAAGGGTCTACCCACAAACTTACTTTTTCAAAATTTACTTGGCTTGGCTCCCATTTCAAGGTCTTAATTAAGAAAATTTAAATCTAAAGGTTCGTACAAAGGACTAATCACTCGATCTGGGAGCTCACCCAACTCATAAAAAACATGTTCATGTATATCCAACACCTCACTAAAAGAATGTTCCCCACAACCATCAACCACATTTAAAGTGTTGCACAACCCACCAACACCTTGTCCTTGCGTAAATTTGGTTCCAGTAACAACTTCTATCAACATTTCCCCAACAAGTTCATGAGAAGCTTCAAACATATTTCTTTTTACCGATATTCGATCAGATTTTGTCTTGGTATTGTACAAACCACCTTAGGAATTTTTCCGTTGCCATGAGTAGTTGTCGTCTTACTGCCCTTAATAAAATCTCTATTCTCACATTGGTTTGCGTGGGCAAGCATAGAATAAGATTATCAGTTGGCATTTGAGACCCTCCTATAGCTATGATTTGGGAAGTAGCGGGAGAAGCACCCTTAGAAGCTGTAATGTCTTCCCGAGTAACGTGAACCGAGGCAAGTTTGGTTTGCACAGCTGTGTAATCCCTCTTGTGGACTTGTATAGAGGTTGCAAATTTATCCCTTCGGTTACCTCTTGTGGACTGCACAGCCACAAAATGTTGCTTGGAGCAGCTTACGCCTTCACCTTCATATCACACCATATCACAATGGCATGGGGCAGCTGAGGGCAAGCCATGCTCAGCTACAGCGTCACCACCATGGTGAGGAATAGCCATGAAACAAGATACTCCTCACCTTGCGCAGCTACTAAGACTTTGGAAGAGTATTGTGCAGCAGTGGCATTATTTCCCATGGCACATGCAGCTCGAATAAGACTAGAGGAAACCTTATCAACGGCATGAGAAGCGGCAGCAGTCATGATGGATAGCTCATCCTAATCCCTTGACTTTATCGTCATTGAAACCGGCAGCAAAATGATCATTAGCCAAGTCAACGAGTAGAGAGCAGCTTCTTCAGCCATTAGAGACTTAGCTACAGCAACAGAGACAAGTCTCCACTGTCTTGCGCAGCTACACCCCTCTTTGGTGCAGCTGCGAAGTCATCATCGCGATGAGTAACGGCTGCATTGAACTCTTCAGCAGTCGTGGGGTGTCCAAGTAAATCTGTGTAATGGTTTGGTGAAGACGAAGGAGAAGCAGACCCACCATACTTTCTTTTCTTTTCTTTTCCCCCCTTTTTCTTTTCCTTTATTTTTTTCTTACTCTTCTTCGCTTCCTCTTTTTCTTCCATTGTACCCATGTCTAAGCCAACAAAGCCTTCACCCAATCTAATGTTCTCCATCGTTGGGTTTGTAAGTTTGTAACACATGTTCAATGAAGTTTTTTCGGTCAAGATTAGAGCGTGAGAGAAGAAGAAAAAGGCAACATGTCACATATATAACATGCCACTATGTGTTTGACAAAATATCTAAAAAAAAATGAAGAGAGAGAAAATAAAAAGAAAGTACAAAAATGTACTTATTCAAAGACTTGGGTAAATTACATGACCCCCTGGTTATCTTGTGCATGAGTTAAGGAATGTGTGTTGGGTGTTGTGGGTTGAGGGTTAAGGGGAAAGTGTTGAGTTGAGGGTTGGATGTTGAGTGTAGTGGGTTAAGGGTTGAGTGTTGGATGTTGTGGGTAGAGGGTTGAGGATGGAGTGTTGGGTGTTGGGTGTTGGGTTGAGGGTTGGGTGTTAGGTATAGTGGGTTGAAGGTTGAGTGTTGAGTATTACATGTAATGGGTTGAAGGTTGAGTGTTGGGCGTTGTGTGTAGAGGGTTGAGTGTTAGATGTAAGGTAAAGGGTCGAGTGTTGGGAGATGTGAGTTGAGGGATAGGTGGTGCTTTGAGCAAAACAATTATTTTGAGATACTAAGTAAAATTACCACTAGGGCTAAATGAAATGAGCAAATAAGTACCACTACTCAACTTAAGTGAGAGGTATACAAATGTCTAAGGTATTAGTGATCAACTACTTTCCCTCCAAGAATGAAATTTAAATTTTCAAATTTTTTGAATTCGGTCAAACCCTTATTGGCTCCGACCAAGATACAAGTCAAAGACTATCATACTACTCTCAACCCGTGCAATCTCGACTTGAGAGTAAGGAACAAGTGATGATACTTAAATATATTATCTAATAGCTCTTGGACAAATGGCCCGTCCAGTCAAAGAGGTCAAATATACGTGAGGTTATTTTGATAGTTTTTACCTAAAATCAAGTTATGAAGAAATTCAATACATTCAAGGCCCTCATGGGCCTAATAAGTATTCCCAAATCCATGAACTATCCAAATCCATCAAGGAAAAGTATAAATAGAAAGTTGGCACGGTAAAAAAAATGATTCATTGATTCAACTTCTCATTTTACCATTTCAATCTTTCATTTTGTTCTCAATCTTTTTATAGTTCATAGATCCTCGCACAAATTTTGACTTGAGCATCGAAACCTCTCCCAAGGAACAAAGCCCCACTATTCTTGTTCTTGTTGCAGGTTTGTTGTATCGTTGGCTCACACATGCCTTTACTTTAGCATTGGAGGATTTGGACAGCAAAGGATTCGGACTTAAACATTAGGCTTTCGTGCTATAGTTTTCACTCATCAAAAGAATCTAACTGAGTATTTTAAATTAGGGAGTTGACGATTCAATATATGACTTACACATGAATTGACTTTGAAAAGTGTTCCTACATTTTTGGCTTTGTAAATTATTTTCCATGAAACAAATTATGTACTAAATAATGTCCAAAATTTCTTTCTTTAGTTTAGACTTTTATTAGTTTACTTAGGAAATTTTTACATGAACTATGCCATGAACCCCTTGGTTCATATTTAAACACATCACTCACTTAGGTGATGTGAGATAATAGGTGAATGATGTGTTTCAACATAGTTTAAAGAGTTCATAATACTATAGTTATGTACTCGGTTTATGTAAAAAAAATTTAGTTTACAAGTTGATTGAATTCAAAGCAAATATAAAATAATAAAAGGCCAAATTGTTCTCTGGGATGGGATCCAATATGGACAAGGCTTATTGGGTTGGCTCTTGAACATTGAATTATGTCCGAGGGCCATCATTACTTGGGCTCAATTGTCCAGAACCCATACTTGAATGTGTAAAAACCGAAATGCCAATTTTTCTAGTGATTGATAAAGCTACTAATTTACCCAAGAATTAAAAATAATAATAATAATAATAATAATCTTGTAGCAATCGATTCACAGCTCAGTTGGAATCTTATAGGTCATGCAACTAATAAGGAAAATAAGGGATCAAAAAAAATAAGAATTGGGAATATTTTATCCCTCATTTTCTGAGGGAGGATAATTCATGTGTGTTTCTCTCTAAATATATATAGATGCGCTTCCATAATAGTAGAAGTGAATACTGTCCAAGTACCAAAACTCATACACAGGTGTCTATGGGTTGCTAAATAGTACTAGCATTTGACTAGATTAAACGCACACACATATATACATATATATATATATATACACACACATATACATATATTATGCGCGTCCATAATAGTAGAAGTGAATACTGTTCAAGGACCAAAACTTATGTACGGTAGATTACTAAATAGTACTAGCATTTGACTAGATTAAATTCACATATAGTGAGACTATAATATGTACACAACTTACCCTACTCCTATTCTACTATTACTAGGGGTAGAACCAAGCTTAATTAGTTAAGGTTGGGCAATTGTCTTCCTCCCTCAACTTTGAGAAATTATAAGAGATGTGAGAGAAAAATTTTAATTTTATCCTATAATTACACCCTCTAAATTTTGTCAACTTTTCCTTTTGACTTTACATTGACCCCTTAAAAGCTTTGCATCCTAAAATCATATAGCTAAATATGATGGCATATTCAAAATTAAGAGTAAATATAAATTGGATCATAAAAATTTTAAAGACACATATCTAGTTTCGAATTTTGTATATGAAATAAACATATAATTTTCATTATAATTCATTTTCGAGCACATGTTGTATATAAAATTAAGTGTTCTGTAGTATTCTTAGGTCTAACATGGTCGATTCTACTATACTTTTTATTTCATAAAAAATTAGGACATCACCATCAAATTCCTATAATTCTCATGTAAAATTATTTATTATATAAAAAAGTTTTACCATAATAATTACTAAACACTTGTGAAAGTTGTTGCTCCCTCCTTAATGTTAGGGTTCTAGATCCATCTCTGACTACGATCTACTATTTGGTTGTTGTTTGAATGCTTTTTTTTTCTTTTTCTTTTTCTGTTTTTTTAAATTGAGAATGTTAACTACTTTGATCGAAAGTATTAAAATTCAATTCCTGAACCTCCAGTCCCCACATGAGTTACTTATGATTTGTGTGCCGATGCACCGAACATATATAACCTGTAATCTTTAAATTAGAAAATACCTTCTTTGGATTCACCCAGCGTGTGTGAAACCCCAATTAGAAGATGTTATGGGTGTTAGTGATACAATCTTCAAAATCTCGATCTTGGATCTTAGAATCTAACTATTCTACAAATCTAGGTAACCAAATGATTAAGATCTCAAGTAAAATCTTAAATCAGGTGGTAGTAGAATCGGATAGGATAATAAGATCTGTCGATGAGATTTTAGATATCTTGCGATCCTATTCGATCATATGATCCTATATAAAATAATTTTTTATGCCTTTAGAGCCACATTTGTTGAATGGTTTAAAATTTTTAAATCAATTGGGTGATCTATCTAGGATGTAAAACAATTTATTTTTGTCAATACCGATAAATTTTATATATTTTCCAGTTAAAGTGTTAATGGTCTCTATGTCCATTATACAAAGCCTATTTTTTTTTTTTTTTAACGAGTGCATATTACCAAATCTTCTCTAACTTGAAGTGTGTTTAAAAAAAATAAATAAATACGATTAATAATATTTGATAATTCTATTTAATTAATTGTATTATATTGGAATCTTGAACTTTTGTTATGTAAATCCACTTTAGTTCTTAAACTTTTGCATTCATATACTCTGTTTTCAAGAAACCCCTCAATTTGAATTGGATTAAAAGCACAGAAATGTATTGACGTGCATTCAATACTTAGGAATTGAACATATTTACAAATTCACCAATTATGAGTTGGATGCTTATATTCTCTTAAAGAGAATCCTTCGCTTATTTGGCTTTAAAAGTATCAAAGTGGATTTTAAAATATATTACTTTCTAAAAAATAAATACAAGGATAAAAATCTATTTTACGTACTTAAAATATAAATATCTCGTGCAAATAGAAAATTTTGTCAATCTTGGAGTATATAATTGAAGAACTCAGAATCCAATTGGGTAGGTTAATAATTAATTAAAAATTTAAAAAATTACCAGTAATTCTTTTCAAAATGTACAAAAACTTAAGGAGTAATTAATTTATTTATGCATGAAAAGCAACATTTTTATTTGGGTTTTACATCTGATTGCAATTTGTGAAATTTCGAGTGTAAGAATTGAATGCACGAATTCGCTAATTATGAGTTGGGCTCTAATATTCTGTTAAAGAGAGTCATTCATATATTTAGTTTTAAAAGTATTAAAGTGTATCTTAAAATATATTACTTTCTTAAAAATAATTACTGGGATAAAAATAAAATTCTAATTTATGAACGTAAAATATAAATATCATGTAAATAGAAAATCTACTCAATCTTGGAGAATAAAATTGATGAACTGAGAATCTTGTTGGCTAACGTAAGGATTAACTAGACAAATTGAAAGAACTAAAAGTAATTATATTCAAAAAGCCAGTATAAAAACTTAAGGAGTAATTAATTCGTTTAGGCATGAAAAGTAATACTTTTATATTGGTTTCGTTAGTTGCAATTTGTGAAATTTTTAGTGCAATTTAAGTTAATGAATATGAATTCGTCCCCTCATAGTTATATAGATATTTTATTTGTATACTAAAATATTTAAAATAAGAATCCACTGTGTGAACTCTCAAATATGAGCATCGTTAATAGAGACACTTCCTTCCTACAGTAAACTAACTTAATACACTTTTACTTTCATGCCATGTAATATGTCAAAATATTATGTTTTTCATCTTTAATTCAAATTTGTTATGTTAGTTCCATTTTTTTTTTATAATTTCTATAATGATTTTTGTGGTTCATTAACTTACAAATTATTCATTTAACTATTTTAGACATTTTTAGTAGGATTTACATTTTACGATTCGATCCTATAATCTGATTTTTACAACTTTCAATCGATGCCACATAAAATTCCAATTCTGAATACTATGCCTCAAATGTAAGTATGTAATCTAGCTTTAGTATCCAACAGATGGGGATAGATCGAGAGTTGAATTTTAGGTGATAAAAACTATATATACATATCCTTGGGAAAAAAGTTTTATAATTTTTGTAAAATTTTAGAGGTAAAGGATAATTTTTTTGAGGGAATTATTGAAATTTAAAAAAAAAGAGTATATCAAGAAAAAAAAACATATTTTTGAAACTCTTGGGGAATAAAACTGTATAAATACATACATAAAGAATAATTTTATATGTTTTCTAAATTTTTTTGGGGGAGGGAACAAAGTCTAATTTTTATAATAGTATAATAATAATTTAAAAAATTTTAAAGGAAAAAAAAAAAACCATAATTTTAAACATCTTGGGAGCGGCTGCTATGATCCGCCCCTGCAATAGACTAAAAATAGAATAGCAATCGAATAACCATAATAACTAGACAAACATTCAGGCAGAGTCATATTTCAAAGAGTGCCAATCATTTTTCTACAATAAATTTTTTTTTCCATAACATTGCTAATGATAGATTATAATTCGGGCAAGGACCCAAAAGTTGAATTTGGAGGGCAAAAACAAATATAAACATATACTTAGGGAGATAGTTTTATAATTTGTTTTCAAAATTTTAAGGGGTAAAGTTCAATTTTTTTAAGGGTGTTATTGAAATTAAAAAAAAATCAAGAAAAATAGCGATATGTTTCCTAAACTCTTGGGAATAAAACTATATAAATACATATATAAAGAATAATTTTTTATATAAAATTTTTGAGCGGGAAAAAGTATAATTTTTGTTATGATGTAATATGTTTCAAATTACATATCATAGTGAATGCCTATCTATGAATTTAATAAGTTCCGGTGAAAGTCTATTCACATATAAGAGTTTGATAAGTATAGAGACATCTTATGTTATTTATATAATGTAATTCATAGATCATTGTATTCCTATAAATACATGTATTACATGAGGAATAAAATAATAAACAATATGATCTTTCATATTTATTTTCTCTTTTTCTCTACCAATTTCATATATTTTGTTTAAGTTTTATAGCACGTTATTAGCACGAGAGTTTAACCAACTAAATTAGAACTTTAAACCAATACAATGAAGTCAAAAGGTAGAAATTTAGATCATCATAACCAAGATATGATTTGACATAGGATATTCTCCATCATTACATTTGATTTTATATGATTACCTTTGATTTAATTTTACTGTCACAATATCATTGCTTATTAATGTTTATATTACTTTGGATATTGTCAAATCTTACAAGATTTGAATTATGACCCTTGACATAACGAGTAAGATTTGGATGCAAAAATCTATTTGAATTCTATGGGTCTTGAAGACATTATCAATAAGTAAAATAATACATTCAATCCGCTCAAGGCAAAACCTCTTATTTTATTTTGGCACTATATCCATGAAGGATTAAAAATAAATATATTCATGTAAAAGATCTAGACTATGGGGAAGTTTAAATGATCACTAATGAGAACGCATTAGAGAAAAAAAAAATATATTCTCCAATTTTCATGTTTCAAATATACTCTTGCAATAGCAATACCCTAAAAGGGTTTTAAGAATGAATTCGAATAAAATTTATGCCATCTTTTGTCCGAGTTAAATAATAAATTATTGATGAAAAATTATGAAATCTGTCCCACTTTATTTGCTCCATTCCCGGAAATGAATAAGCAATCATGCCTGGATATGCTTCATTCTATGAAATGAATGTAATTATGTATAGTAATTCTAAAAATAATTACACTTATGATCGTGAACGTGGCGGTGACATCGATGAGGTCTAATTACCCATGCTACCAAAAGTCGATTAATTCTAAGAAAGGAAAATAGTGGCCAAAATAATTTCACAAAAAATACTAAAAAATAAATAATATCATTGTGGTATGAAAATCTATTGATCACATACCTGTAGTATGCCAAAATACGGACAAAGTGACTACACATGCCTATCATATGCCAAATTTATAGGAATAAATTTTGTCTATAATGATTTTTGTCATGGTTATATTATTGATGATTTTTTCCATGAAAAAAGCATTGACTGTTTAGTTCGTGGTAAAAATATCTAAAAAAGAAAATATTGTGTTATTTATTTCGCATGTCTCGTTATAGTTTTAAAAATTTTTGTGTCTTGTTCTTTTTTATGAATTTGTTATCTTATATTACTCTATTATTCCTTATATATTTATTTCGTTTAATGAAAAATATATAAATGTATATGTCTCATTAACAGTGTAACAACACATATGATACTCAAAAATAATAAATGTTTTTCTCATTTAACAAAAGGTATTACCAATGTTAATACAGTACAGATAGTACTAAGTTGATTGATGGTTCTAGAAAAGTCACCATATTACAATCAAGAGAGTTTAAAATAAATATATTAAATTTCAAGAATACCACCGAATTGGATATCATATTGAGACAGTAAATGAGAAAAATATTGAGTTTCTTTATATCACAAAAATGGTATCAATAAAGAAATATATTTTGACAAAGTTATTTACTTTTCTTTTGATTTGTAGTATATAATTGAAACATATGTTATAGTAAACCCGAAGTTACTGATTTAGACAATTTTATTTTCTGGCATGACCGGCCAAACTATCCCAGATCAATAATGATGCATAAAATCATTGAAAATTTAAATAGAATAACTTGAAAATTCTTCAATTCAGTGAATACATTCTCTTGTATTGTTTGTTTTGAACATAAAATAATTTAGATAATCAATTATTAAAATGGGGATTGGATCTCCTGTATTTCGGGTTGTGGCCATCTAGATATTTTATGATTTTAATAGATGCATCTACTAGATGGTCATATATATGTTTATTATCGAATCACAACCTAGAATTTGCAAGATTGCTAACTCAAATAATTCGATTAAAAGCATGATTTTCTGATATTGCAATTAGGAAATTTTTTTTCTTGATAATACTAATGAATTTATATCTTACACATCTGATGATATCTATATATCAATTGTATAATTATTGAATGTCCTGAAATATATGTTCAAGAACAAAATGGTCTAGCATGATTACTAATAAAACGCTTCCAATAAATAACTAGACAATTACTTATGAGAGCGAAATTACCTACTTATATATAAGGATATGCTATGTTGCATAAAGCAATACTTATACGCATTAGGCCAATAAGTTATTTTGAGTTCTCCCATTATATTAATTGATTTTTGGTCAGGAATCTATTTTTTCTTGTTTATGAACTTTTGATTGTGCACTATATATTTCAATTGCTCCACCACGAACAAAGATGGGTCTTTTGAAAAAATGTTGAGAATATATGATGAATATGAGTCGCCTAGTATCGCAAATATTTTCAAATATTAACGAGGGACTTATTTATGGCAAGATTTTTGAATTGTGATTAAAATAGTATCCCAACATTTGGGAGAAGAAGATAAGTAGCTGGAAAGAAAAAACTGAATGAAATAAATTATCACATTTTAATTTTCGTACAAAGTAATGTGATCTAGAAGTTCTACAGATAATTCATTATGAATTAATTGCCAGATTCATCTACTAACCTAAACTGAGTCATGAAATCTCATATACTAGTTTAAATGCTCCAATTCGAATTGGTATCCCAGCAGGATAGCCTACCAATACAAATAATAGTTAGCCATGCATAAGGCATGGTTGACTAATAGGTTCCAAAGATAGGCGGGTTGAGACACCTGAAAGGACCCTAGATATAACTAATCATAAAATTCCAAAAGTGGATCAGATACCTGAATCTAATTCTTATGAAGAGATCTCAATAAGTTATGTCTCTATAAGAAAAAATAGAACTGAAAGGATATTATTGTCGATAATATTATTGTTTGTAACATCAATGAGGTTTTGAATGAAAATGTGAATCTTAATATAAATTTGTCGAAAAATGTCAATATAGCAGTGATTGGCTAAATTGAATGATGCATTACAAGAAGAATTGAATTCACATTTGAAACATGAAGTTTTGGACCTAGTCTATATATCTAAAGGTGTAAAGTCAATAGGGTACAAATGAGTGTTTGTGCGAAAACGAAATGAGAAAAAATGAAACTTTGTGACCTAAAGCACGCCTCACTGAACAAGAGTTTTGCAAAACCCGACATTGATTATGAACAGACATATTCTGCTATAGTAGATGTAATTACTTTTAGATATCTTATTAATCTAACAGTTCCTGAAAATATTAATTGAAATGCGTCTAATGAATGTTGTTACAAACCTACTTATGTGGCTCAATTGATATTGGTATCTATATGAAAATTTCTGAAAGATTTAACATACCAGAAGCATGTAAAATTTTGTAAAAACATTATAAAAATCCTTGTATGGATTAAAGCAATCTGGGCATATGCAATTTAACTGTCTCAGTGATTATCTCTTGAATAAGGGCTAAAAAAATGATCCAATTTGCCCATTTATTTTTATGAAAAGAAAAGGATCAAAATTTGTGATAATTACTGTATATGTTAATAATATAAATATTATTGGAACTCGTGAAGAGACTCAAAAGAAATGAATTATTTAAAACAGATCAAGTACTTATCAAATGCAGTTTTTGTTCATCAATCAACGTATGCAGAAAAAATATTAAAATGATTGAATATGGATAAAGTATATCCATTGAGTATCCCAATGGTTGTAAGATCGGTTGATGTGAAAAATGATTCTTTCCATCCTCAGACAATGATGAAGCTAACACATAATTTGTTGGTTCCATAGCACCATTATTAGTGTTAGAGGAGTATTATTGTATTTTGCTATAATACATGACATGATATAGCATTTGCTACAAATTTGTTAGCAAGATTTAGTTTTTCTTCAACACAAAGACATTAAAATGGTGTTAAACATATATTTAGATATCTCTGAGAAACTATTGATATGAGTTTATTTTATTCAAGTCAATCTAAATTACAATTAATTGATTATACAGATGATATATATTTATTTGACCCACATAAACCTCGAGTTCAAACGGGTTATTTATTCACATGTAGAGATACAACTATATCATAGTAGTGTTCAAGAAACAAATTTTATCCACAACTTCTTCCAATCATGCAAAAATAATTCTAATACATGAAGCAAGTAGAGAATGTATTTGGTTAAAGTCATTAATTAACATATCCAGAAGATATGTTATTTACCATTAGAAAAGAAGTTGTTGACAATCTTATATGAAGACAATATAGTTGCATAGCTCCGTTGTTGAAGGAAGGTTATATAAAAGGAGATAGAACGAAACATATTTCTCCAAAGTTTTTCTATAGTTATGATCTTTAAAAAATTGTAGTATTGATATCCAACAAATGCACTGATGGATAATGAAACTAATTTATTCACAAAGACACTACCAACACCAATATTTAAGAAGTTAGTTTGTAATATTGAAATATTTCATTTCAAGGATATCAAGTAATATTTTCATGTGGGGGGGTGTAATAGTACATGCTGTATTCTTTTTTCCTTGACTATGGTTTTGTCCTAATGGAATTTCTAAGTAAGGTTTTTAATGAACCAACATGCAAAAGTGTACTACAAAAATTGTGTACTTTTTTTCCTTCATTAGGTTTTTTTCTTACTGGGTTTTTCTTATTAAGGTTTTAACTAGACACATTAGTTATTATTAAACATCCAAGGAGAAATGTTACAAATTACGTATCACAATGGATGTCTATCTATATACTTGATAAGTCTTAGTGGAACTTTGATAAGAACAAATCTACATCTAAGAGTCTGATAAGTGTAGAGACATCTTATATTATTTACATAACGTAACTCATAGGTCATTGTATCCCTATAAATTCCTGTACTATATGAGGAATAGAATAACAAATAATCTGGTATTTCATATTTCTTTTCTCTCTTTCTCTACCAATTTCATATATTTTGTTTAATTCTTCATATATTTTATTTAAGTTTTATAACATAATAATATTTTAAAAAACTTTAAGGAGAGAAAAACATAATTTTAAAAATCTTGGGGGTGGCTACCCCTCTACCCCCTGATCATCTGCCCATATAACTACTACTTCCCAGGTCTAGACATTATATTTTGCACAGGACTTTTCTACCAATAATGGCAGACTGCTCAGGTAACCTCACAAATTCTACGAAAGAAAAACAATTGAATTTAAGGTATGTTTGGTTGGATGTAAAGTGTTTTTTGGGGGAAATATTTTCCTTGAAAAATATTTTACATGAAAATTCCATTTTTGATACAATTTTTCCAAGTGTTTGGTTGACAAAATAAAAAAAATTTAAAATAAATTTTTTTTTACGGTTTTCACTTTTAATTTTAGAGAAAATCGCCAAATTAATCTTCCAACTTTTTTTCTTTAATCAAACTAATTTGTCAACCTTTTATTTATTTGGATAAGTAATTAAATTTCTTCTTTTTAGCTTGACGTCATCCTTTTGTGACGGTACCACCATAGACACACCACCTGCATAAATTTCACAATCTTTTAGGGGCATACTCGAAACTTCAGTTATTGTACAACATTTAACAAAATAGATCCGGTCATCTAACCCAAATTCGATTCTCTTAAATCAAGCGAAAAAATTAGGGTAAGCAAAAATTTGGGAATGGGGGAAATTCAGCAAATTTGAAGAATATCCAGCCAAGAATCATATGTTATCTACAAAGAGGAGGGAACTTCTCCATGGAAATGATTAAAAATAGAGTTTCTATAAGCAATAAAATGATCCATAACATGCTAACATAATAGTTTATAAATTGACAGACAGTGGAAAGACAAAGGATTAAAAAAAATACCTTCGGCCATTGTGGTCATTGTTGTCGACGCCATCGTCTTCTCTATTTACTATCACTAGTGGGCACTTCTAAGCACTAAAATCTCACTATGATGGTGTAGTTTCTGAAGAAATAATTTTGTGTTTAGGGACCTTAACTAGCATATCCTATTTATACATCTCCCATCAAGATATGGATTGATATTTAGCTATGGGTAGCTCCAAAATATTGGGGATTAACAAATCATAGAGGATATGGTAGCTTCGGTGGTTCTGATTTATACAGACCACAATCACACAATGTTCATTTGAACGTTGCAACTGACATTCTCCCACTTTGTCCGTATACATAATACCCAAAATCTATGAAAATTCATGCTTAAGAAAAGAAATACGATACATGAATCATGGTGATAAGTTCTTTAAAAATGAGTAGTATCTTCCATGTATCACATGTATCATGTATCTTGGACACTAACCCGAATTTCTTCAATAAGTAAACCCAGTGTTTATTTTTGGTCCAAAATTAACGATATTTCCCAAAGTGAATAAATGTGTACATAAGAAAATGAATCATGAGAAAACTTCATAGATAGAGTTTCATAATAACATTTGTTATAATAAACAAAATTACATAGTGGAACCAAGTCCTATTCTAGCCATATTATCCTTGAATTTTATTGGTGGCATGCCCTTAGTCAAAGGATCAGCTATCATCAATTTAATATTAACATGTTCAAAGACCACTTTCTTTTCTTTAACATGTTCTCTTATGGCGAGGTACTTAATGTCGATATGTTTGCTTCGACTACCACTTCTATTATTCTTCTCAATGATCTAGAAATTGAATCCACAATTCTAAGCTCAGAAATGAAACTCTTTAACCATACACCTTGTGAGGTTGTCTCAAAAAAGTAGCAGTTAGAGTTTGCTTTGCACTTCTCCAAGATATAGTTTCACCGACAAACATAAAAATGTATCCTGAGGTTGTTTATGTTTTGTGAATCAACACAGCTAGCAAAGTCTAAATTAGAGTATCCAGTAACCTCCAAATTATCAGTTTGTCTATATATAAACATGTAATCTTTGGATTCTTGAAGGTATCTCAATACTTACTTTGCAGCTCTCTAGTGGTTAATACCTGGATTACTCTGATATCTTCCTAACATTCCAACAATGAATGCAATATCGTGCCTTGTGCAAACTTGAGCATACAATAGGCTTCCAACAATAGAAGTATATGACATAGTTTTCATTTGTTCCCTTTCAAGGTCATTCTTTGGGCATTGGTTCAAACTGAACCTATCACCCTTCACAATGGGAACTATACTTGGTGTACAACCTTTCACCCGAAATCTCCCTCGAATTTTGTTGATATAGGTTTCTTGAGACAGACCCAGAATACCTCGATATCTATCTCTATGAATCTTAATGCCAATGACATAAGATGCATCACCCTTATCTTTCATGTCAAAATTCCTAGAGAGAAATTATTTCACCTCTCTTATATGGCAATCTCCTATCATTGGTTGCAAGTAAAATGTCATCCACATATATAATAAGGAAACAAATTTTGCTCCCACTAACCTTTTAGTATATATATTGATCCATAGTATTCTCAACAAAACCAAATGAAGAGATAACTTCATGGAATTTTAAATACCATTAACAGGAGGCTTGTTTCAATCCATATATAGATTTCTTTAACTCGCATACCAAATGCTCACCATTACCAGAAAATCCTTCTGGTTGTTTCATGCAAACCTTTTTCTCTAGATCTCTATTGAGAAAAGTTGTTTTCACGTCCATTTGTTGCAACTCTATATCTAAATGGGCTGCCAATGCCAACATAATTCGTAAGGAATCTTTTTTGGATATAGGTGAAAAGGTCTCCGTGTAATTGATTCCTTCCTTTCGATTGAATTCCTTAGTAACAAGTCTTGCCTTGTATCTCTCAATGTTGCCCAATGAGTCCCTTTTTTGTTTTGAAAACTCATTTGCATCCAATGGCAATTTTTGCACCATCAAGCAACTCAACAAGATCCCAAACATCGTTACTCTTCATAGAATGCATTTCTTCTTTCATGGCATTGTACCATAGTTCTGATTCTTTGCAACTCACGGCTTGTGAAAAAGACTGAGGATCATTTTTGGCTCAAATATTATAGTCAGATTCTTCTAAATATACAACGTAATCACTAAGAATTGCTAACTTTTTTTCTCTAATAGATTCCCTAAATGTTGAACCAATATTTTCCTAAGGATCATGTTGTTGTCCAACTGGTTGTTCAACAATTACTAGAATTTCTTAAACAATTCAGTCTAGTGAAATGTTTTCAGTAACTTGTGGAATTTCAGTGATTGGCTGTTTAACACGTACTTGAGGGGTGTTGTTTATAATAATCAATCTATCACTTGAAATAGAAGGTTGATCTATAGCTGAAGTTATGTTCTGAAATTGATCACTCCCACTAATTAAATTCTCAAGAAATTTTGCATGCCTGGATTCCACAATTCTAGGTGTGTGCTATGAGATGGACAATAGAATCTGTACCTTTAAACTTTTCAGCATATCCAATGAAATACCCACTCCAATTTCTTTTCTTGTGGGTTGTAAACTCTTACTTCAATCGGGCATCCCTATATACGTATATGTCGTAAACTCGGTTTGCAACCTTTGAATAACTCAAAAGGTATCTTTGGAACAACCTTAATTGGAACTCGGTTCAATATATACACAGCTATTTTAAGAACTTCAATACACAAGGATTTGGGCAACTTAGAGATGCTAAACATACTACACACCATATCTATTAAGGTTCAGTTTCTTCTTTCTACTACACCATTTTTGTCTGGAGAACCAGGCATAGTATATTGGGAAACTATCCCATTTTCTTGAAGTGTATCTTCCATAATGCTTGTCCATCTTCAGTGTATCTATCATAATACTCTCCACCTCTATCAGTTTTTATGATCTTAATTTGTTTTTCACATTATTTCTCTACTTCAGCCATGAAAACTTTAACAGAGGCGTCGAGTGCTTTGTTCTTATTATGAAGCATATGGAGATACATATATCGTGAATAATCATCTATGAAGGTGATAAATTATTTCTGACCTTATGCGTCCATGTCTGGACAACAAATATCTGAATGTATGATTTCTAATATGTTGAAATCCTCTTCACACCTTTCTTTGATTTGTTAGTCTGCTTTCCTTTAATACAGTCTACACAAGTATGAAACTTAGTAAAATCCAAAGTACTAAGTACTCCGTCATTTACTAATCTTTTTATCCTATCTATAGAGATATGTCCTAATCCCTGATGCCACAAAATAGATGAATCTTTATTTATAGCACATCGTTTAGTACCAACTTGAACATGCATAACATTATAAGTGGAATGATTTTGTAAATTAAGACAGAAAAAATTATCAGACAATGTACAATTCTCAACAAGTTCAGATTTATAAAATAAATTGAAAGAAGTGTCTAAAAAATCAAAAGAATATCCCAACGGTACAAGCTTTGAATCCAAACTAAAATTAAATTTCTAGAAAAACTTGGAACGTAAAATGTTTTTTCTAATTTCAAAATAAAACCTCTACTTAAAACTAAATTGCATGTCCCTATGGCCTCCACATGTGAACACATCTTATTTCCTAACTAGATGTATTGCTCAGTTCCCACTGGTTTCCTAGATTTTGTAAACCCTATAAGAAATTTGAAATATGGATTGTAGAACCGGAATCAATCTATCACGTGTTATCATTAATATCAATTATATTCGATTCATAACTAATGAATGATATTGGATTACCTTTTCTCTGACACAATCCTTCTTCATGTGTCCCTTCTTTTTACAGAAGAAACACTTGGATTCATTTTTGGTGTCAGTTTTGGGAGGTATTTTCACTTTGACTTTCTGTTTGGCTTGATTCTTGTTGTTTCCTTGTGTTGTTGTAAATGCACTCTCTCCTAATTCCATTATCAGCCTTCATTCCACTTGAACACACACGGTCAAAAGTTCATTAATTGACCACTTATAAACATTATTTATGTGTGTTATAAAAGATTTTGAAGGGTCCGTATTGCTGTGGAAGAGTATTTAATATGTAGTGTACCAAGAGAGATTCAAACATCTCAACCTCAAGTTTTTTCAGTTGAGTTGCAATTTCCCTCATTTGCATGATGTGCTCATGCACACCTTTCACACTGGTGAGCCTTAAGGATGATAACTTCATAATTATGGTGCTGACAAGTACCTTATCTGAAGTCTCAAATTGCTCATCAATAGCCTTCAGTAATGCCTTGACATTGTCATGCTGGTTGACTGAACCATGAATGCCAATAGATATTTTGGTCTTGATGAACATAACACTCGCATAGTTCATGAAGAGCAATCTCAATTGGAGTGTTTGTATCAATAATACATGATTCATCTTTCCTATTAGCATAATCAATGTCCATGTACCATAAGTGAAGAAGAATTCTCTCCTTCCAAATCTTATAGTCATCACCCATCAACTCGGGAATATCATTCTTGATATCAGAGTATTTCTAAATTTGTAGGTGTAAAAACTACAAACATAAATGTGTATATATATATATATATATATATATATATATATATTATTAATAAAATACGAGGCAAATAAATAAATAACATACTTTACCAATGTAAATCATGTAAAATTTGAATCTAATGACTGGGCCAAAATTTTAATTCAACTTGATTCATACTTTATGATAGAATTATCAAGTTATGTACTTAATTAATAATATTATGAGGACAATTTGACAGTCTATCCTTATCATTATGACTAAGCTATTAAATTCGAATTCTTAATTCCTGTGGGTAAACTATGAAAAGTAATTTAATACTTTGTCCTAATTAATCATGTAAATATAATAAAATTCCTGTGGGATAAAATTTATTATATTGTATATAATTAATCACAATTAATGTCTGTAATTTTTTTGTGTGATTTAATATATAATTTTATTTAATTAAAGATGCTGTGGCTAATCCCTAATTAAATAAGATTATATGGATCCACTAGACACGATTATTAACAAAGAACTTTATTCAAATTTAATTGCCAATTCCAATATGCAAAATTATGAATAAAAGACTAAATTTTATGTGCTTAAATACTTTTCTTGTACAGCAACAACAAGTAATATACATCCAGAATTTAAGCACATAATATTTTCAACATGCATTACGATCATTGAATATCCAGATGGCCTGATGGTTAAGGCTTGTCCTTATGTGGGAGAGTGGTCCAGGTTCGAACTAGGCCTGTCATTGAGTCAGGTCTAGACCTAGACACGATTCAATCTAGACTCGGATAAGGTCTAGGTTCGAACTAGGCCTGTCAATAAGTTAGGTCTAGACCTAGACCCGATTCGGTCTAAATTCGTTTATTCGGGTTTAGATCTATAACAAATTTCGATTACCTGGACTCGATCTGGACTCGTTTAGCTAATATAATAAACGGGTTGGATCTGGATCTTAGTTTTCTGACTTGATTAAGACTCGAATCAGATTAAAATATTTAATATATAATAGATAAAATTATTGTATATTAGTATTATTTTGTATGTAAATATAAATTTATGTTGTGTAAATTACCCATGTAATTTATATTTAATGTAAAATACATGCATAAATATTAATTATGAACTAAATATTTTTTTTATAATTTAAAAAAAAAAAGAGAAAAGTCATGGCTGTGATAGTTTTATATATAATTTTAAAAGTTATAAAAAGATTATTAAGATTCTGATCCGGATCCGGATTGAACAAGACCCAATGGATTTGGGTATGGATTTACTTTTGTAGACTTGTTGAAGATTCGAATCCGAATCCGAATCCGAATCCGAATCCGGGTCTGAATATGTTAGATACGAATCATTTACAGGCCTAATTCGAACCTATACAACCTATTTTTTAAAAAAAAACAGGAACAACAACAGATCCTACACCAGGTCAGTTGGACCTGATCTAGGTTCATGTCCAACCCAGCCAATCTATTATTTATGAGGTGAGATTAATAAAGTTGGGGTGGCTCGAATTGGGCCTAGTACAGGACTAGTCCATGATGAAAAAGAAAAAAAAAATTCGGGCAACTAGCCCAACAACTTTTTAAAAAAAAAAAAAAAACAACCAGCAACACAACAGTCATCTTCAACCTTCAAATGGGTCGAACCGACCCGTCTGAAACCTATAAACAAGTAAAGTCTCTAGCCACCAAAAACAAAGTTTTAATTAATACAGAAATGCTACAAAATTTAGTTTCTTTATCATTCATCACATTATTTTGGATCAAAATAAATATTTATAATCTCTAATATATGAACACGTCATTTTTAGAAGGTTGCAACAAACTAAAATATACAAGGCAGTAGTCAGTTTGAAACTGTTATACCAACTGTAAGTAATAAAACGATCCATAACATGCTAACAGAATAGCATATAAATTGACAGTTTGGACGCTTCGGTTTCTTGGACAGCGAAGCCTCTTCCTTGAACTTTTATCCATATTTTGGTCTTGCATCAATATTTACGTTGTCTGGACAAAATTTGGCAGAATCATCTATCTCCAGCGAACTGGATAGGATTCGTGTAATATTCATTTGCTCTCGCTGCTCTAAATTTTGTCTAGATTTTTGGTCAAAAGTTTCAATTTTTTGGGGACAATTTTGATGGCTTGTTGCCCATAATTTTTGCCCAGGCTCTTACATAAAATTTCAATTTTCTGCACCGTCATCCGAATGTTGAACAGATACAATAACTTTTTACATAAAAAATGGAACAAAAAAAGTTCTTCCTTTAGCTTTTAACTTATTCATACTCAAGCCTTTTGTTTCCATCTTCAACTTCCCCTTGATAGTTTTGGTCTTCTTGGGCAAATGTGGAACAAGACATAGAAAAAATAAAAATAAAAATCAAAACACCTCTTTTCTGCTTCACCATTTCGAAGTTATTAAAATACAATTATCCAACCCTTTGATAGCCATGAAGTCTATTAAGTGTTAAACTTACCCGGTATCTTTGAAAGCCATGATATCTGCTTTATGGTTATGTTTCTGGCTGTAATGAATATTTTTCACTTTGACAAGGTTCTTGACATTTACAAATTACGATTATATCTCAATTGTAGTACTCTACCCTTCCTTCCTCTCTATCAGTTTGACGAATGCATTTTTCGTCGCTTTCAATCTCCAAAATATTGCTGAAATCGATGCTAATTTATTGAATTCTTAGTGTTTTTCAACTATTCAACCCCTTCCCAACCTCTCTGATCTGATTTTGCGAGTTTTGTGACGCAATTAGTAGCCTAAGATATTCCCTCCAATTGGTTGATCTGAAATCCCATCCAACCCTTCATATTTTATGGATATATGCTTCGTTAAATTCCTATTATGCCCCCCTCCAGGATTGTTAAATTTATGCAGGTGAAGTGAGGATCACAACGGACTAAAAGGAAAAGCTCAAGGACTTATTCAGCTACAAAAAAAGTTGAGGGATTAATTCACCCAAAGCACAAAAGTTGTAGTACTAGTTCGGTGATTTTCCCTTAATACGAATTACAAAAACTTATAATAAGGTCTGTAATAAATATCTTACAACCAATTGTGTTCAATAAAAGATAAATTTTGTTCAAAATTAAATAATAGTATAATGTAGTAGTAATATATATATATATATATATATAATGATAGTTATATTACTGTAGGACCCATGATTAAGAGAAAAATGAATAAATAAGAATTGAAAATGAAAATAAATTTAGTAAATGAAATTATAAAAGCAAGTATTTCAAATTTAATGTCACTTTTGAACTATCTAAAAAATAACTTATATTCAAAAATTTCGTAAGTTATTTTCAGTCAAAAAAAAAATTAAAAAATATTTTATACCAAAAAATATTTTCTAATATTTGTCATCAAGAAAAATTCTAAAAAATATTTTTTTTGTCATCAAGAAAAAGTATCTCTTTGAAGGAGAAAAGAGAAAGATATGATTATTTCTTTGGCTCTTTCTGCGCAAGTTGCAGTTCCCTTTACCTTCTATTGACCTTAATGTTCCGTAATGCCAATTTGAACGAACCAGCCTGCAGACATCCCTTGTAAGTATATCTCCTTGATTCCAAGTGAACGGTAAGAAAATCTCATAAAATTGTGCCATCCAAACACCCGAAGTGAATACTGCAGCAGAAATTACCAATTTTTTAGGATGAAATTGTACGTTAGGATCAAACCTTTCCATCAAACTAAAATGTATAACTAGGACTTATTTCACTTTGTACGCTCTAATTTATAAGCGATTTTCATTTTGTACCATAAAGTTTAATTTTAGATACATTGCACGATTGCACCCTAATTCTCATAATTATCTAACTTTAGTCTAATTTTTAATACCGTAACCAAAATTATCAGATATTCAAACAGTATGCATACACACTTGAATTGAAATATTCATCAAATTTCTTAACACGGTTAAAACTGGAACAATATGGGATGGGATCTGAGAGTTGGGATATAATGAATCCAAAATTTAGAATTAAGGGTACAAGTGAGAGATGATTATAAGTTAAAAAGTGTAACGTAAAATTAGTTATGACTACTTTTCACTGATGTGATATGCCTCTAAATAGTAGCATGATGTGCACATATCTAACATTCATCGATTTTAAAAATAATGTTACAAATTGGACTAAATATTTAAATAAATTTAAAAATTAGAGATATAATATGTCTAAAATTAAAATTAAGGATACAAATAAAGAGTCAAGGATAAATCAGAAGGTAGGTAGAGTAAGTTAGCAGGATTGCAGTGGAATGGATTAAGGGGCATGGCAGCGACATGTTTGACTGTTTGGGCTGTCAAACATTGATGCCATGCCCACGCCTGATAAGGGAGTTCCCAGAGTGGCCATAAACTCACAATCCCTGTTAGTAGAACTGTCAAAGAATTTAAATTGTTGGATACTTAAATCGAAATCGTTTGGTAAGAGTTTGTTGGAGAATTGATTCGTTAATTAAGTCAAATTTAAATAAAATTTAATATTTGTTAATTTTTTGTGTTCATCTCTAATTTGACTCAATTAGTTAAAATTTTTAATTTTTTCCATATAAATATTTCAAATTACTCGAATTCGATTCGAGTTCGACTCGGCAAACAAACATTTGAATTTGGTTCGGAAGACAAACTAATCAAAATAAAATAAAATTTTAAACTCGTTAAGAAAATAAAACAAGTTGAACATTAAAATGTTCGACTTATTTATGTTTATTTACACACCTACTTGTTAGGCCACCATGCATTTTCTTTTTAGAAATTAACCACCATGCATCTCTTTTGTGACCTTTGGTTAGGAAAAATGGTTGAAATTAGAAACCAGCTAGCGTAATTTTCAACTTTCACCTACTAGGGTATGACTGGGTATGAGACATAGTTATTTAATCCAATAGTTGCACTAAATTATATTAATTGGATTAAGTCCCTTTCCCTCCCAAAAAAAACGATTAGTTTGTGTCCTGCTTGTGCTTAGGCTCGTTTTGAATATTGTGGAACAGTCGAAGACCAAGTATTTCGTGAGAGACGTCGACGAAATCAGTGCCTCGGAATTTTCAACGGAGAGTAGTTGTACACCGTTAGCTACTCGTTCATTTCATTTTAATTGTCATTTTTAATTGATACACAAAATTTAAAAATTTATTTAAAAAAAAAAACTCTCTCTTATTTTTACCCATGATCGATAGATCATAAGTGAAATATCTTATCGCTTAAACTACTTTTGTATCGATTAAAAAATTTATTAAATTGTACTAATTTTACAAAATGATAAATCAAAGTAACTGAATTATTTTTTTATATTAATATCAAAGTAACTGAAAAAATATTATTTCATATTTTCTTTTTAAATCGATAAATTATTTGGCACAAGATAAATGAGTAATAGTAAGATTACAGGCACTATAATGTCGAAGATCATAGACGCTACTTATAACTTTTATGGGAAAGTTTTTATTTTAACATATGAGTAGTTAAAAAATAAAGGATGAGATCAACCTAAAATTTAAGAATGGATGATAATAATTTAAAAGAGTCTATAACTTATTGAACTATTACAGTCTCTAATTGCAAATTCTTATTTTCCCAAGATAAATAATCTAAAACAACTGATAAAATGATATGGAGCAAGTAAAAAATTACTAAGGAACTTTTGTCCCCCATCCTATTCTACACTTTATCATATTATTAAATAAATTGTCAAAATTATTATATTAAAATTATTTTATAAAATCTTGGCATTTTATTAAACATTGAGACAAAGAATGAGATAAAATATAAAATAGAAGATCTTGTGACGTAAAAAACAAACATTTGGTGCCGCAACAAACATTGAGAACTGTTGACTTTCCTAGTCCCACCAAATTAAACTAATTAACTGGCAGACTTAGTTCAGATTTTTTTTTTCAACCAGAAACTACCATGACATCTTCAATTAATTTCTATGTTGCTACATTCAACTTCGTCTAGAACACGAGAGAATTTTGCAAATGCTGATGCAGCAATTGTCCATGGTAAACTTATGGAAGTCGAATTCCCAAAAAAAACTAATTAAGAACAAGTTATATATAATTTCTTTTCGACCTTCAGTATTATTGATGTGCGTAACATGAAAAGTGTAATCTTGTACGATAATGATGTAAAAGGATTGAACAAATAGTAAACCTAATTTCATTGATCTAGACAACAATGCAATGCGACGTCCCTTCTAATTTCTTTTTTAATTAAAAAATTTAAACGATGTGTTTTGATTGATTAAACGGCCAATGAACTAATTATTTGCCTGCACATAGAACTAATATAAGAATCCGACAAACTGAAATCAAATTACTATTTCTTACGTTTGGGAGATTAATGATTTTGAGACAAATTAAAAGCAGCCTAGCTGTGAAGCAACCTAGAGCATCCGTAATTAATAAGTTGTGGAGCCCTGGTCACCAACTAATTGATTGTCGGACCCTCAAATTATCAACTAATTTTTTGTTTTTTCTTTTAGATAGATCATCAACTAATTAATAAGTTATCAAGTATTATAGTCTCTTAAGTCTTCATATTGTGATGTGAATTTTACAATTCTTAAAACAATGTTATCTTAAAAGTAAAAATTTTTATTATTTTTTAATTTTTCAACTGCATTGCAAGTAAATAGCATAGACTTTTCCCTCTTCAACAATTATTTTCCTTTTTAAACACAAGGCTGGGAAAAAACAAAAAAAAGTTTCTATGTGTCACTTATAATATTGTCATACTTGACCTAGAAAACTATTGCACAGTTTTTAAAGTAAATTAATTACTTTTGTAACCACACGATTTCGTATTTAATTATTTAAGAACTACACCTTTGAATGATGATGGAGTTTTAACAGAAAATTACTCCACTGAAACATGAAAGTTTCTTAAAAGCAAGAATTTACACAAGTAATCATGTCTAAAATGTTTGCTCATTTGAGTAAAAAGAATCAACTCATAATATATTAATGAGACAGAATAAAATACATATAAGGAAAAAAAAAAATACATATAAGAAGGAAATGAATGGAAAGAAGCAGCCATGAGATAAATCACAAACAGCAACTGAAACCTCAATTTACATTATGGTCTTTAAATTGTAAGAAAAAATCTTGGTTCTTCACCATTTTGATAAATCTTTTACAGTGCAATCCTTTTTAATTTTTCAATTTGAACCCATTTTTTCCTTTGTTCTAATTTAAAAGCCATGCCAATATAGGCTAAAGCTATTGGATCCTATCCCCAATGAGCTCTTGAAATTGTATAGAATATTTTTTTTTTTTCCTCCTCTTCTCTAACAAAGAGTCCTGATCCCTTTTTCTTATACGCCCATCCGACCAAGGATGTGAGGAATATAATCTACAGCTGCTTGAAAAATTTTGTGCTGCTGTGTCAGCTGATGTACAGTCTGATTGTACTCTCTAATAAATCATGGTTGTTGCCTGTAATATCTTTATAAGAGACCATTCTTGTATATTTTGAAGGCTGGCAATGAATTCACACCTTCTGATTTTGCTATGGAAGGTTGATCTTCGACCTCCACCTATACATATTGACCAAACACTTCAAAATAATTATGTGGATTCTGGTTTCTGTACAAAAACAAAAAAAAAAAGAAAAGAAAAGAAAAAAAAAGAAGTCTAATGGTGATACTAATTAAATATTAGTTTTTTTTCATTCAATAGAATTATCATAATCCCAATCAGTTGAAGGAAAGTTCTAAAATCATTTTAGGAATTAGTCGGTTGTATTTTTTAAAAATTTATGTAATATAATATCTTATATTTTAAAAATACTTATAACACATAATAATGTAGTTTCTTAATGGGATTGTAGAATTATTCTTCATTCTATTATTATGACATTGTTAATTTCTTTTTCTTTTATTCACTAAAAATTCTTCAAGTAAATTGGTTAAGTGTAAGTACTTACTTTATTTTGTTAAAGGATAAAATGTCACATATTGGTTGCCCAAAAATTCCTAAATTAATTAATAAAATTCATGGGTCACACCTCTCATAGTTAATTAGTTTTGAGATAGAAACCATGTTCTTTAACATGGTATCAGAGTTGGGCCTTGGATTTCACTCACAAATAGCCCCACAACTCTACACGTATGTTTGGTTCTTTTTAGCCCATTTCAACTCTTGGGCTCTTGCTAGCCCCGGGCTCTCAACCAACTCAATCAACTCATATTGCGGGTTCTCAACAAAGTCAAGTCACATGTGAGAGGGAGTGTTAAAGGACAAAATATTTCACATCGGTTGTCCAAGGATTCCTAAATTAATTAATAAGATTCATGAACTACACTATTCACAGCCAATTGGTTTTGAGATGAAATCCCATATTTTTTTAAACATATTCTACCAAATAAATCTTTTAAAGGACTTAGGATTTTGCAATGGATGTCATTAATGTTCCACCAATTAAAAATAGAGTTCAAACCTTGAGGAAATTCACTGATGGGTATCTCTTCTGCAGCTGCTCCATAAACTGCATAATTGGCTTGTCACCCTGTTTATTACAGAACAGGACCACAGATACACCTGCAAGATAAAACGTTATTAGACAATAATGCTGTTTAAATTCAAATCATGAACTGGAATAACAACATCAAACGAGTCAATAAGAGGAAAAACTAAGAATTTCCTAAAATTTACCCATTATTGTTTCTATTTTTTTTTTCTTCACTTTATCTATCAGATTGTCTTATGTAATAATGATAACTGGAATTCTTAAAATATAATTATTTGACCCTTAAAGCTTAAGTGCATGAAACACATGCATTTTTAATTCGTTCTTTAACCTTAAAGACTATAAAATAATTTAGGACTAATTCTATTTTGTACCTTGTAACTTATATTCAATTTTCACTTTACACTCTAAATTTTAGTTTTGGACATTTTGCATTTCTCAACTCTCAAATTTGTCCCATTTCAATCCAATCTTTAACACTATCACCAAAATTAAGAATCTTCGCGTTTGCATCCAAAATATTTGAGGCAAATTTTTGACACCATGTTGAATTTGCTATACATACACAAAGATTATGTTAAATTTGGTAAGAGGTGTTAAAAATTGGACTAAAGTGAGACGAATTTGAAAGTTGTAAGATACAAAATGTCTAAATCTAAAATTAAAAATGTAAAGTGGAATTCGTCCAAGAATTTATCGTCACGATCTTTTTAACCATGTTCATAGCCCCATAAAATATTGAAAAAAAAAAAAATAAGTAGATGAATTGATACATTTAGAAATGTTAACCTTTATTGAAATACTTTACTCTTTTCATTTTCTTTTTTTGGGGCCTCTTTTCATAATTAACATCACATTACACCAAAAAAAAAAAAAAAAAATCAAACACAAAATACTATATATGGATATATATGTGAACGTGTGAAGTGGGATCTTAAGTTGGCCTAATGTACATGTACGCCAAAACAAGAATCCAACATAATATATAGTACCAGTTTGTTTGGTAGCCAATCACATACGTGGGGGGCAAAAACAAAGAAAATGGTGTGCAATCATGGTACTTTTATTATTATTATTATTATTCGTAAAAAAAATTATTACGTATTATTATTATTATTACCAGGCGAGGTTACGTAGTCTCTGAAGGTAACGTTCGTTGCTTGATACGACAACTATGCCATGACTAGAATGGATTCCATTGTTGATGGTCTTCACGTCTTGGCCTCCTCCTCGCTGTTTCCTTAGCTGTTCTTGGGCCTCCTTCAGCATCTGCCCCACCTCCTCATCATCTGCTGAATCTTTTAATAGTATCTCGCAATCTTGTATGCATGCCTCCCATTTTTGCAACTATTACACCCACAACAGATATCTTAGTATCCTTGCAATTAATACAAAATGATACGCAGACAGATTATTAAGTTTATTGATGGAACATTTTGGCACCATTTGGAGTTTCTGTGTGATTATTTTAGCCGTTTGATAATTCGCACTAAAAAGTGATTTTAACGTTTCAGAAGTAACACCGATTACAGTAGAAAAAATTGCTACAGTTTTATTTAAATAATATTATAAGTACTAGTTATTTAAACAGAGGTATTACTCATTGTCGTAAATAGTATTTTAAATAATAATTGTCCAAATAACACCATAGGGACAATTATTAGATGAAGCATTTGTGAGTGTCTAAAGTTGTTACAAAATTTTTAGCCATTCACGTCTCAAATGGTAAAATTCTCTGTTTAAATTAATATACTATTCATTATTTTCTAAATGATGTTTTACAATAATGTCCTAACATATTTTTTAATCACTTTTTTATATCCATACATCATATCTCAAAAGTTGTTACAATACTTTTTAAATAATATTTTGAATAATATATGTCTAGACGTAGTTCATTATTTAACATAATTATAATTTCCAACCTTTAGTCAAATAGGATTCTGGGTAAGCAAAATTTGAGATATATATGTAATTGGCCCTTAGAATTTTCATTAGTTGAGAGATATTAAATTATTGTGTTACAAAAATTTGTTTTTCTAATTCTAGAAGAATTATATTTGTCACCTTGGCAAAGCAATCGCTTCTTCTTAGTCTGGCCTTGCTATATGAAGGGCGAACATTGAGGGCTGCATTGCAATCTTCCAATGCTTTTTCATGTTGGCCAAGTTTATTGCGACAGGCAGCTCGATTGCACAACAAGACGGCATTTTGCGGATCATGATTTAATCCTTCTCCATAGGCAATGCATGCTTCGGAGTATCTTCCTAATTTGAAGAGGTCATTTCCATTTAATCTAGCTGTTGCCACACCTCTGGTTCTCCTCACTAAAACGTTTGCTTCTTTGTTGTTCAAATCAAGCCTGGAAGCTAATTGTGCTGCCGCCACAGCATCCTCAAACCTTTAATTAAAGTATTATGGTACGATCAGATATAGAAAAATAATATTTAAAATTTAAAAAATTTAATATGTGACATCTCTCAGCACTTGATGGTGTCAAAATTTATACACAGTCAGATGTAAGAAAGACTAATCATGCATTTGAATGATGAAGTAATAGTAATATCATATACTATTTTAAAAGTTAAAGACATTCCAATGAATAATTATATCTTTCAGTTTAATTTTAAATTCAATGGGAAAGTGTCCAAAAAGTAGGGAAGTTGAATAAAAGAGCATTTGAAAGATACAAGTATTGAATGTGAGATTACAATATGTTAGCATATTCCTATTTTCTTAAATCATAAGTTTACTCCGATTGGACAGAAATTAGTTGACCAATTCCTTGTCATTCTTTATTATCTTATTTAAATTTGGTCTATGATGTTATAGCCTTACAAGTATAATTAAAGTTAAAATATCCACAAATATATAAAAGACTCTGGCCCAAAAATTTAAATTAGATCACAAACCGTGTTGATTCCATGTTTGAATTAGATAAGTTTTTGACTCAATCAAACTAAGATTGCAAAAAAAGAAAATTCAATCTGGGACTTAGGTTGGTAGGCAACAGCGAAAATTGTACCAACATCAAAATTGAGGTATCTTTTGGTTTCTCTTTTCTCTAACATGTGTAACCTTTTGAGTTGTTGTAACAACAATCATGATTAGGTTCATAAATCATAAACAGGTAATCATCCCTTTGAACTATGACCACCTTTTGTAAAGATTGTGCAATAAAAGAATTCTCCTTTTCCCAAATTGAAAATAAAGACATCTCGAGGCATCTTAGCCAAGAACAAGACTTAGTAAAAAAATATGTTTTTTTTAATCAACTAAAGAGATTTTGCGTAACCACTTCATAAATTAATTGATAATCCTTTATCATAAAGTACTAACCTGCCGGCAGCCATGTCAACTTGAGCTCGAATGACCAACAAGGTTGCATTACCAATAGGACCAAAAAATTTTGTACACTCATCATCGTTGAATTTCGGACCAATTTTCAGAGTTTCATCTGCATCTTCATGCCTTTGAAGCTTCAATAATGCTTCCGATTTCAAAGCAAATATCTATGTCAATCACAATTAGCAAGAATTAAGACTAGAATACCTTTAAACGTTGCGAAAAAGTAAACGAAAGTAATTGATCATGGCTAATAATAATTAACCTGTGGAGCAGAATCAGCACCAGCTGATACAGCAAGCCCTGTTTCTCTTAACAGAGTATTCCAATCTATAATAACTTTGCATTTTGGCCTCAGTACACTTTTTCAGATGAGCCTGAAGTTTCTTGGCTTTTGTAAGAACATCAGGATCGGCCTCAGCACCTGCTTGTTTATAATGATATGTGGCCTTCTCTGCTTCCCCCAATCTGCCAAGAAAAGCATAAGAAGCATAAAAATGATGAATTAAAAAAATCCCAAGATTTATTTAAGAAAAAAAAAAAGTTCTAGAAATTAAGTATTCTACCTAACATATAAGGTTGCCAAACGATTATGAGCTCTTTGATAGTGAGGTTCAATTTGAATTGCTTCTCTGCACTCGAAAACGGCCTCAAGAAGCCTCCCAAGAGCAGTTAAAGCGGCAGATTTGTTGCTCCGATAAGAAGCTTTATTCGGATCGATAGAAATTGCTGCATCATACAATGCCAAGGCTTCAGCAAACCTTCCATTCTTGTAATCTTCATTTCCCAAGATTTTCAACTGCTCTGGATCCATCCTAGTCGAAATGGCCCTGCAAAGGGAAGTGCAGCGACTGTAATTTGGTTTTTCAGGCTCCTCATTTTGTTTCTTAACAACATTTCCCATAACACTAGTTGAATATTTCCCATTAGGAGCTGATTGTGCTGCCTCTTCTTTTGCTGTCCTAGGAAGATAATCAAGAACGTTTGTCGTGCTTGAATTAGTTGCATTCCCTCCTCCACCTTGCCTTAAATTTCCCAAATTTCCAAACAACATCACATTGCTTGATGAAGCTCTGACTAACGTACTAGCACCCTTTGATTGCTGGTGATCAGCAATCATGCTCTCTAGCTCACCCGAAAGTCCAACCGTTCCTTGTCCAACAACCTTTCTTCCCACGCCCCCGTAGCCCTGGCTGGTTGGGGGGGCTCCTGCAGCATTTCTCGGCGCCGCGGATATTTGATCATCAGGGATTTTCCTGCCTTGATTTGGATGAGTTATCGGAGGTCCGGCTTGACGTTGTTGATATACATGTCCTGGTGGGGACTTGGCATAAGTTGGTGCTGGCCTTGCAATTATCCTAATTCAACTTGTTTCTGTGAGGTTTTGTTGTCAGCTTCATCCTCTAGGAAAGAAGCCTCATCTGATACACCCATTTGCCTTTTCGAAATCGGGGTGCTTGGAACTCTAGGGATGTGATTGGGAGTGGCATTTGCAGTTGGAAGTGAACCTGTAGAAGTTGTTCTTCTAGGCCAACTCCTCCTTCCAAACACAGCATTTAACAAGCCACAGCCTGATTTTTTCTCAGGGGAAATGTCTCCCATTTTTCGGAAAATAATAAGAACGCTTCCCCTATAACAAAAATGCACCACAAACCTTTATATACAGATTAAGTCTAAAGCTTGTAAGGGAAGAGAAAGAATATATTAGAAGGTAATCATATCCATGTAATGAATATGTCAAAATACCATGCATGGGAATTTTAATATTTCAAGGGAAAAGTCTAGCTCTTGTTCATTTTTTTTAATGTGGAACAAAAATTTATTCAACCACTTGTGGGGTCAAAGAACAGAAAGAAAAAAACAAATAAAATACAGATACATTCTTCGGTGTCACAAAAGATGTAGAGGACCCTTGTTATGAAAATAAAATTTCTAGGATATGGTGGTGGAGATAGAGAGAGATATTCATAAAAAGGTTAGTTGTATTTGTAGCAAAAGTGGGACAATATGCCTACACCCCAGGAGATTTGTTCATCCTGTGAATTAAAAACTGATAATTTCACATCCTCCTGGAGTGGCTGCACCCAACATACAAACAATAATCTCTCTTTTCTTTCTTTGAGAAGATGAAAAGATGATAGCATGTGAGAGAATAGACAAAGAAAAAGATTTTGGAGAAAAAAGAAAAAGAGAAAAATATTTTTAGATGTATTTTATTTAATGGAACGTGAATATTGAGGGATTCAACCTTTTGTCCTTAATTTTTTTTTCTTTGTTTTGTATTTTTGTGCGGTGGAAAAAGCGAAAGCAAAAGACTCGGTCATTGAAGGAAGGAGGATCTCTAGATTTTTAGGGAGAGAATTTATAGTAATAATGCCAAGTTGGTGTGTAATGAATCCTTTTTTTTTTTGTTGATACAATATCCTTATTTGGGGTTGGAAAATCTTGTATTCTAAATTTGTTTTCCAACCACGAAACAGATGGGAAGACTCCTTTAAAGAGCGTTAAGGAATTCACGTAGTTGCCTTCAAGCATCCCACGTATGATCCCAGCCAACTCTATTACCACCAATCAGTACTGGAGTCTTTAGAAGTTGCACTTACCTACCTCGTGCACTTCTCCATTCCACTGTCAAATCTCTCTCACACTATCTAGCATAGATATTAAACTCAACTCAGGGAAAAAATTCGGTGAGGGAAGTAAATTAACGGGTTATTAGTTTAATTTGTGAGTTACTCATTCAATCGATTGGTCGTTTAAATATTTTTTTATTAATATATAATATCTGTAAATTATAAAATATCAGATATATCGTGTAAATATAGATAAAAATATATTTTATTAAAAAAATTTAAGTATAAATATAACTTTTCAATATTTCTTAATTGAATGGTACTTTATTATGTTTTATATAGGTATGTAAATTTGTACAATCAAATATATAATATCTTATTTTATTAATTTAAGTTAGACAGTTCTTTATTTAGCAATATATTTTAATTTTTATTTTGATCTAGATGTGTATAAGAAATGTAAAATGATATTGGGAATAAGGTTATTCTTGTGGAAATAATATAATAATTTATTCGTAATTGATGTCTAACAAAAGTTTTCTAAAAGAAAATTTAATTTCTTTTTTATAATGTTTAATTTTATCGTGAAAAGAATTTTTATGGATGAAGAAAATTGACAATTTATATGCTACTAATGAATATTTACGTAACTTTTTCACATGAAGAGTTAAAAATAAATTAATGTATTGAATGGAGTTTGGAGAGTATATAACTAAAAAAGAAACATATAATAAACAAAAACTTACATGATTAGATAGTAAAGACTTTTATTTCTACTAGGAATGATGCACATGCGTTGCAAGTGAATTTTCTAATGACGGAAAAAAGTTCATTATACATTATGTCCTTACTACGATATAAATTATTACATCAACCGATAATGTTATTTCCACATGTTTCTTACAGCATTCAATAGTACAATCTATATTTATATAAGATTTACTATGAAAAATAACCAACAAATAACTTATTTATGAGTTTATCTTGATTGTTAGTGTGCAAAGAGTTTGTAGACAAATGAGTTAGATTAATTCTTTGAAATATCTTTAAAATAATTTAAATACTTAACTTTCATCTATATCAAATATATATGCACTCTTTAGTGTATTGATGATATACATACATATATATATAGAGAGAGGGAGTATATTTTATAATAATTAATATACGAACTACATAAAGAGTGTAATGATAGAAAACATCTTTACTATATTAATTTGAACAAAGTAGAACTTTAAAATCAGATATTTTGACCTTATCAATTTTAAATTGTATTTGTATAATTATGAATTTAAGTGTGTTGTCCTTTTTAATTGAACCTCATGGTGATTCAAATCTGATGAAACTTTACAGCTTTTACAAAACATGAAGATATGCATGAAGTTTCTTCTGAATTTTGTCTTCTTATCAATTAAATGATGCATGATAGAATGGCTAAAAGTGAAATTGGAATTTATATGCCTAATTGTGATGATCAACTTTAACTAATGAAGTTTTGTTTATTTAATTAGGTGCTTTACATATACAAAATTAATTTTTTTTTCATACTTCAAAAGTAGCTAAATTTCTAACTTGAAAGAGTGTTTTATATGGATTGACAATTTTAATAGTTGTTTTACTATTGTCATGAATATATCACGTTGGAAGAACAATAAAAAAATGAATAAATATATAAAACAACTCATTTTAGTACATTAGTTGTTGAAATAATACTTTTTAATTGTGTTTAGTATTAACGTATAGAATTTTCTAATTCTTTATTATTATTTACTGTAGAATGAATTTTACTTATATTGAATATGTAACTATTATTATATTTATCCCTATTGTTACAATAAAGATGAAACTAAAGTATAGAAATTTAGGAAAAAAAAATTTGTTGTTACATAAATATAATGAATAATATTAAACAATTCCCATAATGTCCTTATCTTGATAAAATGTGAAGATATTAATAGCGATAATTTAATCCAAAAATATCAAAAATATTAAAATAGCTATCAATTCTATTTCTTTAAATTAACTACCTTGTTTACAAAAAAAAAAAAAAAAGAAAAAAAGAAAAAAAAAAGAATTTTAAAAACGATTTTCATGTTTGAAGGAATTTTGAGACTTAACAAATACAGGTTTGTTTTGAAACTCTTTTTTTTTTTTTAATGTTTAATGTTTGGTGTAGTATTGGTAAATTTGAACTAAGAATTAATTTTTTGTCAGTCTTTTGTTTAGCTGGGTCAAGTATTTAATATTTTATAAGTTGACTTTTTCATTTTGTTTAAATAAGTTAAAATTTAATTCTCAACTTTAATTTTCGTAATACCGTTGTTTGAGATGATTGTAAAATATCAATTAATGATAAGTGTATTTTGGAAGCAAAATATAAAAAAACATAAAGTTATTCATATTTTTATTATGCATATACATATTTCTTGGTACTCTTCAGAAACTTAGAATACTTTAATCCAATTTCTTAGATATAACCTTCTTACTAAATCCAATCTCTATGCTACCAAAACTCGTCACACCATGTTAAATATCTTCATTACTTTTCATATATGTGTTGGTTTTATTTTATTAGTTAATATATTTTATTTACTCAATTTATTTGCCTTGATTTTTGTATCAACTAAGTTGTTTTTATGTTTACAAATCATCAATATTTATGTAACTATCCCAATTGAATTTTAAGAAAATTGACCTAAATTTAAAAAATGTCTTAATCCTATAATTTCTTAAAAGAATGTAACAAATATTTTAATAGTAAGCGAATTTGATATAATTGAAGATGTCGCGTAAACGTTATTGTGCATGATGACCCTCTCTGTTAGAATGAATCTTAATGATAACATTTAATTGTTAATAACTTCTTTTGTTGGGAGGAATTTTATAGGCACTTGATTTTGAGCCTCTTGAATGTTTGTTCTGTAAAAATCATATTTTCAAAATTTACATATAATTATATAATAGTAAATAATTTTTTAGTGATTTTATAAGAGAAAATAATGTGTATCAAGTTTCTTGTTAGACTTCTTACAGTATCAAATGAATAGAAGTACTTATATTTTCAGTTATATCCTTACACTTATTAAATAGAAATATACATAATTTAATTTAATTCATAATGATACTATTTTTTTAAATTCTTAATGATACTACTTAATACCTAACAACTCTTTTTGTTGGGAGAAATTTTATTACATGTGATTTTGAATTTCTTGAATGTTGCATTCGTTACAAACACATGTTTTCAAATTCTAAGTTTAATTTCTCAATGATTAAATAAAATTTTGAGTGATTCTTGAAGAGAACAGTTATGCATACTAAACTACATGTGTACTTCTTGTAGTGTAAATTGAATAGGAATAGCTTATATTTTCAATTTATGCCTACTCTTATTAAATAGAAGTATATATAGTTTTATTTATGTGCCTATGATAATTTAATGACTAATAATTATTGTAATGTTAGTTTTGAAATAGAAAATGTCAAAAACACTAAACTAACTCATACTTTTATATATAATATAGATATGGATTTAAGAAGCTTTTGGCTCAAAACTTGGCAATTATAATTTGGATTTTTTTTCCTAAAGAAACAAACCGACTGGGTTTTCTCGAGTTTATTGGTTTAACTGCCAGGTTGCACGAAACTTGGTGGGTTCCTTCCTTATTTGGTTATTGGAGGAACCCATTCTTGTCTCAGAGTTAGTTCACCAATTGAACCGCAGAGTTGGGTCGGGTTCAATAACTATACTATCCACCTTTTCTTGTAGCTTTGAGAAGAAGGGAAAGAACATCTATCTGTAGAAGAAAAGAATGGCAAATATGGAGTAGGAAACAAGTGTTTTTAGTAAAATTTGGAGATATCAAAAACCTGTAGAATTTGAGGTGTGTATATATCACTTTCCTTAAGGTTTTGATTGCCCCCACTATATTTAATAGTTTGCTTTTGGGTGAACAGCAATCTACCTCTAGGATAGAATAAATTCTTGAAGATTTCTAATAGCAAAATCAGAAATCTTCCCAAGAACAATGTATAAGGAGAGATATATTTTAATGATAATAGTTATGTTGAATTAATGGGTATAATTATCTTTTATAAAGATGGAAGTTCAGAAAAATCTATTGGAATACACCTTTTCAATCCATGGAACACCCTTCTTGAACCAAAAGTTGCAACTCTTTCTATTTTACTCATTTTTTCAATTTCAAACGGTCAAATTTGCAGAGGCGCGTGCACATGCGCGCACTGTAGCAGTGCATGTGTGATGACCTTATTTGGCCACTGTCTTCAGCGCACATGCGCTGCCACAGTGCGCGCATGTGCGCTGAATTTTTTTTTTTTTTTAAATTGCAACTTTACACCCACTATTTATAATTATATTTATAAACTAAATATTTACATTCTCCAACTTAGTTTGTAATATAAAGAACCACTTACTATCTCCTTTTAATATCATGCATAAAGAAAAGTGACTCTCGTCTTAAACTTTTTTGTAGTGTAAATAACTCACTAGGTCTAATCATATCAAGGTGGCATGGTTGTTTAAACCATGATTTTAATTTAGACTAGAATTATCACACATATGAACTTGTTAAACTCATACATATGTTCACCGAATAGTTAGCACTGTTACCGGCCATGTGCTTTATCCTAATTCATGATCATGTACAAAAGAAAACCCTAAACTTTTATTAAAAGCTTCACCACTTCTTATGATCATATAGGTGAAATCTTTTCAAACTTTTAATATTAAAAGCTCAATGAGATGATTTCATTAAGAGTACAAATATTTATATACTCAACATTTCCACTTAAGGGTTACCATTTGCACTAATAATATGGAATGGTATACACTTAATTTAGTGCTCACAACTACTTAAATTAGCAATTTGTTTTTACCCTTTAAACCTTTAATCTAGTGGTAGTGCTAGAATAAAGGTTGGGTTACCATTGCTAGTAGTTTTAGATAAAGGGTTTCAATCCCATTCCCAATGACGTCATTTTCACCAAATCTCTCATAAGAGATTTATTCAACGAATCCGCTAAATTATTGTATGTCCTTACATACACAACAGTTACGACACCATCATTTAATAACTGTCTAATATACATATGCCTTAGACTTATATGTCTAGATTTATCATTGTATATTTTATTCAATGCTCTAGACATTGTGGCTTCACTATCACAATTCAAAGCAATGGCTGGCATTGGTTGAGGGCACAACTTGATGTCTAATAACAAGTCTCTCAACCATTCCACTTCTTTATAAGCTGAGGCCAAGGCTATGATTCAGCTTCCATTGTGGAATGAGCAATTATAGTTTGTTTCTTTGAAACCCATGAAATTGCTCCTCCGCCTAACATAAAAATTCACCCGCCTCTTGTAGAGTTTTTATCACCAATACTAGTAAACTAACTAGCATCAGAATACCCTTCAAGCACAGTTGGAAAACTATTGTAAAAAAATCCTAAATCTTTAGTTCTTTTAAGATCACCAAGGACTTTCCCAATTTCTTTCCAACGATCACTACCAGGATTTTTAGTATATCTAGATAATCTACACATGGCAAAAGAAATATCTGGCCTTGTGCAACTCATTGCATACATTAAACTTCCTATTACACTTGCATATTCAAGTTGAACAATAGGTTTGCCAGTATTCTCACATAATTTAAAGTTAAGGTCAAAAGGAGTATTTGCTTCTTTCACATTTAATTGTTGATACTTGTTCAAAATTTTCTCAACATAATGTGTTAGACATAAAGCATAACCCCCACTATGCCTTTTAATTTTAATCTCTAAGATAGTATCTACTTTACCAAGATCCTTCATTTTGAATTGAGAAGATAGATATTTCTTAGTTTCAAGTACACCCTTATAACTTTGAATCATAAGTACTAATAATTAGCATATCGTCTACATACAGACAAATAATCACACCATATTCTTCAATGAATTTAAAATAAATACACTTATCAGCATTATTATATCTAAATCTAAGAGAGTAAGCCGATTCAAACTTTTTATGTCATTGTTTGGATGCTTGTTTTAAACCGTATAGAGATTTTACTAGTTTACAAACTTTATGTTCATTTTATGGTAAAGTAAAAAACATTTTGGTTGTTCCATATATACTTCTTCATCCAAGTCGCCATTTAAAAAAGGCTATTTTGACATCCATTTGATGCACACCCAGATTATAAATGGAAGCTAATGACATTAGTACCCTAATGGATGTAATCCTTGCAATAGGTGCATAAGCGTCAAAATAATCAATTCCTTTTTTTCCGTCTAAAACCTTTTGCTACAAGTCTTGCTTTATATGTTAATAAAGATCCATCAGTGGCATATTTCCTCCTAAACACCCATTTACAACAAATAGGTTTAGAACCAGGAGGTAAATCCACTAGAATCCAAGTATCATTTGATAATATTGAGTCCATCTCGTCATTTACAGGCTCTCTCCAAAATGTTGCATCCCTTGATGACATAGCTTCATGAAATGATTTAAGATCATCTTCTACATTTAATAAGATTGGTATCTTATTAAACAAGTGATCTCTATTGCCTTCAACTAAAAAAATAATACCTTGTGAAGATATGAAATCAGAAGACAAATGTTTTTCTTTCTTTTCTTTGACTTCTTCTAAGGTCAGGAGTATCAATTTCCTTCCTTGTATTACTAGAAGAAGTATCAACATTTGGAATCAGTACTTGTGCTTTAATTGGATCCACATTCACAGATGAATCTTTAAGAAATTTATTTTCAAAAAACTCAACATCCCTTGATTCAATAATAACATTAGAATCAATGTCAAGTAGTCTATAGGCTTTAGAATTTTTAGCATAGCCAACAAACACACTTTTAAGTGCTTTCGGTCCCAAGTTTACTCTTTTAATAATCCTCCTGGACTCTATAATAGGCTATACATCTCCAAACTTTAAGATAAGTTAAGTTTGGTTTTCTCCCCTTCCATATTTCATATAGTGACACTTTAGTCTTGAGAGACGGAATTCAATTACGCAAATGACAAGCCGCCAACAAAGCTTCTCCCCACAAATTCTTTGACAAACCAGAACTTAGGATCATGGTATTATTCATGTCCATCAAAGTTCTATTCTTTCTTTTAGTCAAACCATTTTGTTGTGGAGTGTATGGTACACTTGTTTGGTGTATAATACCATTTGTCCACAAAATATTGAGAATTCGGTAGAAAAATATTCACCACCTCTATCACTCCTCAATATTTTGATTTTGTTATACAGTTGATTTTCTACAAGAGATTTATAAGATTTAAACATATCAAATGCTTCATCTTTTTCTTTCATCAAATAAACATGCACATATCTAGAGCAATCATCAATGAAGGTGATGAAATATCTATTACCACCTCTTGTTAGAAAATCGAATCAAGATAGTGTAATTCACAAACATCCAAATGCACAAGTTCTATTAATTGTGTATTTCTTTCAACTTTAGGAAAGGTCAACTTAGTGATTTTTGCTTGAATGCATGTTTCACATTTCTTCTCAAAATTATCTTTGATAGATATTAACCCATGTTTAGACATAAAATGAAGTACTTTATGATTAACATGTCCTAATAAAGAATAAGTAGAATCCACAATATAAACAGAAACATTGTCTTTATTGATGCTTAGTTTACACATGCCATCACAAGAGTAGCCCTTTCCTACAAATATACCATTCTTGGACAAGATAACTTTGTTTGACTCTAGTACAACTTCAGCTCTTTCTTTTTCAATACATCGGCTGATACAAGATTTTTTCTAATTTTCGGAACATAAAGTACATTCATTAACACAAGCTTCTTGCCGGAAGTGAATTGAAACTCCACACTTCCCTTGCTATGAACTTTGGCTGAAGCATGATTACCAATGAGCACTTCATAGCCATCAGAACTTATACATCTTCATAAATCTTGAATTGAGACTTATCATTGCAGATGTGCACGATAGCACCAGAGTCATACCACCAATCCTTTGATTTGGTTGAAGTTGCCACATTCAATTCAGAAATCATACCTGTGACAATCAGTTATCATTGCAACAATTTCAGCAACTCTTTCAACAAGATTTTCTTTAGGGGCATTATTTTTCTCATGTTTCTTGTTGTCATTGCACTCATTTTTATAATGCCCTTTCTTGCCACAATTATAACATATTCTATTCCTTTTGAACTTGTCCTTAGAATTAGTATTTTCATCAAACTTTCTTTTAGAACTTGTGATTTGACTCTTATTCTCATCAACAAAGTTTACTTTTGAAACAAGTTCTAAATCCTTCTTGTGAAGATTTCTAGTATCTTCTTCAACTCTCATATGTTTCAAAACTTGATCAATTGTTAAAATCTCAGTAGTATGAAGCATTTTCTTTTCATAATCATTCCAACTAGAAGGCAATTTTGCAAGTTTAATTGTAATTGTCCTAACTTGCAATGACTCTGAAATTTTAACACCTAGATCTTTTAACTTTGAAACAATAATTTAAAGGTCATGAACTTGATCCAAAATAGACGAAGAGTCAACAATACGGAATTCAAAATATTTCTTAATAAAAAATTTGTTCGCATCTTGTTTTTGTGTAGCATATTTGTGTTCCAAGGCGGCCCAAATTTCTTTTGGAGATTTGACCGCTGTGAAAGGATCATAAAGACGGTCTAAAAGGGTGTTGAGAATGTGACCTCTACAAATGATCTCATCCTCCTTTCTTTTCTACACATGCCTTGAGTCCCTCAGAATCACCAACGGCAGGAATTTCGGGCAATGTAGGGTCTAGGACGTAAGCAACTTTTAGTGTAGTGAGAAAAAATATCATTTTGTCTTTCCACCGGTTGAAATTTGCTCCAGTTCCATCAAGATGATGTAATTTTATGAAATCTTGATTCATCACTTTGAAGGCAGACTCACAACTTGTTTCCATGATTACTCACAATCAAAACTTTAAGATTGTACAAGAAAAGAATGGCAAATATGGAGTAGGAAACAAATTTTTTTAGTAAAATTTGGGGATATCAAAACCTGTAGAATTTGAGGCGTGTATATATCACTTTCCTTAAGGTTTTGATTGCCCCCACTATACTCAATAGTTTTCTTTTGGGTGAATAGCAATCTACCTCTAGGATACAACAAATTATTGAAGATTTCTAAAAGTAAAAATCAAAAATCTTTCCAAGAACAATGTATAATGAGAGATAGATTTTAATGATAATACTTATGTTGAATTGGTGGGTATAACTCTCTTTTATAGAGATGAAAATTCAGAAAAATCCATTAGAATACATCTTTTCAATCCATGGAACATCCCTTTTGAACCAAAAGTTGTAACTCTCTCTATTTTACACGTTTTTTCAATTTCAAACGGTCAAATTTGCAGAGGCACAGGCACATGCGCGCACTGTAGCAGCGCATGTGTGCTGACCTTATTTGTGGGAAGAGCTACTATCTTCAGCGCACATGCGCTGCTACAGTGTGCGCATGTGCGCTGAATTTTTTTTTTTTAATTGGAACTTTACACCCACTATTTATTTATATTTACAAACTAAATATTTACACTATCTCTAAATAATATTTTAAATAGACTAAATTCACGAAAATATGCATAATATATGATGCATTATAAATTAAGAGATCCACAATAAAATATTGTGGATCGATTCATCCAAGAATGACCCTATACCAACATGGCTGCTACTTTGAATTTGGAAGTATTGGTCTTGTGAGTTGTGAAATATGTGTTATCTACTTTTTCTATGATGATATAGCATTCAGATTTTTATTTTCTCCGTGCTATCTTGAATTAATTAACAATTGGAAGGTAACCATGGGGCTAAATTTGCAGGATCTAATGTCAAACTATTTACCATTAATGAAATCATTAACATATAGTATAAAGAAGGAGTTGAGTTTTTTGGACAATTTTTGGTAGTTATTTTTCATGTGAAGAGTATAACGTGCACTTCATGTCCGGTTCTTTTGTAATTTTGAGGATTTTTTAGGGATTTTGTATTCTGGTCATGGGAATCAAAATAGCATTATAGGAATATTATATCTCCCAAAACACACAACTGTCTCTCCTCTTCTTAGCCTTATGAATATCCTTCTTTTCTCTCCTTTCACTCTTCTTCTCTTCTTTTTCTTTACATACAAACCCCACCTCTATCTTTATTCCTTTTCTTTGATGTGTTGCCATCCCAAGGAGATTCAAGCTAGATATATCGGATCTATTTGTAGATATTAGAAAATTAGATAAAGAGGAAAGGATCAGATTATCATAGTTTTGGGTACGACTCGTTCTCTTTTCTTTTTTTTCAAGGATTTTTAAGGATTTTTCTTGATTTCTTATTCTTATATAGATTTGTTGTAAGACAGAGCTTCAAATTACAGGTACGTTCCTTTTTCTTTTTTTTTTTTTTTGTAAATCTTTCAATTTTTTGTTTATATTTTTTAAAGGCTTTACCAATTTTCTTGATTTCTACCTTCATATTGTTTCTTATTTTATTCAGATTTAGATTTATTTTAAGTTGGAGTATCAAATTACAAGATAAAATTTTTTCTTCGTTTTTTGTGGATTTTTTTCTGTTGTTGTTTCGATTAGAAGGTACTTTTTACAAAATTTTCAGCATTTTTGAGGTTTGTTTTCTACAACTTTTGCCATATTTTACTTCCAATTTCAAGGATAAAAGTTTGTAGATCAGTTTAAAGTTTTTACAGATCTCCTCCTTTTTTGTTGCAAGAATTTCTTCTACATCTACAAAGGGAGAAATGCAAAAGTTGATTGGTTTGAAGGGCTAAAAAGTGGGAAAATAATCCATCTTAATCACAGGTTATTGCTTTTTCCCTTTTTCTCATTTCCTCGTTATTGTTTCAATTTTATCCATTTAACAGCAAATATGACACCAATTTGTATTGTTATAATTTTTTCATAAAATTTCATAGTATTTTCTCTAAATTTACTATAGGGAGCTTACCGGATCTCATTTGTTCTTTTTTGTTTTTCCCTCTGTTTGTTATTATTTTTTTAATAACTTTGATATGATTTTTTTTAAAAAAAAGTTTTCAGGTAGAATAGATATAATTTGAATTTATCAGTATAAATTTGTAGTTTTCTATTTAATAATTTTTTGACAAGCATGAGTCTATATTTGCAAATCTTAATAGGGATCCATGAAATTGCTGGTAATTACTGTTTCAATGTGAGATTAAGGAAAAACATTTTCGCGTTGTTGCGGTAAAAATATATCATTTCTCCTTTATCTTCATTAATTCATTTATTGAATAAATTAATGGTAGTAGTACTTCATTGTGGTTATGTGTGATTTGGACATTAAGTTTTTGAGCAAAAATGAACTAGATTGTGGTTGATCTGGTGAGAAATTTAATTTTATCTTAATAAATTTTGTAAAGCTATAAAATATCAAAACTTTTTTCTTGCTGTATTTTTTTGAGCTCTAGAATTTATTCGGTTTTGTTATTTCATTTGTTTATTTGTTGATTTCAAATAATAGGTTGCAATAGGTTTTAGTTAGATGTTAATGTATTTTATCTTTTTATTCTTTTCACTTAAAAGGTAAAAAGAAAAACAGATGAAAAAGCTGTGGGGGAAAAAATAGGATTTTTTATTTTCATTCATTTTACTTTGGTTGAAGACTAAAAGCAATTGGTTTCCTACAACCAATAAGAACTAGATGTCAAAAGGCTATTGAGGAATGTGAACTTATTATCATACTTTTTTGTCAGATGATCTCTACCTAATGCACAAGTTTTTAATTATAGAGAACATTCACCTAAGTAGTTTTGGTACAACGTTGATCGTTCACAATTTTGACGAGTAAAAAGAAAAAGACTGAGCAGATCATTTAATTAAAATAATAGTATAAAAGCGAAAGTGTTGTTTTCCAAAGTTATCGTCGTTGTCATATGGTGGTAGTTTTGCTGTCATCTTTTATTGTTTAGTCTCAAAGTTTTATTGTGTTCCGTGTACTACGTATCATCATGTTTTGTTGAAATTATGGACTGCTTCTGGGACCTTTTTGTCATTTGGCTTATGATTTTGAGGGACATTATAGTCATTAGGTTAGAAACTCCCATCCCAGCAAAACTCCTCGAAACTTTATCTAATAGTCTCTCTAATCAGATGTGGAAAAAACCTCCCTCTCTCCATTTCTTAGCCACCAATTTCCTCCCTCTCTCCATAACAATCTTTTGCTTTTTTTTTTTTCCCTCTACCTATAATCATCTGCCATGAATATGAATAGAAGCCACCGCCTTCACCTCCAATTGTCTACTTTCTATTTTGATTTGTGTCGATTCAGTTAATTAAAAATTGACGAATCTATTCATTTCGCCTCTCCTATTCCTCTAATTTGGGATTGTATCTGCCGCTGATTTTATTTTTATTTTTGAATTTCTTCCTTTTCTTCCTTATATGATGATTTGAACTTTAGATCTACATTTTTGCTCAATGGATTTAATTATTTTCGTATTTATTGTGATGTATGCTCATTTTTTATTTGATTTTGAAAGTCCATAATGGAGCCGATGGATATAGCTGTTGGAAGATAAAGGAGGATTTCTAAAGGTTTGATTTTGATCAGGATCTTATTCTTTTCCTTTCATTGAAAAATAGAATTGTTATGTTTTCTTATCTGACTCTCTTTGTCAACAAGAATCAGAAGTGATAAATTTTATATTTTTTTTACCAATCAAGTTTGTCTCATATTTCTTTTGCTTATTATATTTGTTTTTATATTCTTGATAGCAAAGTAGTTAAAAATAGAAAGTTAGAGTATTAGAAGGAGATGAAAAAATGTTGAATACTTACTTCTGTAATTAGATTGTTTTTGGATCCATGCTCGATTTTGGATTCGGAATTTGGATTTTCTTGGGTAGTTTTTGGAGTTTTCCAGTGTGAATTTTCACTCAAAAAAGTGAAGATTTTGGGAGAGAAATCATCTGTTTTGGGAAGTTGAATGAAAGAATATTCTTCTTGAAGAAAGAATAATATAGTCTGGTTGATGTTTTCAATGGAAAATTAATCTGGTTAATTTCTTGAATTCTTAATCTATATTATTTAGTGGGCCAATCTCTTTTTGTGAGATTCTACCATGGTTATGAATGGTTGTGTAGATTAATAATAGTAATGTGCATTAAAGTTTTGCTGTCTATGAAAAAATGGTAGGATGGATTGCTTTCAAAATCACGAAGTGTGATGTACAAGTCCATGACAGAGAGGGTGAGCATTTGGGGATGGCCTTTACAAATAACTAGATTGCTCAAGACAAATTTTTTGTCCTTATCATTCAATGACTTATCAGGAAAAGTCAATGAGGTAACCAATTTTTTATTTGCTGCTCTTTACTTTTTAATAGATGAGGAAAGTTAACTAAGAACATAAGTTGCTTACATAGTTCTTCATTTGTATTATTTTTGCTTATGATATTTTCCCCTTGAATAGTTATTGCATTACCAATCATTGGTTTCTTTATCACGAATGGATTCATTCACGAACATAGATTACTTTTTAAATAGATAAAGTGCATATATTAGTATCAAATGAAAAATAAAAATGCAGTTAAGTTCTGATTGTTAAGAGCAGAAAGTATTCCCTATCTTTAGGTCCTATTGGTAAAAATTTTGTACATCACCTTGGTTACTTTGTTCTTCGGCTCTTCAAATTTAATGACAAAAATATAGTTACTTTTTTGTCTAGCTAAGCTATTGCTTACTATTTTTTTCAGTATAAACTATTGCACAAGTATTTTTTTCAGTATCATGTTAGCTTTTATATGCTGGTGTGCTCTTAAGACGTGAAGTTACTTTTCCTAGGTGCTAGAGATTTTTGCTAAGATGCCCTACAGATATTTCTCACTGTGATGAAATTCTCCACCTTAAGATGAAATTTGCATTGTTAGTTAGTGGAGAAAGATACTGATGATGATCATAAGGAAAGGTTGATTGTATTATCGGTTGTGAATTTGTACGCTTATTATTGTATCAATCATAGTACTAGGAGTTTCAGCAGGATTTGTCCTTATTCTTCATGGTATATTAGTCATAAGAACACGTTTACACAGATAAAGTTGTTAGTTGAAAAAACTCTCCAAACTGCTGTCACGATGTTCTACCCACTTCTCTCATTTGATATTTCTTGGTGTACTTTTAAACAAAAATATATGAACTTGTGTTTCTTTTATGTAAATTTAGTTGCTAATTGTTTGAACAACATATTTTAGTAGTTCAGATTCTTCTTTCTTTAACACCACTAACTTATTATACACTATATTTAAATTAATTTCACTATTTTGCGCATTATATCCATCCATTTTTTCACCACGCGCTTGTTTCCTAGTATCATACAATGCATTAAAGTTATTTACTGGTATCTTGGACATGTGCAATTTGTATTCAAGATTTAACATTTACTTATCAATTGGGTCAAAGTATAATGAATACTATAGAAATTAATTTGTTCATTTCATTGTCATAAATAAATTTTTATAGTGCAAATTTCCATAATTCCAACCCTTCAAGTGTGTAAAATAGACATAATTCGAGTCTGTAAGACATGTATCAGTATTAGTATGAGTTGGAAGGTACTTGAGGTTGAGGCTAGCCTACTTGTTTAATTCTGTGTAGAACTATAAGTAATCTTGTTCCAATGTTTACTTATGTGTTGCAATATGGATACAAATTTTTGAACATGGATTCCTATATCCTAGTACTACACCCAAAAAAAAAGAAAAAAAGAAAAAAGAAAGCAATTCTTTTTTGGTTCTTGTTCTTACAATTGAACAAATTTGTTTGAAATTAAAAGTTTGAGATACTTTGGGGTGTAAAAGAGTATAAATAAGTCGAACATGGTAGTATTCAAACTTGTTTAGTTATTTTAGCGAACGATAATTTTATTCAAATTTGGCTTGTTTATTTGTCAAGTCGAATTTAAATGAAATTTTTTTATCAAGCTGAAGTCGAACTAAGCTTGAGTAAATTGGATTGTTTACATAAATTTAGAGTTTTTAACTTATCAACTGAGTTCGAATAGAATATAAAAAATTAACGAACGCAAATTCTTTTTCAAAAATAGTTTGATTATTAATGAACCAAGCATGAATGAGCTCTCACAGACCGGAGTTCAATTCGACTATCGAGTAGTTTAGTTCACTTTACACCTGGAGATACTTAATAAAATAAAAGAAAAAAGACTAATTTAGTACCTTATCTTTAGGGTATCAACCAATTTGATTTCTTATCTATCAGAAAGACCAATTTGATACTTCATCCTTAAAAAAATAACTAGTTTAAGGCTTGTGATGCAAATTGTGGACAAACTAATGGAGTTGTTGACAACATATCTACTTTAGGTTAATGATCACGTGATTATCACGTGCTTGGTCCAATAATTTACCCATTATTTCCATCATAGGCCTTAGATTATTTAATGTTTTATAGATAAGGGACCAAATTGGTCAGCTATGATAGATAAGGATCAAATTGGTCTTTATCCTAAAGATAAGGGATTAAATTGGTTTTTTTTGAAACAAATAGGCTCCCCCGTCACATTTTATTTGACATGGTCAAATTTGGACACTATTTAAAAAAATTGATGTTTGACCCACTAGTAAGATTCTTTTTCCATAATTGTCCTCAATTAAAATTCAAAATTTGTTTGTTCAATTTTTAAGTTTCAAATTTTGAAATGTTTTATAAGATTAATTCATGTTGAAATATGAATTCAATTCTATTTTTTGGGACTTTCATGAAGGGTAAAATAGGTAAAATAACCTTTAGAAATTTGCTATTTTAAAATAGCGATAAATAATTTGGAAAAATTAAAATATAAAAAGTGACAGATAAATGGGACAGAAGGAGTATTTAATACAATAAATAGTATCTGAGGCAAAGTACTAATCCCAAATAATCAAGGGGAAAACAGTACTCAACCCTAACTGGGTAAAAAGCTCTAGAGTCGGGTATCTAAATGGACCCTAAGCGGGTTAAAAGGAAATCGGGTCTGAATAAAAAAAAATCGCTCTTCTTTACAAATCTCCAACTTGTGACTTTAGTCTTCCATTTTCCTCTTTGCTCAACCATCTTCCTCTCTCTCGCTGACCTCCCAAAGTTAGCTATAGCAATTTTCGCCGACTGGTAGAGTTTGTTCTTAATAGACCTTAATCCCCTTGAAAGAGGAGATAAATTTAGACATTAAAAACAATCTTGTCGACCGGATATCCTAACCTCTAAAAATGCTTGCTTGTTTATCTTGTGGACTTGTTATGCATTACGTGTTTGATGCTGAATGACCTAATAATTGTCATATTATATGGGGTTTGAATCTAATTAGTCATGTCACCATGAGTCCTTCATTATAGGGAATGTGAATACTTATGAATTTTGATTTTTTCAACATACTAGATACGAAGTGCCAAGAACATTCCTACATGAGCAATCTAGTTATTTGTAAAGGCCATCCCCAAAAAAAAAGAAAAAAAAATGGCATATGCTTCTCACGTGTTTTGTTTTTCTCCCTCTGCATGCCTTTATCACGTGATTAAGAAATCAACCCTAATCTCTTTTGCCAAACCCTTTGGCACCTTCCTCTGTCCTACTCTTTTTAATTGCCGCAGCACTTATTATTCTCCTCCATCCTTCCCTCTTTGTAAGTCTCTCTTCTTTTTTCATCTCCTTTCATAGATTCCCTCTTTCAAATCTCGATAGATCCACATATTTGGATTATATTGAACTTAAATTTTGTTTTTTTTTTAATATAGCCTAATAGCATCAGATTTTTGAAGAACTAGAGTAAGGAAAGAGGTTTTGATACAATTATTTTTCTTCTATTAGGATTTTTGTTGATTTTTTTCCTTTCCTCCATCTTATCTTTCTTTTTCTTATTCTCTTCTCCTTCTATTCTTTTTCTTTTCTTTTTATCTTCGTTGTAGCCAAATTTTACACATCTTGTGGCGTCAATTTTTGCAATTCCTTTCATCATAAGTGGATTTAAGTTAGAGATTCTAACCCCTAATTTTTTATTTTTTTTTACAGGTGTTGGGCTCTAATGGATTTTATATAATTGATATTGTTATTCTAGCCCTACGATTTTTTTTTTTTTTACTATCCAGACCTTATGCAACTGTCTTTATATATTTTCTCTTTTTTTTAGGGGCTTGTTTTATGTTGACCCATACAATGAAATCATTAAAGGTAAATATGTCAAGAAATAAAATTTATTTTAAAATTTATTATATTTGATATCCCTTCATTAGTTTTTCAATCACCTTTATTCAATTTTTTATTTAAAAAATAATAGTAATAAATAGTGTTCTATTACATTGTTTGATGGAATTTTTATCTTGTTGTAGTTTTGTTCTTTTCAACTTTTGGTCAGGTATAATGCAAAGTTTTTGTATATTTTCTTTTATTCCATTGTTTATTTATGTATTATACGTACAAACATTTTAGACAGTTTTATTCTATTTTTGTAAGGAAAAAAATGTAGTATTAATTATTTTTGGAAGATAGGTTAGAACTTCCTTTCAAATCTATTTCTCGAATCTTCCCTGCTCCACAGTTTACATTTTTCAGTGAAATTTGTATTATTATTTGTTTTTCTCTTCAATTTATCAGCTTATTTTTTTCATTTTTTCTTGAATTTGTTACTGTTTGAATTAAGAAATTTGTATGATTTGAACAAATTTGAGATGAAAACTATTTATTCAAATTGTTAGTATTTGTTTGTTTTCTTTTTACCGTTGCAAAATTTATCGGATTAAGTTAGAGTAACTGTGAGTTTAGTTCAGTATTAAAATATAGTAATATGATTTTTGAGCTATACTTATTTTAGAGGTTGTGGATCTTCATCTTATAAAGAGAAGAAAAAAATATCCAGTCATAATGTCTTAAATAGTTGTGTATATTTATCTGTATAGATTGTGTGTGTATATATATATATATATATTGCGTTTTAAATTTCAAAATTCCTCTTCCTAGTTACTTTCTCCAGAAGATGATATTTCTCCAAACATTCCAATAGTTGTGCCACGAGAATGTCCAGTTTCTACTGCTCCTCCAGAACCAAGCTTACACGGGTGTGAGCTTGGTTTGTGCACCTATTTACAAGATTATATTGTTGAGACCCCCAGCATAATACAACCATCGTCTTCACATATCCACTTAGTTTTCGTGGGTAAGGCACATCTTTCTTCTTCTTATTTTTCAAATGCTCATTTTACACCATTTCACAAAATTTTTTTTGTCCAAGATTTATTCTCTTGAGGAGTCTAAGTCTTATTCGCAAGGCTATGAAAGATTCAAAAATGGTAACAAGCAGTGTTGGAGGAAATCAAAGCCTTAGAAGTTAACAACACATGGACCTTGTGTGAATTACCACAAAGTGTAAAAAAACCTATTGGTTGTAAGTGCGTTTACAAGATCAAAGTTAAAGCAGATGGGAATGTGAAGAGATACAAAGCATAGCTAGTAGCTAAGAGCCATACACTCAAGTTGATGGTTTTGATTACAGTGAAACTTTTGCTCTAGTAGCTAAAATGACAACTGTGCGATGTTTACTTGCTATGGCATCTTCTAAGGATTGGGGTTTATATCTGACAAAATACTTAGAAATGGATGTAAATAATGCATTTCTTAATGGGAATTTCAATGAAGAGGTTTATATGGTTCTTCCATTTGGTTTCTGTAATCCTGAAGATAAGAGGATATGTTGCTTGAAAAAATCATTATATGGGCCGAGGCAAACACCCAGACAATAGTGTGCAAAGTTATCTTCGTACCTTATCCACTATGGTTTTCAGTAGTCTAAAACTGATCATTTTTTATTTACTCTACACACTCATTCTTCTTTTCTTACTGTTCTAGTTTATGTCGATGACATAATCATTACAAGTAATGACAATTCTCAATGTGTAGCATTCTAAAAGTATCTTCAAAAGTGATTTTCTGTAAAAGATTTGGGCACTTTGAAGTATTTTCTTGGTCTTGAGATGTTTCGATCAACTTATATCATTTTCTTATCTTAACACAAATATACATTTGACATTTTAAAGGATAGTAGAATATTCGGTTGTTGCCCAGTATCTTTTCTAATGTTGTAGCATCAACAGCTTACCTTGATAGATGATGATATAATTGAAATGCCAGTGAATGTCATAGATTGGTGGTACAACTCATTTATTTGATGATTTCCCATCCTGAGATTACTTATTCTGTGCATTTGTTAAGTCAATTTATGCATTCACTAGAAAAGTCTCATTTAAAAGCTTCTTATAAGGTGTTAAGTTAATTAAAGTGTTGTCTAGGTCAAGGTTTATTTTTTCCGTCTCAGAATGGTTTTCAATTGTATGCCCATGCGGATGTAGATTGAGCAGGATGTTCTCCTAGTCATTGTTCTACTACAAGTTTTTTATTCAATTAGGCTCTATGCCTATTATGTGGAAAACTAAGAAGCAGGTTACTATTTCTCGGTCTTCTACTGAGACGGAATATCGTTCCATGGCTTTGACAGTTATAGAATCATGTTTGTTGCGAGCTCTTCTGCTTGATCTCACAATCCATCATTCATAACCTATGCTATTGAATTGTGACAATCAAGTCACAGTTTATATTACTAATAATGTTCTTGTTTTTCGTGAACGCACTAAACATGTTAAGGTGGATTGTTATTTTGTTCATGATCATATTCTTAATGACAATATTTGTACTCAACATGTCTTTTCTCAATATCAAATTGCTGACATTTTGACCAAAGTGCTTGGTTTGATACTTTTCAACATCTGGTTAGCAAGTTGGGCATTTGGAATCTTCATGCTCCAACTTGAGAGGGAGCATTAATATCTTAAATAGTTATGCATATATTATCCATATAGATTAGATATATATCTTAGGTAAAATATTTTGATTTGTAAACATATCAAAATAGTTGTATAATAGTAGTAGGATGTCTCATATTCAAGTTTATATAGGCTTCTCTGTATCATTGTAAATATAACAAATCAATAAACTGATATTTTAACATAGTATTAGAGCTAGTTTCAAGTGTTTTCCCATCCACACATAACTCGAGCTCTTCTGCACCTTGGGCTTGGCTTCATGTGTTTATGTCAGTCAATGTTTGTCTTGGTGATTAGGTATTGAACTTGATTTCATAAGTTTATATCAGCTAATACTTTTGTTGTTTAGGTTTGGGCTTGGCTCTTGTCAATTTCTACCTTGCCAAACTAGTTTATTGTACTTTTTTCAACCGAAATTGTGTGTGAGAAATGGTGTGAATGTATAAAATATCCCACATTTGTTAGTTTAAAGATCTTGGACTAATTAATAAGGTTCATGGGCCACACCACTCATTACTAATTAGTTTTGAGATGGAATCGCATGTTCTTAAACATCTAGTAAGATGAAGATCCACAAAGTAGACATATTTTGTTTGTATCTTCATGTTATAGGGTAATTTTTTGGATAAAAATTATCTCTTAATTTTTCCTCTCTGTTGAGGCATATTCATGGTGATAGTTTTTTTTTTTTTTTTTTCCTTTTTGATGGTGTTTTATTATGCATGACTTTTCTGTTCTTTCAATTTTTTATATGTTTTCCAATTGGAAAAAAGACAAATTTAGTCCCTTATCTATCACAACAGACCAATTTAATCCTTATCTTTAAAAGAATTACCCAATCCAGGACTTATGACAGAAATCATGAACGAATTAATAGACCAAGACACACGATAATCACGTATCCGTTAACATGTTGTAGATGTATTGTCAAAATCGCCATTAGTTTATCCACAATTTCCATCACAAGCCTTAAATTAGTTAATTTTTATAAAGACGAGGGACCAATTGGTCTTTTTGATAGATAAGGGACCAAATTAGTCGAGACTCTAAAGATAAAAGACTAAATTGGTCTTTTTTCCTTTTCCAATTTGCCCTTTTTTTGTTCCCTTCACTGAAAGTATATGATATTTTGCCTTTTCTTTTTTTTTTTTTTTGTAGGGCAAACCATAAAATGTTTTATTTTCACAAGTCCTCTACAAATTAAACAAAAAGAATGAAAAAATGATATCAGAGAGCTATTACCAAGAGACTGACCAAAGAAACCTTGGAAGTATGGATTTTCGCTTGGCTCTTATATTAAGATTTTTTTTTCTATCTTTTATACTCTAATTTATCTGACTATTTGGTTAAGGATGCATCACTGGATATTTAAATGCTAGGAAATTTCAGTTTTGCTGCTTTAGATTATGATATTTGCTTCCATATATAATCAGATATGTTGTGATTTTCTTTTGCCAGAGAATTTATATATTACCATGGTCTAGGATATAATACTAATGGTAGTTAGTTAGATGGAGTGTAAGTTTTGGAAGAAATCTCATAGCGGGGAATCTCACAAGACATACATGGATCCGCCAATTCATTATCTTCCGTTCATTTTCTCCCTTCCTTCACCTTTCTTCTTTGTCTTCTATAAACAAAAGCAATGATATTTTCTAATGAAGGTTTATCTTCAAGTTTTCCTTTTAAATAAATTATTTTTTCTGTCTTTTTTTTTTTTGTTTTTAGTTTTTGTATGATTTGTTTTCTTTTTCCTTTATGTTGAGGTACAAGAAAGTAAGCTATTAGATCTCCAATGCATCTTCATCGGAATATATATATATATATATATATATATATATATGATGCTAATATTATATTATACATATATTATATTATATATATAATATTATATATATGTGTGTATAACAACTAAATAAGAAAGAAGTTGAGTAACTGTAGGATGGCCTTTTGCTGCCACGTGTCATTTTTTTTGTTGATGTGGAGCTGATTTGGAAGAAGCCTTTGGATGCTAAACTTCTGCTTTCGCTATATTGTGGGAGAAAATTCTAGGGTTTTGCTTTCTAGGGTAAAAATATAATTAAAAAAATTTATACCCTACGTTTTTTACAACCTGCCAGCCTACTGATTCTTTTTACAGCCTGGCAGCCCATCAATTCTTATTTCTCACTTCCATATTCTCGCTTTCTCTCCACAGAGACAGCAAAAAAAATTGGATAGTACATGATATATCTAGATTTTCAAGGATTTTCTCTAAACAATCACAAAGACCAATCTTTTCTCTCATCTACCCAAACCATGCTAAAGAACAGAGTGTTTTATCTAAAGAATGCAACACTGTATTCCTTTGAACAAATCCTTCTTGAGGTATCTTCTATTCTCAATTTCTTTTTATCACCCATATAACATATTTCTTAACGTCTTTTTTGCCTTTTTTTGCAGGTTCAATTAGGAAAATGAAAATTCCCAATTTCACACTCCCTAAAAGTTTTTTTTTTTTTTTTGTAGTTTAGATGTGAACTATTTTTGCTTTAATATTATAAAGGTTATATTTTTGTGATGGGTTCTTTTATATTTATTGTGAAAGGGGCGGACAATCTAGGGATGGTTTTTGATGCAAAAATATTGACAATATTTGAAAAAAATTGAGTTTAAAGATGGTGATACGAGGGAAGAATTCCATGGCTTTTATAGACCTTTACAAACAAGTAGTTTTCTTAGTTCTGTTTTCCTCCTTTCTCTGATTTTGCTTTCATTTCCTACCACATAATTTGCAAAATCACAATCAGGTCTCTCCACCAATTCAACAGGTATATAAAAAAAATTCTATCTTTTAAGTCATTCAAGAGCCCTTTATTTTTTTTCACATATTTTAGGAACTTTTGCACGTTAATTGCAAGAAAAGTGATTGATTTTAAGTTGGAAGTTGAAATTTTGAGATGGGATCTGAATTTTATTAATATTTTTATCTATAGTAAATTTATTGGCATAGAATAATGGGAATAGGAGTTACAAAGGGAGAAGGATGTTTACAAAAAGGAGCTTCTCGACTACTAGGAAGATGGCAAAGAAGTCCCTAAATCTGTCTTTATTAAAGACAACAAACAATCCTCCAAAAAGTCCATTCCTTTAGCCCATATCTTTCTTCTCGAACTTGATTTTTGTTGTTTTATTCATATACTAAATTTACTTTTCACTTTGTAGTTGTAGATGTGTGTATTTTCTAATATTATTATTTAATTTGGTTTTGTTGTTGTGTTTGATATCTCATATAAACTGCATTTTTATGCCAAGTTTATATAGAAAAAGGTTTTAGTTTGGGTCATAAATCAGTGGATATACTAAGTATGAACACATGTACTTTTTGTTGAGTTTAGAGTACTGCTAGACATGACTTCATAATTTTTTGCATTCTATTTGAAATAATAATCCTTATTAGTTATGCTTCTAGAGGCAATGAAAATGAAGCAGTGGAATTAGAAGAAGAGCAGTAGAGCATTAGGGCCAGGGAAAGTTACATTTCTCTGAATAAGTTTCAATATTAATAGCTACTCTTTGTTCACATAGTTAGCATGAAACTAAAGATTTTTTTTTAAAACTCCAGTACTTATCATTCATTGGTAAAATGTCTATCCTATTGTCAAAATAGTCTCTAAATAAGCGACTCAAAGGTGTGGTAGGTGATAAATTTATAGACCAAAAGTTGATTAACGGTAGTTTTAGTTTATGGTTATTGACTCAATACCAAATGCCATTGAACCATATATTAGTGTAAATAAACGAGCACATATGTTCCATTTCTATAAAAAGGTACTGGGATTATTTTCATGCAGGCCTTTTGCTTTGGATGGAATTTGAAAGAGTTTGCTTTTCTATATTAGTATGGGGTTCAAATTATGCAGAGATTGCAATAATTTCTAGATACATGGTATTATAATTCATTATCCTTAAAAATGGTCTGATTATTAATTCTTGACTAATTACCAGATGAATTTCATGATTAGCCTTCATATTTTTTAATAAATATTTTCTTATTTAACTTAAGATCATATTAAACCTTCTGTTCATTCTCATTCTGGTTATGCTACTTTGAGGATAGATTCAAATGAGCATTCTTCTTTGTGTTATTACATGAGTTGTGTCCCTATTTCAAGGTCAAGTTGTAACATGCAATTAATATCACGTATGGTGAGTATTTATTTAGCTTTTGTTCCAATTTTGTACAGACAAACAAATGTTTCATGTTACCTTTTGAAAGATTAACCTTATTGTGATGGTAATATATTTTTGAAATGAAACTGAAGAAGAAATATTCATGGCTGTCAACAAGAGACATAAACACTCTAAAGCATTAAAAGTAAACTTGACAGTAATAGATTATTCAATAAAATATGGCTATTTGAAAAAGAAATGTTGCCTATTTACTTTTTTATTTTTGGGAATAAGATAGTGGAATTTTGCCTACTCATTTGGTTAAAATTACATTTGTTCTAGTTTTCTCAAAAGAGAATGCTCATCACCACCAGGAAGAGGTTATTCTTGATCTGTATATTGATAAGATCTAAGAATTCTTAATCATGCAAGTATTTTTTAAAATTTTTTTGGCTTAGAGCTTTTGGTCAAATAGGTGGGAACAACGAATTGGAATGTATGTTGTATGGGAAAATATTTATTAGAGAAGGAATTTTGAGTTCTATTTGAAGATTTTCACTTATATTTTCTCTTGGTTGAGGTTTAAATGTTTGATAATTAACAAATTGTAGCTCTATTATATGTCATTTGAAAGTTGCAAATTAGTTCTATGTTCTATTTCTTTTGATTGATATTTCTTGACTAATAGTTGACTCAATCACTTCAAGAACAGGTTAAAATGTACATGTTATGGTAATGTAGAGCTTTAGCATTGATTCCGCAAAAATTAGATGGTTTCTAAGATTTTTTTGCTCAATTCAACGGTTATAATGTTGAAAAGGAAATAGTCTTACCCCTAAACACTATTAGTTATTATTTGGGAATTTTGCTCCCATAGACTTGATAATTGGAGAGGATTAAGATTTATTGTCCCAAATGTGAATGAAAATATTAGCTACAAATTCATGTATAATTTAAAAGAACACTACTGACTTATGTGGCATTAGATAGCGAGGAACTACTAGTGTACATATATATATATATATATATATATATATATATATATATATATATATATTTACATATATTGTTAAGGAAGATCCTAAGAAATTGTCAAAAGTCTGAGACAAACCCAAAACAAACATTAACAAAGTAAAAGAGAAAATAAAAGAGAGAACCAGATTAACGTAGTCTGGTTGAAAGACCTATGCCAACAGGGCCAACAGGCAAAGGCAGAGAACAAAATTTTACTGTATGAGAAGAATACAAAAGGATTAGGAGAGTACTTCTAAACCCACAAAAGCACCAGTACAAAAACACAAAAAGCTAATAATAAGACAAAAGACTTAATGACCAACAAGCCTCAATAGCTCACAAAACTCTCTTATATTTAGTGCTTATATATATACTCACACACACAGCACATATCTGTATGTGTATCCATATACATATATATATACACATATGTATATTTATATAATACTTATTTATATGTATATATTTATATACATGTGTGTGTGTGTGTGTATATATATATATATATATGTATATATACACACACACATTGTTCTAGGAAATTGTTAAAAGTCTGAGGCAAACCTGAAACAATCAATAACAAAGTAAAAGAGAAAATAAAAGAGAGACACCAGATTAACATAGTCCGGTTGAAAGACCTATGTCCACGAGCAAAAGTGAGCAAAATTTTACTTTATGAGAAGAATACAAAGGGTTTAGGAGATCGTACTTCTAAATTCACAAAAGCACTAGTACAAAAACACAAGAAGCCAAAAATAAGACAAAAGGCTTAATGACCAACAAGGCCTAATAGCTCACAAAGCTCTCTTATATTTAATGCTTGTTACATAAAGTTCAAAACTTAATGTCTCTATTTATAAGACCAAGGCTACATAGCTCTCCTTAACATTAACCAATATGGGACGCGTACCCACATCTACAAAAATAGCAAACTTGCTCCACCTTGGCGCGTACCTACATCTACAAAAATAGAAAAATAGCAAACTTGCTCCACCTTCTCCACAAAAGCCCCAATAATCACTAACAATGAACACCAACCAAGTTCAAGCACTACTTGAACTTGTAAACTTGAAGAGATTTTGTAACATGTTCGCAGGATTATCTTTGGTATTGATCTTCTGAATAAGACCTTTTCCCTTAACAATGGTATCTCAAATGAAGTGAAATTTCACATCAATGTAATTAGTCCTCTCATGATACATCTAATCGATTTAGTTAATTGAATTGCACTTTGACTATCACTATAAACTGTAGTAACACTATAATGTAGATTGAGTTTGCCAAACAAACTTCTCGACCACACGGCTTTTTTGATTGCCTCGGTCACAGCCATATATTCTGCTTCTGTAGTAGAGAATGCGACAATAAGTTATAAAGTAGATTTCTAACTGACTGTACAACCACCAACGCAAAATATATAACCAGTAAGTGATCTTCTTTTATGAAGATCGAGGTGTGATCACAGTCCAAAAAGCCAACCAAAGTGTTACTATTTTTCTCAAACTCCAAACAAGTGTCTAAATTACTTTTCAAATATCTGAGAATACATTTCATAGCCTGCCAACGTTCTTTCCCAAGACAGGACATATACCTTCTAACCATACTAACTACTTGTGAATTGTCTGGACGTGCACAAACCATCGCATACATGATACTATCGACTACACTGGAATATGGAACCCGTACCATATAATCTTCTTCCTCATCTGACTATAGTGACTCCAGAAGGAGCAGCTGAAAGTAGAAAATAACTTGCATGATGAGTACTCACAGGTTTAGCATCTCTCATGCCAAACTTTTCCAAAACTTTATCAAGGTAATGCTTTTGGGTCAGGAACAATTTCATAGCTCCTCGATCTCTTTTATCTCCATGCCAAGAAACTTCTTCAATGCTCTCAAATCTTTTATCTCAAATTCACTATTTAGCTGTGTCTTCAAAGTGTGAAATTTTACAAAACTCTTGATGCTTATAGAATGGCTCATTTCTCCAAGAAGAAAGGCAAGATGGTTAAGGATAAGACTAATGAAATGTTGGTGAGTACTTAGAGTTATTATTACATGATTAATTGCTATCGTCGAACATGTTAAGACATATAACAAAGTATTTCCATCACTATAGGAAAAATTGGAAAGAGTGCAGTTTACAATAGGATTGGCACCAAATGAAATTTGTTCGCAAGAGCTTAAGTTCATACCTAGGCATGTGCGGGTCGGTCAACGCCAAAGGGGTCAATTAAGCTTTTTGCCTTTGAAAGGTTCACACTGAAATTGAAAATGAGAGACAAAGAGCAAATGATATTGAAGAACGTGCTATAGCTTTGGACCAGCAAGTCAATGCTCAATAAGAATTTATTAAAGAGTTCAAAGACCAACAAATGGCTACCGACGTGAAGATGGATTCACTTCTTGAGAAAGTTGATCTATTAGTTGCGATACAATCCGAAAAAAATGTAAGTTATCATCCATTTAGCTTTTACATTTTTTGGATTGTGGACGTATTACTGTCATCAATTATATATGATCTTCTGCCAAAATGAAAAACTATAATTGCTACATATAATTGAACATATTCTGAGAATATTATAGTGCTAGACTATCATTCATTGACAGAAAATTAAAGAAGGCAAATTGTTTTGATGGATGTGTGTATTACCAACATTATGAACAACTGTTTATTGAATTTGGTATTTGTTTAATAAGTCCAGTTGTCAAACTTTAATCGACCTAATAAATTTGCTAATAAAGTTAATGTGTTTTCTTTTTCCCTTGTGATTCATCTTGCAGTGACTTGTATTGAAACTCACTGGCAAACAAGTTTATTTGGAAAAAAGTGGAACTTTTTTTTTTCTTACCCATGTTTTTTATGTTACAGGCCTTGTTTGCCTCTTATGTACTATTGAATTTATGCTAAGTATATTTAAAGACATGGATATTGTAATCCAGTAAGTGTTGAAACTTATAAAGACTTAACTGTTATAGTTACTCTTTCATGTCATTACGTTGTTGGAATATGATTATGACAACGAAATCTAATTTTGTAGGTTATAAGTTTTATAATTGGATTTTAGTAAAATGTCGATGTGTTTTTTTGTTTTAGCATTGTTAGTAATCAAATTTCCAAGAAAAATTGTTGTCCCTACTTACAGGTCTAAAAACATTGTGACCAACTCAACTTGTCACAAAAAAGTTTCGAAGGTCGTTACTAAGTGCGTTGATCAAACACATATTTAGTGACTCGTCACAAAATGTCACTCACTGTTCACTAAATGTATTGACCGAACACATGTTACTTCTCTCCTGTCATCACAAATGTCGTCACTAATTGCATTAACAGAATGCATATTTAGTGACTCTACCGTTGTCACAAGTCGTCACAAAATGTCGTCGCTGAATGCGTTGACCAAGTACATATTTAGTGACGTCTTTCTATCATCACCAAATGTCGTCACAAAATATAACATTTAGTGACGACGTACCATATTCAGTGACTATTTTTTAGGGCCTTTTGTGACCATGGTTATTCGTAACTATTTAGTGACGAAAAAGAAGTCGTCACTAAAAACACCCATTTAGTGACGATTTTGATTTGTTGTCATTGTGGGCTTTAGGATCGAGCCTTTAGCCACGTACAGTGACGAGCTGAGTCATCGTCACTAAAGTTTTAATGACAACTTCTTCATGTTTTGTGACGACTTGAATTAGTGACTAAAGCCCTATTTCCTTGTAGTGAGATCTCCAAGAAATCCAGTGATCAAGTGTCGAACATCATTCTTTTCCAAGTCTTTGAAAAGGAATATATTGTGAACTACCAAATGATCCTAGTTTATATATTACGCTTAGTCACTGACAAAAGTACAATCAATAACACAACCATGAAATTGATGTCTTTTAGATATGCACTAAGAAATATGTTCAATGCAAAGACCAGAAAGATTCCAAGAAGTGGAGGACAATGAAGTAAAAGCCTTGGCATATGAACTAAATCAAAAAATCCAATAAAAACACTCATTTAATAGTTGTTTTCCACTAAATCAAACAAGCAAAAACTTTGTTATATGGAGCTTAGTACATATGAATCTTTGTTAACCTACAAATATACTTCAAATAACTCCATTGGAATAACTATAACTTAAAAATGAATTGCAGCTGGATTTGAATGTCAAAGCAGTTGGCATACAAAGTGCTTTATTAGCAAACTCAGACATGGATATCAAAATATCAAGCCACAAATGCAGATTGAAAGAGCTTTCAAAACCAAATTTTGCTGAACTCTTACCATGATATTAGCCCTATCTAATATATTGTTCACCATACATCTATGCAATTTCGTACTCAAAATTAGTACTTAAGCGATCTATAAATTACCGTTTATATACATATATGCAATTCCCCATTAAAGTTAATACATCAAATCAGATTTTCAATAAAAGGGGAAAAAAAGAAGGGGGGAGAAGTGTATCTAAAACTCTTTAAAAAAAAGAAAATAGATGAACCTCCTCGCAATTTCGATTCGACTTGGCATAAAATTATTAGTTTATTGACGATTACGACTCTTCTGTGTCCTTTTCGGAGATGGAAAAGATAGACAATTTTTTGCTAATAAATTGGAAGGGAGTTGCAAGAGCCGTGGAACTATTTGACTAATATGGCTTTCTATAAAGGAGAAGATAGAGAAAAAAGAGTTTGAGTCAGTGGATGATTTTATTATCAAAATTGACAAAATTTTTATTCAATAGTATTCTTTTTTTTGACTCAACCGCAGTGAGTTTGGCTATTACGAGTTTACCAGTAAGCTTTTATGATGTGTGACAATTTAGTGAGGCCTTAGTGTAAATAAAGTTTACACCAACGGTATGGGAAAGATTTACTCTAATCTTTTGTATATCGTTAGTGTAAAAATTTTATACACTATGAGATACATATGCACGCCACATATACAAAAATAATATTTAAAATTTAAACAATACAAGTGTGATACCTACACTATGGTATAAAAAATTTTCTATGCACCCTTATGTATATAAAAGATTAATCCTTATTTTAAACAATATCCCTGTGGTTCATCACCCAAACAACAAAAGGATTAATTTGTCTCTATCAATTATCAAAGTTCTAAATTGTAATATGCATTGGATACTTAAATTACATCCTTGAAACTACAATACTACATCTAATTAAACTTTAAAACTCATGCTTGAAATGACAATTAATTACAAGGATGTATGTTGCATGATTATGCCTGTAGAATAGGAGAAGGCTGAGGTATATCCTCACTTTCCTCAACTAGGTTGGTACAGACAGCAGATGTCTCGTCTTCATCTTGTTAATGGCATTTGCGGGATTCAGACTTTTAGGGCACGTTGCCGTGCAGTTTCTAATAGTCCTTCACCGGTATAGACGCTTTTGATTCTCTGTCAATGCCTGCAGCCTCTCATCTGTGTAATCATCTCGGCTGAAAGCAAGCAAAAAACAATACAACATTTCTACCGTTAACTCAATTAGTGGCCGAATTTTATGAACAATCGTATTAATACATAACAGGACATCAGCAATTGAAGCCTCCAAATATGTTCAGCAGTTTATGCGACACGCCATCTGTTGAACTTAGCAAGTAGTGGACCAAACAAAATTAACCAAAGATTACTTGAGCAAAACTTTTAACAATTGAAAACTTGATTTTACTAATGTGGGACACTAAAGAAAATACAACTCAAGAGATAATCCAATTCAAAGCCTTTAGAGAGCTTTAGAAAGGAAGGCTTTTTTTTTTTCTTACACATTTGCCAAGCCTCTAGACTCCTATTTATAGTAGTGGTTGTGGTTCAAGAAGCTTCCACATGTCTCTCCTCTCATTCATAATTACTTATCTATTCTACTAGAAACTTCTAGATAAACTATAATCTAGAATTGCTACTAATCTAGTAAATAATTTTAGATGAGTCATTTTTCTTGAACAATCTAGAAGAGAGAGAGTTGGTGTTTTTATTTACACTCCCCCTCAACAACTACTCTCTCTTATTAGGTCTTCATAATCATCCCCAACTGTTAAACGAAACTTGATAAACTTGTTTGCACTTAGACCTTTTGTGAATATGTCAGTCACTTGATTTTCTATCTTGATTGATTTCATTTTAATATCTCATTGTAGAACTTTTTCTCGTATGAAATGATAGTGAACTTCCACATGCTTTGTCCTTGCACGAAATACAGGATTTTCAGCCAATTGTATAGCTGATTGACTGTCGCAATGTAAGGGTATCGGATAATCAATAACTTGATGGAGATCTTTTAACAGCTGCATCAAGCCACATACTTTGAGCTGCTGCTGCTGCTGGATACTCAGCTTCAGTAGTTGAGAGTGATACAGTAGGTTGTCTTTTACTGCACCAAGATACGACACCCGAACCTAGACTAAACGCATAACCAGTAGTTGAGCGTCGAGTGTCATGATCTCCTGCATAATCGGCATCGCAATACCCTTCTATTTTACATGTTCCTCTTTTCTTATACAAAATTTCACAGTCGATTGTACCCTTAACATATCTTATTATTCTTCAAACGGCTTCCAAATGAGGCCTTTTAGGTTTTTGCATGAATACACTAACTACTCCGACTGCGAATGAGATATCAGGACGTGTTATAGTAAGATATATGAGACTTCCGACCAATTGTCGATGCATAACGGCTTCATCCAACTCTTTTCCTTCTTCAGCACATAGTTTTGTATTAGCTTCCATAGGTGTAGAAATTGGCTTGCATTCTTGCATCCCAAATCTCGTTAAGAGATCTCTTGCATACTTTTGTTGTCCCAGAAATAACCCTTCTTCTGTTTTCTCTATCTCAAGACCTAGAAAGTGTGGTAGCTCTCCAAGCCCTTGCATTTAGAGGCGTGTTGCCAAATTCTCTCTTATAAGCTGAATCTCACCTTTATCATCTCCCGTGATAATCAAGTCATCCACATAAACTAGTAATACTGCTAGTTCACCACCCTGATTCTTCACAAATAGGCTTGAATCTGCTGGTGCCATAGTATATCCACTTTTGATCAAGAATTCTACAATTTTCCCGTACCACGCTCATGGAGCTTGCTTCAGTCCATAGAAAGCTTTTCTAAGCTTGCAAACATATTTAGGTTTGTCGTGACTCTCAAATCTAGGTGGTTGCTCCATATAAATCTCTCGATCAACTTCCCCATGTAGGAAAGCATTTTTTACGTCCATTTCCTACAAAGTCCATGAATTGCTAGTTGCTAGGGCTAATAAGACATGAACAGTGGTTATCTTAGCCACTAAGTTGAATGTTTCATCACAATCTACAATCCATACTGTTGAGAAAATCCACGAGCAACCAATCAAGCTTCATATCGCTCTATGGATCGATCTGGTCGAGTTTTGATCTTGTAAACCCATCTACATGATATGGGTTTTACCTCCTCTGGTTTTGACACCAACTCCCAAGTCTGGTTCTGTTCTAGGGTTGAAATTTCTTCTTCCATTCGATGTTATTTGAGGTGTCCTCAAAGGTCGTTGGTTCCTTTACCTCTACAAGTGCAGCATTAGCATATCTTGGATTTGGATGCCTTTGTCGAGTGGATCTTCTAAGTTGTGGCTCAATTGGATCATCTTCCTCTTCTTGTTGTCTTACTTGCATCTTTTTTGGAATCTTGTCATGTACACCTGTCTTCCAAGGGTTCTTGGACGTATCCCGGACCTCAGACAACTCTTTTCTATTATCTAGATGACTTTGTTCCTTTTTCCATTGACTAAATTCTTCTCCCTCCTTTTTAGAGTTTGACGTTAAGACTACCTTTTATGGCCATCCACCAAGATGATGCTTCGTCAAATACCACGTTCCTTGAGACGTAGCATTTGCCAGTTGTAGGATCACAACATCTCCAACCTTTTCTATGATTTTCATATCCAACGAATATGCACCGAATCGCTTTCTTATCGAACTTGCTTCGTAGCTGGTCTAGTATGAATACGTAACAAACACATCAAAATACGCGAAAGTGACTTACGTTTGGGATGACATTCCAAAGCTTGTGGAATGGTGACATAAATCCCAACCTTGGTTGAGGCAATCTGTAAGTCACATGGACGACCGTCTTCATACATTCTGCCTAGTAACGTGGTGGCACATTGTTTGCGTGTAGCATCCTTCAGCATATTTCTGCCAAATGTCGATTCTTCCTTTCAACTACCCCATTCTGTTGTGGCATCCTTGGACAAGTAAATTGCCTCAGTATCCCTTGTTCTTGAAGATATTCAGAGAATTCATTAGAGGCATATTCACCTCCATTATCTATATGAAGCCACTGAATCTAAGGCTTTTGTTAATGTCTTTTTCAACCTTTTGTTTGAACATTTTGAATTTCTCCAATGCTTCTAATTTCTCCTTCATAAAGTCCACACAAACATATCTTGAGAAATCATCGATGAATGTGATCATATGTTTCAAATTGGTCATTGAGGGTTGCTTGACTGGTCCAAACACATCTGAGTGAATCAGCTCCAATAGAACCTTGGCTAGATATTTTGACTCCTCGTATCTTCGTGACACTCTAGTTGAGGAAGACCTTTGAGCATAGATTTTTCATCATGATCTTGAGCTTATAATAGCTCACGTGACCAAGACGAGCATGCCATAAATCTGCTGCCTCATTTTTCCTAGTCTTGTCGACATAGGCTTCTTGTGCTGACATCACATAGACTAATTCAATTCGCCTTTCTTTCATGTTGGGATCACCAATTACTTTAATCTTTCGATAGACTTTCACGCCATCTGGTCCAAACACCATGAAATTGCCAGATCTTGCCATTCAGAGAACGATATCATGATATAGGAGATTTTTCTTCAAACCAGGGACGTGATAGACATTTAGAAGTTGTACCTCCTTGTTGTTGAAACGAGGTGATAACGTTGATTTGCCAACATGGGTGATTGGAAACTTTGTATTATTTGTCGTTACCACAACTCTCCTCCCCTCATACTCGGTCACGTCTTTCAACTTTTCTTTATCTCCAGTCATATGATTAGAGCAACTCGAATCAACTATCCAATCCTCTTCGAAGTTGATTCTATCACTTACCGAGAGTAGTGATGACTCCTCATCTGGAACATCTATGCAAGAAGCAGCCAACTCTTCCTCCAATGTGAAGGATGCTTGGAAATCCCATTCCTTACTCATCTTGGGTAGATTCTGCCATATTACCTTCAATTTGTTTGAACTGACAATCTCGAGCAAAGTGTCCTGGCTTATTGCAGTTATACCATCGATTATTTTGCCTTCATTCATTTTTATTTCCTTCTCTTGTAGCTCAATCTTTGTTTGCTCCCCCTTAAGAACAATTGAGAACTCTTCCATTGCCTCCTTTTCCATCCTAGTTGACTATATTTCTTTCCTTCTCCTTTACATCTCGCAACTCTTTGATTTTGATCTCTCTTTTTAATAAAGAGAGCTTCAATGATTCCTCTTTGATCATGACTTTGGACATTTTATCATCCAAAGTTTCTTCATTCACCAATAAATACTCCAACTCCTTTAGAGTTGGTTGTACAGCCCATCCAAGGATTGCAGCAACAAGACCCTCATTATTTGGATCTAGCTTGGAATGTCCTCACATAGAGATTTTACTTTGGAAAAGTATTGACTTACTGTTAGATGACGTTGTGAGATGGAAAGAAGTTCGTTCTCGAGTCACTGGAGTTTTGCTTCGTTCCTTTTGGCAAATGCTGATGCCAAGGTATCCCACGCTTCCTTCAGCGTTTTCGCCGACTTGATCCTTTGTAGTTGCTCGTCCTCTACTGCAACTGTCAATGCATACATGGCCTTTGCAACCTTTCGATTCCAATCCTATTAGCCCTTCAGGATCCCTTAGTGGCGTAGTTTTATCACCACCAACAAGGTCCCACAAGCCTTGACCGATGACAAAATATCTCATACGGGTCCTCCAATTCCCATAGTTATTGTTGTTGAGTTTCTCACCAACACAAACTGACGTGGAAAAATCTGTCATTTCCTCTTTGAGTGCCCAGTACTAAGTATTAATGGTCCTAGACCAACAAATTTTACAGTCCTAGACTGTGCCTTAACGAGATTATTTGCGTATCTTGTTTGACGGTCCCTGACTGTTTATTTTGGCAGAGTAACGACTTATTCGGTCTCTGACCGAATCTCCTGCACAAAGATCACCTCAAACGAAAATGACGATCCCTGATCGTCCCGCTCTGATACCACTTGTTGAACTTAGCAAGTGGTGGACCAAACAAAATTAACCAAAGATTACTTGAGCAAAACTTCTAACAATTGAAAACTTGATTTTACTAATGTGGGACACTAAAAAAAATACAACTCAAGAGTCAAGGTCATAATCCTACTCAAAGCCTTTAGAGAGCTTTAGGAAGGAAGGCTTTTTTTTTTTCTTACACATTTGCCAAACCTCTAACTCCTATTTATAGTTGTGGTTGTGGTTCAAGAATCTTCCACATTTCTCTCCTCTTATTCATAATAACTTATCTATTCTACTAGAAACTTCTAGATGAACTATAATCTAGAATTGCTACTAATCTAGTAGATAATTCTAGATAAGTCATTTTTCTTGAACAATCTAGAAGAGAAAGAGAGTTGGTGTTTTTATTTACACCATCCCAAGTTCTTGTGTGTGCACGTCCCAATAAGGATACTTATATAAAAAAACTAACTTATATACATTCTCACCATGAATTAATGGAACAGATGAGACCTCAATTGTTTTAGAACAAACACATTTTGCTACAATAATTCGTTTATCCTTCGATTTCAAACGTGGAACAATCATGATGCATCAATTCTTTAATTCCAGTGCACGATTTTGTTCATGATAACCATAACTGTTGTACGACCAATTAGTGCAAGTACTCTTGACTAATAACTAGTTATAATTTTCTAGCTTTTTGGAATAAAATTTGTACTAATAAGTATGTGCAAGCAACCTGTCACAAATCCATCGGTAAGCATGGAGCAACGGAGCCGGTCCAAGAAACTCTTCAGGGTTCCACCAATATGAAGGGCACGATGCACTGCAACAAGCACACAATATGCACTCATATAATCCATCTAGTCTTGCCCTTTCGGCTGGAGATTGCCTGTATTCTCTGCCATCTTCTGGCGTTGGCCTTTTAGTTTTTAGCCATGGTTCAATTGACCTGCACCGCGAGGTCCACGACAATGCCACAACATTTTCAACTAGCCAAAATTAAAGAATCCAAATTCAGATAAGAATCTCAAGAATTACTTACTTGTACTGCTGATAAAAATTGGTTAAATCAACCACCAAATCTTTGATCACATACATGTGAGGAAGAGGAGTAATTGTTGTAGCCTTTGTAGTATCCGGTGTCTATAGGCTTGAGACACGCGACTGTGTTAGTACCATCTATATTCATCGCACATGAACCGCATATACCCTCCCTGCATGACCTCCTATAGGTCAAACTCGAATCATCCTCGGCTTTTATCTTCTGCAATGCATCCAAAACCTACACAAAAAATCTCAATAAGAAACTCTATATTACATGCAATGCAATTTATATTCACAATTGTGTATGTGCAATAATTATATGCACGAGAGATGCGCAGGGAAAAAAAAAAAAAACTACACATACATTAATTCTATTATCCAATTTTTCAAGTTGAATTTTATCATGTAGCTACCATATTTGCATACAATAATCACCAAGTTAATTTGAATTTAAGATAAATCTTTTTGTTTTTGTTTTTTTATGTAAAGTAGAACTTATGTCACTATCCATTAACAACTGGTACTCTATAAGTCTTTATTTAGATTGATAGATTCAGAATGAGTCACTACATGATATACAAAATAATAAATAGTGTCGACATATGGACTGAGTTCAAAACTTGCATAAAAAATCACTAAGCAACTTTATATGACATGATATACAATTTATATTTGTTATCGTTTGAAAAAAATATCAATGAAATATAATTTATATTCACAAAAATATAAGCGATACTTGCAATAATACACCTATATGCATGACATGAGTACATAAGCTACATATATAATTACTTCTCGTGTTTACTGTTTCAAGCTGAATTTTATTTTATTATGTGTCTACCATATTTGAACACAATAATCTTCATATTAATTTTGGAATAGCACAATTTTTTATTTATTTTTTTGGGTAAAGTATAGTTTGTCGCTATATGCTTACTCCATAGATCCAACCAAACTCCTTCCACAACATTATGCATGAGCTTCAACATTGTAGCTCATTCTGGATCATGTAGCCCATTTCATAGTGTAGATCCAATTTATTTTAAAATTTTAGACTCAATACTGTCAGAGGTCAAGAGCGAGTAAAATGCATGCTCTATAGTTCATCCCTTGAAAAGAGAGGGTTACTATTCAACTTGTGACCGCTCCATTCCTATTATTAAAATAGAAGTAAAATTCGTGTCAAAAAAAATTAAATACTTGCAAATTAGAAACAGGAGATGCAAGTGTAATTTACAAAGAGAGTACTTGAAATTAATTTTGAGGAAATGGAAAGTGGGCTGACCATTGGGCCACAGATGGATAGATCAACAAAGAAAGATTGAAGATATGGGTTGTTGGTGGGATCATTTGGGCTCCAACGATAAATCTTGAACTCCTTCCACAAACCAGTAATTTTGTCTTTGTGATTGAGATGGGATTCCACAGCTTCTTCTGCATGTTTTTGTGCAATCTTGTGATCCTCTAATGAAGGAAATTTTTGACTCCTTTTTAATCTTTTGCTTACCAAACGAGCCATCTTCTTCAATCCATCTTTTAAAGAGCTCTTCGACATTTTTTATTTATTTTTGGTTGATTTATCTCCTTTTCACTTTATAAATTAACTTCCCAAGTGAGCTTTAATTAATTTGTAAAATTTTGCAATAAAAATAGGAAATTTTTTTTGAATTTTCCCTAAAATAAAAAATACAAGAAGAAGAAAAATGAAAAGAGGTAGGCAATTGTTGCATGGCTGAAACGTGTTCTCGTGAGGTGTCATAGAACTTTAAAATGAGGCAGCATCTTGGAGTTACTTGTTACATGGGACGGTTTATGGGCCGATTGGGCCTTCTGGTAAACCTTCCGAACTTAACGAAAAAAACCCAATTTATAATTATGGTATCTATGTCCGGATAGTTAAAATTATTAAGGTTTTCTGGGCTACTACAATGACCCGTTCCCATTGGGTTAATTTCCTATTCGGCTTCGGTATACCAAGAGTCTTAATGGATTCCAATTCCACAATCGGAGAGCTATTCTATTGAGGCTCTAAGACATATAGTCTTTGTAAAATTTTTGTACTTTTGATTTTTTTTTTTTTTTTTTTTTTTTGTTATACAATTAAGGAGATGTTTGGTTCACATTTAAAAATGTCAGAATTATAAATCTTACTATCGATATGAGTTTATATCATTCCTCATTTCTTGTTTGATTTGAATAAGTAATGAATTTCATTATTTTTGATAAATTAATAAATTTGAAACCCAAGTCACAAGTAGGGAAAGAAAGCGGACATGTTTTAGTACTTTCATTTTCATAAAATGATTTCTATAATAATTAACCAAATAATATATATAAATATCATTAACCTTAATTCTCATTTCTTCTCTTATAAACATAACCAAGCACCTCCTAAGTAATTTCGAAATTAGTACAATTTCACATTATCTGGATTATCTGGGAGACTTTGAGAAGGGGCTGGTTATGCACATTGAAGTTTGAACAATTTTTAGTATTAGTACTTTTTTATTTAATAAAAATTGACAAAGTAATAAAAATCAACATCGCGTTATTAGATTGCAAAAAATAATGAATAAAATTCGAACAAATATTTTAAATCAAAATCGTTGATTTTATATGATTTAACATGAAGGTAATTTGTATAGATGTTTCAGCTAAATTCACGTTTAGCTTGCAGTTTGAATTCTAAAAACACCTAAGGTGGTAAGATCTTTTCGGCTTCAGCCTTCTCTTTCACTGGAAAAAAAAAAAGTATGAAAATAACGACTTAATTTGTATTATTGTTATGGTGATAAATTAGACTTGCATAGATAAAATAAAATTTGCAATAGTAATTATGGAAAACATATTTTACTCTTACTAGGTTTCATAACTTTTTTAAGGTCATTGAATAATTCATCTAGAAGAAGGAATCAAATTTTAAATACCAAAATGGCTTTTCATTTTCATCCAACCACTTCTGACCTCTTCCTGACCATGACCAAAAAAAAAAACAGTTGGATTGGTCAACCCTCCACAAAGTTCAATTAGTCAAACTTACAGATGGATGTATGAAGATCAGCGGACAGACAGAACATAGGATCCCATATTGATTATGAGTTATCTTTTAAATTCGAAACAAGGAGTTAAAGATTTTTTATCTTACTTTTTTATTTTATTCTCTATTACATTATTCAATCAATTGTAAAGTATTTTTTCTTTAATTGGTCAAGATTTTAATAGAGTACATTTGACAGTATCATAGAAAATGAGATAAAAATTAAAATAGAGAGTAAAATAAAAAATTCTTACTCAATCAACAATCAAGTTCAATTGTAAGGAAATTATTAGTCCTACAATTTCCAATATCACCCTAGCGTGTCGTGAATATCTTAAATGGAATCGATTAACAGTACTGTATCGTAGATATCTTAATTTATAATTAATTACATCACTCATAAATAATATGAATAATTCTAAACCCAAGTTCATTGTATAATTTTCCTACATTTGGCCCATAATTATAAATAATCCAAAATTCAATTGTGTGTATAGTCCCATAGAGAACAGCAATTGTTTGACCAATGCCAATCTAGCTCTGCAACAATGCGGGAAACTTTTAAAAAATTCTCTTGGTTGTATCCTGGATTAGATGTCAGTATACATGTCACGTATTTGTAATTTGACTTTTAGAATTTACTAATTTTCTATGTTAGATTTTTTCAATTTGAACAAACTATCGGGAGCTACTATGTAATTATTACTCAAAAAATTGGTGAATGATTTAGTTTGGATAGTTATTATTTTTTAAATATTATTTGGACGAATATTGAAAGAATTTTTTTTGTATAATTATAAAATATTATTTGGAGAACACTAAAAAAAAAGATTAATCCAAACAGTGCTATTAATTTATGATGTTATTCTGAATATTATTTAGAGTAATACTGTATTTTTGAGATGTGATATATGTGTGATAAAAAAATATTAAAAAATAAGTTTGAATAGTGATTATAAAATATTATTTAAAAATAATAAAAAAATAACCATTCAAACTGAGCTATTCTCCAAAGATAATATCCAATTGGCTCCAACAAAGGCTTTAAAGAATTTAAGCAAGCGTTTGAAAGAAAATGGTTGAAATGCTTTATTATGTGAAAGAAAGTACAACAAAGAAAATTAATTACAAAAGCATTAAATTACCTATGTTGCTTTTACGTTTAGAATTACAGTGACTTATTACAAAGCATTTCATATAATAGAGTTTTGAAAAAGTGTTTAGTAAGTGTTTAATATTTATTGTTTGAGTGAAAAATTGTTTAAGCACTCTTTTTGGTAATGTATAATTTTGAACTTTAAAAGGTATTATATCTTTATTTCCTTCTAGAATGACGGTAAAATTGTCAAATTTTATCTTTAATTATTTTTTTAAAAAACCTAATTTAAAAGTACTAATTTTTTAACTTGTGCTAAAAGTGTTTTTAAATCAAAATCTCTACCCCTAAATTTAGGGATAATACTTACCAACACTTGAAAAAATATTGTACCATCTAACCCCCATGTTTGGTACACTAGTATAACCTAGAATGAAAAAATCATTCAAGGTAGGATATACCTGGAATAGGTAGAAATGCTTATTCTTATTTCACTGTTGGGTAATTAAGTTAGAATGGAATGTATGTTTTGTTTCATTGTTTTGTATAATTTTTTAGATGTTAAAATAGAATGGATTTTAAATAAAAAAATTCTCTTTTTTTATTCATTTTATGTATTATTTCTACAATTAAGAAAAAATCTGAAGTATTTTGCATTAAAAATAAAAAATTGTAAAATTATATTAAATTTTTGTTTATATTCGAATAATTAAATTGTACAACTTAATTATTTGAATGTAAACAAAAATTTATATATATATTTTTTAATTTAATAGCATTATATTGTACAATTTAACTAATTTATCTATATGATAAAAAATAATAAAGAATTATTATACATTTAAATAATTATAGTGTACAATTTAACAATGTAGCTTAATGATAAAAATTACAAAATTGTATATTAAATTTTTTTACACTCAAATAATTAAATTGTATAATTTAACTAATTATATAGTATTTTTACTTTTAAAGCAATAAGATTACAACTGCTCAACAAAAAAATGAATAAAATTTGAAAAGAATAAGATAAATTTGACATTCCATATTACTTTCTCTTTTCAAATTAAAGTTGGAAAGAGTTTTCCTCAAATTTTTTTGATTAACGGGTTTTAGAATATAATGGGAATGAGATTTTCTTATGAAATAATCTTTCTAATATAAACTTTTCATACCAAACACGAAATGAAAAGAATAAGTTAGAAAAGCCTTTATATTTTAGGCGATTCTTAAATACTAAACGTGGGGTAAAAATATTTTTTTAGCAAAAACACCGTAATTTTAAACGGGATCGTAAGAAAATTTTTTTTTTTTAAAGTTTAGAGAGTTCATTGTTGATTCAAAAGTTCTAAATGGGACTAATGTAAGCAAACACTAAATTTTCTCGAAGGATTTTAGTATGCTATTTTGACCTTTCTTCTTCTTTCTTTCCTTTGTTGTTATTATTATTATTATTATTATTTGGAAAAATTTAGACGTTTTATTGAGATCTAATATTTTGAAGTAAAAATTATGTAAATTTTCTTAGTGAAGTTTTACCACATAGAAAATTCTATTCTTTAATTTCCTTTTCTTTTTTTTTCTTTTTTTTGAGCCGGTACTTTACACTTTGGTACTCCAAGTTTCCTTTCCTACACGACACATTTCCAGGTTTGTAATGGATGTTGATTAAACATTGGGCACTTGAGGGTTAAATGTTAAATAAATTAGTTTTAGTTTGTTTAGCAAAACAACAATAATTATCTTTATTTTGAATAGGTCCTCCACAAGTTATGATCTTTTCGTTGAAAAATGACTTTTACGTCTGAATAAATTTCCAAAATATATTTTTTATTCAAGCGAGAACTAACATGACCGGAGAGGACCTTTTAATAAGATATTGAATGTTCAATGGTGGGGTAAGTAGTAACCAAAACATATAGATCTTTAGTAGGCAGGTGAACTTAAATCGGTAGACTAAAGAGATTGTTTATATAATTAAGACATATATCACAAAGGAATTTCATTTAAAAAGATATACAATGGCTTAATTAAAACATGAAAAATGCAGAAAATATCTCTAGATATTTATGTTGTACTACGAAGAAATTGATATTCATATGAGGTTTTTCTTTTGCACAAAGCCTTCAATGTTATACCAATAAATCTCCTTATTATATTTTTACTAAGTAAAAAAATATATTCAAACATTTATTTGGGAGTGAATAAAAATAAATGGTGTTAAACACTTAAAGCCAAAAATGTACAATTATATAAGTAAAAAAAAAAAAATTCAAACATTTATTTGGGAGTGAGTAAAAATAAATGGTGTTAAACACTTAAAGCCAAAAATGTACAATTATATATATAATATTTAACACAAATAACTTATATACATGAAAATTATTTCATCAAAGAGACGACTTGTGGACTTGTAGTCAAAACTTTTCCAAAGAATTATCACTTCAATTATCTATATATTTAGATTGATATCATAACTATTACAGTTTTTACTTTTCAAAGTAACTTGGGAATTAAAAAAAAAATGCGTCATTGAATTGAAGTGGACGACTAGACTTGCTCCTCAATTGATTGCAAACAGAAGGTTCCGTAGATAAATAAGAGCTCAATTATAGCTGTTTGTGAGTCTAATCTCTAATTTCCACATTGGAAGGTCATGTGACTACTTTTATTTCCAATTTTTTTCTTTCTTTAACATAGGCAAGTCAAGAAAGAAAAATTTTGGTGGAAGATTAAACACTGTTTGGATGCTAAGTTTGAAAGAGAAAAGAGGAAAGCCAAAGGGACATGCAAACATATTTTTCTTTAATATTTCATCAACGATCTCAATTGAAGTAACAAATGCAATATTTTTCTTTTTATTTTCTTTTTTGCCCCCAAACCAGAGAAGTTAATTGTATAAATATGCAGCCAAAGTTTAAAATGTACAAAAGAGAGCAATTGCTCAAATATCATCCTGTGCGAGCTTTTCTAGCCACAAGGAAAAGATTTCCTTCCACTCAATCACATTTTCTAAATTGATAGCAAAATTTGCTAACTTGCAAACAAATCTGCTATGTGTTTTAAGAACTTCAAAAAATAAAAGAACATTCTAAAAACATCTCACTCATGTGTAAAATGTCATCTAATGAAAAGTATTTAAAAGAACATCATCAATATTCTTTGCAATCAATTTCTCTACAAGTAGCTTATTGTTAGAACAGATTCGAATGTAGTTCCAACCTTTCACTTTAACTTTAATTAAAGCTCTCCTGATATTTTAGCTTCAAGTGAACCAAAATCAAAAACACCTTTGTTACCTTCAAGCCAAACAGCCAATAGTTTCTATGATCTGTCCCTTGCAGCATTATTGGTTCTTGGACTTCTATTGGAGTTAGATTGTTCAGAATTGTATTGATCATGATATACTCTTGGTCCGCAAAGTTCCTGAGTTCATCATGGTTAGAGTGAGAAGTTTGTAGCATGTTCTAGATAGACAAATTTTTGATAATGCAGTGATTGCTGATAAATGGATGTACTATTTGAAAAATAAAAGCAAAACAGGTTTTCTGGTTTTGAAGTTAGATATGAACCAAATGTAATTTTGAAAACTACATCAAAAATTTATTTTTCTATGCCACATTATTCCAACTTCCACAACAATTTCTAAAGGTAATGAAAAGAAATAACCTTTTACAGGTCTTGGATCAACATTTATCTTCTTTATTATGTGGATTAAGATGATGTCAATTGCATACGCTCATGTCAAATTGACTCGTTACACTGTGACCATTTTCGTTAATTAATTTTTTTATCAAGTGACCCGTGAATATCAAATCCCATTCAGTTGACTTTAAAAATTGCAGTAGTATTAATAACAATTGAAAAAGCATGCGTATTTTGAGGCAAAAATGTCTACATTGAGTCAAAAGGAAGGAAAAATGAAAACCAAAAAAGAATAATTAGTGATGTCTAATCACTCATGCAAAAGATATAAAACTTAAATTTTGCTTATTGGGGTTAGGTAAAAGCTTGAATAAGAAAACCCATCTTGACGTATTCTAGATTTGGACACAATTAAATCAAAAGAAAATGCTTCCATGAACCCAATCAGTACAAACTTTTTTTTTATATCATTTTACAGCAAGGAAAAATGCTTGAAGATTAAATAGTCTACATAATTTTGGCTTATTATGGTTGCGTGTCCCCGCAATCAATTCTAATTTATTGGCCGGGATTAGTAGCTTAATTTATTGGTTGTGTCATCTGAATTAGAGGACTTTTTTTTCTTTAAAAAAAAAAAAAGACTCGTTTGGACAGATAGAAGTATTATTCATTATTCACTTAATAATATTTAATAATTATTTTTTAATTATATTTTAACTTACATATATCAAATCTCAAAAGTTAATCTAATAAGAGATAAAATGTCTTACCATTTAAACTGCACTTCGTTATTAAAAATTTGTTGTAGTTCAATTAACTTAAAAAAAGTGCTATAGCCAGCATGATTTTTTTTTTTTTTTTTTTTTGGGGTAATTTGTCGATCAGAAAAAACGTGTCTGTCTGTTTTCCTTTTATTTTCTTAATTGGGGACATATCTACAACAGAAATGTACATTTTTTATTTGTCTATTTATTAGGAGTACTTGTTTTGCCCCCCATATTGGCTGGCATCGAATATAACACCAGAGAAGAAACCACCAAAAAAGTAGAAAAAGATAAAGTACAGTGAAAATATTCCACATAGTGGAATTTTTTTTCCCTTCAAGAAATTCTGATTTGGAGAATATATATTTATTGGAATATAAGAATTTCCTTTGGCCCGGCTGTCACCCCACATTCTTAATTAGTTATTTCCAAAAAAAAATAAAAAAATTAAAGATTCAATAACTAAATAACATGCAAGCTAGAATCCTTGTTAATTGTTAACATTTTCTGTTATTGTTTTTCGTTTCATCAACCATTATAATCATTTTTTCCACTTGCTTATTCTGTGTGCTTCAAAACTATTTGACTTGTAATATTTGACACATGCTTGGCTCTTGAATAGTCTAAATTCCTCATTTGACGTTCACTAAATGATGGATTTTGTGAGACATGATTCAATGAATTGTGTGATAGGAAAGTATATTCTCGCTAAATTTGTCTCTTAATAAAGGATTGATTTATTTGACCGTGTTTAGCATTGTGAAATACGTGTTATGCAATATTCCATAAAAACTTGTCGGCTAGCAATGAAAAGTTTCGGTGCCTAATTTTCTTTTGAGATAAAACTTCTATGTGAATTGCCTAATGCTCTCTCTCTCTCTTTTCTTTTTCTTTTTTCTTTTTTTTTTTTTTAATTTTTTGTCGTGGATTGCTTTAGCTCTAAAGGACATAGATACACGCTCCCGCTTAGAACATAGAACTAACTCCATTTTGTACGATCTAATTTAAAGTCGATTTTTACTTCTATCCTAATTTTAATTTTAATTTGCACACATTACATCAACAATTCTCAAATTCATTTATCTCTGTCTACTTCTTAATGTTGTTACTAAAATTAATGAGTATTAGATACACACATCATAGACTTATTTAGGGATATATTACACCTACAAACAAAGTTACAATTTTTATTCTGTATTCATGTCTAACTTATGAACAATTCATACTTTGCATTTTTAATTTTAAAATTTTGACACATTACACTTCAAACGGTTAGATTTGTCCGACTTTAGTCTAATTTCTGACAATGTAAGGAATTTTGATGGATACTCCACTTCGGTGCGCAAGGTACACGTTTTGTATTCTATTAATTTTGACATTAATGTTAAAAATTAAATTAAAGTAAAACAGATTTAAGAATTAAATTACACGTGTAATGTGTCTAAGATCGAAATTGAGAGCACAAACGAAAATAGGTTATAAGTTAAAGGGCTGTGAAAGGGCAGTAAGGCGCCCACATAATTTTGTCTCTATTTATTTATTGCATGGCTGGCGCTAGAATGAACCAATTAGTAATATTAATAGCTTGGGATTGTCAAAGGATTTTTGTATAACAACAATAGTAGCAGAAGCTTACATACTTGAGAATTCTTCTGTTTGCATTATTTTAATTAATTGGTCGGCACCCTCTAAGAATGTAAAATCTAGCATCTCTTTTCAAAACAAAAGTCTTTACAAAATATTCGAGCTCAAAAAAATTAATTTCAAATACTATCAACAAAGGTTCTTCTCACCAGAAGAAAACAAATGTGTGTTAAAGCTTAATTTCAGTTGTAATTTTTTTTTTTTTTTTGAGGAAATTTCAGTTGTAAACGTGACAAATTTAATATTTAGAGCAAGATTAGAAACAATGATTTTGTATTGCATAACCTTTCCTACATGATGGCAAAATAAACATATTTCACTCCATAAAATGCTTTAGTTTAGAAGTTTTTATCATTCGACAGACAAATCACCTACCATTAGAGATGCCAAGTAGGCCGGATCGGGCCATAATCGGCAATGCCCCCACCCATGAATAACCGACATGCTATAATAGCTAGACATGGCAATGTGTCGGGCTGACACGCCAACCTATCCCGTACTTTACATCCAGGCTAGGGCAGGGTTTTATCGACCCATGGCCCGGACCAACTCATTAGTCAACAAGTTCCAAACTGGTTAACAATTCGATAGTCAAACCATTAATTGGACCATATTTTTTAAATTTTTTATTTTATACATTTTAAATGACTTTTTCTAATAACATTTATATATTATTCTTGTTGGACTGATGATTAATAATTAATAGTAATAAAGAATAAATTGAACTAATAAATAATAATTTATAGCATAAGTAATGAATTGAACTAATTATAATAATAAGTATAACATTTATGCATTTTTCCTTTTGGACTAATAAGTACTAAGTTAAATAAAGTCTTTGGATAAAATGAGTAATATCTTATACTAATATATACGAGCTTAGAATAAAATTATGAATTACTAATAACTACAAACAAAAAAGTGAAATAATATGTAATCACTTGTACAAATAAGTAATGAAAAATGAAGTACAAAGTAAAAAAACTTCAAATAATAATTAATAATTTTGAATAATAAGTAATAATTTAAAATATTAAGTAATAACTTGATCTAATAACTAATAACTTGTTAGATCTCTTGGTTATAACTTATAATCGTAAGTAATGAAAAATGAGTACTAATTAATAATAATTTCGAATAATAAGTACTAATGGTAGAGTTAATTACACTTTATCCTCTAAAACTTTAGTGTCAGTAACACTTTAGTTCCTAATGTTATCTTTTGAGTATTTTAGTCCTTCCACTATGCCAACTAAATTTTTTAATCATTTTAATGCTATTCTATTCTAATCTTTATTTTTTTTGTTTGTTTTTGTTCAATGAATCTGTTAACAAATAATATAAATGTAAGTTAGAAGAGATAAGAATATTGAGGAAGGAGTAGAGCTAAACCTTATTCCTTTCAAATCTATCCAACATGAACTACAATGCCTCTATTAATAGGTATACATGAGGTACATGACTTAATAGTTGAGTAATAAATACTCATGAATAGGTACATTAATATGGTACATTGATCTCATAAGTTGATCGTAACATTCCTATTTTGATGTCATGCATTGAAGAATATGCCTTACTTAGTTTTTAAAAGCTTACTAGGTAAAACCCATTGAGAAAAACCCTAGTAAAGGAAAAAAAAGTACATCATTCTTTTGTATAGAATACACGATGAATTACGGTCTCATTAAAAACCTTCACCAGGAAAACTCAGTAGGAAAAATCATGGTAGAGAGAAAAAGGGTACAGTGTGTATTCAATATATATAATACACTTTGCATACTCTCTCATTAAAAACCTTACCAGAAAAACTCATTGAAACAAAAATATGGTCAAGGAAAAAAAAGTACAACTTGTACTTTTACTCATCCTTATGAAAATATCACTTGATATACTTGAAATGACACATCCTGATTTGGCAAACTAAATTCTCAAATATTGCTGTTAACAATGCCTTTGTGAATAAATTTGCAAGATTACCACATAAACGAATTTATTGGATATCAACATCATAATTCTTCTAAAGATCATGATCGAAGAAAAACTTTGAAAAAATATGCTTTCTTCAGTCTCCTGAAAATTTCTCTCCTAATATTAAACTACATATCTTTTGGATATACTGGGTTAATGATATAGCAAAAACACGTTATCTACTTTCTTCACGTATTGCAATTAATTTTACATGATTGAAAGAAGTAGCGGCTAAAGTTTGTATTGTTGACACCATGATATAATAATTTCTCCACATACAAATATCTCGTTCTAGATCGAATTTTATGTTTGATCAGACAAATATCTAACATCTGCATAGCCAACTAATTTTGATTTGTATTCATTTGAATAAAATAAACTCATATTAACAAACCTTTGGAGATATCGAAATATATGTCTAATGTTATTCCAATACTTTCGTATCGGAGAAGAACTAATCTTGTTAAAAAATTTACATCACATATTACATTAGTAGTAAGATACATTAATGCTTTTATAGCACTAAAATATGGTATTTCAGGACTAATAAGTTCTTCATCATTCACTCGAGGACGAAAAATGATTTTTTTTTATATCAAGTGATCTTACAAATTATTGGGGTACTCAAATAGATATTTTTTATCCATAAATAATCGCTCTAATACTTTTTCTGTACAAGTTAATTGATGAACAAAAATATTGTTCAACAAGTACACGAACTGCAGACCTTTGCTAAGATCTTTTACATCAATTTATTATCTTTTAGAACTCTTCAGAAGTTCCAACAATATTTATATCATCAACATATACAGTAACTATCACAAACTCTGATCCTTTTGTTTTATAAAAGTACACATGTAATTTATATCAATTTTATAACTCTCAATAAAGAGATACTTATTGAGGCGATTACACCATATTCTCCTAGATTGCTTTAATCCAATCCATATAGGGATTTTCGTAATCTTTTTGAGCAATGTTCTCGGAAAACTTTATATGCTTCAACCATGTTAATCCATCAGAGATTTTTACATAGATATCATGAGACATACAAAATATGCTCAAAATCTATTAGACACATTTCAAAATTTTCATGAATTACCATACAAAGTAGATATCTCTAAAGGTGATTGCAATCTACCACAAGAGAATATAACTCTTCATAATCAATGTTGAATCTTAACAAAAAAATATTGTTCAACATCTAATGCTTTATATGGCACAATTTTATTTTTCTCATTTTGTTTTTTCACAAATATTTATTTGTATCATACTGACTTTATACCTTTAGGAGTTTGGATTACAGATACAAAATTTATATTTTTTTAAACGTGAATTTAATTGTACTTGTATTACGTCTTTCTTTTTAGTCAATTATTTCTATGTCAACCTTATTCGACAAATTTATATTCAAAATCCTCGTTTTCTATTCAAAACATCAGGTGAAATTGAAAATAATAATGTTGTTGACAACCATATATATTTTTTTCTACTTTTTTCAATAATGATATAAGTTTTCGAGATCTTTTTATTTGCATTATATTTAGATATCTGATTCACTTCTAGGGTTTTTATAATTAATTATGTATAGGGCCTTTTCAAGAGCATTCGCGTCCATTGTATGACTATCTTTAATATTTTCTACCTTTCCTCTTATGAGGATTCTTATCATTTGGAATTGTCAGTCAACCACATCTTATACATGGCTCACTATCATTTGTACTAATAGACTATCCTACTGGAACATCAATTGGTGAATTTCAACTGGTATATGAGATTTTATAATTCATTTTAGGTCAATAAATGAATTTGACAACTGATTATCGATATTTGCAAATAAATTATATTTTGAATTTTTAGTTTACATTGCTTTGTATGAGGATCAACATGTGATAATTCATTCCATTTAATTCTATTCAACTGCTTGTTTTCTTCCCTAATGTTGGGAAAATATTTTCATGATATTCGGCAAATCATGCAATAAATAAATCACTTGTTAATATTTCAAAATATTTAATCACAAATGGTGACTCATAAAACATATATTCCTCACTTTCTTTCATGACCCACCGTTGTGCATTGTGGTGGAACAATTGGAACATATACCGCACAACAAAAAATCTTTAGAAGAAAAAATTAGACTCCTGACCTGTAAAAGTCAATCGTAATATGGAGAAATTAAAATAACTTGTTGACCTGATACATATAAGTGCTTCTGTATAGAACATAGCATGTCCCTATGCATAAGTAGATAATTTTGTTTTATAAGTAATGGTCTAACTATTGTGGAGGTATTTTATTAATAATTCTACTAGAATATTTTGGGTATGAATATGTGCTTCAAGATATTCAATAATTATACTAATTGATATATAGATATCATTAGAAGTCTGAAATATAAATTCACTAACATTATCAAGTCAAATTTTCTTGATTACATAATTTCAAAATTGTACTCATAATCAAATTATTTAACTTAGAAATCTCGCAAACTTTAGGTTACAAATCCATAATAAGCACACGTGTGATCATCTATTAAATGCATCTATCAAAAAAATAATAAAATATTTAAATCATATACATGAAGAGTGAGGAAACCCACATATCTCACCCCTTAATATATTCCAAAAAATATATGGGATTCAATTCTTATTTTAATTAACTGGTGGTAATCTAATAATTAATTTTCTTTGAGAACAAGCAACACGAGAGAATTTATTGAATTGAAGAATCTTCTGGTTCTTCAATAGATATCCATGTGAATTCTCAATAATTTTTTACGTATCATAACTGTGTATCAGGATGGTCTAACCGGTCATGCTAAACGATTAAAATTATTTAATTCAGTAATTTTCAGGTTCACTATCACATGTTTCAATAATAATGACTTTTGTCTAGTACAATTCAAAGGAAACAAAAAGAGTAATTTGATTTTCAACAAACATATATTAACCGAAATGCCAGTAGGAATGTAGAAATACTCTTTATATCTATTGTTCATTATTTTAATATAATATCCATTTAGTTGAATGTCTTCAAAATTCAATAAAATTCTTTGAGACATACAAGATAATAATGTATTGTTCATTCCAAATTTTGTTCTTATGGTCAACATTATGTTAGTTCTTTTTTAATTTTCAATAATTTTTGTATTATCAATGATTTTATGATCAAATCAAATTTTCTATTTCTATGTGTGAGTAAATGCATTATATATGAAACATATATTCTCATATCTTGAATATATTTGATGTACATACATATGTTTCTTATTAATCGGCATATATATAATAACAGAGCAGTATAAGATAGTAAATTAATGCAAAAGAATAAGACATGCATAATTTAAAAATAATAATAAAAACATGTGAAATAACACATCACAATATTTTCTTTTTTAGATGTTTTCACCACAATTCCTTTCTTAGATATTTTCATCACTAAACAAACGATCAATAATTACTTCAGGGAAGAAACTAATAATACTGTGACTATGGTCAAAATCATTGTAGACAAGATTTGTTTCTATAACTTTCTCTTTGTCTATCAATAATTCTTGAAAAAAAATCAATGAGGTATTTTAAAGTATGACAAGTATTGACCAATGGTCTTTTATTTCATAACGATAACATTTATTTTTTATATCATTTTAGTCTATCGACTGTTATCCTTTCTCTTTTATCTTTTCACTATTCTACCACTTCTAATGGTGGGATGTAGTATTACAATCAAAATAGTCCTTATTAATAATAACCAACATGAAAATGTTGATTTTGACCATCTCCACATCCATAAGTATTATTTAAACTTTTGTCACATTCACTTTAGAGAATCGAGCATAGCCATTTGGACGAGTTTATTAATTTTTGAGTTATAGTTCATGATTTTAATAAACTACAAGAAGAGATGAAATTAATGCATTTGATTCTTAAAACCAACCCTTTTTAAGGCATGTTGCTGTACGAACATTAATTTGGCAAAAAAGTAAAGAATATTTTCTGTAACATGTACTCATCAATGATCTTTTTAATTTTTTATGGATCTTTGGATCTTTTAAATCAAATAATTATTTTTTAATCTTTCATGGATGTGAAAAAATCATTAATTTTGTCTTGTACTGATTGGATCCAGTATTTTTTCTTTTTTATTGTCTTCAAGACTCATGTAATCCAAAAGAATATTTTAACATCCAAAATCCAAGATAAATAGTTCTACCTTATTATGTCAAAACCTGTAAATTAAAGTTTGGTATGATTTAACATGATCCAAACAATAATCAATGTAAATTCTAAAAATATTATGGTGGCACAATTGAAAGAATAAAGACAAAAAGATAGTAATAGATAATTCTCAATGTATTTAAATCATACCTTGCCTCTAATGATTTAAATTTTTACGTACTTTCATTGTGTTAATTTTAAATTCTATGTACTTTTATTGTGTTGATTTAAAGTTATACTCCAGTTGGACAAAGTTTCGTACTGATAACGTGTTATAAAATAATATAAAAGTAGCTTAGAAGATACAAGAATTTTTAAGGTAGGAGTAAAGCCATTACCTTATTCCTTTCAAATGTATCCAACATGAATTACAATACCTCAATTTATAAGCATACATGAGGTACATGAAAAGACTTCATTAGTTGAGTAATAAATACTTATGAATAGGTAAATTGACATGGTTACTATTATATTGATCTCATAAGTAGATGCATTGAAGGTTCGTTGATCGATGAATAGATTAAGATGTATGTCAATTGAAAATACAAATAGACATTTATATTCAATGTATTCATAGCAATTTTTTATAAGGATTAGACTTAATTCATGTAGAAATTGATATGAATATAAGGTTGAAGTATAATTCAGCATTTTTTTTAGTTTTTTAGTTGAGATAAATTAAAAAAGATGACAAAATCTGATCGACATCATTTTTTAAACACATATTGTAACTAATGATCAGTTATGACAGTTTCTAGTACGTCGAGTTACGGTAATGTTGTCGCCTTCACCCAACATTAACCGAAATCCTAAACTAATGTAGCAGTGGTATAGTCCGGATCGTTCCACACGGAAAGGAGTTTATTCTTCGTGCTCAAGTAATAAATGGGGGATTTTGAGTATTCATTAATACTAAGAAATATTGCAAAAATTAAAATTGTAAGAATTTCAAGAAAAGAATAATCTTGGTTCTAAATAATCACATCCACCATGGAAATCGAATTAGTTGATCATTGACACAAAAGCATACGTCAATCATTCACCAAATACTAGTTGAAAAATTAGATCATCACCTAGTTCGAAACTTATTCTTATCTCTTCCCTTAATTTTAATTAATCTTCAACAAGCGATTCAATTAACCATAGCTAGCAATTATATCCAGACAAGTGCCAAAAGATTAATCAATAAAAGCATTAATAATTAGGAAGACAAATAGGCTAAAATAACATAAACACAAGTGGTTATGCTAATTAGTTGATTATTTTTGCAAGATTCAATAACCCATAAACTAGAATTATAAAATTTAATCATTTCACAGACTAAATCGGACAAGGCGGGCAATATTAATTTAGTTATAGATTGATTCAAAAAATAAACTACAGTGCACATATACCAATTAAAGGAAAACAACCATAAAAATAATAGTGTAGAAAAATAAGTGATACTTGGAAGAATGAATTGAATTAAGAGAAAAATAAGTTATGTTAGTCTCACAGCCTCATAAAATTTCCACGACTTTAGTTCTCTCGCCAAGAAGAAAAGTTTAGGCACTAAGGGTCATGAAAGATCACTAAAGAAATACTAACGATTGTATGGAAAAACTATTGTGTTATCCTATTCACCTATCAAAGGGTATTTATAGGGAATACTAAGGTTAAAACCCCTGTCTAATAATAAGAACGTGAAAACGCTTGAAAAAGAGTCTATCCGAATGATGAAATCTACTGAAAATAATAATTTTGTAACCCTACGCTGCTATGCGTTCATGTGCGCGCTTGAGTCTCACGTATGTGCGTGCAAACTCCACCTCAGGAGGTGCTTACTGGAAGTTGCACATGTGCATAGCTCCATGCGCGACTTTCAGAATCTGTGCTTTAACTTCAACTTCAATTTTGACCTCAATATTGACATTATTTGGAAAAATTGAAAACATAAAAGTTATAATTCATCCTCTTATCTTTCCAACACAATTTGAATCAACCCAATCAGAGATTTGGACAAGAAAGTTGTGCTAAAAATACAAAATAATATCCAAATTTGCTCTATACTCGTGCTCGCTTCTTCTTTGCAATTTTTCTTCAGCTTTCTTCATCCTTTTCAATCCTTCTTCACTTCTACCCCACAAAAACTAAGAATAAATCAATTAAACTCAAATTTTACTTACAACACATAAAAATGTGGTAAATGATATATGAAATATAAGACATTTACTAGCTTATCAGTTTCACGTCTCTTGATTGGAATGACTTCTTTAACTTGCAATTTGGCAAAATAGAAAGATAACTCATAATTTTATTAAAGGAAATTAAAAGAAAAAAGAAAAAAACAAAATGCATTATTTTTTTTGTTGGTAATAATAGTTATTGGAGGGATAGAGAGCAAATAAAGGTTAAAAAAATAGAACGGAAAGGTCAAAACACTGGGTTGACATAACAAAGGGGGTCAAGTGTTCAAAACAAAATTATAGGAATTAAAGTGTTAGTGAGACTAAAATTTAAGGGATATAGTGTAATTAACCAAAGAGTATATTTGTCTATTTAGCAAAAAATTTAGATGGCCTTAGAGTTGACCGTTAGTCCAAGAACTTCAGTGCTAAAAAATAACGTTAATGATTAAAGTGTTAGTGATGCTAAAATTGAAGGTGTAAAGTATAATTAATCCTATCAACTACTATTTTTGAATAATAAGTAATAACTTAAACTATTAAGTACTAATGTGAAATAAAATAAATAATAACTAAGTTTAATTGCAATAGTCAAACATGGGCCAGCCCGTAGGCAACTTGTGGGCCAGCCCAGAATGCCTTGTAGTTGGCCTAGCACGAGGCTAGGCCTGGGCTTAATATTTTTGTTCTGGCTCGACCCTGCCTGTCTGGATTCCCCATCCTGCCCTGCCTCGACTCTTCCCATGAACCCTGAAAACCCGCCGAGCTTTGTCAGTACATGCGGGTCGAGTTGGTGCTAGATTTTTTAACCCATGGCCTGACTCGCCTAGAAGCGACTTGGGGCCATTTAATCATCAACCCTCTCATGGCCCACATGGGCCAGTGCATTTTTTTTTAAATTATATATGTGTGTGTGTGTAATTATTAGTATATATAAATAATCAATATAAATTTTTGAGGCAATATACTAATAACGTGAACCTGAGCCCTTTTTATCTTCTTTAATATTAGTATAAATTGTCATAGAAGATATCTTTTCTATCTTTTCCAGATGCAAAATTACTAAATAAAATTTTGTAATCAATTACTTGTATTATTTCTTTTTCAATGGATAACATAGCTAATCCATTTAATATTTCTAAATATTATAGATTTTAGGTAAGATTTTATTAATTTTAGTTTGAAATTAAGTGGTCATATTACTATTTTTTAAGGAATGATTATTATGTTTTAATGGATTTTTGAGAATAAGGTAGTGGTGAGTTGTTTCAATATTTGTGAATATGGCAAAAGTGAGTTGGAATGTTGGAGACTTGGAATCTTAGAGTATCTTCAGTGTATAGAAAAATTCAAAGTAATGAGAAAAATAATATTTGATGGTTAAAATTAAAATATTGTATTTATTGAGAAACAATAATGTTAGCAAAGAAATGTTGAAAATTAAAGGAACACTGTGGATTGTGGAAATTAGAGACAGTGCAGGAGATATTGAGGATTAAAACAGAAATGCAAATAATGAAAGAGAAAGGTGCTAGTGAAAGTACACTAAAAGTAATAAGAAATTTTAAAGTTTAGATAATGGGATAAGAAATTAAGAGTTGCGGAGGTTGGGTATTGATTAAGTTGTAGTTGATTAATCATATGGTGCCTTGATTGTTAATAGATATTTTTTTAAACAAAGAACTCATTTTATAACTAATTATTAAAACTATAATAATAATAATAATAATGTTATACACGAGGCTTATGCTTTTTGGCGACTTAAAAGTGATAAAGTAAGTGTAAAATGAATGAATTCTATATATTCTTGATGTGTGTTTCAAGTACAACTATATATAGGCCAAAGATAACAGTACAAACATAATTTTAGATAACCACAACTAAGATAACCAAGATATACATGTAATACAAGATTACTACATTTAACACTCCCTTTAAACTCAAGGTGGAAAAGTTGACAACAATTTGAGTTTGGTAACAAGTACATGAAAACGACGAGGTTGTGTCTTAGTGAAAAGATCAGCAACTTAATGCTCAGACGAAATAGAGACAAGAATGAGAGTCTGCTATAGAAAATAATGTCGTACAAAGTGACAATCAATCTCCATGTGTTTTGTACATTCATGAAATACATCATTGTGAGTAATTTGGATAGCACTTTGACCATCACAATAAATAAATATGTGATCTGGGAGAGAAATACCCATGTCATGAAGAAACCATCAAATCCGAAGTAGTTCAGATGTAGTATTAACAAAAGCACGATACTCAGTTTCTAAACTAGATTGAGAAACAACGCATTATTTCTTACTTCGCCAAAAACTAAGGAAATCACGAAGGAAGAAAGAATAACCAGGATTGATGGTAGCATGACAATCAGTAAGATCTCCAATCCAATCAGCCTCAGAATATGCCCTTAACTCCAATAAGGATGAAAAGGGAAAGTGTAATCCATGAAAGATTATGCCTTTCACATATCTCAAAATTTGTAGGACAGTAGCAGAGTGAGCAGAGTAGACATGATCTAACTCATTAGATATACAACATAAGCTATGTCTGATCGAGTAACAATTAGATAGATAAGACTGTCAACTAACTGACGATATCGTGTTGGATCTATAAGAAATTTCCCTATCAGTAGGACACAACTTGACATTTATTCAAGTGAAGTATCTACAGTTTGAGCATCTGTAACCCCTCACAGGAAAGAAGATCTGAGGCATAGTTGAGTTGGGACAAATGATAGCTTGTAGAAGATTTAGAGACTTCTAAACCAAGAAAATAGCAAAATGATCCCAGATCCTTTACTTCAAACTGTGTGTTGAGAAATTCTTTCAATTGTTGTATGCCTGAGATATTGTCACCCGAATAAATGATGATCATGTCACCTACATAGAAAAGAATGATAAACTCATAAATGTCTTAAACTTTCTAAGTCATTTACCACATTTTTATATATTGTAAGTAAGATTTGAGTTAATAATGAGCTTAATTTGGTTATTCTTAGTTTTTATAGGGTTGAAGTGAAAAAGGATTGAAAATGATGAAAAAGATGAAAAAGATGAAGAAAAGTTGCAAGGATGAAACGTGCACGAGCATGTGTGCAAATCTGGACACTATTTCATATTTTTAACACAACTTTCTCTTTCAAGATTCGTTTGAGTTGACTCAAGATGTATTGGAAAGTTAAGAGAAAAAGTTACAACCTTCATGTTTTGAGTTTTTCCAAACTCCATTAGCATCAAAGTTAAAATGGAAGCCAAAGATGAAGCACAGCTTCTGGAAGTCGCGCAAATGCGCAACCCAAAAGCTGCGCAGAGAGGACATTCTAAGTTAGGGTTTATACAAGCGCGCACGTGTCTGTGTAGTAGTAAGCTTATCAAAATTTTTATTTTTCAGCAGATTTCTTCGTCCGATTGGATTCTTTTGCAAGCGTTTTCACGTTCTTTTCCTTAGGTAGGGATTATAACCCTTGTATTCCCTATTAATATCCCTTGTAAAGCGAATAGAAGGGAATTTTTCTCTCTTTTTCATAGTTAGTTTTTCAGCAAACATTCTTGTGCATTCTCCCATGGCACTTAGTGCCTAAACCCTCTCTTTTCTGTCTAGAAATATACACATCCATGGTTGATTCTATTATGTTGTGAGATGAATGCACTTTAAATTATTCACTTTTTATATCAAGTATTGATTATTTTTCTACATAAATTTTATTAATGTTTCTCTTAAATTGCTACTGCTAAAGAATATTGAATTATTTGAATCAATCTATAGCTAGAGAATTATTGATTACTTTGTTCAATTCAATCTGTGAAACAACTAGAGTTAACAATTTCTCGATTAACGTTATTCAATTTAGGGAAAATAATCAAGTAATTGACATAACTACATGTGTTTATGTGATATTAGCCTAATTGATCTTGCTGGTTCTTAATGCTACTATTAATTAGTCTTTGGCGCGTATTTAGATTAATTTGATAGTTAGGATTAATCAGATCGCGTGTTAAAAATTAATCAACCTAGGGAAAAGATATAAGAATGAACTTGGAATTGAAATTCGAGTTAATTCTTAAATTAGTATTTAATATAAAGATTGAATTATCTTGAGTGTCAGATGATCGACTCGTAGAATTTCTATGGCGGATATGACCAAAACCAAGACCTTCCTCTTATTGAATTTTCTATAGTTTTAAATTTCTGAAATAATTTTTAAGAAATTATTCAAAATCCCCCTCTTTTACTTGAGCATGAAAAATAAACTTTATCCTTTGTGATACGACTCGGACTCTCCACTCTGCATTAAGTATAGAGACTTCAGTTAATTTTGGGTGCTTGAGACAACATCGCTAAAGAAGAAGAATAATACCTGACAAAGATTTCTTAATGAACAAAGCAGAATCATATATACTAGTAGAGAAGCCCAACTTACCCAAGGTGGTATTGAATTTTGAATATCAAGCTCAAGGAGTTTGCTTGAGCCCATAAAGTACTTTTCGTGGATGGCAAACTTTGTTGGGTAGATGATGATACCCAGGAGGAGTTTGCATGTAAACTTCCTCGACAAGATCACCGTCGAGAAAAGTATTTTTGATATCTATCTAAAAGAGATCTCTGCAGTAGGCGGCAGCAACTACTAGTAAGGATCACACGGATATAATACGAGTCACAGGAGGAAAAGTCTCTTCATAGTCAATTCCGTATTCCTAGGTAATTTTCTTGGCAACCAAATGGGCTTTATAATGCTCCATTGAATCATCAGATCGTGTTTTGTTCTTGTATACCCATTTGCATCTAATTGTGGATTTGCCTAATGGTAAATCAATCAAATCCCATGTATAAGTTTTTGTAAGAGTCTCCAATTCCTTTGTCATTCCTTTTTGTCAAATAAGATTAGAACAGGTAGTCGCAGAAGGTTTGAGGCTCATATAGGGTAGCAAAAAATAAATAAAAATAATAGTCATTTTGATGAACAAGAGGATTTCTTATCCTATATGAACGCGAGGTAAGGAGGACAAGATTCTGAATGATCTACAGGTTAACTAGTAGGTTCTACAAAGGCCAGCGGAAGGTCACCAAGAAGGTTGATAGAATCTATATCTGAAGAAGTTTCATCTAGAAAAAAGGTTAATGAGTCCATTGATAAAAAATTAGAATGGACTAGGAGAGGAAACACTAAATTAGGCATACTAAAAAATGATTTATGCTCCCAAAAGAGTACGTGACAAGATACTTGCAGACATTTAGAAATGGGATCGTAACAGCGATGGCCTTTGTGCTGTATGCAATAACCAAAAAAACAACAAAGTCTAGAGTAAGGTTATAACTTGGTTCGCTCGTGAGAAGGAAGTAAGACAAAACAAGCATATCCAAAAACTTTGAGAAAGTTGATAATCTGAATGTATACCATAAAAATGGTCTGTTATCTCGTAAGGAGATTTTTTGTCAACAGTAGGAGATAAAATTCGATTGATGGTATAAACTATTGTAAAAGTGGCTTTTCCCCAAAAGGATTTAGGAATATTTGAGGAGAGTAATAGAGGTCAAGTAGTGTCTAGGATATGACGATGTTTTCATTCAAGCCAACCATTTTACTAAGATGTACCTGAACAAGATATTTGTGGGATAGTGCCATCCTTATGAAGAATGGAAATAAAAGAAAATTTTGTATATTCTGCAACATTATCAGAACGAAAGATTTTGATATTGTTAGAAAACTGAATTCTAATCATATTATGAAATTCACAATAAATTTACAAAAATTTAGACCTATGTTCCATTAAGTAAATACAGGTAAAATGAGAATGATCGTCAACAAAAATAACAAAATATCAAGATCCTCCCATAGTAAGAATTAGAGCTAGACCCCAAATAGCAGAATGAATAATAACAAAAGGGTTTGATGAAATAGAATCAGTTAAATTAAACGGTCATCACACTAAGGCATGTTGTTTTCCCAGTTGATAGGAAATACATTCAAATGATTCATCTTGAACACGACATAAAAGGCCATTAGGCATTCACTGACAGACTTGAGATAATGAAGCATGACATAGGCGAATGCCATATTTGTAAGGATGTGAAATGTGCATTATGAGCAACAGCCCTAGTGCAAAATGGAAGATGCAAGGAAGTTAACTCAAATAAGCAACCAATTTTATGGCATGTCTCAACCTGCTTGCTAGCCTGTAGATCCTGTATAGAACAACCATATTGAGAAAAATGTAAATCAAGATCAAGATCATAAAATTGTCCACTAGATAGTAGGTTGAAAGACAAGTTAAGGACATAATAAGTATCTAGAATATTAAAGTCAGAAGTAGCAGCATTGCCAATACGACTAATGTGCAAAGATAAGCCATTAGCTCTGTGTATAGGAGAAGAATCAGAAATTGGTGTTTTAAAGAAGGGTTTCCATTTCAAAACTAATTGGCAGTAAGTAGCTTATTTATTTTAGTGGTGAAAAGTGTGAAATTTGGAGACATATGATTAAAACAACCAGAATCTATGAGCCATTGAAAACTACCTAGTATGGTAGAAAGAACAGAGTAGGAAGTAGATTCCCTATGAGATATAATCTGATTGATTAAAGCCTCCAATTCCAATATTGACATGGAAAAAGCATCCATAGTAAGATTAGAAGCTATTGCAAAACAACAAAAAGGGCAGTTTCGGAGCACAATTTGCAAAAATCAAGGACAGTATTGGATTCAACAGACTTAAAAACCTCAGGAACAAATCAAACCAAGAAGAAAATCATTCAAAAAAAGGTCGAACTAGTCAGGATATTAGGCTGTCAGTTAAACCGATTCGAATTGGTCAAGACTGGATCACAAGACAGTGTGCTAACGTGGTAGTGTTGTAGCAATAACGTTACGCTGATGTGGCAATGATGTGACATCGACATGGCGCTAAGTCAGCTATAAGCCCCAATCTGTCACTAACGTGGTACTAAGGCCAATTGATACGGGTTGATGCCCAGGGTATGTAGAACTTGGTCACAAACGTAGGGTTTATATGCACAAGCGAAAAATAGTTGTTAATAGACCTCCTTGATTAGCCACAAGGCAATCTTTTAACTATGAGCAAGGAATTGATCCAAAGCCTAATTGGCAGACTATAAGAGACAGTGCATGGTTATTAACCTCAAGTGCTGAATCTTGAAGCCCCAACTAGATTCCTAGTCTAGTTAGGCTTAAAGAGAATCTAAAATGTGTATTCACTCGTATGAGAGGAAAAAGAAAAACTGAAATCTTATTGCCAAAATTCATTCTTCAATTGTGTACAAGACCCCTCTATTTATAGTTGAGGGTGGAGGATTCTAGGACTAAATTATTCAATGTGGGATAGCTAGTTTTAATAGTTGGGTTGGATCCTACAACCCATTAGCCTTTAAACCCAATTCTTGTACACTTAACTAATGGCCGAAATACATGGCCCAAAAATAATTAATTACGTCTTGAAACCTCGGAGCCCAATTAAACACACTAACACTTAAAACAATTGGGCTCAAAATAAAAGACTAGACAACTAAATAAAAGAATATTCCATGGCCGAAATAATGAGACTAAATTTCGGCCCTTCAGCTTCTCATCCTAGGCTTGATCTTCAATGATTTGGACGTCCATTACTAAGAACATCTTAGACTCTTTAGTGGACTTCATCTCCAAAAGGTTTGTGAGCTCTTCTTGATCTTCAATAACTTCAACTAAGCCCAACATAGCTTTATTGAGGTTCTTAGCTCTTGATCTCGTAATTGGACCTTGTGGAACTTGAAGTGCGGATTCCGTGAGCCTATATCGAGCCTTCGTGGACAATTGATCACCATCAAGTTCTTGGGATGTATCATCTCCCTCCCCCTTAGCAGGATTCGTCCACGAATCGTCACCTATATCAAAAACAAAGGGAGAAAGATCAGTGACGTAGATGTGTATAAGAGACAGATAGTTAAGTTAGCTTGTATGCGTTGCTCGTTAATGCGAGCCATGACTTGTATACGGTCCATCACCACATGAATCTAACTTAGATTTTCTCTTGTTGGGAAATCTCTCCTTGCGCCAATGAACCCATACCGAATCTCCAGGTTCAAAGACAACCTTCTTGCGACCCTTGTTTCGCACCTCAGCTATCTTAGCATTTGCTTCCTTTGAAAAGATGGCCTTCTCGTGCAACTTCTTGACCATTCCAGCCTTCTTTTGTCCATCTACATTGACAGCAGAAGAAACTGGTAGTGGCAGTAAATCCAAAGGAGTAGTGGGATTATAACCATACACTAATTCAAATGGTGAAAACTTAGTGGATGAATGCATAGCTAGGTTATAAGCAAATTCAACAATTGGCAAACAATCTTTCCAAGATGCCACCATATAATGACAAAATACATGGTAGATAAGCTAAATTTGCCAACGTTTAAACACCCTAGACCTTATAATTTATTCCACAATACACGCCAAAAATGTGACAAGAATTTAACATCCCTATCAGAAACAATGTGTATGTGAGATGCCATGCAAGCGCACAATCTCCCTAAAGAACACAGATGCTATATGAGATGCATCATCAGATTTTGTGCAGGGGATAAAATGTGCCATCTTGCAAAATCTATCTACAACCACAAAAATGCTATCCTTGCCAGACTTAGATCTTGGGATACCTAACACAAAATCCATGGAAATATCAGTCCAAGGATGACTGTTACAGGGCCTGGCAATAGAAAAGACCATCCGAGGTAAATCCTTTCATGAAGATTCCCTTAGGTACACCAAGATCTTACACATGCAGTGCTAATCTGATTGTAAAAATCATGATCAGAAACATACAAAGATTTAATATGCTCAAATCCAAAGAAATTAGCATGCAATGTAGTGATCAAGGTGTACCTACGGGACAAAGCATCTGCTACAATGTTATCCTTCCCACTCTTATATTGAACCACATAAGGAAATGACTCAATGAACTCACTCCACCTAGCATGTCTACGACTCAATTTGTTTTGGCCCTTTAAGTGCTTTAGAGACTCATGATCAGAGTGAATAATGAATTCTCTAGAGTATAAATAATGACTCCAATTTTCCAAAGCACGTACTAAGGCATAAAGTTCTTTGTCACAGGTGGAATAATTTAAAGAAGCACCACTTAATTTCTCAGAAAAATATGCAATAGGTTGCTTCTTTTGTAACAATACAGCTCCTATACCTATGCCAGATGCATCACATTCAATTTCAAAAGGAGTATCAAAATCGCGTATCTTCTTGATAACCTCAGTTAGCGGGGCTGCTATGGTGCTAAAGTCCTTCACGAACCTCCGGTAGAAACTCGCAAGCCCATGGAAGCTACGCACTTCAGAAACATTCTTGGGGATTGGCCAGTCCTTGATAGCAGCAACCTTGGACTCGTCCACTTGGATACCCCTAGAGGAAACAACAAACCCAAGAAACACAACACTTTCCAAACAAAAGTGGCATTTCTTAAAGTTAGCATACAACTTTTCTTGTCTTAAAACAAGCAAAACAGCACGAACATGTTCAATATGCTCATTAAAGCTTTTACAGTAAATCAAAATATCATCAAAATAGACAACGACAAATTTACCAATGAAAGCTCTAAGAACATGATTCATAAGCCTCATGAATGTGCTCGGTGCATTAGTGAGACCAAACGGCATGACTAACCACTCATACAAACCATGTTTGATTTTGAAAGCAGTTTTCCATTCATCACCTTCTCTCATCCTAATCTGTCAGTATCCACTTTTTAAATCTATCTTAAGTGTAAGAGACTGTCTCTTATACACATCTCATCAAGCATGTCTTTCACGGGGACATACCCCATGGTTTGCCTCCTCTTCGAGGCATAGAGCATCAAATGCACATCCTGCATAGAGCATCAGTGATCCCCAATCGTCCTGTAAGCACAGCACACGGGCTCATACTTTCTCTTACACGGCCTTGACTAACTAGTTCTTGGACTTGCTGTTGAATCTCCTTAGTCTACTCAGGACTAGTTCTATAAGCAGGACGATTGGGGATCACGGCTCTAGGCACTAAGTCGATTTGATGCTCTATGCCTCGAAGAGGAGGCAAACCAGAGGGTATGTCTTCGGGAAAGACATCACTAAACTCCTGCAAGAGAACTTTAAACATACTTGGCAGAGAATCATCTGTGAAGTCAGTGGTAGAGAAATAAACATCCTTATACACAAGCAAGACCATAGACAAATTACACTTCTGTACGTCTTTAACTTGCAGGGTTAATTTTCCATCTTCTTTCACTTTAGACTTAGCAAACTCCCTTTCATTAGTCTTCTTTGACCTAAGTTCGGCCAAAGCCTTGTTATGCTCATCAACATTCTTTTTAATTTGATTTTGCTCTTGAAGGACTTGTTGGGGAAGAATTGAAAAAATGGTATTCAGTGTCTTGAGTCACTTTGCTCAGGTCCTTCTAATGGTGGCATCTCGTCTTCACTTTCACTCGTCCAATTGCCATTAGGGTTAGTGTATAAGACTTTCTTATTCGGGCATTGGGATGAAATGTGTCCTCTCCCACTACATCTGAAACACTGAATGTCCCTTGAGCGGTTAGGGGCCGAGGTATTAGAAGAGCTCACAAACCTTTTGGAGATGAAGTCCACTAAAGAGTTTAAGATGTTCTTAGTAATGGACGTCCAAGTCATTGAATGGTTCAAGCCTAGGATGAGCTGCTGAATCTACGAAATTTAGCCATTATTTTATTTAAGAGATGGTTATTCTCCCACTTCAAATTTAGTGGAACCTCAATAAAGCTCCAAGTACTCGTGAAGATCAACCACGTCAGCAATCTCTTTGTTGAGGCCGTTGATGAATCTCTCCATGGTGGTCTCTTCATCTTCATACAAGTGAGCTTTGCTCATTGCCATCTCCATCTCTCGAGCATACTCCTCCACAGTCAGATTTCCTTGTCGGAAAGATTGGAGCTTCCTTAGCTGTTCCCTGTGATAATGAGCAGGTACAAACCTCTTTCGAAGAAGGGGTTTGAGGTTAGTACAACGAGTTATAGGGTAATCACCTATTCTACGTCGTTCTTTTATTTCAGATACCCACCAAGTATAGTATAGTCAGAAAAGTAGGATACAGCCAACTTATATTTCTTTTCGTTTGAATAGTCATAACAATCGAACAAAAAGTCTACTTTTGTTCCCAGTTTAAGTATTCTTCAGGATCAGCTTTACCTTGTGTATAAGAGCACATTTGGTTAGATATAACATCTGTCTTCCAAGGATCTCTTACACATCTAGATGTGTATAAGAAACAGGTTTGGAGGAGCTGAAGTAAGATGCTTGTGACTTTGATGAGAAGTTGTTGAATTTCTAGATGTCATAGTGACAAACTTCTCATCAAAGTCCTCCATCTTATTTAAGATCCTTGCCATTACACTTTGCATAGCAGTTTCTTGCATCTCCTTGTTCCTCTGTTGCACGTCCTTTTCCTGTGCAATAGTCACAAACAAAGACTAAAGAGAAGAGGTAAAAACAAAACAAAAAAAAGGTTAGTGATAATCAATAAGAGAGGGTTTCACTCTTTGGGGAGTAATGCACTCAAGTCCTCACTTTGGGTTTTATCACTCTTAATGACCTCACCTTACTCTTTGAAAATCTCACTTCACTCAAAGATTCTCTTATGAAGCCTTGTAAAAACTATGAAAATAGCCAAAGGGTTCCAAAAGTTGATCCTCAAAGCAACCAATCGTATTGATTGGAAATAATGTCCAAAAAGATCTCGGATCAATATATTTTGAAAAATTTAGGCTTAACCTTTCGGATATGAGTCAAGGCAAAAATCCGAAAGCAAAAGGACACAAAGAAAAGCACAAAAAGAACAATAAGATCACAAAATTTAGTAAAGAGAGTTTACTAAATTAAAGAAGATAATTTCAAAAGAAAGAAAAGAAAGTAAATTTTTTTAATGAACAGTACCGGTGAATGAATGAATCGGTGAACAGATGATGAATGAACCAGTTTTTTTTTTCATCGGTGAATGATAGCGGTGAACAGTACAATGAACAGTATGAACAGACCCGGTTTTTTTTTTTCAATGAACAGTTCCGGCGGTGAATAGTACACCGGATGAACAGTATAACCGATGAACAGTACGCGATGAATAGTATATGAGTATATGAATAGTATATGAACAGTGTGATGAACTTACAATTTGATTTTGACCAAAATTCTAGCCAAAGCTCTGATACCACGATGATACGGGTTGATGCCCAGGGTATGTAGAACTTGGTCACAAACGTAGGGTTTATATGCACAAGCGAAAAATAGTTGTTAATAGACCTCCTTGATTAGCCACAAGGCAATCTTTTAACTATGAGCAAGGAATTGATCCAAAGCCTAATTGGCAGAAAATCAATACTGGTGTTGGTTATAACCTCAAGTGCTCAATCTTGAAGCCCCAACTAGATTCCTAGTCTAGACAAGACTAAAGAGAATCTAAAATTCTAATTCACTCGTATGAGAGGAAAAAGAAAAACTGAAATCTTATTGCCAAAATTCATTCTTCAATTGTGTACAAGACCCCTTTATTTATAGTTGAGGGTGGAGGATTCTAGGACTAAATTATTCAATTGTAAATGTGGGATAGCTAGTTTTAATAGTTGGGTTGGATCCTACAACCCATTAGCCTTTAAACCCAATTCTTGTACACTTAACTAATGGCCGAAATACATGGCCCAAAAATAATTAATTACGTCTTGAAACCAGCCCAATTAAACACACTAACACTTAAAACAATTTGGCTCAAAATAAAAGACTAGACAACTAAATAAAAGAATATTCCATGGCCGAAATAATGAGACTAAATTTCGGCCCTTCAGCTTCTCATCCTAGGCTTGATCTTCAATGATTTGGACGTCCATTACTAAGAACATCTTAGACTCTTTAGTGGACTTCATCTCCAAAAGGTTTGTGAGCTCTTCTTGATCTTCAATAACTTCAACTAAGCCCAACATAGCTTTATTGAGGTTCTTAGCTCTTGATCTCGTAATTGGACCTTGTGGAACTTGAAGTGCGGATTCCGTGAGCCTATATCGAGCCTTCGTGGACAATTGATCACCATCAAGTCCTTGGGATGTGATCATAAGGTATGCATAACACACAAACGGAAACGGTTGAGATGAGTGCCGATGCATGTAGTGCATGCACTGCGTGTGAGAACGAATATCTGCTTCAGGCCACGCGCGAAGGCATGTGTGGTCTTCTTTTTGGTTGATTTTTGCATCGTTGTGATCGTCTGATCTTCTTCTTTCAGATTCCGATGTTAGTTTTTATTTATAACTAACTCAAAAAATGATATTTTAGCAAATCAGAATGTATCTATTATGACTGAAGCGTTTTGTTAAATTCCAAAATGAGTTTATGATACCATGATAAAGTAAGCGCAAAATAAATGAATTCTGTATATTATTGATGTGTGTTTCAAGTACAATAGTTGAATATATATATATATATATAAGCCAAAGATAACTACAAACATAATTTTAAGATAACTACAAGTAAGATAAATAAGAAATACAAGTAATATAAGATAATTACATTTAACAAAAAGAAAGAATTTAATTGTCTCACCTTTGAGCCACTAATATGCTTAGAGGAGAGGCTACATACTATTTTACTAGACTTTCTTTCGTGTTGAAATAGTTTGTTTTATTTCTCCTGGAGAAAAAAATTTTGTTTCTTACGTTCCCAAAAGTTTTTGATAAATATCAAAAATCAATTTGTGGTACCCGCAAAAACCAGGAATAATTGTAGTACTTGAAAGACACAGAACATGGTATTAATATCCAGTAGCGGTAACTGAAAGAGATGTTTCATGCATATCTCTGAGTGATGCATCGATTGATCACAATGTTGTAGCAGAATCAGAACTAGAATTTTGGAGTTTGATGGTTGGGAACTTGGAATTCTTGGAGCTAAATGCTTTTCCGAAAAACGTTTTGAGATGTAAATAAAATAAAAGGAAGAAGAAGAAAAAAAGGATCTTGGTACAGCATAGAACCATAATTTTGAAAAATATTTTAAAACAGAAAGTATCATAATGTGGGTAATTGTAATCCTCTTACCGTGAAAGCAGCTAGTCCTCCTTCATAATTATTTTCTAATAATATATTACAATTATTTTTTAATAAATTTTTCAGTTATATATATTTTTATCTCACATACATGTCATTCACAAAATTGTTACCGTAATTGTCTTAAATAATATTTCAAAAAAAATATTGTGAACAATAGTTTTCCAAAAACAGCTGAATATTTAATGTCACTAATGGAATAAAATGATTTATCATTTTTTTATCTAGTCATGCAAATTATGATCATATGAAAATAAATACATATTTCCTTATTTCAATCTCTATTGAATACGTCATAAGAAGGGTGAAATTAATTCGAAAGGAAGAGTTTACGTTCATTGCATCACCAAAATAGCAAAGCAATTTCATGAAGATTTTTAGGAAAGTCATAAATTCAAAATTATTTGTCAAAATCACTTTATCTAACAAAATTATAGTAAATAACTAATTTTTAATTTAAATATTAAATCAAATTTCATTTTTTTTTAAATTTAGTTGCATTTAGTGAATTTGTCACTTTATCATCTTTATATAAATATATACTTTTTGACGCAATGCCATACATTTTACATTAATTGTAACGTTGTGAAGTCAAGTAAAGGCATTGTAAAAAAATTTTCCCTTCCTTTTTTGGAGAATTAAGGTTTCCCCGTTACTTTATTGTCGTATGGGCTATAGAGTATTAATTACCTCAACTTTTCAATAATACTCGAAAAACAAAATACTGGCGATCAGCTCGAATTATGAGCTGAAACTCATCAAAAGGGGGCGGAATGGGATCCCATCAATCGAACGATCAAGATCAAAACCTGCGTGATGCAATCCCATGCATGTAAGGTACAAAATCAATGAAAATGATGGATGTCCAATCAATGCATCTGACATACATTACATTGGATTCAATCAACGGCCTAACATGTTGAGATGTGATTAAAATAAAAGTTAGTGTCCACTCCCTTATATTGACATACATTATTTATATAAATTTTAATTAAAATATTTATAAGTGTAATCTTAAACTAAAATTTCTATTACACTATAAAATTTTTTGAACTTACTTGTGTGAGAAATTTTGTAGTGCACAAATATGCACATCTATAAGTATTAAATATGGTTCAATTAAGATGAAAATGCTTTTCTACGACAACATAATTAATAACATTTTCAATAAGAAAAATTAAGTAAAATATTTTGATCGGCAAAGAAGTTATAAATTTCTAGTATTGAACTTTACATCACTTGTTAATATTTTCTGTTGATGCAACATCTATATGCTCCTAATTAAAAAATTGTGCATGATAAAAAAACGTCTACACCATAAATGTTTTGCCCATATACAGTTACGCACACCTTTGGAGTAGTTATAGAGCAGCAAGCAACTTATTCGCAAGGCATGTTTAGGTAGTCGTGGATTCTTTCTTGCACGAGTTAATGCCACGTATATGTACGTATATAGTCTTTCTAAAATATAATAAAAAGTTTAAGAATAGGAAAATTATATCTCTCAATTTAAAATTAGATGAGGTCACAACACATTTACTATAACTTATAATGTTATTTATAAAATGTTGCTTAATAGAGAATTAAAAATATTTAGAATCAAATTTAATTAAAATAAATTATTTTAGTTAACGTTGGAATCAACTCCTGTTAGATAACCATATATGATATATGGTAACATTGGGTTGATATGGTCCCCGAATGTAACTATCAAGAAGTGTAAATTTATCAAATTTAGAGGGTTAGGAATATAGAGTTTAGCCGCTTGCCAAACCCCTTTTGTATTACGTGTAGACTTGGTAGACCTGAGTAATAGGGGCATATATGAGATTTTCCTGATCTGGTATTTTGAGGGTGAATACTTACAAATGATAGCAAATTCTTTGTATGTAAAGAAGTAGCAAATATAAAAAGAAAGATCTCTAGCTAGTAAAAGAATATTAAAACGTAGCTTAGAATGATGAAGAACTCCTATTCTACCCGTTGCTCAAATAATACAAGCAACTTGTGAGTAATTAAAGTTCCATTAAATAACATTTACAGCGATACGCCCTTAAAAAATTGTTTGTTAAAATATATAAAGCAGAAAACTTTAACAATGACCTTTTTAGTTATGATAGATTGATAGTTGAAGCGAACTTCACATGTTGTTGAACTGATCCATCCGTGGATCGATCTCTTCTTTTCTTGTTAAAAGTGCGTTACGAATAAAATGGAAAGAAAAGCAACATAAATACAAAGTTAAAAAAAAATGCAAGTATAAATACTATAATTTTTGTATAAAATTATTTATCGTACATTAAAAATTTATATAATTTAAAATTTTGTATTATATAAATTTTTAAATTAACAAAATAATTTTCTACGAAACTGCAAATCTTTCCTAAATATTAATATAATTAAAGTAGGAAATTCCAAGGATGCATAATCATTTGCTCCACCTACAATTCAATGGAGGAGAAGGACTGCCTAAGATTCTCTGAAGTCTGTAGGTTCTCAATAATAACACTAGAGTTATATAGTATTATTATTTTTTTTTTCAGAAGTTGTTTTATCAAGTTTTCTCTGACTTGGTCAAAGCCTTGAGTACTCAAAAATTAATAAGTTAATTTTAATTTACCTTTCATATACAAGTATTTGCTTTATCTTTTTTTTTTTTTATTGTAGTTGTTTGTTTTTAATGGAAGCTACAGTAAGATTCTTTTAGTTTGCGTGAGTGGACTGAATGCTCACACTAATTAACCGTCGGGCAAAAATTAATTACAAGAGAATAAATACTTTTGTAGTTTCGTAGATGAAACCTTTTCATGCAGGAAGTTGCACCTTACCACAGAAAACCACTAATTATGGGATAAGCTCTAATACTAAACTAATAAAATGTGTATTAATTTCTTATATTTTAGACATACTATTTTAAATATTAGGTGTACATAAAAAGTTATGTATCCTTAAATCATATTATTATATTTTAATATTTATATTTTATTCGAAACGATATGAATATTTTAACACTTATATTGTATAAATAATTAATGTTATATTGTATAATAATAGCAAAAATCAAAAATCAACCATATAATAATTTAGCAAAATCATAAATTTTTTCATAATTTCATTTATGTAATTGTCTGAATGCATAAAAAAGTTGGTACTAGTACTACAGATAAGGAAATATAATTATGCATTCAAAGTAGATTCACTTTTGTTTCTAGAATAAAAAATGAATTAATTAAGCTTGAAGTAAGCATAATGATATAAATTGACTTGTCAATTTCTTATTACTAATATCTTTTTATACACACGTACAAATCTTTAAGCCATTAACTGGGCTTTGAAAGGTGATCTTAGCTAGTGACGGTTGCTGTATATTGTTTGCTTCATACCTTTCAACAACCATCTTTCTTTAAAGTTTGGCTTCTTCCCCACCTTATTGCTCTCATTTATTATCTATTTCTTTTCTAAATAAAAAATTATTTTTGAAAAATTAGGTATATAGTTGTTTTTGAATTCAATTTTTTAATAAATATAAAAGTAAAAATATTTTAATTTAATTTTTGTCAATAATTTTAAAAAAATATATATATATATATATATTTCAATTTCATAGAAATTATAAGCAGCTTTAATAACCTGTTGAGAACAAGCTCTAAACCATTATTATTCACTAGTTCGTTAATTTACTAATTATATTTCTTTTAAATTGCTATAGTAATAATTTTTATTTTGTCAAGTATCTTAATGTATTCCTGAACACGCTTAACCCCTTGGATTTTTTTGTCCAACGTTTCACATTGTAAATCCTAACCACAAACTCTCACATTTTGACCGCTGCCTATCTATCCATAACAACTCTTTCATCTCTCTGTCTCCCCTACACAGTCCCTCTCCCATGGCGACCCCACTGATCTTTTTAGTGGAAACGTGAGCTGAAGCCGCCTCTCTTTTAGAGATGCATCGTTAAAGAGAACAACCCTTTTCTCTCCTCCCTCTCCTCTCTCTTCTTTTCTTCTCTCTCTTCTCCTCCAACCCTAATTCAACCACCAAAAATGGAGGTTTGAAACAGCTTCAGAAAGACTTTTTCACTATCTTACAAGATATCTTTCATCAGCAACAATCAATTTCTTGATCCATACCAACTTTTTTGCCTTGTTTATGCATACCCTTTTGCTCACAGACAAAGGGGAAAAGAAAGGTGTGCAGATCAGAGCTTTAAAGACTACTACATGGTTGGTGGTACTTTCTGAAGAAAAACAATCTATCCAAGAAATCTTTCTTTTTTCAGATCATGGCTTTTTGTTGCAGAGTCTCTTAAATATGGGTTGGCTTTAAGTGTGTGTGCAAAATCTCTCTCCATATCTCTGTCTGTATCTCCTCTTACGTTATTCCTTTTTGTTTGGTTGCATATATATATATATTTGTTTCTCTCTCCTTTTTGGTGGTTTCTTTGTTTCTTGAATTCGTTTTCTCTTTTGAGAGAGAGCTGAGAAAAATGGATTCTGGAAATAGTGGAAGTCTTCAGTCGTCAAGTGGTGATGAAGAGTACGATTCACGAGCCGATTCGATCTCAGCAGCTCTCATGATCCAACAACAACCCTGCACCTGCACCTGCACCCGCACCCGCACCCCATCATATTGGTTCCAACATTTCTAATAACCACCAACACCCACGACTGAACGCCTCTTCCATATTCGACCCTTTGTCCAATTATTTCGACACCATTTCACGGCCACTACAACAAGAACAACAAACTCATAACTCATCACTTCTCAATCTCGAGATGTCCTGGCCTAAAACCCTACGATCCGACCCGAATTCGACCGAGATAATGAATCCAATGATGATTTCCCCATCTTCATTCCAATCCCTTTTTGGTTCAAACCAACCACATGGATCTTTCAGTACTAACCAATTACAGTCGTCTTTGCCGTCGCATTCACACGGTATTTCAGCACCTCCCGTGCCAGAGAATAGAGTTAGACCAGCAGCAGCAGCACCACCAGCAGATCAGAATAATCCAGCCCACGTGGTACGGAATCCAAAGAAGCGATCCAGAGCGTCAAGGCGTGCACCAACAACTGTACGGTCACAACAGACACCACTAATTTCAGAGCTATGGTTCAGGAATTTACAGGCATCCCAGCACCACCCTTCGCATCCTCATCCTTCCCTAGAAGTAGACTTGATCTTTACGGTACTCATTCTTCTAGCATGATGAGATCTAATTATAATCCTCTGGACTCTCCACAACCACCACCTCCGCCGCCGCCCTATCTTCGAAGGCCTTTTCCTCAAAAAGTTCAACTACCTCCACCAGTACCACCACCACCAACACCACCGTTTCTTTCTTCCTCGTCTTCAATATCTTCATTGTTAGTTGATCATGCTGCTATAGCTTCACCAATTTCTACTAACAACATTATTACTTCTTCAACTGCTTCGCTTAGTAGTTACCAACTACCTCTCCAGGGTGCAAATCTTTTCAACATTCCAAACCCACTTCTCACTTCGCTCCTTCAATCTAATAGTGCTAAATTTCCACCTACCAATCCCTCCATTATCGGATCAAAACCACCCCAAGGGTCGAAACTCACAGCTCAAAGGTGGGGTGTTAAATGAGTTTGGCTTGAGTCAGGGTGATTCCCTTAGTGGGCTTCCGGGGCTCATTTCATCCGATCAAACTTCATCCAGAAACGATAACAATCCGGTTAACTGGGGAGCTACTGGAGTACTCGGTACCGGTGAGGATAGTGATCATCAAGGCCAACAAGTTAGGTCTTCTGGCAATGGGAACAACTTCATTTTCTCGAGGATTAATCCAGCGAATGGAAAAAAGATAAATAATTACTCCGGTTCTTCCTCCAGTTTTCACGGTGATAAGGGACAAGATAATGTTGCACCACCACCACCCACAACAACAAGAGGTGAAGGTATGATGGAATCTTGGATATGTTCTTCAGACTAGAAATGATTACACTATAGAAAGTTTGAAGATTAATGATTGTGGTGATTACTATTACTATGATGACATCCCAAAAAAAAAAAAAAAACATGGAAAAGAGGTTAATTAATTTGTAGTGTGTCTTCAATGATCCTTAACCATGACTTTCACCAAAAAGCTAAAAACAGTGTAGTTTCTCTAAATTATGTGTAAATAATTATAGTCTTCTTCTTTTCTTTTTTTTTCGGTCCTTGATGATATATATTATCACTGACCATACCTTATAGCTGTACTACATAGTAATTAATAGGGATCAATAGATATTAGATAGAGCTGATGATGATTATGGACCTTTATTTTGTTTGTTTTCTTTATTAATGTTGTTTTCTTTAATTCCTTTCAAAAGTAAAATACTACACTGTTTTGGCTCGTGGTTTTGTTTCATACTGTGTTGTTGTATGGGTTTCTTTCTTTCTTTCATTTTCTTGATTTTACATGGGGTTTTGACTACTGCAATGGGAACTAATGTAAAATCAAATAAGGAATGAAAGAATCAAAAACCCCATTAAACTTTGCGAATACTACGTGGGTTTTATTACTTTCCTCGTACTTTCTATTCTCTCTGTGCTTCTTTTAGAATTTGTCTTAATTTCAGCGGGCACACTATGCATGCACTTGGAAGATGAAAAAATTCGGCTAAGAATCAATAAAATATATGGGGTGCGAATGAATGAAGCAAGTGGTCTTGAGTTTTGTCTAGTTTGTTTCTTCCTTCTTTTATTTACTTAATGCATTCTTTAATGTTCCATTCTCTCATATTCAAAATAATTGTTACTTTTAGTTATTATACACAGATTAAATAATTATTAAATTGGATTAATTTTGTAAAAAAAATAATTTAAAATGATTATATTATTTTTTTTATATTAATATTTTAATTATATAATTTTCTCTTTATTAATGTGGTATTAAGGATAAAAATTTTAAAAATATCATTTAATATTTTTTTAATTTTTTAAAGTGACAGATAATGTGAAATAAGAGAAATTGTATAAAGAAACCGTAATTTTGAAAGAGTATTTACTACTATTTTATTTGGTTTTTGTTTTTTATTGAGCCTAAAAAAATATTTTTGGTGATATGTAGGAGGGATTGGTGGCGAGATTTGGGAGAATCGTTAGGCGCCAACATCTTTGTTAGAATTTGGATTTTTATAGATAATTTTTTCAGGCTACACATTTGTTAATTTTTTAGTTTGGTGTTTGTCCTTTTCTATTTTTAATTTCATCTATATAGGTATCCAGACTTTAGAGAGATAGACCATTGACCAGGCAGCTAGTTAATTAATTCGCAATCCCAATTCAGTTACGTGGTTAGTACGTGGCTACACAATTTTAATAGATATAGCTCAGTAGTACCAAAAAAATGGATAGAAAATTTCCAGATCAGGAAACATAATTACTTTTTGATCGACTCTTTAAGTATTAATTTGTTGCAAAAGACGTTGGCTAATGTCATTGTGACAAATCTTCATACAAGGTCCCAAAAACTACACAAAATTACCTTTTAGCCACAATTGTCAAGCTTTTTTTTCACTTTGCATCATAACTAAAAGCTTCTTCGTCCTCTTACATTTTTTCTTCTTTTTAATTTTTTTCTGTGGAGGAAAGGGATGATAAGGTGGAAGTGAACCTGTGCAGTCCACCATGAACCTTGAGAAAATTTCTTTCCGAATTTTTTATTCAAATTCTGTTTCACCCTTTAAATTTTCATCATATGTACTTTGAGTTACTGGTACTCGTTATACTATAGTATAAGCAAGCATACAAAAAGAGAGGGTAATATTCACCATATGTACTTTGAGTTACAAGGACTCGTTATATTATTGTACATGCAAGTATATAAAAAGTGAGATAAAAAATTGATACAGAAAATAAGATATAAAATCTCATGGCAAAAAACTTGGATCTATGGTCGGATAACATGGAGGAAATGGGAATGAAAGATCTAGGTAGAGAGACGACTATCAGCCATATGTAACTTGAGGACGACAGAAGATCACCTTAACTAGGTTGTGGGGCTTAAGTTGAACTGGTGATGGTAGGGTTATCCTTTGAACTTTCATACACTATATAAGCAATTGATAGTGTGGGGCTCAAGTGCTTTGGCTGTGCTTATATCTATTTACTTATTTTTAGTGAATGAAAAGTATGGAATCATGCATACCTTGTAAAATTGAATAGATTTATGGATTGCAATTAAAATAAAGAATAAATTTACAACATTTTCGTGCATACCTTGTCATTAAGAATATGGAGTTTGTGATGGATTATGATCCTTTTGAGGTTGTAAGAATTTTTGGGTGTTTGTTTTCGAGTTTGGCTTTGGTATTGAAAAGTGAATACTTATTTATTTTCTTTCTTCTAGTCATGTATTTCCCACAAGCAGATTGAGGTTTAAGGTTGCGTTGGGATGCAGCAGAACAATATGAGATGGAGAGATGGAGAGATGTGGTAAGTACTAAGTACTACTACGTGATGGATGGATGGATGGATGGATCGTGGATGTATTATAGTTTCCTCAATATCCATCCCATAACTAGTTATATGTGATGGTCAGTACAGTTATACAAATCAACATGGAACGTTGAAATGGCCAAAATCATAATTTATTGGGATGGCCAATATGCATCAAGCACAAGTTACATACAGCAGCTACAATATACAAGACGATAATTATATAATTTTGGGTAATTTTTAAATAAATTGAATTTATAATATTATATTAAAATTTATAATATGTGACTTATTTAGTATAAAAACGTTTATGGCATAGTAGATCTAGTTATTTTAGAATTTCTATCTTGTATTTACAATAAGGACACATATGAAATATTTCTCTTTTTTTCTAGGCACACTTTCTGACCCATTCACGTACGTCCCCAAACAGAGATTTCTTGCATAACTAGTTTGTGTGGCAATGAAGCCATAAGCAAGGACAGCCACCAATTCTTTTGTTTTTTGGGTTTCCTTTTTCTTCTTCTTTTCTCGGACAAGATTGAAGGGAGGACATTGCATGTTGGACGGAGGAGATCAAGTTAAATTTTTACACGAGGAAATGCGAACACATCTTTTTTATTCAAGAATCAACAATGGAATAATTCAAAGGGGGATTTTATTTTGTTTTATTTTTCCTATTTATTAACTAAGATTGGTAAACCCGGTCTAGAAATGGGATTTGATACATTTGAAATTAACAGTTCTATTGAACTTGAATGTTAAAAGTTACCTATAAGCCCGGAGTATGAAGGTTCGAGTTCATCTTCATATGTATGGAAAATACTTACATAGATTCGATTTTTAATCTCATTCGTAGATTTTGCGGATAAAATTAAATTTTATACAATTTTACTTACATCAACTGATGTCATAAATTTTATAATATTTAATCTACACCACAAGATCTACCAGTAGGATCAAAGATCAAAAAGATCATGTCTACCTAAGTATTTCCTCATATGTATGGCCGCCTTTAGCTTCTTCATGTGATTTACTAAAAAAAAAAAAAAAACGGGCCGTGTCAAGCAAGAGTGAGATTAAAGTGTTTTGGTCTCAAAAAATATGAGACTTGAGAAACTCTTTATTCAGTGCGACAACCCTCCATTTATTTTTTCCTAATATTACACTTGGGACTAGAGACTTGCTTATCTCTCAGGTAATAAAACGTGGTTTGGATTCTCCCCATTTGGAAAATCGATAATGATCTATCATCTGCCCATTAATGATACTGTTTACATATAGTTCTAGAAGATCAAAAAATAAAATCAAAATAAAGTCTAATTTTTTGAATGAAACATATAATAGTCCACAATTTTTTCAAAATTTAACGCTCTCCCTACCTGTTAGTCTTCGAGACCAAAAGGTATGATAGTCATATGTTTCTTGTTCATGCAGATTACATTGTTTATATATGCACGTTTCGAATATTGTGTTTCAGTTTAAAAAAAAAAAAATTGCTTCTAGCATTCACACTTGATTAACATAAATATGACGCTAAATTTTCAATTTAATGGTATAGGAGTAACGATGAGAAATAAGAAATATCCGGCTTCTTTCAAAGAAAGAATTAACTTATTTTTGTAGCTATTTAATTGTAAATAAGATGAAGTTGAAGGAGTCCTATTGTAGCTGCAGTCCCTTGATCCATCAAAAGAATACAAAAAAATGGACTGCAACTTTCAATATTATAGAATATAAAATTTTAAGTATGTAAAGATGTTTTTTTTTTCATTAATTTCAAAAATATATATATTTTATAATTATTCATTAAATTGTTTTTCAACTACCTTTAATGTCACATATATCACATCTCCAAAAATTATTACATTAATTATTTCAAATACAATTTTGAACAATATCCTAGCCATTCAAAATTTTTGACACCGCAAATAAACACAAAAGCTTTTTGCTTTAGGGGCTTGTGTTGAGTTTTTGTCTTTATCTCAGCAATAATATGAAATAGAAATTGATGATCTCAATGACATCCAATTTACAATTTGATTTCATATGAGCTATGAATAATACTGTATTAAACTTCTGTTTAAGATCAAGCAAAACAAACACAAATAAGCTAATGACAACATTCCACTGTGCATGAAGGAAGCCTTTTTTTCACTGTTTTTACTTGTCACTCACATGCATGCATCTAGTCATCCAACCTAGCAAATGGCCATGAGAAAAACTGATAATGGAAAAAGGGATTTAAAAGTTGCTACTCTACTAGTAAGAAAAGATGAATTAAGAAGTGTGCAATCTATCTTTACATCAGTGTCAATTTTATCTCAAAGGCGGTAATCTTTTTGATATCATTGATTGATTGATATATCATCAACTTTTTTTCATTTTTAGCTGTTGCAGATCTCAGATCCTACATCCCTTTTTGTTTAAAATTTGAAATGATCCAAAAGAGAGAGAGAGAGAAATAGGCTACAACATTTTATCATCTCAAATTTATTTTGAATCATTTCAAATATGATGGCAAGCTATGATAACTATTGGATTTTGGGAAAGCCTTTTAGAAAAGGACTTTTTGCCAACAGCCAAAAAGGGGTTTTATTTCTTCTTCCTTTTTATGTATAATCAATAAAACTTAAAGGTTTGCATGGTAAAATTATTTTTCTGTACCAATAAAATTTTAAAAGTTTAAGGGCCACAGGCCTTTTATGAAAAGGCTTTCTTGGCATGTTACAATTTACTAGTATGAAATTGGATTCAGAATCATTGTGGCCCATGATGGTTAATAACCCTTGGGCCTATAGCAATGATGCCTATATTTTCTCTATCCTTAACAATCCTCAACATTCATCAATATCTTAACTGAACTTAAATAGCTCTAATCTTTCAAAATTGAATTTTAACTTGTGGTATTTGTTTTTATCTTTTGTAGTAGCTTAGGTTTACATAGTCAAGGTGTAGTATTTTATTTTATATTTTTTCATGTGACTTTTCAACTCTAGGAAAAGTGAAAAAGTATGATTGAGGTGCAAAACCTAATTAAATTTAGCAATGACAATTACATGAAAACCTTTTGGTACTTGCATGAGATAATCGACAGGGGCATAAAGAAAGTGATAATTAGATTATAATCTAATTACTCGTTTATTTTAATAACAGTTATTATCAATTATTTATAGGCGCATACGTACACATATATATTATGAAATTTAAAAAGTACAACACCGAACCAACATTTTTCTTTAGCCAATGACGAGAACATTTACAAATTAATTAAGTAAAATTAAAATTTTTAATTAAAAACATTCCATACCTAAAACTAATATTTTCATTTGAGCCAATAGGTGGGTAGAACCGTGCCTCGTAGTCATACACGCTGGATGTAAGAAGTACATTACCCGTGATCATACTTGCCCAAATTAATCCCCATTTCTAAAGTTCTAACCTTCATTCCCCCACAAAATGCCACCGTATTATTTTCTTAAACTGAATAATTCGACGAAAATTTCTTATAGGAACTTGCATCCATTACTCTTTACGTGTGCAACAATTGAATAGTCTTCCTGTAAGAAAGTCAACAAATTTACATGCATATAATGTAAAACAAATGATATGAGCCCATTTAACAAAAGACAAGTCAATATTCAAATTGTAGACACCATCAACAATTTGCACCTGCGCATTCCATTGACTGGATCTGCTAAAGCTCAAAGGTGCAGGTCAGTTTTATACACTTTCTTCGTTAGAGACCTGCGACCTAGGGATGGCACTCCTTGCACGTTTGGACCTAGTGAAAATTCTTTCTGTATGGAATTATGGCATTGGCTCCCTTAATTTCCACTTGTTTTTGGTGACGACAATATATTTATTGATCCAAAACTTTGAGTTAAAGTTAGTCCGAGTGCAGTATCTTCTAAAGTAAGATTGAGCACTGAACGTAGTATCCACGTCCGGATCACCTGAAATGAAAAGGGTAGGGTTGTGTCCCCCAAAATGGGTTTTGACCCTTAAGTCAGTGCTTATACCAGACAGTAAAATTCAATAATAATTTAAAATTTGAATAATTAGGAAAGTAATTAATTTAATCTGATCTACCATTTTGATATTTATACCTGATATAGATGGGTCGGATCGATTCGCGGGTCGAATATATAGTACTTGACCTATTTGAATTTATTTGAACCACGAGAATTAAAATTACTAAAATACCCCTAGTGGATCGGGGCCCGGAACCACTTGTAATATTGTCACTGGGTGTAATTACTTTGGCATCGTCATTTGTTCTCCAGTTCAAGTCGAAATTTTTCGGGTTTAGAGTGCCGAGTACTTGATACCATATTCGTACCCGCCTGAGTCATAATATTGACCAAAGCCAATTTCATAATTTAGAAAATTATTTTTTCAGGAAAATAATTTTTAATATTTATTTGAGAATTATTTGAAAATTTCTATATACCATAGTAGAAATAAAAAATTTAATTACACCGGGGTGTACCTAGGCCAAAACTTATATTGTTATACAGAATTTTTCTCGGAATAAAATATCCTTAAAATTGCTCTATCACTGATATCAATACTATTGTAGAGTTCCCCACTGATGTAGAGTAGTACTATGGAGGAGTTAAAGATCCCATATTGATTGATAATTAAGAAAGAATCTAACTTATAAGGCAGGGAGCCACTCCTCCTATGTGCGTTACCTTTTCAAGGGCAAAATCGTGAAACTCCGGCCAAAGCGATTAATACCTCACATGAGCACACGACAAATTCTCCTAACATCAACATTATAGTGTTGTCTACAGGATCCTCGAATCGTACACAAGACTTTTCCTTATCTGGGAGGCTTGTGGTGATGTAAGGTGGAGAAGTTAAAGATCCCACATTTATTTATAGTTAAGAAAGAGTCTAAATTATAAGGTAGGAGGCCACTCTTCCCATGTGAGACACATTTTCAAAGGCAAAACCATGAGCCTCCAGGCAAAGTAAACAATATCTCATATGAACGCATGATAAATTCTAACATCAACATTATTATTCTATCCAATACTCACTTTGCACCCTCAGTCTTAAGTTTGGACGCTTTATATCCCTAACTCTCAAATTTGTTCCATTTCAATCTAATTTTTAATACTGTCAACAAAATAAATAGAATCTTCACATGTACACTCAAAAATTGTGGCAAGTTGTTGTGTATCTTGCTAAACTTGTGCATATGTAAAAGTTCTATTAAATTTGGGATGATATTAAAAATTGAACTGAAGTAAAATGTATTATGGGAATTGGAGTGTAAAGTATTCAAAACTAAAATTCAAGATGCAAAGTGAGTATTGAGTATAAATAGAAAGGTACAAATTAAAATTAGTCCAAAAAAATTATGCAGTGTTTTACTAATAATGTACTCACTTACCAATGTAGCATACCAACAATACCTTCCAACTTTTCGTGTTTAATCGACCTAGGGAAAAAAATAGAATACTAAGATAGAAAATTAAATGAAAAATATTGACATAGTTGTTTGGGGTGCAAAAGTGAAAGCAGCTATCAATCGATTAGTTTTCTTTGCCTCCCTGCACCGAAACAACAGTTGTTGCGACTTGTGAATGTAAACCCTTTTGAGTTTTTGACATTTGGAAAAAAATAAATGGATATAAATACAACGAGACAGAGAAAGTGGGAGGGCAGAGACAGACTGCCAGCCAGAGGGAACTGGGAAGGGTCTTTTGTTCTTCCAAGTCAATTACCCATTCGCATGCATGGGACCTCTTGAAAAAGCAAACTAGGAGGCCATCCCTGTCCCTCATCATAAACATATAGATGGTTATTGGTTTCTGGTTATAGCAGCTCCCTCCCACTCAAATACTACTATTTGACATCATGATCATAAAAGTCACATCTCTTTATGAAATTTATTATGGGATGGGACCCCTTTTTGTTAATTTTCTTCTTTTTTCCTTTATTTATTTATTTTTCGGTGTTCTCAGTGTTTGTTGAGGGGTGGATTATAAGTAAAGATTAATTTTATTTTGTACCCTCAACTTATGCCGACGATACATTTCGGTCAGATGTCAAACGGCGACAATTGGTCAGCCAATTGGCTCAGGATGTAGACCAGCGAGGATTGGGGCAGCAGCCAAAGCCCAGGCTATAGATATGCCTGTGGAGATGTTGTCGCATCGATTGCGGCAGGGTAGAGCACGCCCTTAGCGTGCATCGGCATCTGTGCACTCTCAGTGCTGGCTAGCGGACTCTCCATTCAACCCATCTTGAAACATGAACCAAGGAGTCAGACATGTGTGCGAGTCAACAGGCAAGTAAACTCGTAAGACGCAAGGAAGCTGATTAGCGATGTTGTAACCAAAATATTTTGGCAAAATTATTGTATATCCCACTAAATTTGTTGTACCATGAAAAGTTTTCGTCAAGTTTGGTAACAAAAAGAAGACTGAAATGGATGGTTTGAAGATTGAGAGTGCAAAATGTCTAAAATTAAAATTGATAGTACAAAGTGATAATTATATATAAATTGGGGGAAAGAAATGGAATTAGTCCTACAAGTAATTATGTAGAAACTGAAAGGATGCATGAAATTGATCTAAAGCTAAAGGCCCGTGATTTCTCAAGTGCTAAAGAAAAGAAATTGGCAAAGAAGTAAAGGAAAAAATGGGGATAAAAAGAAAAAAAAAATCATATGTATTTGGGCATGTCCTCAACAACATATGCATTTCACAAATATTAAGCCTATAATGCTAAATCCAGTGTGGGAGTTAGTAGGGTGTTTATCGGTCGATTTATTTCGGTGATTCGATCAAAAAATTTAGATTTTTTTAATTTTTGGTATAAAAAAATTAAATTAAATCTAAATTAAATTTTTTTTTGGTTAGTTGGACAATCAAACTTTTTTTCAGTTTATCTGATTAATCGAAATTTTCTAGGTTAATTTAAAAACTAAGTATAGAAATAAATGTACAAAATTAATCAAATTAATAAACAAAAACCTAAAACTACTAAAACTAAGACTACAAACTAAAAAATATTAAAGAAAAACAATATTAAAGTGTTGAATTCATAAATGGAAAATAAAATTGGGTTATTAAAAAATTAAAATTAAAACTAATAAAATTAAAAATTCGGTTAATTAATTATTCGGTCATTTATTTTCAATAATCAAATTCAAATCATATAACTAAATTTTTTTATTTAGTTTATCTAAATACTAATTATTTGAAAATCAAACTAGTTTGATTCGATAGGTTTATTTAATTAAACTAAATTATGAACACCCTTAAGAGTCAGGACCCTTGACTTATTAGCGGGGGCAAACTAATACCAATCATAATTAACTGTATTCTATACAAGTAAAATTAATCATGAAAATATGGGAGCAAACTACTCAATATGTTTGATTATGCGGTGTATTTGAATTAAAAGTTCTAATGTGCATTAATTGTTTATTTGTCAGGTGGAAATTTAAGCATATTTTGACTTTTTGGAGGTAATGATATGGAAAATGAATTTTCTAAATTTGAGGAGGGACTGGGCAATTGTAAAAAAAATTGAAAACGGGGCCAAAGTTTTCTCGACTATTACTATATATATAGTTGTTCTAGATAGATATATAATAATTATTTTTAGTAAAAATTTAATTACTTATAAAAGTTTCAAAGTTCTCATTTCTCAACATTAAATATTTTGAGATTTTCTACAAATATTGAAATATAATAAGTCTTTCAATCTTAGTTCCTTAATATGCATGATTATACCAACTAAATTGGACTAGATACCTACCCAGATATTAATTATGTTCAAGTCTAATAGTTTATTTATTATAGAATTTAAATTAAGAATTCACATATTGAGGAAAATAGGTTCAGAATGAACAATAAGAATTTAAGGTGAAGCAGAAAAAAAAAAAAAAGGATTATTTGCATCAACATTACCTCTCTCTTACATGAGCATTTTGATTAGCTCTATCTTAGTTTCTATGCTCATGAAAAAAGAAAAAAAAAAGAAAAGCCGATTCTTAAGGCGGGAAAGTACCCCATGCAATTGGTTCTCGTGGGTCCATGACAAGGACAGTTGACGTGTCATGATAGCAAAGCTTTGTCCACATCTGGTATGGATCCCACTGAGTAATCAACGGGCCCGAGGCCCCATTCACCGGCCGCCCCTCCATCATCTGTACGGATGTAATCACAGCTGCCACCGACCTAGGCTTATGATGGTACTTCTCACTATACACTATTGAGCAAGTGAGTGGGCATCCATGATTTACCCCAATTTTCTCATCCAAGTGGCAAATTGGGGTGAGAATTTTGAATCTCACACTTGATTGCGAATGCATATAATTGGGGAATTATTATGTTAATCTTAAAATTTGCAATAAGTACTTGTATATTAGCTAAATGAATTATGCTATTTTTTTTCTTTGGCAAAAGTGAATTGTAACAAAAACAGTTAATTAATGGGCCTATTCTTGGTTACCTCAGCTGTTTTTAAGATGATTATACACAATTGATTATTGAAGAATATGTGGAAACAATTGAAAAAATATTTTTATTTGAAAGATTTTAGAAGCTAAAAGACGTTTTTAGAGCAGTCTAAGGGTTGCATCGCAAAAGCAAAACACTTAGATAGACTTCCTACCTATAGATTGTGGATTAAATCTAATAATAAAATTTTACTTATGTCTTTTAATGTCATTTATTATATAAAATTTAATACATATTCTAAGGTTTATAACTGAGTTAAAAATTAGATCTATGCAAGTATTTCTGTCACAAAATTATTTTATTTTTCAATCTTCAATTAAGTTGAAAGTAGTAGTAGTAGTATATACCATTATATATGAAAACAAAAACATCTCCAAATAGGTTTTAGCTTTAAAATAGATACAATTAGCTTATTACTACCATAAACAACTGAAATTCAAGAGAAGAAATGGATTGATGGAGGCTGTATATAAAGTAACCGCCCAATTGGAACTCGGTAGTTAACGGCCCAAATCACACATAGCAGCCCACTATGGGAACATTTGTATTTTTATCGCCCAAAGCTATCATGCCCGAATAACACCTTCGAGGCCGTCATGGGCCTTGGCCTTCTTTTTCCATTTGGTGAAGCTGGGTGGGGGTATGATAAACTACATTTTTCCCAAACAAAAAACAGTCCTTTTATGCTTCATTTAGTTGGCAAAGATTCTACACAGAAAAAATAACATTTTTTTTTTAAAATTTAAAATTTAGTGTTTGGCTCATTTTATGATGTGTCAAGAAAGTAAAACTCAAAACAATGAAAGTTACTGCATTTTATCTCTATTACAAATTCTAATTTTTTATTGGTATTCTTTTTATTTAACTTGTTTCAACACTTTAATTAAAAGTACACTTAGATATCTTAACCCTATTCTCTCTCTCCTTCAATGCTTCTGCAACTTATCAACTACAATTACTAAAGAGCATCAATATTTCTCTTCCACTCTTATTCAACCTTCAAGTTATCATTTATAATATTTTTCAACATAGTGATAATTTCAAGATGCATGTTAAAAATTAATTCAACAATTTTATTGTTTTATTTTATCTTTAAGTTTTGGTTTTTTTTTTACACTAAACTAGTATTCTAAAACAAAAAATTTAATATGTATCTATCTATCCATCTATATCTATATATATATAGATTGATTGCTAATAATTGTTCATGATAATTTATTGGTGATTAATTTTTTGAATGATTAAAAGATACTATCAATATATTATGGATTAACAGGGATGAGATGAATGATTCCGACCTCTTTTCTTGAGTTTTCAGTTTTCTAGAATTTTTTTTATTGTTCTGGCATCAAATTGATATATATGAGGAGTTTTCTATATCCCTATTTCCTTACTCATGTTGTTGAATTATGAGAAAGGCAACTACTTATTCATTGGAAACATTACCGTAGCCATCATTATGAAGCCTATAATTTGAAGTTTTATTTTCTTTTTTGCTTGCAATGTTTTGAAGCTCAATCCAGATTATGCAACAACTAATTTGGTCAGATTTACTGTTTTGAATTATTAATATACCAAATATGGCATGCAATTTTTATAGGTAAACTAATAATAAAACAATTATTACTTACTTTGCTTTATCAAACATGTAAAAAAAATTTGTAAGATAAGCCAAAAAACAAAAAAACAAAAAGTACAATATTTATTAATTAATCTAAACTTTGCAAAATTGTATAATAAATTTTTTATGCACATATTATACTTGTATATTTTTGGTAATCTAGTGAAATCTAAGATGCATTCCGTATTAATTTGTTCTAAACCAAACAATGAATTATAAGAATCTATATAATTTTCTTGAGAGTATCCAAACATGTTAACAAAATTTTTTTTTTTTTTTTTTTGGTGGAATCATATTTCGAATAATCAAATTTCTAATTAATTTTATTTTCTTACCAACCAAATGAAGCCTTAGTATTTATTTTAATTCTAATTGTCAAGTCTAGAATACTTGACTAGACTCAAAGCAAGAGGAATCTCTTTATTGCAAGTTTTTTCCTCCACAAAATATAGCCATCCATGAACATTATAATTAAGAAATGTAAAAAGCTTAAAAAAGCAAGCACAAGTTATATAATTTGGTCTCTCGTAACCACTGCATTAGCAAATAAATTTTTCATTAGTCTATCATCTAGTTATATTTTCGGAAATTTCCACAGTCCCTTTTAGGAAATCATTTCTTTGTATTTTAAATGTTTGTAATGTACAAACTGTTAAAGATAAGGAAATGATTCCCTAAAAAGAATTGTAGAATTCCCCTATATTTTTAGTTTTGCCAATGAATTGCGCTAGACACGTACTAGGGTTGTCATATATCCTACTATTAATTGTTTATGACATATTTTCTTTACCCAAATGGCAACGTAATTTTGGGAACATTTATTTCCAAAATAACAAATGCTCTATTTGGATAGAAAATAATTCATTATTTTTCAAATAATATTTTACATACACATTTTTTAATTATATTTTTATCTTACATACATCACATGCTAAAAAATACTGCTGCACTACTTTTTCAAGCAAAATAATATCTTAAATAATGGTTGTTCAAATGAAACAGTTTTATGAGAAAAAACTAGAATAAATGATAGTATTATAGTTACATGAGAAAAACAATACCACTGTCCAATATTTGCAACGAATTTGATATTTGCAGTTAAATCACGTGTTAGGCCGAGTGTATAATTACTTAATCAAAAATAAATAATTTTCACAATCTAAATACCCTAACTATGAATTTTTATGAGATGTTAACAATAACAAAGAAGACTTCTAACTTCTTTGATTGGTTCTCACACTTTTCTCGTTTTCTCTTTTTATGCCTTGAACGTAATAGAGCCTAACTCTATTTATATTGAATGGGAGATAATTGCTTTTATCACACATCAAGACATAAGTTATTGTTGCATCAATTGATATAACTTAATTACATCAAATACTTTTGCATTTATCAATTGATGTAATATACAACAATATGTAAAATAGTAGTGCATCAATTCTATAACTTAGATCAAACGAAAGATGTAAGACAGATGCACTTAAATACTAATATAACTTCATTCATATAAAGATGAAATATTTAATGAAGTATAATAGAGCATTAAGAAATTTATAACTCACAACAAAAGAAACGTTACGTGTGCAACGTTAATGCAGCCTTCATGGCACCTTATTACTTCAAGTTTATTATGAGTTTTGCAACAATTTACAATATGGTTGTGTGGCTTCTTAAGGTTTGTGATTAACTAATCTTTCTCCTGTTTATTAAAGCAAATTAATATTTTGTGGTCCGATATAGTTCATGTTTGGTCGCGACTTAATTTTAACATCACTATTTGTCTCGCATGATTTTCACTTGAACACGATAAAAAATTTCTCCCAATTAGTGATTATAAAGGGATGAAATGAATGATTTTAAACAACTTTTTAATTTGGATGGATATGAAATTCATCTATTTTGGCCTTACAAATCCCTTTAATAAACGGATAGATTTCAAATTCTTCTATAAATCCATCGATCTAAACACAATGTTACTCAATGCAAGAGGAATCTCTTTATTGCAAATTTTTCCTCCAAAAAATATAGCCATCCAATACATACAATAATTATGAAATGTAAAAAGATTAAAAAAGCAATCACAAGTTGTATAATTTGATCTCTCGTAACACTCCATTAGCAAATAAATACTAACAAATACAAGCACTTTATATATATTTACTTGCAGCAAAAATATCACAAAATTAATAATTTATAGATACACAAAATGCAAGATCAAAAGATCGCATAACTCCCAATCATCTCTTGTTAAACTAATATGTCTCAAACTAATATTATGTATATTTCAATATATTTGCACTAAGTTTTGGATAAGAAAATTAATCTCAACCAACCCATATGCTCACATATGAACAAATGAAAAAAAAAAAAAAAAACATTTAGTGAATTGTTGTACCATGTTCATGCAATAGAATATGCGAATAAAGACATTGATATATAATTTTATGTTATCAACAACAATCAAGTAATGCAAGAAAAACTTTAATCTTAGTTTTCAAGATATTTATTTAAGTTTCTGGATTTTAAAAAAAAAAATTTTGTCTCTATCTATTTAATAAGAGTTAATTTCACAAAATTATACATAAAACTCTAGTACTTATTAGGAGCACATATCTGAATTTTCATGACTCACATGTATATACAAAATTACATGTCATGAAGGGATTTTTTTCACCCTTATGAGGTCTAATCAAAGTTAGAATTTAGAACTTATTAGTCACGTGAATTTAACTTATATAACATATATAAAGCACGAACTCAACTAAAACATAGCTCTGATACCAATGTAAGTAAAAACTAGAACAAATGATATTTGTTATACGGGAATAAAAATACTACGGTCCAGTATTTACAGCAAATTTGATCATTATAGTTTAATCACATGCTAATCCAAATGTATAATCACTTAATCAAAAAATACATAATTCTCACAGCCTAAATACCCTAACTATGAATATTTGTGAGATGTTAACAAATAATAAAGAAGACTTCTAATTTCTTTGAGTGCTCACACTTTTCTTTTTTCTTCTTTTTATGCCTTGAACAATAGAGTCTAACTCTATTTACACTGAATATGAGGTAGTGCTTTTATTACCCGATGTAATTTACAGCAAGAGATAAGTTATTGTTGCATCAATTGATTTAACTTAATTACATCAAATGCATTTACATTTATCAGCTGATGTAATATACATAGATTAACATGTAAAATAGTAATGCATCAATTCCATAACTTATATCATGCGGGAGATGTAAGATAGATGCACTTAAACACTAATTAACTTCATTCAAATAATTTAGATGAAGTATTTAGTGAACTTAATGGAGCATTAAAAGTATTTAGTGAACTTAATGGAGCATTAAAAAGTTTATAACTACCAACAAAAGAAATGCAACGCATGTAATGTTATTGCAGCTTTCATGGCTCCATATTACTTTATCTCCCATTTGTTATGATGGCTGGCATACATACCATCTTTTCTTCATATCTCTAAATTCTATATCATACGAATAAGTAGGCCATGGGACTTGCGAATACACCTGCATTTTAGGAGTTTACATTATGCACCTGTTAGGGATAACTTAATAACTACAACCTTAAAACAAATTGTTAAATGTATCTCGTTGTACTCCAAATTCATTTTCAATCACATCAATACAAGTATATATTATCCCTTGAAGATCATACTTTATTTCTATAACTTTTATCACGTATTCACAATCATGTTTCAAACCCAGTAGAATACATAATTGTTCAACTGGTAAATACACGTGAAAGATGTAACTAAAGTAGTTTTCCTCCTTTCACCCACACACTACTTAATAATGAATAAACTGCTTTCTTAGTTATGTCCTTTTAGGCTGAATTATCATAATCATAGGAATCACACCAAAGTAGCAAACATTCATTCAATGCCTTGAATATTGTTAAAAGTCACTTAGGGTACAAAAGAGATTCAGATTACCTCTTGAGTCTCATACGAGTGAGAAAACAAGGATACTTTCTCACTCCCCTTGATGTTGATTTAAGCACGTATGGTATGAAGCATACAGTTATCGTGATTATATCTTGCTAAAAGAATGTATGTCTTTACTATATATCACCGTACAAATCTTACCTCTATTGCACCAACCATTCAATGTGTCAAATGCCTAGTTTGAGATATATATATAACAGCTCGCTATCATGAGCGCCTTATTAATTTCTCATATCCAACTTTCTTCCAAGCTCACATAGTTGTGGGAACTATAATCGGTCTACCAAAAATATCTAGACCTCATCTTAACTCTTGTCAAGGAGACTCAAGATATACTCTAATTACTTACAGCACCAAATAATTGGCTAGTTGTCCTTTATTCAAAGTGTACAGTCTCAATTCTGCTCATTTTCATAGCGCGAGTGGCAGTTACTCATACGAGAAAACTAACCTCAGCTTGGCGACATACTTCACAAATGTATCTCAATGCTAGTATATGAACGCCATAATAATGTAGCAATTACTTGATATGGTGAATTCATATAATTTGTTTACGTACAACAACAATTACAATCTACGCAATCCCAGAGACTTAACATGATGTGAGATGATCAGCCACCATTTTATGTGTAGATATATGTTGTAACATTACTTCTTTTTGTGCTATGATGTCCCTGGCAAAATTATCCTTTATGTCTATATATTTTGTCTTACTATGATACTTGGGATATTTTGTATAGTTAATAGTTGCTTGACTATTATAATTGATTGTCACAGGATTAGAAGTATCAGGAACAACTTTAAGATTTTGTAAAAATTTTCTAAACTAAATTGTTTGGAGCCAGAACTGCAACAGAACATGCAACAAATTCTACTTTCATAGTAGACAAAACTATACATGTTTGTTTCTTACTGCTCCATAATATGGCTCTATTATTGAGCAAGAACATATATCCAAATATTAATTTACGCTCCTTCGGGTCACCACCCCAATCAGTATCAGTGTATTCCACCAATTTTAATTCACCTTCGTGGTAACATAAAGCATAATTTGAAGTACCTTTAAGGTATCTCAAAATTCTTTTTACAACTCATCAATGAACTTGTCCAGGATTTAATTGATATCTACTTACTGTGCCAACAACATAACAAATATCTGGATAGGTGCACATCATGGCATACATTAAACTTCTCACAGCACTTGCATATGGAATACTTTTCATAATCTTTTGTTCCTTCAGAGTCATTGGGCATATTTCTTTACTAAGGGATTACCTTTAGTAATAAGTGTATCAATAGATTTGCAATATTGCATATTAAATCATTCCAAAAAATTTATTACATAAGGGGCTTTTGTGAAAGATCTAGAAATCTTCTAGAACAATCTCTTTGGATTTTCACACCAAAGATACATGCAACTTCACCCATATTTTTCATCTCAAAATTAGAGAACAACCATTCTTTAATGGTTTTACTAAAATCCAAATTGTTAGTAGCCAATAAAATATCATCTGTATAAAGTGATATTATTGCAACATTGCTCTCAAACTGCTTAATATATATATAGATACACATAATGGCCATCATCAATCATTATGAAACCATAAGATATTATGGCTCAATGAAATCTCGAATACCTTTGTCTTGATTATTGCTTAAGACTATAAAATGATCTTTTGAATTTGCAAACTTTGTGCTCTTGGCCTTTAATATTGAAACATATTGGTTATTGCATATAGATTTCTTCATCTAATTCTTCATTGAGAGAAGCAATTTTTACATCCATTTAATGTAATTCCAAATCCAAATGTGCAACTATGGTTAAAACAAGAGGAATTGATGCAAATATANTTACACATCGTATAACAGTTAAAAATGTCTCTTCATAATTTATACCTTCTTATTAGGTATAGCTCTTAGAACTAAACATGCTTTGTTTCTTTCAATTGATCCATCTACCTTATGCTTAATTTTGAGAATCCATTTGTTCCCAGTAACTTTATAGTCTAGAGGTAAATCAACAAGATCTCAAAATTGTTGGACATATTAAAACAGGTAGATCACTTTCCCAAAGTTGGGTAAAAATGATAATGAATATGACTCATAATAATAGCATCAAAACTTTTAATGACATTAGACATCATATTGAGCTGGAAAATGAGCACCTTCAGGTAGCTAAATCTTATAAGCAATTTTATGTTGCCAAGTCCAGCAAGAAAGAAGAGATGAATTCCAAAGGGAATAAAAACAATAAGTTTTAAAGAAAACAAATCTAGAATTCAAGAAAACCAAGACGAACTCTCACAAAAAAGGCAAGCGAGAAGATTAAAAGAAGGATAAGAGCACATTATCCTGCTATAATTGATGGTAAATCGGATTATTTTGTTCATGAATGCACTGAGTCTAAAAAAGTATTACTCAATTTCAATGAAAGTTATAATTTTGTTTCTAGAACCATTTTATTAACTAAATCTCATCCTTTGTGGATTTTGTATTCAGGAGTAATGGACCATGTAGCTGGAGAACGAGGAACGTTTATAGAATTTCATCAAATTCCAGCTATACAAAATGGATACATGTTGGAAATAATGCAAAGATTGAAGAAAAAGGCATTGAAAGTTGCAAATGAGAGTCACATGATAGATATACTCTATACTTACATGATATTCTATGTGCACGATATATTCGACGAAATTTAGTCTTTGTTACTATTTTCTTTATTCTTGAATGTTTTATGATAGTGTAATTATTTCAAAAGACACTGATCTTGTTGCTACTATATATTTAATGAATGGTTTTATTGTGTACATAATGAAATGATTGATGATTTTTTTTTCCTTGATTGTATCTACAAGTAATAATTTTGTATTGATTTGAATATTTGGCATGTTAGATTTGGTCATATTGGTCAAGAACAGATAAATAGGCTAATTAAAGAAGGACTTTTGGGTTCTTACCACAAATAGATTTGCCAGTGTGTGAATGTTGCCTAACAAGAAAAACAAGAAGAAAACCATTTAGAAAAGGAATTTGAGCAGATTTTCCATTGCAATTAATTTATTCTAGACCAATGAATATTAAAGTAAAGACATGGAGCATTTTAATTCATCACTTTTTTAGATAATGTTACCCGTTTTGGTCATATCTATTTGATCTCCCATAAGTTAGAAGTATTAAGTTGCTTTAGACTATACTTGAATTTGGTTTGGAATCAATTAGACAATATTGGCCCCAAAAGTAACCTAAGAGAGGGGTGAATTAGGCTATTTCAAAAACAAACCTTTTTAATGTGCTTAATAGAAATGCAACAAATAAACACTTAAGCACAAATGACTATAATAAATATTCTAGAATTAAAGCTTAAAGAACAAATTATAAAGATAGAGATAGAGAGTATCAAACCAAACTCCCAAACTTCTTAAGTTTGGAGTATTTCCACTAGTAGTGCCTCTTCAAAGAAGGTGAGGCAATAACCTTCTTGTACACAAAGTAGGCCCACCCTTACATCAACTAAGTCCCTCTAGTTGAGCCAAAGGATTTTACACAACAACCTCACTTTTGTACACTGTTATTCATCCATTCTTACACTTGAAGATCACTCATTAGTCTACTCTTGCTCACATTAATTCCCTCTAGTTGAACCAAGAGAACTACACTACTCAAACCAATACAACCCACAATATTTTAGCCTATTTCTTCCCAAATAGCTCTTACAAGTATTTGTATTGAATATAGTAGTTCTCCTCTCATTTTTTTTACAATTACAAACAAGGGGGTATTTATAGAAATCCAAAAATTACTTCCAACAGCACTCTAACGACTATTTCTTATTTCCTGAGAAACTAGCCGTTTGGTCTTTCAGACGGCCGATGCTGTGAGTATGAGTATGCGTCCGAACGAACTAGCCGTTGGACCTTTCGGACGTCCGACGTATGGCCTCTGCATCCAGTATTGCGTCCGATACTCTAGGCAATTCCATTTAGCTGTGTGGACGTTATGCTTCATCCGAAACTCTGTCTGTCGGACGAGCGTCCGATCCTTGAGGACAGAAACTTCTTTGGCTTCAGGTTCCTTATCTCAGACAGTCTTCATCGTCCGTTCATCTTGGGTTTAATCTGTAGGACAGTCTTCAGTGTCAGAGGCTGCTTCAGATTCTTCTTTGTCAAACACTCCCTTGCGTCCGAAAACCTTTCTTTACCGGACACTCCCTTGCGTCCGAATTGTCCTACTTCTGTACACTTGATTGCAAACCATTAGTATGATTTGGTTATCATCAAATCATGAGTATCACAACTGGAGTTCAACAGACAAAACCGTTAAATTATTAAGGATAGATTGTGGTCGTGAGGATTTGTCATGCCAATTTAATGATCTATGTTACGAAAAGGGAATAAATAAAATAGCTAACTATTCCTAGAACTTTTCAATAAAATAGTGTTGTAGAAAGAAGGAATAGAACGTTGTTGGACATAGTTAGGTCAATAATGGCACAAGTAAATTTTCCAATCATCTACTAGGGAGATGCTTTATTGACTGCAACCTATACATTTCACCATGTGCCTACTAAATTAGTTACTTGCACTCTTTATGAACTTTGGATAGGTCAAAAATCTAATCTAAATATATAATTTGTGACCCAACTGGTCAGCAGCTTATGTTCATAACCTAAATGATAAATTTGAAATTTTGGATCTTATCTGATCTCTCTTAACACTCCATTAGCAAATAACTTCTTCACTCTATCATCTATACATTTTCAGTTTCTTTTGTCCATTTTAAATCTATCTATTATTTTCATTAATCTTTATGTTATTGTTAAGAATGCACTTGAAAATGCAAGGCAACATCTTTGGAATTTTGTTGAATTTTGTTTTTTCATTTACAGGCTAATTGATCTTTCGCCTATGAATTGTGCCAGACGCGTAATTGTGTAGTTATATTTCCCCACTATTATTTATAACACATTTTGTTTACCACATAGCATGGTATTTTGGGTACACTTATTTTCAAAATAAGAACTATATATTATGAGTTTTTGCAACAATTTACAATACAGTTGTGTGGCTTCTTAAGGTTGGTGATTAACTATTATACTCCTGTTTATCAAAGCAAATTAATATTTTGTGGTCCGATATAGTTCATGTTTGGTCGCAGCTTGATTTTAACATCAAATTGTCTTGTATAATTTTCACTTAAAACTGCTAAAGAATTTCTCTCATATGAGTGATCTTAAAGGGATGATCAACTATATACAAAATTGGCATTTAGATGCACTCCTACACAAATATAAAAGGGATAATTTCATAAATTTCTCCTAAAGTTTAGGTTAATGTCACTTACTAGTCCTGAAATTCTAGAAATATCCCTCACTTCCCCTATCTTGTCAGTGGGTCCCACTATGAGTATCAGAACTAAAATGCATGAAAGGACATTTATACCCTTGGTACTTTAGCCATATTAGGTAATTTTAGAAACCGCCCAGAGGTTTTTGACAATTTTCAATTGGCACCTTTTAGGTTTCTAATAATTTTTTAGTAACTTATTTACAAAAATATGTTCCTTAATTAATTTGTTTCTTTCTATATATTTTAACAAAAACTTCACCATATATATACACACACTTATTATAATAGAATAAATGGTATTAGTATTTTGTTTGGGATAATCTCAAACTAATAAATAACAAAAATGTATTCTCTCGATAAATTTTTAAGTTAGCCAATTAATGAAAATATTGTAAATTTTAATATGTTGGTGTGCATTAGTTTGAATAAAAATTTTAGAATGCATTGAAGACATCATATGATATACTAATAAATAAATATCACTAGTACTATTTTCTTTGAAAATACAAAAAAAAAAAAAAAATCAAATTTGAAAAATGTATTTTTTAATTTTTGATAAATTTATGTAAAATTAAGAAAAAAAGTGTGGATATGTAATGTGCTTTTGTGTATTGATTTGAACAAAAATTTGAAACATGTAAAAGCCTACCATATATCATAAAAAATAATATTATTTGTATTTGTTTGAGAAATTACAAATTCATTAAAAAAAAAATTGCACTAAATGAATTTTTTGATAAAGTTTTTTGCCAACTTATCGACTAATAATTCAGACATATTAATGTACTTGTTTTTGTCAGTTTTAACAAAAATCTAGAACACGTAGATATACACCATATTTTAATTATAAAAATATTTTGGTTATTTTGGAAATCACTAACTTGTAAAATAAAAATAATTAAAATATATTTTTTATATAGTAATTGATAAAGGACATGAAAAGTTATTACCCAATGTTATTTGTTAATGATTATTTTACACCCCTTTTTTCTTTTTCTCCAACCATGTAAAGCAATAAAAAAATTACTAAGGGGTAAAAATAGAAGAAAAATAGTTTTTCTCTACTTAAATCAATTTTTTAAAGAATGTAAGAATGGGCTGACAATGGTACAAAAAGTTTGAATTAGGGAAATAAGCGATATTTTTTAAAATACAAGAATATTAAATGATATCAACATAAATTTCAAAGGAGGTTGTGAAATTATCCCAATAGAAAAATACTTCATCTTTGGTTCCTTCCTTGACCTTTTAATTCTATACAGGATATTTTTGTTGACTATATATTGGATGTCTAATGGCATCATGTTGTACTCTTTCAATCCAATATAGAAGTAGAACATGGAGAAATTTCTAAAATGGTACTTCTTGTGAAAATCGGTCTTTATCGATGTTGATCTGCAATGGGGTTTCCGGGTGTGAGTTCCCCGATCTCGCATTTCTTAAATGTGAGCTCCTAAAAAATTTAATTTTAGAAAATTAAAAATAAAAATTCATGACCTCGCATTCAGTGAATGCGAGGTCAAAGGTTTTTATTTTGAAAAACCGAATGGAATGCAAGGTCAAAGAATTTTTTTTTTAAAAAAAAATTGACCGAATGCGAGGTAGATTAAGTCGGCACCATAACCCTCCATGCAGAATCATTTTCTGATTCTCCTTCTTCCTTCTCCGCTTCCTCTTCCTCCTCCTCCTCGCGATTCTAGTCACAACCACCACCATTTTCTTTTCCTCATCCTCTACAATCACCAACATCTCATTTTCCACCTCCCCAACAACAACCACCACCACCTACAACCACTATCGCCACAACCACCACCACCACCTATAACCACTACCGCCACTACCACTACCACCATATTCCTACTCAACAAACACCACCACCTATAAAGGTAGATTATTTTTTTGAATTTCAATTAGTATAATTAATTTATTTTTTATTTTTTTGTGTTAATTAATTTTTTTAATGTAAATATTTAGAAAATTATTTGTGATGGCTGCATATCTTTTTACTTTTTTTGTGATTGTAAATATAAATAAGTTAGTATATGGGGAGAGGGGTTGTCAATAATTACTGTCCATAAACGGAGATGTTGAAATTTATTGTTATTTGGGACTTTACATTTGCTATTATTGGCACTAAATTGAATATTGCGATGTAATTGTATTTGGTTAAATTTAAGTTGTTTATGTGAAAGTGGTTATGCAGATTTGTATCTCTTTTGTATAGTAATACAGATTTTTTGACAAATATTGTTTGTAACCCTTGTTGGGCATGTATGACTTGTAACCCTTGCCGGATTATTGTGCTGTTTGTAGTCTTTGTCGGGCATGTATTACTTGTAACCGTTGGCAAGTTATTGCATTGTGTGTAGCCCTTATCGAACATGGCTGGCGTAAGAGAGAATCGTCAACAAATACAGGATACTCTTTTTTGTTTAAAAAACATACTTCAAATTCAAAATTGGGGTCTAAACGTGTTACATCCTTACAGGGAAATGACATTTGATAGACCCCGTCACATCCTCCTTTATCGGGGAAGGGAAATAATTTATGAAGGTGATACTATGTCTTACCAGCCAATGGTGTGCAAGAAACTAGTCCGAATAAAGCAACGGATTAGGTTTCTTGAGTTGGTTTACAAGTTATACGAGTTCATGGAGGTTGATAGGGAACGGTTCAAATTGAATATTTTGTACAGACATATAATTAGTCATGGTGTATACTCTACCATTCCATTGACAGATGATGATGTTATGGATGGTACTTTTGATTTATTTGATGCATATATCAAGAGCAGTACATCGTTAGTAGATTTGTTCCGCAATCCAACCTGGATGAGTTGCCTCCTATTCAGTGGTAGTTACGTGGTGATGACAATATGTTTGTAGATCGCCGGGAGGGCGGGTACGAGTAAGGTGTATCTGAAACGAGATGGATATTAGGGATCCCCATGAACCTAGAAGATGTACTTGTTGTCATCAACCGGGGTATAATCGCAGGAGTTACCCTTCACGACAACAGTGATTTGTCTTTTCTATTGTATTGTTTATGCACTTGTTGTATTCTATGAATGTAGTTGTTTATGTACTTGTTGTATTCTATGAATGTACTTGTTTATGTACTTGTTGTCGATTCTACGAATGTACTTGTGGTTTGATTACGGAGATATGACCTTTAATGTTTGAATGTAACTTTTAAAACGTGTGAAATTAAATGCCTACTTTGTATGAGATTGATTTTTTTGTGCTTTCCATAGAAATTTGTTAGGTATGGATGATCAGTCGTGAGAACTTGTTCATCATGGACCATTTATAGATGATATTATATCACATATGATGCCACAAAGGGCAAGATCTATTTTTTATGGTCTTTTCGATGATTCCACACTATAGGTTAAGCGTTGTACTTGGACTTTTTGGAATCATAGGCCCGTACCAGCTCAAGTATGGCATTATATTTGTTTGGCAGGTTTTGAAGGTGTCACATCTTTAGGACGTATTTCAGTGGACCATGCTTTGATCACTAGTCTCGTCGAGCGATGGCGACCTGAAACACATTCCTTTCATCTGCCTGTTGGAGAGGCAACCATCACATTATAGGATGTAGAGGTACTTTGGGGTTTACATATTGATGGACCACCCGTGATAGGTAGAGACACCACTCATTCTGCAAACACTTGGAGCTATTTATGCATTGAATTATTGGGCTTTATACCTACCAGATCAGATATTGACGGTGGTCATTTGAAGGTTCGATGTTTGTCTGCGGCAATAGATCGTCCCCTCCCCATGATGCGACTGATGACATGTGTCAGCAGATGGCACGTATATATTTACTTGTACTTATTGGATGCCTTTTATTTCCAGACAATTCAGGCAACAAAGTGCCATTATTGTATCTATGCTTACTTCAGGACTTGGAGACTGTGGGATGTTATAGTTTGGGATCAGCAGTTTTGGGTTCATTGTATCGCAGCCTATGTGATGCTACCTCAACCAAAGCCAGAAATATCTGCGGACCAATGCGATTACTATAGGTATATTTGCATACTTTACATTCATTTATTGTATAATTCCTTCACAATTTACAGAATGCATACTAATTAAGAATTATAATTATGGGTTTGGGAGCGCATGCCGACACGTACGACCTAATCGGTTAGAGCCCGCACACCAGCATCACGGAGCATATGGATCTTGGTATATATTTTGTTAAACTCTTTAATTAAAGATGTTTACAATGGATTTGATATTTATTAATTTTTATTGAAGATGGGATGTTGGATTTGATTTACGCAATGCTCCTCGCCATGTCTTATTTGTTTTTCGAGATCAGCTATATAGTTTACAACCCAATGAGGTACATCCATCGATTACATTTCTTTTTCACTTTACCTTCATCATATTTTGTTAATTTACTAACTTTTTGTCGAATTGTTTGGTATTAGTTTATATGGCAGCCATTCCCTGATGAGGTACTTGATATGCTTCCTCATTATTGCACTGCTGGTCGTAACATATGGCATGTAGTTACTTATTTGATATGTTGGAAGATTGTGAAATGTTACCTACCTCATCGGGTTATGCGATAGTTCGAGTTGCACCAACTCATACCAATCAGAGATTGATTGGTGTTGGTCCCAAAAAATAATTATGCAACCTAATAGGGGGTGAATTAGGTTGTTTCAAAAAAATAATTTCAAAAAAACAATCTTTTAATGTGCTTAATGAGAAATGTAAACTTTATGCAACAAATAAATATTTAAGCACAAATGAATACAAAAGATATTCAATAATTGAAGCTCAAAGAACAAATATAAGATGATTGAGATAGAAAGTATCAAACCAAACTCCCAAACTTCTCAAACTTGGAGTATATCCACTAGTAGTGCCTTTTCAAAAGAAGGTGAGGCAATAACCTTCTTGTACACAAAGGAGGCTCACCCTTATACCAACTAAATTCCTCTAGTTGAGTCAAAGGGTTTTACAATACAACCTTACTTTTATACACTTGTTATCTATTCTCTCTTACACTTGAAGATCACTCACTAGTCTACTCTTACTCACACTAATTCCCTCTAGTTGAACCAAGAGAACTACACTACCCAAACAAATACAACACACACAACATTTTAGCCTATTTCTTCCCAAATAACTATTCTTACAATTGTTGGTATTGAATGCAGTAGTTCTACTCTCTCTTTTTTCTCAATTTTGCATCAACAGACTTGGGAGTATTTATAGATGCCCAAAAACTGCCTCCAATAATTCTCTAATGGCCATTTTCTGTTTATTGAAAAACTAACCGTTAGATATTTCGGACGGCCAATGCAGTAAGTGTGTGTCCGAAAGAACTAGCCATTGGACCGTTCAGACGTCTGATGCATAGCATCCGATGCTGCATCCGTTCTCTATAGGTGTTTTGTCATCCAAACGTTCGGACGTCCAAGGCTGCATCCAGTCGATGGTCAGTGACTACTGGAATTTTGCCTCAACTGATCGGACACTATTCTTCGTCCGAAGCTGCTTCAGGTTCTATGTGTCGGATGAATTGTCTTCCTTTTGGACGATCATTTTCGTCCGAAGAGTTCTTCTAGTTTTTGGATGATCATCAGCATCCGTACCTCCTTGTTTTTCTGCACATTTGTTTTCAAACCATTAGTGCGATTTGGAATACCTGTTGAATCATCATCAAAACATGATTAACAAAACTAGGGTTCAACAACCTCCCCCTTTTTGATGATGACAAATAAATTGGACAATTTTAAAAATAACCATAAAATATGAAGTACAAGACAAGAGAATTTTGTCCATCATTTTCTCCCCCTAAATTTAATGTCTCCCTGAAATAGAGCAACCATAGAACACAAAAAATGCTTCCCCTTTCTTTTGCAAGTAGAGACTTAATTAAAAAATTGTTACCCAATTCAAATGTTTTGTTTCCATGCCATCTTTACCTATATGCTTTGAACACCCTCCATTGATGATCTATCTTGAATCCCTTGGTGCTCTTCAAGCATACCTGCACGCAAAATTAAGAAACAACTTTTGGTACCCAAACTTTCTTGGGTCCAATTGGGTTAGTAATATGCTAAGCACCCAAATAGAATTTATTCCCAACTTTTCATTTCTTTTGACATAACAATCCATTTTTATATGTCCATGTTGACAACAATAGTTATATACAATATGATTTTGTTGCCATAAAAAGAAGATTTAGACTTAATAAAGTACAAATCATCCTTTCCATAGGTGACAAAATTTTTCTTGATATGGATAATTCTAGTTCATTTCTTTTCAAAAACATTTTCCCTTTTCTTTTTCAAAAGAACATCAAGATCATCTATTCTCTTCTTCAATAAAACTTGTTCTTCCTTGATCTTGGTTTTTCCATCAAATTTTTTCTTCAAAGCATCATTTTCTTTTGTCAAAAAATTATTTTCATGCACAAGCTTTGAGTTGGCACTCAATAAAGCATTAATTTTAATTTTTAATTCTTTGTTCCAAGCATATGATTCTTTCAAAAATTTATGCATTTTAAAAAAAAATGATTCAACATCATCATTATCATCATCACAAGAATCATAACTAGAGGATACCTCATTCTTGCCAAGACCCATAAAAGCCATTTGATCCTCTTCATATTCTTTTTCAACTTCTCCATCTGAATTGCAATCATCCCATGTAATTTGGAAGTTAAGTATTGAAATGAGGCTTCCTTGACCCTTTCTTCTTCTTGGATGGACTTTCATTTGCAAAATATCCTGCTTGGCCACACTTGAAGCATCTATTATTTTGAGAAGTTTTTAATACTATGCTTCTATTGGCCCTTGCTTCCTCCTCATCTAGTATCTTCTATTTCAACTTCAATTCAAATGAGGTTAGAAAATTGATCAATGAATCAATACGCATAGAATTTAAATTTTTAGACTCCACTATGGCAATGGATTTAGGTTCCCATACCTTAGGTAAAACATTTAAAATCTTTCTATTCTTTTCAACCAAGGAATATTATTCTTTACCTAAAATTTTCAAATCCTTTACAATATCATTGAACCTACAATACATCTTGTCAATGTTCTCATGAGATTCCATTTTGAAGGATTCATATTTAGCCACAAGAAGTGACTTCTTTTGCTCTCTAATATCTTCATTTCCTTCATGAATTTCTTTCAATTTGTCCCATATCTCCTTGGCCAATTTTGAAATGCAACCTTTCACTTTGGAAGATTCATCTGCATCCAAGGCATTATACAGAATATTCATGGCTTTAGCATTTAAAGACAAATTTACTTTATCTTATGCATTTAATTCAATCTAGTCTTAGGCCTTAATCTATAAATATTTACATCAAGAATATTAGCTTCTAAAGGACTTTCACAAATAATATACCACAAATCAATATCAATAGATTAAAAAAATATTTTCATTCTTTCCCTCCAACAAACAAAATTAATGCCATTAAACATGGGAGGTCTAGTAATAGAATGTCCCTCTAAAAATAATGCATTATTGGTTGCCATGATCTTTTCTCAAAAGCTAGTTAAGCTCAATATAAGAGACCAAACTCTGATACCAATTGTTGGTCCCAAAAAGTAACCTAAGAGAGGGGTGAATTAGTTTGTTTCAAAAAAATAATCCTTTTAATGTGCTTAATGAGAAATGAAAATTTTATGCAATAAATAAACACTTAAGCACAAATAAATACAAAAGGATAGATATTCAATAATTGAAACTCAAAGAACAAATATAAGATGATTGAGATAGAGAGTATCAAACCAAATTTCCAAACTTCTCAAATTTAGAGTATATCCACTAGTAGTGCCTCTTCAAAGAAGGTGAGGCAATAACTTTTTTGTACACAAAGTAGGCTCACCCTTGCACCAACTAAATCCTTCTAGTTGAGCTAAAAGGTTTTACAATACAACCTCACTTTTGTAAACTTGTTATCCTTCCACTCTTACACTTGAAGATCACTCACTAGTCTACTCTTGCTCACACTAATTCTCTCTAGTTGAACCAAGAGAACTACACTACCCAAACAAATATAACACGCAATATTTTAGCCTATTTCTTCCTAAATAGCTCTTACAAGTGTTTGTATTGAATGTAGTAGTTCTACTCTCTCTTTTTTCTCAATTTTACATTTACAAACTTGGGGGTATTTATAGATGCCCAAAAATTGCCTCCAATAATTCTCTAACGGCTATTTTCTATTTACTGGAAAACTAGCCATTAGATCTTTCGGACAACCGATGTAGCAAGTGTGCGTCCAAACGAACTAGCCGTTGGACAGTTCGGACGTCTTATGCATAGCTTAGCGTTTGATGCTGCGTCCATTCTCCATAGGTGTTTTCTCCTCCAATCGTTCGAACGTTCGAAACTGTGTCGGGTCAATATTCAGTGACTACTGGAATTTTACCTCAACTGATTGGATGCTATTTTTTATCCGAGGCTGCTTCAAATTCTATGTGTCAGACAATTTTTATCATCCAAATTGTCTTCCTTTCGGACGATCATTTTCGTCCGAAGAGTTCTTCTGGTTTTTTGGACGACCATCAGCGTCCGTACCTCCTTGTTTTGCTGCACACTGATTTTCAAACCATTAGTACGATTTGGTCATCATCAAAATATGATTAACATAACTAGGGTTCAACAATTGGTAATCAAGGTGCACTTCATTTGATAGACCGCCGTGGTCGGGCAAACAATGATTGGGAGTTCATGGAATCAATTGACCCACCGAGCTTATATTGATATTTGGGGGGCAAGAAGAGATGCAGTTGAGGTTGGTCTCCCATGTGCTGATACTACACATGCATCACATGATTATATGCAATGGTACCGACCGAGGACGGTGGTCAATATATCCAATTCAAATCAGCGCCCTACTTTTCCAGAAGGGCACCACGACGATGGTGCGCGTGCAGATTATCTAGTAAGTAATTATTCATTTTTTGTTACTATTTTTTTTTTTCAAATGACTTTAGTAATACTAATTTTAACTTTTATGGTAGATGGACTCCATGGCTAGATTGTACTACATGTCGTTGGACCACCTCACTAAGGACGATGATCCGGATACTAGTACTTGGGCACAGATCAGACATTTCGCTTTTGAGTCACTACATGCAGTAGGAGACTCCACTCGTCTTGATCTTCGGCCTCCAATAGTTCTTGGTTACGTTCGACATCCATACCAAGCACATGATCCACACAGAATAGAGCGGGCTCTACGGTGTGACGAGGCGGGCAACACAGAGGTGGTCATCGACGTCGTTGAGTTCCATCACCTCGACCCCATGTAGATGTTGGATCCTCTCATATCAATATACAATTCAAGGGTGACACTTCACAAATACTTTCACCAATGCGCACTCTAGTGGAACCATCATCTTTTGGACTGTCATCCACTGGATTAGATCCGGAGCATACTGGTCCTACTGTTTCAGATGAAGAACATGAACACGAACAAAACATAGCTTCGCAGTAGCTAATTGCTCACCCTACTCGAGAGTGAGACACTTCTCTATTTTATATCCGTCGGTCAAAAAGGATGCCTAAACCTAGAGAGTGTGGTACGAGAGGGAGATTTGGAGATCATGGACATTGACATTTGTTATTACTTTTCGCAATCATGTGTGATTGATTTATGTTATTTGTATATCATTATTTGCCCTTGTCAGCTGTTTTTATGTTATTGTTAGGTTTTTATTTCTGTTTTTTAGCCCTTGTTGGGCTTTTATGGATGTAATTGTTGCCCTTGTTGGGTATGGTTGTTATCAGCGATAATGTTCATAAAATAGGGGTGGTTATGTCAATATTTTATCAAAAAATATGATAAATTAATAAATTTGCTTTCTTACAATATTTTATTCGCGCAACATTTCCTTAATGTTACAGTTTAGGGTTTAAAGAAAATTGTTTAGTGTTCCTATATATCGTATTAAAATAAATATTCACAACTTAGTGTTTAAGCTACGTTTGTCTTAGGGCCAAATCCTTTTTTAACTAAAAAAAAAATCAAACATTTGTTAAATAAGAAGTTACACACAAATATATTTTATAAAAATAAAATTAAAAAAAATTCGTCTGACCTCGCAATGAAATAAAATATTTTTTCAGTGATATTTTTTAAAAAAAAAAAAAATTGGCTCTGACCTCGCATTGAGTGAATGTGAGGTCGATAAAAGTGCTTTGACCTCGCATTCAGGGAATGCGAGGTCATTCAATTTTTCAAAATAAAAATGCCTTTGACCTCGTATTACAATCATGAATTTTTTTTTTTTTAATTTTCTAAAAAGTAAATTTTTTAGGAGCTCGTATTTATGAAATTTTTCAGCATCGGTGAAGAACGATTTTCAAAAGAAGCACCATTTTAGAAATTTCTCGTAAAATATGATTGAAAAATATTTCAAGCTAGACTAGATTTTAACCCAATAGATAACTTTTTCGAAATTGATTCATCTCCTTTTGTTAATTTTTAATTTTATTTGACTATGTCCTGATAAGATATTGAAGTTTGCAAGATATAGTTAGTCGTAAATGGAAAATTTTAAAATTGACTTAATTCATGATATTGTATTATGGATCTTCCAATTGAGAAGTTCGAATTCATCCACCTGAATGACAAGACTTTATAATATTATGAATCTAATCTTGTTCGACTTAAATAATCAAACAAAAGTCTAAGATCCTTGAGAGTAGAGACTTGTTTACAATCCTAATTCAATACCAATCTCGTAGTAAATACTAGCGTTGAATTCTGATTCATGTAAAATCTGACCTCCAATTTAGGACAAAATTCCTTACATTTCTCACATCAGTATCCTAGTTTTCACGAAGTATTATAATCTGGGAACCCCCTTAAGTGATGTAATGGGATTACTATAACTTTACTATATTCCCCATATTTAACATTTGATAATGATAGGATTTGGTTTGGTGACTTGCAAACCTGCAGGATGGAAAAAGATGTTGACATATTTTTTTTTTCATCCACTTCAAAAATGAAAGTTTTGTTTCATTTTTCGTACTGGTCGGAAAGATTTGATGTATATAAGTTCACAATTGAGAGAAACTTTTTGTGATCGATTTTTTAACTAGTTGTAGTAATTTCCTTTTTTGCAAATATTATCATACATACTAGGTCGATTATAAATTAGTTTGCATGTTTCAAATAAGTTTAAGGATTACTATTGCTTGTAAAAAAAATATTTTTATAGATAGAATTGCAATATCATGAAATGAATTTGCCAAACTCTAATAATCGGTAAAGAAATAGATCTGAATTATTCATTATCATAACCAAAAAAAATATGAAAGTTTCTTGCCTTAATGTTTTTCTTTATGGACTTTTTGTGAAGGATTACATGTTATTTTTCCATAGTTACTGATTTTCAATAGATTTTTAACATAAATTATAATTTTTGGTATTGATAAAAAAATCGAGAACAAATGGTTAACCGCTCTAATATTAGAGAAGAAACTATAAACCAAATTTTCGTTCGGAAAGATAACATAAATTCACAATCCGAAGACAAAATTGTTTCATCCACTTAAAAAATGAAAACTTTGTTTCATTTTGCGTACTAGTTGAGATGATTTGATGTACATAAATTTATGATCGGGAGAAATTTTTTGTGGTCTATTTTTTAACTGGTAGTATTATCACCTTTGCAAGTATTACTGCACCTAGTGGGTCAATTACAAATTAGCTACATGTTTCAATTAAGATTAAGGGTTTATAAAAATATAAACCAAACCTTAGTCCTACTAAGTAGGGTCGGCTGCGTGAGATGATATGAATTTTGTTACGCCATTGAGTTCTATCATGGACCATATCCTCCTCAATTCCTAGATGAGCTATATCTTTTTTACAAGTTACCCACCAAGTCTTTTTTCGGTCTTCCCTACCCCTCCTATGTTGACTACTTTCTCTAAAATCTATTCGCCTGACAAGCACTTCTACTGGTCGTCTTAACACATGACCTAACTACCTTAAGCGTGTTTCTCTCATTTTCTCATCAATAGATGCTATTCCAACATTCTCACGAATATTGTTATTGCGTATCTTGTCCATCCTAATATACCCACACATCCATCTTAACATAAGCATTTCTGCTACTCTCATCTTTTGCACATGTGTGTAATTCACTATACAACACTCAGATCCATAAAGCATTGCTGGCCTAATAGCTATTCTATAGAATTTACCTTTTTAAGTCGTAAAGGAATTTTGCGGTCACATAATATTCTCGATATCATTCTCCATTTAATCCAACCAACTTGTATTCGATATGTAATATCTCGTGTAATCTATACCACCATCACTCTGAAGAACTGATCCTCAGTACTTAAAATTTTCACTTATAGGTATCTCTTGATTTCCGATACTAACCCCTATTCCATTCCTACTTGCACCCTTGCTAAATTTAAATTCCATATATTCTATTTTTGATCGACTAATTCTAAACCCTTTTGCCTCAAGTGTCTCTCTCCAAATTTCGAGTTTAGCATTAATCCCATTTTTTGTTTTATCTACTAGCACAATGTCATCTACAAATAATATACACCATGGTATTTCCTTCATTTAAGAGTTCATAGTGCTTGTAAAAAAAAAATTTATGAATGAAATTGCAATATTCTAAAATTAATCTTCAAAACTCCATTGATCGTTAAAGAATTATCCTCATCGAACTCAACATAATCATCATTGAAATTCATTGATTCTATTCAGTTCAATAATAGCACAACCTATAGACACAATGAACATGCATACAAGTATTCATATAAGAAGTGTTTGAAGTTTCAATTCTGTATTTTGCCTTTTCAATTACTCAACTTTTAAATTTAATAATTGTAGCCAACTGTTAAGAACTATAATATTGTTTTTATTAATTGTGACAGTTTGTTACCATTATCTTACAGTACATAAATCCTACAAAAACTTCATCACAACGTGTCAGCGGATTTTTTAGTGAGCAAATTGTCCAAATCACCTTCATTAAAGTTGAAGTTTCCTTTAAGAAAATAAAATTTTCACTATTAATTTAATTAACTACACATGTTTTTTATATTGTAACACATTATTTCATATGAATTACTCCACTTTTTTTGGGGCAAAAATACTTGATAAATTTTTTCAATTATAAAATAATTTCTCATTTTAAATTACAAGAGCACATTTATGGAAATAAAAATAAACAAACTTAAAATGGATAATACTATGCGTAAGTTCACTAATAGGAGATAAAAATTTTCATCCACTTGAAAAATGAAAGCTTTGTGTCATTTTTCGTACCGATCAAGATGATTTGATGTATATAAGTTCTTGCACAATCAGGCAAAAATTTTTGTGGTTAATTTTTATGGATAGAATTACAATATCGTGAAATTTCTCTACCAAACTCTACCGATTGGTAAAGAAATAGATAAATTATTCACTGTCATGACTAAAAAAATATGAAAGATTCTTATTTTAATGTTTTTCATTATGGACTTTTTGTGTAGGATTATAAGCCATTTTTCCATAGAATCCAGCCACTCCCACACAGACATTTACGCATTATTTTAAAATGCAAATAAATGATGTTTAGAAAATCAAGGTAGTATTAATGATATCTTTTTTTCAAAATTTAACCTTAGTATATATTAAGGGAAGGATAATTATATATTTGGGATGTTAATATAAATAAGTAATTTAGTCATTTTGAACTATCTTTTTTGTGAAAATTTATATGATTTAATAGTTTTCTTATCCGTGTGCACAAACCAAAAACAACGCTTATTTTGAAACAAAAGGTACAAATTCAACATAAATTAGTTATAAACTCATTGAAAATGATTAATTAATAAATACCTTGATAAAATAGAGCTTAAACAACCGGTTCAAACTTCATTTTCACCACTTTATGTTAGAAAAAAAGAAAAAGAAAAAGAAAAACTTAGGTAGACTCGATCTACAATTCTACTTGTAGATCTTGTGATATAGATGACAATGAAGTGTAGTTTAGGTAGTAAGACACTTCTCCTGTTATATATTAATCATGAATTCAAGTCACTAGAGGGTAGGTGGAAGGGGTGGATTTTTTTTTATTTTTAAAAAGATCTTATGGTATGAATTAAACCTTATAAAATAAATGACATCAGCTAATGCAAGTAAGATTTTATAAGATTTAATCCCAACTACAAAGTCTATAAGCAGGTCATAGACCGGATCTACCTAATTATTTTTAAAAAAAAAAACAATAAATGCATAAATAAAACCCAACCACGCGGGAACTGACAAATTTTCTAACACTACCGGCTACAATTATTTATTGCCTTTTGCAGCCTCATTAATTTCATCACAAAAAATGTCCAATTTCATATGGCCAATCAACTGAAATTCTACAAAAGTACACATATGTCTGCACCTCCGCCAACTGTTTACAATGTAGTAACAATTGCTACAGTAATTTGTGGGACAAAAAAATACAATTTCAGCCCTCAAAGTTTGAGTAGTGGTCAATCTTGGTTCCCAAAATTTCAAACAAAACACATTTAGTTTTCAAACTTTTCAATTTCAACCAATTTAGGACAAATTTGAAAATTCTGTCAATTATAAATAGAAAAAGTCAATGTTAAATCTTAAATTTCAAACATGAAAAAATGCAATTTTAGCACTCAAAATTTGGGTCATAGTCTATTTTGCTCCCCAAAGTTCTAAACAAACGTATTTAATGCTCAAACTTTTTAATTTCTACTAGTGTAGGACAAATCTGAAAATTCTGTCAATTATAGAGGAAAATGTTACATACATTGCACATAATTGTTAAATCTATCTTTGGATATAATATTTCTCAACCGATTTCAACTGGACACATTTAACTATATTTCTACTTTTTCCTCTGACCATCAATGCATAATCATTCACCATTCTTGTCTATATTATTGTTTGGTAAAATATTGATTAGGTTTTCAAGACAATGAACAAATAATAATAAAAGAAAACCTTAATTATCCCAATCAACTCTCACACTCTCACAAGTATATGAGGTGAGTTTGTATATAGGATGAGTAAGAATCGTTCCCACGAGAACTATTAGAACAATTACTAGCTTCACAAGCCTATTACTAGTTAGACAAAATAATCAGGGCTTTTTGACTAAATTTAATCACAAGAAAGTAAAATAAAGAAAAGAATGTAAAATATTAATCCTACGGAAAGTAGTTGAATATAATTAACTAAAAACCCTAATTCAATCTATCCTACTTGCAAGAATTTAAACAAGAACTAGAATTTAAATTAATCTACTATATAAAAGCAAGTAAAAATTATCTAATAAAACCCTAACTACTAAACTATGGATGTGAAACAAAAACGATAGATGATTAAAGAAAAAGAAAGCAATAAGAACAAAAATTAAATTGCATAAAAATAAATCAAACTCAATAACTGTAGCGAAAACGAATGTTGATTATTGTCAAATCTTGAATTCTTGACAAGAGAATGAAATTCTTGCGAGAACAATTGAAAAATATACCCTACGGCTAAATTATCGCTCTAACTATTGAAAATCTAAGAAACTAATGATGGCCAATGATAATCTCCTATTTTCTCTCATTCTCTTGGTATATTTATAAGTTTTTTTAGGGTTTTGGGGTTCCGGAATGATAAGTACATGATTTTCCATGCAATCAGGCCTGCGGAAGGATGTTTCTATCAAAATAGTCAAGTTTCGTAGCCAACCCATCGATCGGTGCATGTGCGCTGCAATTTTGTCGCGCATGTGCACACTGGGCAGAACCAAAAGTCAAGCTTCTGGAGCTAGCGCACATGCTCTTCAATTCTGTCGAGCATGTGCGAGATTGCAAAATTAGTTTCAATTTCCTCCTTTTTGAGATTTTGACCATAATGCAAGTCGAGTTTGGAAAAACTCAAAACATTAAAATTGTAGCTATATGTCTTAGATTTCCAAAAAAAATTAAATTACCTCAATTGGAGCTTAGAGAAGAAAGTTATGCTCATTCTGCCAAACTGTATCAGAATCGCACATCGTCGGTGCATATTTTTCGACTTTACAATTTTGAACGAGATGCCTATAAAATCTTGGAAAACTCAAAACATGAAAGTTGTAGAACTCTTCCTTAGATTTCCAAATCATCCAAAATCACAGCAATTGGGGTTCGAATAAGAGAATTATGCTTGATCTGCCACACTATATCCAATTTGCTCTACGCCAGTGAATATTTTCCTCCAATATTGTAATCCATTTTAACTCATTATTCACTCAAACAATACAAAATTCAAAATAAACTATTTTAGTTTATAATTACTCAATTTTTGCTCAAATTATATTAAAAATGGAGATAAATGACATATAAAATATATGACATTTACGATAGCTTATCAATTATAATACTTTTCATACACGTGACTGTTAAATCTAACTAGGCTACAACACCTCCCAACCAATTTAACCCATTCATCTATTGTTAAAAAAGTTATATCCAAATAAAGGATAATAATAAAATAATTTGATTAATAAATTAAAATAATAATTTGATTCGAGACTAATATTTGAGGTATAATACAACAATAATGATTCACTTTTATAGAATAATGAAACTCATTTATTGAGGTTAATCTTTAGAATGTTTGCTGAATTTGGTGTAATAAATGAGAGGTTAATATTTAGTTGCAAATATTGAATATGATTAAATAATTAATATATTAGTTCAAAATTGTACAAATAACCTCTCTTATAATATTTTTAAATTAGTGACTGGTTTTTCGATCATTTATATTTTAAAATATTAATTACTAAGGGAATTTTTCATCAGAACTATTATTCTTAGTAACAGAATTTTTCGTCACTAAATTTAGTATAAAAAAAAAAACTATCACTAATTTAAATGTAACAGATTTCTATAATGTCTCAAAACCAAATTTAGTAACCGATTTACCGACGGAAAAATACGTCGCTGAAATTTTGACAGTAGAACCATTATACTTTATTGAAGAGGAATTTTCTGACAGATGGATTCTGTTGGCAAATCCATCGTTAAATTATTAAGTGGTGGTTTTTTGAAAAAAAAAAAAACTATTGCTAAATCCATCGTTCAATAGTTTGAAATTGTTGGGAACTATTATAATATAGAAGGGAATGATGAATAGTTAGGTATTGATAGTCCAAAAAGAAATGTGAAAAAATATTTAAATGGCTTGAAATCGCTTGGGATATATCTCAAAATAGATTTAACTGTCACGTGCAATGCAATGACTTTTTCTGTTTGTATTAATAAAAATTTTAAATTTGTCCTAACTTCGTAGAAATTAAAAAGTTTGAAAATTAAATGTGTTTCGTTTGGAATTTTGGGAACCAAAATAGACCATGACCCCAATTTTAAGGGCTAAAATTGTATTTTTTTACATTTCTGGAACTTGAGATTCAACAGTCAAGTACTTTGCACGCGACTTTTTCTGTTTGTAATTGACCTAATTTTTAAATTTGTCCTAAATTAGTAAAAATTAGAAAGTTTGAGAATTAAATGTGTTATGCGTAAAATTTTGGAAACCAAAATAGACCACGACTCAAACTTTGAAATCTAAAATTATATTTTGCCCACAATTTGTGTAGCTCTTAATAATTTTCTAGTATATATATCCTAGGAGAAGATAATCCCAATAGCAAAAATCCTACTGCCACAACAATTTCTGTGCCAATTGTCTAAATTACCCTCCCAATTAGCCAACCATTTCAGTGGACCCAATCTTTAAAAGACTTGATATCCTCTCTCCTTTTTATTTTCGTCATCTCCATGGCCATGGAGAAATATCCAATCAGTGATCATCAACAATCTCAAAGGTAGAGATCGGAGAGATTGCACCTGGGTTTTGAAATAGGAATTGTAGGAAATTGGGTTTAGAGAAAGAAAAGTAGACCAGATAGTAGGGATTTGAGAGATAGACTGAAATTTCAGCAATGTTGATTCGAAGGAGAGGGACTGGAGAGAGACCAAGTATTAGGATGAGTGAAACGTAAGCTGAGAGGGTAGATTTGTCATTTAGTGAAAAGTTGCTGTGGCATTAAGATTTTTTCTTTGGCAATATCATTGCCCATGTATCCTCCGTTCCAAGCTGCAAATCCCAGTCATCATCGTCCATCAAATCCCATAGTATGAAGAAACGAATCCAAATCATCACCCCTCACCCTTCATCTGACAAGTGTCGAATAGGTCCCACAATCTCTCCTCATAATTCCCACATGTTACTATATCAGTTTTGGTTAAATACATTAAATCCCTTTAAATTTTGGACTGTTTTACTCTAAACTCCTTAACGTTATTTTTTTTTACTTTGTCCCTATGACTAAAGGTCAAATGTAATTCCGCCATTAGTTTTTTCAAAAAAAAAAAAGAACTAATTTACCCATAAAGATCAATTGCATCGTAAAACCCCTTAAAATTTATACGAAATTTCACTTTACTGCCTCCGGTAAGTTTTGTAGAATTTAATACATTGGAATAAAAATAAAATTTAATAATGTTATCAATATTGTTAAAAATATAAATATGCTCTAAATTAATTACTAATATTCTAATTATCGAATTATACTTTCTTTAATATTTTCTATTTAAAAATACAATGATATAATTAATTTTAAAACTTTTGATGAATTATTAAAGGTATTTCATCTAATTATTTTAATTTAAGTTTTTATTTATATGATAAAGTTCCTTCATATAATTTAAGTATTAGTTAAATTATATTAACAAAGGAAAAAAGTAAGAAGAAAATCATTTTAAATAAACATAAAGAAAAGTAAAAGGAAAATAGATTGATAATAGATATTTATAAGTCTCGTATATTTAAAAATTATTTTTACATGAAAATAAAATATAATAAAAGACCAAAAAATACTGAAAGTGCTAGGAAATTTTTATATTTAAATTTTTGTCTCTTTTTCAAGTATTTTTAAAGAATCATTGATGTTGGTAGGCATCATTATATTTTTAGTTGTTTTAACAATATTTTTATCTTGATTAATGATTAAATTAGATTAATTGATACAAAATTTGAATTAAGAACTAAAATGATATACATAATAAATTTTAACGGATTAATTTTATACATTCTTATAGTGTTTAAGAATAAAAATATCCCTTTCAACTTTTTAATAATTAAATTAGTAACAAAAGGAATAAATTAAAAAAATAATAATATTAAAAAATTTAATGTAAAACAATCCAAACCACCAACGGGTTTAATGTACTTAACCCTTTCAGACAACACAAGAATCCTCGGATCACCATGTCCTAGTCAACTCCCCATCCTAGTCCACCATCCCAAATCGTGGGAAAACAATCGACCAACCAAACATCCAAAATGATGGGATTGTTCAAAATGGTAAAGGGATTGAAATCAGAGACACTGTCTCTTATTCTGGTGAATCTTGCAGGAATAATTGGAAAGAGCAGATGAAGCATTACTGCCAGGAGTTTACAAAGAAGTTGGAGTTGCTTTGCATACTGACCCAACTGGACTCGGATCCCTCACTCTTTTCAGATCCATTGTTCAGTCATCTTGCTATCCACTTGCTACTTACTTGGCCGTTCGCCATAACCGTACCCATGTTATTGCTCTTGGTGCTTTTCTCTGGGCTGCTGCCACTTTTCTTGTTGGTTTATCTTCCACCTTTCTTCAGGTCCTATATATTCTCTGTCACTTTTTATTAGTAGTATATAGTTCTGAATGTGTATTTATGTGTTTTTTTTTTTATTGGGTTTTGGTTATATTTTCGAATCTATTGATATATATAAGTTGGATAAGTTAAAAAAAAAATTGCTGCTGATTAATGATTGATCATGGGATTTTGATGATTGAAGTTTAGATCAATTTCTGAGAAGTTAATTCTTTGTTTCTTTCGGAATCATGGGTTTTTTTTTTGCTTTGTGGGGTTTTGATTATTTGTCTAGATTCTTGTTAGTATCTTAGTTGCTTGAGGGATATGTTGGGAGGGGAGATTGGTAGTGGAAATGGGAAAAAGTTAATGGTCTTCTAACACTAAAAACCAATGTGGTAATTTAATTTGTGTTCATATATGGTAGCTTAGATGGAAAATTTGATCCAATCAAAATTTGCCAAATCATCTATACAATTGCTTGTTAGTCGTGGGCTCGCCTCTAAATTAGATGATTTGACAAAATTTGATTGGATCAAATTTTTTACCATGCTGTCATGTTAATGTGGTGTTTACACCATAGCTCTTCTCATCGAATTGCAGCCTATGAATTTGGCAGCTCTTTGTTGAATTGGATGTTCTAGAAAGCTAGATGATAGAGATTTATAAGAAAGGATATTGATGATTAAGACATGTTTTTATTAGCTTAGTCCAAAAGGCAAGGTAAAGTGGAAGTAGCCCTATGAAAATTGTACTACTTATGAGTGAAACTTGCAAATTGCCTTCTTTCATTTAGAAATCCTGCTAATTAGCTCCCTATACCTTATTTGTACAAGTAGGTATGCAACAGGGAAAATTACTAGAGTCTAAAATATAGTAGGGATTTTGTATTTTGATTATTAGATTTTCATACACAAATTATGTGCAGCTATGAAAGTGGGTTAATGTTGAGAATTACAGGCTTCTTTATTTTGTTTCCTTTTTCTGGGAAATGGGCTGTGCGTCACAAGAGTTAATTTTGGTGTTTCTTGATTTGATCTGTATGTGTTCTTTAGCCAGTAGTCTGTTCATAGTACCTAGTCTAACATAAATGTTAGCGCATATTTGACATGGAACAGTAATTGCCCTATTTATAGAAAACACCATCATGCTCATTACGTAGTCCACACGGTCAAATTAGCTTATTAAGGACCTAAACACAAGAATAGTTTTTCTCAAAAACATACCTGGATTGGCTGCTGCCTCTTGGCACTTTTACTTCCCAATTTCCAGTTGGCTATGGTGTCTGGTTCTTTTTTGTGCTACTGAGGACAATAAGCTCCCTGACTCAATACATGATTTTCTTAATTTTTTCAGCTTGCAGTTTCAAGAGGTTTGAATGGAATAGGACTTGCCATTGTCATACCCGCTATTCAGTCACTTGTTGCTGATTCAACTAATGAAAGCAACCGTGGCACAGCTTTTGGATGGCTACAACTCACAGGAAACTTTGGCTCCATCATTGGTGGACTTCTATCAGTGCTAATAGCCTCAACATCATTCATGGGAATCCCTGGTTGGAGAATTGCTTTCTATCTAGTTGGAATAATAAGTGTTGTAGTTGGAATTTTGGTTGGCCTCTTTGCCAAAGATCCCCACTTCTTTGATAGTGATGGCAATGCAAAAGTACGAGCTCCTCATAAACCCTTTCGCACGGAGGTTAAGGACCTAATTAAAGAAGCAAAAGCAGTTATAAGTATACCAACCTTCCAAATACTGATTGCTCAGGGTGTCTCTGGTTCATTTCCTTGGTCATCTCTGTCATTTGCCCCCATATGTGGTTGGAGCTTATTGGTTTTTCCCACAAGACAACAGCATTCCTTTGGACACTATTTGCAGTGGCTGGATCATTTGGAGGACTGTTCGGTGGAAAGTTGGGGGATGTCCTTGCACAACGGTTACCTAATTCTGGGAGAATAATTCTTTCACAAATAAGTTCCGGTTCAGCCATCCCTTTAGCAGCAATTCTGCTGCTGGCATTGCCATATGATCCTTCTGCAGCACCATCATATGGTCTGGTTTTGTTCATCATGGGATTTTGCATAAGTTGGAATGCTGTTGCGACAAACAAGTATGTCTCTGAGAGCAAATCTTTTCTTTGTGTTTTATCTGAGATTGATTAAATATTGTACATTTATTGCCCTTTCACATTAACATAAAGGTAACCTCTTGGTTTAGCTAATTATGCTACTTAGTAGTATTTTTTAGTGGATGGGATTCCCCTGTCAGTCTTGCACTTCCTAAGATTAAACAAGAAATATATAGATCTGGAAATTTTTAATTTTTTCCTTTAAAAAGAATTTAGGAAAATAACTTTTTTGCTAGAAGACATCTAGTGTGACCCTCATCTTTTGATGGAGCGATGGGCAAACTTCACTGTGACTTAATTGGGAGAGAAGAGTTTGTGCTATAAGTGTACAAGATTGTTCGCTCTTGGAAATGTGAAAGAAATCATTATTTTACAACCTGGAAATAATATACATTGAATTTCCATTCACTGTATGTATTGCAATTAAAGCCCCTGTCTTAGCTTGCTGTGTTAGATCTGTGTAGCTCCTTAATTTTACTGGAACAAGAACCTAGAAATAGGATTCTTTATTCTGTGTTACATAGCATTATAAGATAATTTTGTATGTCTGTCGGATGATGTTGTAGCAAATCCTGTCTTACGAATAATTTTCTTTCTTAAGAACCTTTAGTTGATAAATCTTTTTTAGGCTTGCTTATACATGCACGCATGCATTTTTGTCCTAATGCATGAAAAGAGAAGTTTCTGTAAAGTGCATAGGCAGGAATCAAGCCAGCTTAATACTATCATATTCTGCTTCCTGCGTCTGCTAGGATAACATGTCGAAAGTCTACTTGATTGTTTCAAGGGTCTCTGAGGTTTTCCTTTTTCAATTGCATTTGCTGCAACAGTTCACTCTTAATTTGTGTACAGTCCTATATTTGCAGAGATTGTTCCTGAAAGATCTCGAACTAGCATCTACGCGCTGGATCGATCCTTTGAGTCCATTCTAGCATCATTTGCTCCTCCTGTTGTTGGAATTTTGGCTCAACATGTTTACGGTTATAAACCAATTCCAACAGGTTCCACAAACTCTCAAGAAATTGAAACGGATAGAGAGAATGCTGCAGCACTTGCTAAGGCACTTTACATAGCGATAGGGATTCCGATAGCAGTCTGTTGTTTCATCTATTCCTTTCTCTATTGTACCTATCCAAGAGATAGGGACCGAGCAAGAATGGATGCTCTGATTGAATCAGAGATGCAACGGATGGAAACAGATAGTCTCCCTCTGGAAGATGAACACAATCAACTTCATGTTTTCGAATCTGATGAAATCCAGGCAAAGAAACGGAGTGTAATTGATATAGACTATGAAGCAGATGAAGGCCTTGAATTTGATGAGAATGATGAGAAGAGGCTTCTTGCACATCAGACTTACTCAGATATCAGCAAATCATAGACTAATTTTTTTCTTTCATTTGCGCAACTTTTTTCCAATTATACCAAGGCAACAATGTATTAACTTCATCAACACAAACACAATTTTTGGTGTTAACTAGTTAGGGTGCTCAACAAAAAGGATGACTCTTTTCATTATAATAGGTCATGCTTTTCTTTTACCTTATACTGCTTAACCTACTGCTTTGAACTTCAAAAGGTGCACTCGAACTCACTGATTTCCGTTTATTTTAACTCGTGTATTTGCGTATATCGAACTTCAACTTTCTTTTCTTTTTTTGTAATTTGGAATATCAAAATTTGAAGGGAATCTTGGTGTAATAGTGCAAGTTGTTACTGTGTGGCCTCTAGGTCGTGGAAATGCCCAACAAACGTGTGTATGCGTGACCTTCATAGTGGCCTTTCTTTCTTTTTCTTTTTCTTTTTTTTGTAAGAATATCAAACATTTCTTCACAAAACATCAATTCTGTTTATACCATATTCTTGCAGACATTTATTTTTTGGGACATAAGAGCTTTTGAAACTTATTAACTGAAGTTTCTTGCTGCCACTGCAGCCTTATGAGCTGATTCCCAGACACAAAAATGTTAGGGGGACATGGTATGGTTCCGCCAATTATGCATGGCTTTAGCAAAAAGGGCTTTGGGTGTAAAGCACCATATTTCTTTCCTGGCTATCTTTTTATCCTTTACAGATTGTTTCATGTGCATGTATTTGCGCTAAATAATGATATCACACAAAATAACTTGCAAAAGACAGATCCAAATAGCCCTCACACTGATTCAACATTATGGCATTAGTCGGATTATTCTTCTGATATTTAGGTTCCATTCAATTAGCAATCTCTCCCACGTGAACAATTTACTTTTGGCACAGTAATTATCAATCAAACAAGTTTCTTTAAATAAACAGTTGAAAAATCTTGTTTGACAAAACCGAGGTGGATAGCTTTTGACAAAAAAGAAAAAAAAAAAAAAGAATACTTTTGAATACATTGCCAATCAGGTAAAAATGTTGTTTTCGAAAACATTTGAGCATTCCAAATGTTATTCTCGAATATATTGCAAAATAGTTTTTTAAAAAAATTAATGCTTGAGATCCAAATACTCTACAAACGTCCCAAAGTTGGCCCGTGAAAGTATGAAGTAATGTTAGGAAAATTCTACTTCTCATTGTATTTTAAAAACTTATATAATACAATATTATTTATTTTAAAATTTTGTATAATACAAATATCTAAAAGTAAAAAGACTGTAGAATTTCTCGTAAGAATAACATTAGCTGCATAACCATTTTGCATTGTCCTAAATTTATTTTCTCGTAAGAATAACATTAGCTGCATAACCATTTTGCATTGTTCTAAATTTATTTTCTCATGGATTCCATACAAAAATGAATTCTTAAATGTTAATGAGATTAATTAAAGGAAAACGAGTCGAACAAAAATTATTCGAACTTGGGTTATTGGTCAATCAATATGTCCTCATCAATTTTAATCTTTTCTTTCGTCTTCTTATTCATGTTGCACCAAATCAAATGAGAAAATTGGTGAATTCTAAGATTAAACTGGTCAAATCCAATTCGATTTCCAATCTAATCAAAATTTCAAAATATTGATCTCAAATAATCCCATGTTTGTTAATGAGATAAGATTGGTTAGGTTATTATTTCTTGTACTACCAATTATCTTTAATTTCTTCGCATTAGATAAACATCAGAAACAAGAGCCACGAAGAGATCTCCCATTACTTGATGTGCTTCCCAAAAAGTGGCAGGAAGATGAGTTGTGAAAGAATTAGGTGATGGGACGAAGGGAGATGGAGGATTATGGCAGCATTCAAGTTCCATGTGATAGTTGCTGGCCTAAGTATAAAAAAACAATTTGGTCAAACATTAGTTAGTATGTGTTAGGAAATTAGTTAATTTTCTTTTAAGTAATTTTTTTTTGTATGAGAGTAAGTAGTTTCTTAATAGTTTATTTATTTGGAGTAGTTGTTAAGTAATTTTCTATTTGTATAGAATTTAGGTTGTAAGACAAGTTATTTTCTATTATTACTTAGAATGGTGACCAAGTAATATTTCGTTTAAATATGTGGGTTAACTAACTACAAAGACATAATACAAGAAGAGAAAATACAAGTTAGGAATCATGTAATTCTATACTTATGGTGAAAGTGTTCTTGGGGTGAGAGAGGTTATACGAAGGTTGGGTTTGGAATTCAAGTTGTATTCTTATATGGGTATTTTATCTCATAATAAAGAACAAGTTTTCTCTCCGTGGATGTAAATTTGGTAATTAAGCATAACCACGTTAAATCTTATGTGTCACTCATAGTTCATGTTGCGGATTATTTTTCATATAAATTGTTATGTTCTTAATTTCTCATTAGTTGTATTTATTCCGCGTTTGATCCCAATATGCAATATTATGTTTCACATTTGAATTGTAAATACAATTTCATTTCTTTTCTTCTGCGATTCATACATTTGTCTATGTATTTATTAAAGAGGCTTCTTCTTCAATTGATGAAAACAAAAGAGCAGCCACAAGTTTCTGACATAGCTAATGAAATGTTCGTGAAGAAAAGTACACAAGGATCTTTAAATATTACTTGAAATAAATAAGGTATGGTATCTTTTAGTTCAAGATATTTGGAGGTTAAAATGTTATAGAATCTTTCATCCCACTTATTATTCCATTCTCTACTATTCCATTATTAAATAAGTTGTCAAGATTTCTTTTAAATATAATTAAAAATTTTAGTGAAAAAATCTTGACCTTTCATCGAGTAGTGTGATAGAAAATGAGATAGGAAATCTTAACGGGTTAAAAGTCTAAATTATTCGGAAAGCCATTTACAATAGATTGTTGGTCCAATTGAATTAGATGTGGCTTAATCACATTTTTTTTTTTTTTTTTTATAATCCAAAAGGCTAAACCTAACGGGAGATTTAACGTAAACTAGGAATCATGTACGCGTGTTGCACGTGGTTTGATAGATTTGGTTTGAGAGGTGATTTTTATGCATTGAAGAATTTTTATTTTTTTTTTGGAAAAAATAAGAGTTTCAATATTTAAAGAGAATCTCACATTAAAAAGATAGTGCAGACAGAAAACATAAAGGAAGACAATTTTTTTCTTGTTTATTACATCATTTAATGTCAAAGTTTATTCGTTGGTGTCACTATCATATTAAAAAAATTGAATTAAGGTTAATGTCTTTTCATAAATTCTTCCAAAATTTAATTTTTCATAACTAACTAAAATGAAAGGTTTAATTTAGATCTTTATACTAAGGGTAGAAATAAGAAGTTGATGAACTCAAACTCCAGTTGTACTTTGCCTTCTTAACCCAAAAAAGATACCGTTTGCCCCTTCTAAAAGGATCCCTAATATAAGTAGCATAAAAGAATTATGGAAAATTTTATTTTAGACAAAACTACCTTCCAAATTTGTAGAGAAAGTTATTTTTCATTTATTTAATTTTTAATCATTCCACATTACCTTTTTTCCAAAAAATTTCACATTTTTTTAATTATTTAACATTATTTCTTTATTTCAAGTAAGCACAAAACAAAAATGTTTACAAATAATTTTTGTTCTCTTTTTTTTTTTACTGTAACTAAACATATTAAAAATAAAATTAGTAAGTGAAATACTTCCTAATTTTATATTTAATATGTTTAGGTACTATAAAAATAAAATTTGCAATCATAGAACAATTTTTTAATAAATATGGAATCATTAAAAATTAAATAAATGAAAAGTAACTTTGTCCATAAATTTGGAGGGGGTATTTTTGTCAAAAAAAATTTCTATATCATTCTTTTATACTTACTTATATTAGGAATCTTTAAAGCGGGCAAAATGTACATTGTTTTGACTTAGTAAAATGTATTCAGGGGCAGGGTTCATGAGTTCAGGGGTAAAGTGTAATTAACCCTTAAAATTATCACAATTGAGAAATTAAACTTCATACTAATTTACTATTAGTATTATGTTAATTTTAGAATTTAAGACATAACTATTTGAACGAATTGGAGTTTACATCATTATAAAAAAACTAGATATGGCTCAATCAACCATGTAAGAAAATTTATTTATACCTTATGTGCTTTTTATTTTTTACTTTGAAAATAAAAATTTAAATGTATCTGCACTTTTTATTTCTTAAAAAAAATTTCTACTTCCTAATATCTCTTCTTTCCAATTCTATTTTATTTTGGTACTTTTGAACAAAGTACTGTCTTTCTATAACAAAAATAACTCTCTTGTCTGTTCCAAAATAATTTATTAGTGAAACAACCAATTTATTATGATAGAGACAAATAGCAGGTACAACATCTACATATGCATGCAATTCAACATTGAGAGGATAGTAGATAAGAATGATCTAATATATTATTAATAGTTGTGTGTCATTATAGTTGCAAAAACTTATACATAAATCTATCAAGAAGTAGATTTCTAAAAGAAAATTAAATAATTAAATAATTTGCATAAAGAATTTTTATGCATCAAAATTACACTCATGATTGTACATAATAGTCTTTGTATTATTATTTTATTGGTTTACATAGAGAGTTTAATTAATAGTATTTTTTCCGTTCTTTTTGCTTCATAAATTTAGACCAAAGATATGTTTTTTTTTTTTCTTTTTTTACAGCAAGCACTTTTTTCTTTATTCTTCTAGAAAATTAAGTTTGGAGTGGGATTTTTTTATGAAAAATGGCATAAAAAAAATATATTAAACCATCTCATACATATAATGGAAAATAAGTTTCGATCTATATATTTTTTGGACCAATCAGTTAAATTTTTGTATGTATGTAACAAGTTTGTGTAGTTTCCTCTAAAAGGTAAAAAATGCAATAGAGGTTATATTTGCTTGATACATGTATTGTGCTATTGAGTAAGCTTCAATTCAATTTTGGATTGTTTTTTGTTAAAACTATTTTGCACTATTTATTTATGTAAGACTTTTAAGTTGTTTAGCGTAGTATTAAGGTTAGATTTAATCTCAATTTTTATTTTTCTGGTATTTCCCTTTTAAGAAATTACGAATTACAAACTTGAGGAGACTTTTGGAACAAAAATGTTAAAAAACTAAACCAACTAATACAATATAAGTTAAATGTTTTGCATAAAGAATTTTTATCTTTAAAAAATTGCTTAATTTTCATTGTGATTGAATTTTATGATTCTTTATCAATAATGCATTCACAGTTGTGAATAATAGTCTACTTTATTTTGTTTGGGTAGTTTACCTTGAGTGTTTAATAGTGCTTTTACATTTTTTTTACATAAATTTGGACCTAATATGATTTGATTTTCTTTTTTGTTAATTTCAAACTCTTTTTTATTTGGATATAAATTTGGAGTGTCTTTTATTAAAGTTTTAAAGTGAGTTCTATCTCGATTATGGAGTGTGCTTTTATTAAAATTATTTATTAATATTTATCCTTACAAGACCTTTTAAGGTATATGGGGTATTATTAAGATTGGATTTAATGCTAACTCATTATTTATAGATTAATGTCATGTTTTGTAATGATGTGTAGTCCAAAGTTGAGGGTATTTTCGAAATAAGAAATGTGAAAAATATTAAATCAACTCATATATACTTTTTGTATATAGTATAACTATAGATACATGTGTTACAAAAAAAAAGACGAAAAAGAAAATAATTTATTCACATTAAAGAGTGTAAAATAGGGCTAATGAGAACCTTATTACACAGAGATATTGGGACAGGATCATTTAAGACGAGTGCTAAAGAATATTTAATTGTTACGGGACAATCATTTTCTAAAAAGGACTTCTAAAAATTCCTCAATTAATACCAGCACTAGTCAAATCTTAAGCCATGGTTCCTTTGACCCTCCCTATGTTTATCCCTGTTGCATCTTTTACACACACCTATATCCACACAAAAATAAATGTACATGATTATGTTAAAGTACCAAAGTGTGATGGTGTGCGAATTGTATGGATACGGTTACTGAAATATATGTCGGTAGTCTGTTCTGATATTAAAAAATAATAATAATTTACACTCTTTTTAAATTTTTTAATATAAAAAAGAAACAAAAAAAAGTGTATGATAGGCATATAAAAGTTTTTATATTAGAAATATTTTAAGAATTTAAAAACTACATCAATTCCCGTATCAACGACTCTCACAAATCAAAACTGTTAATTTGGAATTAAATTAAAAGGACATTTGATGCGCTTCTCCAATTGTTAATTGTGGTAGAGGCCTTGGGTGACATTTGATGCGCTTCTCCAATTAAATCCTTGTTCTACCTGCGAACCAATAATAGAATTATTACAAAATAATCAGTGTATGAATTATCAAATGAACAACGGATCCAATGTAATCGCACATGGGGTCCCACTTGCTTCAGCATGTTTCTACTCTTCAACATGCCTTTGTCTTAATCTAATCTTTGTGATGGGATAATAGAAGTTGGCTCGTGTGGTAAATTATGTCATTAAATTATACTTTGACATCCCTTTACATGTGATTCAATATTAACTTTGACGCCCCTTTACATGTGACTCAATATTAATGAGAATCTACGTACCTTGGAAGGAATCTCACAGTAGTTCAAGATAAAACTAAGAAGGGGTTTAATAATTAGGGAAAAAATCAATTTGATCCTTTATCTTTAAAATATCAATTAATTTATTCTCTTATCTATTGAAAAGACCAATTTAGTTTTTCGTCCCTATAAAAATTAATTAATTTAAGACTTGTAACGAAAATTATGAATAAAATAATAGAGTTTTTAACAACACACTTACGACATATTAACAAGTACATGATTATCACGTATCTTGATTCATTAATCTGCTCAACTCTAATATCATGCGAAAGAAGTTAAGCAAAATAAACAATAAGCAGAGAAAGTGGGATCTTATAAACTAGTTTCGGAGCAATTGAGACTGAATTGACGTGGGACATATATACTTGAGTAAACAAAACGAATACGAGCACAACGTCAAGGATTAAATATGTTAATTAAATATACTAAGCGATTAATGGACAGTCTAAACTCATACAAGTCCTCAACATACAAAATGGGAAAAAGCAGCAATCCGCCATTTATTTAACCACTATAATATAGTTGCTCTTGTCCCGTTTATCTTGTCACATTTTATATTTTAAGACGTATAAAAAATAATATTACATTTTTAAAAGAAGTCATTACTTTTTTCAATATCATATTATATCTCAATTTTACCCTCACTAAAATACTTAAATTAAATTTTTTTGATTTATCTTATCACAATAATAAGGGGTAACATTGATATATACATACGATAAAATTAATTTAAAAAAAAAAACGTATTTACCTCATATGTGACAATAAAATTAGAACATAGAGTAGTTATTTTTTTTAGTATACTTTTTTCTTTAAACTTATTTCTCTCCTACTTTTTACTGACTCTAGCTCTAATCTCCAATAAGTCATAAGAGAAACGTTTTACTACTTAAGTTGCACATCTTGTCGGTACTTTTAATTTGAAGGATAATTTAGTTTGCCCCATCAATGTTTATAAATATTCATAAATACTGCTATATGTGAAGTTTTAGTAAAGGCAATTTTTTTATTATAGGTCATAGCCTGTGAATAGTACAGGACATAAATAGTAGTAAGTGCTTCTTTATTAAATTTAGCAAAGAAATAGGGTACAACGGCGCAATATAGCAAAATTAAAGCCTCAAATTCAGTTGGCATATTTTTGGGGAAAAAAAATCAGTTGGTATTCCTCTTCTTAGGTATTACTTCCTCGGTTTCATTTTAATTGTCCATTTGAGTTGATGAACATAAATTAAAAAAGTTAATATTATTAAATTGCATAAATTTGATGCAAAAATAATTTAAGTGATTAAATTACCCTTCTAACATTAATATTCCTAACTATATAATTTTAGGGAATTCTACAGTTCCGTTAAGATAATGCTTATAGACAGAATTTTCCTATAATTTTTCTCTTCCTATTAATATAGTACTAAGAGTGAGTTGGGAAAATTAATTTATTAATTTCTTGAATTTCTAAAATGACAAGTAATTGACATAAATCAAATTATCTAAAACGATCCATAAAATGTAATAGATGGAGTACTTAGTATATTTTTAATTTTGGGGGGCCCATACTTATTTAGAAAGAAAAAAAAAAAGGGGGAAAATAAAATAAAAATGCATATTTGCGACAAATTTGAATTGAGGGAAAACTGCGGTTAGGCTGAGCCTCCAGAATCAAATTGGCAACCAGAAATTCAATTCCGTGGTTACAAATAAGTCAAGTATTTCAACTATTGGTCTCCTTCTATTCTATCGGATGCATGATTGCTAAATCTGGCCAAAATGAGGAATACTTTTTCAACATCAAGTAATTCTACGCCAATTATCTATGACTTACATGAAAAGTGTAATAGTTCAATTGTGAATCATTCGCACTCTGTTTTAACTAAATAAACTACTAGCATTATTATTATTTATTTTCTGTAAATAAACCATAAAACTAGATAGAAGAAAGTTATCAAAAGAAACATGAAAACTAATGAATTTATGTGATTATTAGTTTCAAATAATAAATTTTTGTAATTTAAACATCCAGCCTTTTCTTTTTTAAAACAAACGATAACATATATTATTAGATTAAACAGCAGCCAAAAGACTTGCATCTCCAACATTGCTTGTATAGATTTAAGCTTTTTCATACTTCAAAAAAGGAATACAAAGAAAATTAGTACAACTTTTAGATGTATAGTCCATTTTCATCGATCGTAGACAAAATTACCTAAAATTTTGCCAACCCGATTTAAAATGAAACAAGAGAAACCAAAAGGTCTACTAAAAATGACAGCACAAAGTCAATGAACATAGATGATAGAACTAATTAAATTAAACATATTAATCATCCACGTTCGACGGGTATGAAGTCAGATGTGATTCCAAAATTGAGTCAAGGGTGCAGATTTTAATGCGTAATTTTGAAGATTTTATTGCACTTTATATAGGTTCTAAAATTCTAATGGTTGTTGCTTGAAATTAGACGAGGGAGGTTTCCTATGACAACTTCAGTTTGCTTGGTATATATTTCTTTCCTAATTCCATTGAAAGGGATATTCAATTAATCAATTGTATCGATCTAACAAATTCGTGTAAATTTTGACCCAAAAAAATGTAGGAATTAGCAATATGATGTACATTTCAATAATAGGAAATACTTAATTAGGCAGACCAGTTTTTGAGCTTTGACCTCACTTGTAGACTCTATATTACATATTAAATCTTGTAAAATAAATGACATTTATTGATGTAAGTAAGATTATATAACTCGAAACAGGATCTGCCTAAGTATTCTCATTCATTAATATGATCCGTATGGCATACTAAATTACTAAGTGTTTGAATTCAATAATGCAGATATAATTGTAATTGAATAAAAGAAAGCACTAAATGATAGACAAATTAATGGAAAATTCTACGACGCCTTTTGAGGAACCATTTCCTTACTCTTTAAATGCTTGTATAATACAATCAGGAGCGGACCTAAGAGTTAAACTTTAGGTGAGCAAAAACTATATATACATATAGTTGAAAAGATAGTTTTATAATTTTTGTAAAATTTTATGGTATAAAGTCTAATTTTTTTAAATAGAGTTATTGAAATTTTTAAAAAATATCAAGAAAAATGATATATTTTCAAAACTTTTGGGGAATAAAATTATATAAATATATACATAGGGAACACTTTTTTATATTTTCCAAAATTTTTTGGGGGCAAAGTCTAATGTTACAATAGTATAATAATAATTTAAAAAAATTTAAGGAAAGAAAAACATAATTTTAAAAATCTTGGGAGCGGTAGCTCCTCCCCAACCCCCCATGATCTACCTCAGACGCTGTGTAATAGATACTAACTCTTCGCAGGTTTGAGATCTACTTCGGAATCAGTCAGTCAGTCCACTACTGAAGGTTCAGAGCCAGCAAGAAGCTGTCGGATTTCGTCCCGCGTCGACCACGACGACTGAAACGACGCGATAAATCCAGACCCGGAAAGAAGAAGAAGGGCAATTAGAATTTATTTCCTCCAACAAATTATTGAATCATATCGAATAGTTTTTTTATCAATTACTCTATTATAAAGTGACTAATACAATTATACAGTTATCCATAAAATATGTGATGTATCTAAAATAGAATGATCTCGATACTTTGCGAATAATCCGTCATTGTATCAAGGAATTTTCTCCGTATGATGTTACTATAGCCATTATCAGTGATGACTATGAGGTCGTTTTCAAGCACTAGATCTTGACTGCGAAAGGTTCCAGATCATTAACAATAAAACTACTCACTAAGTACTCCATTTATCAACATTACTACTTCCAAATTCCAATTAGTTACTCCCTAGGAGACTATGAATTTATTCCCATCTAACTAATTCAATACTCAATAATCCTACTCAACTTGCCATAGACCAGAGCAGAGAGTAACTGTGTGCTTTTTTAAGGAACAAAAGAGAGTCAGCCTAAGGTAAAACCGCGTAGAATTTGAACACCATGTGACTCACTGAATACTGATCTCATCTTGTTATAGTTGCATTAAAGTCTTCCTTTTTCTTCAGTTCATTCACCTTTTCACACACCACAAACTTCACTAGTCATATAACTTAGTAACTACTTATTATATATCCCCATTAATGGTTCCCATCGAACCCCTCTCTCTTTCTTCTTTCACTCTCTTTCATCTGCATAAAATCTTGATTTAATTTGCTGGAGCCTGGAGGCTTCAGAATCTTGGAAACCCTCATTATAGATTAGATCTTCAGAGAAGAGAGGACATATATTTCAGGACACACAGATGGCTCCACTGCAACATTTCAGTCCCAAAAAGGTACTACTAGTACTTTATCTTGCACTGATTGAAGCATTTTTATAGTTTCAATGTTCATTTGTGCCTCCACCACTGAAGTCCAACCACAGAAAAATGAGTTGTTTGGGAGGAGAAGAATGCTTGATGAGCTAGAACAAGAAGACAAGAAACCAATCAAGAAGAAATCCAGTTCCCTTTTGTCCACCAAAAACCAGACCAAATTAGCCAAGACCACCACCATCACAACAACAAGCAGTTCATCAAAGAACAAAACCAAGCTCATCAAGACCTCTTCAAATATTGGTGCAACAAAAAACCAAGCAAACCTCATCAAACTCATCCCTTCTAAATTATCGACCAAGATTAATAAGACCAAGCTCATCAAACCCTTCTCATCAGATTCTACTTTAAAAGAAAAACCCTCCATCAAAATCCCTCTCAAGAAGCTTAATTCCACCTCAAAATCCTCATCAAACTCAACCAAAACCAGCTCCTCAGATCTAACCAAAACAAGCTCATCAGCCAAGAATAAAAATCCAGCTTATATGTCCAATTCTTCACAAGAGATTCTAAAACCCTTTTGGATAAGAATCCCACAAATGAGTTCAAATCCAAGTCCACATCCAAGAATCCAGATACAAACAAATCCAAGTCAGAATTTTCAGCAAAACAAACTTTACCAAAATGGGTTGATCAAGAAAATGATGATGGTGATGATTTGGTTGCTGAATTCAGAAAATTACCCTCCAAATTTCAAGAAACATTGTTACCTGATTTGGAGAGAATATCCAAAACATCAAAAATTTACTTGAATAAAGCCAACAAAGAAATCACTAGAGAGTTCAAACCTATAGTTGGTAACAAATATGCACCAACTATAGCTTCATTTGTCTCATTTGCATTTATTTTGATCCCATTAATTCTTGTTTCCCTCATTTTCAATAGAATTAAAGCCTATTTTTCCCTCCAAAAAATCTTGATTTTCATCCAAGTTTATTTATCCATTTACTTCTCAATTTTATGCCTCTCTTCATTACTCACTGGCCTTGAGCCATTGAGGTTTTTTTGTCTATGCTACTTCCCAGTCCACCTATGTGTGTTTACAAGTGTTACAGACGCTTGCTTATGTGTTGTACCTGCTGCTACTTTTGATGTACTTGATTTTGGTGTTTTCCACTGAGACTGGGCTGACTACTAAGATGTTGGGCCTGGGTCAGACTTTTGTGGGCTTTGCAGTTGGGCTGCATTATTACATGGCGGTGTTTCACAGGGCCGTGTTGCATCAGCCGCCCAAGACTACTTGGAAGGTTCACGCCATTTATGCCACGTGTTTCCTTTTGATTTGTTTGTTAACTAGGGCGGATAGGGGGAAGAAAGCTTACGTAGGTGGGGATGAGGGCAAAATGAGCTAATACATTTTCTTTCTTTCTTTCTTTCTTTTTTTCCCTCTCTTTTATGGGCATAATTGTACTTAAAAAAAAGAAGCATGGGAAAAAGAATTTGCTTTTTTCAACTCTTTTTTGTTCTTTTTACAATTGTAATTTATTAAGATTTATCAATAATGCATTGCAATTAGCCCTCTTCTTCTTTTTTTTAACCTTCTCTTTATCTTCATTTACTCTGGAATTGCATTATTTGTAAATTGTTTATAGTTTATATTTCTTTTTGTCCTTGCCTGGATTATTTGTGGATGAAGCATGTTTGGCTTTTTGTTCCTAAAGAGTCAACATACGAGATTTCTTTTCAGAATTGCAATTAGTAATTTTATTTTTTTTTTCATTTTTTGGTAATTGTATACACTACTTATTTGTTACCTACCCTTCGGAAAATGACACCTTATTTATAGGAAATTTCGTGTAATAATCAATTCACGTTGTACATGAAATGAAAAGATTGCGAGAAATCATTCCTAACAATTGCCATTTATAGTAAAATTTACAAATCAACACTATTTTAGAGACCTTTGTTGGTTGTCATGATAAGACGAGGTCATCGATACTTAAATATCAATTTTATTTTATTTTATTTTTTTCCTTGCATATATCGTTTGTTCTCTTTCCCTATTACTAATTTTTGTAAAATAATTTTTAAAATTAAAATAATTTAGATTACATTTAATTTTTGCCTCGTGCGAATTTCTAGAGCGAAATTGAATGCAAGACTAAATCGGTGCGCATTTTACTCCCAAGGGGTAGAGGCACTGCGATATTCGAGGTCAATATCGTCACTAAATTTAAGGCAGCCGACGGTTCTGTTGTTGCGTCGGTGGCTAATATGGGAATTAGGAAAGGCAGTGGAGATAAACGTAACTCTCATATACAGCTGTATGGGTTATGGCACGACCGACATGTTTGCCATTCTTGTGCGAGTTTGTTTTTGCTTTCAGATAGAAACACTACAGAGGCCATGACGGCATTTAGGACCTCAGCAATTGTCCGAGACAATTATAATTAGGGTGGCTCATTATCACTCACAGATTTTATTTATTTTTTTTTTTTAAATCGATTTCTCGAATTATAAAAATAAGATACTCGAACTAGTTAAATAAAATCGAATCGGATCAAAAATTTGTGACTCAATAGATATTCGACTTGATCTATATTGTCTATGGATAATTTTATAATTTTACATATTATGTTCTAATATTAATAAATTTTTTTTTCTCCTCTTTCTATTCATAGGGTTATATGTGCAGTTAATAGTCATTTTTTCATATATTTTTTTATAATTTTATCACTAAAAAATATAATATTGGACTGAATCAAATATCAGGTCATTCGACTCGCTTTCATTGAGTACTCTATTCATATAGACAAGGTATCGGGTCATTTCTTAACCTGGTATAACCAAGTCAAGTCGGGATATGATAGCCGTAATCAACGAAAAACCGTTCTAAACCGGTAAAAATCAATTGAACCTTAAAACAACTATTTTTAGTTTTCGTGAAAATAAAAAGGAAAAATAAAACCCTAACATCTAACTAGTCGCACCAATAATCCCCATATTTTCTCATTTTTTTTGTCATCTCATCTTCTCCCTATTCTTCTCATCTGCTCTCTCTTTTTTTTTTTTTTTTTTTTTTCAAATTTCATGTATTACTAAAATCCCAACTGCTGGAACCATTAAATAACAGTAAAATAACCAATTCATGTGTCTTTATGCGTTATTAAAAGGCTCATACCCCTTTTTGTTGTCTTTTCTTTTTCTTTCCAATGATTGATGGTGGAGGTTTTTGATCTGTGATTAGAATTATGGATGGGGGGAGTTGTGATGATTTTCTTAGGCATTCATAGTAGGAAATGTGAAATTTGACACCTTTAATCATGGAAAGGTAAGGGTGATTGTTTTGGCATTTGGTAGTTTTGGAGAAGGAGCTCAACCTCCTCTCCTCCCACTCCGATGCCTCTTCATTCAACTTCAACTCCCATCCTCCAAACTGAGCAATGCCACATCATCACTGGTTGACCTATCGGTCAGACCGATTAAACAGTTAGAATTGGAAACCAGTGACATTGTCAGTCCATTGTCCAAACGGGGTTTGAAAACATTGCCAGGGACCCGTTTTATAAGCACCCCTAATTATAGTCGTACTAAATAATAGAAAATTTTATCATTATATTGAGGATATCATATCGTTGCGATTTTAAAGTATTTGATACCTGTATCATTCAAGCCTTAATGCACAAGGATATGATATCGTAACCGGATCATAGAAATCCCCCAAAACAATATTGTTCAATCCGCGGATTTAGGTAGTATTTGGAAATCCAACCATTAAAGGGATTTATAATAAATGAACTAATTTGAAATTTTTTCTATCACATTTCTTAGTTTGGATAAAATTTAAAGCTCATTATCTTTAGACTAAATCTTTCATACAACAATTACTATCGACGTAAAATTCTAACAAATTGATGAATTTTAAATTTTTTTAAAAAATTTTCGGTCTAAACACAGCCTATATGAAGTTATAACTAGCCCCTACCTTAAAATCGAGTACAATTGAGTTGGGTTAAGGGTCCTTATTAAGGCTTTCCGCAATTGTGGGATCAGGAATTCAAGTTGCCAACGTTACAGAAGTCCAATTGGATGCATAACACCATATTCTCATTCTAAAATAAATTTTTCTATACACGACAAATTTCAATAAAGGTTATTATTTTATTTCCAACAATAAAGTTACTAGGTCACTACTGATTTTAGCCCAATACGATTAAAGAAAATTATTTATTACACCTTTTCCACAATTTATTAAAATTGATTTACATGACAAAAGTTTATTAAATTAGCAACTTGTAATTTTAAAAACTTAGTAAAATCTTATTAAATCATCAATTGTTAATTTTAAATTTTTCATCAAATTTCATTCATTCTTTATAAATCTAATAACATGTGTGCTATACTTTTAATTGATAGAGCTTGTATGTTTCTCAACATTTTGATGAGACATCGGGCTTCAGGACGATCACTTCCTATCTTGGGCTAAACCGAAATAGGTGATGTTCCAATCCAGTTCCTGAAAAAGCCAATCGTTTCCTTATGTATGGGCCTTTGGACAGTCCTTATGGATTGGGTCAGTCTCACACTAATTGTCATCACAGACTACTTTCAGAAGTAAACAAAACAAAATTTCTTCCTTCGCTTGTTTTCCTTTTGGGTTAATTATATTTACCTCCCCTATGGTTTGTCCAAATTACAAAACGATACCTGTGATTTTGATAAATTACAGTCACCTCCTCAAGGCTAACTCTGTTAAAATTCCTTAACGGAAAAGGTGAAAAGACAAAAATGTCCAAAGGCTACAAGCTCCAAATCCCTCCTACCCTTCCCCGAAAAAAAGGTCACGGTTCCTATCATTTCTATTCCCAGTAGTTCTTTTCACACCCAACACCCAACAAAAGTAAATCGACCCAAGTATCCTGTGTCCTAACTTTAATTGACATCCAAATCACTACAGAGATAATCATTGACTTGCACTAATATTGACAAGCACTACATAGACCTCTTTAACTCTTCTCAATTCCAATTCTGATTTCTTTATATACATATAACTTAAAACCATCATACAACCTTTTGATTTGATATAGTTATTAGAAGTAATTATCATGATCGTTTGGGAATTTCAGGTTGCGATCTGTTATGTGAATTATTAGGAAGAACATAGGGGTGTCGAATAAATGGGAGGAAATATCACCAAATACACAAACAAAAACACAAAGACAATCAGAAACACAAGACAATATTGATGTTGGTCGAAAAATTTGAGCTAAACTACAAACAATTCTAACAAAAAAAAGTATGAGTATTGATATGCTTGCCATGTGTTTGATGAAATGACTGACGGAAATCTCAACATTGCCGAATATATTTTGTGCCTCTTATAACATTTTTAGGCAAATTGGAGTCAGAATTCATAATCTACACTGACAATCAAGTTTGGGGTCTAATTTTAATCACAATCGGAGGTCGAAAAACTTTTTGATGGTGGTGCCGCCACATATTATTTCTTCCACTGTTGCTTAATAACAAAGCTTCACTCATTTTCTCAAGAGTATTTTGGGACTTACAGGCTAATATTTTGTTGATCTCGTCATCAGTTCTAACACCTTTAAGACGGTAGGGGTTTTTGGCTAAACGTTTGAAAGTTCAAGGGGGTAGTTTATCCAAACCACAGGGTCATCTCATAATTTGGACAAACCAGAAGGGAGGTAAATATAATTAACCTTTTTCTTTTTCTACTTTTCCAAATCGAAATTTGAGAACTTCAATATAACCAACAAATCTTCAGACTACAGGTTGTATCTTCACGGGGAATGGTTTCTCAGCAGCTCAGATATTGGATATTGGATTTTTGTGTCATTATCCTCAGGTGGTTGGGTTGTTTTGCTGTTTATAATGGATCCATGTGATTGATAGTGGTCCATGAAATCCCACAAGCTATTGTTAGGTCCTGTCATCTCCAATCAAAACCGTTGGAAAATACTCTTACCACAAATTAGTTGTAGTTCAATTTAGATGTAAACGAGTCACTGTACTACAGGAATAGCATAATATGGAGCGAATCTATTGTCTACGAATATAATAGATTTTTAATGTGACCGGTTTCGATCAGAGTCATTTATTCAATTTCAAAAGTAAATTCTTATGTGAAACCCCGAATAGACAAATGTGGTTCCATGTAGAATTTACGTAAAAATTATTAATATTGTGAGATCGCTACACAAAGATTTTGTGTTATGGCAAGTGGATGGAATGGTCTGTACTTGGGTGAGAATTAGATGAAACTGAAAAATATGGGCTTAGGCCCAAGCAGTCCCACATTTGTCACGAGACTAATAATATGGGCTATGCCCATTTTATATCTTGTATACGGGTGCTAATGAGCGAGTTCGTAAGTATCTCGCAAACTATTTAATCAAATTTCAGTTTAAACTTAATTTCATAACCTTGAACTCTAATATATAAGGATTGAAATCTCGTCGAACTTAATCGAGCCTATTAAGTTCGATTGAACTCATCAAAACTAGAGTTACGATTTGGTCGAACACAAGTATGTTAAAATATCATCAAGTTTGATATTAAAAGTTCACTTGAATTCGATCATTTTAAAATTTACTCAAGTCGATACTATTCAAACTCGATATAACTCGACTTATTTAGATTCTTATCTCAGATACCTATGACTACTCTATTTACACAAACACATTCACACTCAAATAGGACCGCCAATTGGACCGGATCAACCTGAGATTTCCGATTTGACTCAATAAAATTAGATCTAAGCGTTATGTGTGAATGTGTTGGATTGAGATTGGACTTATATTTTAGAATCGATTTCAAAGTTAATTAAGGATGCATGTATGTGTGTTTATATATATAAATATATCACTATTACGTTATCTATATAGTGTACTATAAGATTTGCATTATTCTAATGAATATGTTCAATTATAATAAAAAAAAATTAACTATTCATTCCATCAATGAATATTGTATGTGATTATATATCGATAGTAGTTTAAAGTACAACATTATATCATTATAACATATAAAATTATGAGAATTTACTTGCTCAAAAAATAAATTATGTGAAATTGATTTTAAAAAACTAAGCACAAGTGTAAGGAAAATATTTAATTAGATCCGGTTTGTTTAATTTCACCTGTGAACCTTGTGGTCAGGATTAAATTTTAAAAAATCTTGCTTATATCAGCTGATGTCATAGATTTTATAAGATTTAATCGACACCACAAGATTTATAAGTGGGGTCAAAAATCGAGTTTACCTAAGTATTTGCCCAAGTGTAAATAATGGCTGAGTTAAATGGGAGCGAGAAATTCTTACGTAGACCGTATTCACGGTAGGTGTCATGGATCCCTTAATCCACATAATCTTAAAAAATGATGTGAATGAATGTAGATTAAGGAATTCAGGACACCTAACATGAATCCAATCCATCTAAATATTTTCTAATAGAAGCCGGTGGGGCCACTGACCCAAGAAAACTATCAATTTTGTTACTACATTTAATTTTGGGATTTGTAAAATCTTTCTTTGCGCCTCACCGACTAGGTCCAACTTTTATTTTTTTAACATAATTTGACCCAATTGACAGTGATCACTAATAACGTAGGACCATTTGATATTTGTTTTAGATGGGCTAATTAGGAAGTCAACCATGAATTCTGTTGTCCAAAATACAAAAACAGAGTACTTTGATTAGAAGAACATTGTTTGCCAACTATGGCTCCGTTTGAATTGCAAAATAATTTGTATTATTTGTCAAATAATATTTGGTCAGAATATTTAGTGTTGGTCAGCAAATAATCGTCTAAATAATATTTTACACTATTTATGTTTGTCTTATGCATTAGTTACTATTCACACAAATTTTGAAGTATGAAAAAATACTGAAATCAGGAACAAACAAAATAAGGATCAATTTGATTAATTTAAAGGTACGCAACTCTGATTTTGTATATTTCTTTTTTTTACAAAAAAAGAAAAGAAAATACTCCCTTGATTCTTGCTCCTCTAGATTGCGGGTCTAAGGATGATGGACCTTCTTTCGGTAATTTAATGACCGGAAGAAGATTTGTCAACACTTGTAGCGGAAAACTTGAGTAAATCTTGAGGAAAGACGTCTCTTGATCTACACAAAGGTTGAAGATTTGAACACTTGACACGAACAATTTGAAGATTAATCACTTGAAGACTTGGAACGAAGACCTTATACAGGATTTCGAGGACTTGATGGTCGAAGAACTTGCAGAGCTTCAAGAACTTGAGAGACTTGACGTATGCCGTAAAAATCTCTAATGTTCCTCCTCCTTTTGTCTAAGGGAGGGTTCCTTTATTTATAAGTAAAAATAGGGTTTCCTATCCCTAATGGATTACTTGGAACTCAAGTCACGCATCACTTAAAATAAAATATTGGGCCGGTCCAGGACATAATCCAAAATACTTTAATGGACTTTAGTCAATTTAATTTACTTGATTGAACCCAAATCCAAGAAAATCAAATTATCACATCCCATGCATTATTGGGCCTTGCCTTGAATTTGTCATTTAAATTAATTAATCAAAACAATTATTTAATTATTGTCTTAATTAATAATAATTTAAAATTTTAACGTCTACAAATGCCCCCACTTCAAGGCTCGGTTGAGAGCATATATCATCCATCATCAAGAATCGAACCTGGACTTGAAGTATATGCATGTGTGCGGAACACCCCTTTTTTTCTCTTGTATATGGCTTGACCCAAATTGGAGATTGCATTTCACAATGACAGCCTTAATAAGTCCACCGTAAGAGACCATGTTCCAAATTGCATGGTTGATGGTCCATGATATACCAAATGCACCAAATCTAGGCCCTGAACTTCCAATTCCGTTCACAATTGGAGAACTACTCCACTGGACCTTTCTTCCTTTGGTATCATATTTAATACAACCATTTGCCAAATTTGCCTAGAAAACTTCTAATCAAATACAAATACTAGATTCCCTTTCCTATTTCAGTCTAATAAAATAAAGATGCACTTACTTTGACCAAACTTCTAAAACCAAAACCAAAACCAACAAAACTTTCCTTTTCTCTGCATTCAGTGAACGACGGCATTTGCTAGTTAACTCGGCCTGGACAACCCATAACCTACTTCTTTTATTTAATTTATTTTCTTTATTTTTTAATAAGAGCAACTAACAGAACATTCCATCTTCAATTCCAATCAAAAAAAAAAAAAAATTCCCAAAACAGAGTAACTCAACCTTGGAAGAAACTACCAAATTATTTACCTTCCATTAAAGAACAATGCCAACTTAATTCACTGATTTGTAACTTTTATTTAATTGCAATTCCCAGTGTCCAATTTCCTCACATTACGGTTTTGAGGACTCATTGCAGCGAGCATAAAGAAGCTTCAACCTCCAAACTTCGTTTAACAAGCCAAGTTATAGGTAATTTCTCAATTCTTCATTCGGCTCGTATTGAACTGGGACATCTTTTTTTCTTCAACTTGAATCGTTTAAACAATCAAATAATAGTGATGATAACCCTTTCTATGTGTTGTTTGCTTGTTAAAAAAAAAATTTTGGTCCTCCAAATATTCGAACGTTACAGGAATTTCGGTTTTGTGTTAGTGCACACCAACTGTTCGTCAAATTTACCATGAGAAATTACACTTGAAGAATATATCATTCCCCTAGTTAATTTTAGGGAGGATTTTGTATCTTCAATTGGTTCGAGAGCTCTAGCCACTGATTGTTTCCAACTAGCAGATCCTTACCGTGATTTTTTTTTGGCTACTTTGGCAACTTGAAACCCCAACATCCACAAGAAATCCAAACTCTAATTATCGACACCTGCAAATGTTACTATCCTTTTACGCATAAGGCATCCGGACATAATATCTTGTTGAAGTACATCACTTTTGTTGTTAAATCATCAAGGAGCAATTAACTGTAACCTCATTCTGAGTTCTAACTTTTACTTTACTATTCCAATTCACTCTCTTTGTTATAGGAACTTTTGGCAACATGCAAATTAAGGATAGCGAAACTCCTGAACAATGCCTCCAACTTCTTGATGGCAAGCGAGGCTTGAGTGCTCACGACTTATCTCTACACACACTGCCACCTGCCATAGGTGACTTGGCAATAAAGATTGATCCTTTAGATACGTCATCTCATCTTCCCGAGTGTTGTCGACCAAATCTGCGAAAGGAGTGATTGGCCCTTCTTCTTCTCTTACAAGTAAGGAAGTGCACGTGTTACTGTCTCATAACCATGATGGAGAGCAAAGCACCAACAAGTTTCTGCTTCCCATTGCTCGAACCAATTTGGACAAAACTGCTTGGGAAGCTCCGTCTTCTAATTTCGGCGAAACTTGTTACACAACGTGCTATTGGGAGTGGGCCGAAGATGTCCTCTCAGGACAGAGGAAGGTGCTCCTAGATGCCAAGATCTACGACGCCGTTCATGCATCTTTATTCACTTACGACTATTGCGACAACACCTTGCATGCCTTCCTTGAACTTTGGTGTCACACGACGAATACTCTGCATTCATCTACTGGCGAATTATCCATCTCACTTTGGGACTTGCGCAAGCTTGGTGGCCCTCCAATCCATGGCACTTTTTATGATGAAGTTGTTCCTTCAGCTAATGAACTTTGTGGCACTAGCGTCGACGAGAAATCTCGATTACCAAGAGCAAGCTGCATTCATCTATTCTCTGCCTTCATAAACTCACAAAAAGAATGAAAGATGTTCGGATTGCTGACTGGATTCAATTTTGGTTTAAAGGCCAAAGTAGATATCAACCGCCCCCGCTTAGAGTCAGTAGGTGAAGAATTTCATCAAAGCCACGGACAACTCACAATCCAAGTGGAATCATTGACAATGACTACGCATTCAAGATTAATAATAAAGCCGAACAATTCCTTGACTTGGGAGTTGACAAGACTTTGAGAGATGAGACATACCTTGCTGCATTTTTGTCTTGCTGGATCTACAAATTCCTTCTGCCATGTCACAAAATTGGCCAGATCCGTCCCAGCGTATTTAAAGTGGCGAGTTTGATGGCTTGCGGACAAAAATTTTCCCTTGTTGTACCGATGTTATCAAGCATCTATAATGGCTTAAACGAAGTTGTCCATTCTTCCAAGTTGCGGGAATCCACTGCTATTTTTCCAATCCATTATTTGTATGGATGGATAGCTCACTATTTTGACGCCTACCATATGCATGGAAAATTTAATTATGGAGCCTTGATGACTAAATTTGGTGGTGAGAAAATGGCCAAATTCTTCATCACGACGATGGATTTGTCTCTCCTAAAGATGAACCCATCAATTCTTCCTAGCTTATGCTTGGCTCAAGAGAAGAATCGTGTCTTGGTCCTGTCAATGGACACATTATCATGTTCATAATAGACTACTTTATTAGCACTCGTTCATGTTACTTGACTCTTCGCTTGAACAATGTTCATAACGGCTGTCTCTTATACACATCCTTGCAGGTTTAGCCGCCAGTTTGGCTTTTGTCAGGATGTTCCTTACGACTTGAAAGAAAAGCTCCCTCCTTATTCATTGGTGGAAATAATGCAATTGTGGGAATCTTCCATTCGTGTGGCAACACAATCTAAGATAACTCTACCGGCTCAAAAAGGAAGCTTCTTTGTTACAAAAGATTTTCATCATTGGTGGTCAAGTAGATCGAATGTACATTCCAAGCTCCCAAACACACCATCAAGATTAATTTGAAAAAGAGAAAAAGCATCGAGTCATGTGCACATTTGACGTCTAAGAGTGATGTGGCTATTCATTCTTCACATGAGCACAAGTCGACCAAAAGGAGTAGTTCTCAAAACCATTCTTCTGTGCCTTATGAGACTAGAAAGGGAGATATTTTAGACACCTCAATCAAGACCCTCAACGATGCAAGGTAGACGATTACTAAAGATTCGCATAAAGAAACTGAAGCTATCCCTACTCAAAATTCAAATGGCAACTTGACGGAAAAAGAGGTGAATGCACCAAATGAGGAACAACCGTCAAAAGCAGTGGTAGCTGTGTCAGCAAATGGTGGAAAAACACCACTAGTCATTTTCTCGCCCCAGGCTCTTAATGCGACAATTGAAGACTTAAGATGCCATAACACTTGTGACAAGGAGGAGTCAAGTGAAAGTACATCCGGCCGTGATCGCCCTTGGAACCGACCCAAGAAAGGCAATAAAGGTTGAGCAAACAATGCACGAGACTTGGATATGGCTATCATCGATTCAGAAGCACTTATTCGAGGCGTACCAAGCTCAACAATACCATTGGAGCAACTTGCTCAATATGTTGTTATTTCATTTAACACCTTTGCCCTCGTGTTCCTTTTTATTTTTTATTTTTTTGTAATGTTGATATTGACCCTATACTTGTCCTCTCATTTCATTTTTTTCCTTTTATTCTCTCTTTTCAGTTTGATGATCATGAGCAACGAGTGGACCTTGTAGACGATACTCTTGAAGAAATGGAGGTTTCAGTGACCGGGCCTAGCAAATTTGATATTTTCAGCAATGTTGTCCATACTTCTTTGAATGCCAATCTTACCAAGAACCTTGATGATGGGGGAAATGATGTCGCGAACAGTCAAGCTATGATTCAAATGGAAAACACCATCATGACACGGAGGACTCCATCCATTCAAACTACTTTACTAGAGCAGCCACTCAAGACCTTTAAACCCCCAACTTGGCCAGTGAGTATTGCCGTCAACTGTATCCGAGTTTCATTCGGAAGAAGTTATCTCAAACTGTCAATGAGAGTATGTATCCATGTTATGGAGGAATCTTAAGCAGCAGATTTCAAAGACTTCCTTAGAACACATGTCCTCTCTAAACAAACATGCAAAAAGGTTTCTTGAAGAGATGGGGAGCAAAACGGACATCTCGGCTTTGCAAGGTCTAATCAAGACATTCTTTGAGAATATAGAGACATACAACTCTGTCAAGGCATCATTTGATGGAAAGATGACTCAAGAATCTTATGAAGGACTTCTTTCAACTACCCAACAAAACTTGCGCACCATTGAGATGCAAGAACAAGAGCAAGTAAAGAGTGTAGAAGACTTGGAATCACAAATAACACAACTTGGGAACAAGGAAGCATAGTTGAAAGAGCAACTTGAACATCTATGTGCTTAGAGGGAGAAAAAAACCATGGCTCTTAATCAAAGCAAAGAAAGCCTTAAGAAAGCTCAAGTTGAAGTGACGCCGGACTGAGAGAAGAGATCCAAAAGATAGAGAACACCCCACGCCTATGTGAAGAAGATGTGAAGGTTTTAGGCAAAATGGAACGTCTGCTTGAAGGGGATCAAAATGAACTTTCAAGCTTTCAATTTTTTGGATAGCTCTTTTATTTATTTATTTTTTTTTTGCAGCAATTTTATTTTGGACAAGTAGGAAAGGATTAGTCTCGACAAATTTCCACTTTGGCATCACTGATGTAATAAAGAGCATTTACATGGAATAAAAATGTCATTTCGTTCAAATTCACATGTGTCACTTTTTTTTTTTCAGCAACTTTGTTGATAACTCACATACCAACTAGCCTAAGCCAAAATAGAATTTTGATGTTGATGTGACTGAACTTGAAAGTAACTTTCAAGTTGCCTACGTATCCCAAAAGGAGGGAATCAAGTCATCACGTAGTTCAAAGAATTTTAATGCCGTCCACAGTTTTAACTCATGCGGGCCAAGAGTTTTTTTTTTTTTAATGCACATCATTCACAGTTTATACTCATGTGGGCGAGGAGTTGTTTGCTGAGTCAACCTTCAAGCATGAAACCGCTTTAAGAACTTCCCGTTGATTGGGCCAATCTTAATGCCATCCTTATCTACCAGTTTGTACGCACCATGAGAGTAAACTTCTTGAACCACATGAGGCCCATCCCATTTTGAGGTGAATTTATTTCCCATGCGACGATTGGTGACGATTGGCTTTCTTATTGCAAGAACTAAGTCTCCAACTTGAAAAGGGCCGCACTTTCTTGTTGAATGCCTTGGACATTCGAGCTTGGTAACACTGAAGTTGCTGTTGAGCTTGCAATCTCTTCTCATCAAGAGCTTCTAGTTCTTCCAGTCGCAAATGAGCATTGTCTTCAGCCGTGAGACCTTCTTGAATTGAAATTCTCAAAGATGGTATTTGACACTCCAACGGTAAAACCGCTTCAACTCCATTGACAAGCGAATACGGCGTGGCCTGTGTAAGTGTCCTGAAAGTTGTCCAAGCACAGCTATAGGCCCAAAGCGCTTCACCGATTCTGTCATGCCAATCTTTCTTGGATTTAGATACCACTTTCTTTAGTAAATTGCATAAGGTTTTGTTGAAAGCTTCTGCCAAACCATTCGCTGGTGCATTGTACATTGAAGAATTATGCTGCTTGAATTTGAATTGGTCACACAATTGGTTCATCAAACTATTATAGAATGGCTTTCCATTATCTGTGATGATGTATCGAGGAACACCATACCTAAAGATAATAGAGGTCTTGATGAAAGCGACAACGTTCTCCTTCTTTACTTCTTTTAACGGAATAACTTCTGCCCACTTAGAGAAATAATCTGTCGCCGCCAAGATGTAAAGATGGCCTAGCGAAGATTTAAGTAATGGACCAACCACATCTAGACCCCATGCATCAAAAGGCCATGAAGCTACAGTAGGATGTAACGACTCTAGCGGTTGATGAATCAAATTTGCATGAAGTTGACAAGCCTCACATCTTCTTGCATAATTTAGGCAAAGTGCTGTCTCTTACCATAGTCGGCCAGTAATAGCCCATTCTCTTAATTCGAAAGTGAAGTTTTGGCCCAGATTGATGTGCCCCACAGATACCTGAGTGCGCTTCCTCCATCGCCTCAGTAGTCTCTACCCCATGCAAACAACGTTGGAAGTTTCCTTCATAAGATCGGCGATACAGTGTATCTTTGTAAAGCACGAATCTGGGGGATCGATGCTGAATTTCCGTTCGATGTCGGAGATCTTCCGGTAACTTTCCATGCTTCAAATAATCAAGAATGGTTGTCTCCAAAGAGTCATCAAGCTCAGTATCTGCCTTTGATCATTGGGGAACCATCTTCACGTTCTTCGAGATGGGACAATCCATTTGTCTCAAACGGCATCATTGAAAGTCTTCATCAGATAATGCTAGGGTTGTTGCTAGGTTTGCCAGAGCATCTGCCATGCGATTTTCTTTTCTAGAAACATGCTCTAAAGAAATACTGTTGAATCGTCCCACCAATTGGGTAGCATAATTAAACCTTTGAGGCACGTAAATGATTTCGTATTGATTGAATATGATAGACCACCGTGCAAGACGTCCAGAAAGTATAGGTTTTGACATAACAAACTTTACTGGATCTGCTCGCGAGATTCTGAACAAAATGAACAGTATATGCCTCAAAATAATGCTTTAACTTCTTAATTGCATAGAACAAGGCTAAGCATATCTTTTCGACAGGGGAATACTTGATCTCATTCTCGGTTAGTGAACGACTTAGGTAATACAATGCTCTTTACTTTCCTTCTTCATTCTCTTGTGCCAAGAGTGCACCTACAGACTTTTCATGTGCCGAAATATATAGGATTAAAGGTTTTCCTGGAATAGGAGCTCCAAGTACAAGTGGGTTCAAAAGATACTTCTTGATGCTCTCAAAGGCATTTTGGCAAGACTTGTCCCATCTAAACTCGGCATCTTTCCTTAACAAATGATTAAATGGTTGACAACGACCAGCGAGATTAAAGATAAATCTTCGAATGAATGCTAGATTTCCTTGAAGGCTCCTTAGTTCTTGCAAATTTCTCGGCGCAGACATCCGTTGTATAGTATTAATTTTGCTTGGATCCACCTCTATACCACGGTGTTGAACAACAAATCCAAGAAATTGGTCTTCCAGAAGAAACTCCGAATGCACATTTGAGAGGATTCATCTTTAAATTGTACCTCCTCAATCGCTCGAACACAATTCGAAGATCCTCTAAATGATTTGTCTTTTTCATAGATTTGACAACCAAGTCATCTACATGACACTCGACCTTCTTATGCAACATGTCATCAAAGATGTTCTGCATGGCCCTTTGGTATGTGGCACCTGCATTTTTTAAAACCAAAGGGCATCACCTTATAACAGTATATCCTCTTAGGAGTGCGAAAAGTAGTATATTCTTCATCCTTTGGTGCCATTCTGATTTGATTATACCCAGACGATCCATCCATGAAAGACAAGACTTCATACCTCGTGGTAGTGTCAACCATGAGCTCAATGATAGGTAAAGGAAAGTCATCTTTTGGGCATGCCTTATTTAAGTCTCGAAAGTCAACGCAAATGCGAATTTGACCATTCTTCTTCTTAACAGGCACAATATTCGATATCCATGTTGGATATTTAACTTCGAAAAATGAATGAAGCTTCGATGAGCTTATCACCAAGAGAAGGAAAGGACGACGAAGTCCAGGTCAGGTCGAAACATCCGTTGTGCTTGTTTTACTGGTCGAGCACCATGTTTAATTCCAAGGCAATGAACTGCAACCTTTGGGTCTAATCCGGGCATTTCTTTATACGTCCATGCAAAAATATCTCGGTATTCCAAGAGTAGGTCAAAGTAGTCCTTCTCTTCATTGGAATTCAAAAGTGCACTAATAAAAATTGGACGCAGGTCATCTAGAGTTCCCAAATTTAATTCTTTGAGATCATCGATTGTTGCTTGTCCCCCGTCTTCTAGTTGCGGACTTCTGCATCTTCAATGTGCATATGTGTATAAGAGACAGCATTTAATAGCCAACGAGTAACTTTGAATCAACCTCTTTTGATGAACCAATTGCTGTCTCTTATGAACAATTACATGCCGCTTGAGTATCAAAGAACCTTCAGTAAGAATTTCCCATGTTTGTTGGCGTTTCATACGTGATGGGACAACACTTCGGATTTCTTTATTATCCTCATCCTTTAGAAAACTTTCACTATCAGAGTCACGGCATCTTTTCGATAAATTGATAACTAAAGTCGCTGTCTCTTATACACATCTAGATGTGTATAAAGACAGACATTGCTGTGGAACAAGATTAGAAATGCCACTTTGAAGTTGAAGATTGGGGCCCCAATCTGTGAGGCTTATCGAACTTCGTGAAAATGGATTCCCCAATGCGATCAAAGGCAGATACTCGAGCTTGTGACTTCTTTTTCACGTTAGTGTCATTGTTTTCTTCTTCCACAGCAATGTGTTGGGTATTGGCTGCATTTCTTCTCTTCTTGATAGATATCCTTACGGGCTCATTCGGTATAAATCCCACTCCCGATCTAGGAGTATCGACATGGTATCCTTGTTCCTTCAACTTTTTTTGGGTTTCATTGAGTCCATGAATTCTTTCACCAGTTACCTCCGGCACTAGTTCGCCTAATTTCGCAGGGCTCAAGAAATTATATCTCCAAACTTCTCAAGTAATTTGTAGCATCAAAATTTCCTTGAACATTTCTGTTGGGAGATGAACCCGTCATAATGGCTGCGATTTTTGTGAGGGGACTTACACAATTTTGTTCAATCACTTGAGGAACCTTTTCTTGAACAAAGGGAGATTGCCCTTCTTTTTGTTTTGATCGAGGTATGTACCGAAATACATGAGGAACTATTGTAGATTCGACTTTCTCTTTTCCTTTTTGAGGTGTTGAGGCAATTATAGTACCTGCGAGCTTCTCCACACATCCATCCAAGATAACAGATACTCCGTCTAACCTTTCTTTTGTGTTGCCACTTCGAATATGGCGTTCTTTAGAAGCGAAGACCTCTTGTTTATTGTTGTAGTCGACATACAATTTTGCGTCAGCAAAATGTGACTCTGCTTCTGTGAATGGTTTGATATCAGCACAAACCTTCTCCGTAATTCTATTTCTCATGTATTTAAAACATTGGTGAAGAGTCGATGGTACCACCCTAGTGTTTTCATGCACCCAAGGCTTCCCTAGCAACATATTGTAGGACGTCCTTGCATCTATCACATGGAATAGAGTACTAGCCTTTAATTCACCTATGATCAAGTCTAGACGAATCATCCCAATTGCTCGTTGGCCTTCTTGATTGAAGCCCTGGATCGTTAAGCGACTTGTAGACAAGTCATCGAGTGAAACACCAAGCTTTTTCATAGTCGACTTTGGCATGATGTTGACAACAGAACCACCATCAATGAGTATGCGATTTACCTTTTGCTCTTTGACGTAACCCGAAATGAAAAGAGGACGATTATGTGACATCGGTCCTAGCAAAAGATCTTCGTCGGTGAAAGTAATGGTTGCACAATCTACTTTTGGACAACTACTCTTTGGAATAGGTTCTTCAAAAGTACTATTTTTAATGTCACATTCTTGAAGAACGTCTACAAGCAAGCGCCTAGCCTCTTGCGGAAGCTCGAATAAGCTATGAATAATTGATTCTAGTGAAAATGGAGATCCAATTCCACGGAAGAGCCATTATCTTTTGTCGGCTTTGCCAGAACCTCAACTTCTTTGGTCACATCCTTGTCCTCAATTTCTATTGAAGACTTCATATTGATATTTTCTATTTGGTCTTCCTTCAAGAACCCTTTTGGAAAATATTCTCCAAGTGTGATTGACATATGCCCTCTTTGAGCATTCTGATCACCTTTCTTTAAAGAGGTCTTACTACGAACCATAGAATGTTGGCGCCGAGGTAACCAAATTTTTTGGAGTTGTCTACAAAGAAGGTGTTTGTTCTGAGTAGGACTTCGTCGTCCTTTCCTTCTCTTGGTGACAAGAATCCATTCTTCATCTTCTTGGGCATTTGGATCAAAATCTCTTTCACATTTATCTCTTGACCTCTCTATACCTAGGCAAACTTGAACCGGTCTAAGGCTCCCGAACTGTAATAGAGTTGTTGCCATATACGAAGGAAATATTGTAGGACTATTCATTCGTGGAGTGTCAAGTCTCATCCTTGGGTAAAAAAATGGTATTTGCAAGGTTTGATCCTGCTACATCTTCTATGTCGAGGATAATCCTTCCCTCCCTAGCCAATCTCATAATTTTGTCTTTAAGGACGAAACATTTTTCTACTGGATGGCTGACTATCCGATGGTACTTGCAATACTTGGGATCATTAACCTTTCCTACCTCTTCGATGCGTTTCGGCTCAGGTAACTCAATCAGCTTCTTTTTCAGCAAATCTTCCAGGATGTCGGATACATCTGAGTCAGGAAAAGGATATTGCTTTTCTTCCATCTCCTTCAAAGTTACTCGTTGTCTATTGAATGGGGGTCGCGGCTCACTATTCTTATTAACTTTGTCATTGCCATTTGAGGGGATTCTAATTGGAGTCGTATTCACCGTCATAGCCTCTTTGTTATTTCCGTTCTTTATAAACTTTTCTATTTTCTTCACGTCTTTCTTCTCATTTTTTTGCTCTTCAATTGGGACATTCATGCCATGATTAGTAATGCTTAACTCCAAGATCATGCGCTTTAGTTATCAATTTATCGAAAGTCGCAGGTTGGATCCCCTGAAGAATATATGATAGCCCCCAATGCATACCTTGTATGCACATTTCAATAGCTTTACTCGGATAGTTTGTCTTTGCAGTTAAGGCATAGAGTGACCAACGATCAATGTAGTCAATAACTGCTTCGTTCTTCCACTGCCTTGCATTAGTAAGTTCCGTCATACTAACAGTTCGGCGCGTGCTATAGAAACGATTCAAAAACTCGCGCATAAGATTTGTTTCCAGCTGTCAATTAACTCAGGCTCTAAGTCCGTATACCAGTCAAAAGCATTACCCTTCAAGGATCTAACAAACTGCTTTATAAGAAGGTCGCCTTCAGTGCCAGCTTTATTACACGTTTCTATGAAGTGTGCAATATGTTGTTTCGGGTTACCTTTTCCATCGAACTGCTGGAATTTTGGAGGTTGATAATTAAATGGCATCCTTAGACTATCGATCCTTTTTGTGTAAGGTTTAGAATGTCAAGAATAGATGATTGCGATGGGCCACCAAATTGAGCTCTCATGGAATTAACTATCATGTCCTGAAGTTATTTGACTGAAAGAGAGGCTACAGACATAGGTTGTTGATCATCTTGAAAAGAACCGGATTTGTGGGGATTCTCTTCAACATTTTTACCTTTAACGATCGAGTTGTCACTATTTTTGTGGCTAGATTCTCCCCCACTGAGAATTTCTAACTTGTTCATCAACTTTGCAATCTGCAAATCTTTCTCTTCAACGATCTTTTTCAAGTCATCAATCGTCTTGGACATGTCGCTCACTTGTTCTTCCAAGTGTGAAACATTGGTCATGATGGATGGCATAACATTAAATTGTTCAAAAGTGATGCCGTTAGAGTTGGTCCTACGCAGATCTCCATTTGGTGCCTTGGAACTTGGAAGATTAACTGCAAACGAATCTGAAACATTGCCCACAGAAGAGGATCCATCACACATACCATGGAAGCCTTCCTTTGTAGTGAATTGGCAATCAGATGCAAGTGGTTCCAATGAGGTTGCATAGCGCCGTTCACTTGTATTCGTACTTGCAATTTTTTGTTGGACTATCGTAGTAGCGAGGCTTTAACTTTAGCGCGGGTCATTGGTCAAGAGTATAACTCTGCAGAAGAAGTCTCGGACGAGATGTTGTCCTGGGCAGACTGATTTCCTTGTGCAGCCATGAAATTTTAAGGGAAGAGATGATTCTCAGAGTTGGTCCCACTGGGCATGTCAAAAATTTGTTCACACAAATTTTGCGTGATATGGAAAAATACTGAAATCAGGAACAAACAAAAGAAGGATCAATTTGATTAATTTAAAGGTAAGCAACTCTGATTTTGTATATTTCTTTTTTTTACAAAAAAAAAGAAAATACTCCCTTGATTCTTGCTCCTCTAGATTGCGGGTCTAAGGATGATGGACCTTCTTTCGGTAATTTAATGACCGAAAGAAGATTTGTCGAACACTTGTAGCGGAAAACTTGAGTAAATCTTGAGGAAAGACGTCTCGGTCTCACGTTCCTTCAAGTTGATCTACACAAAGGTTGAAGATTTGAACACTTGACACGAACAATTTGAAGATTAATCACTTGAAGACTTGGAACGAAGACCTTGCAGGATTTCGAGGACTTGATGGTCGAAGAACTTGCAGAGCTTCAAGAACTTGAGAGACTTGACGTATGCCGTAAAAATCTCTAATGTTCCTCCTCCTTTTGTCTAAGGGAGGGTTCCTTTATTTATAAGTAAAAATAGGTTTCCTACCCCTAATGGGTTACTTGGAATTCAAGAGACCCATCACTTAAAATAAAATATAACAACGGTCCAGGACATAGTCCAAAATACTTTAATGGACTTTAGTCAATTTAATTTACTTGATTGAACCCAAATCCAAGAAAATCAAATTATCACATCCCATGCATTATTGGGCCTTGCCTTGAATTTGTCATTTAAATTAATTAATCAAAACAATTATTTAATTATTGTCTTAATTAATAATAATTTAAAATTTTAACGTCTACAGTTACAAAATTCTTCCATTATTTACACTATTCATATTCTATTCATTATTTATATTTTAAAAAATATTCAGTTAATAATTATATATAAGCTTGCAATCTTTTGTTAGTAATCTGTGACCATTAATCTTGCGGATATAAAGATAATTTGCCTTTGTGCATTTGTTTTGAACCATGAATATATATTTATTATCGGTTTAATTTAACTTATTTTGTATGTTTACTCAGTTCCTTGCAAAATGTTTTATATATGTGTGATATTTAGGATCAAAATCACTTTAGTTCCTAACATTATTTTTTATGCATTGTAGTCGTAGAAACTAATAGTATTAGATTTTTTGTAAATGATATTTTTACCCTCAAATTATTGATGTGAATGAGTTTTCTCATAACACCCAAAATATCTTATTTTATTTCCATAAATAAAGTTTGAAGAAATTTTAAGATATGTTGATGAATGATAAAAAACTATTAAATCATGTCTACAAAGTGAGAGAGAGAAAAAAAAAGAATCAAGTAAAAATGAAGAAAAAATAAGAAGAAGAGAGAATATGGGTATTTTTGTTAAAATGATATTGAATGTTGAGTTAGATTTAACAAAATGACTTAAATATCTAAAATATAATATTAAGAATTAAAGTGCATAAGAGTGAGTATAAATATTAAGGATGTAAAGTAAAATTGACCCCTTTTTTGTATGTGTAGTTTGATAGAAATAAGGGGAAAGTTACAATTTCAGAACTTCATCAATATAGCTTGATGGCGATGCGAACAAGTGAAAAATATTCATAATTATTATTATTTTTATTTGTATTACTTTTTATTTTTAACTAGGTCCACCAAATAATACGTTCCATTTATTATTTCTAATCAAAATGGTTATTTCTAAATATTATTTCGTATCCAAACAATTATTTTATTATTTCAAAAGTCAACATTATTTCCAAAAATCACTAAAATAAAAAACAGATATTATTCACCAATCCATTATTTGCAATCTAAACGGATCCATTATTAGTAGATCTGAGAATCCTGCCATTAATGATTTTTTGTTAAAAAACGTACATTCTTCTTCTTTCCTCAATTACAAAACACATTCCTTCACTTTGCTCAAAATTTTAATTTCCCATCTAAAAATGAAAATGTAAAAAACAAGTAAGATATCGATTCGCGAACGAGCAAGTACCAACTGGTAGTTATCAAAGCAACTGAATTTCATTGCCCCTAGGTGTAAAACAAAGAACTTCCATATTCATAATGTAAGGTATATATTATGTATTACTTAAATTTGACATACTCTGAAAATTTCTATATTATAATACTCTAATTGGGTTAAAAACTGAATATAAGCCTTCAAAATTATTCCCCACACGACTATAGAACTAACCGAGATTTTATTATTACTAACCTTAATTTAGAAGATTAAAAGACTAGCAACAATCTCTTTTTCACAATTGACTATGTATGGATGTCAAAAAGCCTTCGACCAGAATATTACAAATCCAAGATCTGGACAAAAGCAAAACGAGATATACAACACGAGATGGAGCTAAGAGACTTGTTGCCTTTGTGTAATGGTGACCAGGTCCCCCTACCCATCTTTTTTGCATGATTGGAGGGCAGCAATTTTCGACTCCTGATTCAAATCTGTGAGGGACTTGACAAGATATTCTAAAGATTTGATGGTCACGATACAACCTGCAAGCGTTGTTGTATACCGTACCTCTTAACCATTAATAGACTTCTAAATCTCTCTAATCAATTATTTTCCATTCTTTCAAATAAAAAATATATATATTTAGTATTTACCACATCAATGAGTTGCTACATACATTTTTCTCCCAAAGATTATCTTCACTAAGGTTGTGAAAATGGAATTCCTTTCGCTACATACTATTTCTTTAAAGCCAAATCGTATTGTCAACAATTGTTAATGCCACAGTAAAAAGACAATGAAACTAAAATATCCTTCCTAAATGAAGGAAGACTAGGAAGGCGGAGATAATTTGGTCATTTTATTTATTTATTATTTTAATATGACATTAATAGTGTAATAATTGTTGTAACAATACTTTGAAACATTACTTAACTAACTCAATAGGAAAAATTGTTTTTATGATGTTCTAGTCCAACTCTACAAGTTCTATTTCATGTGTCCTTTCCCTCGATCTAATAAGGAAAGAAATCTTGAAGAAAGATTTATCACGCCCTTACCACGTTTATAACCTACTAAAATTTGTTCAAACAATGTCCTCGAACGTGCAATTTAGAATCATTAGTTTCAATTGGCAATTCCTAAAGTAATTAAGAGTAATCACGCCATTACCACGTTTATAACCCGATAAAATAGGCTCAAAGTCCTTGGACGTGCAAATTAAAATCATTAGGTTCAGTAAATTTGGATGTTAATATGATTATCTGGAAAAGTGAAAGCAGACGGGTGCATGCTTTTGCATGCATAACAAAAAAGAAGGAAATGAAACATTTGTATATGCGTTTCCAATGTTAAAGTTGTGGAAGTTGAAAGTATTTAGATTTGCTTTGCTACATGCTTAAAAGGAACTTTGTGATGTTGTAGACATAGCGTATGAGAATTTAAACAAGTGGAAAACTTCAGTGTTAAAACTTGTTTGATTATTTTAGCGATTTTGTAAATATGTTTAAATTTAACTTATTTATCTTTTGAATCTAGTCTAAATGAACTTTTATCGAATCGAGTTCAAATTGAATTTGAATAGTTTGAAATTTTTACATAAAAATTTTTAATTTTAAGATTATGGAGTTGAGTTCAAACCGAATTTAAAAATTAAATAAACGTTAAATCTTGTTCAAATTTAGTTTGAACATGACAAACCAAAGTTCGAACAAACTCTTACCAAACCAAATTCAATACTTGTCAAATTCGATTCAAGTATCCAATAATTCGGTTTAATTTACAACCCTGAGATCCAGTATGATGCTCTTTATGTAGTGGATTTGATCGATTAAGGAAAGACAGATGATACAGACCTCGGAGGGATATTGGTAAATATTTTAGATCTTGCAAAATATTTCTTATTACCTATTATTCTTTTACTTTTATTGACATCTTTTACTTTAAATATTTATACACATATTAAATAGAAGAATTTTTTTCCCTTATGACTTTAAAATGAATTGTAAGTCTTTTGGTTAATGTTCATTAAGTAGAATAAATTCTGTCGTTCACTAAAAAAAAAATTAATTTTCAATAGTACGTAATCAATCTCGAACCAATTAATTCTCTAATGGTTCAGCTAATCCATGTTCATGGTATGATTAGTCTTTTGCTTACTTGTGATTTGAAAAACATTTCCATGTGCAATTCTTCAAAATCGTAGAATACATTATCGAAATGAAATACACCTACAAGAATGTGGTTCATGTAATTTGTTACCCTAGACAAACGGTCCAACGTTAGTGCAAAGCACGATAAATGGATATGTCCTGTTTTAATTTGTTGTAATCTTTTTTGTGATCATGTTGCAGGGTGCTGTAAGCTCCATTTCTCTGTTATAGCAAAACTGACTTTCTGTATATTTTACATCATAATACAACAAGATAGCAAAATGGAAAGAAAAATAACAATTTAGAAGATAAAAGTGTTTTTTAAAGTTAAAATATAAAAATCATTTGTCATTTTGACTATTGAAAATTTTTAATATCACTTTCCAGTCTCATTGGAAATATACATGTAAACCCTTATACATAATTATATGTCAATATAAAAATTATGCTTTTAACTTTAACAGAAAAAAATATATATATCAGATAAATGGTCGTAAAAAACACAATTTCATTAAGGGAAATACTACTTACAGATTTCACCAATGATGTTACAAAATTCAAAAGCGTAGTTAGTCTACGTTTAAATAACCTCTCTCTATATATATATATAAAGAAATGGGTCATTAACAAACATATAAAAATATCAAATATATCGCTCAATAAGTTAAGAAAATATACTTCTTGTTAAATAAGACATGGAACACTATATACTAGCAGTGAATTCTATGACACAATAAGATATATACCGTTGTACTTTAAATATTATTCTATTATATAAATATTTAAAATAGAAGTAGAGTCACATTAAAAGTAGGAAGCCATTTTCCCCCTTCCCCCTTCAACTTTGAAAAATCTATAGAATAGTGAGAAAAAATTTAAAATTTGAATTTTATCCTATAATTGCACTCTCTAAAATTTGTTGATTTTATCTTTTTCTTAATATTGACCCTTAAAAATTAGAATTCTTTCATACAACTAAAAATGATGACAATAGTCAAAACTAAGAATGAGTGTCACTTAGAAAATTAAAAAGCTTTGAAATTTTTTTGATGTTTAGTAAATAAAATGGACATATAATTTTCATTTTAAATTCATTTTTCAAGTATATATTATATAAAATTTGAACAATATATTGTTTCTTCGCTTGTAAAATTGTCTATACGAGTATTATATTTTTTATTTCATAAAAACTATTAGGATAGCCTAATCAGAACCTGTAATTGTATGCAAAAAATTAGGAAAAAATATTATATTTATTGTATAGAAAAATTATTACTTTATTAACAGTTCCTAAATATTCAAAGTTCTTACCCCTCCTAACATTAAGGTCTTGGCTCTGCCCCTAATTCAAAGTGTAATGATATGCTATCTCAAACGAACCATAGATTTTTTCTATACTATTTGCTATGTGATTTAATATTGGTTATTGGCAGTTTTTGAATTAAAGAATATACTCTATCTAGAAAATTTTATAATTACTTATTTTAACCCCCAAACCTATAATATTGTCCCCAAATTTAATTTTCTAGCTCCGCTACTAGAAAAATCTTACATAGACCCGATTTTAGACTCACTTATAGACCCTGCGATCAAGATTAAATATTATAAAATCTTGTTTACATTAACTTATGCCATAAATTCCATAACATTTAATCCACACCACAAAGTTTATAAATGAGATCAAATATCAGATCTATCTAAGTCTTTCCCCCGCTAGTATGTGAATAACTTCCTTTTGTCCTTCTTATTTTCTTCTCAACCCTATTTTTTTTTTTTTTTTTTGGTAAGAATTCTCCATGTTCAAAGTACTTTTGTGACAACGGTTAAGTCAGAAACAAATAACCTAAAAAAAAATCAGAAATAAAAGAAGAGAGTATAAAGGACGTTAAACGGAAATTGGACAAAAAATCAGAAACTAAAACGGGAGGGAAATCAATAATGGTCATTCATAGTGCGGATGCAATAATAATGGAGGCTAGTGCGTGGCCCCACTTTCCAACCCCTCAGCCTCCTACTGTTAAAGCCTCAAATTTATGAAATTCTTTTTCTCCACGCGCCCGCTATTCAGTTGTCGCGTAGGATTGTCAATTGAGTTTTGAAAAATTCATACTCGATTCACAAAATTATTTGAATTGTTAATTTTAATTGAGTTGAACTAAATTCACAAATATATAATTTATGCTCGATTTATAAAATTATTTAAGTTTTGAACTTTTATCGGATTAGTCCAAATTCACAGTACCTACATTACTGAAAGTTAAGAAATTAAGAGACAAAATATAAAAAAGATTATGTTCTCAATTCTCAACACTAATAATTAAAGTATAAAAAATAATACTTTTTTCAAAAATTAATAATATCTGTACATATAAAAATTGAAAAAAAATATTTCAAATAAATTATTATGACTATTAGGATGAGAGTTTACTTAATTAATAGATTAATTAGTATAGAGTTAAACCAAAGAGAATCAATAACCAATTAGTGTGTTTATATATATATATACACGCACTTATTAATATCAGATTTTATTTGGATTGAATCTTGTGAAATTCAAATTCGATTTTATATTTAAATTGTATCTAATATTTAGGTCCAATTTTATCTTAGCTCACTTTAATATAGGTTTAACCCTTTATTTGTTGAGTCGGATGAGCCGAGCTTGGATTGGTCCAACCCATAGATAATCCTATCCTCACGTTGTTAATCCTGATCAAGAAATTCAAAACGATGAAATGATTGGTGAAAATTTAAAATTCATTAATTTATTGAAGTAATTTTTAAGATTAAGATTAATGTTTTGCAAAATTAAAAAGTGTGAACAGAAGAATTTTAAATAATTTTTAATTTAGATGAATTTAAAATTTATCAATTTTAGCTTTGCGAATTCTTCTAACAAATTGATACATTTCAAATATTTTATCAAATCCATCTATCCAAACGTAATATGATAGAATATCATAGACTATGGTTCATTTCTCTGTTTAGATAACCATTATTTAGAATAATATTCAAAATATTATTTCAAACAATTACTATAACTATTTTTTGATAAGAGATATAATATAATAAAGCAAGAGCACTAGATTTAGTATTTGTCATTTTTATTATTTTCAATATTACCCTCGTGGGTAGTTTTTATAACCAACCTATCAACATAAATTACCATTCAGTATTATAATTTTCAATAATAACTTTTTACCTTTTTTTTCTTTCTTTTAATTAGCACACACATTAGGTATGTCTTTACCCACTAGTATGAGAAAAAAGGTGAGTAACAAAAATCATTTAAGAAATGATTGTAAAATGAAACAATTGTTTGAAAATAATAATAATAATAAAAAAAACAAGCCAAGCAAAGCTGGTCTATATATACTATAGTATTTAAGATAGGACATTGATTTTGGCACTCAATAATTAGATTCAGACACTTCATGTGACGCCCCGTCCCACATCGAAAGTGGGAGGATATTGTATTATTTATAACACATTGAGTTGTGGGTTACTTACAACATGGTTTAAGCATTTTGACCTCGTTGCTTTCGCTCAAAAGTTGTTGGGTCAGCCCAACACCCGGGGTGTTACAGATGATATCAACTACTTGAGCGAAATGAAATATCAAACAAATTAAAATAAAATACTCAAAGAAAACGCATATACCATATAAAAAATCTTGCCTAATTCATAATAAGGAATATTTTACAAATAAATAATTATTTTACTTTAAAAAGTCTAATACCTTGAAAAAATATATGAGATTCAATCAAAAAATGAAAATTTGGTGAACTGTACAAAAAAAAAAGATTTAAAAAATTATTTGACAGCACTAAATATGAAACGAGAAGTTTTTAACTCCAAAAGTTATTGATTTTTCAAGTTTTACCTTAATAAAATTAGGAAAGGAGTACCTAACACTAAATATAGAATACCAAAATCATTATTCTTGAAGTATCATGTTAATTATGCTGAAAAGTAAAAACTAAAACATCGAAGACATAAAGGTGTGTCAATGGATCATGTCAAATATTTATCGTATCGGATTCTTATCGAATTTGTGTTAAAAAATCTCAACCTAAACACAATTCATTAAGTATTAAGGTCATGTCGTATCATGACCTGTTTAAGATTAACGGGTTAACTCGACACGATCCATTAATTTGTTAGCCATTTTACACTAATACAAAAGTTATTTAATTTACCCGAATAACACAATAACCCACAATTAATTCGTTGACCCGATATGTTATTAAATAGTGTATTATTGTGTCAAATTTTCATAAATATTTAAATTAATTAACGAGTCATTTGGGTTACCCGATATTTTAACATGTTAAACAGGTCGTGTCGGATTAACCGATAAGATAACGAGTTATCAGATCAACGACCCGTTTAACTTCGAGTCATTAACGGATCGACTAGTTAATAACTTAATTAAATTTAAATCATATTTAAATTTATTAATTTCGTATAAAATTCTTATTGTATTTTCGTGTTATATTTGAAATTGCCATCCATACATAAACCACCGCATAGTCATTTTTAGGGAGGAAAACCAAAATTACTGACCACAACTTAAGCTAGCGCGTGCAAGAAAAAATGCAAGTGGGGTAGGTAATAATCCAAAATTAATTTTCAGATGAACAAAAACAGCGTAGAGTAATAAACTTATTCCAAAAAAAAAGCATATAGTAATAAACAAATTAAATCTTTTTCATTACAAAGATCTTGATTGCTGTCAGAATCGTCCCAGGCCATCCTATACTTATTAATTCATTAACTGTTGCTACTTAGTACTCCTTATTCTACTGTTTAGAACTACTAATGTACATTTTTTTACTCAAATTCTTTTCAAACTTCCCAAAAGCCTCAATGCTCTTAAGCCCACCTTAGACTCTTAAAGGTAATTACTACTTTCTTTGGCTACCCAAAAAAGAACCATTCTTCTTTTTGTTGTTTTAGACCTATCAAAGTCTTTGAATTCACCTCTTTTATTTCATCATTTTTTTTTTCACTCTATTTTCACACTCAATCCTGCTTGTTCAAGGTAATCTTTCTCCTCTAATTTTTCTGTTTTCTTCCTTTCTTTTGACTTTGAAAGTTTGGTTTTTGGCTCTGATTTCTTGGTTAAATTGTAGTTTTGTGGTAGAAAAAGGAAAAATATGTGGGTTCAGTACTCTTTCCAAGTTTGAATCCTTTTTCCTCATTTGATCATGGGTTGAATTGGGATTGCTCTCTTTGCTCTTCTTTTTCCTTGTTTGAGTGTTTTGGGTTAGGGGGTTTGCTCTCTGATTTGGGTTTTTTGGTGTCTGGATTGTTTTCTTAATACTTTTATGGTTTGTTAATTTGGTGCTGGAGTTGCCTTTATTTAATATGGATCTCATGATGTGGAAATGTGCCTCCTCAGGATGAGATTGATTAGTGATTTGTCTTTTGGTGGAAAGATGGTTCCTTTTCTGAGATTTAGGTGTTAGACTTCTTTGCTTCTTTTCTTTCTATGCTGATGAACTGGTTTAAATTACTTGTCCAATAAGTTCAATTTGCTAGTTTAGGCAGTGTCCTGTTATTTTGCTTTGTATTTGAACTTATAAAAGGGTTTGTGCTTGATTTTCGAATTATGCAAGATGCTGGTAAAGGAAAGATTTTTCTTTTGCAACTTGAATCTGTACGATTGGAGATTGGTTCTTGGACTTCTATTATGGCTTGAGAAATAAAGAATTTTATCAAGCTATTCTTCTGGCTGTGTTTTGGATGAGGGTCCTATTGTCATTCAAATATGCTGTTTTTTGTGCTTTGGTTCTATATTCAATTTGCTGCAGTGCATGGATGCAATTAGATGTTTTCTTTTCCTTATTGATGAAATCTTGTGAACTGATATTCAAGTTAATTGCTATGTAAGTAATTGTGTGAAAATCTTCTGCTTCTGTAAATAGCTTATTGACTGTTGTCATGCACTCATTTGTTAGGAATTTCCAACTTCGGCAAGTGATTGGGGTATTAGAATGTATAATTAATTGTGCACAAAGGAACAGCCTTTTTCCATGCTTGGGGTGGGGTAAGCACACAAGGTGGTGATTGTCATGTCACAATGGTGATGACATGAAGTGCTCAGTAATCTACTTAAATTACCTCAAAAAAAAAAATGGTAGTATACTTGAATGAATTTTAAGTTTCACTTGTGATGATTCAAGGTTGTTAAAAGCTGAGAAATTTGAGATAGTATAAGTCTGAGCTGGTGACAGGTTGAGAATGTTGAGGTCAAGTTGCAGGTACATATTCTTGCTATTTGTCCCTTTGAGGCTTACATTTGCTTGAGTAGAAGGTTATGCATGTATATTTGACCTTTCTTCATTGGGTAATGTAGAATGAGGATATGTGATTTATGTGCCCCATAAGCAGCTGGGGACTGGTGTCTCTGTACCATCTTGAGTTAGGATTTTACTGGAGGGTTTCAAGTGGCCTGGTCAGCTCCCAAATCACTAAGGGTCTGGTGTGTTATTGAAGTTACTTGGCACCACATTATCTGTGCTCTAAGGGTGATAAAGTCAGTTGCAACTTGCTAGTCTAAATTGTGTGTTAACTCCAATGTGCTTCAAAGTTCTAGTGCATTGTTGAATTTACATGTGGAATGATAGTACCACTGCCCAAATTGCACCTTAGCTTAGGAGTAATGAACTAAATTGTGCAAGCATACTTTAGGTATGCTCAGATATTTTATCAATTGTTCTGTTGAAACTAATTCAGCTACACAGAATGTTTTAATAGCAAAGATCTCAAGGGCTATTTTGGGGCATTACCATCTTATCTGGTTTACTGTGTTGCAGGCCTTCTAAAAAATTAAAAGATAAAAAATTTAACAAACAGAAGATACTGAAAGCTATCTTCATTATACTTGTGGCCTGTTTTTAGGATATCATGCTTGTAAGGGGTCAGAGATCGGTTGCCGCAACTAGGGTCGGCAGATTGTGAACATTCAAAACCAACAAAAATTCATTTCTATGATGCTGAGCTCTCTCGTTGTTCTTTTCCCCAGCAGAAATTTTGGTTTTTTATTTGCTTCTTACATGAGTAATAATGGATACTTAATATTTTGTTCTTCTTCACCTACTTCTTCTTTAGGAATTAAGCCTTTAAGTATGGATATGATGTTAAATTCCTGATGAGTAATTAATTTCAGGCTCTGGATATGAGCAGTGAGAGGGAAGTTATAAGCTTATGACATGGATAAAGTGTCCTCTGACTGTCCCTACCCAGGATGCTTTTTTTGTGTAATGAAGGAAGGGAACCCAAGCAAACGCAGAGCGAGTATTTTAAAGTTCTTCAGGGAACTTCCCTCACAGGATGATGATGGTCAGGTTCTCCCCATTAGCGGGCTATGGAATACTGCTATGGCACACCCCAATGATCCTGAGTTCATTGAATTGGGTATTTTTGAATGCATGGCAGCACTTATATGGAAGGGCTTAAAGAACCGTCGCTGGCTATCACATGACCAAAATATTTATATTCCTTATTACGCAGCCCATATAATTGGATCTTACACCATGAATATGGAAGAATTTGCTGAAAGAGCCGTGCGTGCTGGCGTTATACCACCCTTGGTTGAACTTTTGAGAGGGAGGTTAACATGGGTTGAACAGAGAGTGGCAGTACGAGCTCTAGGCCATTTGGCTACCTATGCCAGCACTCTTTGCTGCTGTAGCAAGTCATGGTGAGATCCTTGAGCTTTCCATCCAACTAGCAATGAGTTCACTTGAAATCGTCTACTCTCATTTTTACCAGTATGTTGACAGAAGGCTTAGTTATCACTGTGATCTTCTTACCCGTGGCATGGGTGGTGTTGAAATGGAGTCCAGGAAGGCAGAGGAATGGGCTAGTCAGTTACAGTGCTGGTCTCTTCAATTAATTAATTGCTTCGCTTTCAAACCTGAATTTTTGCCAACTATATGCAAACCAGAATTTATAGTAAAACTGCCTGGGATGTGGGGTGGGCTTGTAAATGAGAACTCACCTGCTGGAATTGGCTTACTACGGACAATCTGCCATCATAAGCATGGTAGGGGGCCTGTAGCTACTTGTTCTGGTATTCTGGAGGCATTATGTAATATAGCTCGCTCATCAGATGACTGGCAGTATATGGCCATTGATTGTCTTCAATGGTTGCTCCAGGATCCAAGTACCTCTCACAAGGGTAAAAATGCTCGGTAGAGCAAACTCCACCCTGATCAGGTCATACTCATGCATGTCTTCTCTTTGATAATTTGCTTGAAAACCAAACAAGTTTTGGCGGATTACATGAACTCCATTCCTTCTTGTTAATTATTGCTGACTGTGCAATTTATTTTGAGCATTTTACTCAACTGAAGATACTGGATATATTTCAAGGATCAATTTTATTTTATTGACATCTTATAATGTGGTAAAATACAATTATTCCCAAAATTTATCTAATGAAATTGCAAGACTCTGGCTAATGAGTCGTAGCATTCACCACAGTGATGGTTTCCCATGTTTGTCCCTCCTTACTTGCTTTAGCTGGTTATGATCAAAATGTATCCTTTAGATATTAATATTTCTGTCTACAGAGGAATTGAAAGTCTGGTTAAATTGGAAATAACATTAAGGGCAAAACTAATTTCACAAGACCTGAATTTGGAAGTACCATTAAGGATAACCGAACTGCACAAGACCCCTAGGCTCTTCATGTCTTGGAAGGTTGTTGATATGCATGTTATCTAATCCAATGTGAGACTCTATATGTATTTTGAACCTGGGATGCACCCTTTAAACTGAAGGACCTAATAGTTGTTCTGCAGGTTGCCCTTTTAATTAGGTCAGAATTGACATTTTCATGGCAAGTGTGAGACTGCAGGAATGACAAAAACAGAATAATTAGCACTGAATTGCTTGATATGACATGAAAAGAAGGAATAGTGATTTAGGTTGATTTTTCTTTTGGATAAGCATTCTATGATTCATTGTATTAGTTAATCTGGGAAATATTAATGAATATAAAAGTTCAGGAAGATTACAAATTGAAACTTTCCATTATAAAAGTTCATGTGAAGTCATATTCACAGAGTTGGCATGCAGTTTTTATTCTGTGATTGTGAATAACGACTTTTTAAGCATACACATCCCACATAGGTTGCCCATATGAAAGAACCTACGCATCCAACTCAAAACCAATTCATAACGAGTGGAGTGTCCCTAGGCTTCCAACTCAAAACCAATTCACAATAGATGGAGTGTCTCAGGATCTTATTGACTAGTTAATGAACACCTGGGAAACCAACGCGGGATGTGTATACTTTAACAAAGGCCATTTTCTGATTCTGCGGATGTATGCATATCTTTGTTGCTAAACTTATATATACCTCATATGATTCCAAAATTTCATGCTGCATTGTAAAATTGCTTTTGTAGGTCATGGATAAGGCAGTACCTGCTCTGGTGGACCTTGCAGAGATCTCAAGTCTTGGTGATCACAAAAAACTAGGAGAATCTATTTTTAATGCTCTTCAGGAGTGTGTTCAGTCGCAAGGAACAGGAAGGAATTCGATTGCTGGTCGTACAAAAGAAGAGGTCGAGGAACTGCTCAGCTCCAGGCAGAGATTAAAATGGGAAAAGAATATGCCAAAAGAAGATCTTCATATTAAACAGGCAGCGGCACTAGTTGTTAAACTTGAAGGAAATTCAGTTCCCTATTTTCTTCAGGAAACATTTCTGGTGCTGCATCAAAGTACTCAGAAGCATTGGCATTATGCCCAATGAGATCAAAGAAAGAGAGGGTTGTGCTTTACAGCAATCGAGCTCAGTGTCATCTTTTATTGCAACAACCCTTGGCTGCTATAAGTGATGCAACACGTGCACTTTGTTTACATAACCCTGTGAATCGTCATGCCAAAAGCCTATGGAGGAGAGCACAAGCCTACGACATGCTTGGTTTAGCTAAAGAGAGTTTATTAGATGCAATTTTGTTTATAAATGAGTGCTCGCAGTCATCAGATCCTGATTTGTCCTTGAGGCAAAACAAGGTTCCTGACTATGCTGAGCGCTTAGTTAAGAAGCAGATGCGTGCAGCTTGGTTATTTAGGGAGGCTGCTATTAAGCATGGGGGTGTCCATTGCGAGGGTGCTGATGGAGAAATGTGTGGCCAAGAGTCTGACGATTCTGAATGGGAGACTGCAAGTGAAAGTGACATGTTAAGCAAATGATGGTAGGGATGATATGGGTGATGATTTTGAATGGAAGAACGACTTTGAAAGGAAAGACAAGTATGATAAGCCTCCTGTTAAAGGTACCATAATCCAACACCTGCAATGATATGTGCATTTTGATTAGTATAAGCTAGTCTTGCAGTTGTGTTTAACAATGGCCATAAGATTTTTCTTTATACAATACTGATATCCATTATGTATGCTCATTTTAAATATACTTTACTAGCAGTACAGAGCAGTTATCAATGTGATATTTTCTACTAACTGTAACTTTTCTTCCCAAGCACTTCCATTCCAATTTCTATCGTGAATTAATTCAGCAATACATCTGTTGTGACTTTTGTAAAATATAACCAGTCAGTGGGTGCTTTTTTTAGAATATTGGAAAATAGCAATTGTCTGCAATATCAACACCATTGGATAACGCCACTCTATTTGACTAACAGTCCTCTCTTTGAGGTTGTTTAGTTACTTCCTTGTTTATCTTTCATATTTGTTTGCTGCACTCCAATGTTACTTTACTACTGCTTGATAACATTCCCCTTTTAGTATTCAACTCTTGATTTTGTCTCCAGCATTATAGATTGGAAACCCTTTGTAGCATTAAGGAGAAATGTATTATGATGTTATTCTGTTTAATTCTGATGCGATAATTGCATCCAATCTAGAAATCCTCACTAACCAGGCCAAAACACAGAAAACAGGACCATCAACAGCATAATTCCTGCCAAACTTCAAGAACTATAAAAGATCGAAAAATACATCTAAGTGCAATGTTTCCTCGTGGAAAGTACAGCATGTACTTTGTTATTCCAAGGATATTTTATTGGTGATTTTAGCTATTATGGCCTTAGCCAAAGAAACTAGTATCTTAATCAAAATAGACACTTCCTGCCACATGTGAAATCAAGTCTAAAAATTTGTATGAGTTATGGTAGATTTGATTAATTACAAGTTAAATTAGGTAGCTACTTGGTAAATTAATCAGTCTTCTCTTCAAGAAGTTATTTAGAATGTGATATTTCCTGCATAGTATTCTAATCACTTCATATTAAGCTTTCCTACTTGTTACAAAAACCACTTTTTGCTTTGTTTCTCTACTGCTTGCTCCTTTCATTATTATAAGAGCCAAATAAACAAGAACTTTGATCCATGGGAGTGGTAATTTATGTAACTTAGAACTAAAGAAGGCTGAGCAATTACTTGTCTTATATTTATTGTTTATAAAGAACAAATGTAAGACATAAATAAATTAGATTTTTCGGTCTGATGTAGTTTTTAACAGAACATAGGCTCTTCCTTCTTAAAGAGGTCACTTTCTCGTACCTCTCGATAAACTTTGATGTATCATGTAGTCAAATTACTTTTTAAGGCCAATGCAGATTCTTCCTAAATATCTATCTGGACATCATGCTTAAGTTTCTTCTGTAAAACTGTTGAGCACTAAATCTCTGCACTCTTTTGGGTGTTGAAGGAAGTTTTTGCTTCATGATGAGGTATAAGATTTATCATATAAATATTTGTAGAGCTTCTGTGGGAGAATACTGAATGCGTGTTCCGCTTGCCTGTGCTGATCTTGAGTCTTGATTATTTTGGTTGGCGATTTTACTATACTGGGCCTTCTGTAATTTCTTTCATGCTGTTGATAACATTTCTATTTTTAGCAATACCTGAACATGCATAACCTTGAACAAAGAGCATTATTGTTACCTACATTGTAGATTGGCACATTTTTTTTCACTCTTCAACCAACCTTAATTTGAAACATACTTTTTTTTTTTCACTCTTCAACCAACCTTAATTTGAAACGTACACTTTCCTGCACCTTATTTTGGTTTCCACTGATTTTTCATGTTATTGTTTAACATATTTATCTCTAAAATGACGCAGACACGAAGCGTGGGTACAATGTGCAACTTACCGAAGATGAAGAATAAGTCTACTCTGTCAGGCAGGCCTTTTCCTTGTACAAGGTGCGTACTCAAATCATGTAAAAACCATATCAACATCATATGGAGAGTAACGGGCTCTTGAAGCTTATAGCATCAAATTCATTGTGAGAAATTTCTTCAAGAACTGGTGAAGGGACGTATTTGTTAGTTTTGTAGCTTTAAATCTTTGTTGCATAAATTTTTTGTTTAATATTTCCATTTTCCATTCGGAAGTCTAAACGTGCAACGGTAGAATGATTGATTGTGTCTTTCTTTTGTAAAATTGACTTGGATTGTTTCTTTATTTTTTATTTATTTTTTAGTCTTTATTCAAGAAAGCATCTGTAAATGAGGTTACATGCATCTTTTTTGGGTTTTGATCGAACAATCAAATCTGTTATTAGTTTTTCCCTTCTTATTTGTTAATGAGGACAATTACTTGGTGTTGCATTCTTTTCTTCATTATTTAATTTATTTTTTTTTCAAGAAATTAAAACATTCATTATTTGATTTATTTGACCGCAGGAATCTTTATTTCTTTTTTATTTTTATTTTTGGGTGCAATATATTGGAGGAGATAGTTCAACACGTTTCAGTTCATGCTCGGAATGTTTTGGAGGGCACTAAGCTACTCTTCTTCCATTTAATATGCCAAAAGCCAAATTCAATTCGATTCCCAACGATGCAACTATTGTACAACATTCTCCCTCCCTTGGTATAGGGACACAATTAATGGCTTTGTTCGTAAATAATGTATTTATATAAAATGACAAAATTATTTATGCAATGTTAGTAAGCAAGCAGTGATTTTATATAATTATTTAAACAAATTGACAAAATAACTTGTGTAAAAAAAGAACAAAATTCGATCAAATATTTAAAATTAAAGGTTGATAATTTAATATGATTTTTTTATATGAATTAGTTTTACTTTACTATATAATTTTGAATTTGTGGTATTATAAGTCATTTTCCGATTGCAAAATGAAACTCCAAAGCATCATGGTTTCATCATCGAAATTTGCCGAACACTTTTAGTACTAAAATTAGTACATTACATTCTTCTCGTGACAGATTCACATTTTCACTTTCTCTCTATGTTTTGTTCATGGTGTTTGTCAAAACATTTATTCACGTTGAATTTCCAGATAATGTTAAATGTTTGGAAATAGCTGGATGAATTAGTAGTCAATGAATTCCCACAGCAAAAATGGTGAAAAAACCATGCAAGATCGATCCTCCGGTCTTTGATCTCACTTATAAATTTTGTGGTGTAAATTAAACTTTAGAGAATCTATGATATCAGTTGATGTAAGCAAGATTTTTTAAGATTTAATTCTAACCACAAGGTTTACAAATGAGATTAAAAATCGGATCTACCTAAACATTTTCCAAACCAAATAGTAATAGATGCATTCTAAGACACTATTACAAATTAATAATAGTAATAGTTTAGGTCTTGACTGTTGACTAAATTCCAGATTTAGACTTAGAGAGGTATATTACTACGGAACGTTATTGAGGCTGCTTACACCACGGGAAGACACAAAAGCTGAAAGCGATGTATTTGGTGGATTGTTCTTTATTAATTTATTTACGAAAAAAATCCAATGTTATTTTTCAAAGCTTATTTATTGTAGTACAAGTTTTAAAACACATAATTTTGTACTAATAAAATTTTAAAGCACAATATGAAGATTTCTTAAAATGAGTGCAGAATTTTCCTTTTTGGTTTTTGTTTGGTTGAGAGGTTAGATTGTACCTAAAATGAAAAATGTCCGTTTGGTTCATGGAATGACTTGAGATTCGATAAGTAATCTCTTGGCATTCCATTTTTTGTTGGAGTTTATTTTAGGTGAAAAATATATATATATTTTATGACACGATCCACACTTGTTCATTTATTTTATTTTATTTTTTACAAAGTAGCATGCCTTATTTTTATTTTATTTAAATATTTATTTTTTATAACACATATATTTTCAGGTGCAATAAAATATTATTAACTAAATAGAAAAATCTAATTGTATCAAGGTGCTATATTCTTTCTAATTCGTGAATGTAAGTACTAGTAATTTTTCAAGATTAATTCAACGTACTATTACTATTACATGAATTTTATCATTCTTTACTAATTTATGTATATATTCAATAGTTTTATTAGTTTATTATTTTTAAACATGACACTATATGATTTAAAAACTATTTTATGCGTGAAAATTTTAAAATAAATAAGAATAGTGGGTAATAGTAAAAGAATATTTCTATATTTATAGTTATTCTCTGTCTATTATTTTCAATAAAAGTATAAAATGATATTATTATTAAAATATACTATCAATATTCTAAACAAACGAAACAAAGGATTATTATCTGAGAATGATACATCTAAAGACTATTATCCATAGATAAGTTATCTGAGAATAATTTGTTTGTGAACTAAGGGTGTATTCGTTTGGATTGAAAATATTTTCTTGAGGAAAATATTATATTTTACATGAAAAACTATTTTTTCATTTAATCTTATCACGCATTTAAATAGTGTCTTAGAGACAGATGTGTATAAGAAGATGTTTTATTTTTAATTTTATGAATAGAAGTTTAAAAAAAACTTATAGCAATGGTAATAAATACCTTACAAGTAATTGTGATTAATAAAAAATTGATTTTTTCAAAATTAAATAATAGTACAATATAGTAGTAAAAATATGTATAATGATAGTTATATTAGTGTAGGACCCATAATTGAGAAAAAAACTAATGAAAAGGAATTAAAAACGAAAATAAGTTTAACAAACGAAATTCTAAAGGTAAGTATTTGAGGTTTAATGTCACTCTTGAATTATCGAAGCATATTTTTACACTATAATGTACCTGTCTCTTATACACATCTAGATGTGTATAAGAGACAGACATTATTTTCATCCGAAAATATTTTCGGTGTTGGCAAAAATTTTAAAAATATTTTGGGAGATTGTCTTCCTGACTTTTCTATTTAACTAGAAAATATTATGGATAAAATAAAGAAAATGCTACGATCAACCTTCAAGAGGATTAAGACATAGTCAGGCTGGGTTTGGGAGTCTTGGAGAGAGAGAAAATAAGAGAAAATTTAAATTATGAGAGAAAAAAAAAGAAAAGAGAAGGAAAATGTACTGTCTTCTTTCTATTTTGTTTGGGAATTTTGGAAAGAAATATGATGATTTTGGACTTGCATGGTATTATTTTGTTGTTTAACATTTTGAGAGTAAAAGTGATATTTTAAAAAGTTTATTAGCCTTTGATAAACGTTTCTCTCTATTTCTCTCAATTTTTTGAGAGAATCCTTATTAACCGACTAATCTCAAATGGTTTCTCTTTATTTTTCTTCTTTTCTTCCCACTTCAAACTCACAAGTAAGAGAAGATATTCACTTTTCTCTTCTCTTCTTTTCTCATCAAATCTCAACTCCTAAACTAAGCCTTAGTGAATCTTGTCGGTTGGATAGGAAATCTTAAACCAAAAGATTTTTGGTGGACCATCGATAAACATCAATAGAAATTAGTTAAAATACATCAATGATGTGTATAAGAGAAAAAAGAAAGGGTTAATAGCAGTAAACCCCTTAACTACACATGTAGTGGACCATCGATAAACATCAATAGAAATTAGTTAAAATACATGGTCATTTCAATGACTCGTACGGGTGTTATAGAAAAAGGAAAACGTTAATAAGCAGTAAACCCCTTAACTACACATGTAGTTGTACTTTACCCTCTTTAACTCATTTGGTAGGTACTTAATCCCTTCTTTTATATGATTGGACAAAAATACCTTTGCTAAATAATTCTTTTACTTTTTCTTTTTCCATTATTCTTTCCCATCTTTTTTCCTTTTTCTTCTTTTATTTTTTTCCTTTTCTCCCTTCTTGCTTGCCATTATCTACTTCCATCGTTCTACTAATATATTTTTATTTTGTTGTACGCCTAAAATATTTGCACACCTAAAATAAATTCTTATTTTCTTTAACTAATTATTGATTTTATTGTCTTTGTTTATTTTTTAATTCTTATTATAAGAGAATATATATTTGTTATATTAATAACATATTTTTATCTAAATTAAATTATAAATTACAAAAAACATATATAAACAAGTTGGATTTGTAATTAGTCAACTATATTGAAAACAAATAAGCAATATTACTATTAATCAACTAGTAATATTTTTATTTGTTTTTTTTTTACATTGATAAATTATTAATTCTTATTCCTATTTTTATTTATTTATTTGGAATTTTAAACTAATATTTGATTTATTGAAACTCAATTTTTTTTCGTTATATGTATTTAAATAATTTAATTAATAGTTTAAATACACTTTGATGTAACTAACATATATTCTTATATAAAGGAAATTATAATGAAATTTCTCCCTTTTTTTGGTAACTCATTTATTTCCTAAATTTTAATGTTGTAAATTCATTACAATTTCCTTTATAATAGAATACATGTTAGTTACACTAAAGTTTATTTAAAATGTTAATTTAATTTTTTAAATACATATAAAGAAATTATAGTTTCAATAATTCAAAATTTTGAGTCTCAATAAATCAAATATTAGTTTAAAAATTTAAATAAATAGATAAAAATAAAAATAAACACAAATAATTTATCATTGTGAAAAATAACAATTAAAAATATTACTAGTTGATTAACAGATTTGCTTATTTGTTTTTACTATAGTTGACTAATTATAAATCTAACTTGTTTATATATGTTTTTATAATTTAATTTTAAATAAAAATACTTTATTAATATAGCAAATATATATTGTTATAATAAGAATTAAAAAATCAACCAAAAAAACAAAATAAATAATTAGTTAAAGAAATTAAAAATTTTATTTTAAGTGTACAAATATTTATTTCAGAAATAAAGAAGTAGCTAATGGCAAGCGAGAAGGGAGAAAAATAAAAATAAAAGAAGAAAAAGGAAGAATTTTTATAATGTAAATTTTGTCTCTTATACAAAGAATAGATGTGTAAAAGAAAAAGATAAACAATTACTTAGCAAGAATATTTTTATCTAAATCATACAAAAATGAGGGATTAAATGCCTATAAAATGAATTAAAAGGGACAAAATGCAACTAAATGCATATTTCATAAGAGTTTAGTACTATTAACCCAAAAAAAAAAAAAATAATAAATAACTTATCCTCCTCTTAGAATTTGGGGATTTAATAAAAGGAAAATACTTAGGTAACCTCACCTGTAGATCCTGTGGTCAGTATTAAACATTAAAAAATCCAACTGATGCATAGTGGGGTCAAAAACTAAATATATCTAAATATTTACCAAAATAAAAACATAGAAATAGTGAAATCTCATTTACTGCACCGCTCATGATATTTCGGAGCCTTTGCTACAACATCTCCATCCAACCACCAAAGCCTTATAATCACATTAATGCTACCTACCTTTAGTCTCATTAATGATAAGATGGCAGATTAACTCTTTGGTTACGCATAGTTCCTAAATGGCTTTGGAATTAATCCTGTGAATGTCATTTAGGAAATTAACAAGAGTGGTATCATTTCTTCAAATGTATCTTTACTAAAAGCTTGTTGCTTGACACACTGTCGAATACCATATAAGTAAGCCTGTGTTATGTTCCAAATAACTAAAACAAATTACTGAATTAATTATAAGATCTAATCCTCTCTATATCTCTATTAATATAGTATTAGTATATGTATATATATATATATATATATTTTTTAGCATTTTTTAATAATCGAAAACATGAGCCATATTAACCAAATCCAGTTGAACAGAACTGATTGCACCAATCAGATCCAGCCCTAAGTAATTTGGGGATTCCTATGGAATGTGGATAGGGTTCGAGCACAGGATGTGTGTGTGTACATTTTTATTAAGTATAAAGTTGTTGTTGTTTTTTTTTGTTTTAAATATATATAATCAAGTATAAAGTTGTTAATACAACTTTGAAGGGCAACTTTTTGAAATAATCAAGGACCACTTTTTTTTTTTTAAGCTACTAAATAATGTAGACATGTGACAGATTAATAGCTACGAGAAATAGGTTTGTTTTGGTCAATCATTATAATTTTTTTAGGGAAAATCGCCAAAATAGTCCCTCAACTTTTTTACTTTAGCCAAAATAGTATTCTGGCTTTTTTTGTAGCCAGCATAGTCCTTCATCTTTTTTTAGCCAGAATAGTCCTTTAACTTTTATTTTTTAGCCAGAATAGTCCTTTAACTTTTTTAGCCAAAAAGTCCTTTTATGGTAGTAATAATATAAATTTCACATGAAAGGACTATCTTGGCTAAAAGTTGGAGGACTATTCTACAGCTTGGCTCCAAATTTGATGTTTTTTAACAAATTTTATGGCGAATTTAATTTTTCAATAATCAATGAGAATTCACGGAGGGCCAACTAATTTTGGTATAAATAGATTCCGTTTAGACAGAGTAATTATTCATTATTTTACAAATAATATTTTGTAATTCTTCTCTACATATTTTTTTAATTACCTTTTTATTTCACATACATCCTATCACAAAAGTTAATACAATATTTTTCTAAATAATATTCCAACTCTTGTATTTTTAATTATTTTATTGCTTTTCATTGCGACATTAACAATTATTGTTGTTGCAATAACATTCTTCTTGAGCTTATCATCCTAATTTGTTCATCGTATCAAAAATAAGAAAAGTTTAGATAATTATTCTGTTCAATTTTGAAAGTTTATATAATAAAATAATTATATTATACAAGCTAAAAGTTTAAGAAAAAATTTTCTAGACTCAGTTTTAAGTTTTTCACTTAATTTTTATAGTCAAAATTAAATTTATAAAATTTTATTTTCGTTAGTTGATGTTATTAAAGAGGCCATCCAGGCAATAATCTAAATATTATACTAGTACTAATTTTCTTAAATTGTAAAAAAAAAAAAAAAAAAATCTTAAATTCTGACTTGCTTTTCTTACCTTTTCAATTCACCCAATCATAAGTATCTAACATCACCGCCTTTATCAAGTCGTCACGCTATACAAGGCAACTGCCCACGTGTAAAATGATCCAGGTTTTTGTTTCTTTCTTTAGGTTCAGTAGAAGACAAATGCCAAAACGGGCAAAACCACTTCAGAAATTCATTTTGCCGTATTCACAAAATACATAGATTAAAAAAAAAAAAAAGGGAAGATTGAATATGGGTTTATAATTAGAGCAATCTATTTGCAGGATTAACTTTTCATACAATGACTAATTAGCTATGTTACACAAGTAAATTTTAAATTAATGACATTTAATCCGTTACAAATATAATTTCTTTGTCATTTGTCTCTCATCGATCTGTGTGTAGATTTGTTAAAAAGATGGGATTAGTCTTACTAATATGAATACCTAGGTGATAATATTTGTTTTCTTTGTGTTAGCTAGCTTTTAAAGCAAATTTCTTGACTTGAAAATATTACAGTACTAATTATTTATATAATTCCTTGAAAACATAAATTCAAGGCACATCTTATGCTTACAACATATGTAGGTAGGAGTATGTTACATATCAAGTTATGCTGTAAATAGAAAACTTTCACTATATTTTTTTAAAAATTACCCTTCGCACCCTATGAATAATATCCCTTACTATAAATAACTTCCTCTATATACTATTCGTATTATTTCATCTTTATTAACATCAGATAATTTTTGTAGAATGGATGGGAAACTTTAAAGAAAGTTGATGTAATTTAATAAAAGAGTCTATCAATACAAGTCATTAGAATAACAAATATAAAGTGATAAATAAAATTCACTGATGTGTCATTAGATTCAGAAGAGATGAACTAATCCGACCAAAGATTTAAAAATAAGGAGATTGGACATCTAATAAGATTTTGACACGCAAATTAAGTTTGAAAAGTAATTTTGAAATGTGACTTTGTAAAATATTTTCTTTTAATAGAATTTAGGAAGTTGTTATGATTATGACAACATATTTGGAATATTATTCTTTTCTTATATTTGGAATCATAACTATTTGCTCCGTGATTTGACAAGAATAATTATTTCAAAAAACAACCCAATTTCAACAAGCAAATGCTCCATTTTGTCCCAACTTAATCGCATTACATCTCTTTTTGAAAATAGAAACCTACCAACAATTAATAAATTCAAAATAAAAATTATATTAGTAAAAAGCTTAGTTTGTTGAAAATGACAGCAATGGCGGTTGAAAAATCGTCTTCACAAATTAAATATGCGAAACTGGTCTTTTCAAATTACTAATTTAGGCATTAGCTTTTAGGCTAATAATAAGCGAAACAATTGCGTGCAAGGTATATGGTTTTTTTTTTTTTTTTTCAAACGATAATAATTTAACCTATTTTATCTATCTAAATATATAGAAAAAGAAGGAGGCCGAATTGGATTAAGGGATAAAAAATTTAACTTCTATTCAAAAAATATAAAAAAATTCAAAATTTTAATTTCATATTCAAATAAGATGTTTGATAGCTACTCACTTAACGTGAGTTGGTTACGTGAGGTATATATCAACATTATAAGGAAGTAGCGAAATTAATTTTCAAACTTTGAGATAGTACAAAACAATTGCATAAATGGTCCCAGTCCCAGCTCAGCATCGTTTACTTCGACAATTTGGTCCGCCACAGCAGAAATTTTATTGCCACAGCAAAACTTCAGGTGAAATCACCAAACTATCCCTGTACAAATTCTCTCTTCATCATATAGAGAGAATTTTGGTAAATTTACTGCAAGTTTGGTGTGGCAATAACGGATTTATGCTGTGGCATTATCATTTTCCAATCGTAACAAGCATTAATACAAAGAAAGTTGGTGTCCATCACAAATGAACCTTAAAAGGCCAGAAAAAAAAATCTTGTGTATGCTTGGTCTAATAGGACAAGGATCCTGAAATGAAGAACTCTTTATTCACCTTTAAAAAAATATTTTTAAAAATCAAAATAGTTCGTAATTTAAATCATATTTTATATAGATATTTTGCAAAAAAATTAAAATAACATAATGATATTTTACCATTTGATTCACTATCTTATATTTTATTAAAAATAAAAAAAAATTATACTGTCCAAATGTGACATGTAATTTAATGGTAAAATTTTTTCAAATGAATTAATTTTTAGATATAATGATCTATTCGATGAGATAAAACTGATGATATATTCTGATTATTTTTTTAAATTTTAATTATTTAGATATAAATAGATGATCAATAAACAGAGAGAAACTAAATAATACGATTTAAATCCGATATAATAGATCATTGTAGATGTGCCTAAATTATGCTTTTTTGTCCTCTTTTCTCGCATGTGAACAGGATACTTTTATCCATTTAGTGACTAAAAAATGAGAGTTGAATATGGTCAAATTGTTAGAAGTATGTCTTTGCTTCTCATACGGTAAAAATTCAATTCTAAACAGGAATGACATAAAAATTAAAACCCGTATACAGAATGTAAACCAAATTAATTGAATGGAACAATTTAGGTTCAATTTTGTTTGATTGTTTTACAAGTTTGAAAACACATTTTAATCTAGCTTGTTTATTTAATTTATCGAGCGGGATTTGTACGAATTTTTATTGAGTTTGTGCTCAAGTAATTTGAAAATATTTACATATAAATTTCAGATTTTATACTTATCAAGTCTAGTTTCAAAAGTTAATTAACACTAAGTCTTGTTTATATTTGACGTAATTAGTTAATGAACTAAATTTAAAATGAGCATTTCTCAAGTCGAATTCGATTCGAATATCAAAAACTTTAATTAGATAAGTCTTAGAACCGATGAGTTTTTACATGATTTAGTCCATAACTTCATTCGTGAAAATTATGGTATAAACAGGATTCAAATAAGTTAAAATGATTCATATTGATGTAATAAAATAGTAGTGTAATTCTTATTTTAATTACAAAATATATAAATAGAGTGATAAATCACATCTATGCAATAATTTGTCATCCAACCCTATTAGTAATATAAATTTTGAGGACCTTGTTGATAACTTTAGCAAGATTTTAAGGACTATATGTCTGATTTGTCCTCTCAACTAATCACTAACGACTACTAGATCGAAAAATATTTATATGAATCCGATCTATAACATAGTATCATATACTTCTTTGTTTATGTTGAACCACATTATCTAATATTATCTCATATTATTCAAGTAGATGATGTGGCTCGACATGAACTAAGGCCCATATTTATAATTGCTGTGACTTATCACAAACTACTTACTCCTTTTAGGGGATAAAAGTACTTTTTCTAAAATTTAAGTAAATATTATCCCTAAATTTAGACGTAGAAATAAAACTTTTGGTCAAAAGCACATATAATATAAGCCTGATATTCGTGTTATTAAATTAGTTTTTATTTTAAAATGACTAAAGATAAAGTTTGGGTCATTTTACTATAAATTTAGAATTGATTACAGATAAAATATTTTTAAAATTCAAAATTATATATTGTCAAATATAAAAAAATATTTATGTAATTTTATACTTGAACAACAAAAATTAAACATTTTATTTAAAAATTTATGATATTATATTATCGGATTTATCTAAAAAATTTTCGCTAATGTATATTTACTATAGCACCTCCCTTTCACCCATTTGTTTCTCATCATCATCACCGTATCTAAAAGATTGACCCCTTTTTTATGTACTATTTAATAAACACAAGAATCAACCAATTTACAACTACCACTACTTGTTCAGCAGAGGCAGCGCAACATTCATCTCACTCCCTTCCTCTCCCCTTTTCTATTGGGAAGGTTGTTCGTTTTCTGTTTAATTCCCTACTCTTTCTTTCTTCCTTCCTTCCTTATTCTCTCTCAACGATTCGCATCACATGATTTTTACCATACCATTTTAAAATAATAAAATAATTATTTTTTCAGACTAAAATATTAATTAATTTTATGTATAATATAAGCAGCTGATTCTAGGGCTCAAATTTACGCTCTTCTCTTTGGCAGATCTTCAATTCAAAGCTCGAACTGAAACGCTGCTGTTTTCGCCTTCTCTATTGATCGCAATCATCACCAGGTTAGCTGCTTATCTGCTCTTCAAATACGTATGGTTGTATTCATCTGCTGTTCTTTTATTCTTTTTATTTGAATTTTAAGTAATTTTATTTTTTATATTATTTCTGGTGGTGTAAAATTACAGTGAATTCAGAAATTTTTGAGGTACGGTGATCTTTTATATAATTAATTTATGAGCTTTCAGATCCTTGAATTTGATTGATTTTTGTGTTTTTTGATGTTGATTTGATTAGTTTATTATGCGCTTTTCTTAAAAATCTATTAACTTTCTGTTGGTTTGGTTGGTCTTTACTGTTTCTAGGAAGTTTGGAAGTGCTATGAGAGGTTTATTCCTTTTTATTTTATGTTTCCCCGTTTTCTCTTATTTGTCACGGAAGGTGTGTTGGGGCGGGCTTTGGAAGAAGGGTTTTGGCTTGGGCTTGAGGGAAAGTATGATAACCATTGGAATTCGGGCGAATTCGGCAGATAGGTTTTCTCTGTTATGATCTAGTGGAAAGTTCACTTTTTTCGTGAGACTAGGTGGCATTTTTGGGAGGGTAGAAGGATGGATAGTTGAATTTCATATCATTAATTAGACAGATATTTGTAGCTCAGAGTTGAAATTTGGATGAATTCACGTGAATAGGTCTCTATGTCATGAATGTATAGGAAACTGCACTTTTGTAGTGGCAGTCAGTGGTATTCTCGGGATGGTGGAAGTGTAGGTAGTTGGATTTCATATCATTCACTAGACAGATATTTGCTTTAATCGCCCGTTGGAGAACTCGTCAATTTTAACATCTAGGACTTGCTTTTTTGTTTTCTTATAAAGTATTTATCTCAATGTAATGGTAGGTTATTGGTGGTTGTAGGAGACATATATTTGAATATTTTCTACTCATTTACATTTCTTTTTTTGGATAAATATCAGAGGAACCACAGTGCGGTAAATGAAATAGAGAAATTACAGTGTCTAGTCCAGTGAATTATTGGATTTACTATTTATGATGCTGAAAGTGAGTTCCTTGTTATTTTGATAATAACACTCAGGTGATCTAGAATACCATCCCCCACTACATAATCAATGTGTGCATAGAAAATATCCCATATGTTCATGATGCCTTGCCATACACCACAACCACATGGAGTAACTTCTGCTGTTGTAAGTTCCATTCTGCTCTATATTTGCTTCCATAACACATCCTCCACATGAACAAATCTTCATAGTCATATCTCCAACAAAGCTTCAGTAGATGTCCTGACAGTCTGAATTACATTGAGTCAAATGCAAACCACCTTGCCTCAAGGGATATGTTACAGCACTCCAGTTTACTCAATGATATTTGCTTTCCTACTTCTCATAATCCCATAGGAAGCTCCTTTGCATCTGCTCAAGGCATTTTGACAGAGAATTTAGAATATTGAACAGACACATAGCCAAGTGGGAAGGGTTTGACGGTGCGACACATAGCCAAGTGGGAAGTTTTGCCACTTATGGTTGTCTAAGCATGTCAAGAAACAATAAGGTATCCACCTATCTTACTTGGTTACGAGCTTTGTAAGCACCATCTCTAATGAATAGGGTCTATGCATCTGTAGGTCGTTATTTCATCTCTGTATTTTATGTCTTCTAGCTAAATTTCAGTGATAAGCAAAATTTCTATAATATTCACTACAGCTCCAGAGCTAGCCTCGTATGGGGAATGAACTTTTGGGGAGGAAACAAAAACATCATACCTTATTTATTTTGTCAGTTCCAGTTACCAGTTTAATAGTTGAATGGCCTTAAGGATAACTCTTCTTCTTTTGGGTTGCATCCCTTGGTGCCTCTTAATGAAATTATTACCTTCTCAAAAGAAATAGTGGAATGGTCTTGATCTTGTCTGCACCCGCACTTCTAATGGTCATTCAGGTACTATATTTCTATAGTTTGTCCTTGGGAACAGTTCTTGTGCCATAAACTGTAATCCAAACAATGTGGTGGTACGACATGATTAAATCTTAATTTGGGATGTCATATGGAACCCTAGGTGCCTCTAGGGATTTCAAAGTTCCAAGCACGTCATCTATTATATGTTTGGTCAAGTCTAATTTGCTAATTATATGAATATCAGTTTGAGAAAATTTTAGGATTTATCACAATTGAATTAATTATTGTCCTGTTAAAAAACTAACTTATCAGATCTTGCTGAACATTGTTATTGTCATCAAATTGTCATTAGGAAATTCCTCCTCGATATCTTTGAGACTATAGGCTAATTCCATTGTATCTCCAGCAGCATTTTATCCTTGATAAATGGATGGGACTCAAAGAACATAGATTTATGGATACAATATTGATAATATCAGTTCTTTACTGTGTAATTAATTAGGTGCCAACATCCTTGAACCTTGGCTGCAACCTTATTATTTATCGTCCTGTGGTACTTTATTCCAATGGAATACTCTTTCTGTTTTGAAATGGATCTCTTACTCTTTCTTTTGGACCTTTCCAAAATGTTCTTGACTTTCATGTGGGAAGTTTAAGTTGTGGAATTTTTTTCTTCCTTTTAGGGAAACATAGGTAGTGATTCTATCTGTTTTCCATTTCCCCCTTTAAATTTGAATATAAAGTGATTGACATAAGGCACTACATGCTTCCTCTTCTCTTCTCAACTACCATGTAATTGGAACTCCTGTATCTGGTGCCAGTCATGTAGGACTAATCCATTCAAGGAAAATCGAAATTCAAAGAGGTCTTCTGTTGTAATTTAGGTTTTAAGATTATTTTGGTAACTATGGAAGCATGGGTATTGCAACTAATACTTTTTAGAGATTTTGCAGCATTTTTTTGTTTATGGTCTGTATTTTTTTTGCTATAGGGTCTATACAGATTATTATTTGGTCTTTTAAATCTTTTCATGATTAGTTTTTGCATTGGTGTCAAGTACTTGGGTGCTTTTAAGTCGGGGAGGATTTGGAGCCTCGTAAGCTATGCTTAAGCCTTTCATGACTTTGAAAAGGAAGCTGAAGTTGAATAAAGTTTCTGCATTTTGCATCATTAATGATCAGATTGTAATACTTCCTTATTCTAGGCGAGGTTCCTTGAAATTGAAGGTCAGAGAGATTCCAAGGTTTCCTAATTCTATACCTTTCTTCTTTACAAGTTTTTTTTAATACTCGTCTAGGCACTCCAAAATTTCAGATTTAAGGGCTATCCTATGATGCCGAATTTAAATGGAGGAATACCATTAGCAGAGGAGGATTTTATTTCAACGGACTTGAGTTGTGTTTGAGTTTTAAAACAAGGCACTGGTGATATCATTTTCTCCCATAATCACTGCACATAGGCTGAAACTGTATGTAGAACAAATGCTGTTTAAGCAAATCTATTTGAGCATCTATCTCACTGAATGAGATCATCAAAATAAAGGCAGGGTCGAACATATAAGATCCTATTAGTTGAATATAAGAAGCGATTTTTTTTAAACCCCGTCTTGTGGATGGCAATCACATGTAGAAAAGTTTACTCAATAAAGAGGTGAGTCATGCAGTAGGAAAAATTAGCATGTCCAATTCTATTCTCTACTGGGCTACTTGAATCAAATTGGCATTATTTATCATCGTCGAGTTTGCAATTATTGAAAAGCAGGATGTACAATTGAATCTAGACTGGTTGAAAATGGCAACATCTGTTGTTCATCCTTCTTTTTAGCTGAACTCATTTGAAGTTCCTTTTGGCTGCTACCACATTGCAAATCAGGGGGAAGGAAGAAATCACAAGTTGAGTTTTGTTTTACTACTAAGTCAGAAGCCATGGCTCTTTCCTCTAAGACCAGATTCATATTTCACTTATAAAAGTTGGTTTTAAGACCTTTTTATTGATTTGTTAGTTTGGTTTTTCTACCTGCACTTAGCTTGGGTTGGTGTTCCTTGGAAAGATATGATGATGAAATGAATCAGATAAACTTGATTTCATTGTAACACTTAATTTCTGCTCCATTGACCAGTGCATCATATTTCTGCCATGATATTGCCTGTTTGTCTATCTTCAAATTTATTTAAAATGTGTCAGTTTATTAAGTTAAACTGAAATGATAATTACAGTTATGATGTTGCAGAATACTGTCTTGATGACTAATTAAATACACCCAGATATGTATGGTTGCTGGTTTGCTGCTCAAAGTTAAGAAGAATGTATCCTTGCAATCTTTTAATTTGATGGAGCATGGCTAGCGTGATTGGTTTGGGAAAGGTAGACAATTAGCACAGTTTTTTTAATGCCTCCATTTACTTGTGAGAAAGATTTTCTGGGAATTATAACAGAGTGTCAGCTAGTCAAGTATGCTGTCTATGCTGTTACTATAAGTGTAACTTCTTTTTGGCAAGTAATGCTTGTTGTCCCTATCAAATTGCCAATTGAAACTTTTTGTTTCTCTTTTGCAGGTTCAGACTACTAAGAATATTATCCTGAAGTTCAGACTCTGATTGACTGTCTGCATTAATTCCATAAAGCATCACTAAGGCACTATATTTTCCCTAGCTGCTAAAATTTGTAGTAGGGAACTTCTACTTTAGACATGCCTTCTCTTCAGCTTTTGCAGTTAACTGAGCATGGCAGAGGCCTGTTGGCCTCAAGAAGGTACAAATACAGTGATTTTTTATTAGCATTACTCATTTGACTTTTTCCGATCATGTCTATCAGTCAATACTTATGATTTGTTTTTTATTGTTATTTGGTTACAATCAGATTCTTCTGTTGTTTAAGGCTTCCATGCCATTATCTCTCTCTCTTTCCATTTTTAGCCTTGCCAGACTGCACTTTCCTTCTGTATTTTCCGTTCACAGCTGCATGACTATTGATTATTTTCTTAAGCTATGGAATACTTAGCATTAATTCTCATCAAACTTCAATTTTAGTCGGGCTTGTGTTTCTAATAATTGAATATTTTGGCTATTGGGAGATTTAGAAAAATGTGCTGTTATTATTTTCTTAAGCTGTCTCCAAAAAAAAAAAAAAAAAAGGGAAATTAGACTTTTTCGTAGACTTCTGAACACTAAACTTTTTGATCTATATCGGCTTTACTGATTTGATCTTTATTTATTTTGCAAAATTATCTTCTTTGCTTCATATAACCTCTCTTAAAATTTTGGCATCTTTCTTGCAGGAAATCTCTTCTCCTTGCAGCTGGTATTGTAGTTGCTGGTGGGACTGCTGCTGCATATATGCAATCGCGAAGCAATACCAGAAAGCATAGTTCTGTGGGGCATTATGATGGACTCACTGATGACAAAGAATCACCAGCGAAAAAGGCAGGGAAGTCTAATATTGTAAAAAAGAGTAGGCAAACGTCGACAGGAGGGTTGAGGTCGCTCCATGTGCTAGCTGCAATCCTCTTATCTCGTATGGGCCAAGTGGGTGCAAGGAACCTTTTTGCACTGGTGACCACAGTGGTGAGCTTTTCATCTTTATAAATAAATAAGAATGATGTTTAGGCATTCTAGGATGGTTTTTTTTTCTTTTTTTAATAATAATTGTAAATAGTTTGTCAGCATCCATCTGGACTTAATATCTTACTTGTCACTTAATTCGTCTTTCTTATTTTGACTTGATGGAGGCTTATCATCCTTAACATATAGAGTTGTTATCCTATAAAGGAAGTTGTTTTAGTTTAGTTGCATGAATAATTTCAATTTCTCCTTTAAAAGATAATTCTGTTCCTCACACTGTTTCAGAAACTAGAGGCTTGATCTGATAATTGAAATAGTACTTATATGTGTTTGGATCCTTGGTCAGTTATTCAAATTCCAAGTAGCTATTATGAATTCAGTTCACATCCACATTCAAAGTCCGTAATAGAGGCAAATCGGATCTTCTTAGATACTGTATTTAAATTATTTTGTCTATTAGAATTAAAGTTTTTGGGTGTGAAGATAACTTGATTAGTCAAATAATATTGCTTTTTTGGTAGATTTGTTACTAGCACTTAGATAGTGACCATTAGAATATAGAAGCTGGTTTAGATGACTCTTCTTCTGTTTATGCATTTAAAAGAATTAATACTTTGAGAACTTTGAGCAGAGATGTTCCTAGAATGGAAACATAAAAATTAATGGGATGTCTCACCATGTGTTTGGAAGAAAATGCAATGTATTAGATAAAATTATTTCATGGGATAGTACACTAACAATGCTGCTTAAGTAATACCTATGTGCTAAAGAGCATTTGTTCCCTAAGATACTTGAAAATAATTTCCCATAGTTTAGCTAAATAAGTGAGAAGGTATTGATAATCACAATTATGCAAAAAGAAGTGACAAAAACTGATTTGCAGGAGCCTGCACTTTTTCTCATTTTCCATATTTCATAAATGGCTTTGCTTTCTGTTTCTTCATCTGTTATTGTCTTATTTGTGATTGTGTTAGAAAATATCAGTAATGTACTATAACACCTCTAAGCATTACATTTCCTTTTTAGTATCATATACTATGACAATATTCATGACAACTTCGTATCATATAGACTTGCAAAATAATATCCGGATGCTCCTCCACTGTACTCTTTTCTCTTACTCCCTCTCTCATACCTTCTTCTCTTTTATCATTTTCATTTGACGATTTTGTTTCCATCTGCTCTTCCTTCCCCTCCCCTCCCCTCCAAAACAAAGGAATTCTGCATGAGTGCAAGCGTGAGAGCCCCTATCCTCATCCAATTTAGTCTTCTCTGATGTTCCCTTTTCCTGTGCTAAGCTCCATTTTAGTCTTCACTGATGTTCCCTTTTCCTGTGCTAAGCTCCATTTTAGTCTTCACTGATGTTCCCTTTTCCTGTGCTAAGCTAAGTAAATTTGTTGATCCATTACACTTTTGCCATTCTCTTTTTCTTGTTATGATAACGTTGAAAACTGGTGCAAGACAAAAAATGAGATGGATTAATCCTATTATCTGATCAATTGATTTATTCGTACTGTGCATGGGAAGTTTACATTGATACATACACACACACACATATATATATGTGGTAACTTATAAGAAAGATATAGCCCATCTAGAAAATGAGAAGGACATGATTCATGACAGAGCGCAATGTCGTAGAAGGATTCATGCAGCCGACCCTACTTACTGGGAATAAGGCTTCGTTTGGTTTTTATACATACATACATACATATATATATGTGTGTGTGTGTGTGTGTGTGTGTGTGTATATATATATATATATATTGGTGTCCTTTGTTAGTGAGGAAGAAAAATGTTCGAACTTGGAATATTGAAACTCTTACTGGTAAATTAATGAAGGTGGTAGATACAATGATTAGGAGAAGAATTAATATTTTGTGTTTACAAGAGACAAAATAGGTTGGAGAAAAGGCTAAGCTATTAGATAACTCTTCGGGATTTAAATTTTGGTACTCAGGATTAAACAAGACTAGAAATGGGATAGGTATTATTGTAGATGTGTTGACGAATGACGAAGGACGAAGTAGTGCAGGTGACTAGGAAAGGAGATAGGATTGTGGCCCTCAAACTAATTTTAGGTCGTGAAACTATTAATATCTTTAGTATTTATGTGCCTCAAGTTGGTCTAGATGAGTCCATTAAGGCTAAGTTTTGGGAGGATTTAGATGAGATGATAGGTAGTGGCCCCCAAGGTGAGCAAATTTTATAGGAGGTGACCTAAATGGACATGTGGGAAGAGATAATGAGGATTATGAGAGGGTGCATGGTGGATATGGCTATGGGAGAAGAAACGAAGAAGGAAAATCAATCTTGGAGTTTGGAATGACATTTGACCTTTGCAGTATCAATACTTTTTTCAAGAAGAGGGAGGAACATTTAGTTACCTTTAAAAGTGGTTCAACAAAGTCACAGATTGACTTTTTCCTCACAAGCAAAGAGAGATAGAAGGGTTGTAGAAATTCTAAAATCATACCTGGAGAAAGTTTAACCTCACAGCATAGGCTTTTACTGGTGGACTTGAGGCTTAAACATCACATTAGGCGAAGGAACCTACCTAGATTACCTAGAATTAAGTGGAGGGATTTAAAGAAGGAAAAAGAAGAATTTTTTAGGAAAGATCTGTTAGGGCAAAGTGTTTGGGACTTACAAGGAAAATCTAACACTTTATGGAATGACATGGCAACTAGAGTGAGAACAGTGGCTAAGAAGATACTTGGAGAGTCAAGAGGTTATGCCCCAATGAACAAGGAATCTTGGTGGTGGGATGAAGGTGTACAAGATAAATCAAAGTTAAGAGGGCTAACTATAAGGCTTTATATAATTGTAGAAGTGATGAAAATATTGAGAAATATAAACTTGCTAAAAAGGAGACAAAAAAGACTATAAGTGAAGCAAGGGTTTGGGCTTTTGAAAATTTTTATCAAAAACTAGAAATCTCAGGAAGGGGAGCGAGATATTTTTACCATTGGACGAAGGACTTAATCCAAGTCAAGTGCATCAAGGATGAAAATAATAAGGTGCTAGTAAGAGATGAGGAAATTAAGCTAAGGTGGGAGAAATACTTCAATCAACTATTCAATGAAGGCAATAGAGAGGATATCATTTTGGGAGAATTAGATAAGTTTGAGGAATATAGAAATGTAATGTATTATCGAAGGATTCAGGAATTAGAGATGGAGGAGGCTTTGAAGAAGATGAAGAAAGGAACAGTAGTTGGCCCTGATGATATTCCAATTGTGGTATGGAAATACTTAGGAAAGAAGGGCGTAAGTTGGCTTATCAATCTTTTCAATAAAATATTGAAAATTGAAAAGTAAAAAGATGCCGGATCAATGGAAGAAGAGTACTTTCATACCCATATTAAAAAACAAAGGGGATATACAAAATTGTGCGAATTATATAGGTGTTAAGTTAATGAGCCATATGATGAAACTTTGGGAGAAGGTGATAGAAAGAAAGTTAAGAAACGAAACTAAGGTGTCAGATAATCAGTTTGGTTTCATGCCAGGGAGATCACAGACTACTGAAGTCATACATCTTTTAATGAGATTTACCGAGAGATACCGTGATAAAGAAAAGGATTTGCACATGATTTTTATTGATCTTGAAAAGGCATACGATAGAATCCTTAGAGAAGTTATGTGGAGAGTTTTGGAAAAACGAGGAGTCAGAGTAGCATATATAGATGTCGTTACAAGTGTAAGAACGCGAGGAGGGTTGACACGAGAGTTTTCTATAAACGTAGGTGTTCTAAGTTCTTATTTATTTGAATTGGTCATAGATAGATGAACTTACAAGGCACAAACAAGAGGAAATACCATGGTGTATGTTGTTTGCAGACGAGATTGTTTTAGTAGATGAAACAAAAGATGGGGTTGATGCTAAACTCGAGATCTGGAGAGAGGCACTTGAGACAAAAGGGTTTAGACTTAGTAGATCAAAATGAACATAATATATGGAATTTAGGTTTAGCAAGAATGCACGTAGGAATAGAATAGGGGTGAGCATCGGAGACCAAGAGATTCCCATAAGCGAAAATTTCAAGTATTTAGGTTTAGTCCTTCAGAGTGATGGTAGTATAGATTGAGATGTTATACATCGGATACAAGTGGGTTGGACTAAATGGAGAATGGCATCGGGAATATTATGCGACCGCAAAATTCCTTTACGACTTAAGGGTAAAGTTTATAGAACTATAATTAGGCCAGCGATGCTTTATGGGTCTGAATGTTGGACAGTAAATTACACACATGAGCAAAAGATGAAAGTAGCAGAATGCGAATGTTAAGATGGATGTGTGGGTACACTAGGATGAACAAAATACGCAATGAGCATATTTATGATAATTGGAGTAGCACCTATTGATGAGAAGATGAGAGAAACACGCTTAAGGTGGTTAGGTCATGTGTTAAGACGGCTAGTAGAAGCGCATGTTAGGCGAGTATATCTTCTATTTTAGAGAGAATAGTCAACATAAGAAGGGTAGGGGAAGACCGAAAAGACTTGGTGGATAATTTGTAAGAAAGATATAGCCCATCTAGGAATTGACGAGGATATGATCCATGACAGAGTACAATGGCGTGGTCGAATTTATGCAACTGACCCTATTTAGTGGGAATAAGGTTTGGTTTGGTTTGTTTGTTTGTTTGTCCTTTGTAAATTGCATACGCTTACATATTTCATGAGCTGTATAATTTTTCTTCCTAGTAGTGCTTTTTTTGAGTTTCATGTTTTCTTTATATGCTCATTTTCTTTTTGATACTTACTGTGTTAAAATTTTCTTGTTTATCACTATCCATATTCCATTAAGTGGTCCTGATGAAGCCTCTCCTTTGTCGAATAGTCTTATAGTTATCGTGACAAATCCTCCACCCCTTCCTCTGTGTATCAAAAACAGTTTATATCAAGAGTTTAGAGATTGTGTTTCTAGCCATTTCCTTAATGCAGAATTTTTTTAAGGAGGAAGTTGAAGTTGCTTATGCAATATTTGAGACAAGCATGTTATTTGATTTTGTGAATATGTAAATGAAGTAGTTATTTTTTTTTTTCCTCTTTTGCATGGACATCTATGTGAAAGTTGGTAACTTCCCAATTCCTGAGACCCCTTGTTTTTTCAAAAGGAAAAGGAAATAGTACCAATCACTAAATTTATTCTCGGTGTGAGTATGACCGGTTATTCGGACTAATCTTTCAAGATGTGGAGCTTGATTATGTGCAATGCATTGTTGTCTTGGAAATTAAAAGCCCTTGTGAAATATAGCATAAACTTTCAGGATTTTTTTTTAACCAAATTCTAAGCAGGCTCTGATTGAAAAGCTTTACCTTGGAAGCTTTAAAAACTTTTACTTGGATCCTTGAGAACTTGTGAGTTTCTACCTGAGTGATTATTCCTGTTTCTTTTATTTTAGAAATGTATCAGTCTTTCTTTTGTTGGCACTTTTAAGATATTAGAATTCCAAAAATCTTGGATCTGACCTTGCAGTGTCTACTTCAATATTTGTTTTATTGTCTTGCAGGTCTTACGAACTGCTGTAAGCAACAGATTAGCGAGAGTTCAAGGATTCCTTTTTCGTGCTGCTTTTCTTCGACGTGTACCAACATTTTTACGTCTTATTTTTGAAAATGTCGTACTTTGTTTCCTTCAGTCAACTCTGCATTCTACCTCAAAGTACATAACAGGGACCTTAAGTTTGCGGTTCAGAAAGATATTGACAAATCTCATCCATGACCAATATTTTCAGGTATAGAACTTCTTTGCAGACAAACCACTTTAAAGTGATACCCTTTCCATTTGGTGTTTTCTTTGCTTGTTACATAAGAATGTCATATGCAGCTTTATTTCGTGTCTTGAGGGTCCCTTTAGATAAATGTTTTCTTCGGAAAATTATGGAATGTAGTCATATTTAGGAGTCAAATTTCCCCTATTTCAATGTTAATGCATCTTCAGATCTATGTTTACCCCAGAATTGTATCCTTTATTTTAATGTAACTTCAATAGGAAGGAAAGAATATGTGGGTGCTTTATCTCCTTAATTCACACGTCTGTTTTTATTCTGACTGCTGTGGTGAGGCCCAAAAAAGTGACGGAAGATGTTGTCAAAGGACTAAATGCCCCACATCGGTTATCCAAGGAATCCTAGACTCAATAATAAAGCTCATGGACTACTTCAGTCATTTGGCAATATATTCCTAATGCTTAAATCTCTAGCTTCTATTTGCCTTCTTCATTGGGTCCTAAAACACTGTTAAATTTTATGTCTTAGAAATATAAATGTTTTCTTGATCAATTGATGAAAAGTGGCTTTTTTTTTTTCCTTGATTTTGTGAATATGACTCTATGATAGGAATTTTTTTAATTGGTAGATAATGAAGAGAAAAACTTGGTGGGTAACTTGTAAGAAAGATATAGCTCATCTAGGAATTCATATGGTTCATGACAGAGCGCAATGGTGTAGCAGTATTCTTGCAGCCTCAACCAACCCTACTTAGTGGGAATAACATTTGGTTGTTTGGTAGATGAATGAAGAGGCAGCTTCTTTCCAATGTCGGATGCTATTTTATCCATTATTTGTTGGTTTTTGAAATGTTCCCTAGCAATCGAGTCTATAGCATGAAAATTTTATTTATTCTTTTTCCTGTTGAGTTTCTTGGTAAATTAGCTGGAGGCAACTTCCCACTATAGGGCACGTTATTTGATGTTGTCTTTAAGGACGTCTATCTTGATTTCGGGTTTCATGGAGTCTGCTCATTTTTGCTCCCTTTTTGTGATTCTAGAGTTGGTTGTACCTGCGGTTATGGATAAGAGGTCTCATATTACTTTGATGTTCTGTTGCATGATATGTCATGTAGGATATTCTTGTGTTCCCATTAATGGCAGAGCTATGTAAATTTGAGGGTGGAAATGGCCCCTCTCAAGTTTGTGAAAGTATGAAGTAGCCTTAATAACTTCAAATTTGTTGAATGTATGTTTAGTTTCTCAAAGCCTTACTCAAAATTGTAAAAGTTCTCAAGTACTCCCTCACCAGCAAAAATGCCCAGTAGAAAAGGTGTACAACTATCCTTATATTTCAAAATCTTTTTAAGTCTCATGTATGATTTGAGAAAAATATTACAATTTTAAAGAGGTTCACTTGTTGACGTTACTTATAGCCTATCGGTAGGATGAAGACTAATTAAGGTGCAGTTACTATTGCATCCCTTGCTCATATCACCTCAAGAGGCCCTTTGGGACCAAAGCATGTTACTTTCCTTTTTTCTTATCTTATGTTCTAGTTCTTTAAATCCCCTAATCACTTATTCTGTTCAACCGTTCCATCTGGATTGTGACCAATATATGGTTAATATGATCCATTTATAAGCAGGAATCTGGGTAAATCCCATCCTTACAAGCAAATGTTTGGAGTTAAGAAATTTGTTCAGTGAGCCTGGTCTATCTGTAATGTCATGAAGCACATTCTCCAGTGCATGACTGATAAAACTTGTGGAAATATCTGTAGTCTAAATGGTCGAGACCATGGGTGGCTTCAGCATTTGTATACTCATATTTTGGTGGTGATCTTGGTGCCTAGCATGTATTTGTATCTTAGATATCGGATGATTAAATAAAAAGAACAACTTTTCAAACTTTTTTTGAGCCTTACACATCAGTTATAATTTTCTTATAGTTTGATCAACTAGAAGAAAGTTGATGCAAGTTTTTCTCTTCAATCATTGCTGAGCACGCTTTAAGTTTTTATTTTCTGGTAATAATGGCCAGATTTCTTTGGCATAATTCTCTGGTCAAAATGTGTTAAAGTAAAGTAGTCAATTTCTTTTTGCTGTCACTGAACTCTTTTTAGTGAAGTCTGAGTTCAACACAAAATTGTTATCTTCTCCTTGAATCAACAAGGCTTCCGTAGAGCAATTCTTAATTGTTATCTTTGCTCTCTATTGAGCTGGCCCATGAGTTACATGGGTTGATCTTCTTTGTGGCTTCATTATTGCTTAATGGGATAGCTGTAGGCTTTCAGGATATGGTATACTACAAAATATCCCATGTTGATGGTCGGATAAGTAATCCTGAACAACGAATTGCAAGTGATGTACCAAGGTTCTGTTCGGAATTGAGTGATCTTATACAGGAGGATCTCATTGCTGTTACTGATGGTCTACTTTATGCTTGGCGTTTATGTTCATATGCTAGCCCAAAATATATCTTCTGGATACTGGTAATTTTTGTGTTTATTTGTTTTGTACATTAAATTTACTTCAATACATCGCAGCTAAAGCCTATTTGGAGCTCATCTACTTTGGTCTTCCCATATCAATCTTGTTATTAAGTATATCATTTCCTTGCAACTTTCCAGGCTTATGTCTTAGGGGCAGGAACCATGATAAGAAAATTTTCACCTGCATTTGGTAAACTAATGTCCAAAGAACAACAGCTGGAAGGGGAGTACAGGCAGCTGCACTCCCGTTTGAGGACCCATGCTGAGAGCATAGCATTTTATGGTGGTGAAAGTAAGAGAAGATTCTCATATCCAGCAGAAGTTTAAGAATCTTGTTCTCCACATGAGGGTGGTACTTCATGACCATTGGTGGTTTGGCATGATTCAAGATTTTCTATTGAAGTATCTTGGTGCTACTGTTGCTGTTATCCTGATTATTGAGCCCTTCTTTTCTGGAAAATTAAGACCTGATGCTTCAACCTTGGGACGTGCAGAGATGTTGAGTAATCTAAGATATCATACAAGTGTTATAATATCACTATTCCAGTCCCTTGGAACTCTTTCTATAAGTTCAAGGCGATTGAACCGTCTAAGGTATTCATTACGAATTGCATTCCTGTAATTTTTGAAATTTTTAGGCAAGCGTTTTTTATGGAAGTTAGAAAAGAGGCATACTTCATGCTGTTAGTGCTATATGCGGGTACATGGGACTGTAGATTGAATATGGACTTAATATTTTGCCTTTCAGCTACGCTTAGATATGATTTTATATTACTTAAGTAGCTCCGTGTTATTGAGACACTTTCCACGAAATATTATTATCTACATAGACTGCTTTATGATGATATAAGATCCTTTCTATTAGTTACAGTACCATAACCTGTATTACTTGCACTGGCGTCCAAAAATCCAAAAAAAAAAAGAAAAAGGAAATAAAATTACACTGCATCTGCTGCCATCAGTCCTTAACATTTGTAATTAGAATTTGACAGGTAACAGTTTGGAATTATGTTGTGCTTATAAATTAATGAGCACAATAGGTAGGTTATGAGGGTAAAGTATAAAAACTGAGAGTTTTAAATATGGGTTCCTCTAGGGAAAAATTCTTTGCTATTCACTCCGCAATATGGAGTGGGTATTACAGATCGTTGGATGATTAAAAAGTAATGGGACTCACCTGCTTTTCAGTCATCTCAACGGTTATCATACCCCATTCCGTATTGCGGAGTGAGTAGCCAAGACTCGTTCTCCTCTAGGAGGAGTGGAGAGAGGAACAGAAAGTGGGAACAGGTTTGGTAGCGGAACAGCTGTGGAAGTAGTTATGAGTGGCTTGACATTTTGTTTTAGCTGCCTGGAAAAGTACTTGGTACTTTGAGAAATCAATAAATATAATAATCTAGACAAAGGAAAATGAGGAAAATGTTATATGACTGAAACTTTTTTAATGAGTTGGACTGTGTGATACAAAAAATCCTGAAATATTTTTATAAATATTTTACATCTGAAAAGAAACTGAGGTAAGATATTTTGATTCTTCGACATTGAACTTTTGGGTTGTGTGTTGTGTGTTGTATTGTTTTGTGCTTTTGCTGTTTGAAGTTCATGGAATAACAGACCATTGCCACATATTCAGTAACTCCTTTAATTTGCAGTGGCTATGCAGATCGTATTCATGAACTCATGGCTATATCTAGAGAACTTGGTGTACATGATGCATCTTCTTTGCAAATGAATGGCACTAAGAACTATATTAGTGAAGCAAATTACATTGAGTTTGATAATGTCAAGGTAATTCAGGATAAATATGTTCTACTTCAGTTACTTTCCCCCCTTATCTTGGCTTTCTCTGTCCTGAAGCGTTATACAACTCCAGGTAGTTACTCCAACTGGTAATGTGTTGGTGGAGGACTTGACTCTAAGGGTTGAATCGGGATCTAATCTTTTGATAACAGGTAGCCTCCTCATGTTAAAAACTATTTTATTTTGTTTCCCACTAGTCTGCTGCAATTCCTTTTATTCTGTTCTTTAAACATGGTAAACTAGTTGGCTAACATTTTCAGTGGTAAGAAGAATAGTGCTAGTCTCAGTTACTATGCATTTCAAGTTTTCCTAGTCCTACCTGTACATGGTAGTAGAAATTTAATTTGTTTTCAGTGTATGTTAGTGGATATATTTTTACCTTACAAGCAATATCTCCCTCTACAAACTGTACTACTGTACATCCACATTTTTTAAATCAGTTTAGCATGTGCATTTTTTGGCTATTGATAAACTTTATCATGGTCAAGTACTAGCCTCATAGGAATTCCTTCTTGCTCTTCTACAGTATCACACGTCATATGAAGCCGCCTCAGATTTTGGTATTTCTAGATTGTGAATGGTACTGTTTTGAGTCTGCATATATTTAGAGGTCTAACATTGGATTATTCTGTATGAAGGCCCAAATGGTAGTGGCAAGAGCTCGCTTTTCCGAGTTTTAGGAGGCCTTTGGCAGCTGGTGTCAGGACATATTGTAAAACCTGGAATTGGGTCCGATCTTAATAAGGAAATCTTTTATGTGCCACAACGGCCATACACAGCTGTAGGAACATTACGCGACCAGTTAATTTATCCTCTTACTGCAGATCAAGAGGTTGAATCTCTGACACAGGATGGAATGGTTGAGCTACTGAAAAATGTAAGCGTTTGTTTTAAACCATGCATAAGCTGATCTTTTGCAAGTTATTAGGTAGATCATCTAAAAGTTAACTGAATAATTGTCTTTTGCTTTAACAATGTTTAATCTTGTATTTTCTTTAGGTTGATCTTGAGTATCTATTGGATCGTTATACCGCCAGACAAAGAGGTAAACTGGGGTGATGAGTTATCTCTAGGCGAGCAACAAAGATTGGGCATGGCTAGACTCTTTTACCATAAGCCCAAGTTTGCAATTCTTGATGAATGCACCAGTGCTGTGACAACTGATATGGAAGAACGTTTCTGTGCTAAAGTTCGAGCCATGGGGACATCATGTATAACAATCTCTCATCGTCCTGCATTGGTTGCATTCCATGACGTAGTGTTGTCCTTGGATGGTGAAGGAGGGTGGAGTGTCCACTATAAAAGGTAGCAGCTTTGACCGTATCCAACATATTTTTTGTTCACTGCACTGTAAATTGTAGATATTTGTTTACTATAGTCGAATGGGTTCTCCAGGGCGGATTCTCCAGCTCTTTCAGAATCTGAGTTCAACAAGAAGAAGCATTTTGAAACAGATCGCCAAAGTGATGCAATGACAGTTCAGCGAGCTTTTGCTAACACAAAAAAGGTATTGTGCTGTATGTTGTTCTTATCATACTGGTTATACTCTTTGATTTTATAAATTTATGTCATGTTACTTAACCTCCCTGGTGACTTCTTTGTAGGATTCCGCATTTCCAAACTCAAAGGCTCAATTGTATTTCTCAGAATCAATTGCGACATCTCCTACTGTGGATAATTCTCCACTGCCCCTCTTTCCACAACTGCAAATCGTTCCCAGGGCATTGCCTCTTAGAGTAGCTGCCATGTCGAAGGTTCTGGTGAGTTATGGAAAAAATATTTAGATTCTTGATGGAGTTCTATTCTGTTTATTGATAGACTTAGAAAAAAAAAATTTCTTTTTTTTTTTTGTGGGGGGGAGGAGGTGGTGGTTCGTGAGCAGTGGCTGAGCCACATTGTGCCTAGAGTGGCCAATTGTCCCCCCTTTAAGCTCTAAAACATTCCGCTGCTTCTGTGTAGTACTGTAGCTAGTTGATTTTCCCACACCACCCTCGAAGGAAACAAATAAAGAAAAGAAACATAAATGGGTGGCCAAGTGTACAGTGACTCTACTATAATATAAAATGAGAGGTAAAAAATCATGGTGACTCTACTATAATATAAAATGAGAGGTAAAAATGATTTTTGACTGTATTAGCGGCAAGCAATGATTACAGGAGAACAATATTAAATTAGAAAATGTACTGAAAAAGATTAAAAAGCTCTTATTCATGAACTTCATCCTTCCAGTGAGAAAAGATAAATATATTGAGTAGATTAAGCTGTAAACTAAACAAGGATGAGGATGTGGTGGAAGTCTATTGACATGGTTCTCTTGTAGTTTATATCTTCGTACTCGATTAATCTTGTTTCTGTTCTCAAACTTAAGCGGATTATTATCTTCAATTCATTGACATGGAAATGACATGATAATTTGAAAAAACCAAGAGGGGTAGAACTTTCAACATAAACTTGTCAATGAGGTTGGAAAGAAAATTTTGTTTATTATGTATACAATTGTCAAACTCAACAATTGCACTTGGAGCTATTCTTTTACTGTGTTTACTATAGAATACTTTGAATTTGTTTTGAGAAGTTATTTAGTTCATTGATGTAATCACTATTCAATGTAAAAAGATACCATAGCTTTTAAAGGTGTGATTTTCTTTGCCTTTTACTATAATATTAATGTAGACTGTAAATAATACCTTAAGAAGTTAATTGGTAATTAAGATGATTTCTCTGCTAAGAATAAGTTATGTAATTAAAACTCACTTCATTGTGGTTTGCAAAATATGAGAAAAAAGTACAACATTCAATAAACCTATTTTATTTATAGTTTTAACCTCTACGTTGCCAAATGACGCAGGAGGAAGTGCAAGGAAAAGGAAATCTGCTTGAATTCTTTCTCAAAGCTTACGCTTTTAGGGAAGTCCACAAGAAACCTTGATCAGGGAGCTAATGTAGCCCAAAACCCAGAAGTTCTACTTAAAGAACTTAAAAGAAACAATAATATTCGTTAGATAGCAAAACCTCCTTTCCATAAAAGCTGAACATGATTATTCATAGAAATTCTATAAGTTATATAATAGGATCCTAATCTTTTTAGAATCTAATCCTCCAAATCCCCTTTATCATTATCCAACTTATGTCATAAATATCCTGCATCACCAAACCATTTGCCTTGCTTTGGAACCTGTAGTTAGCATTTACTCCCTCACCTAGACCTTCAAGATACTATCTAGATGCCACTCAGAGACCTCTAGGGGGGTTGCCGGGGTTGTTGCAGTTATTTCACCTGTTGCAGTGCCTATGATTTTTTCTGGAAATGGAGGGCATTAAATTAAAAGGTGTTCCTTTTGCTTTATATTAGTTACTGTAGTTATGGATAAATCAATTCCATAGCCTGAAGTACTGGTGAAAAGCAATGTGAGTTGGTTTACTAAGGTGTGGTCTTAGGACTGGATGTTAAGGTGCGTCACGATGCGTGGCATGGGAGTGGGTGCTAACACAACATGAATATATGATACGAAGTTACTGAACATGTTGATGTGACAATTACCAAATATGGACTCGGAAATTACCTCACTGATTGGTGAATAATGCAGGGATCAAATGCAAGCACATCTCTAACTTTGATTGAAAATTTGAAGCTCATGAACTCTTGTAATTGTCAAGAACTTTACATTGGCATGCATTATCTTGTATAAGCTCTTCAAAAAGGATTTGGAATTTGTCAGGACTTAAAGAATATATGTGAAAAGAGCAAGCCGGAAAAAGTGGCCTGCAGAATGACTTGAACTTGTATTTGTCTGATGAGTTGGACCCCTAAATAAGTCTAAATATTGAAAGAAAACTTGTGTTTTGACGAGATGTTGGAATTGGTATAGGTAATGCTGTGCTAATCTGACTGCAGTTGCTTTGTTTTGCAAACTGGACCGTATGATCACATGAATTTGGTTGTAATATTTCAAACTGTATAATGATCTTGACGCTCAAACTTTGGTAACCTGTTGTTTTCTGACATCAAAGCAAACAACCCAAACCTATTCCCACTAAGTGGGGTCGGCTGCATGAATCCTGCTATGAACCATTATATTTTGTCATGAACTATATCTTCATTAATTCTTAGATGGACTATATCTTTCTGTTGTTTTCTCACATCAATGTTTATTTATTTGTTTCTCTTGATATATCAATAACTATCCAAAAAAATTGAGTAATATTTTCTCGAATTGCTTTTGGTGACCAACTTTATTTTGCATAGGTTCCCACATTGCTTGATAGACAGGGAGTACAGCTTCTTGCAGTTGCTGTACTTGTGATATCTAGAACTTGGATATCTGATCGCATTGCATCTTTGAATGGTAATTGTTCACCTTTTTTGTTTAAGTACTTGCGTCACATCCCTCTGAATGATTTCTTGCTGTTTTGCTTTAGTTTTTGGCTTTCAAGTTTGTTTTCATTTGAGAATTAGGACCATGTTACTTAACTTCCGATAAATTGGTTTCCATAGGGACCACTGTAAAGTATGTCCTGGAGCAAGATAAGGCATCTTTCATTCGGTTGATTGGTGTCAGCGTCCTTCAAAGTCGCAAGCTGCATCTTCTTTTATTGCACCGTCTTTGAGGTAAGCTTTAGTCTATATGAATTTGAAGTCTCATAAACATACTCACAAAAATTGGTATATTTCTTCTTTCTTAAGCAAATTATTCCTGGTAAATTTGAAAGTTACAATCAAAGATAAGACACATCAACAAACAAAACAAACAAACAAACCAAGCCTTATTCTCGCTAAATAGGGTCGGTTGCATGAATCCTGTTACGCCATTGCGCTTTATCATGCACCATGGTATTTCCTCCTGTATGTGCTTTGTAAGTTTATCTATGACCAATGCACATACATAAGGATTTAGAACTGAGCCTTGGTGTCAACCTATATTTATAGGAAACTGTTGTGTCAACCGTTCTTGTGTTCTCACACTTGTAACCACATGGCTATACATTTTCTTTATTGATTTATATATGCTACTCTGACTCTCTTTTTTTCTAAAACTCTCCACACAACCTCTCTAGGGATCATGTGTCTTTTCAAGATCAATGCAGAAAAAATCATGTGCAAATATTTTTCCTTATCATGGTATCTCTCGGTAAGTCTCCTTAAGAGATGTATGGTTTTAGTAGTCGATCTCCTTGGCATGAAACCCAACTGATTATCTGACATCTTAGTCTCGTTTCTTAACTTTCTTTCTACCACCCTCCCAAAGTTTTATCGTATGGCTCTTTAACTTAATATCTCTGTAATTTTCACAATTTTGTATATCCCCATTATTTTTGAATATGGGTATGAGAGTACTCTTCTTCTATTGGTCCGACATCTTTCTACTATTCAATATTTTATTGAAAAGATTAGTAAGCCAACTTATGCCTTTCTTTTCTAAGTATTTCCATACCTCTATTGGAATATCATCGAGGCCAACTGCTTTTCCTTTCTTCATCTTCTTCAAAGCCTCCACCTCTAATTCCTGAATCCTTCGATAATACATTGCGTTTCTATACTCCTTAGACTTATCTAACACTCCCTAGATGATGTTGTCTTCATTGCCTGGATCATTGAATAGTTGATGGAAGTATCTCTCCTACCTTTCCTTAATTTCCTCATCTTTTACTAGCACCTTATTATTTTCATCTTTGATGCACTTGACTTGGGTTAAGTTATTCGTTCTATGGGCTCTTGTTTTAGTAATTTTATAAATATCTCGCTCCCCTCTCTTAGATTCTAATTTTTGGTAAAAATCTTCAAAAACCTTATCTCTCGCTTCACTTATAGCCTTGTTTGCCTCCTTTTTAGCAAGCTTATATCTCTCAATATTTTTTCACTTCTACCACTGTATAGAGCCTTATAGTTAGCCCTTTTAACTTTGATTTTATCTTGTACACCTTCATCCCACCACCAAGATTCCTTGTTCATGGGGCATAACCTCTTGACTTTCTGTCTCTTATCTTCTTAGCCATTGTTCTCACTCTAGTTGCCATGTCATTCCATAAAGTGTCAAATTCTCCTTGTAAATCTCAAATAATTTGCCTAACAAATCTTTCCTAAAAATTTCTTCTTAAGATTTCCTTCTTTAAATTCCTCCACTTAATTCTAGGTAATGTAGGTAGGTGCCTTCTCCTAATGTGATGTTTAAGCCTCAAGTTCACCATTAAAAGCCTATGTTGTGAAGTTAAACTTTCTTCAGGTATGATTTTACAATCTCTACAAAGCCTTCTATCCCTCTTTCTTGGGAGGAGAAAGTCAATCTGTGATTTTGTTAGACCACTTTTAAAGGTAACTAAATGTTCCTTCCTCTTCTTGAAAAAAGTATTGATAATACAAAGATCGAATGCCATTTCAAACTCCAAAATTGATTTTCCTTCTTCGTTTCTTCCCCTATAACCATATCCACCATGCACTTTTTCATAATCCTCATTGTCTCTTCCCACATGTCCATTTAGGTCACCTCCTATAAAATTTGCTCACCTTGGGGAACACTACCTATCATCTCATCTAAATCCTACCAAAACTTAGCTTTAATAGACTCATCTAGACCTATTTGAGGCACATAGACACTAAAGATACTAGAAGTTAATAGTTTTACGTCCTAAAATTAGTTCGAGGGACATAATCCTATCTCCTTTCCGAGTCACCTGCACTACTTTGTCCTTCATCGACCCATCTACAATAATACCTAATCTATTTCTAGTCTTGTTTAATTCTAAGTACCAAAGTTTAACTGCTGAATTATCTAATAGCTTAGCCTTTTCTCCTACCCATTGTCTCTTGTAAACACAAAATATTATTATTCTCCTAATCGTTGTATCTACCATCTCCATTGATTTACCAGCAAAGAGTTCCAATGTTCCAATGTTCCAAGTTCCTATTCTAATCTTATTCTCTTGAACCTTTTTCTTCCCCAATACCTTTCCCCTATTATGTGAGGACCCACCCTTGCATATTTTTCCCTACATCCAGACCCCTATGGAGATGTAGCGGCCCTTGCCTACTATTCGCCATGCTCAGGCAATGCGACGCGTTGCTTACGGGAACGCCCTAGCATTAGCGCAATATCGCCGTGGAATAGCAAGTATTCATCCCATAAGATTGACAAAATTTTACACTGGTTGTCGACCTAATGCAACCCTTCTCCTTTACCCAGGCTTGGGACTGGCTATGCTAAGAAAAATTTGATATAGGCGGAGTTTTATATATATATATATATATATATATATGTATGTATGTATGTTTGTATGTATACTATTATACACACACACACATTTAAAAATACTTGGTGCTTTTGACTAGTTATTCCTTTTGATGGGCAATCGTATTGACCTACTATAATGGTATGGTGCTTGGTATAGGTAAAGGTTATATTTTTTGTTCCAATTTTATACTTGGTTTTCTCTAACGGGTTGGAGGATGGAGCAGCTCTTTAAATTCAGCAAAGTGTTCCTAAGACTATATCATATATTGTGTTAAATCAATACTTTTGATAATACTTGCCATAGAAGAATACTTCTGGAGATGTCATAGGGTGAAAAGTTGTGAAACTCCAAATCTCTACTTGCTTTATGGATCTTTTGTCAATAAGTCTTAATATAAGGACTCTTGCTTAAATGAATTCTTTTCGGCTAATTTCAATTTCCATGAATGCAATTACTTAGTCTTAAGTGTTATTCTGTTTAATTTTATTGCTTTTGATTTGTGCAAATAAATGGTAAGAATATATGTAGTTTAGCATGTTAGGACAAGGATTTAATATGCTGGAAACCCTGATAAAATACAAAGTAAAATAGGATTCCCACGCTAGAGTGGACACCTGTTGAAATTCATATTATGGTAGAAGAGATCTAGTTCTTGGTCCATCTCTTTCTGAACTATTCAGACATTTATCAATATGGATGATACTTTCAGCAAATAATTGGTATCGTGTTTAGCTATGCCATGTACTTTGCCTTTTGTTCCTTTGATTTGAGACCTTTTGAGTGGAGAACAATTCATGTATATGATTGTTTTAGTTTTTTGTAGGTCTTTTGTTTTTGTTATCAGAAAGTTCAAGAAGTTAAAACTATTTTGTCAAGAGCTCTGTTTAATTGGTATATGCCATTCTGTTCTCCATTCTTGTCCTTTTTTTACAGGCACTTGACCTCAATGCTTGCACTTGGATGGAGAATACGCTTGACCAAGCATTTACTAAAGAATTACTTGACAAAGAATGCCTATTACAAGGTAATACAGTTGGAGTTGGGGAGTAAATACCCTTCCTTCCAACTCTGTCACCTTTACCAGTTCTTGGTCAATTTTGTCAATATCCGGTCTTTATTTTTAATATATTTTTTAAATTTCAAGTTTTTATATTATAGTTCTTGGTGAGAACTTCAATATTGTTCTATCATAGCTCTGATAAATTAAATAAATCATAGTATATTGTTGCTTACAAAATATTTTAGTTTGGCCTGAAAACCGGCAAGGGTGACAGAATGGGAGGGAAAGTAATAAGTTCACGAATAGGGAGTTTCTGAGCTAGCAGATCAACAATTCAACATTATCCTAATGTCCTGCTGGGACTTAATTTTTTATTTGCTCATTGTGTGTAATATTTGGATCCACCATGCACACAGTTTTCATAAATCACGAAAACATTGAGTTGGTATACTCCAGAAAGGTTGGAATTGGATGCCATTTTGATTCTTTGACCATTCTGAATATTTGGTTTACAACTATAATGTATTTCATAATTCTCCTTTCCAGTAGAAATTTTTAATTTCTTATCTTGGTTACACTGACAAGAATCTTACTGTAAGTCTTTAAGGTGTTTCTTTCTATAGTCATAAAATTCTTATGGGATGGGCCAATCTTGTTTTTGAAGTCAAGAATTTACTCTTCAATAAATGACAATGGTTTTATTTCTAGAAAGTCAAGGAAACTCGTGTCATCTAAATTTATGAAAATTTGAATAGGCTCGGATTTATAATTGTGAGATTTGTCATATAATTTTAGAAGATTCTGGACTAATAAAAGAAAACTTCTATTCTTTAGATGACATAGATGGTTGAGGCTTTTTGGTTGGCATCAATCTTTCTGCCGCCTCATTTTTTGTTAATGTTTGAGAAATAGTATCTGAGTTCACCACTATTCTTCTGAACCTGAGGTATTCCCCCAGTCAAATTCAGTAAAAGATGCAGATCTTGTCCTGTTCCACATGTCTTGATCTTCTACACAGTAATCCATGAAATTTTTTTGTTGTGAAGAGAGGTTGATGTATAATAACTGGCAGTGACCCCAAATGATTCATAAGGGAATTTTACAGGTGTTTCACATGTCCTGCAAAAATATTGATGCCGATCAAAGGTTGACACAAGATCTGGAGAAATTAACAACTGACCTGTCTGGCTTAGTTACCGGAATGGTAAAACCTACTGTCGACATTTTATGGTGAGTACTATGAATTGCTTTATTCGCCATTAACGATGCTTTTGCTAGAAATTGAAGTAAAGAGACATTTCAGGTTCACTTGGAGAATGAAGCTATTAACTGGTAGAAGGGGAGTTGCTATTCTCTATGCTTATATGTTACTGGGTTTGGGTTTCCTAAGGAGTGTCACTCCCGACTTTGGTGACCTGGCAACGTATCTATAGTCGAGAACAACAGTTGGAAGGAACCTTCAGGTCACTTCACGAGTCGACAGCTCCTTTCAGTGCTTCTACCTATATGTTACTACTGTTAAGCTCTTCCTTACTGTAATTTTCAAAATTTTTCATTAGGTTCATGCATGAGAGACTTCGTACACATGCTGAATCTGTTGCTTTCTTTGGGGGTGGTTCTCGAGAAAAGGAGGTAATTGCTTTGTTAATTGCTAGAAAATCTTTTAGAGTTTATTGTGTTTACATTTAGGTTAAATTGCAGTAATTGTTCTCTATTAACTTAATTGGTTCAACTGGGAATTTTGGAATCCTTGATACTCTCAGAATTGTTTCCTGTCAGTTTTTTGACGAGTAAGTATTCTTTTTTCCTTTTTGTGGGAAAAAGGGTGCATAGGATGTGCAACACCTTTAAACATATGCCAGAACAGGAAATTACTATGTTGTGCTGTCATTCTTTAACAAGTTAAACTACTTCTATCTTTGCATGCTGAAAATCTTGCATCATAATTCAGAATTAAGTGTAACCATTTTTATTAGCTACAATCTGTGTATTCTTTGCTCAGGCTTGATCAGAGTCTTTCAGTATCAGGTTTCTTAGCTTTCCCATCTTTGGGCTTACACTTTTAGCTTGCCCTTCCTTCTTTCCTTCTTTTTTATCCTCTTGCCTTATTGCTTGCACTTCCCACTCTCCATTGCTCATTTTGGTTCTCTCATTTGTGTCAACCTGATTTTCCATTCACTAGTATTTTTTTCACATGCTTCTTCCTTCCTTGTCAAAACCCTATTCCCCATATCTCTTCATAAACTCATTAGTTTTTTTGCAGCGATTCCCTTCTCACTGCAATATTCCCTACATGTAGAGATTATCTTATTGACATTTTGGATGTTTAAGGATCATAACCAACATACTTCTCCTCTGGTGTGTGATTTCTTGTGTCTATTTTGTTGCACACCAACCTCACCTAACCCCTGAACCCATTTCCTAGATCCACATGATAAGTGCCTGAAGTATCCAGCCCAACATGGCTGATTTGAGGCTTGTAGAAGGCACACCTTTTTCATCAACATCTCCATTAGAGCTGAACCAGAGTCTTGGTTGATATTATTATTTTCTGGAGTTACTGATGCTTGATTTGTGAGTATTCTAGCCTAAATTCCCTCAGTTTCCCAGAGTTCAGAATTTACACTTCACCCCTTTGATAGTCAGTCATACAATCTGGACACTTTTCTTTTGAAAATGTAGTACTATTTTCTAGTAAATGTAAATATTATTTACTAGCTCCCAAAAATGCTGCTACAATCATATTAACAACAATTTTTAGGCTAAAGACTATACAAGATAATTAATACAAGGGAAAAGATAGAGAGCCAGCAGCCACCACTACTTTTTACCAGAGACTCTTTCCTGCTGGTTCCTTCCTGCTAAAGCAACAGCCCCCACCAAACAAATACCTTGCTCCACCCACAGCCACAACCCCTCAATACTCCCTGCAACCTATACCACTGCCATGATTCCCATGAGAACCCATTCCATGCTGCAAGAAGAAGAGAAGGAAGAGGAGGGAAAGGAGTCCTCAAAGAGGGGTAAGCAGGGTTTTTGGGGGGGTGGGAAGCAGATGGGGACAATTGGTGGAGCAATCAGCAGCCAGTGCAGGAGAAAGGGAAGAGAAATGGGTAGGGGGAGATGGGCATTGGGACTTTAGGACTGGGTTAAACTAATCTGGTCGGTTGAAGGGGGAGAAGAACTGGCAAGAGAAGGGGTGGGGGCAGGGGGGAACGGGATGGGTGAATAAGACAATTGTTACTGGGTCTTGTTTTGTTTTTTTGTTTTTCAGTTTCAATTTTTTCTTTCTCCAATGTGATTTTTGTTAATATATATATGTATATATTTGGAGTTGTGGAGGGTACTTGATAGATACAGTAATTAAGTTAACACTTCTGGATCTATTAAGCCAAAGAAGTAATTTAATCTTGCAAAACTCACTTCTAATTCAAGTTTAGCCATAATATCGGGGAGGCTAAGTCGTAATTGGCATATTTATAAGTTATAACAGTCCCTGGATCTCAAATTCTCTTTAGCTATGTTTTTTTTTGTTTTTTTTTTCCTCTTTTTCTCCACCAGTTCTAATTCTCTTTCTCTGTGTTAGCCAATCCCTGAATATGTTTCATGGAAACAGTCTGCATTTACAAGGAAGCTCTATTTAATATGTTAAGTAGAGAGGTGTTCATGAACATTTATGATTGATAAGGGCAATGTGGAGAGTTGATAGTTTGTTAGTAAACACTTGGTGTGGTTTTTTCAGGTTTGTATTGTTCTCGAAGAACATTTGTTTGAGACTTCCTTTTTACAGTGCACAGAGAGTAGCTTGGCATTGGAGTTGTCTTATGCACAATGCACAGTATTTCTTCACTGAAACACAAAAAATTTTTGTTAAGTGCATCTTTCAGAGCACCGTATAATCATGCCCAGTTGAAACTATTTGTATTAGTTATTTTCTCCATTGCCTTTTTTTCTGTCAGTCACTCAAAACCTGATCCTTCTTCTGAAGTAACTTAGCTCAGCCGTTTTCAAGCTTGCGAATAGCTACGAGTTTCATGGTTAGGGTTCTTTAAGAAATGCTAAAAGGGAGTTTACCCCTCCCGTCATATCTTTTATGCGATTTTGGAAGGTACCTACAAAAGGTGAGGCATAGGACTTTAATGTTCTATTCTACAATCTGTACCTTCATGATGTGCTTGCTGTGACATGTCGTACGATACAATAACCTAGCCCCTGATCCTTATAATGTTCTTTGTAATCCTCAGATGGTTGAGTCAAGATTCAGGGAACTTCTTTACCATTCTGCATTGCTTCTTAGAAAGAAATGGCTTTTTGGTGTTTTGGATGACTTTATCACAAAGCAACTTCCCCATAATGTGACCTGGGGATTGAGCCTGTTGTATGCTCTGGAGCACAAGGGTGATCGAGCCATGACTTCAACACAAGGTGATAATAATGTGTTGATTTTTATTTACTCTTTTTCAGTTAGGTACTTATTGATAGGGGTTTCAGTATTACTATTGTTTATCTGCAGGTGAGTTGGCACACGCATTGCGGTTCTTGGCATCTGTTGTATCTCAAAGCTTTCTAGCTTTTGGAGACATTCTTGAGCTGCATAGAAAATTTCTTGAGCTTTCTGGTGGCATCAATCGAATCTTTGAGTTGGAAGAGTTTCTAGACACTGCTCAAAATGGTAGGTGATTTTTCTGTGTTTGAACTCTTTTCTCGTCAGTTTTTTGTGATCTATGCCAGTAAGTTTGATCCTGTTCTCATAGTAGTTACTATAATATCTTCTGTGTTTCAAGTGGCATAGAATCTTATTTCAGCAACAAAAATTTTACTTTCTTATTTCAGTAACAGAAGCTTTACTTTCTTAAGAAAATTCTAAGGCTACAAGGGTGGTTGAGATTGTCTACTTTTTTGACGATTTGTTTGGGATTTTGAAACAAGTGGGCATTCAGAGTTCAGATGGCTCCCAGGAGACTGCAATTGTAACTAATAAGACAGTATTTACATAGAAAAGAAGAGAAATTAAGGGAGAAGAGAAGAAATTTTAGGTCTCACCTAAGAGAGAGGAAGTAATTCATTTCTGAAAAATTCTGTTATTCATGGCATGCCTTCTCAAGAGGCTAAACATGTTTTTATTGTGCAAAATACTGCAAACTAGGTAGCCTTAGTTAATACATGGTGGCCAAGTTGGTCTACCTAAGACATCCAACGGTGGATGACCACACACCGTTGGTCTTACGGCCATGGCTGTCTGTTGAACTTCCAATCATGGCTGATCCTTATCCTCCACCTATGGCTGCTACATAGGGCTGAAATGAAGACAACATCACCTAAATTAATTCAAATGTAGAGTTCTTCGAAATGACAACATTTGGTTGTGAATTTAGCTTTCCCGTCTTCTTGAACTTCCCAAAACTCTTTTTGTTGTCATTTCTATCACAGGTATGTTTGTCCATGTCATATTTGTACACTGAACAACCTAATTTCTGTCCTATTACAAGTTTATCGGATTTCCAAACCCTTGAGCAATTTTTTTTTTTGGTGGAAAATTGCTTTTTTGTTTATTAGAGTAGTATATGCCTGTAAAACAAAGTTATTTGATTTTGCCTTCTTGAACATGAGTAACTTGTAGCAGAAAAAGAAATTATTTCTTCTTTGGTCTTTGTGCACAGATTCATTTGTTTGTACAGTTGGGTTTGTTAGACATTTGGTTTTTCATCTTATTGGCATGATAGACAAGATGTTCCAAGATACTAGGAGTGTTTCTTGTAGCATTCCAGTTCATTGAAATAGTAGGAGATTCAGCATTAACACCCAGCCGGTTACCATTTACTTTCATCATTGCAAGCAGTTTTTTTATTCCCAGAATTGCAGTCCGTACTTGTTCGATCATTTATTTTATCTTCCCCGACCTAAACTGTTGGATCTAATTTGAGGTATATAGAGTATCTTTAATAATTATTTGATTGGTTTCATTATGGAACAACAAATAATTTCTTTTATTATCTCCCTCAATTATAGGAAGCTATGTCATTCTTATCACGTACAGATATGTTCCGCTTCAAATTTAAGAAAATAATTGAATTCTTATTAGTCTATGCATAGCGTAATTGAAGCCATATCTGGAAATTGCTGCAGCTGACTGTATTACCGGATTATTGGGGAAGTTGAATAGAATGAGAGGTAGCTAACCAAATTCTGGGAGATATATAATTGATTGCATCAGATCTTAGTAACTATCTATTTGCAGCTTGACAATTTAAAACAGAGTTTTCAAGTTATTAGACATGGTGATATAGCCATTGAATTTTTGGAATTTCTAGGATGTTAGTGCTTATCATGATTTGCTGACACATTTGAGCAGCTTCAAGCTGAGTTTAAACCATTCCCAAAAAGGAAAGGACACTAAAAGTGAATACAATTAATATGGAATTTGGCTCAAACACAAAAGCGGGGAAAAGATGGAACTTGATTTGTAAACATGAAATTGAATGTGAGGAACCTAAATTGAGTTTAGTAACCCGGGAGGAGTATGGATTTATCCTTTGTTAAATTGATCTCAATGGTGTCTTGAGTGAATCCTGAAGTTCAGCAGTTGAATTCAAATGGATGGATATTAAAGGTAACATGCTCAATACTTGAAAATGTCAAGAGGTGTCATGGTTGTTTTTCAATTTGGTTGTTTTATGTAGCGAGTGTCTGTTGTTTTCTTATTTTTTTTATGAGGTATCAAAATTTATATCGATTACTTACTTTTTGACAAAAAGAATATTAAAGCTGTTTACTTGATAAAGGGCATAGTAAGTATTTGAATTTAGTTGTTCCCTGGATCAATTATTTGCATCAGTTTGGCAAATAATCTCATTATTGGAATAGAGCTGTTTCACTTAAACTGTAAAGGCCTTCTAAATTTTTTATGGTTTCATCTTATAGTCTGGTAATTATGAGAATATTTCCTTGGAAATTTTGTGCTACTAGTTGGTACAATGACCTATGTGGCATTTATACAAGGCCTTACATCTAGCAAGAAAACTAGTCATAAAGTTGTTAATGTTTCGCTGGTTTTTGTATTTCCTCTGTTCTTGCTGTCTCTAGATTATGTAAGAAATTATTCATGTGTGCTGACAATGTTGCTCCTCATGCAGAGGAATCTTTTTGCAGCTCTTCATTGCCATCTGACGGGAGAGAATGTCTGTCAGATGATATCATTTCTTTCTCAGAGGTGGATATAGTTACTCCAGCACAGAAAGTGATGGCTAGGCAGTTGAAATGTGATATTGTATCAGGCAAAAGCCTTCTTGTTACCGGTTGGTGGTTAACTCTATTATTGGAGGAGCTTTAAATTATTGTATTCATGATGAAGGTTGTATTCATTTGGTGTCCTTTAAATTTTTGAAGGTCCAAATGGAAGTGGAAAAAGTTCCGTCTTCAGAGTCCTTCGAGGTCTTTGGCCGGTGGTTAGTGGAAGGCTTGATAAACCAAGCCAACAGATTAACTCTACATCTGGTTGCAATGTCTTCTATGTACCTCAGCAAGCCCTTATACATGCTTGGGAACCCTAAGAGATCAAATCATATATCCTTTATCACTTCAGGAGGCCGAAAAAAGGGTTTTAAGTTCATTAGGTGAAGGTGATTAATGTCTATTACATGAGCTATTTATGTGCATTTACCTTATTTCTTTTGGCTTGTACTCTCTATGCTCGACAACAGTAATTACCTGCCACCCCAGGTCCATTTTTCTCATTTAGATTGCATTGCTTCTTGGCAGAATTAGGTCTAATTTTGGAGAGAAACTGTTTTAGAAAATAGTTGATACCATCCGAATCTGTAAGTGCCGTCATAGTTTTTAGCAGAAAGGCGACATGAGAGAATGATTCATAGGACTAGTCCCTCAGGAGATATTGTTTTTACTGATTTGGTTGGCAACTGAGATCTTATCTGTGAGTTTGTCACCCAGTCAAGAAGATCAGGTAGGCAAATTTGAAATTAGATTGTAGATCGTCACAATTGATAATCTAAGTCCTCTCACTGTTCTAGGTAGGTAACAGAAATGGGCATTGTTTAATATGCTTGTGGACTTTCTGAATTGAGCGCTGACAACACATTATAGCTTCTTCCATTAGTTCCCAAATGTGTGTTAATAGAAATAGTCTCGAGTCTATTCTAGTATTATTTACTTTTGATAAATTTATGGTTCAGTCTTATATCTGCATCTTCTGTGTTAACATAGTTATTTGAATAACAGGTCAAAAACCTATTGGTTCCGCTAACATTTTGGATGAACATTTGAAATCTATTCTTGAGAACATTAAACTAGTCTATCTTCTGGAAAGAGAAGGTGGCTGGGATGCTAATCAAAACTGGGAAGACATCTTATCTCTTGGCGAACAGCAGAGATTAGGCATGGTGAGATGAAATATGGACTAATACCTATTAGTAATCTTGACTATGGCCTCTTTTCATATGATTTACTGAAGTATTTTTCTGGACAATAACTTGCTTTTAACATTGTTGTTTCTGCTACAAGGCACGTTTAGTTTTTCCACAAGCCTCGTTTTGGAATACTTGACGAGTGCACAAAGTAAGCAACAGGAATTTTTCATAGTTTTTTCTTGTGAAAACGAAAACTTGTATATGATCTCACGGTACTTTTCTTCTCATACAAATCACAGTGCTACAAGTGTTGATGTCGAAGAACACCTTTATAGGCTTGCAAATGATATGGGAATCACAGTGGTTACATCGTCACAAGTGAGTATTGTTATTTCTTTTGTTTTCCTTGGCATATAAAGATGAGAGTCAATTAATACAAAATTGCCAAGGATCTCTCACCATCTGCATGGAACGGCAATGACAAAAGTTGTGCTCTTAACTTGCTAAGTAATAAAGGTTGGCATGTAGATTCGGTACAACTGATGACTAATTAGAACTATGATAGGTGTTGTTCAGGGTTATTTTCTATAACTCTTAATTAGGGTATGTCCCTCTTGCGCATCATTTTTCATCCTGTTCCATCTAGGATTCATGTATCTTTGTTCCGGTTAACATGTGCTCTCAGCGACCGGCTTTGATACCATTCCATTCATTGGAATTACGTCTGATTGATGGTGAGGGCAAGTGGGAACTTCGATCCATTGAGCAGTGAGACAATGTTGTTGCCGGTTCCAAGTCCATGCTGTAATCTAGCATGAGATAAGTGAATGAAAGCCCGCTTAGCCATGCAGCAGGGGGTGGTAAATTTCAAACACCTTCCATTAATTTGATAAGTTCTGCAAAATGACCTTACTTAAAAGGTGCAAATACAGATACCTACTCCTATCAAATTGAGTTGATTGAGGCAATGCAAGTGCACACAGACAGCAATAGCTAGTATCTGAGTTTAGAGATATAGAAATATACGAACATTTCATTATTTGTTGCTAAGTAGGAGAATTATGTATAGGCTTTACTGATAATTATAATTTGTCATTATCTTCTTGTAAAAATTTGCTGACTAATCATTTTGATGAGACCCCATCAATAAAGTTGTTGGGGAAGATAGGGATCCTGTTAATCTATTTTCTGAATGTTGTAGATTTGATTCAGAGAATAAAAATAATATATATTTTCCATTTTTACTTTAGCAAGGAGAAAGAATCCAAAGGCAGTGGTAATCAGTGTCTTTAGTTGTAAACTTCAGTAATATCTCATTATGATCTTCTTGTTACAAAGCGGTTCCCCAGAAAAAGAAAAAAAAAATAAATTGGAGCCTGATGGAAGGCTGCTCTCTAGAATACTTCACAGTACCAACCAAAAAGCACCGAGCTATCTTGATAGCACAACACCACTCCAATCCTGTGTTGTACGGTTGTTAAACTGTGATCTCTCGGATTTGCAGACAGATGATACTTGATCAGTGTCTGTTGTTGTGTAATTTTCTCTTTTATTTTATTGCTGTCTTATCTTGAAGGATCTCCCTTATATTGCTGAGAGTCGTATGGTTTAGCAAGTAGGTAGTTGAAATTGTAAACAACATTAAATGGTTTAACATGTGGGGATCTGAGATTGAATAGGTGCCCGCACCTAGTCTTCCTTTAGTCCTCTAGTCGTATTAAATTAGTACTATTGTCTACAGGATTTTGTTTTGTATCTGACATGTTTAATGTGTAAAATTGATCCTTTTTCTAGATGAGGATTAGTGCCACTGGTATCATTTTCATGCTTACATGTTTAATGCATTCTATACATCACAAGTTATCTTGCTATCACTGATAAGCGCTGTGAACATTATTTCCTGCCAACTTGCTAATCACTTTAAACCCGAATTGTTTAGTATTGTGCAAAGCCAAATAAAGAATGGATCTCTTTGGTATCTTAGTTGTAAAGCCAAATCTTAGTGAACTAGTAATTGGGATGCTTAGTTGTAGATATGTACAGAGACGTGGAAAAGCAAATCTTTTGTGGCTTTTCAGCCAACCTTGATAATTTTTTATACTAGATATAAAATTCAGGGTTATTTTTTGCCTTTTGTGCAATTCTGTGCCTTACCGTTGCAGATTGTAGCACGGTAGTTTATAGATGTTTCTTGCTCCTGTTTATCTCCGTTTTTCTGCTATTGTAGACTGTTTCATCAAGAAAATTTGTTGCCCTACAACCTATTTCAATGAGAATTAAGGAAATTAGGGAATTTGTTTTGAGTATGTGACACAAAAATAGTTATGAGAATCGCTGGAAAATTTTGTGAAAGGGTGATGGAAGAACTAACTGCAGGGTCATATCCATTTGATATTTGTTATGAGATCACTAAAGAATTTGTAGCAAAGAAGTAGAAAAGATAATTAAATAATTATTCAAACTAATTTTTAATGAAAATCGGATTGCACAAAATACAAAGGCATTGTGGGCGCGCATTGAAAGATCAATGGACGCTATGTTGTTCAATTCCACAGTGAGAAATGCTAGGAACTAGTTTACGCTGCATTGGCATTACGATGCTAATATATGGTAGCACAAATGTTCATAATTGCTTCCTAGCAAAAAAATGTTCATATCGCTTGCATACTTTTTGCAGTCCTAATGTTTTGTGTTTAAGAGATATGACATCACACTTGTAGTTCATCTGTCTCTTATACACATCCTAGATGTGTGTAAAAAACAGGTGAATAAAATCAGTCCTTGTCCAGTAATTAATTACTTAATTTGGATTAAGAAAATACATGTTCAAGTGATTTAAAAGAAAGGACATTAAGATGTACACATTTAGAGCAAAAAAAGTTTACATGAAATGTGTATAATGAAATCCAGGACTTCAAGATATACACCATTCATTTCTGCTTAATAGAATAAAAATTTTAAACACCTTTTTGTAAAATTCAATATTTTCCTTTCCCAAAACCCCCCTTAGCTCCGAATTCTTTGTCTGAAATTTAGTGAGGGAGATTTCACGATCTCATCATGATCATATTCTTCCAGGTAGACAAACTCTTGCCACTATTATATTTATGACGATAAGGAAAAAGAAGATCAAACAATTGAACGAATTCCAACCGTACAAGGGGCGGGCTTCATATAAAACTGGTTTTGTCATGTACTCACAGTAACTTAGGATTCCGGAAATTTCTATCAAAACAGTGAGCACTGCTTAGTGTTTAGGTGACATTTTCATAACTATAAATGTTTTTAAAGTCGAGAGACCCATAATTTTCATAACAATTAATTTTTAGAAAAATTTTATAATCTGGTCATTGTATTATACGGTCGTGCTTCGAGTACTTATATAATACAACACATGTACTTTGGATACATGTATAATACAAGTTTTAAAGTACAATAATATGGTATTCTAACATAATTATAAAATTTTCCTAATTTGTATTATGGGTCTCTCTTTTAAAAAAAACTAATATGGATAGCACAAGTTTTGTACGGTTGAAAATACTAATTGTTTGATTTTTATTGTTATGAATTAAAAATAAAACATATTTGGAGATATTAACTGTTTGATTTTTACAAACTTAATTTTTCACTTATATAATTTCTGTTTCACCATTTAACTAAGCCAAAGAATTTTTGTAATTTGTATGAGTTTAGAAAAATATGGGCTCATAGGTGATTTTTATGCATTTTCTTTACAGATACTTTGCTAGAGATATAAGAGATTAGTTTAGTTTAATAGTTCAAGCAATTTTATAAAACTTAAATAATTATTTCTTTTAAATAACACATCTACTTTGCAATTTTTAAAATATAAGTCCATTTTCTCGATTAAGAATTATTGAAATATTTTACAATGAATTCATTGGTACTCTGTTTAAAAATAAGAAAGTTTAAAGTATCATCAATTTAGAGCACGATATATGACAGAAAATATATTAGAGTTTATTATTATATCTATTCTATAAGTTTAGTAAGGATTCAAGGAGGGTAATGTAGTCTTGAAAAATGTTGATAATTTGTAGAGTTTATTGGAACTTTTTATTCTCTTCAATTGTTGAAGTTTTATTCTAACAATTTTGGATTTATCATGGGCATTAGGGTATTTAATTATTTTTGAATCCCTATACCTCTCTTGGAACCAAGTTGATGAAGGAACCATTAGTGTATAAATACTAAATAGCAATTTCTAATTAGGAAACAAAATCTCTGTTAAATATATAGTTTGCATAACTATAGAAATTTACATAAAAATAGAAAAAAGTAAAGATAGTTTATCACCATTTAGCAATTTACGGCGTGAAATTTAGTGATTAATTTATTATGTTAAAACTATCAATCTGTGTTGTAGTAAATTAATTAAAAGGTAGATATTCTATACTATAAATTTTATTTGATAGAATAAGATCAACAACATATAGTTTCAGTAGCTATCATCCAATTAGTTTAAGAATAATTAAAAAGATAAATTCTACATTATATTTGTGTTTATTAGTATACCAAATTCTTTCATATTTTGAATAACGAATCTCTTTCATCATTATAAAGTCTAGAAAACAACATTAGAGACAAATTAAATAGTATTGGTAGAAGGAAGGTGAAGATGTTGACAATATTTATTTATAAAAGATAATAACTTTTTTAATTCAAGTTTAGATGGCCATAAGGCTTTTAAGTGACTTTATGTCCCCTTTGTTTTGTTTTTTGTTTTTGTATTCAAAATAGAAAAAGATGTCAGAATTATTCTCTCAAAAAAGTCCAAAATTTTGTACGTGACAAGTTCTACCTTTTTTTTTTTTTGTTTAAAGATAATTCCTACCATTATTTAACTTAATTTCTAATCCTAAAAATGTTTTATTTACATACTTTTAATTTCTCAAATTCATCCTTGAAAAATAGATATCAGATAGAGCTTTCTCTTCTGCACAAAAATATTATTCTAACAATAAGTTATAATCATTAAGATTGAAGATATATTTTAAAATTATGTACTTTTACAAATGTTAATATTTCTTTTTTGTATTGAAATACAGTTTGGACGGCAAATTAGAAGAGATTTTCAGTTTGGAGGGTTGAATTGATAATCTTTTAGTTTTGGGGTTGCACTGGGACATTTATTTAGTTTTGAGGACCAAATTGAGACTTTTTAAATTTGGAGGACTATATTAGAATATTTTTTCAATTTGGAGAGTCAAATCGAGACATTTTCAATTTAAAAATCCATATTGAGATTTTGCTTAGTTCGAATGGTCGAAATGGTATTTAACTCTTTTGAAATTAAAATACTCTTGTTTTGCTTCTTTTCCTTTATTTGTCAAACGAATTTTTCTATTTCTTTTAATAGTTGTTGATAAACTATTAGTTTTTTTAATTTCATATAAATGTTCTATTTAATGAGAAACTTTATTTCATTAAGTTTTTATGTAAGTTTATTTATTTTTTTATCTCAATTTCTAATTCTATCCTAGGATTCTACTTTATGAGAAAATTTACTTCAATTCAAATTTAGTTCTAAAAAAACTTCAAAAAGTTAGTTTTTCTTTAACGTGTGCCTTTTTAGGATTTTTTTTTTCTTCTCTTTAAGGGTCCAAAAGTATAAGTGAAGCAAGTAAATTTATTTTTCAAGTAAATTTTATATTTTTATTATTGCTTGATTTCTAAAACCCATCCTAGAAAAATATTTCCTACTCTTTTTAATTTCTAAACTCATTCTTAAAATTTTATTATATAAGGAAATTTGTTTCTTAATATGACGTACTAAAAGTAGATTTTATTTTTCTTTTACTCTTTGATGAGGATTTACATAAATAACCTAAAAATTATAAAAAGGCATTCAAGTTGGGAACATAACAAAATCATTAAATAGTGAAGGTAAATTGGTAAAGAAAATCTAAAACTAAATCAAACTCCTTCATTAATTATAGTATATATAAAATTAAATTTTTATTAACGTTATTTAATATTCATCTTTTATTTTAAAATCTAATCCAAAATTCTACTCTATAAACAAATTTACTTCAATCTAAATTTAATTCTAAGATATAAGTTTAACAAATTTAGTTTTATTTCATGTGTACCTTTTGAGATTTTTTTCTCGTTAAGTGTCCAAAAGTAAAAATGAAATATATGAATTTATTTTCAAGTAAATTTTATTTTATTATTATTGCTTGATTTATAAATCCGTCCCAATAAAATTATTTCCTACTTTTCTATAATTTCTAAAACTTATTCATAATATTCTATTAAATAAAGAAATTTACTTTAATAAAATTTATTTCCTAATGTGAAGGCTTAAAGTACATTTTATTTCCTCTTACAGTTTTGGTTGAGTATTTACATAAATAGTTTAAATAATTACAAAAAGACATAATAAAATAATTAAAATTTATAGTAAAAATAATTTCAAAAAAAAAATTTAAATTACTAAGTCACATTCCATCATTTAATATAGTGTAGATTAGTGATTATGAAAATGCCACCTAAACACCTAGCAATGCTTAATTTTGCTGGCGTAAACTCAATCCATTTTTTGTGTATGAAGTGAATGTTGGGGTCAGTGGTCAATCCACTACATCCGAATGATACGGCCCTGAAATATTTTAACTCAAAACTTGATCCATCAGTCGTTTTTAGAAGATTTAGCCCTTCAAGAATCTGAAGAGATTATATTAAAATCAAGCATAATCTTCCACAAAATCACAATTAACTAAATCAATTCCACATTGGTGAGATTGCCACTAAATTAATTTTAGGGTTAATAACACTTTACCCCCTCAACTAGGTGGCTAATTACACTTTATTTTCCTAAACTACAGAAATATACATTTTACCCTCTAGTGATACTATTCATTTATTACTAATATTAAAATCATTAAGATAATCTAGTTAAATGACTAAAATATCCTTGGTACTATATTTTAATTTTTTATGTATTTAAATTTTGATAGTAGTGTGATAATTATTTAAATGTATACAAAAATAAACTATATAATATTTCAATATAATCTACATCGATATATTTAAATTTTGGTCTAAATTTTCAAAATTTTTGGATTTCATTTGATATTTTTTCTAATTTGAATGTTTAACTATAGTGATAGAACAAGTCCACCTAATTTTGGGGGCAAAGTGTTATTAACTCTTAATTTTATTGGCCCTTTGGAAATCTCTCTCTATTATTGAGTATAAAGCAAGGTGTAATTAATTTCCTCCACAAGTTTCCTCCACTTTCTTTAACTTGTCAAGCACATGCATGATATATATATATATTCATCTATAAATATCCACCAAACCATCAATTCTCCTCATCAGAATTCAAAACAATCCTCTCTCTCTCACACAGTACACACAATGATCATGGATGCTTCTTCTCAATGTCTTTCCACCCTCAACTGTGAAGTAAGCATCATAAGAGCTAAAAATATTGAGTCAAGGTCTTCAGGAGACTTGTTTGTCAGATGCTATCTCTCAGCAGGAAATAACACAAGAGTTCAACTCAACAGCAAAGAAATCTCATCAAAATCCGATACTTGTTTTGGAATGAGTTCTTTTCACTAGAGTGCCTAGGAACTGAAGATGCTATCAATTCATTAAAGCAAGAAAATGTGGTTTTTGAGCTGAGATGCAGAAGCACTAAATCATCAGTTCTTGGGTGCAGAATTGGTGGCTCAAAGCTCTTGGGAAGAGCTGAGATTCCTTGGAAAAACGTTTTTGAGTCACCGAACATGGAAATCGAAACATGTGTTCGGATGATTTCGAGCAGTTCTTGTGTGAATTTAGATGTTAAACCCCCTTTAGTGCAAGTAAGAATGAAAGTTGGAGCACCTGAGATCACTAAAAATTATACTCAAAATAATATGTTGAGGAGGAAGGGGAGGTGGGATGAGTCTTGTGGTTGCAAAGATGGTGGATGTCAATCTGTTGATTATGTTGATTATGATATTTTTGCACTTGGATTTGCTTTAGAGGCCTAATAGATTAAGGGTTGTAAATTAATTAAGCACTAAGGTGCTTAATTAATTTAGAATAGGTTAATTAATTAGTTGAAATGTTCTAACTTGTGATTTGTGACTGATTTGATACCAGTGGCGATTTATTTATATAATTAGGCAAGGGAGTTTTGTTGACAATTGTATGTATGAAGATTGGCCATTGGCAACTCTTCAGATCTTTTTAAAGTAATTGTTCAAACAAATTCTTCCAAATTATCCTATTGTGTTTATCTTTTCCTATTATTTTTTTTGTCATTTTGAATGCAATGCCATGACCAGTGAAATGGATGGAAGTCCATAAATTATCTAAATTAATACAAGCCAAACCAAATAAAGGGTGGTCCAATAATAATAAAATACAATGTGACTTAAAAAGAAACAAAATACTTCAAAACACAGTGTATTATTTGTAGTTGAAAAAAAAGAAACCAATAATAATAAAGTACAATGTAAGTATTGGTATTCATCAATATATCTTAGTTATAGATTTAACTTCGTTTAACCTGCTAGTTGATTTTGAAACACACTACAAGATTTACAACGATTCCTAAAAGTAGTCTTATCTTTTCAGGTTGTTTCATGAACTAATTAATTAAGTAAACAATGGGTCTGAAATAATTAACTCATCATTCAAGAATTAATTAAGATGGGTTGAAAATTATACATAGTATTTTGCCCATTAGATCGTTTCACTTTTAAATTGCTCCGTGAAACTTTTATTTAAACAAACAAACACAAACAAATCAAGTGTTATTCTTACTAAATAGGGTTGGTTATATAAATTCTATTACGTCATTACAGTTTGTCATAAACCATGAAACTTTTATTTGGATAACCAAAATCTAAGAAAAGTTCATAGAACGAAAGTAAAAAGAAATCAATATATGGTTATGGGGAAAATTCTTGGATGGACCCAGTCCATGACACTATATCGTGGATCTCTTGGTCTTGAATCAGTTACATCACCCAACTGGATGATATAGTTGATTCAGGACTAAGAAATTCATGCACTATTGCATAAATTCGATCCAAATAAGAATCTCCCTTATGGCGATAACTAATTTGTGCCCCAAAGCAAGAATCAACATAGATAAAACTTTGGGGCCACGTACTGATAATTTGCTTTGTATAACTCATGATCAAAGTTACGCTCCATTGGTTTTTTTTTTTTTCCCCTTTCCATGCTTGAACTCTGAAATTTATATCAAAAATACAAAAAAGAAGAAACCTCAATAACTAAATGAAATAATGAGCATGGCTAATTTCACGTCCCATGGCACAATTACTTTATTTTTTTTTATTTTTTTTTTGTTGACAAAATTAGTCTTTTTGAAGAGGTAACACAACACACCTCTTACTAGATACTAGACTTTGTAATTCCAATACCATTTATGTGCATAAGCTCTTATAATTTATAAACAAGAAGAAAGAATGGAAAATATTAAAAAAGAAAAGAAAAAGAAAAAGAAAGTAAGAGGATAGTACTTTTCTTAGGTGTAGCCTATAGTCTATTACCCTTTTTTTTTTTTTTGAGTTGTGACACTTGTTAGTCATATAAATTTAGAACTACTACTGTGTTATATTATTATCTTAAGGACAAGAAACAATTCTACTTTGCACCCTTATATTATGTATGCTGTTAATTAAATTGTAGTACGAACAATATGCACTTGTTCACGATTCACCATGCTAGTTTTCCGAGTCAATATCAAAAACTTGGACTAGTCTCAAGAATCTCTCTCCCACCCCTCCCTGTATAAAAAAAAAAAAGAGGGAAAAAGGTGAGTGCAAAGTATTCTTTTGTCTACTTCCAATTATAATATTAGCAGTTGGGGTGTTTTATGACAAATTAATGATGCAATGTGTGCAAAACAAAATTGAGGTTGTTAAGTTATTAGAACTTAATTGATGAAAACATAAGTTATGCAAAATGGAATTTCTCCTTATCTTTAGTTAACTAAAGATTAGAAGAATCTATTTTTGTCGAAATTGAAATAGGAGAAGACGAAACTAAATAAATAAAAGATTAAATATTTTAATTTCTAAAAATATTCAAGCCATCACCGGCGTAAAGAGTGGAATGATGTGCATCACTCACAGCTTTTCTTTCATATTCTAATTCCAAATTTTAGTACATTATTCCACAAATATTTCATATTCTAATTTCAAAATTAGTACATTATTCTACAAATTCAAAATATGATATACTAGTATTCTACAAATTCAAAATATGACATATTAGGAATAGAAGTTAATTCACAAATTATAAATTCATAGCTAATACAAGCAAAATACATAAATAAATACATAACAAAGTTAAAAAAACTAAGAATCACAACATGCTTAGTATTTCTTATTGAACTCTAATCTTTATATGAACATCAAAACATGTATGTGTGTATATATATAGATATTTCAACAAGTATTAAAGTATATATAATTACTTAACTTAAACTCTCTATGTGTATTAACAGAAATTAGTAATCAATTAATTAGTTATTGAAATAAAAGTATTATATTAATAAGTTGTACATTTATATTAACTAATATGAGAGAATGTGTTTTAAATGTTTGGAGAAATACTAATTGTTTAGTTTTTATTGTTATGAATTAAAAAATAAAGTATGTTTGGAAATCTAACTATTTGATTTTTTTTGTTCAATTAATTTTCCACTTACATAATTTCTATTTCAATGTTCAATTAAACCAAAGAATTTTTGCAGTTCGTATGAGTTTAGAGAAATATTTGTTCATATGTGATTTTTAAATATTTTTGTTAGATATACTTTGTTAGAAATGTAAGAGATTTACTTAGTTTAATAGTTCAAGCAATTTCATAAAAGTTAAATAATTGTGTTTTGTGAATAACACATCTACCTTGTAATTTTTAAAATAGAAGTCCATTTCCTTGATTTAGAATTATTGAAATATTCTACAATAAGTTCATTGATACTCTATTTAACTTAAAAAATAGGAAAGTTTAAAGTATTATCAAACTGGAGCACAATATATAATAGGATGTGACACAGATGTCTATTATCTTATTTATATATGTTTCCTAGTAAGGAATTCTCAAAAAACCAATTCATATCTTAATTTTGAATAGAAAATAGAGAAATGGCCTTGTTGTACCTTACTCTCGTCTTCAATGGGGTCTGCTCTTTTTTATTTGGGAGAGTATGCCAATATGATCTTAGACTAGCATTAAAGCAGCCCAAGCGAGACTTACTATATCCATGTGAATTATGTCTCCTTATTGCTGCTCCCCATCCTTTTTATGGCTTCGTGGTGCATCATTATTGGCCAAATGCTTACTTGATCACGGGGCTGCCACCCGGGTGAGACGCGGCCAAATCTAGTCCTTCCAATGAAAACGGGCGGCATTGTCGTATGCTCCACTTTTGTTGCCCTGGTTTATATCTCGGAGTATTCCTATGGCCGATATGTCACCCAAGGAGTCGGTAGTTGTGCACTGGATCCCTTCGGCTAGAAAGAAAAAGAATCGTCCCCTCTCCTAGCTCTAGAGTTAGGTAGGTTACTGAGGAGGGAGTCTGTCTACTATATAATATAGTAAGAGCTATCAAATCTCCGTTACTTTGGCTTTGGTTCAATAGAGCCAGATCCCTTAGCTCCGCTTTTTCGAATTGGGGCCAGTCAAGATGGATAAATTCCTTTATCCGTTTTTCCATTTCTTCATATGTTTGGACTAGATCTGTGGAATCTTATAAGATGAAGAAGTTTTAGCAAGACCTCTATCAAAGATTCCACTTACACTTCTAAAGAATCATTAAAAACATTCATAATTAAAATCAAAAAAGGTTCATATTAGTTATCATTATTGGAAGAAAATTGATAGTAAGTACCGATGTATTCCACCAGTTGACTGAAGACTTTATTATTGGTATCGATCGGTCCAGCACGGATTGAAATAGGAGCCGGTTCGACAGAAAGCTTTTGAAAACCCCATCCCGCCTAAAATTCAAGGAATTCGTTGAGAGTTAGAATAAATTCGTAGACCAGGTCGATCATTGCTTTTTTTGTAGAAAGCTCGACCAGCGAGAAAAAGTGTTTGGCCGAAGCCAAAAAGAGGTTGACCCACTTCATACCCTCGCCAAGCGAATGATCTTCGCTTCGCGGGAACAACAAAAACCACCATCTCGTAGGGTTAAATCTGTAGGGGTCATGCAAATACATAGGCCCCTTCCCTTCTCTTTTGGAAGAATGGGGCTCAGGGCTCGACGAAACAGAAAGTTTCAGCATTAAGAAACTTCTTGGGGTTAGCAGTGAAAGAAAGAGCCCGGCATTCATTTCTTTATGAATATTCATAGCTGAGTCTACTAAAAGAGGGTTTGACTATTCTGAAATGTTGATGTAGCGTGTAATAAGGGTTAAATCAACCGATTATTCAATTTTTGAAAGTTTTTCTAAAATAAGAACTGATGTATACATAGAGAAAACCGTGTGCAATGAAAAACGCAAGCACGGCCTCAAAAAAATCTTTTTTTTATTCAACTAAGTTCTAAAACTAGTCATTTTTATTATCTTTTATAGGTTTCACATTTTATCTTTCCATATTCTAAAGCCTTATCCTTGTAGCTAGATCCTTGAGTTCGACTTTCTATCTGAACTACTCATTTTCAAATGAAATCCACATTGTTCACAAATATTCATTTTTGAGTATTAGAATTTACTATTATATCCATTTTGTAAGTTCAGTAATCAAAGAAGGTCGTGTAGTTTTAAAAAATATTGATAATTTATAGAATTTATTGGAACCCTTTATTCTCTTCAATTATTCAATTTCTATCCTAACAACTTTGGATTTATCTAGTGCATTAAGGTATGTGTTTATTATTGAATCTCTATACCTCTCTTGGAACCAACTTGATGAAGGAACCATTCGTGTGCAAATACTAAATAGTAATTTCTACTTTAGAAAATAATGTGTCTCTTAAATATATAGTTTGCACAGCTATATGTATTATATACATCATGAAAATTAGAAAAAATGAAAAATAATCTGCTGTCATTTAGAAATTTACGACGTAAAATTTAATGATTAATTCATTAGATTAAAACTGTCAATCTGTATAGTAGTAAACTAAATGATAGATATTACAACATTATAAATTTTATTTGATAGAATAACATCAACAACATATAGTTGCAGTGACTATCAACTTGTATAGTAATAACTCAAAAGTGACAACAAATATTTAGTATTTAGATTTTATTAGACAAAGTATACTTTAGTTAAAATCTAATTAGTAATCGATTTTATATCCCTATTTTTCAGTATGTAATTTATACTGTTATTAATATTCAACATTCAATATTTATAGATCTAAAGACAATAACAATAATTTTTATAGGAGGGTAGCAATTTTCTATTAAGAATTTTAGTTAATATAATTTAAGAACTAATTTGTTATTATGGGAAATGTGTAACTTAGATTAAATATGTGCTAATTATTCTAACACATGAAAAGATAACTAAAAGTAAAGCAAGAATTGCAAGATAAAGATTATGCTCTTTTAAAAATAAAAAATAAAAGAGGTGTGGATCACGTTTTCAACTCCTTTCTTACTCATACAATCAGTTTAACAATAATTAAAAACGTATTAGGTCTACATTATTTTTTTTAGTACACTACATAGAAGTTATTATTGTTTTTTTTATTTTTTTATATTTTGGACAACGAATTTTTTTATTTTTTTTATTTTTTTTTATTTTTTATCATTACAAAGTCTAACAACAAAATTAAAGACAGGATGAATGGTATTGGTAAAAGGAAGGTGAAGATGTTGACAATATCTATGGAAGATAATGTCTTTGCTAATTCAAATTTAGATGGCCCTGAGACTTTTAAACAATTTTATATCTCCTTTGCTCTTTTGAGTTTTTTTTTTTTTTTCCTTTATTGTATCAAAAATTGACAAATATTTTACAATTATTCTAAGAGTCCAAAAGTTTCATACATGATAAATCATACTTTTTTGTTTAAAGAATATCCCTACTATTATTTAACTTAATTTCTAATCCTAAAAAAAATTTATTTGCACACTTGTATAGTTTCTAAAATTTGTCCTTGAGAAATAGATACCAGATGGAACTATCTATTTTGTATAAAAATTTCTATATTCTAACAGTAAAGTGATCATTAAGATTGAAAGTATATTTTAAAATTGTGTGCTTTTCAAAAGATTAATGAAATTTTTTATTGGAATTTAGTTTGGAGGGCAAATTAGAACAGATTTTAAGTTTGGACAGTTGAATTCATAATCCTTTTGTTTTGGAAGCCACATGGAACATTTGCTATAGTTTTGAGGAACAAATTGTGACTCTTTGAATTTGGAGGAATATATTGAAATATTTTTTCAATTTGGAGGGTCAAATCGAGATCTTTTCAATTTAAGATGTCATATTGAAATTTTTACTTGGTTTAAATGGCCAAAATGGTATTTTAACTCCTTGAAATTAAAATAATCTTTTTTTCCTTATTTTCCTTTATTTTTCAAACAAATTTTTCTTTTTCTTTTTATAGTTTTTAATGAACTATTAGTTTCTTTAGTTACATATAAATGTTGGAGGGTTGAATGCATAATCTTTTAGTTTCGGGAGCTATATTGGTACATTTGTATTATGGCAGAGACAAGTTTTGAGGACCAAATTGGGACTCTTTGAATTTAGATTAGAGAAATATATTAGAATATTTTTCAATTTGGACTATCAAATCAAGACCTTTTCAAGCAAAAAAGGCCATATTGACAGTTTTTGCTTAGTTTGAATAATGCCTTGGTATTTAACTCTTTGAAATAAAAATAACACATGTTTTCCTTCTTTTCTTTCATTTGACAAATGAAAATGTTTCTTATACACATCTAGATGTGTATAAGAGACAGTTTTTGGTTGCTGGACCGATCGATATCAATATTAGTCTATTGATGTGGTGGAATACCTATATATGTTGATAATAATCATATGCACAATTCTGTTTAATGAGAAATCTTAGTCCATTAAGTTTTTTGATAACTTCATTTAATATTCAACTTTTATTTCTAAATCTATCATAGAATTCTACTCTATGAGAAAGTTTACTTCAATTAAACTTAATTCTAAATGAGGTCTCAAAAGGTTAATTTTTATTTCATATATACCTTTTAAGAATTTTTTTCTCTTTAAGAGTCCAAAAATATTGGTGAAACATGTTAATTTATTTTCCAAGTAAAATTTATATTTTTATTATTCCTTGATTTCTAAAACCCATCCCAAAACATTATTGCATGCTATTCTTTAATTTCTAAAACACATTCCTAATATTCTATTATATAAGGAAAATTATTTCAATTGAATTTATTTCCTAATATGAAGTCTTAAAAGTGGCTTTTATTTCTTCTTTTACTCTTTGAGAAATATTTACATAAATAGCCTAAAAATTATAAAAAAGCATTCAAGTTGAGAACATAATAAAGTCATTAACTTTTAGGTTACTAACTTGGGAAAGAATATCTAAAACTAAATTACTAATTCATTTATTAAATTATATATTCAATTAATTTTTTTAATAATTTTGTTTAATATTCATCTAAATCTATCCCAAAATTCTACTCTATGAGAAAATTTGCTTCAATTAAACTTAATTCTAATTATAAGTCTAAAACTTGAATTTAGTTTTATTTATCATAGTATATATTCAATTAATTTTTAATAACATTACATAAATTCATTATTTATTTCTAAATCTATCCCAAAATTCTACTCTATGAGAAAATTTGCTTCAATTAAACTTAATTCTGAATATAAGTCTAAACAATTAAGTTTCATTTCTTATGTACCCTTTAGAATTTTTTTCTCGTTAAAGGTCAAAATTATAAATGAAATACATAAATTTATTTTTTTAATATTGCTTGATTTCTAAAATCCATCCCAATAAAATTATTTCCTACTCTTTTTTAATTTGTAAACTTATTCCTAATATTCTATTACATAAAAAAAATTAACTTCAATCAATCTTATTTCTTAATATGAAACCTTAAAAGTAGGTTTTATTTCCTCTTTTACTCTTTGAGAAGTATTTATATAAATATCCTAAATAATTAGAAAAAGGCAGTCAAGTTAAGAGACATAACAAAGTAATTAAATTTTATAGTATGGATAACTTTGGAAAGATTAAAAATCTAAAACACCTAATTGAACTCGCTCTTTTAATATAGTATAGATATAGATGTATAAGTACACAAATTGTACATCATGTTAAATACTACATTAATAACTCTAAAAATTGTACAAAGAAAAGATATTTAATTATTAAAAGTTAAGAATATTATTATTTATTAAGATATTTAATTAATTAAAAATTTAGAATTTGTATACACAAATACATTATTATATGACTAAATTATTGAAAAATTGTAATTGTTCAACTTGTTCGTCCGGTAATTTAATTTGGAAGCTGAAGTCAAAGTCAAGTTGAAGAATCGATTACTTAATTGACTTCGAGTCAAAGTTAAGTCGAAAGTCAAAAATAGAACAGTTCAAGTCATTTTTGTTGACTTAGCTCAACTCTGTAGTTTGACTTGATTGACTTTTTAACATCTCTCTTTTCTTGCATCTAGCAAGTCTTGGCTGCTACAATTTGACTGTTAGATGTATTGAAAATATAGAATCCCTCTATTTTTCAGATTCGTCTAATGGTTGGGGTTGGTGACCGCATTGCGTAGTCCCCAACAAAGAATTTTTCTCCTATCAGTATTTTACAGTTTTAAGTATTTAAGAAGACATTTCAATAAGGTTAATTAGTCATGTCATGTTATAGCTAAATTATTTTTAAACACACACACACACACATATATATATATGTGTGTGTGTGTGTGTTTATTCCAAAAAAAATTGTGTTCGATTGGTTCAATTCATTATATATAAACCAATCGAACACAAATATTGTTTTTGGAATAAATCTACATATATATATATTTATTTATATATACACAATGAATTGAACACAAATTTTTTCTTGGAATAAACCAATCAAACATATTTTTTTTAGTGTTTAAAATTTTAGAGTGCATATGAATTGTTTTGTTGCATGAATTCACCAATACAACACAAAATTTTTTTGGAATAAACCAATCGAACACATTACTTATGTCACGCCCCAAAAACGGGACCGTAACACGCCGCGCTAATGGTAGTTACACGGGAGATGACGTATTATCCTAGCTCAGTGGATATCATAAAAGCTCTTCAAATGGGGCCAAGCATTTCGATAAAAAGAAAACATAATTATAATAACATTTGCGAAAACCATAGTCATGAAGCAGTTTCTAAAATGTCTCATGCCATTTAAACGTCAGGCATGTCCAAAACATTAGTAGTCAAAAAGATCCAATCATTTCAAAACATAGTATGCTAAAGCATAGCAAACAAATCCAAGTATAGTTTCAATCCGAAATTTAATAAAATAGCATGAGTATCTTTTAGGCTCAAAAGTATGTCCAAAACATAGCCAAACAGATCAAATCATTTCAAAACATAGTATGCTAAAGCATAGCTAACAAATCCAAGTATAGTTTCAATCCGGAATTTAATAAAATAGCATGAGTATCTTTTAGGCTCAAAGGTATGTCCAAAACATAGCCAAACAGATCAAATCATTTCAAAACATAGTATGCTAAAGCATAGCTAACAAATCCAAGTATAGTTTGATCCGGAGGGTTATAAAATAGCATGAGTATCTTTTAGGCTCAATGGTTTGGAACAAGACTAGCCGATCTAGTAATCTACCACACCTACTAGTCGACCGGGAGGTCAAGTTATCCCATCACAAGACCCGTATCAATTAGATCGATCCTTACTCATAGAAGTCACCAAACTGGTACCTCTGGATGACTATAGAACCGATTCTCCACAAATCAAACATTAACACATCCAGAATTATATACCTCGGTCACCTATGAGCCAAAACAGTCATAAAATGCTTTCATTTCAAAAGAGTTTGCAAACATATCAATTGATTAACATAAAATATCTTGGTCCCGATTTCATATATAATAATTCCAAAATTTGGTAAAAGTGCAGTTCCAAACATCATACACATTCTAAAATCCATTCAAACATATTTCGAAAGTCGTTCAAAATACACGTGGAAGAGAATCTATGTTACCCACCTATCAAAGCAAAAACTGCACCTTTGATCACATTTTGCTTCGCCGGCGGTATAACAGATATGGTACCTAAAACAGGTATAAGAGACTCTTAGAAGAGATGTAGAAGTGTAAAGAATGACTAGGTATATAGCAAAATGTCTATTTCGTATTTTCGAGAAATTTCTGAAAGGATAGTTCTAACTGTATCTTATACCTGTTTTAGGTCGGTTTTCCAGAAAAACCGAAAAACTTCGCCCCTCCCTAAGCTATAAGTAGGCTATCGTCCCTGCCAATAAAAATCCAATTCCAAGGTATTCAAGGGACCTTGGTTACAACCCAACTCAAAACAACATATTCAACCAACCAACAAAATCCAATTCCAAGGTATTCAAAGGACCTTGGTTACAACCCAACTCAAAACAACATATTCAACCAACCAACAAAATCCATAAACGGAAAGATTCACCGGAGCAATAGCCGGGACTATATCAATAGCATTCCACAACAATCCATACTCCATAACCACTACAATTAACTCTATTACAACATTAGAGCAACAACCTATGGTTGGAATTCCTCTAACTACCAAACTGAAAATTTTACCTATTAGCCACACGCATGATTCAAACATGCTTCCTAACCATCCCACTAGCCAAGGAAACACTTAAAACCATCAAAAGATCATTAAAGATCCTTCAAACATAACCAATTATCCAAATTATCCTAGTTACGCCAAACTTCCGCTTACTTACAAAATGAAGGGAAATCAATTCCACTTGGTTTCAAATCTCAATTCCTATCCAAACTAACCTTAAAACACTCTTAGAACATCATTATATGCATAGACATAAGCATTCATAGCATAACACTCTAGGTCACATATGGAAGACAAAACCCTAACTCATAATCTTAAAATTTGTAATCTAACCATGGAAAGTTGTTAAAAATCAACCCCAATCACTTCCCAACCTCCAAAACACTAAAAACAACCCATAACATACATAAATCATAACTTATAAGGCTGCAAAGAGGGTTTATTTTCAGCCATAAAGAATCCTTCAAAACTTGAAATTAAAGCTTAAATCATAAAGCCCATAAGCCATAAATGCTAAAATACATAAAATCTTACCTTCCAAGTGATTTCTACTTGAAGATCCAAGAAAATTTTGGTTTTGAAGGATCTTTATGGAAATTTCGGCCAGCCTCTTTGAGAAAATGAGGAAGAAAAACAACAAGAAGAAGACTTAAAAAGAATTCCAAAGTTGACCCAAATAGTACCCATTTGACCAAATAGTCTCCAAGTTCTCTATTTAACCCAAAAACTAATTTTTGCTACTAAATTAATATTTAAATCAGCCATCAAACAACACTCACACACCACAATGCACTAATTACACTTAATCCAACTTTTGACCCGTTATACCCGGAACCGAAATCGCGTAAACCGAAAAATTTGCCGAATTGAAAAACGAATAAGTTGAAGGTCTTTATGACTAAAAATAATATGAAAAACATTTTAACCCAGTTAAAATCAAAGAACAAGGCTATTAAAATACTGGGTTTCACAACTTACCACTAAAACCCGTACAAAATCCACCAAATATCATTTTTCTGGCCAAATATAATTGAAACGAATCAAACATGTTCAATTTACTGGGTTGCATTGGTTAATATCTTTTTTTTAATTTGAGTGGAGAGATTTGGAAAAAAGGCATTGGGCATTTGTGTTTTCTTGGAGAAGTTGGTTTGGATGACAAATCCGGCAGTCCACAGGTCACCACTTTGTTTTGCAATTGAAATTTAAGTGTTTAAGGTATATACGGATGAGCTAAAACTACCAATAATTTGGATGCATCTCAGAGCCAATCCCCTTATGCTCTTTGTTTACTTTAATTAACCAATTCGATGGAAAAAAAAAGTGTTGACATTTCATATCCAGATTTTTTTTGCAAGAGGGATTTTTAGTTTGTTGACATGAGAGAACTGTGGAATGGAATTTTTTGGTTGATTCTTTGGGGAAAAGAACAATACTTGTAAAGGGAAGATGATTTTAGAAAATTTGTGATGGATGGACTATTGGCTTTTTCCTTCTCTTGATGTTTTTTGGGCAAAATTTTGATCTGTTGCTTATCTCTTTCCCATTTTGGGAGGACTTAAAGGGGTGGGGTAGAGGTGCAAAGGGATGGATTGGTGTGGATTTCGGGGTAGGAGATGCAAAAAGAGGATTCATTCTCACAGGAGAGGCTGAGTAATTTGGCATTAAAGCTGTCGGACATTTTACATTGAAACTCCATTGGATCGTTAATGGAGTTGGCAGACTGTTATTGGTATTTTTGCTTAATCTGAATAATACATTAAAATCGAAATTTAAGATACATATCTCGAATTACCTGTTTTTTATTATTTTTGTACATAACATGCAATTATATTTATACTAATCATACATATCTTGATTACCAGTAAACTTTGCAATTAAAATTTCCTGGAGTAGTCGTTCATACCTATAGTGGGTATTTCTGTCAGTTAAATCATCTTGAATGTTGAATTTTTTTGACCTCCCAAATTTAGTGATCTATTTAAATAATACATAAATTTGAGGAGAAAAAAATTCAACATATGAGTTATAAAATATCTAGATGTAAACTAAACTTATACTCTTTACCTAAAGAAAAATTTGACAAATCTAAAGGAAATACGTACATATCTATAACACTAAATATTTTATACATACCACATTATAGTTTTGCCATATGTTTGCCTTTGTGTCTTGAAATATTTTCATGATCTTGTAGGGTAGTATAAATTTCTAAATATATATGTAAAAATTGATATTGTTATGGAAAAAGTTGACTGATAAATTCATAAAAATACAAAAGAAAGAAACATATGAATAATACCTTTCTGCTTCCGTTTTTTCATATCTGTAGGATTGTTTTCTTTACCCATTTTTTGCATAATTTTTTGTTTCCTTTCAATTCTAGCAATTTTACAACCAAGTTTTTTTTTTTTTTTAATAGTCTTTTAGTGCAGTGAAATCCATATTAATAACCTGAAAAAGTAAATAAAATGAATTAATGATGAGTTATTTCACCCAAGAAAATGCAATAATAATTGATAAAAAAAAGAAGAAGTATTGAATTACATACTCGAGAACAAGTAAGATGAAAACAGAGTTGATATTAATTTTGGTACTCGAAAACATTATAGATGAAAATACTAGTTGATGTCAATTCATTAATCAAGAGGAGGCATATGAGAATAAAGTTGATGTCAAATCCGGTATGTTCGAGGAATAAGATATATATTAGTAATAAATGTTTGGTTAAAGAATATAATTACTTAATTTTTTTTTTAAAAAGTAGTTATATTGGATATTGCTATCTATGTAGTTCTAAAAAGTTAGATAAAGAGAGAATGTTAGATAAAGGGAGAGCACGAGGTAGGAATAAGCAAGTAAAATTAGTTGGAAACTGATAATTACGTTTATTCTTCAAAAAGTTAATTAGGTTACAGGTTGCTATCTACATATTATTTAAAAGTTAGTTAGATAAGGAGAGTGGAAGAAGTGGAATTAAGATAAAAATCATTTGATGTAAGTAACTTGGGGTCTATTTGATAATTCAACTTAATGCTAAAAATTAATTGGTTAAGAGATTTTTGAATTCAGCATGTTTGATAATAGAATTCTCTTATCACTTAATACATTAAGCACACTTAATACCTGTCTCAATCATTGGGGTGTATTCAAAATTTTAAGTGAAAATATTTTCATTTAATCTACTGAATTTTAAATAAATGTACAAACACCTAGGGGGTGTTTGTTAATGCTGAATACAGAATTCTGAATTTGAAATCTGAATTGTAAGTTCTGAAAGTATTAATTGTTGAATTAATAAATTTATTTCTATTTGATAATCAACTGAATTCAATTTCTGAATTAAATATGTCACTTCATACATGTATTAATTTATTATAAATAACTGTCATATATGTGTAGAAAAGAAAATGAATAAAATGAATAATTAAGGAAGGTATAAATATATATGAGAGAGAATGTGTATGTGTGTGATAGAGTATATATGTGTATATGAGAGAATCTGTATGTGTGATAGAGTGTGGGTATGTGAGTGAGTGAGAGAGAATGTGCGTGTGTGTGTGAATATGAGTATGAAAAAGTACAAGAGATAATGTGTGAGCGATTAAGTGTGTATATGTGTGAGAGAGACAATGTATATATGTGAGGGAGTGTGTCTAGTTTTTGTGTGTGAGAGTATGTGTTTGTGTGAGAGAGTGTGTGTGTGCGCAAGTGAGAAAAAGTGTGTGTGTGAATATGTGTGAGAGTACATTTATTTAAAATTCAATAGATTAAATGAAAATGTTTTTACTTAAAATTTTGAATACAAATTAAGTAGTGCTTAATGTATTAAGTGATAAGAGAATTCTATTATCAAACATGCTGAATTCAAAAATTTCTTAACCAATTAATTTTCAGCATTAAGTTGAGTTATTAAACAGACCCCCTAACACACATATACCCTCTCACACATATTCACACACACACTCTTTCTCGCTTGCGCACACACACTCTCTCACACAAACACATACTCTCACACACAAAAATACACACTCCCTCACATGTATACATTGTCTCTCACACACACATACACACTTAATCGCTCACACATTCTCTCTTGTACTTTTTCATACTCATATTCACACACACTCACACACACGCATATTCTCTCTCACTCACATACCCTGTACACTCTATCACACATACACATTCTCTCACACACACATATATACTCTATCACACACACACACACATTCTCTCTCATACATATTTATACCATCCTTAATTATTCATTTTCTTTTCTACGCATATATGATAATTATTTATAATAAATTAATAAATGTATGAAGTGACATATTTAATTCAGATATTGAATTCAGTTGATTAATACTTTCAGAACTTACAATTCAAATTTCAGAATTCATAATTCAGTATTCAACATTAACAAACACCCTCTTGGAAAGTTGGAGATAATTACCTCCATACTTTAGTCGCTAAATCCAATATGATAATCCATTAAAATTTTGAATGTTCAAAACTTTTTTGTTTTTTGAAAAAAGGTAAGATTGTAGAAATTCAATTTAATTTTGAAAAAATATTAGATATAAAAGTTAAAAAATATAAATAAATAAATTTATAAAACTCAAATATATATAAAAAATCTATAATAATAACAAATGGCATCCCCTTATCATTTGTGGTGAAAATGGTATTGATTTAATATATACTAGAGATCTAAGCACACTCAATGCATGTGCAATAAATTTTTTTTTGAATAGTTTGAATGAAAACTTGAAATAGAAAGTAGTGGTAATAATGTGGCAGTTATTTTATGTAGTAATTTATTAAGGGTATATTAAGAATAACTAAATTTACATGTCAAAGTCTAGTAGTGGAAGGCATACTCAATGTGTGTTATGGAAAAATAAATTTATTTATGAACTATTTTTTTTTGAAAAACTACCTTTAAAATTTTAGATAATAACAAATTTTTTTCTGAATTATTTTAGAATCTAACATATTACTATAGTAGTTTTTTCAGTATCAAAATTCATGATGGTGGTTACATTTTGTAGTGGAAGTTTTCATTTTTTAAAATTGAAAAAGAGACCAAATGAGAGAGACCATCATACCAATAGGTGACTGTCTCTTTTTATATAGTAAGATAAGACAATTGGCATCTTATTTGACTTAATTAACCAGTGAATCCTTTACATGCCCATAGCTTATTGAGATGGGGCAATTTTGTATTGTTGAGGATAATATAGGAAATATATTAATTTTGACATTACTTCATTTTGGTTGGATTAGACTTTATGTATAGTAAGATTTTGCCATTACACCATTTTAGTTGTCTTTGACATTCTATATATAGTAAGATAGTGCAAATGGCACACACATGTGTGCAAATTAAAAAAAATGATAAATTTTAAAATTTTGAAATAGATAAAAAAAAATGGAAGTTATGAGGATAATTGTGAGACTATATTAATTTTGACATTACACCAAAAGCAGTTGGTTTTAGGTTTTATATATAGTTAGATAGTAAGATAATGCAAATGGCACACACCTATGCGTGTGCAAATTAAAAAAATGATAAATTTTTCAAATTTGAAATAGATAAAAAATGGAAGTTATGAGGTCAATTATGGGAATACATTAATTTTGACATTACACCAAATGAAGTTGGTTTTAGGCTATATATATAGTTAGATACAAGATATCATGTATAACAGGAAAACTCGTGCTATACACGGGTAAATAAATATATTTAATTTATAAAATAAAATAATATTATTGAAATTTTGATAATGGCATGAAATTTTTAATAATTAAATAAAATAAAAATAAACAAAATTAAATAACAATATTTTCAATAGTTTTAGATATTATAAACTTTTTACACTATTTAGTTTTCATTTTTATAAATAATATAAGTAATAGTTGATTTTCATTATATCTTGACAAAGTTATTTTTTAACACTATTTTATTTTTTTGTATATAAATAATAGAACTAAAAGGACAAGATAAATTTCATTTTGCGCTCCTTATGTTTTTGTCGATTTTAACTTTACACTCTTAAGTTTTGCTTTGAACATATTGTGCCCTAAAGTTGTCAGAGTGTCCCGGAAGTAAACAAAAGTACATGTATGGCTGTTTGCGCTCACTTTTTGGGATTCTTATGAGTTATTACAAGTTTTTAATATTGCCAAGGAAAAATTAATAACATGGTGTGAACGAGAGCCGATCGTTCATACACTTCAATTAAGTATGCATTAACTAGGTCAAAAACAATACAACGTGATAATAAACGGACAAACATAACAAGACATGCATGATTGTCACCCCTAATCATCTTGGCGTTTTTTTTTTTTTTTTTTTAAGTCTACGTGAATTTAGGATTGTCTGTTCAATTCATTTTTTCTTTTTGTCTTTTTATAAATAACTCTAAGACTAACTAGGCTGATTTTTTCTTGCATAGAACATAGTGGAAAATAAAACAGCTCCATTATATTTGCCAAATTCTTGAGCATACGTGAAAATCTTGAGATTCCTTTTTATAGAGACAAGACAATTTTGGGGAATATTATAGGATTTTGTGGAACCAAAATTTGTGTTTAAGCCTCTAAGTCCACCAATACTACTACTGGATTAGTGTACTAAAAATTAACAATTTGAATTGACTATGTAATATCCTAGCAAAAAAGAATTGAGTATGTGATACAACTAGTGTAGTGCAGTGCATGAATGATCGATATCAATTATCAATGTTTAGTTAGATATATGCATTTCCATTGTAGATCGCGTGTAAAAATAATGGCCCATGGATTTAAGACAACTTAATTAGCTTTTAATGCGCTCTATTTACTAGACTGAGTCTAGATAGCTTGTAATTTCAACAAAATTTGTGTATTTTGTACATTTCATTCTTGTAAAAATTTCTTTTGCAGGACTGTTTTATAAGTCTAACAATTACATTGTAGAATGTGTAATAACAATCAAATCGGAAAAGCAATAAAATAGGAAAAATATTTTGCTACTTACTCTATAAACTTATATATAATTAAAAAATAATAAAATTTCCAATATTTCAATAATTCTAGGGAATGTCATACATTTATACTATGGAGTGAGTGGACTTACCCATAAAATAGACGGATCCTCATGTGTACTGTATTTGCATGACTAAAACTTCACTCTTTTTCCATTATGGTAATCTATATAGTATTAAGAATTGGATGATTTGTATACCTTTTCGCGAGGTAGTCAAGTTTGTTGCTGCGTGTTCAGAACCATGCAGTCTGTAGACCCTCTTTCATTGGCCTTTTTTTTTTCTTTTTTTTTTTTTTTGTGGGAGGGGAGCCTAGGAGGGGGGTGTTTTCAAAAGTTTGTAATTGCAGAAGAACAATCCATGCAATTTTGCTGTCCTTTTGCTGTTTACTTGACTTGTATCTAAAAGTAGACACGTTATTAATTATTTTTGTTTTGGTAGCATTTATTTGAAAGTTTCTTATGCTGCTTAGTTGATCAATCCTTAAAGCAAATTTGAATTGTCGTATGCAGATCCTCAAACTCAAAGCTTACATGCTATTTTATAGATTTATCCTCAAGTTAGAATTGAATGTACTATTATGTAGTATATAAATATTTTAGATAACAATTATGCTTAGATGGCAACAAAGAAAATAAAAATATTTTAGACAACAAAGCAAATTTTCCTTTTTTTTTTTTTTTTTTTTGGCTCACGTTTGTCATTTCTAATTTTCTACTCCCTTTGTTGTTTACATTCTTACTTCGTTACGTACTATACTTTTTTATTTTTATTTTTTGGTATTATTTTTGAGCAATGAGCATAAAATTCCATTAAACCAACTTGGCTTTCATTGAGAAGCTACTAGCTACAAGAGGAAGTAAACCTTCCACTCAGCAAGTCATAGATTTTAAAAGCATATTTAGCTTGTAGACACTGAACTTAATTGATGCAACTTATCTTGCATAAGAATTGAAACGTATATTGCATATTGTTTTGACTGAATTCTGCATGATTCTGTCATGGTTGTAAATTAATAATCGATAGTACTTTATCAAAAGGTGTAATATATATCATAATTCATAGCCTTAATTTACAATAAGTCACATAATTTGTTGTTATGTGTACCGGACCATGTAGTCTTTTTTATTTTGGTTAAAAGAACAATGTAATCTGTATACCTTCTTTCATTTGTCATTATTTTTGTTTTTCGTTCAAATCCTCAAAGTTTTTCATTGCACAAAAACAATCTATGCAATTTTTCTGTTCATTGCTGTTTACTTGACATGTATCTCAAAGTAGAAAATTTTTATGCACATTTCAATTTTAAATTTGACTTACTGATCATAAAAAGTGCCACTTTTGGTTTCGACATTCCTTTTTTTAATTTCCTGTTTAAGAACTGTATGTTGCTAAATTGGTGAAAAAACTATCAAGACAAAACTTTCGGAGTACAAATTTCCAAATATTACCCACTACGAATCCTTTCCTCGTACAAATTAATATGGCATCATATATAGTACAAATTCGTTTTATTACTACACGAGCTTCAATTCTTTTATGGCATGGTACTACAGCTTGTCTATGTTGCTTTAAGCTTCAATTATATATGTGGTTTTGTTTCTTCTAGTCCTAGCCAACTTATTAGTATTTGTTTTTCCCATTGGGAGTTGCTGCCTCCAAATGTTGTTACATATCTTAAATCTCCATAGCAATGCTAAATTACAACAAAAAGTACGAAAATTTTGTTTGTACAAGTTTTCTTAATTGGATGTTTTTACACAATTTAGGGATAATTACATAAAAATCCCCTAAGATTTCTAAAAATTGCACGTAATGTCCTCTAATTTGAAAAATTACACCTACCTCTCCTCATTTTGTTGTTTTAGTAACATAGACATCCCCTAATTTTACTGCTATAATTAAACTTACCCCAACCCCAAATTTTATATAACCAAGGGAGGTAGGTGTAATTTTTTAAATTAGAAGAGTATTACATGTAATTGTCAAAAACCTTATGTTTATATAAATACCCTCTAATTTACTAACAGTACATATTACACATATATAATGGGAAAATTACCTTAATAATTTCTCACATTTTACATTTATACTTTTTTAGTCTATCACATTCAAAATGATGCACTTTAGTCCTTCACAAATGTAAAATGTACCATTTTGGTCCCTCGACACAAATATGGGTATATTTTTGCCTGAAATACTCACATGCGATATCGAATATAACATATTTGAATGCAAAATTAATAATACATAATTTTAAATGCTAAATTGTCCTAAAAAGAAGGGGATTGGAGTTGTTGGAGTAGGGGTGACAGAGGAAAAGCGACGAGAAAAAGGAATAGAGGTGGTGATGGTAGGTGATAATTCTGGGTCGGTGGTAGAAAAAGTTGTAAATAGTGTCGTTTAATATTTAAAATTTGTGTGTTGTCAATTTGGCCCATGAAAAATGTAACATTCGATACACATATGAGTAACTCTGGCCAAAATATGCCCATAATTGTGTCGAGGGACCAAAATGGTGCATTTTGAATTTGTGAGGAACTAAAATGTATAATTTTGAATGTAAGAGACTAAAAAAATACAAAAGTGAAATGCGATAGACTAAAATGAAATTTTTTAAAAGTTTAGAAACCAAATAGAATCATTAGTAAAATTTAGGGACTATTAGAGTCATCTACTCTATTTATAACTATGCCCAGATATTTTCAAACATCTGAGTAACACACTCAAAAGAACACACAAAACAGGGAAGGAAAAAAAGAAAAAATGGAGAGGGTAACACCTGCCCGGAAACCCCACACTTCCACTGCCGACTTGCTGACATGGTCGGAGGTTCCTCCGTCGGACTCCTCTTCTTTCGCCTCCTCCAATGTCTCCCGTTCCAACACTCGTCCTCAACAGGTACACTTCATTTTCCGGCCACTTTTTGAGTCCTCCTTTGCTATCTTAATGTACTGCATTGTCGCCGGAGATTTAGTATTCTACTTTTTGGGATTTATTTTCTTGTTTTTTCTGGTGGAATTTTTGTAGCCAGCAGATGGGATTAGTAAGGTGCTGTTTGGAGGACAGATCACTGATGAGGAAGCTGAAAGTCTCAACAAAAGGTTACAAGAAAGAGAAAATATTTATATTATGTTAATTAGTACTCATGAGAAATTGCTTTGAAATGTGAATTTAGTTGTAAAGTTTGAATCTTTACTTGCATTGTCAACAGCCCTCTATTTCTTTGTTTTTTAAAGAAAATTTTCACTAAGAATTGGATGATACTATCTTAGATCTATGAATGCAGGCTTAATTGTTGGTGTTTTTTTAACTAAAGAATTACCTGTTTCAGTTTTTTAATAATTTATATGGTACATCTTGTTAATTGATTTGATTTTGTTGGTATGTTTTTCCATTTTGGGAACCCTTCTGGCGTTATTGTTGGATGAGAACACATTATAAAAAGGGATTCAATATTAGGTTTACTTAAGTGAAATTAAATGCTTTAAGTAATTTTTTAGTTGCACGAGATCTGACCTTCTTCTTTTCTGTTCTCTTTTTTTTTTTTTTGGAAAAGATGTAGTTTGATTTGAGCTGAATTGATTCTGTGGCAGATTTGAAACTCATTTATAGCTCAAAATATTGTTAATATTTTTGGTAGATTTTTCATGTTTTCCTTGTAAATCAAAACTCTAATTAAATGAAACTTTCACTTGAAATTCTGAGGCAGCCAAAATTTGTCCTGGCTGCAGATCCTTTGCCTAGCTGCACTTCCTCCAGGTCCTCGAGAAACCAAAATAGTTGATTTGTGGGAATGTTGCAGTAGTAGTAATGATGGAAATGCTATCTTATGTTGGTGAATTTAGTCGTTACACTATATGAGTATTGGTAGACTGTTCCAGACAAGTCAAGAATCATGCTCCCGTGGACACTCTTGTTAGGCAATGTTTAAGATGCTTGTGTTGGAATTTATGCTTGCTAAATTGTCAATTGTTCCTACATAAAATTTTTTTTCTCTCTGCTTACTATTTTGATTTCTTCTTCAGAGGTAGTATTTCACATGTTAAAATGGCACTTGTCCCGGCCATTGTTCCAGACTCATTCCCACTGACATGGTCATAAGTTCCCTATAGAAGCCTAAGATAATATTACTATTAATTAATGCTGACCAACTGCCATAATATCCATTTCTCCTTTTGTCTTTTCACGGTGCTAGAGGAGTTCTTTAGACTCCTACAAACATCTGTTAATGTGTAAGAAGCATGAAAGGTCATTCCATTCAAAGTGTTTTCTTGCTTCCATATCTAAATCTTGTATGTTCAAGAATAAAAATATTGAAATGAAAAAAAGTGATGAGTTGAACTGGAAAAGTTTGTGTCCTTATTTGCTGTAATTGTCAGATGTCATCTTAAACTTTCTATATTTGTAGCTATACTGATTTAACATCCTTCCATAGAACAATTTACAACCTTGATTTCTTAGCATTTATGGCTCTCATTTGTTGGATTTCGTTAAGACTTCAGTGTTGGTGTGTCTAGGAAACCTTGTTCGGGATATAAATTAAAGGAGATGACTGGCAGCAAAATATTTGCTGCAGAGAGTGAAGACGGTGCATCAGAATCTGGAAATGGTCATGTAACTTCTAGTAATAGGACATCAGTGCGTATTGTTCAGGTATCTGTCGCTATAATTGCAGTAACAGTGTATTCTTAGCATGCCAAGGAAACCCTTTGTTAGATAAACGGAACCCATAATTTAGCTGCCATGTTTTGACATAATAATAATGCCACTTAAGCTGTTTCCTTCGCACATCGACTGTAAGTTATACTTCTCTTGATATCTTCTCAGCAAGCTGCAAATGGAATCAGCCAGATCTCCTTTAGTACCGAAGAAAGGCTTTCTCCCAAAAAGCCTTCAACTCTTACTGAGGTCGCAAAGCAGCGAGAGTTAAGTGGAACCCTGGAAAGTGAAGCTGATAGTAAGATTAAGAAGCAGATGTCTGATGCAAAGACCAAGGAACTAAGTGGAAATGATATCTTTGGTCCTCCTTCTGAAGTTCCTCCTAGATCGTTGGCTGCTGTGCGCTCCCTGGAAGCAAAAGAAAGCAAAGGCATGGGAGAACCTGCACCACGAACTCTTCGAACATCAGTCAAGGTTTCTAATGTAAGTTAACTTCCGGACTCAACTCTTAGATTTAACTTTTGTTTCAGATGTGCAAGACCAAATTTTGATGAATTTTCTAATTATGGCTCTGCTGTCCTGTAATTCTGTTCTGGACCTAATACAAGAAAATTTTTACGCCAAGTTCAATTTCTTTTTTCTGTGTTTTTGTGAGCATTTGCAAGTTGCAACTAGATTCTGAACGGTACTTGTTTTGTCTGCATGATGCCTTGGGGTGATACTATCAGCTTTAGGATGACACTGACAAATTTTCTCAATCAACCACTTTTAAGTATTTTTTTTCAGTCTAATAGTTTGAAATGCTGGGATTTTGAACTTGTTTCAACTTTTGTAGCCTGCTGGTGGTCAAAGTAACATCTTATTCGGTGATGAACCAGTTGTCAAGACTGCAAAGAAAATACATGATCAGAAGTTTGCAGAGTTGACTGGCAATAACATTTTCAAAGGAGATGTTCCTCCTGGATCTGCTGAAAAGCATCTGAGCACAGCTAAGCTGAAAGAAATGAGTGGCAACAATATTTTTGCAGATGGCAAGGTCGAAGCTAGGGATCACTTGGGTGGTGTCCGCAAACCCCCTGGTGGCGAGAGCAGTGTAAATCGCCTTGGTCTAACTATTGGCATGCAACTAGATACTCTAGATGTCTTAATAATTAGCAGTAATATCTCTCTCTATGTTCCTCTGAAAATTGTCCTTGAGCTTGTGAAGGAACATCTGTGGTTCTTGAGAATTTAGGAATCAGGTTTGTAGATTTTGTATGCGTGGATTATGAGATTAGAACAATTTCAGGATCTTTCACTCGGAAGAATCTCCAACATCTGTCTCAAAATTAAGCATGGCCAGGCTAGATACCTCAAATTCGACCTTTGTCTAGCATGCTCTAAACTGATTTTTTTTCTGAGATTGTATGTTTCTTGATTTCTTGATTAGGCTTTGGAAATGGACTGATCAGTTTCGTAGATAATAGTGAAACTGCAAAAACAGGGGAAGATAGATGAGACAGCAATATATTTTCACAATTTTGGCGACCACCTGCATTGCATGTTAGCATTAGTTTTAAAGACCAAGTATGTTTGACTTCAATTTGGTTAGTCTGACTGTATTAATGACCTTAATTCAGTATAACTTTCTGCATGATCACTATTTTCAAGAAAATCAGAAACCAGGAACCATTTCTAGTTCAAGCATTCACCATCCTTGCCAGTCCCAAGAATAAGCAGTTAATTGCTAAAACGAGTTATGCGACTTGTTTTTTTTAACCATAAACAAGTAAATCAAGTGGAAGCCAGAGAAAAAACGCTATAGGATACTTCATAAACTGATCATAGATAACAGCAGAGTTTCTCAAGGCATCAAACTGACCAAACCAGCAGAAGTTTGTCAAACTCGGTCACAAAATCTTGAAACTTAAAATATTTATTTAATAACTGCATTCAGCGCATGCTACAAGCCTTTCAAGGGCAGAAAAAAGAGTCACTTAAAGATTCCCATGCCCTGTTAAAGCCAGAAGCATCTTTTCATAGTCTCCAGAAGTGTCTCCGGCAATTGCACGATCAAGAGGAACACTATTCCTTTTATGATACTCTTCTTTAACATGCTGCAAACTTCAACCTCAGCTCGAGTAGTAACAACTCGAGTGAGAGCCCATTCGTCAGTACCCAACTTGCTGATAGCCAATCTAAGAACCTTCTCATAATACTTCTCAGTGCTGGTCAAGCACTTTATTGTTGCTCTAAGTAAAGCGAGGAACTCATCTTTGGGATCATCTTTCAGATTCTGCAGAGACATAGCAACTATTGAATATACCAGAATGCTTAAGTTTCACATGAACAAAGAGGCCAAAAAGTCATCAGATTAAGAACATAAAAGATATGCTGGTTTTGAATGGCAACTTTCAGTTATCATTATTCAGAGAAATCGCCATTTGCCAGTATTTGCAGAATTAACTTGGATTTTTAGTTTAGAAACTTAAATAGTGCATTGCATTACATACCTTGTTGATAGCATTTCCAAATTGATTGTTGTACTGGTTAAGTGTTGCATTGAGTTGCGCTTTGCTCCTTGTAGTCAAAATCCTGATAATCTCCTCATCATTGTAGGCCTTGATGTCAGAGATCTTCTCATGAAGCGTCTTAGCTTCTAGATTTGGCCAGCATCATGTTCACCTCATCTCCCTCGTATCTAAATGCAGTCACTAGGGGAACCAAAAGCTGTTTTTGAAAATTAGTTAATACAAAACTAGCAGCTAAAACAAGGTTTGCATTCAATGCATCAAAGAATAGAAAATGCATGTTTGACAACGATTCACAGTAGAAACAAGTATATAGAAGGTCACGGATCCATCAGAAAGCATAATTTCAATTTCACCCATCTGATAAATGTTGTCATTTCAAATCAGAATAATCACTTAACTGCTTCAAATAACCACCTATAAGTACATATTAATACCTTACGGAAGTCCCCAGTTGTATGATATGCAACATCTTCTTCAAGGGATCTCTTATAACGAGCATGATAGGCCCGCCTCGCCTTAAAGAGATCTTGTGAAGACCTAGTACATGCAATTTCCATAATTACCCAATTGCTAGCGGTCAACCTCTTTGTAGCTAATCATTAGCCAAGAATGCATCACGCTCAGCTGGATCAAGTGTCCATAGCAGTACTGTGCGCTATTTTAAACAGGCATATAACTTGTAGATATTAATTTTAGAGGATAACAAAGTCAAAGGAAACAAGGAAAAGGAATAGGAAAGATAACAAAAGTAGATGCCCAAAAATGAAAGAGCAATATAACAAATCATAAAGCCTTTTGTTGTGAAATGATGAATAGATATTTTGACTAGTTTCAAACAAAAGAAAATAGTCTGAAAGCCACCTGAAAGTCACTAGAAAGTTCAGCATCCAAATCTTTCAGAAGATCTTCACCATAAGTCGCAGCATATACTTCCCGAATTAACTTGCGCTGTGGTGCATTTCTGTGAGCCAGGATCTGGATTATCAGGGCTTCATTTGTTCCCCATCCTGCAAATTTTCAAATCAAGCATGTCATCTACAACTCTTGTCAGGAAAAATTGTATGCTGTACCATTTACAATTGTCGTCACCTCTATCCAAAAGATCCATCAAGTGGAACAAAGTCCTTCAATCCATAGGACCCATAAACAACTTCTAAATAAATACGAAATGCTATCTACAAGAAGAAACAGTAAAGTAATGAACGTCCTACCACGTGTACCCTGCTTAAAGGAAAAGTTCGCAATTATCTGAGAAGGTGATAAAGTTTCTTTTCTTTTTTGCATTTTTCTTTTCTAGTACCCTCTATATCCTTGCAAAAGTAACTGAAATTACAAACTGATCAACCTAAAAGAAATTCCCAATGTCATGAAAAGTAGCACATTTGCTCCAAAAGGGTAAAAATTAGGCACTTTTTTCAACTAATAATGACTACAAAAGCAAAGTTCATGATGCAGGTTCATTGCTCAAACAGGGTAGAGATTTCTTTGATTAGGGAAATACCAATAAAAGATCAATCACTACAAATGCAAATACACTGATCATTATGAAAAGATTCAAAAGTCCTAATCTCATACCTATAAAAAAAAGTTTATCGAGATCAGATCTCAAAACTAAAAGTTGAAGCAAGCCCAGAAGCAGATTCTTTTATATCACGAATTCACATACATTTCAAACTCAAACATATCCAACAGATCAATATAACTGAGTATAGTAAAAGCACAATTTTATTTTTATTTATTCAAAAGATCAAGAAATGGCCCAAATCTCAAAGATCAAGATAACATGTTTGATAATTAATGTAAGAAAAGGAACGGAGGAGGACCTGCAAAAGCTTTTCTAAGCTGCTCGCAATCCTCATCGGCTGAAGGAACAGATGAAGGGACTTGCAATGTAGCCATTTCTCAGATTGTTCTGCAAGTGTGTGTAGTGTGTGTTTCTGTAGCAAGATTCGGTAGGATGGTAAGGAAATAGAAGTTTTGCAGGCAATAAGAAAGGTTAGGTGTGTGGGACCTCTGATGAAATGAAATTGGACAAAAGGATGAATCTAAGATGATAGTAACGTTTTTGGCGTTTCAGTACTTCGCTTTTATCGTACCCCATCCTTCAGACAGTTACTTTGGAAAATTTCATTTCAGAAATTTAATAAAATATTAATTTTATTATTACCTTTTTTTTAATTTTATTAATTATTAAAAATAAAAAGACATGAAATTTGTTAAAAAAGAAAATAGTGTGAAGAAAAAAATTAATATTAAAATTCTTTTAATATATTATTGGTTGAAAAAAATAATTTAGTCAGACAATATTAATTTTGTCTAAAATCTAGCCTATTTAATGACAATTTTTTAATTTCTATTCACAACATTAAATGAAAGGAGAATTCTTAAGTAAATCAAAATGCATGTCATGCACCTTAAAATTCTCATTTATTTATATAATTAATTTTTTTAATTTTAAATTAAATTTTTTACTTGAGTTATTTGATTAATTCTTGATCACAGAAAATATAAATATTAATCTATTTAAAAATTTGTCAAAATGAAACGGAGAGAGTACCGATTTAAGGCCGAAAGTGCAAAAAGTCATTGGGATTTACGTTGTGGGAAATGTTACAATAATATGTGATGATTGTCGGCTTCATATTTTGAAATTAATACAAATTGAATATCAAATATTGATTTCCAATTTATTTGAATATAATCTGTTGAAGTTACAAATTTTTCAGATTTGTTTTTCTTTTAGTTTCTTATGCATTATCTTATTTTCCCAGTAAGGTCAGAAATTATTGAAAATAGGAAATAAAAAAGTACTACTTAGTTAAAGAAAAATAATCGAAAGATGTAGATACATTTTATTTAGGAATCTAAAAAAAAATTGTTATGTTTGATCGTTGCAAGAGCGAGGTGTCAATTGTAATGATGAGGGAATACATTTTTAGAGAAAATGGTAAGGCAATATTTGATTATTTGGTTAATGGATTCTTTGGATCATAACCTTGAAACTACAAAAATATCTCATTTTTTTCTGTCGGGCAAAAATATTTGATTTACCAAGGAGTTTAGTAAAGCATCTTAATATAGTTATTGTTCAATTATTCTCTTCATCCCATCTAAAATTCCTTATGTTATTTCATTTCTAAATTTCCTCCAAAAGTTAATCACTTTCCATTAATGAAAAAAGAAGAAAAGCTTTTTTTTAAGGTAAAAAGAAGAATAAAAAATTAAAAAAACTTGAACAAACATAAAAGGAAAACTCATTTTTTTTGAATTGGTAGGTTCCTATTAAAAATCTTCATCTTAAAAAAATAAATTATTATTTATTTATAATATATATATTATACCATTAAATGTGAATGAATACGTAATTATTTTTTGAATAAATTAATCTTTCATACACCATTATATAGAAATTTTGTTACATTATTAGGTATAATTGCATGTCTCATATATATTGTTAGAATTTTAAACGTCACTTTTTATACATGTGTCATGCATTTATATTCAATAGTGTATAAATTTTTTTACACCAATTATATATTAAAAATTAACTCTTTTGAATTCAAATAATATTTTTGCACATATATATAACATATATCTCTACTCGATAGTATAAAAAGATTTATACACCCACCGTAAAAAAAAATTTAACTATAAAACAATATATTAGAGGTTAATGATATTGACGCTCAAATTATTGTTAATTGGACTCCATTCTCTTTGCAATCTTTTCATAAGAACATGGAGGAAGTGAAGTGCCACTTACAAAGAGTGAAGTGTTAATATCCAGTGTAAAATGAAAAAAAAACACTAATTAATACTCAACCCAAGTTCAATCAACAAAAGCTCATTAGAATAAGTTCATTGGTTGAACGAGGTGAAATGTACACTAAATTTTCAAACCCAAGTGATAACTATAAACATGAAATTAATTTAAAAAATTTAAATTATTCGAATTCAATTTAAATTTATTATGATAAAAAAGTTGATTGAATTTTGAATTAAATAATAATCAAATCACATTTAAATACAAATTTTAAATTCTTGAACGTTATAATATTCAATCGTTTAAATCCGATTGTAATTGTGTTTCCGATTGTAATTGTGTATCCATTATTGAGTGTGGAATATAAATAAAATCTAAATTAAATGACCTAAATAATGGACATAACTTCTCTTTGTTACACATTTAATTTTGTTATATTCACAAAAGAAATGTGAAAAACGTAAATTGCTAAATTTTATACTAGATTGTTGATAAGTATGAGCTATTAAAGTAGTACGCATTATCTCATTCACAATACGTGTGCTGCATTAGCTGTGTAATTGCCACGTCTATATAGCGTCTGAACTATTTCTTGAGCTCATGCACTTAAATGATTTTTGTCTTTTGCCTGGTTTTCATTAATGAGAAATACTTAGGTAAATTTAATTTTTAATTCTATTTATAAATTCTGTAGTGTAGATTAAATGTTATGAAATCTATGATATCCGCTAATATAAGAAAAACTTTATAATATTTAATTTTGACGGTAAAATCTAAAAATAGAATCAAAACCGAATCCATATAAATATTTTCCTTCATTAGAACCTCCTAACTTCTTTTTTCCCACCTTTTCTAAGATCTTCTCATCACCAAACTCTTTAATATACACAGCATCTTATATTGCAAAAGCTTGGTGTCATGGCTACTTCTTCTAAGTTGTCCCTTGCAATTTTACTCTTTCTTGTTATTTATCATTTTGTTGAAGCTAATCATGATGATTTGAAGGTACAACTTCACTTAATTGTTGTTAATTTATTTTCTCTTTCTTCTATTAGTGTCACCTTTTTTATATATAACCTTCTTTTTCTTTTTCTTTTTAGCTTTAGTAACTAATAAGTAGTACATTGTGATTTTTTGTCACACAGATCGGTACTAGCAATGGTTCAGAGGGTTTTGTCACCCCAAAAATAAGTATGAATCTTATTCATGCTTAATTAATGTCAATCACCGACTTAAATTTTCATTTGTTATTGCCATTGGAGGATTGAGGCCAAAGCAATTCGTTTTATTCTCCAAATATAGATGTGTTATACTAAATTCGCACATTTTTTTTGGTCAAGTTGACGTATAATTTTCCAACTTTTGTTGAATTTGACATTTAAATTGTACTAATTATGAAATTAAGAAATATTTAGATAAATTTGGTGTTTGGTCTATTTGTAAATTTTATAATATAGATTAAATTTTATAAATAAATTACATCAGTAGTCCATATAAATAATTCATAAAAGTGAAACTTAAAAACGCATTTACCTAAATATTTTTCTATGAAACATGCATTATATACATAGTGATATACATTTTTCCCCAAAGAAAGCCATGTATAAGCTCAAGTTTTTTCAATTAATTGGCTCGATAGATTTAGTTAAGGGTTATCTATATTGCCCTACATCGACTTATGGAGGTTTGTTGGCCAAAAGTTTACATCAAATTTTGTAAAATTTGTAGTTAGGTCACAAAATGAAATCCAATGCATGATGATTGATGCATTAATAAATTCATATTAAAGTTTTTTTATGGTCAAATGTAGGTCTATAAACGAGTCGGATTTGAGTCAGATCTAACATATTTAGATCCGGATCTGATTAATATAATCGGATTTGAATTCCGATCTCCAACAAATCTCTACAAAAGTAGATTCATACTCGGATTCGTCGGGTCTTGTCTGATCCGGGTCTTATTTTTTTTTTTATAATTTTTAAAATTATATATAAAACTATTGCAACTTATCAAATTTTTTCTTTTTTTTAATTATAAAAAAATATTGAGTTCATAATTAATATTTATGCATACATTCTACATTAAATATAAATAACATGGTATTTTACACAACATATATATATATACACACACATATACATATACATATAAAATAATATTAATATACAATAATTTTATTATACATTAAATATTTTAATCGGATCTAGGTCTTAATCGGATCAAAACACTAAGATCCAGATCCAACTCGTTTATTATAATAATTAATCGAAATTTATTATAGATCCAAATTCGAATAAATGGTTTCGAATATAGACTCGACCCATTGACAAGTCTAGTCAAATGACAAATATATTTAATGGTCACATGGTCACCAATGAATGATCACATACTCATTTACCATATTATTCTTTGCCAATGGCCCAAAATTTACGAAGAAAAATACATGAACTCAAAAAAAAGAATGGCTTTTTTTTGTCACAAATCAGATTGTGGAGAAGCATGTGATGCAAGATGTGTTTTGGCTTCAAGGCAGAAACTTTGCAAGGGGGCTTGTGGGACTTGTTGCGCTCGTTGCAACTGCGTGCCCCCTGGCACTTCTGGTAACCAACAAGTTTGCCCTTGCTACTATCAAATGACTACCCGTGGTGGCCGACGCAAGTGTCCCAAGCTAGACAAAATAAATCAAATAAGGTTTATGTATTAATGTATTTAGGTTTTTTCATTAGCACGAATAATATAGTATGTGTCTGTACAATAACTTGTGTGAGACTGAAATTAATGTGTAAAAGTTTGAAAGAATAACAAAAAGGATGTAAATAATTTCTAGTTTATAATGTAAAAAATATATGATGATTTTATACACGAGATTTCTTTTCTAGTTATTACGAGATTGACAGTATAAATAAAAAAGATATTTCTAGCTATCCTTACATGTTTGATATTTTAATTTTGATGAGCATCATGAGTTAAAGTTGGTGCAGACCAAGAGAGGCTCAGGATAATTGGAGAAGGATTTTTCCAAAGCAATTCAAATTCTTATAATGCTTTTTTTGTTGAAACCTTCTGGATTTACGAGGCCATGAATTGATGACCATTCACAAAAAAATAATTCACTTATTAAAATTATATTGAGTGAATCACTTATTTCTATTTAGTTAGATTTTATTACTTTTTTGACAGATGTAGTGACACTTCAAAAAAAAAAAAATACTCATTTCCGCATCCAATTACCTATATCACTTTAATATATTTCTTTTGAGGCATTTTTAAAAAAAAATCAGTCTTGCATTTTTTTTTTAAAACAATATAGTCCTCAATCTTTTTATTTGGCCAATTTAATCCATGAATAAACTTTTTGCAGCCAATTTAGTTCTTTACCCATTACTCCTTCTGTCTACCATGGACTACCCGTTTCCCAAGAAAAGACTATTGGAATTGAACTCACAATACCAAGATAAAAAGGACCTAAGAGATAAATAAAATAAAAAGGACCTAAGAGATAAATAAAATATAAAGGACCTGAGAGATAAATAAAAGCAAGAAAAGGCCAAACGACAGGACCTAAAAAAATAAAAAGCAAAAGAAAAAGGCAGCAAAATCGACTCCACTGGGGATCGAACCCAGAATCTCTGGTTCCGTAGACCAGCGCCTTATCCATTGGGCCATGGAGTCCGTTGGTTTTGGATGACGTCCACAACATATTTATTAATAGATGCCCCCGTGGTGGTAACTTAAGTTATTATGTTGCTCTGCTAAAGTTTGCATAAAGTGACTAACAGCTCAAAATTTTTATTTAAAATATTATTTTAATCATTTAAAATTTCTAGTCAAATTAATCTTATTTTTTATATAAAAATTAAAATACAACTCTTCCATTCGGCAAAGGATTTTTGGGCAATTAAGGAGTTTAAGTTTAGAGATATTTTTAATTTTTCATAAAAACAAATATATTAATATTAAATTTTTTTATTTGAAGGTTTGTAAATTTGTAAAATATAGAAGATAGAATGAAAATTAGTTAAACTACATGAACATTCTGTATAATTTATATTTCTTTACAGAGGCTCATACCACTAATAGAGTGCACTGTTTGATGTATCAAGGTTAATGTGCACTATTCACGGACTAATTTCTTAGAATGTGAAGAATTTGGGAAATGATACTGATATTTGGAAAGTAAATTTGGGCGATGAATGTTGTGAAAAACACAACATTTCAATCGTATGGTGTATATACGATTTTGGCCTTTCCCCTATAAATACTCCCTCCTATCCGATTTTGGAGTACCATTTTTTCTCTTCTCTTTTTCTCTTCACATCCGAACTTTGAAGTCTCTCTGTAATTTTTCTTTTAAATTGAGCAAATAGTTCTGTAATTGAAGAATTGTCAAATAAGTCCCTAATTGAAGACTGAGAATAACCACTTTAATCAATTAAGGTACTTTCTTTATACTATTTAGCTTTGAGTAAATTTTTAAATGATTTATTTTTTATGTATAATATTTAATTCAATATTTTGATTTATTTTTGTATAATATGTTAATAACAAAATAGTATAAGACATTTGTTTAGATGGATATGTAAGATATATTTGTTTAGTAATAAAATGTTGTTATTATTCAAATGTAACTATAATTGTAATTATATTGTTTTTCTATAATGTTAGTTTATTGTTACATAATTTGTTAGCTAATACATTAGTATAATTTGTTTTTTTTTTTTTAGTTTTATATTACGAGTTGCATTTGTAACGTTACAATTTAAGTATTTGAACTTTAATGAATAATTTAGTTATGTATATGTGAATATGTAATTATTACTAGGGATAAAGACATAGTAAATGTGGGTGGCAATTAAAAAAAAAATTATAGTAAGATACCGAAATACTGCTCAAATACCGAAATACTGATTGATTGGTTGGATTGGTTTACCAGTCGAACAAATCGTTCGACTTCGCCGGTCAAATCAGTCAAACACACACAGGTCACACACACACACACACATATATATATATGTGTGTATATACAATTACAATAATATATTAGCATATTTGTGTACATAATATTTTAAGCATAATATTCTTAATTCTGAATAATTAAATATGTTAATAACTGATAGTATTATTTTTTTCGTAATACTTAATATATTTTCTTTGTGTAATTGTTGGTGTTATGTACAATTTATGTACTTATATATTAATATAATGTATTTATACATTAACATTTTTTATTACTAATTTCCTTTTTTGTACATCTATGTAATAGAATTAAGTAAATATATATAATTAGATATTTAATGAAATATGTATATATAATATATCTGAACATACATGTTATTAAAATATAATTATATAATAAAATTTTTATAAATTATAATTGTAATAAATATATGTTTTTCATAACGTTCAATGTATATAATTGTATAATTATATTATATAACTTATTAGTATAATGTTTTTACTATGAACAAAAATATGAAATGTATTACTAACTTTAACTATTCGTTTAGATAAAATTAGGTAATAACATATATTCCTATATATTATAATATATAGCTTAATAGGGCTTGGAACGATATAGCATTTGTGATAATATGTTAAATTTTTGTATTAGAATATGGAATGAAAAAAAATTAAATATTTGACTTGTTCGACTTACCGAACGAAAAAGTTAAATTTAAACGACTCGACTCGACTTTAGTCGAAAACTTAAAAATCGATATATATATATATATATATATATATATATATATTGGCCTGTATATCTAGAGTTTATGTCATAGATCATCTTTACACATATAAATGTGATTAACAAAAAAAATTTTATATATAATAAAATAAGACTAATATTTTTAAAATATTCATAATAATGATCATAAAGTATTCATCCGGAAATATAAATTAAAATGGATAAAAAATAAAACTTTCAAGGAAAATTAATCAAACATTACATTCAAACAAATGTTAAATGTTATAAATGATAATAGTATTCTAAATGAGAATTAAGCATACATAATTGGAACACACTAAAATTGATAATAAAAAATATATATATAAAATCGTAAAAGTGACTTATGCTTTTACATATTTTCATCCGACATATTATCGTCCAATGTATAATAAGGATTTGCTAGTAACATTGAAATTTCAGAGTTGGTAAATTGGTGGTTGATTACAGCCATCTAGTCTCGAACCAACTCTATAGAATGATATTGGCAAATGCGATTAAGCATGCGGTTGTTTTCTTTCCATATGAGTTGAACTGTTGCCTCGTATTGTCGTTGATTTCTTTTATTCAATAAGAGACTGTAGCGTTTTGGAACAGGAGCACCAAGACTCTGTAGAATCTGTCTTAGGCAGTCAGACTCTTGGCGGCAAAATGCCCATTCTCGCCGAACACCACAATACTATTCCCTTGGGTTAGGCTCACGACAGTCACGATAATCATCATCTCATTCTTGTAGCAACCACATTTTGCGTGTAAAATAATTTGTTCTGAATGACATTGGTTTTTAAGAGCAAGACTTTGGTTGGTTATATTTATAAACTTCTGGTACTGATTGGTCCCAACATAGTTAGTTGTGGACACGTGAATGTGATTTGAATGATTGATTTTGGCAAGTCATTTTTTTGTTTTTGTTACTTAGTGTTATCTTATCGTACAACTTAGACCTATGGAGGATTTTGTAGATTATCCTGATGCATATACTGAATTATTACGTTTTCAGTACCAGCATAGGTTTTCGAGTATATTGGCAGCTGATGACGATGATCTACAAACAGTATATGACGTAAAATTGGAAATGTCGCATTTCTAAGCGGAGATCTATGTTGAAGTGAAATAAAAATCCCAACTCATTTCTAGCGACAATTCGCAATTAAATTTAAATGTTTCCGATACCATTTCACAACCTATTGTTAGTCAATTTGCACAATCTTTTCAACAATTTTATAGAGAATATCCCCAAAATACTAGTGTTGGTTGTCCTCAAACTCATTTAGAGATTGGTCAAAGTAGCCATCATGTCCCCGATATTGGACAACAAATTCAAAGTGACTCTATTTCCTATTTAGACAACAAGTCCGAACAGGAACCATCCAATGACATTTATTTAATTAGTGGTTCTGACGAGTACATAGAGGCAGCAATCGAAACTGTTGAACGTGCTTCAACGTCACAGCAACCAGCTCATGCCACTGACATTACAGTTCCATCATATGTTCCACGTGCATATGCCTTCTACTCTGATATTGGCAATATATTTTCTTACAATGCAACTGATAGAGGCTATATCAAACACATGAATGTGTGGAGTGATACAAACATGGAGTTGCGTTTGGGCATGCTTCTCGAGAGTAAGAAACATCTTAAAAAAGCAACTAAGTTATGGCCCAATCAAGCACAATTGGAAATTCATTGTAACTCAAAACAAGCACAACACCTAAATAGCAAAGTACAAAACTATACTCACTGACAATCGTTGCAACTGGATAGTCAGGGCTATTGAAAAAAGCAAAAAGCGCTTATAAAATGTGGCAAATAAGACTAAAATTATTGATATACACTCCTATATTGGCACGAGTAACAATAATGATCACAGTTAATTGAGCCATGAGATTGTGGCCGAGAGCATAATTCACTTTATCAAAAAGAACCTATGCAAACCTGTGAAGAAATTCAAACACACGTTAAGGATAAAATGCATGTGGGCATCTCATATAAAAAAGTATGGTACGGTCGTCGAAAAAGCTATTGACATAGTTTACGATGATTGGCCGTCATCAGTTGCTGAACTGCCAAAATTTTTTAAGGAACTGATAGCACAAAACTCTAGTACCGTTGTAGAATGGAGACATCATCCACAAAGTTATCGATCTAAAAAGATCATCGACTTTGTATTTTGAACTTTTGCACCTTCAATCCAAACTTTCAAATATAGTAAATCTGTTTTATATGTGGATGACACGATCTTAAGGTGTGCTTATAAGGGTAAGCTCATAGTCGTAGTCGGCCACGATACTAGCAACCATCAACTATCACTTGCATATGATATCGTGTATCATCACTTGTTGATGAGGAAATGATTGATAGTTGGAGTTGGTTCATGACCCAACTAAGGATTCATGTCTGCAGGGATATGCATAACATTTGCGTCATATTAGATCGTCACAAAGGTATTATTAATACAATGAACAATTTAGAATTTCAGAGGCCACCTTGTGGGGTGCATCGATTCTGTCTCATCCATGTGAGATGTATTTTCAACAAGAAGTTTAGAAATCAAAAGTTAAAAGACCTATGCTGGCTGGCTGGGAGTGCAAGACAATATCGAAAGTTCGATTGGTATATGGAACAAATTTGAAATATGAGCCTTGAAACTTATGATTGGCTCCTGAATAAGAATATCAAACCTGAACAGTGAGTTTATTCTCATGATGGCGGGTTTCGTTGGGGTAGTTTATCAACCAACATGACAGAAAGTTGGAAAAAAATCCTCAAAGAAACTCGCCATTTGCCAATTAAGTCTTGTTGTTGGCTTCACTTTTTATAAAATAATTGAACTTTTTAACATGTGCACAGTAGAATGGCAAGACATGCAAGATTTCACTTACCAAAAAGAATTTGGGATAATTATCTCAAAATTGAACACACTGCCCGAGGCCATACGGTTCAGAAGTTTGACCATCAACATCAAATATACAACATTATCACAGCTCTTCGCCCTGATGGAAGAGGCAGAAATGTGCAGATTGTGAATTTACAAGCAAGAACATACACATGTGAAAAATGGACGACACTTCAATTCCCATGTTCGCACGTCATGGCTGTATGTTTTAATTGCTAAATCAATCCAACTACATTTGTTGGTGAAGTACACACAAACCAAACATATCTATAAATGTACTCCTGTCACTTTAATTCACTTCGATATCAAGACTATTGGGAAGATGTTGACTTTAACCTCACAATCTTTCCTAATAGGATAGCACCTACTAAACCTGGGAAAACAAGAAATGATAGGATACAAAACGAGATGGATACAAGGTGTCCTGATGCACCAAGAAGATGTACCACTAGAATATGTCGTATGACCGGACATAATGCCAGGAATTGTCCAAAAATATAAATATTGGCTAGGTTTTTTTTTCTTGTAGTTTAATTAATATTGTCTACATTTTACAGTTTCATGTACTTGTAACCTTTAATTTATTATAATTTTTAGTATTTAATAGTCGTTTTACATAATTTTTGTACTTTACTATTTGGGATAATTTTAGAAACCTTCCCTGTGGTTTAAGCTAATTTCACTTACTACCCATTAATTTTAAAAAATATAACTAACCTCTATTATTTCAATCTTTTTATACTATTTTTAGCCCATTCTTTTAAAAAATTAATTTCAGTGGAGAGAGACTATTTCCTCCCAATTTTACCCCTAGTTCAAAGCTTTCTTTGATTAAAATTTTTGAATGAAAATGAAAAAAAGAATAATTTAATTATTAACAAATAACAGTAGATTATAACAATATAGACTACAAGTAGATAATATTACGAATCTCTATATTTTTTATTCGAATTTTGTTTACAAAGTAATTACAAATCCTAAACCCTAAATCTTAAATTCTAAAAACACTAAACACTAAACCGTAACCCTAAATCAAAAATACCCTAAACATTAATCAGGAATTTTTTTTTTTTTTTTTTTATGGCCAAGGTGGCTGTATGCTTAGCATACGGCCTATCAAGGTCATGTGTAGAACAAACGACCTTGCCTTGGTCATTGGTCGTATGCTTAGCATACAACCTTGGTCCTTGGTCGTATATTTTATATACGACTTTTCTAAATATATTTACTTGTCTAAAAATTTCTTTATTTTGAGAAGTTTTTTTTGTTTTCTTCACAAAATAAGAAATTGTCCACTATTCACAATAAATGTAGATTTCATATAAGAACCACACTAAGCCCATAATTGTAATTTTAGTGAAGGACATTCTTATTATTGTGTTTGGGTGCACGCGGATATTGGGTATGAGAAAAAATCCAAGTACATGACAAAACTAATCCACCGATAATTAAAAAAATGAAAAAGAAAAGGGGATTAAGGTCAAGTCCCTTTAAAGCTTAATCATCTTATCTTCTTCAGCCCCCACTCCGTCTCTCCTAGAAACCAGCACCAACCAATTTGGTGGGATAGTTGATGATGATTGAGAAAACCATGAGTTTATTATCTGTAGAAGAACAAGAAGAAGGAGCAGCAGCAGCTTAAATTCTCCTAGCTATTAAAAGAAACTAGTATTGTAGTAAAAAGATTAGTATAAAGAAAGGGGATAGTGGAAATCTTGTCAGCAGCACCAACACCAACACCAACACCAGCACCAGAATCATCAAAATAGAAAGAGGAGAAGAAGAAAGAGATGGGAATAAGAAGTAAAGCAGCCCACTTTGTATCTGATCTCACCACAATTCTCCTCAACCCCTGTTTCTGATAAACATCTAGATGTGTATAAGAGACCTCCTCCTCCGGTAAGTATTTTATTTTATTTATTTTCATGAGTTTTTTTACTTTTTTTTATTTTTTTATTTTTATTTCATCATATTTAATATTGGCCCCTCTCCCCCAAAAAAAAAAAAAAAAAAAAAAAAAGTACAGCTTCTGCATTTATTATCAATAATCTGTTCATTTGGCTCTTAATTCTGTGGATTCTGATGATGTCTTGGTTTTTTTGTTGAGGGGTTTGTCATTACTCGGTGGGAATTTGGAGTAATTGTGTGCTTTTTTTCTCCTTCCTTATTAGCCCTATTATAATCCTTTTAAGTAAATAAGTGTCTGTTTTGGATAGCAAAGACTTGATGTTAGGATTTTCAATTATAATTTGTATTGTCCGTTTCTTGATTTATTCTACTTTCAAGATAAATCCAAGCAATAGGGGAACGGGAAGGTGGATTTGAAAATTGGGTACAAGCTACCATGTTCGGGTTCCACGATGCAAATGCAACAATAGTCCGGGAGATAGAAAATAGTATATGCAAGGATATTCATCTTAAGAGCTGAATCCTAGATAATATGGAATAGTGCTTTTGTTGGGTTGAGATGAGAGGCTTCCTCCTTACATATTTTAACGCCTAGAATCAGATGTCAATGTACTGATTTAAATGGGTATTTAAGGACCAGACAACGAGTGGATTTGTATTTTTTCTGATTTTGGTATTGTCAGACTCTTGAACATCGATTCTTGCTTTCTGCAACACCAGAAGTTCAGCAGTTTATTGATGTTTAAATGCCTCTTATGCTAAAACAATAACGATGCTTATAGGAATTTGGTTCTGGTTTTAACAGGAAGACGAGACAGAGTCGGAAGGTAGTATAACAGACTCAGCCTCGGACAAGGATTCTGAGGACTCCGGTAATGGTCCTGATACGTCTTCTTTTACTGCATTCTTAGTCTCCCTACTCTCGTCTTCAGAGTCTGGTGGAAACCCGAAGTTGGATGATGAAAATGTGTACCAAGATGATCTGGCTGAACCATCAGATGTGCCGATACTGAGAGATAGTGGCAGAAAGAGAAGTTTATTCTCTAGGGGTAAGCAATCACTTGGCAAAATCTATTACGCTGCTCTAGATTGCCTGGCTTTCGCAGTCAAGGCTCAGCAAAGGGCGGTTCTGATATGGTGGTTGACAATGGGAGTAACTCTAAGGTTTCTAGAGATGAAGGGGTGTCTGAGCAAAATTTAAATGAGCCCTCACCCTTGGATGAGGTGCCAGAAACTTCTGAACCTTCACTGCTTCTCTCTGAGCAGACTCGCAGTTTTCTTTTTGCTGCATTGCCTGTTACTGTTCAGGGGAGAAAATGGTTATTATTATACAGGTGCGAATGCATATTTTCAATTTAATCATAACGTGGTTAAAGTATTTTTCATGAGTTTCAGTTCTTTTGGGGCTATTATGTTATAGATTGTTTAATTTCTTTACCTATATTCTGTAGTACATGGAGGCATGGGATCTCACTTTCAACTTTGTATAGAAGAAGCATGCTTTGGCCTGGTCTCAGCTTGCTGGTAAGGGGGGTTTATCACCAGAACTTTGATCCTGGATTATATTATACTGGAAAGAATTTATACATTAAGATTGATGGCACATTAGCCTGCCACCTGGTGGACCATAAAGGTTTAGGATACTCAAAAGCATTGGATAGCTTTGTCGTACAAGACTTGCATACATTCATGGGTACACATAGATGCACCCTCCATTTACATATAGATATTTACATGAATCTGCATCCACATATAAACCCTACACATAGACAGGTGTATATACATATTTACATATGTAGGTATCTATGAATTTGTCCCAACTAATCGGTCCTAGAAAAATCATCTGATTCTGGTTCTTATAATTGTCATTTTGTTATTTAATTTTTGTCCATTTCACATGCATAGAACATCTCTAACTGAGCTGGAAGAAGAAAAGATAGTTATGCATCCAATTGGAAATAGTCTTGATATATTTATTTTTAATCAGTAGTCGTGATATAGATTCACAGTTATTAGCATATACACGTAATCGGTAGCAAGGCTCCTCCCCATCTATTTTCTCTCACATGTATATGAATTTCATTATTCAGGTGTATAAAGACTGTTGGAGATCGCAAGGGTGCTGTATTTGGTGGCCTAGTTGACACACCCTTAAGACCTTCAAATAAGAGAAGATATCAGGTGGGGGTGAATGGCATCATATCTATGTATTTGTAGCACTTCAACTCTTTATGTCCTTCACATTTTAACAAAAAACTGAAATCGTAGCAGGGCAGTAATAATTCATTTGTTTTCACAAATATATCTGGTGATCCCGCAATTTTTCGTCCCACAGGTATTAATATTTCTCTTTGGGCAGTCACATTTAGAAACTTCCAAATAAATGTTGATAGTTTACTTGTTTCTAAATGTTGATACATCAATTGGAGCTTAGTTTCTACTTTCTATGTGAATTATTCTTATTCAACTAAAAAGGACTATAGTTTTCCACAATATTCTTATTGTCAATTTCACCAATCTCCCATGTTGTTTGTCATTACTGTACACCTCTAGTTTTTCAAATTATCTACGGTTTCATGGAAAGAGTGCTTGCAATCGGGTTCAAAATAGTGTATTTTTTTCCGCTGTGAATCTTCTCATTTTTCTGGCATTCTTGGTTTTCATGTTATACATTAATTGTTAGTGAGGGTTGAAGCTATATAAGCGAAGTTAATTGTTTTGGTACTCTCCTTTCTGTGCAAACAGGCGTGAACCGTTATTTCACTTTGTGCTCAACAGAGTATTTAGCCCTTGGTGGGGGCAATCATTTTGCACTATACTTGGATGGAGATCTGTGAGTTTTCTACTTTAACATACATCCTTGTGATTACTTGGGTGTTAATTTGCTGCTTTATCTGGCGCAGTTAAGCTTACAGATTGCATAGCTGTGAACAACGTCATCAACAACTGAAAATTTATGTTTGCCGTAAGACAGATGTAATTACGTATCTAATATTCTAATACCATTCAAATTATGTTGCCTAGATTGACGGGATCCAGTTCGGGTTCAGAAACTTATGGAAACTCTTGTTTAGCACACACACAAGAGTTTGACGTGAAGGAAATTGGAGGTATTCACCTCCTTCCCCTCAACCCCCAGCTTCCCTTCCAAGTTTCATTCTCACATTGATGGTGGACAAATATTTGAACATCTTGCATTTATATGATCTGATCTATTATATATATTGCATATTTATCCACCTCAAGTTCACTTGGTACATCTCTATCAAGGGGTAAACTTTGGGGAACTGTTATTTTCTTCCGGATGAAGACCAAACAAATGTGTGATATTGCTTCTGTTTAATGCAGTTATGGGGCTTTGTATATGGTTCAAAGTATGACGAGATGGTCTCACTGTTGCGAACTGAGGCACCTGGAATTTGTCGTTGGTAGAGCTTAATAGCGTGAAGCAAGTTGCCTTTCAGTTTGATGGTTAAACATAAAGTTCAGTTCATATCTTGACTTTGAAATTCTGTTTTTACCAACTTTAAAATGAGAGGACCATTGTACATACCTAGAATAAGAAAAGCCAATACTTTCTTTTGTATAGATATGTGCTTGCTGTGTAGTAAATATAAAGAGCTAATTTTTGGATAGATGGACTTTTTAAGCTTCTTGTTTGATGATGTGTGAAGCTTTCTTTTCTTATTTTTTTTCCAAGTTACAGGCTTAAAAATGAAGTTAAGGTTGGTACCAGTGACCAAAGGGTTCTCTCATTTTTAAACTTTTACTTTTGGTTATGGGGAAAAAAATAATAAATAATAAATAAATAAACCGCCAAACTGCGTTTAATTGTTCTTTTTTTTTTAATTGTCTATCTTCCATGAATATAGTAGTAAATAACAAAAATGATTATTAATCTACTTGTCTATCTTCCATGAATATAGTGAATAACAAAAATGATTATTAATCTACTTAAAGAAACATGTAAAAAGAATTTCATAGTCTTGCTTCTATAATTTGAAATTAATTTTCATGAAATTAACATATGCAGAAAGTTCTAGGTTTGAATCGACCACATATCATATCAGTGTGTCTATCAGACTGGTTGTTAATAATGTTTGTTTTAGAACTGCTTGTCATTTTTAATGTTTGACGGGGTAGCGGATGTAGTTGACTTCTTGTGCTTTGTAAATTTCCAACCAGCATATGCTGACACAGAAATTTGGAATTAGCAATATGTTGACTATGTCGCCAATTTGAAGGTCTCCTTAGATTATTCTCAAGACTGCTATTGCGTAGTCTTTGTATGCAAATATCTTTTTAGTCTGAAAATGAAATGTTAACCCGTCTACTGTTTTGACATCATATACTAACAGAAAAATAATTTATAAAATCACAAATTTAGAATTATTTTTTAAAACCATTCCACGTCACAAAATTATATTAAATCACTAATATCTAATTTTAGTTATTCAGTCAAATTTTGTTTCTTTATTTTCAAGATTTAGTGACACTTTATATACAAGCACTCTTACAAATATTTACCTATTCGGAAAAAAATTATTAAAAGATCAAAACTATTTAAATGGTCTACGTAAGATTAGAATGTAAGATGAGTCGGCCTCTCAATAAAAAATGGCGTATTTGGTTTTCTATGTACGTAATTTAGTTTTTGTCTGAAATTGGTGGCTGAAACTTGATTCAAGCCCTCTCTTGGGCAAATGGAAATGAAAGAGAGCCAAATGGATAAATTCATAAAACGTCTGTCAGAAGTTTCTTTTGATCCTATAACAAATACTTTACTTGGAAATTCGGTCCAAAATGTTTCTTCCTTTTCCTTTTTTCGTAATTGATTTTGTCAGTAGTTGTAATTTAGTTCCCTTCAGAAAGCTTAAGGATTTTTCAAATGAGGGCCTTTAGGTGTAGGCTCAAAACAATTGACATGAGAACCGGCATCTAATTTGTTCGGTAATAAGTGCCCTCCCCTCCTTTTTGATAGAGAATGGAAATAAAACAGAAAAAATAAATAATTAAAACACTACAAGTATACAAAGTACAAATAATCCATAGGAAATGGAATTTATTCATGAGAAATGAAATAGGGTAGTCATCAGGAGGCTACTTCGAGACCAAGCTAATGAAACAGCCATTCACACTCCAAAGAGGCAAAGATAATACAAAAGTCCATAGTTGTGTTGGAGTACATTAGAAGCTACAATTCTTTTATTTGTATTTCTATCCAAACCACCCCCCCCCCCCTCTCTTTTCTGGCAGGAGGATGGGGTGTTAAGACATCAAACATGTTGCTAATGAAATCATATCCACTAATGCAAAACCACAATTTGATTACTGTTAGAAAAACAGAATCCTAAGATGGAAACAACTTGAAGCTATGCAATTAATCCCACAATTAAACAACCATTGCTGTGTTTTCCACTTCTAATTTCTGAGGCGTGGCTTCTGTCACATTGACATTCTTGCCCTCTGATGAATCTTCATATGCAGCAACATGAACACCGAGAGCAGCTCTGCCTGATGGATCAAGATTTTTGGACCATGCAGCATCCCATTCTACTGCTTTTGCAGTACTACAGGCCACACTCGGACCTCCAGGAACAGTCGACCGTGCAGCATTCTAATAAAAATTGACGTAAGAGTAAAGTCACAATCAGCACAAGAAATTGAACTATTAGCGCTGTAAATTTTTTCCTATTAAGAGAAGTCTAAATGGAACTCATCCACTTCACTTCCTCTGGTATCAAATATGTATAATGCTGACTTTGCAGTTAAACATGATAAAACTTTTTCGAACAACAAAAGAGGATATTCATGCGACACGAGAAATTGTTGATATGACACCAGTGGTAAAAAAGGGCAACAAGACAGGGAATCTTGACAGAAAAATATGATCTGCTTTGATCACTTTTTTAATTTTCTGAATCCGTTTAGTTTTGATTACCACAAGATATGAACTTATTTCCAATAACCTAAATCTAAAGATTTGGTTCTAATAACATACTTGAAGCATAACCCCCATGCAATAAACAAAAGAAAATTTACAAAGTAAAGTTAGGTCTCTGAATCAAAATAAACAAATAATAATAATGTTAATCTCTGGTTTAATAGAAACACAAAACCTAACTTGCCTTTATATAACTTATCGATCAACAAAGTTATCTATCAAGCATCTTGTACATAATGCTAGCAGTCCAAGCTCTTATTTTCATTTTTCAACCTCTCTTAAAACAAGAAAAACCTTTCTAACCTCCAGAAAGAGATAAACCTAATTAGAAAAACAAATGGAGAATTAATTTGTTGAGATGGAAATAAAGAAAAGTAGCTGATTAGACTCTGAAATTCTAAAAAGAGAGCTATGTCACACAAATACGAGAATACATTTCCCTTCAATCCAGGACCATATATGTCATTTTTAGCTTTCTATGGCTATAAAAGCAAAGCTTATTCTATATTTCAGAAACCCTTGCATGATCGGTAGCAACTAGCAAGTTTTCAAGAACTAAACAAGTTCATGCTACTAAATTGTGTATTATATCATCGTCTTTCTCAGGTGTTTCTTCCATTACTTTATTAACATAATTTTTCTTGTCTGAATTTTTGCCATGTATTGGCTGTAGATCACACAGTATGTAAACCCACCTTGGGAGAAGAACTTTTCAAAGATAGTCCTGTAGTAGTATCCCTCTTTTGTTGTTGGAGTATTCTCAGGGTAAATAAAACTTGCATTTGCTAACATTGAATCTGTCACCTGACAATATTGAAAGCAAACCATAAGATTGATAATAAGATTTGTAAAACAAAAGTAATGGGAAAAGGACTAAAAAAAGAGAAATCTAGACATGAACCAACCTGCTGGTTTGCATGATCCTTCAAGCCATCAATCCAACTATATCCAACTCCATCGCTGAATTGTTCCTTCTGCCTATACAGAATGTGCTAAACAAGAAGAAGGGGGGTCAGGAACTCCACAACAGTACAAATGAACATGAGGGGCTATAGATAATTTAAAACCTTAGATTTCAGGTAAGACAAATACATATTTGTAAATTTAAAGCATGCAACAACTTTTAATTGATAAGCACAATCTAGGAATAAAATAACATGGAAAGCAACAAACCTTTGGCAGATATGGATTCTGGTCATCATCAATTTAAGCGTAGCGTAGAACCCACTTCTCTATTCTTCCAAGATCAGGTCTTACCTGCAATTTTCAATAAACTAGGTAATCAGCAAAGGTTAAAAGAACGTGAACTTTCAAAATACATGGTTGGAGACGCTCAAATTCCAGCAAGTCAAAACTCAAAACACTAAATTGCTCATATGACCCAAAACATGGGCACAATTTATTTACATGTATACATTAGATCCAAAAATGTAATAAATATGCCATCAGTTTCTATGATGATCATGAAAGATCATGCTCACGCTAATTATGTTCCCAGATATGAGATTACTTAATCTCGTAAAAGCAAAATCAATACAAGCAAAAATGGAACCTTGACAGACATTACTCACATTCTTCATGGTAAGAAAATGAACAGAAGACAAAGGATGCAGCAGAAATAAAGAGAATACTGATGTTTTGTGATATACATCGACTGAAAAGCTACAGTCAAGTTATAGTTTTCTAGATCTTCTACTAAAAATGGTAGACCTTTGCCATTACATAAAACTCACAATAGATCCAGAGTTCATAAAGAGAAAAATGAAACTAGCCCTACCCAAGCAAGTAGAAAGGCTATTATCATGTATTGAAATAGTCACAACACAATGAGAAAACATTATCATTGCCCAAAGGAATGGCGGGTGTTTGCATATTATTGCAACCCACTGATAGTTTCAGGCCAATGAAAGAGCATGCCCAAAGTAATTAAATAAACAAAGCAGCATATTAAACCTACCAACATGCTTGATAATTTATTTTGAGCAACTCCAAGTTCATATACCATAAGAATATAAGACAAGCTTCAACTTGCTTTTTATCCAAAAACTAGTGTCAGAATAATTTCAGATCTCATCAACATTGTATATCATGCAAAACATGACAAAGAGGTAGGGCTTCTAATCGCTGAACTATTACAAATGTACTGGAGTTTCTGATGTTCCAGTCTTCGCCCTTCATGAACCGCGAAATAAATTCCAAGAGTACCATACTCACCAACTTATTTTCCATTCGGGATCAATACCCATTGCAACATTGATGAACTCCTTATCTAAGAAGGGGACACGAGCCTCTACACCCCATGCTGAAGTTGATTTGTTGGCTCTCAAGCAGTCGTAGAGATGAAGAGCTTTAATCTGATTGCATAAGAAAACAGCTATCAAGAACTACACTTTTATCTTATGGAAAAATAACAATAACAGCGATACTCATTTCCAATTTATTTTGAACAAAAGCTGCTAATACTAACCTTTCGACATGTTTCCTGGTGAAACTCCTCCTTATTAGGTGCCTTGTGAAAGTATAAATAACCACCAAAAATTTCATCAGAACCTTCCCCAGATAGAACCATTTTGACTCCCAAAGATTTTATTTTACGAGACATAAGAAACATTGGGGTACTGGCTCGGATAGTTGTCACATCATATGTTTCTACATGATAGATAACCTCCTCAAGTGCATCTATTCCTTCCTGATATAGTAATCATAACCATGAAAGAGGGTTAAAAAATAAGTCTGATTATAGAACCATGATGCAAAAAGTATAACTTGAATGCCTTGAGGGAAAACTACCTGCACCGTGAAGTAGAACTCATGATGACGAGTGCCAAGATAATCAGCAACTTCCTTGGCAGCTCTCAAGTCTGGCGAACCCTAATGGAATAACATTAAATGAATACATGCAAAACAATTTACAAGAAGTGATAGACGATAAACATTTTCTGGGGTTAGATCTACAAAATAGAGGAAGATGCATCATCTTTGTACAGAAAAACTTGAACATTGTTTATTTGTCAAATCATACAAAAAGTTTGCAGGATTCAAAAGTTATATGAAAACATGAAGCAAATGACCAAGTAGCTATACACATTGAAACCAAGATCTAAATAGCGCAAAAAATTAGCAAAACACAGGACAAGATTATGATATATTACACTGTACAGTTTCTCAAGGAGCAAAACATGGCAGACAGACCTCATATGGTCAACTCTTAGAAGCAGAAATAATTTTGGGCATTTAGCATCTATAACCTACTACTTAGTACCTGGCTGCTATTTTATCATGTCCAAAACAATAAATTAGAACTAAATGAAAAGAGAATCTTGATGTAATAGTTCTTCATAGTAACAATATGCATTCCTGGAGAAAAACAATTAAAGAGATCTTCTGAGACCTAGGAAAGCTATCAACAAAATATAGCAGTTACGAACATAATGGTTCATAAACCACAGCATCATTTTAAAGTTGCCTTCAGGAAGGCCACCACAACGATCAAAAAGCAGTTGGATAATAAAAATAAATTCAGCCAAAGGCATAATGGTTGCCACATTAATTGCCTGCACATCCAACAAACACTGTGACAGTTGACACTTGACAGGCATACTTCAGTTATCCAAATCAAAGTGTAACGGAACATGGGTCAAATGACAATTAATCCAGATACCAATAAAGACACATGCAAGCATTAAAAAAATGGAAAGTTCATGTGGGGGAGGAGTCTGTCAGACAACTTGAAGTGTGCGCATGACAACCCCAGCCATGCAGAAGCAGCAGGGTAAGAACGATCATCTACTGACCGGGCAACCCAGAGACTGGGCCGCAAGAGCTGTTAATCCCGCTCTGGTCACACGGTCATACTTCATCCACCAGACTTGGTTTCCTGTCTCCTTAGAACTCAAGGACACAGAGGTACGAGCCTACAGAACAGATCCTATTCAAATGGAAAGTTCATGTAAGATATGTAGTATTACCTTCAAGCCAATACAAAATGTATGCAACTGTGACCCCCATTGGCAGGCAGTTTCAGTATCTGTCAAATATCTAGATGTAACTGCAGCAACAAGTGATGAATCTAAGCCACCAGATAAAAGAACACCAAATGGCACATCCGTCATAAGTCTCTTAACCACAGCCTGCATATTTAAGAAACAGACAGTATAAGCAATAAAAAATTAATAGTAAAGTGACAGCACCCTTTTAAATGTAAAGGAAAGAGGGGAAGAAAAACCAAATATATGTATATGACGGTTGCTATGCACGTAAAATGTCAAAGGATGAAAAATGGTAAAATATTGCGCATACAAATGGTGAAAAAACAGTAGCAAAGAGATCAGGAGAGATACCATGATGAATATATAACATAGAAGAAAGTTATGAATGAAGAAAAAGAAAAAAAGAACGCACTGAAAGGATGGGAAAAGAGTGGATATAGTGATTTAAGAAGAATATAACTACATTTGATAGAAAATAAGAACAAGATAAACATAAACAGGCACAGAGAACAAACAAGCTAGATTATCCACAAAAAAACAGTATAGTACTCGTACCTACACATCTATCTTATGAATAAGTTATCTTATAGTTGAATGAAAAAAGCAAGAAAAAGGTCATTAACCAGCAGAGGAACAACAGTAATAATGTCTCGTATAATAGTGAAAATCTCAGCAACATAGTGCTCAAAATGTAAATCCTTAGTAAACCAACCTTCTCAAAGGCCTTGCGCAAGACTAGGGGATCATATGGTGTGGTAGATGGTAGGAATCTGTTCTGAATACCATACAGGATTGTACCATCTTCGGAGCCCTCCTGTAGACGACGTACTCCAATGAAATTAAAAGTAGGAATAGTTAACCTTGCACTAACTTAGGAATAGTTTATCAGAGTTCTTTTTGCTGTTATAGCTGCAATCTAAGCTTGCCATTTGAAATCATGATGATTGATGACAAAACTTTTACATAAGCTTTGAAATCAGGTTTATTGCAACATAAGCTACAAAAATTTTACACATACATAATAAAAAAAAAAAAAATTTTAAAAAGGAGCATAATCTTCTCCAGTCAAATCATCTTATTGTATCACTTAACTGAAACCATGATGTGGGACTAATTAATCAAAAGCTTTAGACTTTTACCCACTACTAATCATAAGAAGAATCATTATTTCCTTTCTCATCATATGATCAGTTATGACCCAAAGACAGTGGACTTTTTAGAATCAGATTGGAAAAGTAAAATTTGTAAAGTGATAAAAGATAGTATATAAACTAGTTTCTCAATTTGTAAAAGTGTAATCCATCTTCATATCCTTCTTTGCTATAAGTACAAAACTGAAATAAGCATACCACTTTTGCTTGAATATATATGCCCAGGAAGGAAAGACATGAATCGCTCACAATCATCACTCAAGGCTTTCATTTCTGATGCAAACCAAACTGATCCTGTAGAGAAAGTAGCACTTACTATTATTCAAGATGCATACAGATATACAGAAAATTTAAAAACCAATCCAGATCATTTCCTTGTAATAAATGATACTGCAAAAAGCAAAAACCTGCCATTGTTATTCTTTTCCTTCTTCTAATTCTTTTCTTACTGGCAAAATGCGAGTGAGAATGAAGATTATTGAAAACAACGTTCCATGAGCCAAGTGTGACAAGGACACAACTCCAAGTGTGATAACGGACACATGATTAAGATCTTTCAATATTTTCACATCAGAAGCCGAAAAAGGAGTGAATACTCTGCCTCTCAGTGAAAAACTATGATTACACATTACACTTTTATAAGAATAGTATGTATATTTCCTACAAACATGCTGAGACAACCAGTTGGTCAGCTGGAAGTGTTAATGTTACAAGCCATCTGGCTGAGACAGAGCACAACGAAGTCGTCAAAGCAAGTTACTAATGAGCAGACCAATTTAGTTTCAGAACTAAAATTAACGTGCCACCCTTTTATCCTTACCAGCTACCACTATATCTCCTGCTGGCAAACTGGGTACTCCAGCTACCACTCTCTGTGTGTGTGTCTATATATATATATATATATATATATATATGAATTACACATATATATATATAATATGTATGCATGTGTATGTATGCTAAAACATGCAAAATTCAAGATTAAAGCAACGCTATATAAACAGTGTCAGACAAACATAATATGTGTTTAAGCTGATTAAGGAAACATGCTTCAAATTACGAAAAACATTTATATGAGCTTCCTGAGAAAAAAGAAAAAAAGTTATAGCCTCTCAAAATTCATCATATAAAAAACATTTGAAGTACAAAAGTAAAAACTAACCGAAAAATATTCAAGACAAGTTATGCAGGAACCCAGGAAGACAGCCTGAACTCTACTATGAGAAAAGGAAGCATAAAAGACTGGCTGATAATCAAACTTGAGCAAAATGTTGTTTGTTATGAGGTATAATATAAAAAAGAAGCAAATGCAAATTGACACGAGGACTCCAATTTATAATGATAATATCAATATCTACAACTAGTGGGAATAAGGCTTGATTTGTTTGTTTGTAATATCAATAGCTACAACTCCGACAATTTATTTATGAATTAGACCTCAATTCTCGCATTTGAATACGCATTTTTTTTTGCAATCCATGCTACAAAGCAACTTTTATAAACAAAGAGCTAGATTTCATCAACCAATGCAGAAAATTAAGAAAGAAAACTGTACTAGAATAATGTCTCTAAGGAGTTGGTAAAGCTATACTGAACACATAACCATAAAAACAGTGGCATACCATCTTCATGAGGCCCCAACCCATGTAAAGTGGTGTAATGCCAATAGCATCCCGAGCAGCAATGAAACTTTTGTCACGGGTGTCAAGAAGCACAAAGGAGAACATTCCATCCAACATGTCAACAAAGTCTTCTCCATATTCTTCATACTGCCCAAAGCAAATAAGTAAGTCAAATAATGGTTCAGCATGCACAAAATAGCAACCAAAATCCCACTCATGATAGACCGAGAAGAGTGGCGAACCTACAATTGTATAGGCAGTATAAGTACTTACAAGATGTGTAATAACTTCACAGTCACTTCCAGTACGGAACCGATGAGACTTTAACTTTTCCCTTAATGCTTTGTGGTTATATATCTCTCCATTAACCTAACAGCAGAGGATACATGGATGAAGGCATGGGATAAAGTTCACAATAAGTAAGTGAAAGCCCAAACAACATAGCTTTTCATCATGTCATTTCAGTCACTACACAAATAAATATTGACTATGTAAAGTAAATAAAGAAAATATAAACTGGCAAATATCGGGATAAATAACAAAACATTGTGCATACAAGATTGAAAAGTAAATTCAATCAACATCACAAATTAATCGAGGAACCTCACATTGCACCTGGATTAGCAGCAATTCATAACCCATTGAACATCTATGATCAGTATCACCAGATAGGCCCCAGTTGCAGATGATCAAAGCTACTTTCACAGGTTTAAGTAACAAAACAACCACCTTTTTTTTCTAAAGTTGTATTCTTCCGTTATATGGTTGCATAGTTTACACTCAAACCGATATATAAATACCCACAAAGGTCCCAGCACCACATGGCAGTAATGCTGCAGTAAACCTGAACCTCACTTTTTAACAGACCTTGAAAAGGTTGTCATTCATTCAACAATGTAAAAACTCTAAAGATCAAAGCACACTTAAGATGGTTGAGAGAGCCATACTCCAACAATAATACTAAGTCCTTCCAGTACAAAATCTTTTTATGCATTATGGTTAAGAGAATTTATTTAGTCTTATACTGGCTGATTCAGAGCCCTTATCCCACTAGACAAATAATGACAAAATGAACACCTAAGAAAAATAAATACGTAATAAAACATTTTATAAGTGCTTCCCTCTAGAAACAATTCCAACCTTACATAACTCCAGATTGACACATCTAAAAGAGGGAAGGAACTTCTTTTTTTCAGACACTCATGAAATACGCTACTTTAGGATGATGTATTGATATCCTAACCAATTAATGCATGTTATTAACAACTATCTCTGTGCGAGCACCCAAATTAATTTATCAATGGTACACAATTCACTTCAGATGCCACTTTGAAGTTGGCCAGATTAATTCTTATGTGGTCAACAAACCACTCCAAAACCAAATATATAAATGAAGATATATCTATGTGTTGAGGTGCATGTTTCATATGTATATTGATCCAACAGTTGTTTTATAACTTGAATCACTTAAAACCTGGAACCATAAAGTAAATCCTAGAAAGAAAAAAATAATAATAATATACACAATGATGCCTATGGAAAACAATAAATACAAAAGGTTTTTGCACAAATGACCATCCAATCATTTGCAGTATCTGTAGTCAATTTCTGACAAGAACTTCTCCTACCGTGACAATAACTGTCTTGTCTTCGTTATATAGAGGCTGATCTCCAGAAGTAGGATCTATTATAGCTAACCGTTGATGAGCAAGATAACAATCCTGATGACAATGCAAGCCACTCCAATCGGGACCTCTATGACGCAACCTACACTTATCCAAATATTTATCAAAGAAAAGTCAGGAATCTCTTCGCAGATACACACTACACTGAGCTGGTCTAATTACCATATTATCTCAATCACGGATAATACAAAAAAATGCTAATTCTTTCTGTATAAACAACAATCCAAAGCAGATGATCCTGGTAGCAGAGTAACAGAACAATTCTGTCACACAGTGATTATACATATGATTTTGTTTTATACAAGATTTTTGCGGGTTGCAATGATCAGATATGGATTCTAATATTCCTTTAAAGTATTGAACACGCTTAATATCAAGACAAATGTTAAAATAACAGTAAAAATGCAAAATTTTTCAGAAATGGGAACTAATTCATATATCTTCTGTTCAATTGGACAAATATGTCAACCTGCTAATTGATAGAAATATATCCGGTGCCTAAATACAAATATTTCAAATGTAAAGTGAACTGTTTAGGCTTTGTCTTGTTGGGCTACAATAGTTTTGAGAATGATATTTAGCATTTTTTAAGTAGAACTTGAACTGCAAACATTTCCTGTATAACTAATAAGTATTCTGTGTCTTCCAGCATTCTACAAAATAGCCCCATTTCGAAGCACACACACAACACTAGTCTCCTCTGCACCTTCCTCTTGACTAATAGGAGTTTAGATTTCCACATTATTGCTAACCCATTAAATCTACACTTTCCCCTCTCTTTGATGCCAATTACTAATTTTTCTACAGAAAACATTTTCCACCCGACAAAACAAATCCTTAAAACGTTCACGAGCTAACTTAGCTAGCTTTCGACCTGGATCAATGAAGACATAAAGACACAGATAAATCCCTCCCAAAAATCAAATAACTACATTTTTGCTGTCCTTTTCTGAGAATTAGAAAAGTTAAATATATCAAAGCCATTTCTCATTTTCCATCATGCGCATTACAATATAAATCGACATTTCTGCTTAAACCTCAAAATATTAAGTTTCTATTAAATCAAAAACTAATCTTTTTATAAAAATATGGATGAAAATTACGAACAAATAAATACATTCGAACTGCGGAGCTAAATTAACGCAATTTACAGGTATAAAGCAACAAATTAACCAAAATAAAACAAATTAAACTAGAAAATTACCTTCTGGAGAGTTCGATGATTCGGGAACGCTTCGCTTGAGAATTATCCACACAACCAAAAACCGCGAGTATTCCACACATCGCTGCTGCTGCTCCTTCTCTCACTGTATGAGTTGTTCAACTTGTATGCAAAACGCGTGCTTTAGACCGCGCCACTTGTCTACAGGATGCCTGAGCTGAAAGAGAGGAGAAGAGAAGAGAAGAGAGAGACACAGATTATGGTTCGGAAATCAAATAAGGCTGCGGAATCAGAGGGCATATATAGTTCCGGGTTAGTCGATTAGAGCCGTTGATTCCTGAATATTTTTGAAAAGATTCTTTTTTTTTTTAAGGGATTTACGTAATTAATTAGGGATTAAGCGAACCATTTTAGATTCGTGTCAGTGGGGTCCCAAAGTTTGGAATCTCTTGCAGTTGAATTTCTTTTATGGAAATGATTTGGTGCATGTTGCTGCATCATAGATTCATAGGCCTATAAATTCATTGGAATTTTGTAAGGGAAAAAGATCCATTTGGCCCATTATTATGTTTATGGTATCCGTTAATTTAATATTTTATCTATCGCAAAAATTAATTTTGTCCCTCGATCTTATAAAAATTAATCAAGGTATGTATCGAAAATTATAAATAAACTAACGGAATCGTTTACAATCTATATTTACAGTAAATTAACGATAATGTGATTATCATATGACTTGTTTCATTAGTTTGTCTATAATTTCCGTTACAAACCTTAAATTGGTTAATTTTTTAAAGATGATCAGCCAAATTAGTCTGTTGCGATAAATAAGGAATCAGATTGATCAATATCCCAAATTTAACGAAATAAATTGGTTTTTTTCCCATTTAGCATGCATATTACTTTGTGAAAATTTTACTGAGTCCGTTGAAAGAACAATTATGTTGGTTTTAAAAAGTTATACAATATAACATGATAAGCTATAAAAATTTTGTATTATACAAGTTTTTAAAATTAACGGTTATTTTATATGGTTTTAATTAATAGTAAAACATTTATATCATTTTAATAAATAAAAAACGAGGTAGTATAAAATGCCTTACTTTTCATTTTAGTATCGTTTTTTGGTTGGTGCAATGCTTAAAAATCTACTATTAAATTGCATTAGCTTTATACTAATATAGTGTAAAGTGATTAAATTAGTGTCTTTTACATTAATATTTATCGACTACACAGTTATCTCCCCATTAATATGACATTAAGAATATAAAATTGAAAAAACTCATTTATTATTTTCTTGAATTCTAAAGTGACAAATAATTTGATACAAAATAAAATGAAACGAATGAAATAGTTGTAGTGTAATTTTAGCATTTATTTGACATATTGTTTGTTAAGAGATAATTTATATAGAAATTAATTAATATTGTAGATTTTACAAATCATAATATATACAACCCCCAACTAATTAGATTCTACTGTATAAAGTAGGATGAAGATACGTAGATTAGATGATAATACATTTTTTTTTATAACTTATTCATCATGAGTTCAAATTACTCATGAGTTAAAGGGAGAGTAGGAGAGCTGGATTGTTGAAAAAAAATAAAAAATAAGTAATTTAGAAATACACTAATACTCTTATTCCTCTTATCATAATAAAGTTTTTGTTTGTTATGACAGGAAAATATTAAGAATTGAAAATGACATTCTACGTATGTCTGTTGACTCATGAGTGGATATGGACATATAATGAAAGAAAAATACGTAAATAAATTTAATTTTTAACTCAATTTATAAAATATATATGTAAATTAAATTTTTTAATATAAATAACATTTATTAATATAAAATAAGAGTTCATAAAATTTAATCATAATTATTAAATTTACAAGCATAACTCAAAATCGAATCTATATAATTATTTATTTTTTATAATAGGACTCTGACTAAGTAATTTTTTCTTGTAATACGAGGTAGAAAATCCTTGGGTTGTCCCAAGCTTGCAGCCCTTTCCGTCCTTCCATTGACTTGTAAGGTTGGATCAGTTGTTAATCTTTGACTAATCGTACTTTTATTAGAGTTTCCCATCCCATTAAACCAAAATCACGTGACATGCACAAACTTGTTAATTTAGCAAAAATGTATTGAGTGATTAACAAGTTGTGAATTGTGATATTAAATTATGAGTCTGAAAATCACTTAATCGAAGTTTTTTTTTTTGATGAATATAAATCATCTACATTCCATATTAATTAATAAGGTATTTTTTTGGTACATAAGTAGTATATTTCACTATTGATGCCTTTAATAATTAAAAAACAAAATTACCCTGTCTTTATATATCTATCTATCTATCTCTATCTATCTATCTATACTATTATATACCATGTAAGTTATTTCTCCCAAATTTTGTTTCTCCCCTCCTGATGTTTCTCCTTTTTTTGTGACGACTAAAATACCCACTATTAATGCAATATAATTACAATTCTCAATAGAAAACATATATAAGTGTTTTTTCTCTTTTTTTTTGTAATGTCTAAAATACCCGCTCTTAATGAAATATAATTTCCAATACCTAATAGGAAAACAAATTTTAAGTGTTTCTCTACTTTTTTGTAATGCCTAAAATACCCACTTTTAATGAAATATAATTTCCAATTCCGAATAGGAAAACATAATTAAATTACTCATTATTTATTCAACCTATTTTTTAGAATACAACCACCTATTTTGGCATTAAATACATAATAAGATGGAAGATTTTTATTTGTATAAAAATATTTATTATAATTATAATTTCAAAAAATAAAAAAATGAATCATATAATTTTTAATTCCCAATAAAAAAACATAATTAATTAAATTACTCATAATATATTCTACCTATTATTTAGGATACAACCATCTATTTCGACATAAATATACAATAAGATGGAAGATTTTTATTTGTATAAAAATATTTATTATAATTAAAATTTTAAAAAATAAAAAATGAATCTAATTAAAATGTAAAGACTAAATTAATCAAACAAAAATTATGTCTTATGTATAAGAAATTAAATATATTCAACTAATAAATTCTTCATATTACGGATAGGTATAATATAGCATATTAATTTCATTATAAAAAATGGAAATAATAATTTTTTCTTTTGTCTTACTTTAAAATGAATCGAATGTTCATGAAAACATCATTTATCTTATTCTAAAATATATGAAATGTTAGTAGAATAAATTATTTCTTACCTTAACTTATTACGAAATTTTGATATAAATACATAATAAGAATGTATATAATTATAAGAGTAGAAAAATCATTTATATTTAAGCAAAAAATAAAATAAAAATATTATATTTTGTAACTCTTATGTATGTTCAAATTATTTCTATTTTTTATCATAATAAAAACAATCTTTTATAACTATTATAAATATTCCAAATTCACTACAATTTTTTTCTTTTCTCTAATTGTTCATTCAAGTATACCCACTTTGGAAAATTTAATTATATCCTTCTCCCTGCGTGCTTTATATATAAGGTTAGTTACACTTCACCATTTTTTCAGTGTCGTTGATAGATTAATATCTAACATTATCTATTAACAAGTAAAGGCTTTCTATTATATCAACTAAACATGTTGACCATTTTACCCCTATTATATTCTTATAGTTTTTATTTAATTTTATCTAATAAATAAATTTTTCATTAAGAGAATATATAATTCATGTAGAATTTGATAAAAAGATATAGAGATTGAAGTTGAATTTGGCATTTTTGCTAGTCTTTTTGACTGGAATTAATTGAAGAATATGACAAATCTGGCCGATATTATTTTTTAAGCACAATTTTCCTTAACTAACGGTCAACTATAATAGTTTCACGACTCTTGTTTATAGTGGTTTCTTAACTTAAAATTTTGGTTAACAAGAGAGATATATCCATGAGTATAGAATTTTTGAGTATGTTCTAATTTAAAAATCATAAAATTAATAATCATAAAAATAAATAATTAAAATTTATATAAACTGAAAAATTATGGAATATATATAACATTGTTTCATTAATGTTTTAAAGTTTATATTACGATTAATTTGGAATTTTTTTTCCTGTCCTACATGAAGAAAAGAAAATTAACCAAGCAATGAAAGTAAAGCTCAGGAACAAAATAAAAAAAAAACTTATAATCTTTAATTGAGATAAAAATATTTATTAATTTTATATCTCTTTAATAGTATTTCTCTTACTAAATCTTTATCTTTGATAACATCATTTTATAGAATATTAGTTTAGATGAACTATTGATGAGGTGGAAAATAATTTCAATCCATGATACAATACATATACCAAAAATATTCTGAAATAATTATTGTAACAATACTATAAATAGTTACAGGTATACAATGAAAAGAGCACGTGCTTTGCACGTGTAACACTTCTAATTTATTGAAAATTTTTATTTTAAAAAAAATAAATAAGTAATTAGTGAATAATAACCAAATTTGAAAATTATAACTGTTGAATTTTTTATACAAGATTTTTATATTTTAAATATATTTTTAATATCTTTGCTCTTTTTCATTGTAATTATTTTTACCTATTTTTTTTTTCAATATTGTTTGTTATTTGTTACAAAATTATATATAAATTTCATTTTTTCTTAAAAATTAAACAAATTTTCCCTTTTATGAGAACAACGTATGATAATTGTATTTTTTTTATATGTCTCTTCTTGGTGTCTAGATTATAATTTTCATATAGTGTCACTACCAATTAATTAAACAATTAAAGATTAAGATATTTTCCATAGTATTGAACTTTTTAAACATATGTGCATATTCTTTGTCATTACAAAAAAAGATAATATTATTATCAAGTATCAAACATTATATAGATGAATTATTTTAAAATTATATTAGTAGCGAAAATATTAACAAGTAATTGGATGATATATGGATAATAATTACAAAAAATGATTAATAAAAATTTCAAAAAATAAGAAAGAAATTGAATCTAATTAAAATATAAAGAATATATAAATCAAACAAAAATTATGTCTTATGTGTAGGATAACTAAACAAGTCAACTATATATTCTCCATATTATAAATAAGTATTATATAGTATATTAAATCATTATTAAAAATTGAAATAATAATTTTTTTTGTCTTGTTATAAAATGCAACGAATGTTAGATAAAACAATCCATTATCTGACTCTACAATACATGAAATGCTAATAAAATTGTAATTCTAAATATAACTAAAATTACTCAACGTTATTACTTTAAGTGAAATTTTATATACTTTTTTTATCACAATTAATTTTTTGCTAATATATTATGTAAAATATATATATATACATATAGAGAAAACTATCATACATTGTTCTCATAAAAGAGAAATTTTGTTTAATTTTTAAGAAAAAATGAAATTTATATATAATTTTGTAACAAATAACGAACAATATTGAAAAATAAAAAAAAAAGATAGGTGAAAATAATTACAATGAAAAAGAGCAAAGATATTAAAAATATATAAATCTTATATAAAAAATTCAACAGTTAAAATTTTTATACTTAGTTATCATTCACTAATTACTTATTTATTTTTTAGAAAATAAAAATTTTCAATAAATTAGAAGTGTTACACGTGTAAAACACGTGCTCTTTTCTAATATGTGTATATATACTTTAAAACGTGTCCAAAATTAAAAACTTATCGAGAAAGGATATATTTATAAAACTATTTAACAAAATAATACTTTACAAAATTCAAACTATATGTTGGTAATCGATTTTTAATCAATTCTTAACAAAACGAGGGTTAAAAGGCGAGGTTAAGGATCAAGCCAAGAACCTTCAGAACTGATTAATCTTCTTATTTGATATGGGCTAATTTTTTCTCTAACTAGTGCCTAATCTTAGAATTAGTGTGATAGTCAATGTTTGGAAAATCGGACCGAAATGGCCAGTTTGATCGGTCGAACCACGAACCGGTAAAAAATCGGTTCAACCGATTTTAGTGGTTTTTTAAAATTTAAAATTTAAAATAAAAAATGACTTAAATAAAGAGAAAAATTTAAAAATCGTTAAATAAACTCCAAAATGGCAAAATATTGAACACACAAAAGCCTAAACTATTAAGTTATTATTTTTTTGATCTTATTTATACTTATTTTTGTACAAATTTTATTTTTCTTATTAGAAATTTGATCAATATTTTTGAGTATTAGAATTATAATTCTCCAAAATTAGTATTTTTTTTCTATTTTAGATTTTATATAAATATATTCATTTTAGATTATTTTAAATTATACCACATTTTAGTAAAAAAAATAAAAAAATAAATTAGTAAACTGACCGGTTCAACCGCTCGGACCGATTGAACCGTGACCAGACAGGCCACCGGTTCAATGTCCGGTCCGGTTTTCAAAACATTGGTAATAGTGTGCTAAGTAAGCGGAGCCTTTGAAAGCGTGAGATGTTAGGGCTAAATTACCACGCCTTAATAGTATTCTAAAGGCGCGATACCTTGAGTAGAGGTAAAGCGTTAAATAGTCTATATATATTTAGTCGGTTGATTTTTCAAAGCAAAAACTCTTATACCATCTAGCCGTCCTCCGCCTTTTCACCTCCTCCTCGTCCGTAAAAATCAACTAGGTGATTGAGTAATTAATCATTTTTATCACTAATTTCTTGCAGGATTGCAGATATTCTCAAGCATCATAACCACCACTCGGCGAAGTAAGTTTATTTCTTTATAATTTCCGGTGAATTACACAAATCTTCTTATTTAATTGCTTTTTTTTTTTTGGGAAAAATATGGAAATTAGGTTTCGGAGCTCAAGGAATTGCTGAACGTCATATATCGCCGGCGTAATCTTTTGGTCGCCGTACAATGGCGGCGACCAGGTCAAAAGCTCCGAATTTCGGCTCCAATAATCAAAATTCTAACCCTAATAGAAAAGTATGGTTATATTCTTTGCTTCTTACTCTGCAGTATGGCGCTCAACCTCTCATCTCTAAGCACTGCATCAGGTTCAGTCTTCTTCTTCTTCATATTCTTTTCTTAAACAACTTGCCTATCATTATTTATGTGTATTACCTTTATTTTTTATGACTTTATTTTTTTCTCCCAGTAAATGCTGATTCTTACTTATTTGTTCAATATATTCTCAATGTTTATCCGCAATTAGGAAAATGCTTAACATATTTTCTGTGTTTGGTTTTGTAAAGGAGGGTCCAGTTTTCGTTTTTGTAAATTTCATGACTTATATTTGGGTTTCGTAGTCGAAGTTCTTCATAAGGAAGCTGAATGTTTTGAGATTTTGAAGTTCTTTACAACAGTTAAATCACCAGTGGAATAAATAGACTATGCAAATTAGTAATGTGGATAGGATAATCACCAATAAGTCATTTATGAACAGATCTATGCAAATTCTACATTGTAAACTATTAGTAGAAAAAAGAAGCAAGATCTCGTCATGTTGAACCATAGTAAGTAGGTGTAAAAGACCTAGCTGAATCAATTATGGTTTAGGATAGTTATTGAAGACACCTATATCTTTTGTTTGTTATATGTTTTCTCTTAAAGTATCAACTTAAGCTCACCTATGTCATAAACTCTATAAGAAAATAAATGGAAGCGTGAGAAATTTCCTGTCAAAAGACCTTAGTTTTTCTTGAAAAAACAATGCATCATGGTTGATCTCACTTCCTTTTGGTTCACAACCCTGGACCTTGTGGAAGAGAACAAACTTTGAGGCATATTGGTGGTCATGGATATAACAGTAAGCCGATAGATATAGTTGTAAAAGCTAACAATCTCTTTCATCATTTGTTGTTCAAACGTGTCTCTAACCCAAGATTCGGAAACAATGAATCAATTTAATGAAGTAATACATGGAGCTATGTGAATTTGAAACCGTATTTGCGGATGCTTAATCCATGCTCACTCTCTAAAGAACATGATCTACTTACCAAGGTTGCTAATGTTTTTTTTCTACAGGCGTGAAGTGATTGTTACTTCTTCTGTTTTGGCATGTGAGTTAGTAAAGGTAATTCTTTATCCTTACCCATTCTAGGTCCTTTTGTTTTGGGTTCTGTTTGTGCTTGCAGTTCTAATGATTTCAAATGCTTCACAGGTGATCTGTGCTCTGCTTCTCATGGAAAAAGATGGCACCTTGAAGAAACTATTTAAGGAGTGGACTTTAGTTGGCTCTTTGACTGCATCAGGTCTACCAGCAGCTATCTATGCACTGCAAAATAGCTTGTTGCAGATTTCATACAAAAACCTAGATTCTCTCACATCATTCTCAATGCTGAATCAGACTAAATTATTTTTCACTGCGTTCTTCACCTACATGATATTGAGGTATAAGCTCATTTCTTGTTCAACGCTTCTGCTGTTCAAATTAGATATCTTTAGTACAGATAAAATGCTTGAATATGGTGGCCTAGCAAATTTGAGGCTGTTCGTAGGATAAGTGCATATGCCCTTCAGTTCCTACCCTATAGATGTCTGCTCTAAGACAGCATCTTTCCTGCTAGTGTTATAGTGAATATCAAGGTTCCTTTGTGGTGTAAATTTCTGCAATGATTATGACTAATGAATACTTTGAGCTATGTTTCAGTTGTTTGCAAACAGTATGTCATTATCTGTTGAATAGTGTTCTGTACTCAGCAGCCATCACCTGATGGTTATTGAATAATTTTGCTTGTCATTCATATTATTATGGAAAAGCACTGGAGGTGAGCAATCATTCTATGTCGCTTTCCTGACCAAAGATGCTTGAATTGATTTCTGTATGTGCCTTATTCCTCATCATTTTCCTTTTTCTAGATATCCATGTCTTATTTATATGTATCTTACTTGAAAAAATTTGTATGTAAATTCTCCATTTCATTTTGTGTTGATGTCACAATTCTTAGACCTAGCATGTTAACAGCTTTCTGGTGAAGCTAAAGTGGTTGCTTGAATAACCTTGGATAACTGCTAGTATTGATGTATGAATGAGATTTGGTTTTAGCTGAGTTTTTCTGATCTTGTCTTACAGGCAAAAGCAATCAATTCAGCAAATTGGGGCTCTTTTCTTGTTAATACTTGCAGCTGTCCTTTTAAGTGTTGGTGAAGGTTCCAGCAAAGCTTCAAGCAGTAGCAATCCTGAGGATATCTTATTTTATGGAATTATTCCGGTATTGGTAGCTTCTGTGCTCTCAGGTCTTGCTTCTGCTTTGTGTCAGTGGGCGTCTCAGGTAGGCCAAACTTAGATGGTAAAAGTTCTTGTTAATTAGCTTATATTTGTGAAATTCGATGTCCCACTCTTTATTTTCCTCCTCTCTATGTAACAGGTTAAGAAACACACATCATACTTGATGACTGTAGAGATGTCTGTAATTGGGAGCTTATGCTTGCTGGCGAGTTCTTACAAGTCTCCTGATGGAGAAGCCATCAGGCGTCATGGATTCTTTTATGGCTGGACTCCATTAACTTTGGTATCAATTCTTGCTAATCTTAATTGCATGTGGACATTTGCACCATTGTTAAATTGCTTTAAGTGTAAAGTTGTAATTCTACTGAATTTAGTATCTTCACAGTACTTGAGTTTCCTTGATGAATGAGAAGGAAAACTTATTAATGGTTTAAAAAGAAAAACACATTGATAATCATAATCGGTCAATCTCCATTTGGTTTTATACTCCCTTTGTTGGGTAGCATAAAACATTTGGGATTTTATTTATTTATTTGCAATAGACTTGCATGTTTGATGCAAGCTGTTGAATGATAACTGAATGCTTCAATTTCTCACGGTTTTTGGTTATTATATTATTTCAGATCCCAGTGATTATCAATGCTGTTGGTGGGATTCTGGTTGGTCTTGTGACCTCTTATGCCGGTGGTGTAAGAAAGGCAAGTTTCATCCCTTATAATAGAATAAGATAATAGTTGAAGTACGAAGCTCATTGATATATGGAGTACTTGTTTTCCATTTGCTATGGGATCATCGATCAAAACTTGTGAGACATGTGCTAGAAATTTTGGCTTCGAAGATCTCATAAATATAGGCTTTCAAGTGTAAGAATATGGACAAATGCATACTAGGTATGTAATTAGACTCCAGAGTAAGAGCAAGTAGAACACTTTGGGTATCCTAGCCCCCCTCCCAAAAAAAGAAAAAGAAAAAAAGATAATTCTTTGGGGTGAATTGATATCTTGGCATGTTTGTGGCTGCCTGCAGTTAAAAGCTTTGCTTGTTCATCCAACCACTAAATCAATATCAGCTGCCTAAGTTTACTGCCATAGATCCAAAATGTCCAGCTGCCAAAAGGTCATATGTCGACCGGTTAGTTAGCAGCCTGCGCTGGATTTGACTTTAACAGCCGAGGGCAACATGTGACCTGTTGGGAGAAAGGTGAAAAAAGACAGCTATCATGTGTTTCGATAGATCCAGTTAAAAGGACTGTCATTAGAATATTATCTTGACTTAACAAGATGTTTTTTGGAGATTAGACTGGAGGACCTATCGGGCATAGATTCCTACAAATTGGGGAAAGTTGTCAATTGGAGTATTGCCCAGCTTTAGACTGAATGAATTCCATTTTCTAGTCATAACGAACGTGTTACTCTTGGTGCCTGCATTTGTTTTCCTGTTGCTCCCCACCCTTTCTCCTCCTTTTCCTTTCATTCTCTGATGCAGTTTTGAGTTTAATATCTTTTCTTGCTCAACATGCCTGCAGGGATTTGTCATTGTTTCGGCACTTCTTGTCACTGCTCTGTTACAGTTCATCTTTGATGGCAAACCACCTTCCTTGTATTGTCTTGTGGCACTGCCACTGGTAAGATTACCAGCATATCAATCTATCAAAAGTATCCATATCGAGCCAAAGCAAAGGAGACTTGAGATGTGACGAACTGTCATATGAAAGCTAGTATATGGGCATCCATAGGAAAGCTAGGATATTTGCCCAAACTAATCCAATATTCAATTGGTTTTGCTTAACATCAATAATGGAGTGAGGAGAAATGCCAAAATTTTTTAGGAGCCTCCTCCTGGAGTAGCATTTCAAGTGAATTCTTAGTCAAATTCATTCTCTGTCATTCAAATGTGGCGCTGGAGCTGGACTTGGTTCTCTATTATGTTTGAAGATGGTATAATGATGGTGTATTCTTTTCCAGCAGCACGACAGAAACTCAGGCATTTACTTAACTTTGTAAAACCCACTGGGAGAAGGCATTTAAGGTCTTTAGTGCATATGCTTGTATTGACATATCCCTATTAAACGCTACCATTGAACAAAAGAAAAGATGCAAACTTAACCCCTAAAAAATGGAAGATGCGAACTTCTATAGCTAAAAGTCCGTGTGCTTTTTTTTGTTTGTTTGTTATTTTCCCAATGAAGTTTAATTTTCTCTCTTGTTGTCGTTATGTACCATTAAAGAAAAAAAGAACCATTATTCTTCAACTCTGGAAAAAATTTATATAAATCCGAACTTTGACCTCCGCCTTGCCGTCAAGATTAAATCTTATAAAATCTTGTTTACATCAGCTTATGTTATAGATTTCATAATATTTAATCTACACTATAAGATTTATAAGTGAAGTCAGTCAAAAATCAGGTTTACTTAAATCTTTCCCCTCAAATCATAATTAATAGATCACAAGAAAGCATTTTACTGCTCATGACTGTCATGCGTCTATATATTATAGGCAAAGACTTAGGTAGACTCGATTTTTTGTTCCACTTGTAAACTTTGTGGTGTGGATTAAATTGTAGAGAATCTATGACATCAGCGGATGTAAGCAAGATAATTTAAAATTTAATATTGACTACAGGGTCTACAGGTGGAGTAAAAAATCGGATATATCTAACACAAATATATATTTTCCTATATTATAAGATTATTGTTATGGTTAAGGATATTCTCATTTATGGGATGGCAAAAGGGCCTGAATGTGGTGCCTTGTGTTTCATTTCCAGTCCCGGTCAATACAGCTAGTCATTAACTTGAAAGTAAAACTATAAGGTTTGGCAGATAAAACAGATCCTCGATCTATCAATCATTTATGTTGATATTTCTTACAAAATCGGGTAATTAGGTTGTATCAATATATATATTTTAGATGTTATATTTGTGATAGGTATATTAGATAACACTTAATATTTGTCATTCTTTAAACTGTTTCAAAGATATATCTCAATTAATCCCCAAAAAAAAAATAGAGAGATTTTTTTAGGTGAAATAGAAAACCAAAAAGTATGAAAAAGACATTTTGCAAAAAGAGAAAAAAAAGACTAATTTAATAGATAAAAAATTAAATTAATCATACTCAAAGGCAAAGATAAAAGACAAAAGACAAAATTGATCTTTTTCCTTGTTGCAAAATATCTACATTTCTACTCCTATATCAGATTGAGGGACCTCTTCCAAAGCGTTGTTGCACTTGCAGTGATTACTCTGAAACTAGAAACTAACGAGGGCTATTTTTCACGCTTTTATGTGATGGTGAAAATCCCGATAATTAAACCCTTCCCTTCTCCCCCGCGGGGAGTACTCTGCTTCATTTTCAGTAGAGATCAGAAAAACCTCCACAACCCAAAAACCATTGCAGAAACTCACACTTTTCAAACGCCCAAACACACACAGAAGCACAAAGATGGGAAGTAGATTGGGAAGAAGAGTAGTACACTTTGCTAACATACCCATTAAGCTCCTCATGCCCTCCTCTTTCTCCAATATTACTGAAATTGCCCTCAAAACCATCGCTTCTGCCTCCAAGGTACCTTCCCCCCTCCATCCCAGAATGGGATTTTACCATTTTCTTGATTTGTATTAAAGTTTGAATCTTTTTAATCTTTCGTCATATTTAATCAGTTGGGTTTTGATTTTTTGATCTTCTATAATTTTAGATTGAGATAAAGAGGGTTTTGGAGTCCCTTATGGTTTTGAGGTTGAGAAAGTTAGGACTTTGAATATGGATGGGAAGAAGAAGAAGAGAGGTGGGATGTTGATTGCGAAACCCGATTATAAGAAGGCTTATGTTACTCTGAGAAGCCCTTTATCGATTTCTTCTGATGTTTATCCCATTAGGATGATTGAGGAGGACAAGAAGAACATGGCTAAACCATCGAAAAAATCGAGCATTGTGGAGGATGGTGAGCCCAAGACTCCACATTGGCTTGATGAGAAGAAAGATAGGGCTAATAGGTTCAGGCCAGAGAGGTTTGGCTCTAGCCATGGTGGTTGTGGTAGTGATGGGGATAGTGCTGGTGGAGCTGCTGCTAAATTTCCGTGGAGCAGTATGAAATCTTTCTCTTGGTAGATTTCGAAAATTTGTTTGTTTGTTTGAAATGTGAGGATGAGCTTTTGGTGCTTAATTCTTGGTATCCTTGGATTAGTACTAGGACCTGATCTTGATTTTTTGTAGTTTTAAGCTTCAGCAATGTCAATTATAAGAGCTACGATGTCTTGTGGATAGGATACTAAATGCAGCCTGAAACCCTTTTTGTTTGAGGGGTTGTTAATTTCTGAATTTTATTGACTTGTTTTGCTTGGTTTTCCTAATCGATGAAGGCTTGCCCTATTGGATTTGTGATGTTTTCTTTCACCCACTTATGATAAGTTCCACTTTGAAGTTTGGAACTTGAGACTTTGCAGGATGTAAATTTTGGTGGTTGTTAATGCCATTGGTGTTGCATATCGATTTATGAGTCATTAGGTAGGTAATTCGGTTCTTCTTTAAGATTAATGTCCATATGGATATTATTTTGTGTTCTTTCAAAAATTTATGCTTAGTTGGGTTAGTTGAGTATTCTATACCTTCAATCATTAGAAAGTATGTCAGGGAAACACTCATTACAGAAGAAGAGTAGAGCTGCATTTTCTATTTATATGGCTTATAACTCATAGTACCTTCATCAGAGGCTGACTTGTTTTGTTTAAAGTTTAATATCCTTCCATGAGTGACTTAATTTATGCGAGAAGAATAGGACCTAGACATATGTTTAGCCAATATATTCCAACAGGCATGATTACGGAAATTTCTTATATATTTTTACATAAATAGAAGCCGTGGACATGGAAAATGAGAAAAAGAAAAAAATAACAGCATGTGAACCGTCTTTAAACTAGCCAATGTTCATTGAAGAGGCACACTGGTCATCTATGATGAGTTTGAAATAGCTCTGGTGTCTTAGGTTCAGGGAACTTCAGGATATAGATACTCTCCGCCGGAACTTGGTTTTGCGCCCTGACAGTGATCCAAGTTGACCTTCATCAGTTTTTTCCTCATCCACTTTTCCCAGGGAAAGAGAAGACTTCTTTATCTTCATCCATTTAAATGTCCAACTTGATAAACTCCTTTGCTTGTTATTTAGTTTTTCATATTCTTGCTGCAACTCAAAGTAGTCTGTTTGCAACTTCTGTCATTTTTTCCTTTACCATCTCCAATTCTGCTTTGAGAGTGCTGACTTCCTTCTTTGTACACAACCAGCTTCCTTCTTGGCCTTCGTTATCGTCACTGGGTGTTTGATCCTTCCCTTGTATTGTAGCCCTCATTTTTGCCTGTTCTGAGAACAATACCTGCAATTATGACACTTCCCAAGGTCAGAAATGTCTGTCAAAGAAAGCATAAGCTCCCAGACAATTGTAGCTGTTCAATCGCATGGCAAGAATCTATGCCATACTTTTATTCACCTAGCGTCAAAATTGTAGTGTTAGTGCTCCTCTTTTTCTAGAATACATTAACAAATTTCAGAAATATTTGCAAGTTAAGCATGGTGTTTTCGACCACTCTGCAACATTACTTCGTCTCAATAGGTATCAAGAGTTTTGCTTCAAGTGTGAGGAATGTTACGAGGATTATAGGTTTTGTTCTTTAATTTTTTGATTAGTGACAAAGAGAACTGGTATAAACCTAAGGCATCCTCTGAGGTGTAACCATGAACAAAGAGTATGCAAAGATATAAACTTAAAAGTTACGACTCAACATATCTGTGACAAAAAGTTTGTAAGATAATTCTCATGTATCAAATAAAGGAAGTATTTGAATTATTGTGCTTCATCTGCTTACTTATTTTCTCTCACTTTGCTTTCCTTAATGTTTAATTGTTTATAAAAAAACATACTTTAAGAGTAAAGCTATGAAATTTGCTTGATAGTTGTATTACAAATCGTATGAATTCTAACTTAGCATAAATAATTGCTGTGGTAAGCGCCAATAGGACCATGGAAAGCCTTTGTGGAACTGGAGGGTGTTTGTGTTTTACTAGTTAAGTATGTGGTTGAACTAAGGGAACATGGTTGAACTATATTGTATTTTCTTGTTAACCTGTTATTGGGTCCAACTATCATTTAATAGATAAAACATTTATGGTTCTTGGCTTCGCCTTAATATAGTAGTTAAGATATAGTTGAAAAACTGCGCTGGAGGTAGTTTGCTCTTGGTCATGTTTTCTTGCAGCATTGCCTTGATAGATAAGCTGGAGATTTAAGTGCTGATTTCAATCTTAAATGCCTGACTGTTTTATTAATACACTTTATATAAAACTTAAATCTTCAGAAATATGGGAGTCCTAATGGGCATCATATCTTAAGAAATCTTATGCATTTGGAAGCGTGAAGAGCTAATTGTGGCCTTTGCTATTAGCTTGGTGCTGGCACAAAAATGTGTTTCTGGATCATTTTAATACATTTACCTGGATTACAGTTCTTAGAGGCAACCTTTCATTCTGCGCTGCATGCATGCATGCATCGAGTGACAGCTTCTCACAGTTCATGATTTTGCATAGCTTTCTGCGGTCATGTTCTGATAGTGAAGTATGAGTCTGTCAGAAACAATAATGTTAGGCCGTGTAACATTCTGAGAGATGTAAAATAGACTTAGGATATGGAAGATTAACAGATAACCTTAAGGTATGTATCAATGGCTCAATGTATAGAGGCCATCATCACATGGTCGAGCATTTTCAGGCAAAGATTCAGCTAAAACTTGAAAATTAGTGATGGAGAGATTAGGATCTCTTGCAACTTCTGCTAGATAGTTGTCCAGGAGTTTACTAACTGTCAATATCCCTGAATTTTGCTGCTGCTGCTGTTCATACATCAAGAAGTATTCCAAAATTCTTTGGACAACGTCTATGTTGTGCATTGTGTGATCATTGGTTATGCTGGGTCATTAATTGAAATTAGTGAACACGTTAGAAGGATTGACTATTTTACTGGTATAGGGATCTTTCCTTTTCAAATAATATACATCTTCTATACTATTTAAGTCTTGATAGGGGAAGAGAAGTTAGGAACTCACTTTACCGTCTTTCCTTGATCCCCTACTGTATAAGTTGGTATCAGAAGATCATTGACATTTGCTTTTTCCAAAACCATTCCAACTCTTTTCTCAAGCTCTGAGATTAAAGCTGGGGATGCTGAAAACACTAACACTGGCCATCTTCAATATCCTCAATAGGAACTTACAAGGTGCGGCTTCTTTCTGAGGTGGCAGGATACTGACTAGGCTCTCTATAATCGTCCTATGCTCCTTATTTTGTCCGATGATCCCTTCCTGGCTCTTGCCACTTGTGATGCTCCATTGCAACTCATTTTGCCTGTAACCATGTCTTCTTAGTCCTTCTTTACCTATATCTATGTTTGGCAACCACTTTTCTGCATATTGCATTACACATGAACCTATACTCTCTGGTTTCATTCCTTTTGCCCTTATCGCTACAATGATCCTCATGAAGTGATCAATTCGAAGAGTAGCCACATCCTCAAACCACCAATCCTCTTCATTGGTGTTCTCCCCAGTGGCTGAATTTTCTCGAGAAACTTTCCAGGAAATTGAGTCACAACATCTTCGAACAATCTGAAGGTTTTCTGCCCAGGGAGATAGCTTTTCACATGATTTGAGGACGATGATGGAGTCTCTCCATGAAGAAAGGACAAGGCATGAATGTAAAGAAAGCTTCAGTCTTGGCGATGAGGTTTCCATCTTCCAGTGCTTCAGTCATCTCTAGGAATTCTGAAGCACATCTAAGTGCTGCTACATTATTAGGGTTTAGGCCTATTGGTAGGCCATAACAGAATTTCAAAATAAGTTCGAATGTTTCCGAGCCACCTGGAAAGTTTTCGAGTTTGAGATCATAACCTAAATCTGGATTTGGAGGTTCAAGATCGATTCGGCTTAGGTAGCCACACCTTGCCACCAAAGGATACTGTTCGGGGAGGACATGTATAAGATGAAATGGTAATTTGCAAGTTAATGTAGCTCAATTATTTATCAATACTTAGATACCATCTTTGTATATACACAAGACACACACCAAGACATATAGACTCACACATATAAACACGTATAATAAAAGTTGGTTACAATTTATAAATTATACGGTAAATATTCAGTTATTAAAACTTTGAGATGCTCACAAGTCTCTTCACCATGCAACTTAAATATAACATTTTTCCATCTATCAGGTTTTTCCTTATCCTGTTTTTCTTCTCCCTGCAGTGTATTTAGTTTCTTAATAGATGGACCGCTGAATTTAGTAATGTTTTGATGACAAGAAAAGTACAAAGAGAATATCTATCTCCGATATGTTTGATTATGGTGAAATAGAAGAGCATAATTGTGATATTAGTTATTTGTCTAGAATAGAGTTAGTATGTGTCTACGGAAATAGTGGACTGCTCGATGTGGAAAGTGGCTATTAAACGAACCTTTCTTTTCTTTTGGTTACTATTAAGGGAACCTTTCACTTTCCCCATTCTTGTGGACTATGTTATAGGTTTTGGAAACTTCAGTTTTTAATAATCGCATTTGTGCTGTAAACTTGATTTTCTAGACCACTTTATTTCATTAAGAGAAGTACTGTACTGAAAGCAATGAATTCAAACTTGTTTCTTGTTACCTTGTGAACATAAAAGGTGATCTCTTCAACCTGAATAGATAGATCTGTTGGAATTTGAGAGGTAGCAAACCTGCACAAATTAACGATAAATTTGTTAGCGGCTGCCTAAACCTCGTTTATGAGGAAGTATAGAGGGTTGCAATGGTTCCAATGTTTGAGCTTCATTGAGATCCAAAAGGGTTGTTACCATGAATGCTCTTTCTTTTCGAAGCCATCTGTTGTTGCAATGAGGTTTGTAGGAACTACAATACTTTGACAGTAAACTTGATTATGATCTATGCCATCGGAGTCGCTGCAAGAGCTTTGCTGCTGGTCCATTTGAATAGACTTCATTTTTGAGTATTTTTGGCTGCCCACCTTGAAGACAATTCAGCTGATAAAAGAGGCAGGAAAATGAGTGGGACATGGATTAATGAATGCATGATAGGTGAGTCTATGGCTGGAATGGAAAAACTCCAAGAAGGGGTTGGTAGTTGTTGTCTTTCAAATTTGTTTGAAGTTAACTTGTCATAAATACAGGATTAGGATACAATGACAAATTCGGAAATTACGATGCACAAGAATAAAGAGAATGTTCAGTATTGAGAAGTCCTATTTGCAAACTTGACCATTGCATTATCTTGTGGCTTGTATCAAATTATTAAGTGCTCAAATTATGCATGTGTGCTTGTTAACAATTCAGAATTTATTGCTTCCTTAGGAAATACTAAATGTGTGTATATTTGTTTACAAGCCTTAAGTAGGAGAATCATTCTGCAAATTGACCAGGAAATCCTAGGCACCAATTTGATTTCTCTTGCTAAGATTAATGCCCAACCTGTCATTTGATCCTCTGTTAATGGTATATCGTAATTATTTACTCGCTTTCAAAAATTGTCAATACTCATGAAAATTTTAAGTCTGGATGAACGGAGGGATAAAGGTAAAAGGACCAGATTGAATGGCTTTAAGAAGATGGTTAATGGTCATATAATTTCTTGAACAAACGGCCTCTTTGGTAACTAAATTATGCTTCCGTTGTCGAATTAGCACCAAATTATTTCGACTTTTAAACTTGATACGCCTATGGGATCACTTTATCTACTTGATCCGCTAAATATTCTGTTAATCTATTTTTGTAAATGTCACATAACTTTTAACGAGATAAATTTGTTCAATCATTCTTTGTTATACTTTACCTTTAAAAATTATCAAAATGATATAGTTTAAACTTAAAAAAAAAAAGTTAAAACGACATAATTTTGAATAATTCCAAAATAAAAAAATAAATAAATAAGGGGGAAGGAGGTTAGATTGGTGGGGAGGGAGAAGGTTGAGAGAGGGGTAGTGGGGGCAGGTGGGGGAGCACAGGGTTGGGGAAGAATGGAAGGGGGGAGGGAGGTAGGGGAGAGGGTCGGACTTAGGTGGGAGAGGGGAAAGAAAGGGCCAAATCAAGGGAAAGAGAGGGAAAGGAAGGAAGGGTGCGGAGACAGGGGTATAGGGGGGATGGGGTTGGCTTGGCGGGTTTGGGGAAAAATGGAGGGAGGGGAAGAAGTTCAGATTAAGGGTAGGAAAGGAAAGGGATGGAGGGTCAGATCTAGTAGAGGGAGAGGAAGGATCATATTTGCGAGGGTGAGGGTAGGGGTGGTGAGGCAGAGTGAGGGAAAGAAGGTATTAGAAGAAGAGTAGATAAGAGGGTCCCATAAACTGTAATGGAGAAGGTAGAATGGACGAGGGTAGTGGGTTGTTTGGGGGAGGGGGTGGTAGAGGGGGAAGGAAGGAGGCAGAAGAGGTAGGATGGAGGGTGGTTGTTCTAATTTATTTGTGAAAAATCATTTGTAAGACTACAATTCAGAATTAATTGTTAAGACCAATTTATATAATAAAATTTTATTAAATTATCAACATTTTAATATTGGATATTTGACTAGATATTATTCATTAATAATTTTGTCAAATAGTATTGAATTTGTGACCTATAGTAATGTACTGTTTTTTTTTATAGGCGGAAATCTTGATTCATATGACCTGAAAAGTCAAAAAAAAAAAAAAAATGATAATATAGAAGATGAACTGCAGCCAAGGCAAACTACAAAGTAATCCTTTTGGCATGGCGACCATGGCAGATAAAAAATTTTAACCCTCCCAAATTGCAAGACATGCCCCCTATTACGACATGGCATGCGAAAACAAAAACCTTCTCAGAGAGGGAAAAAAAAATGCAGGTTGACCGTCTGAACATATATTCTGAGGAAAATATTTAGGTAGACCCGATTTTTAACCCTATCAGTAAATTCTGTAGTTAGAATTAAATTTTAAAAAATATTACTTACATCAGATATTATAGATTCTTTAAAATTTAATCCACAGCATAAAGTTTATAGGTAAAATAAAAAATCAGATCTATCTAAATATTTATCAGATTTATCTAAATATTTACCGTACCCTGATATTAGTAGTTTGTTCCCTTGGACAGCCGATTACATTAAAAAATTGTGGGCATAAACTCTTTTGTTGGATCAAATAGCCCCACTCTGGGTCATACAATACCGGGTATATGAATTGGATTTGTAGCATTAATGTTATAAATCAAGAGATTTATAAAAGATCACATTATCCTACCCATTACTAGTATAAATCTATTCTATTCAAGAATTTCTCGACAATGCCAATATAAAAATGATATTCATGCTTATTGATATACTAGAAAAAAAGTATTTGTTTAGCACGTATAATACTTTTAATTTGTTAAAAATTTTAATTTTTTTAAAAAATAAACAAATATTCATATCCCTTCACTTAGATTACTTAGATAATTTTTTTTCTTGTGGTTCTATCATTCAATTTTTAATTTGTTTATTAACTCTTTACGAGAGGTTTTGACCTAATCTCCCTCTTTATACCTTAATTTTTTATGATTAATAAAATTTAAAAGTGTCTCCCCTCCCCTCCCCTCCCCTCCCAAAGGTTCTGTTGGTTATCTAATAAAAAAAGGACATGTTAGCATGAAATGATATAACTAAGAGTATATTAAGCATAACAAAAAAAGAGAATAAAGTAGTAAATTATCGATAGTTAGAATATAGAATGAGTAATTTAATTATTGTCTCTTATTGAGAATTATATTTCATTATCTAGGACGTGTATTTTAGACATCACAAAAAAATAGGTAATTAGAATAAATAAAGATTAATTCATTTAATTATGTCTCTTATTAGGAATTGGGAATTATATTTCATTAAGGGCGGATATTTTAGACATTATAAAAAGCGAAGAAACACTTAAATAGGGAGAATTTTAGATAAGTCAGTTGTACTTCATTAAGAACATTTTAGGCATGAAATTATTTAATTAAGAACATATTGGGCATGACCAAAAAAAAAAAAAGAGAAAAATAGTAGTTTATCTAGGATAGGTTTATAAGACTAAAGAATAGGTGGTAATATTCTACATAATACGTATAATACATGATGAGTAATTTAATTATATTTTCCTATTGGGAATTGAAAATTATATTTCATTAAGGGGGTATTTTAGGTATCACAAAAGAAGGAGAAGAAATACTTGAATATGTTTTTTTTTATTGAGAATTAGAAATTATATTTCGTTAAAAGTTGGTATTTTAGACATCATAAAAAGGAAAGAAACACTTAAATATATTAACTATTGGGAATTGAAAACTATATTTCATTAACGGTAGATATTTTAGATATCATGAAAAAGAGGAGAAACAAAAATGATGAGAAACAACTTGCATATATATAATAATATAAATAAATAAATATATATAGATATAGATAAATAGATTCTACGCTGTCAAAGTGTGACGTGTCTAAAACACATGACCAATAACATCTACTATTATTAAGCAGTATGGACCTTGAAGTTATTTGATTTAATACTTGAATAATTAACGGATGAATAACATAAAATTGATAGTTGCTTTTATTTTCAAAACTAAATACAGTAATTTCAATAGAAAATAATAAAAAGCTTAGCATAATTTTCACAAGTAGCCACAATTTTGCACCACTAATTTTGATTATACTAACATAATGAACTGATCAAAGGCCGTTAAGTTTAAAAACTCTTTGCTACTTACTTTACATTTCAGAGTGAATATTATAGATCGTTGTATAATTGAAAGTGACCAAGTAGTAGATCCTTCATACTTTCTAGTCATTTCAACGACTATCATACCCACTCTACATTTTAAAATGCCTATATTAAACTTGCTCGACTAAGTCTTGCAAAGTAAATGCTCTGCGTGTTTAGATGATGGTCGACTGCTAAAAGCGTAGAGAACTTGAGAAAAACGCCTTGAAATTGTCTTTTTGCAAGGTGGAATCACAACTCAAACGCTTTCTGTCTGCTCAAGTTGTAGCAAAAGCGCCATCCTTGACGCTGAAGGAACAACGCTTTTACTTTTGCTCCGGGATCACAAGTGTAATTAGGAAAGAAACGGAAAACTATTAGATGGAGTCAAACTACGCCTACATTCATTAGCACACGATGACAAAATTTTTTTGACTATTTTAATTTAGTAATCCCTTTTCTTCCTGGGAAGGTTTGGGTAGTTTGGGCTTAGGAATAATGGAGAAATTTTAAAATGTATAAGTCTATAATACTATATTATGAACCTCTTTGTACTGAATAGAACTAATTCACATCACTTGTGCACGTTTTATTCTAAATCAACTATATCAATAAAGAAGGTGATAGGTCTGATTTAGAATCAAGGGGGTCAATGATATAATACCATGAATATGATATATTTACCTAAAAATCTTTCAAAATAATGGAAGGGGTTCAATCTCAAGGAAAAATTCTTTGTTACTATTTTGTATTTTTGAAGTGAATATTTTTTACTGTTGAATAATTAAAAAGTAATAAAATTTTCTTATTTTTTAATTATTTTAACTACCATCATCACTATTCCGTACAAGCAACAAGACTTGCTCCAATCTCAGGACCGCCTAATTTATAACTAATCTATTGATTTTATTGGAGAATTTCTTATAGTTAAGTTGCTACCTTGTGGTCCTCTATACTCTATCACTACTTGCTATATTATTCCATCGATTATGATGTAGGACTCTACACAGTCAGTCTAGGGCGTTAATTTTTCTTTTTGAAACTAGTCTAGGGGCATTCATTGAATAGTAGATGTAGATAAGTTAATTTTTGGATTTGTAGGATTTAAAAAAATCCACCAACTTAATTAAATCACAAAAAAAAAACCCAAGCAAGACAATCAAGAATGGAAATTGACGACAAACAAATAGAAAGTAGTAGTAGAGCAAAAGTAAAAGGGGAAAAAAAAAAAAATTATTTCTTTCAATGGCTTAATATGCGGCACAACATTAACAATTTTTTGAAGACTGCATACTAGTCCTAATTGGCAGAATAGCATATATATATATACTTGTATAAAGAATTAAGCCAAGACCTCGTAAATAAAATTATTTAGATTTAGACTCACGAACCTAAAATATATACGAATAGAATTTAACAAACGGGTCAATCCTTTTGATACTTAGTTTAATTCCTATAAGATTATTGCATACGTTGCATATTGTTGTATTATTGCGTATGTTGTCTAACAATATTAAAGTTGTTATTATTTGCGTAGTGATAACTAAAAGTGGGCAAATTATTAGCAAGTTATTTTGTAAGTGATGTCCAACAAATAATAACAACAGTTAAATCATCTGTAAAACAAATAACAAGTCACTACAGGCAAATTAACTAATTAAGTAACTTAAAAAAGTACCGAAGTCAATTACTTGGTGAGTTGGTATGGCATTAGTTTTAGATTGATTGCTTGCTATTGTAGAAAGTAATAGTGTCGTAATTTTTTTTCTTTTTTAACAATAAATAAAAAATGGCTCTATTCTTATAATTCATTATAATATTTTTATTTCAAATAATATTTTACAATCATTATTCAATACATTTTTAACCACTTTTTGTTTCGCATAAATCATACCTCAAAAGGTTATTATAATATCATTTTAAATAATATCCTAAATAATAGTGGTTCAAATAGTATCGATTTAAATTCGACATTAATTCGTAAAATCTTTTCCCGAAAAAGAAAATCGAAAAGAAAAAACATTATGTCATACTATATCAGTTAATTGTGCAAAGGTTTCTATTATTGGGTGATGTCCTGTCTTTTCTGGTCTTCATTTGGATCCATATTCAAGTTTATGATCGGTTTCTTTTTAACTAATGACTCATTTTACTTTGCATTCCTAACTTATAGCTAATTCCCCACTTTATATTCTTAATTTTAATTTTAAAAATTTTACAATTTAAATTGGAAATTCATCTCACTTTACCCTAAAGTTTAATAATACTACAACAACTAATAGAATCTTTGTGTATGCATCTAAAATATTTGGACAACATTGTTATAAATGATCATACATAACTTGTTATGCATGTCTAAAGATTTCGATAATTTTGATGACGGTAGTAAATATTAAATTGAATTGAGACAAATTTGAGAGTAGAGAGTATAAAATATTCAAAATTGAAATGAGGTACAAAGTAAAAATTACGTATAACTTGGGATGCAAAGTAGAATTATTTTTACACAAAATTATAAATCTAACCTTCACAATTACTAAGTGAGTTGGATGAAATAGAAAATGACGTCAGGAATATTATGCGATCATAAAATTTCGTTTAAAATTTGGGAAAATATTTAGGTAGACTCGATTTTTGATTCCACTTATAAACCCTGTGGTGTAGATTAAATCTTATAGAATCTATAATATCAATTGATGTAGGTAAGATTTTATAAAATTTAATCCTGATCACATGATCTACAGGTGGGGTTAAAAATCAAATCTATCTAAGTATTTTCCTACGACTTAAAAATAAATTTTATCGAAAGGCCATTAGGCTAGTGATGCTTTATAGGTTTGAATATTGGATAGTGAATGACACACATGAACAAAATAAGAGAGTAGTCGAAATGTGAATGTTAAGATGGATGTGTGGGTATATTAGAATAGACAATATACGCATTGAGCGCATTTGGAAGAAAATTGGAGTAGCACCTATTAATGAAAAGATGAGAGAAACACGATTAAGATGGTTAGGTCATGTGCTAAGATGGCTAGTAGATATACCTATCAGGCGAGTAGATTTTAGAAAAAGTAGTCAACGTAAGAGGATAGCCCAACTATTTAAGAATTAAATAAGGTATGATTCATGACATAGCGCAATAGCGTAACAACATTCATGCAGCCGACCCTATTTAATGGGAATAAAATTTGGTTTATTTGTTTGTTATGTTTAGTCAAAGTAAGAGGGGTAGGGAAAGATCGAAAAAAATTTGATGGGTAACTTGTAAGAAAGATATAACCCATTTAAGAATTAAGAAAAATATAGTTCATGATAGAACGTAATAGCGTAACAGAATTTATGTTGCTGACCTTATTTAGTGGAAATAAGACTTATTGGTTTGTTAATTTGATTGTTAACCTTCACAATTACTTACACCAGCTGGAGTCTTCGTTATTTGTTTACTCGAATTAATTAACATTATTGAACAATACCTTACATTTGAAAAGGAAACAACTATTTTAATGCTCATCATAATTCTCACAAAAATCTTCATGAAAATTCTTTTCATCTCAAACCATGAATGTCCATTAAAAAAAAAAAGAAAGAAAGAAAGTTTTATAAAAAAATAACTGATAAAAAAAAAAACTTGCAACTCCTTCAATTATTTGTAAATCATACTATGTCCAAATAAAGCTAACACAATGAAAAAGAAATATAGAAACTACTAGTAGAGAGTGTTTAATCCATTCGCGCATAACCATTTATACTATTACACAAAAATGCATAGAAAACACGTGGAGAATTATACAACAATATCATCCCCCAACCTAATCTAATCTAATCTAATCTAATTATATATATGACAAATATTTAGGTAGACTTGATTTTTAATTCTACTTGTAAACTCTGTGGTGTGGATTAAACTTTAGAGAATCTATAACATCCGTTGATGTAAGTAAAATTTTTTAAATTTAATTTTAATCATAAAATCTACAGGTGAGGTTAAAAATTCGGACCCTTTCCACGTCATCAAACAAAAGGATAACACACCAATTTTGTTTTTATTTCTTTATTTTTCTTTGGGTTGGTGGAAAAAAAAAAGAAAAGGAAAAACCATATTCATAAATTTCGTAGCTCAGTAATGAGTTGGCGGTCTCTTCTAAGTGGGATTATGGGAAGAAGTGAGACAATTCATGCACACAGTCACACACACAGCACGCATCAAAGCCAGCGTCCGTTGGTTGGGTCGCATATCTCTCTCTTTCTCTGCCTTAAATTTCTCTTTTTTTTCTCTTTCCTCATCTGTCATTCAAGAAAACAAGGGGGAAAGAAAATAACAGCAACATAATCAGATCTCAATATACACAACATTTTTTCCCATAAATTAAAAAAAAAAAAACTGAGAATTTTGTTGATAAAAAAAAAAAGAAAGAAAAACAAAATGGCAGTGGTGTCACCTTTGGCAAAGTATAAACTGGTGTTTTTAGGGGATCAATCCGTTGGAAAAACCAGCATCATCACTCGTTTCATGTATGATAAATTTGACACTACTTATCAGGTAATTAATTCACCTAATTAAACTCCCACCTTAATCCCACTTCTATTTATTGCCCCTTTTTCTATAAAGTCTGCAACTTTGATTGTTTTTGGTGTATGATCATTCTTTCAATGTAATTCTTGATCAGGAAGATTGGTTTTATAAAATAGAATTGTGGGTTTTTTTTTTTTTTTTTTGGGGGTGTCTAAGAGATCTTTATATTGATCAATAGGAAATCATTTGGTTTGTTTGTTGTGTAATTGGAGATATTTGATGATGAAGGTGCTCAAATATGTCAGTTATGCAATATGCAAACATATTTATTTATATTTACATGAATGAATGTTTTGATCAATGTTTGTGGAGAAAGATTTGGAATTAATTAGAGTTTGGGTATGGATCTAATTCTTGTTACGTAATTTGATGATTTCTTAGTTCTATTATCTAATATGGGAAGGTTTTGGCAACGTAGAAATTAGGTGTTTTTTTTTTTTTTTTTGTGATTAGTTTAGTGATCAAGAAATGCAATTTTTTTTTGATATTTAATGTGTAATATTAGTAAAGATAAGAGATAGAATAACAGTAATGTGTATGTCATAGTGGTGTTCGAATTGTGCAAAAGTCGTATTGGAATGTAAGGGTAAATGGAAAAGGTTTGTTCCTCAAAAGTCAAAACTTAATTGAGCAATATTTACTGAACAATCTAATATGTTAAGTGCTCGATGTTTGTGATAGTCCTAAAAATCATCACATTGGTTGTATTATGTTATGTGGACACACGGTGGAGCCTTTTCTTTAATACGGCTGAGGACAAAAATGGGGCAGGCAATAACAAGTTAACAACCAAAACCCTCCTCAGGTTGGAAGAGAGAAAAATAGATGTCGAGAGAAGCCAAAGAAATATAGATTTATGTACTTACAAGGCTTCCCTTTCATTTTTTGGTTACATAAGACAGATGGTGTTAAGTATAATCAGGAGGAAAGTACTTGATGTTTGGCCGTTATCATGATCAACAAGGTTGTAATTGAAATTCTTATCGCTTTCTACGTTTCCTAAATGGATGAAATTGGAATTTAGATAACTACAATGTGGCTTTCTCTTCACAATCTATTTTACTGTTGGATACATAGTTTAGACAACATTGGACAATTGTTCTGAAAATTATAGATTGCTTGCATCATTCAAGAACATAAGTCACATGGACACTCGATGACTTAACTTCAAGTTAAGCTAGTAGTCACTGTAACATTTTTGTATACTAAGCTAGGGTAACAAAACACTTTAGGGATTTACATTTCCATTTTCCTTCTGGTAGACCGAAAATCAAAAGGAAAAAATACATTCTCTCATGCTTCATGAAGTACTGGATTCACTAGCAACAATTAAACTCCATAATCTCATATCCAGTTACATTCCTATTTTTGAAGAAAGGAAAGTGCATGAAATCTCTTCTCCTATCTTTTTTATGATTAAAGGAGAGCTATATAGTTTCAATCTTTGGGCAGACTAAATGTATTAGAAGATGAAGTGGTTGTACAAAGTCACCTTTTGATTGGAAGACTAGTTGCATACTTTTTGTCATTTGTCAAAACCCCCTTATCATTATAGCATCTTAACTCTTTCTAAACAATTCTTACTTCTTTGTCTTCACACATTAATTATGTCTTGATGAACTAAGGGAAACTCAGCTCCCTCTTATACACACTAGATTAGTACAACCCATCCGCTGCTCCTGAGTAGTTGTGATCTATATCGGTGACCATTAATTTAGCCTGCCACGTTGCTCTGCTCCACAACCAGTATCATTCCACTTATTAAGTTAGATTAGCATGCGTTTAGTTTTACTATGGGATATAAGGATGGATATTTTTCTAATTCTATAATTTCATAACATGGTTTAATAGTTTTATGCATTGGGACAAAGGTACCTGACCTTATTAATTTAGATTTATGAGCTCTTTTTGCTTGTCAACCTATTTGTTTTTTCTTCATTCATGTAGTTCAACTGTCCAGTTTTGTTTCAACTTTAAACTTTAGCTTAGTTTCTGCAATTTTAATTGCAGGCTACTATCGGGATTGATTTTCTATCAAAAACAATGTACCTTGAAGATCGGACAGTTCGTTTGCAGCTCTGGTACAAAAAGTTTTTATTTCAGGATTAGATAATTTGTGCTCCTTGTTAAATAACATGAAAGCAGTTGAAGTTCTATTCTCCCATTTCTGAATTCTGTGTCTAAGACTATCTTTGAAATATCTTTTAAAGACTATGGTCTTGGACATCTTCTTACTTTTCTATCATTTCATTCATATTCTCCTGCTGCCTGCATTTGTTTGGTAACAGTGGTTTTGTTTTTTTCCCAAATGTTGCAGGGATACTGCTGGTCAAGAGAGATTTAGAAGTCTTATTCCAAGCTACATTAGAGATTCTTCCGTTGCTGTGATTGTCTATGATGTTGCCAGTAAGGATTGTTAAGATAGGGTTCTTCAGGATTATTGGATACATATTATATTTTCCTCACATTCTGCAATTTTATTCATCATTACATGAAAGCATGCAGCATCATGTAGCGTTGCTTATTTACCACTTCTGCAGATCGACAGTCATTCTTAAATACAGCAAAGTGGATTGAGGAAGTACGCACCTGTGAACGAGGCACTGATGTGATTATTGTACTCGTTGGCAACAAAACTGATCTTGTCGACAAAAGGTGGGAGACAGTCACCAACTGTGACATGAATCCTTTTTGTCTTGATATTTGCTTTCCGGTTTCAAGTGCTTTACTGAATCAACCATATTTGTATTTTTCTTTTAATTGATTGCTGCAGTTGCAGGTGCTATTAGCACCACACAAAAATAAAATAAAATAAAATAAAAAGATGAAAGGAACCCTTATCTAAAGTGCTTAAAGAGATAATACCTTCAATTTTACCCTGATGAGACAGTAGACCGTGTATTAACATTTGGGGAAAATGAACTTATATTTGACATTTTATCTTCTCTCTGAAGATGGGCCTGGCGCTTTGTTCCCATAAATGTATGAAAACCTGTTATGATTGATGCTGGTTTGGAAACTGAAGCTACAACATGGTTTTTAGCTGTTTGTTTTTTCATTATTTGGATCATGCTTGTAGTTGTTTAATTTATTTATTCTTTTAATAAGTTTTGATGTTAGATTTGATGTCTTCTTATGGTTATGCAGCCTTTTACTGGTCTTTTCTTTACCAGAATGGTTTCTAAATGTGTGCTTTTGGTGTTTTAACTAGACAAGTTTCAATAGAAGAAGGAGATGGAAAGGCTCGTGAAGTTGGGGTGATGTTTATAGAGACCAGTGCTAAAGCAGGTTTCAATATTAAGGTATGAGTACTCAAGATCTCTCATCGTATCCCATTTATAATAGCAACACTCCAATTATGATCTCTGTTCTTTCATAGTTGCAATTTTTCTGGAGAATGCTTTGGGTTCTGTATTCATAAACTCTATGGAAGTAAAAATATTGATACAAAACAAGGACCATTTTGTGGATAAAATGGAAACATCTCCCTTTGGACAATCATTATTTAGGATATTATTCAAAATATTATTTGGAATAATAAGTATTATAGCAACTTTTTGAGTAATGATTGCAAACATGTTTAAATAACGATTGATGCAAAATATTAATTGGAGAATAATGATTAACGTTCAGTCCAATTGGAGCAGTCTAAGTCCATACTAACTTCTTGTACTTTTAACAACAATAATGAATGAAAAAGTGCATTCGCTGCCAGCACTCGCACTTTAGATTGTAGGTTGGCTGTTTCATCCATCTCCCGACTGAAAAATTCAAGTATTAACTTGGAGTAACTGCTTATAACATGAAAACCTTATTTGCAGCCTCTGTTTCGAAAGATTGCTGCTGCATTGCCAGGTATGGAGACCCTTTCGTCCACAAAGCAGGAAGACATGGTTGATGTGAATTTGAAGCCTACTACAAATTCATCACAAACAGAGCAGCAAGGGGGAGGTTGTGCGTGCTAGATATTGTTATACTTATTAGAAGAACTGAAGAAGTAGCGGGGAAGAGCTGGAAAATCTTAGTAGTTGCATGAACCTAGAAGTGGTTTTCAATGCTGATTCTCGTGTATGTTGAAATTGGAGAAGTTTTGGAGTTTTCGACCACTCGGCAGTGTTCTGTCATATTAAAAGAGTGATGAAGTTGACAACTTTCCTTTATGGAATACTTTAGGTTAACTAAGGATGACAATTTGTGTTCTTATTGCTGTTATACTTTTTTGTCTAATTCTGCTATAATCCCTTGCGTTTTATATCGAGTTGAATTAAAGAAGGCGTATAGCGTTTGTGTCTCAATTGCATTACTTTTGCAGAAATTTTAATGAATGGCATGGCTCATCAGCAGCATCTTTACTTTCGTCTTAGATCTCACTGAAAATTGGTCCAATGCTCTTGTTGATCTGGTAATTAGTGGTGATCTACATATCAAACAGGTTACTTACAGATTAATTCTGAACTAACTAGCTGGGGAATGCAAGCATATTTTCCCTGTGAGAAACTGAGAACTGGTGCTGCTATAGAATATAAGAATTTTAATCCTATAATTACACCTACCCCATGTTTTTCTAAGATTTCTTTAACTAATACATATGGCATGAAATAATAAATTGACTATAATTATTGCAATTATTCAAAAAAGCTATATTACAATTTTTTGCATAATAATTATATCCATTTATACTTCCATCCATTTGTGTGGCTTTTATAGGGTCTTTGAATTTTAATATTTTAGTTGTATCTATCAATTTTGGGTCTACAATTATAGTTGTGCATCCTGTATCTATAATTGCACTGGTTCCTATTATTTTATTATGATGTTTAAAAGTAACTTCTAATTTTATAGAATTTAATTTTTTGTCTTGGTTACAAAATTTTATTTTTTGTTCCAAATTGGCTAAATTGATATTTTCTTCTGTATCTTCTTTTATTTTTTCTTTGTTTTTATAAAAAATTTCTTTTTCTATGTTAGCTACTCTTTGTTATAGTCTAGTTATTCTATCAAAAGCATTTTCATTTATCTGAAATTTTTTTATATTTTGTACTTCCTGAAATTTAAAATCTGTATATTTTTCTACACAACTTATACATGCTTCATTAAAACATAAATTACATTTTAGAACTTCTTTTATTTCTAGCTGGGTACCGGTCACAAAATAAACAAGGTTTTGAATCTAATCCTTTATTCTTTTGCCAATTATGGTCATAATCTATTTCTGGTATTTTAGTTTTTGCTTTGAACATAAAATTTATTCCTTTTAATTCATGTATAAATTCTTCTAAATCTGGTTCTTTTGGTTCTAAAAATTGGTCTATTACTTCATTTTTCTCTTCTAAATTTTGTTCTTCTAATAATTCTTCAAAACTTACAATAGAATAAATAGTTTCTGTGTCGCTAAGAGTTTCATCTACATCTAGATAATCTTGATCTGTATTATTTACTAATATAGACCTTTTTATTTGCCATAAGAACCAGATTTAGAACAGGTTTAAGAGAATGATCTGGTAATACATGTATAACAATAAAGCTTTTTCTTATATGTCCTATTGTGGAATGCTATTGTCTATGCACATAATGATGTTTAAGGAGTGTTTTCTAGCTTGTGATCTTTTTGTGTAATAATATTATATAAAACTAGTTTAGATAGATCTTATACAGATCTAGTGGCTAAGAGTTTATCATAATACAAGGATTAGAAATTTAAGGCTATAAACACTTGTTATATTTTTTAATTGTCTGTATAATTTGTATATTAGTACATTTTTCCACTAATATTTTTATTATGAACATTACTCTTTGACCTAAAGATATTCCTATTCCTGTATCCATTCTTTTATCTATTATTTCTTCTTTAAACCTTTTACTTATTTCTAATCCTAAAGCCCCTGGTAATTTATTAAAAAGTTTATTAACAATGTCTATGTTCCAAGTATTTCCACTAAGTGAGGCATAGTAGATATATTCTGTTAAAAAGGGTTTTATGTAATACCAATTTTTTAAATTTAATTGTTCTAATTTTATTAATGCATTCTTTTGTTGTTCTATATTTCCAAAATTTGGATTTTCTCCTGTTATGATTTGGTGTATTGTATTTCCAAAATTAAAAGGATTTGTTCCTAAAGAACTATTAATTCAGCTAATTCATTAGGATTTTTATCCTTCCATTCTTGCCACATATGTCACGCCCCAAAAACGGGACCGTAACACGCCGCGCTAATGGCACACCGGTCCAAAGCGCAAGGCACCAACGAACAGAGCAACAAACTTAACCGCAATGTAATAGAACCATCAAACCATTTCTTAACTATAAAACCGAATAAGTTCATTTTTACACAAAAATACGAATTACAAAATTCCTTCTTAGTACAAAAGATGCTACAACAAAAACAAAGTTCATCAATACAAAACCTATCTAATACACTACCCCTCTCCAAACAAAAGAGAAGCTTGGAAGATTATCCGCAGAGTCCTACCATTAATGTGGAATCTGGAGAAAATCTAAAAGCAGCTAACGCGGTGGAGAGTCAAAAACGAGCACCTAATCTGAAAAATTATAATCACGTGGGGTGAGCATAACTAGCTCAGTGGATATCATAAAAGCTCTTCAAATGGGGCCAAACATTTCGATAAAAACGAAAACATAAATATAATAACATTTGTGAAAACCATAGTCATGAAGCAGTTTCTAAAATGTCTCATGCCATTTAAACATCAGGCATATCCAAAACATAGCCAAAAAGATCCATTCATTTCAAAACATAGCTAAAATGTCTCATGCCATTTAAACGTCAGGTATGTCCAAAACATAGCCAAAAAAAGATCCAATCATTTCAAAACATAGTATGCTAAAGCATAGCGAACAAATCCAAGTACAGTTTCAAATCCATAATATAATAAAATAGCATGAGTATCTTTTAGGCTCGAAGGTATGACCTACAGTACTAGTCAGATCTAGTAATCTACCACACCTACTAGTCGACCGGGAGGTCAAGTTATTTATCACAAGACCCCGCTTCAATTAGTTCAAAACATTCACAGCAGTCACCATGGCGTCCCATGGATGACTATAGAACCGGTTCTCCACAATTCACACATTTCTAAACACATCCAAAATTATATACTTCGGTCATCTATGAGCCAAGCCATCTAACAGTCATAAAATGCTTTCATATCAAAAGAGTTTGCAAAAATATCAATTGATTAACATAAAATAGCTTGGTCCCGATTTCATATGTAATAATTCCAAAACATTGTAAAAGTGCAGTTCCAAACATCATACACATTTTAAAATCCATCCAAACATATTTCGAAAGTCGTTAAACAAAATGTGTCTTGGACTGCAGGGTCTATGTTACCCACCTATCAAAGCAAAAACTGCACAATGATCACTGAACGCGATCGCCGGCGGTAGGTGGCGTGGTACCTAAAACAGATATAAGAGGACTCTTAGAAGAGATGTAGAAGTTAAAGAATGACTAGGGAAGCGAAAACGACGCGAAACGATAGAAAACGACACCAACAACTCTTTGGTCAAAAATGACCTTTTAACCATTTCTGGACAACTTCGACAAACCAAAACCCCAGTCAAAACACTTAGTTAATCCCTCAAATTCGTATTACCTAGATTAGGAGATAATAAGCTCGTTTTCGAGAATTTCTTAGATGTCTGTAATATAACAATAGATTCCACAACAATCCATACCCCATAACCACTACAATTAACTCTATTACAACATTAGAGCAACAACCTATGGTTGGAGTTCCTCTTTACTACCAAACTGAAATTTTTACCGATTAGCCACACGCATGATTCAAACATGCTTCCTATCCAACCCACTACCAAGGAAACACTTAAAACCATCAAAAGATCATTAAAGATCCTTCAAACATAACCAATTATCCAAATTATCCTAGTTGCGCCAAACTTCCGCTAGATGTAGTAAAGAGGAAATCAATTCCACTTGGTTTCAAGTCTCAATTCCTATCCAAACTAACCTTAAAACACTCCTAAAACATCATTATGTGCATAGACATAAGCATTCATAGCATAACACTCTAGGCCACATATGGAAGACAAAACCCTAACTCAAAATCTTAAAATTTGTAATCTAACCATGGAAAGTTGTTAAAAATCAACCCCAATCACTTCCCAACCTCCAAAACACTAAAAATAACCCATAACATACATAAATCAACACATATAAGGCTGCAAAGAGGGTTTTCTCAGCCATAAAGAATCCTACAAAACTTGAAATTAAAGCTTGGATCATAAAGCCCATAAGCCAAAAAGTGCTAAAATACAAAAATCTTACCTTCCAAGTGATTTCTACTTGAAATCCAAGAAAATTTTTGGGGAAAATGGAGGATCCTGTCTCTTATACACATCTAGATGTGTATAAGAGACAGGTTAGCTGAGGACTTTTATTTATATCCAACATAACAAACAACAGAGGACTATGAGCCAGCAATACACATCTAGATGTGTATAAGAAACAGGGCTAGTGATTATATACTGGCTCCTTATAGCTCATCAGAAGAAATTTAAGAATTGAAAAACGAATAAGTTGAAGTACTTTATGACTAAAAATAATATGAAAAATATTTTAAACCAGTTAAAATCAAAGAATAAGGCTATTAAAATATTGGGTTATACAACATAGCCTTGGCTGATTTTCCTAAATATTGTTCTAAATATCTTAACATTTCTTCTGCATCTTTACTATCAAAATGTTTTATATAATCACTAGCCATAGCATTTTTCCAAGTATCTAAATAATTATTGGCCATCTCTGAGGATCTATGTTTGTTATGTTTAATATAAATGGTTGTCCTCCATACTGATGAGTATAAGGAGCCTCCATAGGATCTCTACGTCCTATAGGTTTATACGGAATTATCTGTAAAGGTGGTGTATAAATATTTCCTATTTCTGTTGGGTCTATTCTTCTTCTAGGTATATTTCTAGTAGTATATATAGGCTTATTTCCAGAAAAATTTGAAGGTATTGGCTGAGGATTACTACTACTACTTGCTTCCATTAATTCTAAAATTTCTTCTCTTATTTCTATTATACTAGGTTCATATTCTGATCTGTTTATCTCTTCTTCTGAAATTAAACTAATTATTTCTTCATCTTTTAATTTATATGCTTCTAAATTCATATCATCTTCTATTTCTAGAATTTCTATTTTTTGTCTTGTAATTAAATTATCATTTCTTTTATAACAATTAATTACATGTCTAAATATTATATTAACGTTATAGAATTCTTCTTTACATCCTGTACAATTGTAATTTTTCTATTTTCTTTATTTTTTATTTTTAAAATATTTTCTAATTTTTTCCAAATTATATCATCTTGTGTTTCTAAATAAAAATCTATGTCTTTTTCTAAGATTTTTAAAATTTCTAATATTTCTTTATTCATCTTCTTCATTATTGTTACTTGTGCTAGCTTCTATATAGTCAGTAAATCTTATAAATTTTATTCCTATACTATCCTCATAATATATAGTTTCTTGTGGTACTATTATTTTTTCTGGTTTATTTACTAGTCTATCTAATTCCCATGGTAATCCTGATTGATCTATATTATCTAAACCAAAAAGAATGGTTCTCTTGGCAATTGGATTTTGCTCATTCTGGCAGCTATTGGTTTTAAACCCCATTTCATTTCCTCCCACGGGTAGAAAACGCGCATGAAGGATGTCAAGAAAAGAAGACAAATCGTCCAACCTATTTAGAAATATGAGACAAACGCAGAGCTATTGAATTATTTTATCTCCATCTCTGTGGGGACTCGAATCTGCAAACCGAATAAATTAGAAGGAACAGAAAATTCATAATTTCGAAGGGCCCAACCATTAGAAATATCAAAATTACATTGAGCAATCAAACTATTTGTTTCTATGCAGAGGATAACCATTTCGAAAAGCATGAAATGTATTCCGAATTTCTGCTTATATACTATAAAGAAGCAGCCTCCTCCACTCAACGCTCAGAAAGAAACAGGAAAAGGAACCAAAAGGCAAAGTTACAAAAAAGCATCCCTTATTAAAAATTCACATTGACCAGAAGGATGGAATGAACGTAGTGCACAAATCAGATGTTAGAAGAAGCATCGGCAATCTGTCTCACTCTCAGAGTCAGGTATATAAGTATAATCGTTCCCATACTTGACCTGGACAGCCAAAACCACACCAAAAAAAAAAAAAAAAGGGTCAGCACCTTCAAGGGAAGAAGAATACAATTCAGTCCTATGATATTCATCATTTAATTTGCCAAAGTATAAATAATCAAATCAATTGTGTGGACTATGTCATCTCAAACTAAAACAAAAAGAAAACACATGCATTTGATGGAAGACATGGGGATTTTTTAGAAGGTATATATGAACTACAAGTTGAGATCAGCTAGAAATTTCAAGTCTGACAAAACTTTTCTCAGTTGAACAAGGCATGCATCACTCTCAAGTAGTAAGTTTAGGTTCCTGATAGCTTTACAGAGGCATCAGTTTTTTCGCCTAACTGGGACAAGGATGGACGACTAGCAATAGCCAGATCCCATCATCAACGGAGATGGTGATATCAATGATCTAGTAAATTATTGAATTCCCTCTCTGGAAGAAAAACTTGCATCACCCATTTAAGAAAAGAATTGGAAAAAAAATGTCAATGGCGAAGCTGTGACCTTATCCAGATTAGATATTTCAATCAATGAGAAGAATTGAAGGAAACAAGTAGTATTATCAATCTAGAGACTGCACATTAAATAAATTCATAAAGGTTCAGGATAGCTGAACTCATAAAGATTGAGACATACACATTGCGGAATGCTATAAAGCTAATAGACAAGATTCATCCCCTTTTCGATGTCTGCCTGAGGACCTATATGATTCTGGGATCAGCTATATTGCTCTTTTGTAACAAGAAGACCCACCATAAAACTTCCTAAGAGCGTGGAATGTGAGTGCATGAAAGATTAACAACCAGCGCAATAAATCACACCAAAAGTATGCTAAAATGCTCCACAAAATCTGATATATACTTTCTGCCTTAGTTTCAAATTTTCCACTTTGACTTGAAAAGTCTCCTTGCTCCCCTGACCATTGAATTGTCTCAATTTATCCCCTCCCATGTGTAATTTGTCAAGTTAGCGCAATTTCTCCACCATATTTCCTGCTCTCTGGTAAAAGCTAATTGTTTATGTGTTTAGCTTGAAAGCAATAACTAAATCTACTTTCCAGGCATACTGACATCAATTCAGAGATTATTCCTTCAAATAATAGGCAAAATGTCTTATTCTGAATCATCCAAAAGAGTGACTTGCATGTTATAGTACCTTTAAAATGCCAGATCTTAATTTTTGGTGACCAAATTGATGGAAAAATGTTTTTTTTTTTTTGCCTTGCGATTTCTTTGAAAATGGAAGGTACATAATGTAATGACAGACCGCCCCGGGGGGGGGGGGGGGAAGAAAATGACTCACAAAGCGTTATTAAATCTACTAGCTTAAGCTACAGAAATATATATATAAAGTTGAGTTTAAGACCATGTAATTTGAACTTACAAGATTGAGAATAGGAAAACAACTCTTCTTGAATTGAACGAGGCAGAGCGCTTAAATTTCCTTGATCTGCTAGTGGGTGTTTCGAAGATTCTCTCTGTCATGCATTTATCTGTCATATCAGATAAAGAGATTGTAACAAATTAAAATTCCCTGCATATGACAAGACTAACAGAAATCAGATAAAAAAAGTTAATACTGACGGTCACTTGAAAAATCCATTTTCTTTTTCTTTCTTATGATGCTTGAAAATTCTTGTACTTTTCTCTAGAAGGTCTGTTTTTAAATTGAGAGAAGGAAGAACAAGAAAGAAAGGAATGTAAAACATGTCGCATATTATCCTAATATGAACATTCGGTTCAATTTTCATACCCTTTTATTAGACAGGATGGATACTGTAAACCTGTCTTTTGAAATATTGACAATGACAACAGGTTAATGTATCATAACATGCATGCAAGTAGTTGACTTTGATTACCCGCTCTCTTACGTTTGCTCATATCATGCCGCTGATTTATGCAAAAAGTTGGGTTTGGAAGTTAAACACCAGCTGTTATCGGGACCAAGGTCAAGGGAACTTGATTTCTTTGTGTTTGTTGTTGGTAAGAAATGCTTTAGGCAAAAACTTCAACTCGGTAAACCTTTCGCCTCATCGAATCTAAAGCTCCAGCTCAAGCAGTAATAAGGGGTTATAACTAGCTATTTTTGGATGGATAAATGTTTGTTTTTTGGTTTGCTTTCAGTAGTTTATGTTAATATTGAATAGACTAGATTATCATATCTGTGCTGGATATAGCAAAATGCTATATACTTGCAGACTACTAGAATAGATGGGCCAAATAATATCTACCTCTCGGAAAGAACTTGGGTAACTCAAGACTGTTGTTCATCAAGAGTTGCATAAACTTTCCTCCAATGCGTAAGCTAATCTCTCTCTGCAATGCCCTCTGAAAATACTATAAAGTTGACAGTTAAAGTTGCACTGGAAGGTCAGGAACAAATGATGACTTGTAAACTCACACATTATATTAAGTTGGCATGTAAACTTACAAGAAATGAGTAATATACAGGATTAGAACTTACTGTTAAGGAATCTTCAGTCTTCAAGTTGCCAACAGCTTCATCATTTGATTTGGGTGTCTCCAACTTCCCTTTCTCAATATCTGTGTCCAAAGTAGATGTGGCATAAATGTCCATAGCATCCACTTTTAGGCTGGTATGATTCTGGCATTTTGGATGCCTATCCAAGTTCATTTGAGTTTTCATCAGTTGGCAAATTGAAAGTTTGGAACTACTAAGATGCTCTCTGGTTCACGTTTTGGACTATTCATGCTTCCATCAGACAACATGAGAACACTTTGGGTACTTTGGAACTGAAATGTGAAGTACATAAAATATTTAGATCCTTTTTTCCATCATAATGGATATAAATGCATGCATCAAACAGGTAAAATTTTGAAAAGTGAAAGAAAGGACAGTTAATAAATTTGAAGAACTCAGTAAAGCTGAAAAATATTGGCAACCAAACGATAAATAGAGAGTAATCAGAAGCTCACATTTAATTAGACACAGAAACATTCTCTTTGAACAGACAACTTATGCAAATTTATGCAATCATATTATGCCACTATTTTCTCCATTCAACCTATTCATAAAACCAAGAATTACTTTTCTGTTGAGAACTGCAGAAGATAAATAAGATCTCAGTTCTTAGGGCTCGAGATCAACCTAATAGGACAAATAATGGACCACCTTAATTACTTCACATGTATATCTGGATTCAGGTATGCAAAGGAATGATATAATGCTGCCTGTTTATTCACTGCATAAGAGTTATCTCTGTATCACTCCTGCAACTTGCATTGGTTGTTCAGAAAATCACGCTAAACTTTTGCATACACAAGCATTGGCTTCTCCAGCATGAACGGCAACTGAGTGGCGGAAATTCCACCACAGATGAATTCATGAATTATAAGATCCTGAATGGAGTTGTTTCAATTACTAAATAGGATTTCCTTATTGGGATAAACTATCGAACCACTGATATTAATCTTCGAAAAAATGAAGCAAATCCAACTGACAAAAATATACAATTACTTTTGATATCGAGTACTGGGTACCCACAAGTTCAAAAAGGAAAAAAAAGGGGGCATTCCATAGACATTGTTTTGTAAACAGATATGGGGCAATTGCTGGCAACATGTAACTTCAAGTCTATTGTATCTATCAAATAAAGACAGTTAATGCAGGCCAAGAAACATGCAAACAAACATAAAAAACACATAGCCAAAATCATATAAATCTGCGATACATATTAAAGAACTAATTCTAAGAAAGCTGAAATGTAATTTGCTACCTGCCTCTTTGGCACTATTTGTATTCACCAACAATAGTTTGAAAAATGAAAATTATGGGGGGGGGACTCTTTCACATTATCTGCCATTTGTTTAGCAGTAAAGGTTAGCTTCTGCCATTTATTTTGTAATGCATATCCACTCTTCCGACTAAAATGCATTGCTTCACCAATTATTCAACAACAACAAGCCTTAATTCCACTAGCTAGGATCAGCTGTATGAACCCTAGTACATCATTTCGTTCAGTTATGTACCATTCCTCACCAATTCCAATTCCACCATATCTTTTTTATAGGTTTCTCACCACATCCTTTTTGGTCTTCCTCTATCGTATCCCTCTAAAGGTTTTCATCAATTACTCACTTAAAAAATAAATAAAATTTTAAAAAAATTATTTATAACTAAAAAAATGTACGCAATAAAGTCATATAAGTTATCTCTATACATCACAATAAATTCAATGTTGATGCTAAAATTGAGTTTTACCAACAAACCCAGAAAATATAATATAATATTATATATATATATATACACGTTCTGTTTGGACAGCAAAATTATCTATTATTCTCCACAAAGTAATATTTTGCAATCATTTCCTAACACATTCTCTAACTACTGTTTATTTAACGTGCATCACATCCCAAAAGTTATTACGATAATTATTTCAAAAAATATTCATGGGCAATGCAACTTGTAAACAGATGTTTGGCTTCGTATGTTACAACAAAAATTAAAATTATTAGAAAATATTAGTATAGAATTCTCATATTCAAGATTCTTTAATTTCTAAACTTATACACCTAAAAAAATATATAAACAAATAAGATTTACATTTCAACATAATTGGTCAACGGTACATATCAAAATTATACAAAAATGAATGTGGATTCAAAAAGAGAAACAAAATCCAGCTTTAAATAAAATTAACCGGAAAAAAAAACATTGAATCGATGCATTTAAAATTAAAACGACGTCGTAGAGAAATTCAAATTGCTCTCTTATCCGCAGAATTCTCCGTCATTGAGTGGACGAGAACGATGACCAATCGTAGAGAGAGAGTTCCGAATCAAAAACTCAAAATACTCTCTCAAAGCATTTTTTGGTAATATATGTTTTTTTTTTTAATTTTTAATTTTATAATGATATATAATATAATATTGTACTTTTACACAGGAGAAGCTAAGAGAGAGTAGAGAGGGAGGGATTTTGCGAAAAGCTCCTACTGAATCCTCATCACGTCGAACACCATTTATTACTGGTATTTATTTCCTCTTGTTTGTTTGTTTGTTTTTTTTCTTTTTCTCTTTATGGGACAATTTTTCCATTTTCTTGTAAAAGAAAATATTTAGGTACATCCGATCTTTAATCCTATTTATAAATTTTGCTGTTAGAATTAAATTTTAAAAAATTTTACTTACATTAGCTGATATCATAACTATTGTCTAAAATTAAAATTTAATCCACGCTACGAAATTTATAAGTAGGATCAAATACGAGATCTATCTAAATATTTATCTATTGTAAAAGGGTTGAACCGTTGAAAATTGGTTCTGGCTTATTATCAAAAAATTATAGGTTTGATTTAGATTTTACCTTTAGTCATTGGTTAGGTAGCGAGCGATCTGTACCTATTTGTATAAAAGATAGTATCATAAGTATTCAAATATGTGACGGGTAGTTTTGTCCTGATACCGAAGTTTAAAATTATAATTTTATATAATAAATTATTAAATTGCTTAAGTTAAATTTAATTTTGATTGGATAAAAGTTCTTTTGAATCTAAAATTAAAAATAATTAAATCAAATTTAAGTTTAAATTTAATTTTGATTGGATAAAAGTTCTTTTGAATCTAAAATTAAAAATAATTAAATCAAATTTAAGTTTGATTTGAAAGATAAAGAAATTAAATTTGAATAATCAAACAAAGTTTGGATTTGCAGTCTTGTAATCCCTATTCAATTTCAATCCAAACTAAATTAAAACCAGTAAGAAAGTTGCAAAATTTTCTGATACGAAAATAAGAATAATTAATATTAAAAAAAAAACTCAAATTAAAAGCATCAGAACTACATCATAAAATCAGAATAATTAAATATAACACCACTCAAATTAAAAGCATCAAATCTACAACGCTCGCGTATCTATTACAATTAGTCGGAGGTACCCATTGGCGATTTGGTGGGGATCTCAGATTTTCACTAAAGGACAAGGATAAAAATCATATACCAGTGATTTTGGCACGTATGTGCCATTTAAAAAAAAATTATAAATATAATTTTAATTAAATAATTCAGTATTGTTAAATTAGAAAGATTTTTTAAATAAATTTAAGAGATAATTTTTTGTAAGTAACTAAAGAATTAGATAATTTTAAACCTTTTTTTTTTTTTTTATAGTTACTTGATGATAGTTTTTTTTTTTAGTTAAGTTGATGGTGGTTATTTTTTAAAATTTAAAATGAGAATTAACTAATTAGAAATGTAAAAGAAGATACTATCATACCAAATGGAGCTTTTCCTTTATATATAGCAAGATAGTATAGATACAGATACCAACTGATTTATCTTTTCTGTTTGGTTGCACATTGTATGCTTGGTTTTGTCATTTGGTTTAAAATTATCTCTACTCAAGCAAATTGTTAGATGGACATATGACTATACAAGATCTTACCTATATATAGATATATATATATATATATATATATATATATATATATATATATATATATATCTCTCGTTGAAAATCATTCCTTAACTTTAAAAACTTATACAGTACAAGTTTTCAAAACACATAATATTGTACTGTATAAGTCCTTAAAACACAAGAGAATGATTCCCTAAAATAGACCGTAGAATTCTATATATAGACACACAACTACACAAGACATATTGTTATTCTCTTCAGTACATAGTGTTAATATTTTAGTAAAAAAGAAGGGAAACAGAACAAATGCAATAAGAAACAAACAGTCTAGAATACTATCCAAGAGTCATAAGTGATCCAAAATGTCTAATTTTTAGTGTATTTAATAATGTTCTAAGTTAAATTGTAAGTTGTGAAGAATTAATCAATTGAAAAATAAAAAAGATTTGCGAGTTCTTTGTGAAATTGATTCTAGTTTCGGAATTATAAATCTTGATGACGGTAGAGGACCACCATTTGTATAATCATTGCCTCACGGTCATAAACTTATAAAGACTTGTTATACTTTACGACTTTATAACGGGGTTAATAACACTTTACCCTTCTAAAGTATGGAGTAATTACATTTTACCATTCTAAACTAATAAAATTACACTTTGCTTCATTTAATTATTAATTCGTTACTATTTTCTAACACCATTAAGAAAAGTTAGTTAAATGACCGAAATGCCCTTATCACTATCTTTTGGTTTTTCATCTTTTTAACTTTTGATAATGATATGATAGATATATAAAAATATAAGTAAAATTAAGTATAAATATTTCAATAAAAATAATCCATATCAATATATTTTTTGGTCATATTCTCGTAATTTATGTAGTACTTTTTGCTTTTAGCAATTTTTGGAATTAATTTGATATTATTTTCAATTGTATTATTTTTCATAGTAGACAAAGTAGACTATTTGGTAAAATTTTTTATTGGAAGTTTTTCTGAAAGAGTTTTGCGCAGTAGTGATTTTTCGTAAAAATTTTATAATTTTTCGTTGTACTTTGATATTTTATATTTTCTTATTTTGGATTAAACAAGTGTGAATTGCAATGTTGGATAATTTTTGCCATAAAAAACAAAGATATTCATTTAATTATATTTTATTTTCATAATTTTTGATAAATTCCAAACCACTATAAAAAAAATAAATAAATACTTGAAAATTCAAAAAATAGTCATAAGGGTATTTCATTTATTTAACTAACTTTTCTCGATAGTGTTAGAAAATAGTAACAGATGAATAGTTAAATGAGAGTAAAGTGTAATTTTATTAGTTTAGGGGATAGTAAGTGTAATTACTCCTTCTCCAAATTCACATCAACGCTCTCTCTCAAGAAATTGCAAGGAGAGACTGTCGATTTGTTGTGAAGGGCAAATTCGACCAATTAGACATGTTTTGCCGTTTTGGTTGGGGGGTTTGGACTGAAATGGGTACGAGATTTGTCTGTTTGTCACGTTGCTGCATGTGAATTTTGAAGTACTTTTACACCGCAAAACAAATCAATCATCATAGCCCCAGGGTCACGGGTCGTCTCCTGTAGTTTCTCAAGTCTTGCTACTATGTTGTAAAGTGTGAATCCCCCTCTTTTATCACAGATTTTCTTTGATTCTTTTGTACATTTATAGTACCTGAAAATGTCCCACATGGTAAAATTCTCTCTCTTATTGGTTAAAACAAAGAAGGCTAAGTTACCTTTAACAAAAAGCCAACGGGATATTGTTGAAATGAAGCATTCGTACTTTGTCTACTAGTGGAGAAACCCAATAAATGTTGGACACGTGAAAAAGATCATGGGAAAATGACCTTAATAGTCCCTTACGTTTTATATTTGTATTTTTTTAGTTATTCACATTTAAAATGATGCGTTTTAATCCCTCATAAATTCAAAACGTACCATTTTGGTCCATCGACCTAATTACGGGTATATTTTGGTTTGAAATACTCACATGCGTATAAAATGTAATATATTCAAGTGCAAAATGGATAATACATAACATTAAATAATAAATTATCCAAAAAAGAAGAGGATTGGAATTGTTGGAGTACAGTTAGCGGAGGAAAAGTTGCGAGGAAGGAGAATAAGGGTGGTGATGGTAGGTAAGAATTTTGGGGTGGTGGTGATAGAGGTTTTAGGTAGTGTCGTTTAATATTTAAAATTTGTGTGTTGCCAATTTTGCCCATAAAAAATGTAACATTTGATACATATGTGAGTATTTCAAACCAAAATATGCTAATAATTATATTGAGGGACTAAAATGATATATTTCGAATTTGTAAAGGACTAAAACGTATCATTTAAATAAATGTGAAAGACTAAAAAAGTACAAATGTGAAATGTGAAATGTGAAATGTGAGGGATTAATGAAATTGTTTTTCCAAAAAGATTTACAAGAAAGAATTATAAACTATTATGAACACATCTGGAAGCTACAATTTTAATTGATTTTATTAATTGATTAACCGATTTTCACTTGAAATATAAAGCCCATTTTATGATTTCCAGTATCCATTTTATCCATAATGATATAATTCCTTGATATTAAATATGCAGTATAACGCAAAAAGGGAAATCAGATCAAATAATATTCTAAATCCTGTACTCTTTTATTTATCTAAGTACTAAGTTGCAATAATTTTATATAGAAAATAATAGTAGAATTGAAAAAAAAAAAAACCTAGAATCAAGAGTTTATTTATTTATTTATTTTTTAAGAGTTTTTTTTTTGGATATCAAGCCTTGTGGTATACAAGTTATGTAAGTATCATCTGATTATGTGAACAATAAAAGAAAGCTAATGATTGAAGAGAGTGATAACTGTAAGTGATAGAGTACTTATGACTTGCATTAGATTAAACTAGTAAATATATATATAAAAAAAAAGAACATAAGATTACTGAATATTCAATAATGAATGTAACACTTCTCATATGAGATCTAGACAAGCAACAACATCATTACAAGTACCCAGTGAAATGATCTTTTTCACCTAATATAGTAATTTACACTAATAAAAAATGAATATTTGTGACTGCCACGTATTGTACCCAACACACCTTATAGCTAATAGGATATTATCCCTTTTTTTTTAGCACTTGATATATTTCACACGAAAAGAGCATTAAACAAGATTGGAAAAATAGAAAGAAGGAAGAGGTTACAAGGCTATATCTTGGTTCTTAGCCACAATCTAAACCAGTAATTCCTTTATATTCTATAACCCAACACTCCAAACTTAAAGAAATAAACTTAGATCAGAACGAATTTTGAAGAAGAATTATATTTCTTGTCTGAGTATAATGATACAAGAAATTCTTTTAGGAATATACTACCCCTATAATACAAATAAGGAATGTCTTGCTAATCAAGACCTATAATTAAGGAATATAATATACACTTAATAAATTTATACAACTAAATATATTCATAACATATATAACAAAAGGTAAATATGTTAACATCCTTCCTGCAAACTCAAGGCGGTTGAACGCAAACCAACTGCAGTTTGGAACAAAGAGCATGAAAACGGCTAGGTAGATGAGCCTTAGTGAAGATATCAGCAGTTTGATTAGGTGAAGAGATAGATTGTAACTGAAGAATACCATGAACTAGATGCTGGCGAACAAAATGACAGTCATTTTCGATGTATTTAGTGCGCTCATGAAAAATATCTTTGTGAGCAATTTGAATAGCACTCCGATTATCACAACGAAGAAGAGTAGTAGAAGAATGAGTAACACCCATATCTTCGAGTAACCCGCAAAGCCAAACAAGTTCTTGAGTAGCATCAGCCATAGCCCGATATTCAGCTTCAGTACTAGAACGGAGTTTGCAGGAAGGATGTTAACATATTTACCTTTTGTTATATATGTTATGAATATATTTAGTTGTATAAATTTATTAAGTGTATATTATCGCAGACCAATCAGCATCAGAGTATGCATGTAGATCAAGCGGAGAGCGGGAAGAAAAATGAAGATCGTGAAGGGGGTACCCTTGATATATCGCAAAATGCGTAGAACAGCAGTATAATGAGTTGTCTGCGGAGTTGCCATAAACTGACTGACTACATGAATAACATAAGCAATGTCAGAGTGAGTGACAGTAAGATAGACTAAACTACCCACGAGCTGACGATATAAAGTAAGATCAGAGAGAGGAGATCCATCAGTAGGAATAAAACGAGCATTAGCTTCAATAGGAATTGAGGCAATGATATTATCTGTGAGGCCGACACGAGCAAGAAGATCAGAAGTATACTTAGCTTGAGTAAGGAAGTAACCATCAGAGTTGGACAAAACCTCAAGACCAAGAAAATAACTCAAGATACCCAAAATCTTTCATCTCAAAATGCTGATGAAGATGATTTTTGGGATCAGTGATGCCAGCAATATCATCATCGGTTATAATCATGTCATCCACATACAATAATAAAAGAATAGTACTATGATCAGATACTCTACGAAATAGAGCCGAATTATAAGGATTGGAAGTAAACCCAAGCTGACAAATGATAGAACTAAACTTGGAGAACCAAGCTCGAGGAGCTTGTTTAAGACCATAGAGAGCTCGACGAAGTTTGTAGACTTTGTTCGGCGGATGAGAATAACCAGGAGGTGGTTTCATGTAGACATCTTCAGTAAGATCACCATTAAGAAAAGCATTCTTGACATCCAACTGAAAAAGGGATTATGTGCCAGTAGCTCAGCATTGCAAGTAAACTACAAATGGAAGTAAGACGTGCAATAGAAGCAATGGTTTCGTCATAATCGATGCCGTGTTCCTGAGCAAATCTTTTTGCAACTAAACGATCTTTGTATCGCTCAATAGAGCCATCCGATGTGAGTCTTAATTTTATAGACCCATTTACAACCAATAGTAGACATCCCAGGAAGTAGATCGACTAGATCCCAAGTGTGCATTTTATCAAGTGCCTACAACTCATCTAACATAGCTTGTTGCCAAATGGGATTAGAACTGACTTTTAGGTAAGAAATGGGTTCATGTAAAGATAAGATAGTACAAAAACAGTGAAAGTCACGAAGTCAAAAAGGAATTTCTCTTACACGAATAGATCGACGAAGAGTAGATGGAAGTGGAGATGAAGAAGACAATTCTGGAGATATGGCTGGGGCAGGATAACCGTCAGGAGCACGATCTTGAGAGCCATGAAAGTCATCAAGAATATATTCAGAGGTGGAGTAAACTGGAGAATTTACAGCATGCGCATCAGAAAAAAGATCAAACGAGGGATTAGTAAAAAAGGGTTGAGAGGAAGTAAGGGAAAGATGAAACTTGGACATGGAAGAGAACATTTTAACCACCCAAAAGACAACATGATGAGATATACGACGGGTATAGCCTGCGAGACTGAGGATCCCAACACCGATAGCCTTTATGTTTTATTCCATACCCTAAGAAACAACAGGGGCGAGTACGAGATTCTAACTTGCTGTGCTCATGGGGCTGAAGAAGAACAAAACAAGCACAACCAAAAATTTTGAGTGATGTATAATCAGGAGGGGATTTAAAGAGACGTACATAGGGAGTCTAATTGTTAGTGGCAGAGGAAGGAACCCTATTAATAGTGTAGATAGCAGTAAGTGCCGCTTCACCCCAAAACCTCTCAGGACAAGAAGATGAAATTAGTAGAGCATGAGTAGTGTCGAGAATATGCCTATGTTTACGTTTAACTCGACCATTTTGTTGAGAGGTACCTGGACAAGATCTATGAACAATAGTACCATTTTGTTGAAGAAAGTCTAAAATGGACTTTTCGTTATATTCAATGGCATTGTCTGTACGAAGAACTTTGATGATACTAGAGAATTGAGTTTGAATCATAGTGGCAAAATCACGACATAAGAGAATTAAATTTTAGATAAGTCAGATTTATGACTCATAAGATAAATCCAAGTATATCGTGAATAGTCACCAACAAAAATAATAAAATATTTGGAACCACCCATAGTGGGTGTAGGAGAAGGTCCCCAAATATCAAAGTGGACAAGATCAAATGGTGCAGTAGCAATAGAATCACTTTTATTAAAAGGTAAAACATGATGTTTTGCAAGTTGACAAGAAGCACATTCAAAATGTTCATTTTTAACAAAACCTAGACATCCCTGAGAAATTAAAGTTTTTAAACGACCAATAGAAACATGACCAAGGCGGGAATGCCATAAATCAAGTGATGATGTTGAAAAAACAAAACAGGATGTAGAAAAAAATGAGGTGGAAGCCGGAGGTGAATCAATTCAAATAGACAACTAACTTTACGGCTTGTCCCAAGAATCTGTCCTGTCTGGAGATCCTGCACAGAACATCCAAATGGTGTATAGAATAGATGCAAATCCAAATCACATAATTGGCCAACAGAGACAAGATTAAGTTTGAGTTAGGGAATAAAAAAAGTATCAGGAATAGAAATATGTGATGTAGAGATATGGCCTATGTGACTAACATGTATAGTAGAACCATCAGCTATATGGATATGTGGTAAATAAGAATTTGTTGACTGTGAAGAAAGAATATGAGAATCGGAGGTCATGTGATTACTGCAAGCAAAATGGAAGTACCAAGAAGAAGTACCTGGAGTGACAGAAAGGGCAATAGATGGAGCAGATTTAAGCAAAACTTGTTTAAATGTTGATTCAACATCAGTGAGGGTAATAGCTGGAGAGGAAGATTCAGCATGCATATCACCAACATCAGTGGTAACTGCAGCATGATATAGACCAGACTTAGGTTGGAACGGTCTGAATTTTGCTGAAGTGCGATTGGGATTCTTGGGGCAGTTGGATGGAAAATGACGAGGTCCTTTCTTGCGACATATATGGAAAATGCGAATAGGATAATGTAAAAGCCAATGACCAGGATCCTATGACAATAACGGCATTCTCTTGGTTGAGATTAACCTGAAGGAGCTGGTCTGACCAAAGCAGTTTCAGTGAATTGAAGTCCAGGATTAGAACTTACAGTCTTGAGAGAGCGAATATGAGTTTATTCAAAAATAACTTCTGAAAAGACAGTCTCAAGAGTAGGTAATGGAGACCGATGCAATAACGATGCACGAATAGGCTCAAAGTCACCATGAAGACCCATGAGAAATAGCATCAAGCGTTGATTATCTCGAAGAGTGGAGTACTTTGTAGCATATCTAGGATATCCCATTTGGGATCCGAAAGCACTAGTTGATCCCAAAGACTACTAAGTGTAGCGATAAAGGAATGAACATGCTAATGTGGCTCTTGTTTCATATGATGTAAGGTAGTCAAAAGTTGATATTGACTCGCAAGACCTTTGAAAGTGTATCGATGTGTAAGAAAATTCCATAATTCTTTGGTAGTATGAAAATGTCCAAATTGTCGATGTATGGAAGGAATAGAATGATGTTGCGGATCCAGGTAATAATTTGATGATTCTTACTGTCCCAATCTTCAAAGCGATCATTAAATTTGGCAATCGATTCGCCTTCTAGTTGTGTTGGAACAATTGTAGATCCATCAATAATACGCCACAATTTTCAACCTTTGAGGAAACTTTGCATATCTTGAGCCCATGAAACATAATTAGGTCCATCCAATGTAGTTGAAATAGGATGGGATACATCTGATTGAGCCATGGTAGGAAAATAACAATTGAAAGCCAAGAAATGAAGAATAAAGTAAGTAACGGTATAAAGAACGGCTACTTTCCGAGAAGAATCACAGAAAACCAAGAACACGGTTGAACTCAGAAGACCGAAAAATGTAGGGAACCGGACTAAACCGATCAAAAATAGCCTAAACTGGACAAAAAATACTGACCAGTGAACCGAACCAAGTCAACCCAAGACTAAACTAGGGATTGAAAACCGCTGAAGTGACAAGAAGTGTAAGGTGGACATGACGTGGAGTCAGATGACGGGACAAAAGAAGGTTGATGGGTCTGGCCACGTGGCAGATGACGTAGCAATGTAGGATGACGTGGCAGATTAGGATGACGTGTTTGATTAGGTGGCAGATGACGTGTCAGTACGCGTGGCTGTGGGTAGGGTCAGATGAGTGACGTGGCGACACGTTGGCGCTGACGTGGCTGATGATTTGGCAGAGGACTTCCCAGCAAGAAGAAAGCGTGTTTTACAAACACACTTTTAGAGAAAGTGAAGAAGGCGTGTTCTTGAAACACGCAGTTGCTTTCTTTTTCCTTCGTTGGACTATTTTTCAGTGCTGTCCAATTACAGTGAGGGAGTGCGTGACGTGGATTCCGGGGGCTGAAAAATTACTGGAACAAGGCCGAGGACTTGGTAGCTTCTTTTGGATGATGGGTGTTGGTAAAAAAATAACAAAAAATCAGGGCAACAGTTTGAGGAAAAATTCCAAAAGGAGGAGAAAAAAACTTCGATGATAAAAATTCGAGAATGAACTGGGTCATCAGACTCCAAGCTGTGGCTCTGATACCATGAACAAATTTTGAAGAAAAATTATATTTCTTATCTGAGTATAATGATACAAGAAATTCTCTTAAATAGATTACCCTATGATACAAATAAGGAATATCTTGCTAATCAAGACCTATAATTAAGGAATATAATATACACTTAACAAATTTATACAACTAAATATATTCCGAACATATATAACAAAAGGTAAATATGTTAACAAGATCCAACAAAAATGAGCAATGTCGGGAACAAGCACAAGTTCACCTTATGTTGAGTGCTTGGATGACTGGAACATTTCTGCACACCCATTTTTCAGCAGGTTTCATGCTACCAGGAAGTGATGCAAACATGTCATTAGGAATGCCAGCCATGACTTCAATCCCAGATTTACCCAAAGTTTTCAATGTATCATATTCAGCCTAAAAAAACTTCACTTTAAGGAACTAAAATCAGTGATCTATTATCAGGATGATATCAAATCATGCAAGGAAAAGGACTCAATACGACGACTCTCCACTCTCCTGTTCCTCCTTGGAATAAAACTAGACTGCATTAGATAACCAGTCTACCATGAAAAGTGTCAATTTGTAGGAATGATGTAGAAAATGAATCCACAACTGACCAGTGACAAAATAAAATGACAGAAATAGTTATATAAATGTTAGTACCAACAAAAGAACTAGACTTCCTCAAAGAATGTAAAAGAATTTAAATTTTATGGACACCTGATTTCAAGATATTTGTAGAATTAAACAACTATAGAAAAAGAATACAAAGTTTACACTCAAATTGATGTTTTATGTTGCATTACATTGACTATCAGAACTAATTGTGTGTCAAACCAAAAACTCTAAAATAAATCCTTCGAGTTCCTAACGAAGGTCTATCCTCCAAATTGCCCCCAATGGTTGCAGAGGTATAATTTACTTTTGTTTAGATTTTGTGTTTTATTATAATTAACACCCTTTTATTTTTTAGTTTTATGTCAGTTCTATTCTGATGCCAACTAGCAATTTGCCCTTCCCCCGCCCGCCAATGGAAAAAGATTAACCAAAGGCTCTTTAACTTTTTGACACTAAATGAATGGTCGATATCTTATTTTCCCGTTAGTAGAAAATAAATTTTTTCTCCACCATCACCAAAAGAAAAGGGTTACATCTATGGTATCGTGTTTAACCTAAGACAAATATTTTTTTGGACATGGATTTTTGTCCTATTTATAAAGAAAATTCTATGGTTATAGAATCATTCTGTTGGATTTTAAAAATTTGTATAATATAATATTATGTGTTTTAAGAGTATGTACTGTATAAGTTTTTAAAGTTAACGAGATGATTTTCTTAATGGGATTATAGAAACATTTTTAAAAAAAAAGAAAAGATGATTGATCCTCTATGAAGATTATATGCAGGCCAGGAAGGCAGGAAATATAAGTATGTCAGTATATCCTCCAACACCACAATCGATTCCATTTCCATCATGTGCTTACAGGTAAATTATTAGGTTTAACAAAGTAGTATATGAGTATTAGTATTTCATTTGCTGTAATCATCATTAGTGGGAAGAGCATTTTATACATCATTAGTATGACAGTGCATCTAGCCTTGTTTTGTAATTCTTGCGAACAAAATTATTGTTGCAATGAACATCAGGTAAAATAGTGCAAAATGATTTCCGTTGCCGGGAATCGAACCCGGGTCTCCTGGGTGAAAGCCAGATATCCTAACCGCTGGACGACAACGGAGCTTTTGAATTTAATTAAATTAATTTTTACTAATAATATCTGTCATCAACTAATCTAAGATTATCTGACGTTATTTGAATATAAAGCAATCCATACAACTAATGACCAAATAAGTATTTACAAAAAGCAGATTTATTTGCAGTTTATTTAGTACTAATTAACTAGCCACTTTGACAGGCATGGTTATAACATAATTTTGATGTATATTTACGTTCAAAGTATTACGTTAAATGTACCAATCAATAGTGACAACTTTATGACAAACCCATACATCCATGAAATTAACATTTCCCTTGCTTTTGTGACACCAATTTCATAAATTAAGTGGGTGTTTGGTTTATGAGTATGTGAAGAAAGAATGAAAATAAAAATTAATGATACTCATAGATATTGTTTAGTTAATCACTATAGGAATCGTGTTATGAGAATAAAAATAGTAAAAAATATTTATTTTCATTTTCTACTTGTGACATGAATTTCAAATTTATTAACTTATCAATATAATGAAACACATTTTTTATTCGAACAAAACAAGTAAAAAGGAATGATATAAACTCATACTGATAATGAAGTTTATAATTTCTATTTCGATTCTAATTTTCAAATACAAACCAAACACCTCCTAAATAATTTCTTCCATAAGTCTTCTGTACTATGTTTGCATCACTTATTTAACGACATGCTCATTCTGTCCCATTACAAAATACAAATGCTACGCTCTGGTCAACATAACTTTTTTCGATTAAAATTTCATATTGAAGCTTCTAATTTTGTAAGAACAAAGTATTGTATACTGTTATAGTCTCTACCTTGAGTAAATATTTGTGGACTTGAAATTTTTATAAAAGCTAAAATAAATGAAAAAATAAGCACCAAGATTCTGTTTGGTTGGATGTAAAATATTTTCATTGGGAAATTTTTTTCTTGAAAAATGTTTATACGAAAAAGTCAATTTTGTATACAATTTCTTGGTGTTTGGTTAACAAAATGAAAATATTATTAAATATAAAATTTTAATTTTATTTTATCTTTAATTTTGTGAATGTAAGCTAAAAAGACTTATAACAATTGCAATAAATGCTTCACAAGTATTTGGTGGTCAATAAAAGATTGATTTTGTTTAAAATTAAATAATAATATAATGTAGTTGCAAAATATGTATAATGAGAGTTATATTATTGTTGGACTCACAATGAAGAGAAAAACGAAGAGACAATAGTTGAAAACATAAATAAATTTAATAAATAAAGTTATAAAAGTAAGTATTTGAAATTTAATAGTCTCTCTTGAACTATTTAAAAAATAATTTACATTCTAAAGTTCTATACATTATTTTAAGCCAGAGGGAAGAAAATTAAAAAATATTTTATACAGGAAAATATTTTCCAGTATTTGATATCAAGAGAATTTCTAGATTAGAAAATATTTTCTACCCAACCAAAGAGACCCCAAAAATTCAAAATTTGGCAAAAAAATGAACACACATCAATTTAAGTAAGTTCTCAACACCCTAGTTTACCAAAAAAAAAAAAGTAAGGGTAAATTACAAGAAGCCCTTTAGTTTGGCTAATTGTCAGATTACCCTCTTACACATTCCAAATTCACAACCTACCCTATCATGGTTTTATTTATTTATTTATTTTGTAAAATGGATAGAAGGTGGAAACTAAAGGATTTATGAAAAAGTAAAAAAATACTAAATCTAGTACCCATCCACTCCCATCAACCCATTTCACCGGAAGAGAAGGGTTTTGCCTTATATTAAATAGATACTGATCTTAACTAGTGACTGTTTAAATCATTACATTAAATAACTTTTAGATCAAAATTTTCAACCTTCTAGTGTACACTCCTAACGAAATATTTCACGGTTTCACTTTAACCCAAATCACAAGTAGGCAGGGTTATATTTACAAAAACAAAAAAAAAAAAATGTTTGTCAGGAAGTTCGGATTCCGTTAGATATGTTTCACATATCATTAATTTTAATTTTTTTAAATATCCTTATTTTACGAGAGAGAAAAAGATAGAACTATAATTTTTTCGAGACAATTATAAATTTTTACGAAAAAATTATAAATGGGTTGGGGTCTTTTAATTATAGAAAGTGAGGTTAAAATAATTATGTGACAAATTTTAATTTGTCATCCAAACAAACTTTTTGTTAAATTCATTCTGATTTACTTTAAACTGTAAAAAAAAAATAAAAAATGAACAAAATTCATACTGGTAACGTGTTTCCCTGACAAGATTATTTAAGCTGTTGGATAGACTTCAACTTGATATGTGACACGTGTGCAGCTCAGTCAAAGGAGGAGGAAATTATACTGCTTCACTCAAGTAATTGATTTTCTCATATTTCATCACCTTATTATCCACACCAATCTTCTTCCAAAAGTTTTGCTCTTTTAATGATCTCTCAACTCTCAAGCAAGTAATTCAGCAATTTTCATTTCTGTACATCATATTGAAAATACTGCGAGAGCTGGGAGACCAAAAATTATTGTATATTGGCGTCATTAATTACAGAAACATCAGATGAAAGCATTACCACCCTTTCAAAGCATCAATTGACTACAGAAGCAATATGCTGATTCTTGTACGATGCTTAAGTGAGAAGAAACTACAAGTAAACTTAAAAGGAACTTATTTGATCCAATACAAATAAAACTAACACCTGAATACCACTACAACTTTGCTGGTAAGAAAAGCCATAAACGGAAATTCTCTTCATGATCTACTCCAAGAAGCCTATGAACACAAAGCTAGAAACTGATAGACTCAAACTAGAGGTCATGACACTCATCCAAGCAAGAGCTACCAGTTTTCTCTTGGATATGTATTCACTTCAAAGTTCAACCCAAAATAAAAGAAAAAGCTTACTTCACGACAAACGAAAATTGAATACAAGACCCTTAAGGACCAAAAATTCTGTGGTATTTATTTCGCATTGAATATTGTAAATTGTTGAATGATTGAAAAATAATGAAATTTCGTTACTTTTTAGTCATTTCAATAATTATTATAATTATTACGCATTGCGAAGTAAGTAATCAGATCCAAATTTGAGTTCATGCCAGCTTTTCCTGTTTACTCACAATCATCAAATTTTCGAAGAATTACTGTAATAACTGCACACATAAAAGCCCCATCCACCCCCAAAACAATTAGCATACTTGATCCTTTCCACCATCCGGCACCATGCACCTGAATCGTGTGACAACCAATGTTTTGAAACCGGACCGGTCGGTTCGACAGGTTGGACCACAAATCGAAAGAGCCATCGATCCGATCCGGTCCATCTATATATCCGATTTACATGGTCAAAAATTGGACAGATTTGGTTAAAAATCGTGAAATGGTAAAAAATCGATTCAACCAATTTTTGTGATTTTTTAAATTTCAGAATAAAAAATGGTTTAAATAAAAAGAAAAATTAAAAAATCGTAAAATAAACTCCAAAATGGCAAAACATTGAACACACCAAAGTCTAAACTATTAAGTTATTATTTTTTTGATCTTTTTTCTACTTATTTTGGTACAAATTTTATTTTTCTTATTAGAAATTTGATCAGTATTTTTGGGTATTAGGACTATAATTCTCCAAAAATACTGTTTCTCTTCTATTTTAGATTTTATATAAATATATGTTAGGTTATTTTAAATTATACCACATGTTAGTAAAAAAAAAAAAAAACTAAATTAGTGAATGATCGGTTCAAACGATCGGATCAATTGAACCGCAAACTGGACAGGTCACATATTCAATGTCCGATTCGATTTTCAAAACATTAGTGACAACATTACCATACAGTGTATACTGCAACCACACTATTCCATCAGAACAAAAACAAAGTTACCACAATTATGTTTCGATAAGCATTAGTGTAGAGAAGCGACAACTTTCCCATATAACAAAATTTAAAAGTCCAGTCTTTATTGGTTTTTTTTTTTTTAATAATTTTTTTAAAATCCACCTCTTTGTTTTATTATCTAGTGATTTAAACTCATAACTAATAAATTATAAAAAAATATTTTACCACCTAAACTGCATTTCATTATTAGCCTTTAGCTGAGAATTCACAATTTGTAACACGACCCTGAATCTTCATAAGCACATACACAATCAATGGTCACTAATTAATGTGACGCACGTGCAAAACCAAAATCCCCAAAAGAGCCCGACTTTCATCAATGTCAAACCACTTTATTATCGTGGAAATAACACAAATTCCATATTATACCTTTTTTTTTTTATAGGAAATACTTAACTAAATCCGATCTTTTGACTCTACTTATAAATTTTGTGGTGTGGATTAAATTTTAGAAAATTTATGATATCAGCGGATGTAAGCAAGTCATTTTTTAAGATTTAATTTTGACTACAAGATCTACAAATAAAATAAAAAACGGGATCTACTTAAATATATATATATATTTTTTACGACTTTCATCAATCTCAAACCACTCTATCAAAGTGGAAATAACACAAATTCCATATTATACCTATTTTTTACGACTTTCATCAATGTCAAACCACTTTATAAAAGTGGAAATAACATAAATACCATATTATACCTATTTTTTTTTTTTTAAAAAGGACATACATAGATAAGATTTTTATAAAAATTTTCTATATATTGATTGAACATATATTTTAATTCTTCCATCTTGATTCAACCAACCAATATTTATAACCAAATTTCACATATATTAAAAGGAAAACACAAAAAAAAAAAAAAAAAATCAGTTAAGCATTACTATAAACAACATGAACATGCAAGAAAAAAAAAAAACAAAAAATCTATACCTGCGAGATTGAAGAAAATCTGTATTGCCACAACAAGCAGCAAGAAACAGCAATTGCTATTAAAAAAAAATTGAAGGGAAGTCATAAGTTAATAATACTAATAAATAATGTGTTCATAAAAAAGGAAAGAACTATAAGAAAAGGCAATAAAATTACAAAATCCCAAATGCAAGACTAACTTGAAAATTTCTTTGACAAGGCACATCTCCTTATATTTCTGAAGAATTTGAGGTTTTCCAAAATGGGTTGTTCTTGTTTTGGCATTTCTTCTTCCTTTGATGATGGAATTGAAAATCTCATCAAAATTCCATCTTGCTCTTGATTTCTCTATTTCCATAAAGGCCCTTCTTTCTCTAAATTTTTCTCTTCCATTTCAGGGTTTTAATTTGAAGCAAAAGGGTCTTTCCAATTTGGAATAAGGATAGCAAAATCAAATCAAATCAAATCAAATCTACAGTATCTACCTTCCAAATTCTCTTATTTGTAGAGTTTTTTTTTTCCCAAACAAATTTGAAATTCCATTGACGAAAAAACAGCACTACAAATTTGGGCAACTGTCCTTCCTATCAGCTTTGGTTGTGCTTGTGCTTGTGCTTTCCAACCAAAAGGGAAAGGATTCTTTCCACATAACTTCTTTACATAAGCTTAAAGCAAATTTTGCAAAGTTGTGACTAGGGGTGTAAACGAACCGAGCTGCTCACGAGCAGCTCGGTCAAAAACTCGACTCGAGCTCGAGTTGACCGAGCTCGAGTCGAGCCTGCTCGAGTTCGAAACTCTTGACGAGCCGATCTCGAGCATATGTATAATATGCTCGAGTGTTTGTCGAGCTTTTCGAGCATTATATAATTTTTTTATATGTAAAATTACTAAAATATCCATACTTTTTAAAAAAATTACATATTTTACCTACAAAAAGTCGAACTACTCGAGTTCGAGTTCGAGCTCGTTTTACTTATTTTCGAGCGAGCTCGAATCAAGCTCGAACTATGTCAAAATTTTTGAACTCAAGCTCGAGCTCAAATTTTGAAGCTCGTTCGAGCTCGAGTATCAGAAAAAATTTTGAGTTCGAGTTCGAGCTCTTAGGGCACTATTCGTGCTCGATTCGGCTCGTTTACACCCCTAGTTGTGACTAATATGGTTCCCTTCTCTTGGAATAAAAGAGAAGGAATGCTTCTTAAACCATTTTTTAATTCTAACTATATCTACAAGAACTCCTCCTAGTTGTGCATCCTCCAAAACCTCATTGTTGATTTTGTCCTTTAAGTTCTTACAGTCGGATTGTAAGATGGAGTCCCATTCTTGCTACTTGGCTTTTAGAAGGGCTTGCTTAACTGAGAGGGCTTCTTCCATTATGGGAATTCTACAAACTGAATTAGGGATAGCCCAAGTATTGACCAAAATACCTCTGAAATTCGTAGCAACAATTTCCTTACTCCTTGGTGCAACATCTGTATTGATGAGGCTGGTGTTTTCACTTGGTGGCTTCCATCTCCTAAGTTGATTAGATTGATCTTCGTTTCTGTCAGTGTGATGAGATATTTTATCATTAGCTTCATGGAATTCCTCCCACTCTGATCTGCCTTATGTGTGAGCATGCTATTGCTGGTTCTTTCCTTCTTCCATTGAACTGCACTTTATTCCTTGCTTTCCATATTTGTCATAGGAGATTGATTGTGAGCGTTATGTGCATTTCCATTCTCTCTTGATGTTGCTTCACTTAGGCTTTCCCACCATAACCAAAAATTATGTTAAAAGTCCTTTAGACCATCCCAGTTTATTGAAGCGATCTTCCAGATAACTTCTGCACGTTCACACAAAAAGAATAGGTGCTCAAGAGTTTCAGTTTGGTCTTCACAAAATTTACATATTGCATCACCTTTCCCTATTCTGGCATCACTTCATTTGTTGGCAATACTCCATGTAAACACTTCCAGATAAATTGTTTAATTTGTGCTTCATTTCCTAGCTCCATAAAAAAGACCAAGCTGAAGACTGTCTGCTCCTTCCACTATTACTTTTCCTATGTTGCTGATTCTGGTCAACTTGGTGTCTCATTTTCACATCCTCCAGCCTAGCTTATTGGCAGTTTTAAGATCTCTAGGAACTTTCTTTCCTACTTATCAAACAGAAGGTTTAGCAAATGGATATTCCATTCCAGTTCCTAAATTAGCTGGTGGACTGTGTTTATATCACAATTTTTAGGTTTAGAGGCATGGATTCTGCCATCATTCTTATCAGTCAACCATCTATCTTTCCAAATGTTTATGTTTTTGCCATCCTTTTCTAGTTCTAGCTTCTAGTAATTTCCTGACACTCAATAACCTCTTCCACACCCAAGAATCACTCCCTTTCTCTTTAGTACTCTAGATTGAAGCCCCTTTGAAGTACTTTCCTTTCAGCACTCTACTCATCAAAAGATTAGGTTTGGTGATTATTCTCCAGAGTTGTTTTGCCAATAAAGTTCTGTTAAAGTCAGCCATGTCCCTGAATCCCAATCCTCCATTTTTCTTGGTGTTTGATAGCTTGTTCCAACTAATCCTGTGTACTTTCTTCTCTTCTTTATTGTGTCCCCACCAGAAATTTGCCATATCACCATAGATATTCTTGCAAGAGAGTGTCTTAGGCATTTTGAAACAAGACATTACATAGGTTGGCATATTAGTTATCACAGACTTGAGGAGTATTTCTTTTCCTGCTTGGCTTAGGAGTTTTCCTTTCCAATCCTACATTTTGCATTTAGTCATGTCCTTAACATATGCAAAAACTTGTCTCTTTGTTCTTCCGATGACCATTGGGAGACCCAAATACTTGCTTTGTGTAACCATCTTCATGCTGCCCAGCTTGTTAATGAGCTACTGCTTCAAGCTTTCCTGGGTATTTTTGCTGAAAAAACAGAAGACTTATCAGCATTGATAATCTGTCCAGAAGCTTTCCCATGGGTATTAGAATTCTTATGATCTCCTCAGCTTCCTTGTAATTTTCTTTATAAAATATTAGTGAATCATCAGCAAATAAGAGCTGTGACACTGTAGGGCCATCTTGTGAAATTTTTAGGCTAGTTACTATCTTTGATTCTCAGCCTATTTTAAGAGGTTAGTGAGCCCCACTGCACAAATCTCATACATATCTGAGGAATAGGTAAAGGGACAAAAGGTCCCCTTGCCTTATTCCTCTAGAGGGTTTAATCTATCCTTTCTTTTCACCATTGATGTTGAAATAGTAGGACACTAAGGATAAGCATTTCTCAATCCAGCCAATCCAAAGAGAGCAAAAACCCATTTTCTCCATCACCTTGATAATAAAAATCCATTATATTCTATCATAAGCCTCAAATAGCTTTATAGCCCTAAAACCATCTTTACCTGATCTTTTAGTGTTTAGGTAATGAATGAATTCATGAGCTACCACCACATTATCTAAGATTTGTCTATCAGGAATGAAGGTAGATTGAGATTGGCTTATATAGTTATGTAAAATAGATTTGAACCTATTCACTATGACCTTGGTGATGATCTTATAGAGAACATTATAGAGACTAATGGGTCTAAAGTGAGAAACAAGACTAGGGGAATCAATTTTAGGAATACGTGTGATCATTGTTTCATTTATGGCTTGTAGCATATTACCAAACAAAAAGAAACTTTGAACAGACTTTACAATATCTATATGAATGACATTCCAAAAATTCTGAAAGAAAATAGGAGTCATACCATCTGGACCAGGGGATTTGTTGGGGTTCATGGAAAACAAAGCTTTTTTCACCTCCATTTCAGTGATAGGCTTGGTCAACTTTCAATTCATTTCACTTGTAATTGACTGTGGGATTCCCCTAAGTACTTCATCAAAATTCTCAGGATGAGAAGTTGTAAAGATTTTGCTGAAACACTCAGAGATTTCCTTCTCCACTCACTATTAGTTTTGTATCACTGACCATTGTCCTTCTATATGGTTGATATTTTGTTTCTTTTTCTTCTAGTGACCACACAAGCATGAAAAGTAACTGGTGTTTTATCCCTATCTTGTGATCATTTGATCTTAGATTTTTGGTTCCAGTAAGTTTCTTCTAGTTTGTATGCTCTGTCAAGCTGTTTATGGAGTTCAACAATCTTTCCCTTCTTATTTTTCAAATTACTATTCTTTAGTGGAGATAATCTCTTATGGCTATCTTGATCTCTCTTATTTTCCCCCTGGTTTATGTTCAACTTCTTGTTCCAACTTCTATGGACTCTCCTACAACCTTTGATTTTTTGATAAGTTTTGTATGGACAAGAACCTTTTAACTTCGCTTTCCAAGCTCTTTCCACTACACCTTTCACCTCCTGAAATTGAGGCCATCAAAATGGAACTTAATTTTTGCCTTTTGTTTCTGGGAAGAGTATCTAGTAGTAACACGCAGTGGTCAGAGGCATCATTCTCAATATGTTTACGACTAACTGATCATGATCCTTCCCCCATTTACTAGTAGACAATCTCCTGTCCAGTCTTTCTTTTACCAGACCTTCTTCCTCCCAATTGTTACACCAAGTCCAGGGTAGGCCCTCAAAGCCAATGTCCAATAGGTGATTGTGGTTAATGAACTCTCTGAAAGCTCTTAAATTGTCCCCACTTCTCATTCTCCCTCCCTATTTCTCTATATTTGAAACAATGTCATTCATGTCCCCTTAAACTTTTGCACCCGTTGCTCGTTTAGAATCCATTCGCATATTTCTTGCATATGCATGCTTTAACAATTTCAAATTATTCCAAATGGACGTCAAAAGTGCATTTTTAAATGGCTTATTGATCAAGAAATTTTCGTTGAACAACCCCCTGGTTTTATAAACAAAAATTTTCCAAATCATTTTTTCAAACTTTCTAAAGCTTTGTATGGTTTGAAACAAGTTCCTAGAGCTTGGTATGACAGGCTAAGTAATTTTTTGATTGAAAATGGTTTTAAAAGTGGTGTTGTTGATACCACTCTCTTTACCAAAACTAATTCTAATGATTTGTTAATTATTCAAATTTATGTTGATAACATTATTTTTGGAGCAACTAATAAAAGTTTGTGCAAGGAATTCTCGTAGTTGATGCAAAAAGAATTTAAAATGAGTATTATGGGAGAATTATAATTCTTTCTTGGACTCCAAATTCATCAAACGAAAGAAGGAACGTTCATTATGCAAATTGGTCCAGGTACACAAAGGAGCTACTCAAGCGAATTGGAATAGAAGATTGCAAACAAGTTAGGACACTAATGTGCACCTCAACCAACTAGACAAAGATGAATAAGGTAATAGTGTTGATGAAAAACACTAAATAGGTATGATCGGAAGCCTACTTTATTTAATAGCTAGCAGACCAGATATTATGTTTGCTGTTTGTCTGTGTGCTAGATTTTAATTTTGTCCTAAAGAATCACACTTAATTGCTGCAAAAAGAATTTTCAGATATTTAAAGGGTACAATGAATTTTGGTCTTGGTATCCAAAACCCTCATCTTTTGCTCTAATTAATTACTCTGATGCTGACTTTGCTGGTTGTAAAATTGATAGAAAAAGTACTAATGGTATGTGTCACTTCTTGGGTAACAGTCTAGTGTCATGGTTTAGTAAGAAACAAAATTCTATTTCACTTTCTACAGCAAAAACCGAATACATTGCTGTTGGAAACTGTTGTGCTCAACTTTTGTGAATGAAACTATGTAATACTTTAAAAAACTTTGGTGTGATCTTTGATTGTGTGCCTATTAGATGTAATAACACTAGCTCAATTAGTTTCACAAAAAATCCTGTCATGCACTCTAGAACGAAACACATCGATGTCAAACACCATTTTATTAGAGATCTTATATGCAAAAAGAAAATTTGTGTTGAATTTGTTTGTACAAAAGATCAACTTGCTGATATTTTCACTAAACCTTTGGCTTTAGATCATTTTGAATATCTCAGAACTCGTTTGGGTATCATTAATTTCACATCTATATAAACTCAGAGTTCGGACACACATGACTGTTCGAACCATAAATTCTATCGGACGCTCTTAAACGTCTGAAACCCTCTTCTCTGTCTCAGACGCTTATAATCGTCCGAATTCTCCCTCTTTTTTTTTCTTTATAAACTCTCTGTAATTCCTACGGACGCTTATTATTGTCCGAAACTTTCTCAGATGTACAGTTCAGAGTTTCGACCGTCCGTTCATTTGCGTTTGAACGATCTAACCATCGGACGCATACAAAACGTTCAGCCGTCCGAACGATTACTTTTCCTTTTTAAAACTCTTCATTTTTCTCCTATCAGACATATCTCATCCTCTGAACCCTAGTACTGGTGAAATTTGTTCCCTCTCAAAATTCTCTCAACCCACTCCTTCTCCTGTCAAATTGATTTGGAAATCCTCATTTCAAAACCCTCCATCTTTTCATTGAACTTTATTTCATTTTTCTACCATCTCAATTCTTACAATTTTTTCCCAAATCTCCTTAATCCCACTTTTCCCCATTTCCCCTTTTTCTTCAAAAATTACAATGGTTAGATCTCAAGGCAGTTCTTCAACAACTACTCGTAGACGTAAATCAAAGGGGAAGGCACCGGTACAAGGGTAATCATCCACAAATCCTCAATCCTCAAACGACCCTTCTCTACCCAAATTCATTGATGCCAAGGCATCTAAGCAATACACTTCTCTTCTTAGCAAGTCCATCATTGTTCAAAGACCTGTTTCCTTCTCAAGGTTTGTTTGATGAATTTAATTTGCCTATTGTGAAAATTTGCTTTGAAAATCAAAATTGGGGTCATTTGGTACACATTGATATACCAGTCTATCATGATATGGTACTCCGATTCACTGCCAATCTTAAGAAAGAACCCACTATTCGCACATTGATATCTCGTGTAAATAACAAAAACCTTGAGATTTCATCCAATGCCATAAACACTATTTTTGAATGTGAGGTTACATCGTCTAATGATTTTTCTTACTTTTTCTCATTGGATAAATGGCCTACTTTAGACACTCGTTATGACATTGATGAGGTTCGACCAATTTTTAATGTCAATTTAAAACAGGTTTCGGAAGCCAAAACTACTTTGCTTACTCTTGCACTTAACATTCTCTACACTTTAGTCATTAATTTATTGTTACCAACTGATGGGTATCGCACTGAGCCCGATAAAATGCAGCTCTATTTGTTTTACTGTGTTTTTAAAAGCATTCCACTGGACTTTGGTTATCTAGCTTCTGCTTATTATGGCAACTTTTCTTAACTGATACTCATCGCAACATACCTTTTGGAAAATTTCTTACAAGAATTTTCGATCATTTTGACATTCCATTTACTGGAAAAAAATAATATCCCCCTTACTTTAACAAAGCATATATTGAACGTAAGGGTTTGAGATTTTTTAATGACCAATGGTTTACAAAAGCAGCTTATGAAATTGAGAAGTCAAAATCTCAAGCTTTTATCTCCGGTCGAGCACTTTCTCATTTCCCTTCTCCTCAAACACCTCCACCATCCCATAATCCCCATACCTCTTCTTCCGAACCTTCCCTTTCTCATATTTACAGCCTTCTCACTTCTTTGAGCGATCAAATGAGCTTTTTTCAGCGTCGCACCAATCGCAATTTGAAACGCCTTGAAACTCGTCAAATAATTTTTCAAGAGGCGTTTAGCTTGGGCATGTCTGCTTCCGCTCAAGTCCAGTTCGCCAATATCCAGTCCCAATACACTCTCAAATCTTGTTTCTGAAAGCAATGACGATGGCACAAATGATAATGATCATTCCATTTCTGAGGAGAATGATCGTGAGGACCCTACTGGCACCACCAATCTTGACAAATCCACTGCTCCTGGTGCTGATGATGACGAGGATGAGGACATTGACGACACTTTTAACTACATCATGCAACAACAAGATACTGATGCTCATGACAGTGAAGCTACCGATGACGATGTACCCACCAAGAAACACAAGCTCGAAGAACGCTCCAAGAAGAAAAATGACTCAACTTAATTTTTCTTGTTTATTTGTACTTCTTATTTAGTTTTACTTCTTGTTTATTTGTTTGACATCATTGTTAATTTTTACCTCTTACCTAATTTGGTTAAATGATTTGGTTTACTTTTATTTTCCACTGCATACGTAAGGGGGAGCACCCTCTAAAGGGGAGCTTATTTTGATGATGTCAAAAAGGAGTGTAGGAACTTGCATCTATTATATAATTGTATCTATTGTGATGAAGTTGTTTGTATTCGATGTTGATTCATGGTTTGTCATCATCAAAAAAGGGGAGATTGATGATTCACAAACCTTATTTTGATGATGACATATGTATTTACCTCTTAACCCAAGCTGTGCAGATCTGCTATTTTATTTGTTGGAAACAGAGCTTTCAGACGCAGTACAACATCCGAACAGTACTAAATTTCTCGGACGAACAGGATCGTCCGATAGAGATTACAATGGACGCTATTCACTGTCCGAACGAATAGACAGAGAACAAATTTTTTATGTACCTACAATGGACGCATAGGCGCGTTCGAAAGAATATTTGTCGAACGTATTTTTTCGACCGAAAGAGTGAAGCAGAATCAAGAATTTAAAGCTCTACAACGGATGCATCCAACCGTCCGAAAGAAGTTTACATCGGACAAAGAAGACTGTCCAAAGAGATAATTTCCTGATAAAGCATTAAACCTCTCGGATGGGATATACCATCTGAAGTATGATCGGACGCTGGGTCGGACGCACAACAAAAACATCGAATGTCCGAAACCAATAACGACTAATTTTTGACCAATTTTTATTGAGCCGCTGGAAGGTGGTTACAACCCAATTTATTGCTCCTATAAATACCAACTCTGATAATATTGTAAAAGGTATCTTACACATTAAATACAAGCTAGAAACAAAGCAATTTGAGCACAAATTGGCTATTAAGCAATATTGTATTAGTGTGTACTTTAGAGTGCTTTTCAAAAATATTGACTGGAGTGATAATCTTATACAAAAGTGAGGTTGAGAGTAAAATCATTGGTTGAACTAAAAAGAATTAATGTGAGCAAAGATTGTCCTACTTTGTGTACATTAGAAGATTATTGGCTCACCAAAGTTGTGAAGCATTCTAGTGGATTAATATTTCAAGTTTGGTAGCTTGGAAGTGTTGCTTGTTTAATCTCTTTCTTTACCTTTTCTATACTTCATAAGCTTAATTGTTTTTATCTCTATCAATATACTTGTTAGTGCAAAAGATTTTATAAGTGCATATTTTGACAAAGTAATTTTTTAAGAAACCTAATTCACCCCTTCTTAGGTTGCTTTGGGGCCAACAGATAACATCTTAAATATTGTCAATAATCCAAGATTCAGGACGGAATGAGCTTAGACAAAAGACACAAAGAGGACTTACCATTCTGGACTTGACACTACTGGAATACAAACTTGCTTAGCTACTTGATATTGGATGAAATTATTATACTTTGTCCTTATGCATACATAGGGTTTTTTGTTCCTTATAGCTGGAGATTAAATAGTTGAACTACTTTAGAAGCACTAGAAACGGCTGCATTAGCATTTATTGGTAGGCTACCAAAATGATTCCTATAATAGTCGCTGGTATGGGCATCCTTTTAGCCGTGATTGCAATTTTGTGGTACTCTTATGCAACCTATAAGAATGGAAACCTAGGGTGATCTAACTGTAAGATTGCATTGTAAATACTGGATTGATGGCTATGGAAGCACATAAAATGTTAGAGAGTCTATTGAAGAGTAGGGGTAGCTTTCCATCCCAAAAAATTCCAAATGTTAAAATGCTCATTTTTAGATTTTGATCCAGATAAAAACTTGTTGTTGGCCTCCACTCATGCTGTTTGTGCACCTGTTGCCTAAGAAATCAGCATCATGACTTTTTCATTGGTCTTTTGAAATGCTATAAAAGACTCTTTCAGATGTGCAACTTTAAGTGATTCTTCAATTGATATATGCTTGAAAAGTTAATTTTTCTATAACATGACAATTACATAATCCAAAACTTCTGTACAAATATCATAATGCTTACAACTTTCTGCAACATCAGGCTTTATAAAACTCTGCATTATTGTAATAATGTGTGCGTCATATTGTGTATTTATGCACTAAAAACATATTGGAGTTGCTATCAACAGAAGTTCGCGAATATGAGTATTGCTCACCCTCACACGTAAGAAATATCACTCGACAATTGCAATAGTTACCTCTATTTTGTTAACCATTAATAATTTCAGGTGGCAATAGGTCAAAGAGATGCTTGACTTGACCTCTGTTCAACCAAAATATGCCACATTGTTATCAGAAAACCAAAAGAAGAACAAATCACAACTTCTAACAGGCCCAGTTCTCCTACTGGTTGTGAATGAAAAGTGACTCACTGATCCCAAAGAAGAAAGAACATCAAAATAAACTGAAAACAAACAAGAATTCCAAATATAAATCACATAATTGCCATTTTTGAGATGCCAAATAAAACAAAAATGCATAAAAATACGATGAAATATGACAAGATTGTAGCATGATGACATATATCCAACCCAAATAACTTGGATGCATTCCTCGAGTCTGATGCAACTGAAGATCTGCATAATTTTAGGTTTGAAATATTCATACCTATGTCAAAAACTACCATTCAAAATACGAATATCCCACCAAACAACCTTTAATAATGTTAGCTCACCAAAAAACATAAATTCGAAAACAAATCCAGTGATCTTTTCTAGTAGTAAGAGTCCATGATTTTGATGGCATTAGCGCTTAAGTCTGAAGATGACTTCAGCTGATCTCTAACAGGAGCATCAGAAGTTTTTGCAGTCTTTCTTGCTTATCTGTTCGTGAGAAAAGAAGTTTGAATGTATTTTCTTGGATTTGTATGTGGATATAATCTTTGCTTTGGTAACATGAGATTTAAGATTAGGCTTTATGCAGAAGAGAGTACTTGAGATGAGAAGAGCAAAAGGAGCTTTTTTATTCACAACCCTCATTCATGTGTTGTATAAAACTCTCCAAGTACATAAAAGACACATACCATCATCAGCTTACCAAGTTCAAATTTATTACAATATACTTCAATTTTTAGAATGATTTTGGTTTTTGTTTTTACTTTTTCGTCTATACCTAAGTGACTACAACTGCCCTATACAGTTTCAGGTATAGTTACAAAAACAAGTGATGGTGAAACAAATAATATTCTTTCGCTTGTTAAGTTGACCAGGAGTGGTTTACTTCTGCTCATCTTTCCTAGGGATGGGGATCCGGCTGTCCTTGTTGATATTGTGATGAACATCATTCAATCCCGGGAAAGTGGGAGTCTAAAGTCACCACTGTAAGTTACTTTGATACCTTGAATGTTGTTTGCTTTCTCTGGATACTTCGTCATTAAAGCATGTTATATTTGCACAAAATTTCAAGGCATGAATAACAAATTACTGTTTCAGATACATATTAGGTATCTTCTGGTTTTGAAGCATAACCTTAATCTCCATTTTTCTTATACATTTTTACCTTCAATTCCATGATGTGTGCTAAGTGGTATTCTTGGGTAGTAAGAATTGTACTTGTATACTTTGAACATCAGTATTTCTTGAGCAGGGACAGAGCCGAGTGAAGCGGTGGTGTAAAAGTAAAATAAATAATAAGCGTAGAGATATCTAAAACAGTGATGGTAGTAAACCAACAAAAAAGAAGGTCACAACAATGGCTATAGTGTTAAGGAGTTCTCAGCATAAAAAGTCCATCGTCTTGAAAACCTTTGCCAATAAATCTGAGTACTACATTGCTTAAAATGTACATATTTTCTTTTTCTCTATTTACTGCTGCATGCTATTCGTGTTTCCTTTTTGACTTGCTAATGCAATTTTCTCAAAACAATTTTGAACTATAGGATGACATGTTACTTTCTACATTACCAGCTGTGTTTTTTGTAGAGGTATTTTCTTTTTAGTATTGCTGGATGCAGTATTTAAGATTAGGGTGGCTATGCATGCAAATATTATTTGATAGTAGGGATGGGCCACTGTAACACCCCAAGCCTGAGTTTGGCCCAAGGCCAAAATAATTAAACTAAATTATTAATAGCGCATAACACGTGGTGGTATTATATGCAATACCATTTTCCCTCCCAACTCTTTCGATGTGGGATGAGGCATTACTTTGACCCTCCTTTAAGGCTTTGTGTTCCTTCAAAGCAGTGGTCCAATATGCATGTAGCCGCAACCAATACCATTGTCCTGGGCTCACCTAGTGATAGGATGCACATTCAAAGCAGTGGTCCAGGGGATATGCATGTAGCCGCAACCAATACCGTTGTCCTGGGCTCACCTAGTGACAGGATGCACGAGATTCACTTTGATACCAACTGTAACATTTTAGATTTTGGTCTGATCCAATAACTTTTGGCCCAAACTATCAGGCTGAAATATTTAGGCCAAGTTATTAGTAGCGCACAACACATGGTATTATATTTGATACCATTTTCCCTCCCACTTTTCGATGTGGGACGGGACATTACATTTCTGTTAGTCCTCCGTAATGAAAATTTTTCTATGATCACTTACTACATAATGTTATATATTGGGATGAGCAAAACAGTAGTTTCGTAACCAATTCTGATCATTTTCCACATATAATACGACCACATTCTCTCTCTCTCTCTCTCTCTCTCTATATATATATATATATATATATATATAGTATAGTATAGTGCAATGGAAGCTTAAATTGTTTTCTAAGGGTTAGTCCTTCCTAGATCTATTCATAATATGGGTTGATTTTCATATCAGGTCTAACCAATAAGACTTGTATTTTAGAATTTGAATATATTATTAAGATTCTCAAACAATAAGACGCTTAATATTAAAATTTATATTTAGAATTCTTGATTATTTGCTTGTGGGATGGCGCTTAAGTCGCTGGGGGTTGTTAGACCGATAACTAAGAAGATGTAAATCCAGCATTGGCTTGTTGATTGTTGACAGCTGTGCAAGTTAATGATCTTTATTTCTTAATATAAGTTTTAATAAAAGTTAGTCAATACGTTGAGAAGCTTAGTATTATGTTCAATCATTCTAAAATATATTGATCAATAAGGTTTAGATCAAGATAGAAGAATGAACACTTGTTATGAATCGAATTAGTAAAGACTATTTTAGAACTAAAACTTCCTAAGTATTGCTAAGGCTTGTCTATGTCTTCCATATTTTCAGGATCTGCATCTTCATTTTTTTCAAAAATGAAATATACAAAAAATGAAGAAAAATTTGAATTTACTAATATAGAACAAACTTTTCAGAGTTCAAAATTGGCATACTCCTAAGGTAAAAAATTCTTATATTTATAATACAAGTATTTTTCAACTGAAAACTATTTATTAAAAAAAAAACTATTGAAAGAACTATACCAATTAGTAATACTTTTGAAATTATACGAATGTTTAAACCAAATGATATTCAAAATATTTCTTCTTTAATTTATCATTATTTGCATATTCGATTAGTTCAGGTTGCCTTACAACCTTTAGATCGTCAAGGCTTAAATACTTCTGTTTGTGTTGCTCTTAGAGATGCTAGACACAATAAATTTTCTGACTCTATTAGGATTAATTGAATCCTTCTTATGCAATGGTCCTATTTCTTTTAATAGTTCTCTAAAAGTTTCATATAGAAATTTAATTGATATTTTAACTTTAAATATTATGACCAAAGGTTATGATATGAAACTTGATACTGAAAATATCAATATTTCTTATTGTATTTATTATAAAATAATGAATACTTTGAGTCCAGGGCCTAGACATATCAATTCTGGTAGAAAGACATTGATATATATTGAAACTAATCTTACTAGATCTAATTTAGAACTCTCTCATATTTTAAATTGGGATCAAATTAATGTTTCGGATCAATGGATTTTTGATAAAATTACACCTCATTCTTTACCTATTGCTCTTTCTTCATCTACTCAAATTACTGAAAGTACCTCTGGTACTGTAACTATAGCTTTTTTCTAGAAACTCTACTTCTACACACGAAAGTTTTTATAAATCAACTCTTAATTCTTTATTCTTTTGAAAAGACACTCAACTTCAGATTGAAAGTTTACATGAAAAAAAATCATATTTTACATGGTGTTTACTCACCTAAAGAAAAAGATTCTTTTGAAAATATTATTGAAACAGAGGTAGGTTCTGAAATGAATTATCGTGTGGAACAACCTTCTTCCTCTACTTCTAGATATGATCTTAAAACTATACATAAAGAAGTTCTTTCTCAAGATCAAATAAAAGAAATTTCAAAAAAATAGCAATTAGCGATTTTCAACAAGATAAATATATTATTCTTTGATAAAACCTTAACCTTCTTTGATAAAACCTATTGAGACTAAGTTACCACCTAATATGTTCTCTACGTCAGCAGATGAATATCCTCTTTTAATAAATAAAAAATTGAAAAAGTTAAATATCAATACTATATCCGAGTCCTATATAGATAAGAATGAAGATATATATAAAGATCATATTGCTTCTTCTCCTCATTTGAATGAGACCATTGATCAACTCATATTTGTATTTCACAAAACTTCTAAAAATCTAGATTTTATTGAAAATCCAATTCTTTTCCCTCTTAGAAAAAAGAAGTTTAGAAAATATGAAAACCCTAAACAATTTAGTCCTCATTATTCTTATATTGATAGATATTACCAAAGGCCCACTCCTATTGACTTAGAGGTTGAGACTGTTGCTCCTCTTGAGTGTCTTAGTGCATAGGTCATTTATGAATGAAATATTGATAATCAGGAACCATACCAAATTTTGAATACCTTGAAAAAGATCCATGATGTATATTCTGATTTTAAAAAGTGAAGGCACTTCTGAACAAGATGCTGTTAATGTTGTTCTATATGGTTTTACTCATACATTGAATGGTTAGTAGGAAAATTATCTTTTTGAACAACAAAGATATGAGATTTTAAATTCTACTATATTTATTATCAAACAAGAAGGAACTTCTTCTATTCCTACTACTGTTTCGGATGTAGCGTTTTCACTCATATCTAATATCATTAAGCATTTTCTTGGTGATACAAAAATCATTTCTAATGTTCAAAAAGAACTTTTGATGAATTTGAAATGTCCTACTCTTTCTCATTTCAAATGGTATAAAGATACTTTCTTAGCTAGAGTTATGCAAAGATCAGATTGTAATTCCAGTTTTTGGAAAGAAAAATTTATTTCCAGTCTACCTAATCTCTTTGCTAAAAGAATCATCTCTACTTTAAATCATACCACGATGGACAAAATGTTCCTTATGATACTGTTACTTATGGTGATATTATATCGATTTTGCACTGATGAAGGTTTAAAATTGTGTAATGATATTAAATTGAAAGCACAAATTAAGAAATATAAGCAAAGAACTAAATTAGGTGATCTTTGTGCTCAGTTTGTTGTTAATGAACCTCATATTTCTTTAGAAAAAGCAAAGAGAAAAACTCAGAAAAGGAGAAAAGAAAAATCTTTTTCTAGTAAGAAAAATAAATCATTCTTTAAAAAAATCCAAAAAAGAAAATAAAAGGACTGATCAAGAGATAAAAATTTGGATAAAAAATAATATCATTTGTAGAAAATGTGGTAAGAAAGGTCATTATGCTAATAAGTGTAAGACCAAGAATATCACAAATTTATTAGAAAAAATTAATAATTTATCCGTGATAATGAGAAAAAAGAATAATTGATTGTTTCTTTAATTGATACCGATTCTTTTGATGTTGAAATTGAAGATCTTGAGGAATATGCTTCTTCTTTAGAGGATAATATCTGTGATGTTAATTGTACTTGTTCTCCAAATGAATATTTTTCTTCTAATTTAGAAGCAAATAATTTTAATATTTTTACTCTCACTAATAGTCAAAATTTTTTCTTTGATTTGATTAATGAGTTACAAGATTATTAGCAAAGACAACAATATTTGGTTCAGTATAAAAAGATTTTGGAAAATGAAAAAATCAATAATATCCAAAAAAGTGAAAAAAAATTATTCTTTACCTTTTCCTATTAAAGATAAATTAAATGATTTACAAAAAAAATTTACTTTAAAAGAAGGTTTAGAAAATGTTAATCAAAATTCTTTTAATAAACCTGTTACTATACCAATTTTAGAGAAATAAATCAACTTAAAGAAGAAATACATATTTTAAAACAAAAAATGCCTTTAATGGAAAATATTTATACTTTAGAAAAAGATTTTACAAATTCTAAAGAAAATTCCTTAGAAGAAAAATCTGTATCTTCCTCTAAACAAAAGGAAAAAATTATTGATAATGACTTTTTACAAGTTTCTTTAGTATATTTTGCCCAAAAATATTTTATACAAGTAACATTAGTTATAAATAGGACTTATATATTCTCTTCTATTGCCATGATTGATTCTGGAGTCGATATTTGTACTATGATCGAATGACTTGTTCCTTCTGAGTTTTTTGAAAAAACTTCAACAATTTTGCATGCGGCCAAAGTTCAAAAATTCATGTCAATTATAAGAATTTAAATGTTTGCATATTTTCAAAAGAAGATAATTATATTTGTTTACCTTTTGTGTTAACAACTAATATTAATGAGCATGTTATCCTAGGAACATCATCTATTGTTCAAATGCATCCATATTATTCTGATGAAAAAAATCATTTACAATAAAGACAAAGGGCTTGACATTTGATTTTGTCACACAACCACAATCACATGATTTAAATACATATTCTGTTAATTCTATTAAAGAAAATATTCGTTTGAAGACAAATCAAATCATTTTTTTGCAAAATGAAAGTTGCACTCTCAAACTTGAAGAACAATTAAAAGATTTTCATTTCTATTCAGCAAAAAATTAAACACGTACATGATAATATTTTATTACGTGTTTGCAATGATTTACCTATTGGATTTTGGCATAGGAAAAAACATATTGTTCATCTTCCTTATAAACAAGATTTTAATGAAAAACAAATCCCTACTAAGGTCAGACCATCACAAATGAATAAGGAGATGGTTGATTATTGCAAAAAGGAAATTGATGATTTGCTTGCCAAAAATATTATTAGGAAATCTCATTCTCCTTGGAGCTGTTCTGCTTTTTATGTTAATAAAAATTCAGAAATAGAAAGAGGAGTTCCAAGATTAGTTATAAATTATAAAATATGATATAAAGTTCTTCAATGGATTCGTTATCCCATCCCTAACAAAAAATGATTTGTTAAATAGGACAATAAATTTAAAGATATATTTTAAAATTGATTTAAGATCCGGATTCTGGCAAATACGGATTGCTGAAGAAAAATATAAAATTGCATTTACTGTACCATTTGGACATTATGAATGGCAATGTAATGCCTTTTGGATTAAAAAAATACAGTTTCTGAATTTCAGAATATTGTGAATGATATTTTTTCTTCGTATCATTTTATCATAGTTTATATGGATGATATATTAATCTTTTTTGAGAATACAAATCAGCATTTTAAGCATTTAAACATATTCTTAAGTATTGCTATGCATAATAGAATTGTTATTTCTGCAAAGAAAATTAAATTATTTCAATTACAAGTCAGATTTCTTGGTTATGATCTAAATAAGGGTTATATCACCCCTATTACACGTTCTATTGAATTTGTGGATAAATTCCCTAATGAAATCAAAGACAAAATGCAATTACAACGATTTCTTGGTAGTTTAAATTATATAGGTGAATATTATAAACACTTGGCTCAGGATTGCAAACTCTTATATCAAAGGTTGCAAAAGAATCCTCCTCCTTGGATAGATGCCCATACAGCAGCTGTTAAAAAAATAAAGGAGAAAATAAAAAAGTTACATATTTTAAATTTAACAAATCATTATTTCTATAATTGGTTTAAAATGATTGAAACTGATGCTTCTAATATTAGATATGGTGGAATTCTCAAGCAAAAAAATCCGTATAACAATATAGAAGAATTAGTTCATTTTACTTTAGGTATTTGGTATAGCACACAAGAAAAATATGCAACAATAAAAAAAGAAATTTTTAGCATAGTTCTTTGTATTACTAAATTTCAAGATGATTTATTAGATCCAAAATTTGTAATTGAATAGATTGTTCTACTGCAAAATATATTTTTAAAAAGATGTAAAAATATTGCTTCAAAACAATTATTTGCTAGATGGCAAACTATTCTATCGGTCTTTGATTTTAATATTGAATATATTAAAGGTGTGCATAATTTCTTACCCAATTTCTTATCAAGAGAATTTCTTACAGATCAATATGAATCTTTTGCTAGGAAGAGGTAGGGGAAGATTCCCACCCCAGGGACGCTGAAGCCCTTAACAAGTAAGGGGAGCAAATCCTCCCTCAGATAGATCAACTAGACTGATAAGATTGGCAGAATTTGATATGGCTATACTCCTATAACTGGAGAATATCCCCCTTTGTAGGATACATTTAGCAATGTCCTGAATAGTCAAATTCCTACATCTTCAAACCAATCTCCATCTTCTTCTAAAATGACTATTTTAGGACAAATTTCAAATCTTATTTCTTCAGAAGATTTATTTAAACCAAATGGCAAACAACACCATGTTATATATATTGAACTTGGAGAAAATTCTCAAAACCCATATACTCTCTTTTCTTAGAAATGTTGTCTTGATTTCTATCAAAACATATTATACAACTTCTGGATATCCTTTAAAATCCAGACATGTTTATACTAGCTTCCTAAATTTCATTAGAGTTGCCAACGACAATATTGTCCAAATTGTGGATCATGACCCAAAAAACACTACCGGTTGGATCCCTTCAGAAAATAATTATAAGATCAAATTCTCAAAAATCTTTATCAAACATGTACCCATAATTCAAGAATAGGGGTATACCTTCTTCATATCTCAGATTCACTTCAAATTTCAATAATCAAGATTATGGATTTACTATGATCTTGTTTTTTCCTTCATTAATACATTTTATTATCAAAATAAAGATTATAAGCATACTTGGTGGATTCGTTTAAGTCTATCTATTTTAGAGAATAAAAAATGTCTTCATAGCTAGTTTTAGTACTGGTTCCAATTTTTTGTTATCCCAGAGGAGTTGCTTCCTAAATATATACATGATGCTTATCTCAAATATTTAGAAATATATTCTTCTAATTTTTCATCAACTGAAGAATATTCTTCATTTGTTTCCTCTAAAAAAGCCCTGTGTCATTTTATGATACAATTTAACATTCCATGGTTATTCCATTAGAAATTTCAAACTCATATCTATTCTCACTCTGGACTTCCACATATTCAAAGGATATTTGAAAACAAATGGTGGGTTAAATGTCAGAATATCAATTTTGAATGTTTAGGAGTAATTTCTCCTATAAGAGGAACAATGTTTCTCCACAAAACCTCTCTTTATTTGAAGTACCTTCTTTAAAGACTTCTATAGAAGAATCTAGTTCTTTAAAAAATTCAAACATTGAGAGATATATTGTTGATGCCATCAAATTATGCATAGAGAAAAATCAATTGACACTTGGAAAGGATACTTATCGAAATACTCCTTCATCTTTCCAAAGGGAGAGAGAATTAATATTTCTAAGTCTCTCTCATTTGAATGAGGACCAATATAAAGACTTTCAAAATCCCAATGCTTCAGATGATATTGATATAAAAACTATATTAAAACAAGCAGAAGCATTGATAAAAATGTCAAGTAGTTTAGAAGCAAAAAATTCAGATAACTCCTCCGTTAGAAAGAAGTTATTCTCAGATGAAGAAATGATTGAATCCAAATATGAAGAATCAATTTTAGTCAATTATGGAAAGAAGAAAAAGAAAAAAGGAAAACAAAGAAAATGAAGATAGAATATGTTGGATGAAAACAAAGAAAGTGAGATCAGCAGAATATGCTGATGACGTAAGCATAAAAAAGACGTATGCAATGACGTAAGCAATCACTGATATTTGGTCCATAAATAGTCATTCATATGTAATAGAGAAGATAGAATTTCTAGTCTTCTAGTTTTAAGTTTTCTCTTGTAATCTCTTCAATTTTTCTCTTTTTTTCACCTTTGTAAATTTTTTTTAGTATTGAACAAAAATTATCATTCCGCTATTTCAAGACAAGGCTTTCTATTATTCTCTGTAAGTTTTTATTATGATTTATTACATATCCTTTGCCAGTGTCAATTGATTTTTCTCCATGCATAATTTGACGGCATCAGTAATATATCTCTCAGTGTCTGAATTTTTTAAAGAAGTAGATTCTTCTATAGAAGTCTTTGAAGAAGTTGCTTCAAATCAAATGGGATTTTGTGGAGAAATTATTCCTCTTATAGGACAAAATTACAGTTGATTTATAAAAACTTTCTTGTGCAAAAGAAGTAGAGTTTCTAGAAAAAGTTATAACTTGTACCAGAGGTATTGTATCATCAATATAAACTATGATAAAAGGTTAGGAGGAAAAAATCATTTATAATATTTTGATATTCAGATGGTGCATTTTTCAATCCAAAAGTCATTACATTCCATTCATAATATCCAAATGGTCATCCAAATCCCTACTAAGACCAGACCATCGGTGGGGCACCAGATGGTCTAGCCTTGGTAGGGTTTTGGATGCAAGTTAAAACATCAGCTAAATTTCAATCAGTTAGAGAAATAGAAAAATTCAAAAGAACCCAAGATATAATAAAGCATAATAAAAACTTATAGAGAATAATAGAAAGCCTTGTCTTGAAATAGTGGAATGATAATTTTTATTCAATACTTTACAAAGGTGGAAAGAAAGAAGAACTGAAGAGATTACCAGAGAAAATTTAAAACTAGAAGATTTGAAATTCGTCATTCTATATTACACACGAATGGCTATTTATAGCCCAATTGTCAATGATTGCTTACGTCTTTTTGATGCAGAATATCTTTACGTTATTAGCATATTTTGTTAGCATCCAGCATATTCTATCTTCATTTTCTTTTTCTTTTTTCCTTTTTTCTTTTTCTTCTTTTCATAATTGACTGAAACTGATTCTTTAGATTTGGATTCAGTCATTTCTTTATCTGAAAATAACTTCTTTTTGACGGAGGAATTATTTGAATTTTTTCCTTTTAAACTCCTTGTCATTTTTGTCAATGCTTCGGCTTGTTTTAATATAGTTTTTATATCAATATCATCTGAAGCATTGGTATTTTGAGTCTTCATATTGGTCCTCATTCAAATGAGAGAGAGTTAGAAATATTAATTTTCTCTTTTCCTTTGGAAGATGGAGTATTTCGAGAAGTATCCTTTGTAGGTGTCTATTGATTTTTGTCCATGCATAATTTTATGGCATCAGCAATATATCTCTCAATGTCTAAATTTTTTAAAGAAGTAGATTCTTCTATAGAAGTCTTTGAAGAAGTTGCTTCAAACAAAGAGGGATTTTGTGGATTGTAAGAAATTGTTCCTCTTATAGAGAAATTACTTCTAAACATTCAAAATTGATATTCTGACATTTAACCCACCACTTGTTTTCAAATATCCTCTGAATATGTGGAAGTCCAAAGTGAGAATAGATACGAGTTTGAAATTTCCAATGGAATATCCATGGAATGTTAAATTGTATCTTAAAATGACATAGGATCTACCAAAAAAATGCCTATTAGCAACGGAAAAAATTTGTTGCAATTTGCAACAAAAATAACAATAGATTTTGTCAAAAAAAGAAAAAACCTTTTCAAAACAATTGCAACGGAATTTCTCTTAGAAATTTAAAATAAAAAAATATTTAAAACATGTTTCGAATAGATATTTCAATATGTGAAAAAATTCTTACCTTTATTTTGTTCCTAGACTAGTAGCAACAGGAATATCCGTTACTACTGTTTCTTAAAAAAAAATTGGCATATTAAGATAAACGAACAAAATTCCATATGCAATTTTTTTCAGAAGTAGCAAATTAAGGTATAATGTCTAATGTAGTTTGAATACACAAATCCCTTCTTCCTTTCTTCGCGCCTTTCAAGTCCCTTGACCCTTTATTTCTCTATTTTCCTCAACACAAAACCTAGTACCTTCCACCACTTCCCGCCTTCAATTTCCTCTCCCTTCTCGCCACCTTTTCTCTCCCTTCTCGCCACCTTTCTTTACCTTCCTCTTCCCCAACATATATACATGTTTCCTTATTTGCAACAAGGAGGAGTATCCATCACCACATCAAGCCGCCACATTCATCAAGCCACAAACTTCAAGGTATTTTCTATTAATCATATCTCTTATCCAATCCTCATATTTGGATTTGGTGTGTCCCCGACTTATCTTGCTCCTGGTATTTGTTTATTTATTTCTAAAGTGGGTTAATTGTCTCTTCTTTGAGTTCCTATGTGCTATTAAAGATATTCAAGCATAGCTGTTTGATGCTGGAGTATTACAGTAGACAAAGTATTCCTTAAAATAGTACCTATTGAACTCTATCAAGTTGTTCACTTCCTAGAATCTGTATATATTTATCACAAAAATATCTTTAATTTAAGCATTAATTAATCAGTACATTTAAATGAAATTCAACTAAAAATAAAATAATAACACTACAAATGAGAGATATATTTACTAATCTATCACGATGAGTCCAATGAGTAATGCTTCCATCCTTGTGAATTGGACATCCTCGACCATCACTCTTAGACTTACGATTCTATTGATTTTGTTTTACAGATGCTCTTATATTTAGGATCATCCCATTTATTCTCTAACTCGGGCCAAACAGACTCCCCAATTCAACCAGGCTTCTTCCTTGACTTACGAAGCATTAACATCTTATTCCTCAACATTAAAGAGCCAAGATGCTCAAATACTTTGCAAACATGATATTCATGCTTTGGAAGCCAATAATAGTAGTACTACTTAGCAACATAAACAAAAATACAAAGTAAGAAGTTGGTTAAAAGAAAGTGTACACTAATGGGAAAAGTACAAGTTTAAAAAGTAGCATCTAAGCCACCTCAAACTCTCTAAACCGCAAGTCTCTTTCTCCTTGTGGTATTTGCTTCCACGACCGGTAAGGACCATTAAAACTAGATTTGATGATTCTACTAATGGTCTTCACACAATCATGTTGTTGGTCAAACCTATTAGTAACAAAATATGTAAATAAAAGATTACACGTAAACAAAATAACACAAAATCAAAATAAAGCTACAATATTATATTAATTGTAAATAGTTACTAGAATTTGTAACATCCTTATTCGTTATCCCTTGGCACTATAAGCCTCTTTGAAGTAGTGCTCCCAATAGCAATATCACATTGAGAACTGTGAGTAGATGGGTCTTGTGACATAGGTGAAGGATGGGATGATCCTAATGATTGTGAAGAAAGTGACAGTTGGTTGGGATGTAGTAGTGATGGATTGGAAAAAATATGGAACTTGTTGAGCACCAGCAGCAGGCACAAATGTCGTAGATGGTTCGCAGCCAGAATGGGAGGGATATGATGAGGTAGGTTGGGAAGTGTTAGGAGATTGAGATGGGAAATGTGCCTGCTGATCTAGCGTGGATATGAATGGTGGTCTTGTGGTATTTAGAGGGGGGCATAAAAGATGGGGTATGTGTCTTCTTCTTATTGTTGGTCCCCGCCTTCTTGCTTTTTTCTTCCCTTTATCCACCATGTATAAATTTATATATAAAAAAAAGACACATATACAATAATTATCAAATTTATCAACTCATCAATCAAGGACTCAATTCAGGGTAATAAAAAAAATTAGTTCAAATTCAATTTAAGAATGAAAGAATTTTTTTTTATCACATTGTAATTACTGTGTTATGTAATGCACAGGTCACACATTTTTTTGTCCTTTAAATGCCCTTTATGAGAAAATATAGTAAAAAATGGTTGCTCAGACTCTTAGAATGTGCGTATTTGTATGTTATGAACTTGGTTCCTCCACACAAAATGCTATTTTTGTCTCCCTGTTTTCTTTCAAACACATTGATCAACAATATCAATATGTTCATCCCACCTATTATCTTAATAAAAAGGTGTACAATAGCAGCACGATGAAAAATTGAATGTAAAAGAATAATGCCTAAAACATTTCATCAATGGGATCATGTGATCATACAGAAAAGTTTCAAGAGCCTATATTCTCAAGATGTTTATTAATAACAAGTGAATATAGCTCTGGTAGATCAATTGCGAAGCTTAAATATTACCAGCAGTATGTTGCACGTGAACTGCATACATGGGAGTGGGCTTCCATGCTTTTCAGCATCAACTTATTTTACAAGAATCAGAATGTTTCCATCCAAAGATGTGGAAAAACTAACAACATATGCACACAAAGCAAAACAAACTACCGACCACAAAGAAACATCACATTGACAAACAGGGAAAGGTACCCCTCAAAGAAGAATCTATACATAGCATTCAACTACAAACACAAGCATTCACAAGAGGATCATAGTCGCACAGTAAGTTGGAAAAAAAGTGCAAGAAGCGCTATGCACCAGGTGATTGTTCACTTGCTTTTTAAAAGAATAGACTAACCACTTCCAATAAGATGACTAAGCACAATAAAGTTACAATTTTTGAGTTTCAAACCAAGCTTCTTTAGCATGAGTAGAAATGTTGAGGGAACAACCACTAACGTGCATAAGAGAGCCAATCTAAACAGTGTAACAAAAAACTGCATCTAGCATAGATTGAACCGAATGCTAAAACAAAGAAAAAAGAGAGAAAATTTTACTTAAGCACCACTTTTTTGAGGAAAAAAGTAACTACGGGAGGGTCAACAATGTTCGGGTAGGGAATTTGACTCTAGATGGTAATAATAAGAAAGACGAGTTGATGTACAGATTCCAACTTAAAGCAAGCTTTTCTCACGTCACTCCCCAAAACATTGGCTGAAGGAGCAGAAATTTACATCCGGGGAAAATATAATGGAATTATTACTACGACCGCAGGGAAAATTTGCCAAGCAATAATGATTGCACATGAAGAACTTTGTCATAAGAAACAAGTAATCAGAGAACCTCAATCTCAAAGGAGACCCTTGTCTAGATGAAGCATGCAAACGTCCAGAATATGTTCTGAAAGGAACATGTAAAGGATGTAATAAGCAAAAGAAGAAAAGGTTCAAGAAGAAGTTCAAGAAATTCAAAATCTTTTTCAAAGCCCAGAAGGTGGAAATTTTTCAAGAAAAAGAGTAAATTCAAATCAGAGGAAGAAAAGAGCAAGAAGTTCAAGAAAAAAAATCCAAGAGATGTTATATTTGCAATCAAAAAGGACACTTTGCAAAACATTGCCCTCAGAATTAATATGGACAAAAATTGATGGAAATAATTACAAGAGAAACAAGATATGGATTTTCATCAGATGATGATCTTGAATCAATCTTCTCAGTTGACAGCCAATCTTCAGAAGACACGCTGTTTGCTATTGAAACAATTCAAGACATGTTTATGATCAACTACAAATTTGCTCCCATTTATTTCTTAGATTCAACTCCAAGTTTTCAAACCATTTCTTCTACTCCATAAGCACATTAGTTTATATTTACCCCACTAAATATGATAAACCTATTCCACTAATAGCCTTTTTTTTGATACAAGTGTTGCCCTATCAATCCTTCATCCAAAGGTGTAGCCAGCAGAATATTGGAAACCTCATAAGCAACATTTCAGAGCAGCAAATGGAGAAATTTTTGCTGCCGATCTAATTACAAGAGATCAGATAACCATTCAGTTTTTTTCCAAACTACAAAGTTCGAACACAAATTCTTGTGTGTGCTGCCCCAGGAAAAGACATGGTGTTTGGAATGGATTTATATTAAAAATCAATAGGTCTTACAATTCTTCCAGAAAGGATTAAATATAAGAAAATTTTCAAGTCTTATGTTGATACCCCTCGCTTATTTTTCATTGATACAGAAGAAATTCTTGAATAGATAAAAATTGTTTTGAATGAAAAATCCTGTGCCAATGCACATAATGAGTATTTATCTAAATGCTCAAAACCATTATGGACTAATTCTGAGTTTTTTATCCAGCTCCGACTTTCAAGAAGAATGAAGATGTCAATCCAACAAAGGCGAGCCATTCAGGAATGAATCCAAAACATGTTGTCCTTGCAGAACAAGAATGCCAAGAATTGTTGAAAAATGGTTTTATTGAAAAGTCTGAATGACGTTGGGCTTGTGAAGCTTTTTATGTAAATAAAAGGTCTGAACAAATACGTGGGAAAATGAGACTTGTCATAAATTACCATCCATTAAATCATTTTCGCCAAGACGATAAATTTCCTCTTCCAAAAAGATATACCCTATTTTCAAAACCTTAAACCTGCTAAATGGTTTTCAAAATTTGATTTAAAATCAGGTTTTTGGCAATTGGGTATTCACCCAGATGATAGAGGAAAAATAGGATTTTGTATTCCTAATCATCATTTTCAATGGACAGTTATGCCTTACAGTCTCAAAACAACCCCATTACTATTTCAATAGCAATGATAAAAAAATTTCAACCTATCTTATCCTCAGTCCTTATCTACATTGAAGACATTCGGCTTTTTAGCCCTACACTTGAAGCCCATCTTGAACTCCTAACCCAATTTGCTCAAATAGTCCAAGACCATGGGATTATGCTTTCTGAGAACAAAATGATTTTGGCCCAACAAACAGTCACTTTTCTTGGAATGAAATTTGATAATGGAAAGTATGAGCCTAAACAAAATATTTCAACTGTCATTTCAAAATTTCCCGACTTAAACCTCACAAAAAACAAAATCCAACAACTTTTAGGAATTGTAAATTATGTCAGAGATTTTATTCCTAAACTTGCAACCTCAATTCACCCATTAACCAAACTCCTGAAGAAAAAACCCCCCACCTAGGTCCTCAAAACAAACCAAAGCAGTCAAAAATCTAAAAGCTCCGTTACATCACATAACTCTTCTCTTCATTCCTTCAGAAGGAAAAAAGATCATTCAGACAGATGCAAGTGATAAATTTTGGGGAGCAGTTCTCTTCAATGAAATTGATCACAAAAGACAACTCTGTGGATATGCTAGTGGAAGATATTCAAACCTTCAAAAATTCAATATCATTCCACTTTCAAAGAAATTTTAGTTGTAAAAAATGCTATCAAGAAATTTAACTTCTACCTCGTTGGTAAAAAATTTCTTATAGAAATTGACTTGTCTTCATTCCCAAAAATGCTTCTGTTTAAACAAAAGGTCATTCCTATTCCCGAGCTTCTCATATGGTCTAATTGATTTTCACAATATACCTTTGATGTTTATCACGTTAAAGGGAAAAACAATCTTATTGCAGACTTTTTCAGTAGATCACATACTTTCCTTCCAAAAGAGTCTATTGAGTCATTAGAGTCTTTGATATATATTCCTTCTTTTAATATGTGGACACCTAAAACATTTGAGCATTCTTCTCATCTTGAGTCCATAGAGTCATTTCCTCGAGAATTTAAGTCATTAGATTATCCATGGAAAATGAAAGATTTGAGTCATTATAGAGTCTTTTGGGAAGTACAAACTTTCACACAGTATGGAGGTTCCATTCTTAATCCTTTGGAGTCTACCCAGAATATCCTTTCTGTCAAGTGTTTTCTATACACCCTCATGATTTTCCCGAGTCACTATTATGATTTTTCTTCTATCTACGTCACCAATTTCATATTATTATTGAGTTTGAGTGTAAAAAGTTTGTCAGACTTAGCTTACCTCATTTATGTACATTTCTCTCTTGGTTTGCACCCCTCAACAAATGGAGCAGAATTTTTCTTTACCGTAGAGGATTTGTTCTTATTCAATTTCGCCGAGTCTTAAATAAATCAGGATAGAATTTTTTACCACTTCCATGTTACAAGATTATCCAAGAATCAAAGGCATCCATTTTAGAAATGGAAGAGGAATACAATAAAATTCAAAACATTTTATTTCAAGAAAATAAATGTATTCCTAAAGAAATTTGGCCCCCTGCAACTTTTGGTACATGGAATCATCTTTCTGGACATTATCATTGACAAATAATTCAAGATGCAAAAAATGAATATAAAAAGAAATATGCTGATGCCAACCATTTTCTCAATACCTAGAACCATCTCATGGCATTCTTCCACAATCTAGTTCAAATCACGACATTCGTCCACAATCCAGTTCCACGATACAAAAATAGGAAAACAGCCTTTTGTCTGAACAGAAAGAAAATGAAAAGAAAATAAAAGAAGAAATAGACAAAAGCACTAGGAAAGGGTTGAAGAACTCAATATCACTGATCCAGATTCTACTCCCTCGGATACTGCTAGCGCAAATGATGAAAGACAAAATGGCTCTATAACTTTTAATAAAGTTACTTTATTAAAACTTGTACTATTTGCTTTAGTGTGTCAGAATGATAAAATTCCCACTATGGATCTTATCTTTTATTGTAATTTAGTTTGTTACTTTAAGTTTGAAATCCGGGTTCCTCTAAATAAATAGAACGCATTGTAATTCAAAAAAAGTAGAGTGGAGTGCAGTGTACAATAATATTGTAAGAAAAATTAGTGTGAATAAAATCTCTTTGATTTTCTAAACTCTTCTTCTTTCTAAGTGTCAGCACAGTTTAATAACTAGGGAACTATCCTATTGATTCCTTGACTTAAATTTCTTTATATTTCATTTGTATGTACATGTTAGATAAAGTGCAGAGCTCCTTGTTTGCCTAGAGCATGGAAGTTTAAAGCCTAACTTACCTTCTAATATATACATACATTTGCATTTTTTTGCAAAATTTGAGCCTAATTATTAATTTGGTATCAGAGCCATGTTTTTAAGTTGTTGCTTGATATAAAGAGGACTTTTATTCATTATGAGTGATTTAAGTATTTCAACCTCACCCTCCTTTTAAAAATCAATTTTCGATAAAGTGGATTATATTTATGAAGTTTCTGTTGTCCCTGAAAATCAAAATTCTAGTTCTATTATTCTACTACTCTTTCACTTGTAAATCCTTACTCAGTGTTTGCTAGATCTTAGTTTTCTCCTATTTCTAAGTATATCAGATATTTGATATGTTGCAAAAAATAAACTGTAAAAGAATATATCCAGTTTCCTCCAGACTAGATCAGCATCATATTCCAGCCACCTCATCAGAACACAAGGTTACTTTATATCTTCCTGAAGATTTTCCAAGACAATAGAGAGCTCAAGGTTGTACACATTCATTTCGGAGCTATCAGACTTGATCTAACTTTTCATAGAAGAAAAAGTCTACCAGTAGTGGCCAGAATTGCCTTGTTAGGCACAAGGTTCAGGAAATATCAACATACTTGCAGAGCAATAATTTAAACTACACTAAATGTAGGAACAGTGTTCGTCACTTTATTTCTTAACTTTAACATGTCACTACAAGATTCTCATATTCTTTTAGCCTTGAAAGTCCAACTTCAAATTCAAGGAGTTGAGCAAATTCAAGATGCACTTGCTATAACACTCCATAACCAGATGGTTTATAGAGCCCAAAACCATACTTTTGATCTTTCACCTCTTGGAGGTGATGATGCATTCTTCGTAAAAATAGAGGAAGGAGAATCTGCTACTTGTAAGAGATGAACTTATATGGTGAAGTTTCTTTCAGACACATGGATCACAAACTATGAAAAGTTGCTTGAAGCAGTTATAGACCTCTCGAGTCTTCTGAGACTTTGATGCAGTCCAGACAGGATGGAACAGTTTCCATTCAGTTTAATCATTCCCATCTCAAAAAATCTCAATCTTTGAGATTCACCAACCAAAGTAACATAGCTTCTAGTTCTAGACCTTTTTCAATAATGAAAAATATCATTCCAAGATCCTTCAACATTAAAACAAGAGGACCGTGGACATGAAAGACGTGTCCTAGAAGACATCACCAAAAGGTTCAAAGAAAATGGCCATGCATTTTACTTTTTTATAGATCCTTTTATTAGACATTGTTATTTTGATGTCTGCTATTGTGATGATTGCCAAGACAGAGAATGGGAAGAAGAAGATGAGTTTTATTATACTCAGGAAATTAGAAAACTTTCACAAAAAAAAGAAGAATTAAGTGCCGTTATCAACATGTTCTTCCTGAAGATCTTGATCCCTTTTCATCCAGCTTCCAGCTTAAACTTTGAGAAGTACTTTTGATTTTTTCACTAAAGAATTGCCGAATAAAAAATGAGCAATCCAGCCTCATAAAGAGGAGGTACAAAGAAAGTTTAAAGAGTTTGTTGACTCTATAATTCCAAAGCCAGAACAAGTTTCTGAAACTCCAAGTAAGACAGTTTTACCACAAATGTGTATGTTCAACCCAATAGATTTTCCTACATTATCCAAATTCGAGAAGGATAAGGCGAGCCATATTCCAAAGATTCAAAATGCTACCAAGGTAGTATTACCTTCAGGACAGGTTGAACCAAAGTTGCAAGGAGAAGAAGTTCTAAATTGGCAAACTGAGAATGCACTTGTTCAAAACAGTGCTTTGACCTCCATTGATCAAAAATTTTCTACTATAAAACATACAGTAGAATAGCAGTCAGAAAAGATCAAAGAAATCATGTATAAATTGTAGATCTTGGAAAGATGCTTTGAACAATTGCTAAAGGCTACAGCACCACCTGGAGTATCCTTCATCGAGCATTTTCAATCCCAACAGCTTACGGAGAAAGAATCAGTGCTCAAACAGATGGGTCACTGATTCTCTCCTTAAGCTGTTGAGATTGAAAATGCATGAAGGATACTCCAGGTGATGCTGTAGCATTTTGCAATTGTTCAAAACGTCTTTCCAAGTTCTACAATTTATACATGACATCTTTGATCTTTCCTGACTGTTGTTCTATTGCATGTTTTATAGCTGAAATTTTTTGTTCAATGGAGGTTAAAGCTCTGTTATGAACAAGTGCATTCTCAGTTTGCCAATTTAAAACTTCTTCTCTTTGCAACTTTGGTTCAACCTATCTTGAGGGTAATACTACCTTGGTAGCATTTTGAATCTTTGCAATATGATTTGCCTTGTCCTTTTCGAATTTGGCTGTTGGACATACACATTTGTGGTAAAACTGGCTTATTTGGAGTTTCGGAAACTTGTTTTGGCTTTGGAATTATAGAGTCAACAAACTCTTAAAACTTTCTTTGTACCTCCTCTTTATTAGGCTGGATTGCCCATTTTTCATTAGGCAATTCTTTAGTCAAAAAAATCAAAAGTACTTCTCACAATTTGAGCTGGTGAAGAGGGATCAAGATCTTCAAGAAGAACACGTTGATAACGGCACTTATTCTTCTTCTTTTTTTGTGGAAGTTTTCCAATTTCTTGAGTATAATAAAACTCATCTTCTTCTTCCCATTCACTGTCTTGGCAATCATCAGAATAGCAGACATCAATATAACAATATCCACTAAAAGTATCTGTAAAAAAGGAAATTGCCTGACCATTTTCTTTGAAGCTTTTGGTGATGTCTTCTAGGACACATCTTTCATGTCCATAGTCCTCTTGTTTTAATGTTGAAGGATCTTGGACTGATATTTCCATTATTGAAAATGGTCTAGAGGTAGAAGCTATGTTACTTTGGTTGGTGAATCTCAAAGACTGAGATTTTTTGAGATGGGAATGATTGAACTAAATGGAAACTATTCCATCCTGTCTGGACTACATCAAAGTCTCACAGAAGATTCGAGGTCTAGAAACTGCTTCAAGCAACTTTTCATAGTTTGTGAACCATGTGTCTGAAAGAAACTTTATAAGTTCATCTCTTACAAGTAGCAGATTCTCCTTCCTCGATTTTTACGAAGAGTGCATCATCACCTCCAGGAGGTGAAAGATCAAAAGCATGCTTTTGGGCTCTATAAACCATCTGGTAATGGAGTGTTGCAACAAGTGCATCTTGAATTTGATCAGCTCCTTGAATTTGAAGTTGGACTTTCAAGGCTGAGAGAAGATGAAAATCTTGTAGTGACATGTTAAAGTTAAGAAATAAAGTGAGTGAGCGGTTCTTTCGAGCAGGAAGCATGCCGAGCCCTACGGGTGGGCATCTCCCGCAATGCAAGCAGATAAAAAAAGGGCTAAAGAAACCAATCCATGACTTGACATCAGTAGACGAACACTGTTCCTGCATTTAGTGTAGTTTAAATTGTTGTTGTGCAGGCATGTTGATATTTCCTGAACCTTGTGTCTAACAAGCACCATATGGCAATTCTGACCACTACTGGTAGACCTTTTCTTCCATGAAAAGTTAGAGCAAGTCTGATAGCTCCAAATGAATGTGTACAACCTTGAGCTTTCCATTGTCTTGGAAAATGTTCAGGAATATATAAAGTAGCCATGTGTTCTGATGAGATGGCTGGAATATGATGCTAATCTAGTCTGGAAGATTGGATATATTCTTTTCTAGTTTATTTTTTGCCACATATCAAAGATTTGATACATTTAGAAATTGGAGAAAACTGAGATCTAGCAAATGCTGAGTAAGGATTTAGAAGTGGAGCAGTAGTAGAATAATAGAACTAGAATTTTGATTAAACCAGGATCATTCCCTAGTTATTAAACTATGTTGATACTTAGAGAAAGAAGAAGAGTTTAGAAAACCATAGAGATTTTATTCACACTGATTTTTCTTACAATATTATTTTACACTGCACTCCACTCTGCTTTTTCTGAATTACAAAACGTTCTATTTATAGAGAGGAACCCGGATTTCAGACATAATGATAAAACTTAAAGTAACAAACTAAATTACAATAAAAGATAATATCCATAGTGGGAATCTTATCATTATGACATACTTAAAGCAAATAGTACAAATTTTAATAAATTAACTTTATTAAAAGTTATAGGGCCATTTTGTCTTGTCATAATCTGTGTTGGGAGTATCCGAGGGAGTAGAATCTGGATCAGTGATATTGAGTTTTTCAATCCTTTCCTAGTGCTTTTGTCTATTTCTTCTTTTATTTTCTTTTCCTTTTCTTTCTATTCTGATAAAAGGATGTTTTCCTATTTTTGTATGCTTGGAACTAGACTGTGGATGAATGTCGTGATTTGAACTAGATAGTGGAAGAATGTCATGAGATGGTTCTGGGCCTTGAGAAAATGGTGCATCAGCATATTTCTTATGATACTCAGTTTTTGCATCTTGAATTATTTTCCAATGAGAATGTCCAGAAAGATGATTCCATGTACCATAAGTTGCAGGGGGCCAAATTTCTTTAGGAATACATTTACATTTTCTTGAAATAAAATGTTTTGAATTTTATTGTATTCCTCTTCCATTTCTAAAATAGATGTCTGTGATTCTTGGATGATCTTGTAACATGGAAGTGGTCAAAAATTCTATCCTGATTTATTTAAGACTCGGTGAAATTGAATAAGAACAAATCCTCTGCGGTAAAGAAAAATTCTGCTCCATTTGTTGAGGGGTGCAAACCAAGAGAGGAATGTACATAAGTGAGGTAAGCTAAGTCTGCCAAACTTTTTACACTCAAACTCAATAATAATATGAAATTGGTGACATAGATAGAAGAAAAATCATAATAGTGACTCGGAAAAATCATAAGGGTACATAGAAAACACTTGACAGAAATGATATTCTGGGTGGACTCCAAAAGGATTAAGAATGGAACCTCCATATTGTGTGAAAGTTTGTAGTTCCCAAAAGACTCTATAGTGACTCAAATCTTTCATTTTCCATGGATAATCTAATGACTTAAATTCTTGAGGAAATGACTCTGCTGTGGACTCAAGATGAGAAGAATACTCAAATGTTTTAGGTGTCCACATATTAAAAGAAGGAATATACATCAAAGACTCTAATGAATCAACAGACTCTTTTGGAAGGAATGACTGTGATATACTGAAAAAGTCTGCTATAAGATTGTTTTTCCCTTTAATGTGATGAACATGAAAGGTATATTGTGAAAACCAATTGGACCATTTGAGAAGCGGAATAGGAATGACCATTTGTTTAAACTAAAGCATTTTTGGGAATGAAGACAAGTCAATTTCTATAAGAAATTTTTACCAACGAGATAGAAGTTAAATTTCTTGATAGCATTTTTACAGCTAAAATTTCTTTGAAAGTGGAATGATAATGAATTTTTGATGGTTTGAATCTTCCACTGGCATATCCACAGAGTTGTCTTTTATGATCAATTTCATTGAAGAGAACTGCTCCCCAAAATTTATCACTTGCATCTGTCTGATTGATCTTTTTTCCTTCTAAAGGAATGAAGAGAGAGAGTTATTTGATGTAACAGAGCTTTTAGATTTTTGACTGCTTTGGTTTGTTTTGAGGACCTAGGTACGAGTTTTTTCTTCAAGAGTTTGGTTAATGGGTGAATTGAGGTTGCAAGCTTAGGAATAAAATCTCGAACATAATTTACAATTCCTAAAAGTTGTTGGATTTCCTTTTTGTGAGGTTTGAGTCTGGAAATTTGGAAATGACAGTTGAAATATGTTGTTTAGGCTCATACTTTCCATTATCAAATTTCATTCCAAGAAAAGTGACTGTTTGTTGGGCCAAAATCATTTTGTTCTCAAAAAGCATAATCCCATGGTCTTGGACTATTTGAGCAAATTGGGTTAGGAGTTCAAGATGGGCTTCAAGTGTAGGGCTGAAAAGCAGAATGTCATCAATGTAGATAAGGGCTGAAGATAAGATGGGTTGAAATTTTTTTATCATGTGGGACATGGAGCAATACTTCAAGGCAGCGGGTGTGCCTGAAAAGGAAAAAGTGTCAATATCACAAGCATGTACCTTGCTGGTGATGCGAAGCTTTGGTGGAGGACAAGGGTTGGTGACGAGATTGTTCCCCAAATTTTAACATGGGAGGCTTTGGAAACGGAACTAAAGAGACAATTCCTTCCTACTAATACTTCATGGCTTGCAAGGGAGGCACTACGAAGGCTGAAACACACGGGTAGTGTTCGTGATTATGTGAAGGAATTTAGTTCCTTGATGCTAGACGTTCGTGGGATGTCGGAGGACGATAAGTTGTTCAATTTCATGGCTGGCTTGCAGAAGTGGGCTCAGGCAGAGTTGCAATGGAAAGGTGTCTAGAACTTGCAGCAAGCCATCACTTTGGTTGACCGGTTGGTTGATTTTCAGGGAGTCACCAACGAGGCTGGCAATGGTGGGAACAACTCCCACAAAGAAAAGGACCCTAAGCATGGCAATGGCAAGTACGAGACGAAAAAGAAAGCTGTGGTGACTGAGACCGAGGCCGGTAAGGTTCCTTTCGTTACGGATAAAACTGTTAACAAGTTCAGTGTTGTTTTATTTGAAAAGGATCACACATGGCAAGGGAATGTCCCAAGAGAGAGCAGCTTATTGCCATCGTAGCCGATGAGGATGGTGCGTCTTGTGTGCTAGGATGGGTTCCTTGCAGTTGGTGTGCGACACCAAGAAAAACCAACTCTCTTAGGTACAGGTAAGTATAGGGGTCCTTCGGGTGCAAGGGCATGACAGTGGGTAGGCTATCGGGTGCTAAGTAGAGGCGGGCTGCTTAGCTAAGAGAGTGCTGACAATGGGTGGCTGCTAGACAAAACGGGCACAAGGATGCTTGTTGGCACAGTTGGGAACGTAGCAAACAAACACTACGAGACTTGGGCAAAATCAGTCAGACATGGGGTCTTGCTGATTGTGGGAGCCAAAACACAAGTGGGGGAGTGTGCTATGTTGCTGTGTTGGTCTTGGTTGCGGGAGAAACCAAGGCAAGTCTTTTGTGGGGACAAAGGGTAGGCATTGTGCATTGTGCATTGTTCATTGCCTTGGCTGTGTGTTAGACAAAACGACAAGGTTGGGAAAACGGAGGCAAGCCATATTGGTTTCTTACCGAAGCCCGGAGACTAACCCATGGGGTCTCAAAAACGTGCAACGGATAGTTCCTATGGTGGAACGTAAGTGGTAAAATGCTTCTGTCCTTGTTTTAAATTATTCAAGTTTCTGTTTTACTTGTTTAATTTTATGCCATGGGGGTGCCAAGTGACTGATGTTGTTGCTAAGTGGTTGGCAGAGTAGGGTACTTCATTTGTTGTCCATGTACATTATCTTAACTAAGGCAAGGTGGCTGGACAATGTGACAACTTGATGTGGGATTCAAGGTTCAGGCAACAAATGCAACTTAAACGAAGCCTAAGACAAAAAAGAGGTTTGCAGTCACAAAATTGGCCGAATGAACGGGAAAATTGCTAAAGCCATGTGGGAAAACGAGCAATGGAGCTGCACAGTGGCGAGACTGGTGCAAACTTCAGCAACGAAAGTGTTCCGTTCTGGTGGCAATGTCATTGCTATTGCTAGAGGGCTGGCACTAGGCATTGATGAGGGCATCAATCTCTTCAAGTGGGAGAGGTTTGTTAGCCCCTTTGGCATGATTTCACGCATCGGCAAGGCTACGTGCAGGCCTAGCCCCAAACAGTCTGCACGTCGGCTAGGCAGGCTGCTTGTCGGCAAGGCAGTGTGCGAGATTGGCAAACGGAGGTGGGCTGACTTGAGCCGTTTGCGTGCTAAGTGTTCCAAAACTATGCCTTGGTGTTTTGGAAGTCCTTGGATAAGTTTTGGCATCATTTGGACCAGCTTTAATGGGGTCTTAAGTGGCCCGAATGGCTGTACTGGTTTTCAACAAATTGGCCTCAACTGCTGTCACCTGGGATTTTTTTCCAAACCTTATATAGGGAAGGTATGCTCATTCCACTTCCTGGGTGGCCGGTGGCCTATGCCGCCAGACAGGTTGGGCAACCCGTGGGCATTGTTGGGAACCTTCCCCCATATCCTATGAGTGCTTGGCATGGTCGTGTGAAACGGTTTCGGGACGGATGTTGGCAAACGTTGGCTTGGTACAGCTCACGAGCACGAACGAGCTGGGTAAATGCTGGCAAACTGGTAGTGGCACGAACGGACCCGTGCACACATGCACACGAATTGGTCATAACTTGTGGCACATTCTTGGGCATTGTTGGGAGCCCAAGTGAAGACTTGTGGGTGGCAAGGCTGGTAGGCAAGAGTGTTGGCCGAGGAACGTAGGCAACGGGTTGCCTACGTGCTGAACATTTGCGGGAAACGGCTAGGCAGCGTGCACGTCGGGCAAGTGCACACGCACGAGAGCTGGCAATTATTGGAAGTTGACTTCTAGTGGCTGGGTGGGACTACTTGGCCGAGCTGGTTGGCTGCATGTGTGATGAAATGGCTGGAAATGCTGGCAGCACGTGGAGTCCAGCAAAGTTAGGCGGTTGGGCTTGTCAACCGCATTTTTCCTATAAAAACGTGGTAGTCAGAGACTTGGCAAGGGGAATCCGTGGAGGATTTAGGCCAAGAGTGTCCTACACACCACATGTTTGTAAAAAGTCTTGTTGTAAGCTTTTGACGGAATAAAAGTGTTACAAGAGTTGGCCTTGGGCCGTAATCTGCTTGTGTGCTGTTTACTTTTGTTTGGTTGTGTTTTGCTCTTGTGTGTTGCCTAAACTTCGTGCTTGTGTGTTTGTGAGTGCTTGTGTATGCAACGGTTGCCATAAACGAGTGAAAACGACACATGAGTGTGGGACGGGTTGGCTGACCAAAGTTTGCTGGGCAAAATTTTGGTGTCATCATAGACTTCTTCTTCCACCTTGGCACGTTGGGTTCGTGTCAAGTAGAAGTTTTCTGACAACTAGTATAATGTTCATAAATTTTTTTTTCTTTTTTTTCCCTTGGTTGATTTGGCTTCATGTTCTAATGAAATCTAACCATTTTTCAACTTGCTGTGCTTGTTGAGATTCTGCCACTCTCTGGGATTTCAGTTCTTCCACAAAACCTCGTCTATCTGTTTAGGCATTGGTCACTGATGTTAAAGCCAGCAATGAGAAGAAAGGTTAAAATGACCTATTGTTTTCGATTAGAATCTCCACAAAGCATAGCTGCGATTACCATTTTGTTGTACCGAAGGATGGTTCTTTTTTGGGAATGCGAATTAAATTAAGCTTTCGTATGATTTAATGGGACGATAGGATCGTATGATATGGCTGCTAGAATATGGATACTGCAATTGCATCATTGTAAGAATAGACAGATTGGCTTCTGTCATTGCTTTCAATTCTAGTTTTGCCCTTTGTAGCCACAGAAGCCAACATGTAAACAGAAATGTCTCAAAAACATAACAGGGAAAAAGGGTCTTTTATTAAGCACTTATTGTTCTTGACGGGAACTTTAGTCCCCAATCCGATTAAAATTATTGGATTTAGATACAGATGTAAACCATTTATAGTAGTGAGTAGATTCATGTCTGGATTCGTGTGACCTTGCCGAATTCAAATTCAAATTTGAGTTTTTGTATTATTTTCATAAATTCGAAATTTTTCTGCAAAATTTTCACATTTTTATTAAAATATTTCTTTGTAATTACAACAAAAAAGTCATTTACAGTTTATGTTTGTGCATGATTTCTATCTTGGACTATAAATTATATTGGTCATTTATACAATGTATACATGGACAGAGAATAATTAATACATAATTGTATTGTAAATGAAAAGTTTAATCGGGATTACACACAGATATAGACCCCATTAAAAACATCAGAAATCACATATGAGTCTAGATATTTCATGGAATAACCGAAGTACTAGGGGTGCAAATAAATCAAGAGGCTGGGCTGGGCAAAACTAAAAAAAAAGTCAACTAGACTACCGTGCAATTGAGCTCTTATTGAATCAAACTCGAATTGTGTTGGATTAATTTGATTTATTTATTTATAACGGATTTGTTTGGTTGAACACTTGGAATGAAATATTTTTTCAGAAAATATTTTTCAGCATATAATATTTTTTAATTTTTCTCCCTTTGACTGAAATTTACTACGAAATTTTTGAGTGTAAGTTAGTTTTTGATTAGTTCAAGAGTAACATTAAATCTCAAATATTTACTTCTATAAGTTCATTTACAAAGTTTATTTTCGTTTTCAGTTGTTGTCTATTCGTTTTTCTCTTCATTGTGGATTCCACAATAATATGATTATCGTTATACTTATTTTACCACTATATTATATTATAATTTAATTTTGAAGAAAATTATTTTTTATTGATCATAGTCACTTGCAAAAGTATTCATAACTAATATTTATAAAATTAAAAATAAAAAACCTTAAAAAAGTTAACCAAATAGCAAAACGTTGTACGGAATATAAACTTTTTTACGTAAAATATTTTGTAAGAAAAATTTTTTCTTCTAGAAAATTTTTTACATCCAAGCAAACGACCCTAAATTTCTATAATTTTTACACATTGAATTTTTGAGTTCTAACAAGCTTGGGCAACAGTTTTCACTAATAATAATGGACCCAATTCATTTTTTTTTTATTTAATTCAAACTTAGGCCCAATTCAAAGAGAAACTTATTTGGTCTTTCTAACCCAACCAAAGAAAAAAACCAAACACAACCTTTGCAGCCTTCCAATACAAACCTCCTGCCCGGACTCCTAAAATTTGCACTTGAAACGCTCTCTTATTATCATTCCATCTTGCCATCGCCGTTATCCTTCCTTTTCCGAACTCCAGAGCACCGTCTACAGCCGGCGCTGTCCCAGCCCCGAAGGCATCTTCTACTTTGGTATTTATTGCCTTTTTCTTTTAGGTAATAAATATGCAAAAATAAATCTGAAATTTTGTTGTTGGTATTTGACATGACAGATTCCACATTTTAGATTGATTGTCCACTGGATTTTCTGTACTCGTTTTTGTTTGGTTGGATTTAGGGAGGGGGTTTAAAGTTGTGTCTGGAGGCATTAATTGAGAGGATTGGGATTAGGGTTTTTACTTTAATCATTTGGAAATTTGAGATTGAAAAAAATAGTCTATTATTAGGTTGGGGAAAATACCTATACTTGGTCTTTGGTCTCATTCATTAAATTTTACGAAATAAATGACTGATTGATCAGAGAGTCTATAAGTGGGGTGTAGGTGGGTTTCAAGATTGTGTCGACCTAAATATTTTTCTTAGGATGGAAACTGCTCCATTATAGTTAAGGACGGATGGAAATTGCTCCATTATAGTTAAGGACAGATACAAAATTTTATTTGGTCTCCATTTTAGGCCTTGTTTTCGACTGGTTATGAAAAATTATTAGCTGTAATTTTATTTTTTTTAAATTAAAAAAAAAAAACCCTTTAGATTAGGAAAAACAAAAACTATTTAAGTTTTTCTCAACAATTTATTTTCATTAATTATTTTTAATTAAAAAATAAGGCAGCTTATAGCTTTTTATAAGCTGTTGAGAACAACCCTTTGGTCGCCACACATCTCCATTTTGTCTGTTAGTAGAGATATTAAGGCCCCGAGGGTGTGGTGGTTTATTACAAAGCACTTAACTTAGTAGAGTTTTGAAGAAAGTGTTTAATAAGAGCTTAATTTTTGTTGTTTAGATGTAAACTTACAAAAGTACTTTCTTAATATTTGGTAATGTATAATTTTGAATTTTAAAAATATTCTATTTTTATTCCATTATAAATTTATGGTAAAATGGCTAAAATTTATCTTTAACAATTTTAAAAAGAAAAGCTAATTCAAAAGCACCAATTTTTAGCTTGTACTGAAAGTACTTTTGATATAAGAAGCTCTACCCCTAAATTTAAGGACAATATTCGCCAAGCACTCAAAAAAGTACTTTTACAGTTTAAAAGCACTTTTTAAGCAAAAGCACTGCAACACCAAATGGGGCCTAAATGTGTAAACGGTTTCTTTATGACCCTTTTAGTTAGAATTGCTAGCTTTTTTTGGTTGTATCCTATCTACTTTCTCATTTAACGTCTTTTACGCTTGCAAACATATTATTTTTGAGGAAGGAAGGTATTTCTACGTAAGTTCTGATCTATGCGGTGTGTTTTTGGTTTGGTTGTAGTTGGAATCATGCCAAAGGTGAAGACTAACCGTGTTCAATACCCCGAGGGTTGGGAGCTGATTGAACCTACTCTTAATGAACTACAAGCTAAGATGAGAGAAGGTTTTGATGGATAATTGTCTGGTCAAGTTCTCTTGTTTTTCTGTTTTTTAAGTTGCACAAGCTAATGTGATGGTTGGCTAATTTTGTTCGGTTCCTTTTCTAATTTGGTTTATTGAACAGCTGAGAATGATCCAAATGACGCTAAAAGAAAATGTGAGGCATTGTGGCCCATCTTCAAAATAGCGCATCAAAAGAGTCGTTATATCTTTGATCTTTATCATAGGAGGAAGGAAATATCCAAGGAATTGTATGAATTTTGCATGGATCAGGGATATGCAGATCGGAACTTGATTGCAAAGTGGAAAAAGGTATATGATTCCTAAAATTGATAACTAATATTTGTTGGTATTAGGTTTCCCCTTTGTATGATTGGGCTCCTATCAACCATGTTGGGAGTGAGTTCCAGTAATTGTCTACCTGTGGTGAGAGGGTCTGCAATCTAACAAAATCCGAGTATGTCAACAAGTTATGCCTATTTGGCAATTCAGTAGGCTTTCTTTAATATGAAATATAGACTAAATGTTCATGAGAATATGGCATGCAGTTGGAGTTTAGACATGGTATTGGATATGAAGAAACCCAGCTTGTTCAAAAATTTTCAACATTGTCTCTGAAACTCTGGGCATTTTACTTGGAGTTTTCTCTACTTTCCTATTTTATCCCTGTAATCAAATCTCTCTCCTAATTATCTCTTTACAGTTGGGCGAGGGAGAAGCTATTTCTCTGTATCATGTTTTATGCAACTATTTCTCATGTTTTATTGCAATTCTTGCAGCCTGGTTATGAACGTCTCTGCTGTCTAAGATGCATGCAACCCATCTCGTGATCACAACTTCCAGACAACATGTGTGTGCCGAGTGCCCAAGCATTTGAGGGAGGAGAAGGTTATAGAATGTATGCATTGTGGCTGTAGAGGTTGTGCCAGTGGGGATTGAGCAGTTCTTTTGACTTGATCTTGGCCAATCTGTGAAGAAAAGGTACTATTAGTTCTCTTCAACTCTGGCCATGAAGAATAGACTTGTTTATTGTACTTGCCTTGACTCTTTATCCATGTTACCAGCAACTCCTGTAAATTGAGGAGGTTTAAAGACTCTAGAATGCTGGACTTGCAGTTCTGTGTGAAGAATGGTATTTCATTTGCTGTTTGTTAACTCGATGTATTATCAAATGCACTTGTGCAGAGGTCCCATGTTTTACTCTCGTGCTATTGTTAACGCACGCAATGGATCACCATAACCAATACTCCCAATGGATGTGTGACTGCTGCCAAACCAAGAAAAGATCAAAAGTTGAGAGCTATGTGTTTTCATACACAAGTAGATTTGGCGGTGTTTTCTGAACCTAACCATGACAGCTTTTGTATATGTTAAAGATTCTGGAAAATTTGACTACAACTCCATTCCACACTTCTTGCCACATGCAGGTTTTCAATCTACTAATATATTTTGTAATCAACAATTTTCTATCATTAGGTTTTCAAAATTACAATTCGTCAATATTAAAACTCTAACCAATAAGTCGCATAATATAGGAACTTGAAATTTCCAAAAATGTTAGTAAGAAATATATAATAACTAAAGCCATGAAAATTGACAATGTTGACAAAAGGAGTGGGACGAGGGAGTTTGTAAGGTATGATATATCTCTCAATTACTGTGGATATCTGCACTTCATCAGGGAATTTTACGTATGCTTTGAGTTTGATATTTGTTTTGATTCATTATGTTAGATTTGAAGTTTGTTTAGATAGCCATTGACAATTTAGTGCTTTCATGTACCAAGTGACAACTATTGTGAGAAATGGAATTTGATTAACTATCTAATAAAATTAAAAATGATAATTAAATAATTTTATATAAAATGACACACGATTGATGTGTCACTATATTCAACAAGAAGGAATTAGGAGTAACTTAATATGAATTTTCCACATAAGTTAATTTTTGAAATAGGTCTAGAGTGGTCTAGAAAATGATATCCCTTAACAATTATGACTCCGGCTATGCCTATGAGAGTTGGCTAATTGGATGTTGATTTTGTATGAATTTGTTTAAAGTTTATGTAAGCCTATTTCTTGAGCTCTACTAAGGGTTCTGGGGCCTTGTGCCCGTATATATGAGGCCTGACAAGAACAGCTTTTAGCAACTAGGATTTTGGGTTTTTTTTTTTTTTTTTTATCATTCTAACTCAAGATGCGTTCTTGAGTTGGACTTTTTTGAAATCCATCTATTTATATAAGTTGAAAGGAATCTCCCAACTCTTTTCTTGAGATGTGTTATTGATTCCAACAAATTCTCAAAATCACAATATCAAGAGATATCAACTAATTCAACGAGGTTACATTACTAACGACTCTTTTTCTTCTCTAGGAACAACATGTGAAAAATACATTACCAGTAAATGTTACGTTACTTCCCTCCTTATCAACATTTCATATTTTTACAATAATTTAACAATCACCATAATAAATTATACCTACAAATAAATTGAGTACAAAGGCATATTTAGTTTGTGGGTAATGTTTTGCCACATCAGAACTTACTCGAAGGTCATTGTATTTTGAAGAAAAAATGTCACAACAACCCAATGCAGTAGGGGACGTATCACTTATAAGGAGATTGTTAATTAGTGAATCTCGACCATAATCAGACTATTATACTCGTTGAATTTAAATTAATGTATTTAATTTTTTGGTGAATTATTTTTTGTTATTATTTTCCTTTTTTGAGATATAAAGTTTTTCCTACAATCTTAGTGATGATATATAGGTAGGTTACTTGTAATGAAAGAAACCTCATTAATGGCAAATATGTAATTAGGATTGTAGAAATGGGGTCTAAACAACTACTGATTCTCAAATATAAATAGAGGCACACCCCTCAATATCCGTAACTAACATCAACCCACTCTCATTAGTAATATTAAGACACATTTAAAACAATCATTTCTACTTTATATTTCTACAAATTTACTTCATTTATCCTCCGAACGTATCATCGTTCATCAATTGTGTAGTTTGTGAGAATCGAAAAAAAGTCGAGTTGTTCTCATTAGTTTTGTCTTCAGTTTTAGAATAACTAAAATCTAAACGTTCATATTCAATCATCTTACTCATCAACTATGAAGAATAGATGAAGGGAAAATAGTAGGGACGAACCCCCTACTGATCGAAAATTTGAGGGTTAGTACGGAATTTCATGAGAAGGAAACTTCTCAAGCAGGAGAAGCTTGTGCACAAGAGCAAACGCTGCAGTTCCTTCACGAAAGCTTTGCAGCTATTCAGCAGTTTATGGAAAAACATAAGCAAGAGCCACTACACAACAACCAGACTATTCCAGTTGAATCCCTCATCACTAACAGGCAAGAAGAGAAAAGGATATTGCTAGCAGTACCAAAAAGGTCAGTAATTAGTGACCTCCAAAAATGTCAGTAATTAGGGACCTCAAGTCACCAAAACTGTTAGCAGACAAAGATCCCGATCTATTAAAAATCAACTATGTCTAAGGCCCAAGCCGAATGTTGACAATCGTGAAGAAATTCTACTACCACCATCCCACATACTCAATGCTGAAATCATGGTCAAAGTTGAACTTCATGTTTAGCAATTGTTATCTCAAAACAATATTGGTCATAGATCGTATCAGATATCGATCATGACCAATTTATTCTTCTCATTAGGTCAAAGCATATTCCACATAATTTCAAACAGTCTGATTTGGATAACTATCATGGAATCACTGACCTAGCCGATCACATTGCTCCTGTGTTTGCAATAGCTCGGCTCTTTGGTTACCTGATGCCAGTAAATGTAAACTCTTTGTCATAACACTTCGAGGATCCGCTCAATAGTGGTTTAAGGAATTGGCCCTTAGGCTTGATAGTTTCTTATAAGGACCTGGCCAAGAAATTTTAGAAGCACTTCATAAGTCTACAGGTAATACAAAAAGAGGTTGCACATTTAATGAACATAAGGCAGAAGAATGAAGAAACCTTAGCTAGTACATCGGACGCTTTAGTGATAAAGCAATGCAAGTTTGAGATATTGATGAAAAATTAATGATTGCAGTGTTCTGCAATGGCCAGAAACCTGGATTGTTTAATCATGAGCTGGCCTCTAATTAAAGTTCCAGAGACCTTCTCTGAATTCTTGAAACAAGCTGAAAGGCATATGGGGAGAGAAGAGTCGAATAGGTCCAAGAGAGAGTTATTAGATTATAAACAGAAAGGAAAAAGGCCAATAGGGGAAATGGCCGAACGATTTGAAAGAAAAAGAAAAATAAGGATTCTGAACACAATAATCTTGGACGAACTAATTTAATCAAATAGACAGTTCAAAAATTTTCAATTGTTGAAGGGTCGAATAGTGTATCGAAGATCTAACAACTTCAAAACTACTCGAACTTGAGTTTTATTTGATGAGAAGTTCACTCCTTTGCATGCACCTAGGCGTGATATTGTTTTTGTGATTAGAAACACTGATATTCTGGAACCACCTCTATTGATGAGAACTGAACAACACAAGCGGAATAGATCTCGCTACTGTGTTTATCATGCTGATCATGGGCATGATACAGAAGATTGCAATGACTTGAAGATTAGTATAGAAAGGGCAATCCGTGAGAGATATTTACAAGGGTGTATTCTTCATACTACTGATAATATAAGGAACCCAAACAATCATCCTCTTCGGCTACATAATGATCGATAAACACCGATAAGCAAACAACAATAACAACAATACAAATCGAAAGGGACCTCCAGCTAATAATGATGATATGGCTGAAGTGATTAATGTGATAGCTAGAGGTCTGACTGGTGGAGATTCCCATCAGGCCAAAGAAAGATATGCCAAGTATTAGATAGAGAGAGAGAGAGTTTTTCGAAAAAGCCCAAGCTAAATTTGCAAATCACTTTTTTTGATGATGATCTCCTATCCGATCGATTTCCACTTATAGACCCCGTCACCATACATGTTAAGGTGATAGATTACATAGTGCATAAAGTTTACGTGGATAATGGTAGTTCGGTGGATGTGATTTTTTTGGCATTCTTGGGAGCGAAGGGGAATAAGTAATGATCATATCCAACCATTTCGAACTTTGCTGGTAGAAAGTTCCGTCATGCCTGAGGGTAATAGTTTCCTTCCATTGACCCTCGGGGAGCCACCAAAAAGTTGAACAGAGGTAATTAACTTTATCATTGTTAAATAGTCTAGCTCTTGTAACATGATTTTAGGTCAGATTTCCCAATATGCCTTTATTATCCTTTCCCCTGTATTTTACTTGGGTATTAAATTTTTCTTGAGGGATGAATCGAGGGGAATAGTTTGAGAAATCAACTAGAGGCTAGGGATTGCTACCTTATGTCTTTGAACAGAAAAAGCTGAACCTTGAGGTAAATGAAAGAACTTCTTGAAAAAGCCTTCTGAACCTTCAGAATAAGGGAAAAATTGAGCTGGCGTCAAGAGTATCGATTGAAGAGATATCTTTTGATCCTGAACATCCTAATCGGAGATTTTATATTTGTGCTCTTTTGCCTGCTGAGCTAAAAGCCAATCTAATTCAACGGCTCTTTGAATAGAAGAACACCTTTATTTGGTCAACAGCTAATATGCCAAGGATTCCTAAGGAAATAGCCGAGCATAGATTGAGTATCGTTCCAAGTTACAAGCCTGTGAAGCCAAAAAAAAAAAAAAAAAAAAATTTGTTTGGACCTGAGTGTAGTGCAATTATTGTGAAGTAGATAAATTGTTAGTACTTCGGATTACCCGAGAAGTCTTGTGTCCTACATGGTTTAGTAACCTCATATTAGTCAAAAAGCCTGATGTATCTAAGAAGTCAAAAGAGAACTGGCGAATGTGTGTGCATTTTATAGATCTTAATAAAGCCTATGTGAAAGATAGTTGTATCCTTTGTCTTAGATTGATATAATTATTGATGCTTTAGTGACTTTTATGTTCAACTGCTTCTTAGATGCCTACAAAGGCTATTATCAAATATTCTTAGGTGAATATGATAAAGAGAAAATACATTCATAACAATTAAGGGTACATATTGACATCAAATTATGCTGTTGTTAAAGAACACTGGGAGTACTTATTAAAGGTTGGTTAATAGAGTTATCTAGAAACAAATTGGTTGTAACATGGAAGTATATGTAGATGATATGGTCGTCAAGAGTTGAATAGAAGCCGAGGTCATAGATGATCTTTGAGAGACCTTTAAGATACTTAGGAATATCCAAATAAGATTAAATCCATTGAAATGTACATTTGGGGTCCCATCAAGAAAGTTTTTGGGCTTTATCATTTCTTAAATAGGGATTAATGCTAATCCTAAAAAAGAACAAGCCATTATAAACATGAAGCCACCACCATTAATTAAAGACATTCAGAAATTAATGGGTTGGAGATGGCTTCTCTGAATAGATTCCTTTTGAAGTCAACTGAAAGAAGTCTTCCCTTCTTCGAACAGTTAAAAAAGGGAAATAATTTTGAATAGATAGAACAATGTCAACAAGCTTTTGAGCAACTCAAAGAATATTTGGGAACTCTTTATCGATTAACTGTATCTAAAGAGGAGGAAGAATTATACCTTTATCTTTCATCATTAGAAGAAACGGTTAGTTCGGTACTATTGGCCGAATGAGATGGAGTTCATAAACCGATATATTTTACAAGTAAGATTCTACAGGGCCCCGAACATAACTATACTTCCATAAAAAAGGTAGCATTCTCACTGATTATGGAAACCAAAAAGTTAAGACCCTACTTCTAAGGGCACAAGATATCGTATATACAGACTCTCTTTTAAAGACAGTCTTCAGGAAGCCCAATATGTCGAACTGGATGATCAAGTGGTCAGTAGAACTGCTGGAGTTTGAAATTGAATTTTAACCACGAAACACAATTAAGGCACTCTTATAAGATCTGACAGATTTCCTTACAGAATGAATCGTCGAGCTCCCTATGATTAACAAAACATGTGATTGTAGAAAACAAAGTAGACTCTGAAGCTGAGTACAAGGTGTTTGAGCTTCATGTAGATGGAGCCTTATGTGAGTTCGGATCGGGAGCTGGTATTATCATTAAGACTCCCTAAGGAAATCACTTCACGTATGCTCTTCTATTCAGAATTAAAGCTACAAACAACGAATCCAAGTATGAAGCATTATTAACAGGAATGAAGTTGGCCAAGACAATGGGAGCTTAAGCTCTTAAAATTAATAGCGATTTGTTGTTGGTGGTCAGCCAAATCCTAGAAAACTTTGAAACTAGGGAGTCATCATGCAAAAAAACCTTTGAAAGGTAAAACAGTAGAAGCAGAATTTTAAAGAAGTGGATTTGTAAAGAGCTCTTGGGCCAAAAATATACATGCTGATGCACTTGCCAAATTGGTCTCATCTATTTATTCACGTCTCACTAGGGAGATTTTAGTCAAGAGAAGTTTAGGGACGGTGAGCCATAGATGAAATTGAAACGATAGAAATTAATAATGATCTAAGATGGATAAAGTCTATCATTGAATTTCTATCTTAGGGTAGTGATCTGACCGATCAAAGGGAAGCCCAAAGGGTAATGAATAGGCTAGAAAAGTAAGAGTTTGTAGATGGCACTTTATATAGAAAATCATAATTATGTCATTCGCTTCAATTTGTTGTTTTGCACGAAGCTAAATATGTGTTGAGAGAAGTACATGAGAAAATTTGTTGAAGTCATAATGGACTTCGAAATATAGCTTGGAAAGCTATGATCATGGGATACTACTGGCCGGCTATTTATACGGATGCTAATAATTTGGTTCGTTAATGTCATAATTGTCAAATATATGCTTCAATCATAAGGAACCTAGCAGTGAAATTGACGGCCATCTTAAGCCCATGGCCATTCAAACAATAGGGAATAGACCTAGTTGGATATTTCTCCAGGCACCAGGACAGTTGAAGACATATTTAGTGGTGGCTATTGATTATTTTTCTAAGTAGGTAGAGGCTGAACCACTACCATCCATGACAGGGAAGGCAGTATAGAAATTCTTCTAGAAAAACATTATTTGCAGGTTTGGTATTCCCTGCACCCTAATTTCAAATAATGGTACTCATTCGTATGGGAATAATTCAAGAGTTTTTGTGAAGGTTTGAATATTATTCCATGTACCACTTCAGTTGGACATCCTCATGCTAATGTCCAGAATGAAGTAACTAATTGAACAATCATTACGGGCTTAAAGGTAAGATTAGATCGGGCAAAAGGTCGATGAGTTGATGAATTACCCAGTGTTTTATGGTTCTACAGCACTATCCCCCAGAACAACAAATGGGTTTACTTCTTTTCGTCTAGTGTATTAGTTGGAAACAGTGGTACTAGTCGAGATTAGAATGCTGGCCATCTGAACCCAACAACGTTACTATATCAATAATGATGAAGGATTGGTAACTAATCTTGACTTATTGGGAAGACCAGAGACTGGTAGCTTCGATCAAAGAGGCAAAATACAAGCAACAAATGACCAAGTATTATAATGCAAAAGTTCATAAAAGGTACTTTAAACCAGGAGACTTGGTTTTGAGAAAGAATGAAGTCAGTAGATCTGGGGGGATGAGCAAACTAGATCTGAATTGGGAGAGGCCTTAAATGGTTATATAAGCCCATCAGTCAGGATTCTACAAGTTAGCTGATCGGAATGGCCATGACATACCACGAATATGGAATGTTGTAAATCTTAAAAAATATTATATAGGTTGATAATGTAAATGATCGATGGATTACATCATATGAATAAAGAGTGATTCATCAAACATGCTCAATTGTATACATTCAATTAAAGTGATCATCATTTGAGGTAAAATACCTTATGCAATGCGTTCGATTGCCTGAAGGGTCCGCAACCCGCCAAGATGTTCAAGTAGTTCGGATCAATAATAATAATAATAATGAAAAGTGATAAGGATGATGATGAATTCTTGCAAGAATGATGACTAGAGGTAGAATACCTTGTGCGATGTGTTCGGTTGCCCGAAGCAATCTGTAACCCGCCGAGGTACTAAAGCAGTTTAGAGCAATAAAAAAAAAAAAAAAGTGATAAGGATGATGATGAAAAGAATGATGAATTTCATTGAACAAAATTAAAAATTTATACAAGTATAAAAATTGGAAGATCATCGTAAGATATTATACGATCAAGGAAATATAAATTTCATTTATGAAATTTGTATGATCAGACATGGAAATGATCAGAGAAAGAAGCCAATTTCATTTATTATACTTGAGTACAAAAGATGATTAGATGGGACCGATCAAATTCATTATAAGTACCTATACTACCTATACTAACTAGAAAATATTCTGAGTATGGGTAACGAGTTCTTCTTGCTCGGTCTGAGCTTGATCAGCTTGAGTTGATACTACAGGTTCTTCTTGTCTGATCTGATTTTGACAAACTTCATTTGATTTGGCTTCATCCTCAACATTTAAAAGTGTTCAGGCACGGTAACAATGATTTGAAATTTAACTGAACCTAAAATTCCATTCACTTCCAAAAGGACAAGATCATACCTATATGTGTGGAAAAGTTGGCTCATCTCAGCGATAGACTTGCATGTGGCTTCCCTATTGTAATATGGAATTTTATTAACTTCCAGGTTGACCTCAAAAATCTCTTGCATAACATTGTCCATGGCGATAGTGTAACCTATCTTCATGGGAATGCTGCTAAACGTGCTCAATTTCTTTTGGCAACCTTTGGAGTTCAGGAAAATTTGATGCCTACTATCTGATTTGAAGAAGTTTTAGCCTTTAGTTTGTCAATCTTTATATGAGTTGAAGCAAGTTCACCCTTGTAGGTGTTCAGCTCACCAATCTGCTCTGCGAGCTTCTTATTCAGTTTGCCTACATGGGTTGAATGCCTACTGTTCAGGTCGGCTAGGTGTTGAGCCTCATTTTCAAGTTTGGTTTGAAGCATGGCTAGAGCTTCATTCATCTTGATTTTCACAGCTTCAAGCTCTTTCTCTAATTGAGCTAGAGCTTCAACCTTGTTTTTCTCAAAATGCTGAAGTTCAGTCTCAAGTTGAGCATTTTTGTTTGCTAATACTTGGGAGAGGTGTTTGATATTGTGCAGATGGGGGCCAAGCTAAACATAAAAAAAGGTGTTGATACTAAAATGAATGGAAATCAAAATTAAGGAAGGGTTACTAAGTACTTACTGTGACAAAAACTTGAGCAGATTCGTCCATGCTCTCTTCAAAGAAGTAACGTTCGGTAGAGGCCATATCCTAGTGAGGGAAGCTGAAGCCTATCATTTGATGAGCTATTCAAGAGAATAGCCCCTGGGCGTTGTTGTTAAAGTCCCATCTAAGGACACATTTAGCCTGCTCTTCAGGGCTTTCAATTTGACCGATGGACTTCCTTATCCATAGGAGGCTTTGGTAGCCACTTGTAGCTTCCTCCTCTTTAGGAGTTCCATGGTCGAGCACCTGGGTTGCATGCCATTCAACAATTTGACTAGGCTATTTTCTGGAACGCAAAACACTCTTGGTTTGTAAGACAAAGAGCAAAAAGACCCATTGGAGTTGTTAAGATGGTAAAAGGAGAATGGATCAAAGGAAGAGATGATGGGCTAATTGTTAAAGGGTGTTGACAAATCTTCTTACCAGTGGCAACAAGAGGAGGTTGGACTGCTTCAAAAGTGTCAATCACGATCTCCTGGCTGATCGGGATCAGATTGTTTTGGCTTGTTCTCTAGCCAAGGTAGGAGAACTGGTCTTTCTTTTGGGAGGCCTTACAGAAGGGTTCAGTTGAGCCAATGATGGCTGCATCGGCACTATTTCCTCATTGGAGACTTAAATAGGCTCTTGAGGAGCCGAATTGGTAGCTTTAGAATATAAAGTGGCCACTTGGACTCTAGGACTAGAGGTGGCCATGCTTTTGATAGCTGTTGGTTGGTTGAAAGTGGGGTCTTTGGCTAATGGGGTTGTGTGTCATGTAGAACTTGGTGCCTTAGGTTGAGGGGTTCAGATCTTAAATAAGAGAATTCTTCTTGGACAATTTAATCTTCTGTGGCTAAACCAGTTGGTTGAGAGTTGAACCTACAAAGGAAATGATATATGAGAACATAAAATCAATTAATAAAAGTAAAATGAATAATGAAAAGTGTTAAGGTTTTACGTGGGTCATAGTCTTTAGGTGAATCCAAGAACACCACGAGCTGAGCCCAGACAAGAAAATTTTCTTAAAAAATGAACTTCTTAGAAAAATTTACAACAAGGTCAGAAGTACCTAGGGTTTCGACTTCAGCTTACGATGGTGTCGGACATGGAAGGGATGGAATTATTAGGGGTTTTGAGTTCAAAATTCTATATGGACTGAATCATGCTCATAGGAGATTGTTTAGCAAAGAAGAAAGTATTTTTCCATTTATGAACGGAGGTCGGGTAGTCTTCTACCAGACCTCGACGATTGGTTCAAGCTAAGAAGTAGTAATAATCAGCTTCTCAGCTAATGACTAATTTGTAAAAAGCTCAAAACCCTTGAGTGGGTCCAGTGGATCTCAAAATATTTACATAAAATTGAATGTCCTACTAATAATCGAATACCGTTCAGGCTAAATTGAGATGGGATAATATTCCAGTTGTTAGCTAAATTTGTGAAAAGATAAGGAAGAGAAAGACGAAGGCTAGCTATGAGCTACTCTTCATTTACAAAAAAGAAATCCTCTGGGGGTTGATGTGCTCGGCCACAAACGCTCGAACATGCTAAGGTAACAAACAAGAATATTATAAGTCCTACGGATTCTAGGGATATCAGTAGGAATGATCTTAGAGACCTCTACTTTGCCAAGAAGACGAAACTAAGAGTCAGAAAAGGGTTTAGCAAATTGAGTAGAGAAAGACTTACGTGCTGGTTGGCTGGAGGCATCGGAAGTGTTGCCAGAGTTGCTTTGAGATGCCATGGATGTGATTTTTGGGACAAAATGAAAGTGCAATTGAGGTAAGTTTTTGGTAAATTTTGGGAATTTGGAGAAGTTTTAGTTAAAGAAATATGTGAGCAGCACTGAATGGCAATGATTGCAAAAAAGTTAACAAGAATAGCAAAAATGCCAAAAAGTAGAAGTGTGAAGCGATAAGGAGGTTATAAAGAAAGAAGAAAAAGGTGAAAAGGGTGTAATTAGAGGGTTATGCTTAATGAGAGGGAGTTGAGAGATGTCATCGAGAATCTTCTGATGAGAAAATGAAAAGGCATAAAGTGAGGTGCAATCTGGTAATATAAGAGGTGGCATTAATTTCAAAATTTAAAAATTTGAAATTGAAATTACTAATAGATGAATTCGAGCGAAAGGGTAGGAACACTCTTAACTGGGCTTGGCCGATTACTTGTTAGGGCTTTGTTAATCTGGAGGATCTATCATCAACTTGTTGAAGGGTCGGCAATTGACTTTAGTTAACCAGATTGACAGATCTTTACCAAGGCAGGCTTCAATTCGACTCTTCCATCGGTTTTCGCCTGAAGGATCAGCCGAAACTGTTATTGATGATATATAAGTAGGTTATTGTAAGTTAAATGCAAGAAAATTCATTAAGGGCAATTATGTAATTAGGAATGTGAAAAGAAGGTTTAAACCCCTAATTCTCGCTTATAAATGGGGCACACCCCTCAAGATCTGTAACAAACATCAATCCACTCTTATTAATAAAATTCAGACACATTTAATACAATCATTACTACTTTCTCTCTATACTAAGAGTGATAAAATTAATTTATTTGAATTTTTGTTAGTTGTTTAAAAAAAAATTATGGTCTAGATTAATTTATTCTTACAAGTCTGAAAAAAAATAAATTTTGAGTTTTAAATGATTGATGAAAAAACTATTAAGAAACAAATTCAATAATTGCAAAATATAGTATTTTATATGAATATGAATTACACATAATTATCCGATTATTTGGATGTTGAATGTGTTGCATGTTAAAAAAAAAAATAGATAACTAATTTACTTGAATTCTTATCAATTGTGTAAAAAGGAAAAAAAAAAAAAATCATGTCAGGGTCTGGTGGTATTCGCGCAGCATGAGCACCCAAAGCATGCAGGTTCCCTTTTTTTTTTTTTTAAATGATGTTAGTAATAGTACGTAAGAAGAAATAATCTGATTTACACCAAAGTTTTACAATAAGAGCTTATAATTACATCTTTATAACAGGAAAATGGTATTAGTTTTCCTTTTGTTATTCTTGCATCTGTGCTGTAGTTAACTTGTTCATAACTGATAAAATAAAGATAAGTTATTGAAATTCCGATTTCCTTCATTTGCTATTTTTTAGTATTTGGCTCAAGTAGTCAAATTTAGAAGCGAAACCTCCTAACATATTCTAGTAAAGGCACAGTGGAGATTTTCTTAGCCTGATATACATTTATAAACTAGAAATACACCTCATAAATATTGAAAAATAGAAATCTATTTACTCCCTCCATCCAATTATATTTGACTTTATTTCTATTTTAGTTTGTCCCAAATTATTTGTCATTCTTTAAAAAGGTAAGTAAATAAATTTTAATTTACCTCATTTACCCTTCATGCAAGTTCTAAAAAAAGAGTATTAATGTCATGTTTCAACATTAATTACTCTTATAAATCATTTCAAAATTTGAAAACCCAAAACCAATTAACAAATTCTGAATTTTAATTGAGGAACAATAATAGAAAAACAATTCTAATAGTTGGTCAAATATCAACTTTTCTTAAATTATAAATAAAAGATTGACTATGCCAAATAAAAATAGGACAGAGAGAGTACCTTAAAGTGTGGGGGTGTTTTACAAATGTGATTGTACATGTGTAATTCTTTGCCTAGTATCAATGACTTTTTTATTTTTGGAGCATATTTAAATGTGATTAAAGTTGCAAAAATCTCATTATCAAACAATTTTGATATGAAAGACACAAGACAAGGTAATGTCGTTTTAGACATTAAATCATTGAAAAGTGAGTAGAAAATTTCTTATTCTTTAATCATTCAATGGTAAATTTTCTATATCCCTCCAGCGGCTTTAATCCCTATGAACTTGCAATAGGCCTGAAAGCCCACAATGTACATCATCGCTTAAGGGGGGGATTTTCCATAGGAATAGATTGTGAATAGCCAGAGCTCTCTATTTGCTTCATACATTGTTGCAAAATGTGCATCTATTCCATCAATACCTTTTGAAGTCCTTGAAATTTTAGTTTCATCTCATTTCAAAGCATACTGAATGTATTTGATATAGTCAATCTGGACTAGTATGCTCCTGTTATATGGGAAAATAAACTCATTGCAAGCATTCCCGAGTTGATTTTGGAATTTACTACGATGAAAACATTCTTTTATTGGATAATCTTGAAACTGCTTTACTTTGAGCGCCTTTCATCAGAATTTATAGTTTTCGTTTACCGAGGGTCGTTAAGAGGATTGTATTCTCCAATAAGCTGCACTAGAACTGCTACTGGCAAATGCCACCTCTCTGCACCCTTAAGAAATGATGGTGGGTACTTGAATTGGAGGTGAAATTTCTGTTTGTTGAGCGTGAGCTATTTGCTCTATCTAATTTCTTGGGAACGCTCAGCTTTTTTATCTAATTCCCCAGAGTTCATGCATATTTGCGGCTTATCTGGTAGTTATATGAGTTGGTGATTTAGTAGTTTGAGTACAAATTACTTTCCTTTTTACCTCCTTTCGCTATCTTAATTTGTCCAGCAATTCTTTGTGCTATATATTTTGTTAGAATCTGATGCCCACTTCTCTTCTAAAGACTTGCAACATGTGATTAATAGCAAGTGTCTGAGATAGTATAGTAATAAAGCAAGTGACGATATGGTTGTTGATACTTCACTGCGATAGGCTGAATCACTTTCATGCATTTTAGAGGTCACGACTGTTTGTTTGTGCAGTTTGATGAAAAGGCTACACTATCTAAAGTAAAAAAATGAAAATTTCAATGAGAAGATGAGGCATATCAAATTAAGACAAAGTTCCATAAAGTAATTATTATCTTAAGGTATAATCACACTTTGTGAAGTCAAAAAATAATTTGACAAATCCTTTTATAAAAGGGTTACCTCGAAAGTGAATCATTGGAATATCGAAGGGAATGGGACTACATCCTATAAATAGTTATCGCAGTGGAAATCTAACCTCTGTGATTGGAGATCCCATGAATGAGTTTCAATAGGTAAAATGGAAATTGCAGAGTAATTCGAATGAGCATATTATTATTATTATTATTATTATATTTATGAGGAGTATTCTCTAATTCCGTTCCTAAGATGTGGTGCTTATTACTGTGATAGTATTATATGGAATATTTAATCTCTGACTACGTCCAAAATAGATACCTGCAGGATAATAATCACAGATTACCCTTGGAAGATGCACCTATATAATTGTAGCAACCGCTGCTATGGGAAGTAAAGACTATTGTATAAAAATACTTACGAAAACGAGACACGTGCGTCAGACCGTCTAATGTGCCCAACCATCATAGAACTGAATTCATCGCCCATACTGTGTATGTGGTGAAGTAAAATTTGGTTCAAGGGATCTAGTTTAGGAATTTCTAATTTTTAATTGTGTTCCTTCAAACTAGGACTTACTGTCAATGAGTGTAGGTTCAAGTCCGGAATACCCCTACACATATTACACAGTGAAAAAGTACTCAAATAATAAATTTTAAATTATGTGAGAGATTGTTAATAATAATTTAATTAATTGAGAGTGAGACTCTTGTAGAACCCACCCATTTATACAAGGTAGAAAGAATCTTCCAACTCCCCCTTAAAATGTGTTCCTAACTCTAACAAACTCTCACAATCAGGAAACGTTATTCTAACTAACTCACAATATTAGAAGATATTAACTAATTCAACGTTGCACTACTAACATACTTAATAAAATCAGGAAAGTAACGTTTATAATCTCTTACCTCCAACATCTATTCTTCTATGTATTAAAACGACTATAAATAAGAGTCTTTCTTCTCTAGGAAAAAATATTGAAAAATACATTACTAGAACATATTACGTTATTTCCCTCTTTTATCAATATTCTATATCATTACAATAATCTAACAATCAACCATATATAAATTATATCTATACTAATATATATATATGTATATATGCGTGTTATTTCTCTCAATTTTTGCTTCTCTCCTCAAAGTCTTTCTCCTTTTTTTTTGTGATGACAAAAATACCCACCCTTAAAAAAATATAATTCTTAATCCCAATAGGAAAACACAGCCAATTTTTGTTTCTTCCCTTTTTGTAATACCTAAAATACCCAACCTTAATGAAATACAAATAGTGATAGGAAAATATAAAAAAAATTACTCCTCATCTATTTAATTACCTAACCTATTTTGTCATACCTAATATATCCTTAATTAATTAAATAGTTTCATGCCTAATAAATCCTTAATGATTTGAAACTATTTAATTACCTATTTTTAAGAATACTACCACCTATTTTTTTATCATGTCTAATATACTATAATTAAGTAGTTTCATGCTTAACAAGTCCTTAATGATTTTTTGGTAAATCGTTATTAGTGAAATATAATTGACCTATCTAAAATAATCTCCATTTCAATATGATAAAATTATATTTTTTTATATTTTATATTATTACTGTATATTTATTATATATATTTCAAATTAATATAACAAAATTCATTAGATTTATGTAAATGTTTGGAATGAATACATGATAAGATAGTAAAAAAAAATTATTTCTAAAAAGATATTATATTTTAGCAAAAATAAAATAAAGTATTCTTTATAACTATTATATTTATTCCTTGATTTTTTTACAAAATTTTGGCATAAATACATAATAAAAAGATAGAAAAGTTTAAGAGTAAAAAAAATCATTTATACTTTAGAAAATAATAAAAATATATTATTTATAATAGTTTTATATGTTCAGATTGTTTCTTTTTTTATTCCTAATAAAAAAATATTGTACAATCAAATATGGGGAAAAAAGACCAACCCATGGTACAATGCACGCTCACAATATTGTAGAAAAATCATAGAACAAGTAAGTAAGAAAGTAATTAAAAAAAAAAAACATAATTTAGGCAAATAAAATTATACTATAGTTAAATACTCTAAAATAATTACAAATACAGATTGAGTTTTCGTGTCAACTTAGGAAATTACAATGCAATTGTTACACTATTTAATAAAATAACACAGATATTTATTAAATGGGTAACCAAGTCAAGGAATTGATCGCAAAAATTATATAAAAAATAAAAATACAAAATTCATACATCATTTAGCTTTACATTTTGTTTATTTATTTAATAAATGAAAATTTTAATTTCATAGTAAAATATTATATTAAAAAATAATTTTGGGGCTAACCACAGCCATTTAGGATGAATAAAATAGTGCAAAGCGTTAATGGAGTCTTGAAGTGAACGTTATTATAAGTTTAAAAAATATGAAAAAAATACCAATATATTCATGGTAACGGAATTGCAAAACCACATATATTCTCTACATGCATACATATTTTACACAATATATTAAAAAAATTAATTCTGATATAAATTATATAAAAATTACATGTTATTTTGGATATCTTTATAGAACTACATGTTTAAGAGAGTTTCATAATAGTTGCATGCATTTTAAAATAAGATAAAAGAATCTTTCATTAACATCATGTACATTTCAGAGTAAGATAAAAGAAAAATTTTTTATTTTCCAAAATATTCCAAAATAATCATTATAACATATACAGGAATTCTCCAAATAATTTGTGATGCTAATATAGAAAAAATACTTAGGTAAATAGTTAATAAAGAAACAATACAGATTATGCAAATAAATAATGCTATTAAATATTCTAAATAGTTATTGGTATATATTGGGTTTAAATTCAACTTTGGAAATTACAATGCCAGTTGTTACAGTATTTGACAAAAAAAATAATATTGGTATATAGTAACTACTAATGATGCTACGATACATTTCCAAAATAGTTCATAATAATCATTGTAAGACCTATAAGAATATTATGAATAAATTGTCAGAATAACATATAGAAAAAATAATTAGACAAGTAACACTTTGCAAATAAAATCAAATATTCTAAAATAATTGCATATATAGATTGTAGTTACACGTCAACTTTGGAAACTACAATGTAATTTTTACACTATTTAACAAAACAATAAAAATATAGATTAAATATCTTAGTAAACAATATAAGGAATTAATAAAAAATATGCAAAAAATAAAAATAAAAATAAAATTCAAACATTTTTATTAGCTTTAATTTCATTTATATATTTAATAAATACAAATTTTAATTTCATAATAAAATACATATCAAAATACAATTTTGGAGTTAACCATGTTTGATTCAGGATGAAGGGAAGAGTTTAGAACATAAATGAATGTTCTAAGTGAATGTTATCATAAGATTAAGAAATATGAAAAAATATCAATATATATTCTATTTTGATACATAATTATGCGATATGTTAAAAAATTAATTGCGATCGAAATTATATAGAAATTATGTGTTATTTTAGGTATCTTTACAACTACGTGTTTTTCATTACAATTGCATAAATTTTTGAGTAAAATAAAGTATTTTTTCATTAATGTTCTTTATATTATTTATACTAATAGAACAAGATAAAAGAATATTTTTTTATTTTCATCTTTTGTTAATGATCTTAATGTACTATGTGACACATATCCATATTATAGAGAATATATTTGCTTAATTTGTTTATATTGATATTTTGTTCTTTACATTTTACTTAGGTTCATTTTTTTGTTTTCTTTGTTTTTTTTTGAAATTTTAATTAATCATTTTGTAATTATTACCATATATTATTTGATCTCATATAAATATTTTTCTCTCATAAAAGAGTTTTAACACGTTTTATCTATAAAATAATGTTTGATACTTGATAGTGATTTTATCTTTTAGTAATGATAAAAAATATATAAATACATCTAAAAATTCAATATTATAGAAAAAAATCTTTATTTTTAAATGATCAATTGGTGATTTCATTATAACAAATTATAATGCGGGAATCTAAAAGAAAATTAGAAACTATTTTGGATTGGAAATAACCATATTTTGTGCTATCAATATGAATAAAGAGTTCAAACTTCAAAAATTCGGTAGAATATTGAAGCAAACGTTATCATAAGTTTAAGACAATGAAATGTAGATCTAATGGTAAGACTACACTTCACCTATGGTCTAGGTCATGAGTTCGAGTTACTAAGGGTGTAGGCGGAGATCCACTGCAGATCATCTTTAAAAACAGTCAAAGAAATATAAAAAAAAAATAATTATACATTCTTTATATGTATACACATTTACACAATATGTTAACAAAAATTAATTGTGATAGAAATTTATATAAAATCTCACTTAATGTAGCGTGTAATTTTGGACATTATTTAGAACTATATGTTTTTCTATTAGCACTACGAGTATTTTATAGTAAGATAAAGGATTGTTTTTATTAACATTTAGTGCATTTAGAATAACATAAAACAACAATTATTATTTTAATTTTTTTATAATGATTTTAGTATACTATATGATACTTATCAATTATATGGAGAATATATTAGTTTAATTAGATTTTAATTTTTTATAATATTTTTTTGTGTATATTCGTTCTTTACATTCTAATTAGATTCATTTTTTTCTTATTTTTTGAAATTATAATTAATTAATTTTGTAATTATCGCATATATAATTTGAATTCCTATAAATATTTTTTGCTAATAAAAGAATACCTATACTTCATCTGTAAAATGATATTTGGTAATTGATAGTGATTTTATCTTTTATGAATGAAAAATTATATAGAAATATATTTTAAAAGTTCACTACTATGAAAAATTCTTTATTTTTAATTGATCAAGTAATTGGTGGTGTCGCTATAGGAAATTAAAATTTAATAAATAGAAGAGAAATAGAAATAAGATACAAATATTATATATTATTCTCATAAAAGAGAAAGTTTTTTTTCATATTTGAAAAGAAATAGAATTGATGTATAATGTTGTAAAAAAAATTAAAAAAATAGTGAAAATGTATTTTTAAAAAACGAATGGTAAAATAATTACGAAGAAAGAGCAAAGATATTAAATATATATTTTAAAATATATAATCATTTTGCATAAAAAAACTCAATGATAAAATGTTTATATTTTCTATTCTATATTGTCATTTACTGATTATTCATTTCTTTAAAAAAAAAACTAAGAATTTTTAACAAATGTAGAGCATTACATGTATTAATATAGAGGCAAAAAAAAAAAAAAAATTTCCAATAAATTAATAGGAATGTTACACGTGCAAAGCACGTGCATATTTCTGTCTACAAATAAATTGAGTACAAGGACATCTTTAATTCGTGGGTAATGTTCTGCTATATCAAAACTTACTCGGAGGTTGCTGTACTTTGAGAAAGGGACGCCACATTAACCCAATACAGTAGGAGGCGTATCACTCGAAAGGAAAGTGCTAATTAGTGGCATATCACTTCTAATGAAAGCGCTAATTAATGTGCCTCGATCATAATCAAGTTATTCTACTCCTTCAATTTAAATTAATGTATTTAATTTTTTAGTGAATTATTTTGTGTTATTATTTTCCTTTCTTGAAAAATAAAGTTTTTCGTTATTTAATACAACAGACATTAGTTAACCCCGTTGGATAAAATGTCATGCACTAACTTGTGAAGATAAATAATCATCCATCAAGGAATAGATGCCATGTTCAAGAACTTCAGATTAGGAATTTAGTAGTACAATGTAACCCTAAAATCGAAACAAAATTCATAAATTGGGGTCTAACTTAAAAGATTATAAACATGATCAATACCACTAGGGAAGAAAATTTCACCACAAAACTCATAAAGCAATTTGATAATTAGATTAACACTGTGCTGGACCAAAGATGAGCCGGAGTAGTCATTGAAGACCTTGAGTAAGAAGATATTGCCTCACTTATTGCACTTGTGAAAGAAACACTGCTTATCTGAGTTCATGGATAATGCAATGAAAGGGATAATGAAAGTCCACAATCATCAATCTCTTCATGCACACAATTTTTCTCTCGCAAGTTCTGAAAATTTCTAGTTTATTCATATTTTTCCTTTTCTTGGCTGGTCACCTGTGTCAAAGAAAAGTAAATCTAGATGTGTAGTATTAGCTCTAAATTTTATGTTTAATGAGTACCAAGCACAGGGCAGCATCGATTTAGCCATATAAAGCAATTAAAATTAACACAAATTTGACAGCCTCTTAGGGAACAATCCCGTTGCACGGTAAAAGCCTGTCCAGTAAAATATCATCAAGTATTTTAAAAATTTATATTATACAAGTTTTTAAAATTAATTGGATGATTTTCTTAACCGGAATGTAAAACTTTCTATTAATTAATATAAACTAAAACAAAATAGAAAGATTTCACTAAATGATTTTTTTTGGGGGTAGAATAACAGCATTATAGTTCATCCCTGAAGAAGTAATTATTCTGTTCTAATCTGGCCCATGCTCAGATAGTCTGAAAATTTTAACAGGAGTACAAAACAAAGAAAATACGACTTACTAAATCTATGTCTATTTATATCTATATCTATACTATATATAAAAGTATGAAGAGTATAATGTTTTTGACATTTTCTTTGTTCCAAAAACCATATACCCCCAATTAGATACTTTACAATCATTTAAAGAAAGGGCATTAATGAAAAATTAAAGAAATGGAATTAAATTCAACTTAATTAAATAAATTAGAAAAGTCAATAAGATATAAATGTCCAACCCCATCAAAAATCATTCTAAACAAAAAACTAATATCCTAATAAAATTTCAACAATATTCCAACAAACATTATCCCAAAAAAAAAAAATGAGAGTATCGAAAAAAAAAATTGTGTCCACTGAGTATCGAAATTCTTATATATGTGACAATCATGTTAAAGGTATTTGTCAATTTCAAGATGGATATATAAAAGTATGAAAAGGTTAATATTTTTGACTTTTTTTTTTTTCAAAACTACCCTCAATTTGATACTTTACAATCATTTAGAGAAAGGATATCAATGAAAAATTAAGGAATTGGAATTAAATTCAATTTAATTAAACATATTAGAAAAGCCAATAAGAATTAAATGTCTAACCCCGTGAAAATTATCCTACACAAAAAACTAGCAAAAATGCTAATAAAACTTTAGCAATGCTCCCACAAACATTATCCAAAAAAAAAAAAGTATCAAAAGAAATTTGTGTTAACTGAGTCTTGAAATTGTTATATATAAGACAATCATCTTAGAAGTATTTGTCAATTTCAAGATAAAGTTGACGATTATCTTATTTTGAATTGGGAACTTGATATAATAAAATTGTCAAGAGACAAAAAAATTAGTTATACTTTAAATTAAACTTAATTAAACAATTAGAAAAGTCAATAAGAATTAAATGTCTAACCCCATAAATAATCATCCTAAACAAAAAACTAAACTCCAAATAAAACTTTATCAATACTGCAAAAAACATTATCCAGAAACCAAAAAAAAAAAAATGACAGTATTGGAAAGAAAAATTTTGTCAACTAAATCTCAAAATTCTTATATATGTGACAATCATTTTAACGTATTTTATCAATTTCTAGATGAAATTGATGGGTATATTATTTTGAATTAGGAGTTTGATCTAATAAAATTGTAAATTATCGCGAGACAAAACAAAACTTAATTCTACTTTACAATCATATAAAGAAAGGGTATTAATGAAAAATTAAAAAATTGGAATTAAATTAAACTTAATTAAACAAATTAGAAAAATCACTAAGAATTAAATGTCTAACCCCATCAAGATTCATCCTAAACAGAAAACTAAAATCCTAATAGAATTTCAACAATTCTCCAACAAACATTATCTTTAAACAGAGAACATAAAAGTTTTGAAAAGAATAATTGTATCAACTGAGTCTAATATATGTCACAATCATATAAGACGTAATTGCCAATTTCAAGATGGAATGGATGATTATCCTCTTTAGGGAGCTTGATCTAACAAAATTGTCAAGAGGCAAAAGAAAATTCGATTATCTATGAATCAATTAGAGAATATATAAGTCTATAAATCCATAGAATACTGCTTTTTAATTTTCACTTTTAACTGTTACATATTGATTACTACTTTTATTTTGCTTTATAAAATGAGCATAAATTTAAAATCATCTGTATTATACAATTTTCACTCTACAAAAAAGAAAGGTATCCTTTTTTTCCCTTTTACTTATCTTAATTGTTATCTAACATAACATAAATTGAAAAAAAAACTTATTTCTGTGAGAGCATTCTAGGTCTAAATCATGAAAAACCTTTCTATTTACATAGGTGCATTGTGGTATGATTAAGAAATAAAATAAGTTCCAACATGTTAGAAATTCAATGCCTTTTAAATTAATTACCCATAATGAAAAAGTTTTATATTTTAGTAATAATTAATCCATTGAACTAAAAGATATACTAGAGATTTGCAAAATGTGTAATCAAATACTAATCGAATAAAAAGTCGCATGACTTTTTAATAAGGGGAAAAAGTAATTCACAAATGTATGCCAAAATCCAAAATTATTATTAGAAATATAATTTCGTATATACTTTCATTTCTTTTTCTTCTTGAAACAATGAATCTTATACATTTTTATATATAATCAAACTAACCTAAAAAGTTAATGTATAAAATTATAAGTTGTTTATTAAAAATGAGTTCATACATTTTGTAATTTTTATTTCTTTCTTTGTTTAAAAATAATTAATCATATATAAGTAAATAAAAATGTCTCATATGTCATAATTTAATCTACTAAACGAATATATGCACTCTTGACATGCAAAATGTTGGATTTTGGTGATATTGCATTCATAATGTTGAAGGATAAAAAAAGAAAGAACCCATGATCAACAAAATATTTTGTAATTGGACATACATTTAGAGCATTGATTTTCCTTCTTAATTTAGAAGTCGTGTAAGTGTAGTTCAGATGGTAACATATTTTTCAATAAAAAGTTGATGCATTGACCAAAAAAAGTCAAAATGTGACAAAGAATTTGGGACGTGGGGAGTACAAGAAGTTAGAAATTTTTTTTTTCTTAAAATAGAACTTTACCAACGTGAAGTATACTACTATTTCTTGAAGCTATTTATGCCGTTGAAACCTTATTATTTTGACAATTAAATTAAGTGAACTGAAATTGATATCTTTTAAAATTTTTATTTCAAGATGGTTTGAATAAAAATCAATTATTATTTAAACAAAATAGTTGCACAAATGATTGTCCAGGAAAGTTAAAATATTTTTGTATCATAATATCATGTAAAATTTCACAATATTTCATTAATCACACGAGTCCTTTGTTTGGTGTAAACTATGTAATTAAACCAGTTTGATTAAATTACAAAAAAAGAGGAAGAAGAAAAATTTTATGAACACAATTGGTTGAACATCTTAAAGGATTGGAAAGTTTTGACAAGTCTATACTAATTTGGAATATTTGATTCTTTTAATAGTTTTAATATTTGTATGGTATTATAATAATTTAACTTTTACTCATTTGGGACTAAAACATCTTAGATTTTCAAAGCTTACATATTTCTTTATGTTATCCATGAACCTTCATTTTGTTTAACCTTTGTATTTTTTCTTTTACCTGTTAAAAATATTGAAATGCCCTTCATTATTAATTTAAATATTAAACCAAATCCATACTAAAGTATAGTTGATTGTAACTTATTTTAGATTCTTCGAGAAAATTTTAAAATTAAATACCTAAACCTTAAATGAATTATGGTTTGTTAGGTAATGCAATTAAGATGGTTTCTTTAAATTTCAATTAAGATACACTTTTATCCTTACAAATGTGGAGTTAAAGCTTTAGCAATAGTAGAAATAATGTCCATGACAAAATAAAAGTTGTATCTTACTTAAAATTTAAAGAAATAAATGTATTATACATGAGGTTTGAACTTCTTTTTCTTGTCTTCTATTCTAACCCACAAAATAGGTTAGCATGATCTACTAAAAAGATGATTAACTAAATGCAAATCACGCTTTACATCCTTAAAAATATTTTATAGCTTTAACTATATGTACATGTATGATATACTTTTACCATATTTATTACTTTAATTATAATAAACGCAAATTAACCTGCAATTTTGATCTCTAAACGAACAATTGTACAATTTGAACTTATTTATATCTGGATATCAATTATATAGAATTTATGTATTAATCGAAGTTGAAAATAAAAATAACCAACAATAAGATATATAATAAAATAATACTAATAAAGAATGAAATATTTAAGAAATGTGTAACTTTAATGTAGTTTAATATATATGTGTATGAAATATTATAACTTAACTTACTATGAAGGAGAAACGAAAACAACATACCAACAAATTTTCAACTTTTAATTATCGAATTGAGAAAAGAGTCCGTGAGAAAATAAAAATAAATGAATGATAGGAAAGACTTGCTTCCGAAAATCAAAGTTGATTATATTTAAAGGAATAAAAAGACTATATTGATATGCAAATCAAGGGTTCCTATTTATACATAAAGTTCAAAATTTTAATCATAAAGACTATAAAGAAATTAAAAAATACTCGTGACAATGCAATACCAGAAACAAAAATAGGTCTACAAATCATGGCTTTATTTGGATGGAGTTCATCATCTATTATTCTTCAAATAATATTTTTGTAGTTATTTCCTAACACATTTTTCACTTACTTATTTATCTCATATATATACCACATTTCAAAAAGTTGTTACATGATACCCTTTATACGTATTATTATTTTAAATGAACAAAATTTTATTTTTGTAAAGTTACTTTAGTGAAAATGTATTTATATGATCATGTAATTATAAAATTGTTTACTAATTTTGTAATTCTTTATGCTAAGTGTAAAATTAAAAAAATTCAACGACATGTATAACCCACATGCCATATTCCTAGTATTTAAAGTAATGCAATATAAATTCTTAAATCAGGTGGCCCACTACTATAAAGACACTACTGCTATTTTCCTTTTTTTTTTTTTTGGTACTGTAATGCATTATGCAATAAATAAGCCATTTTGGATTTTAACTATGGTTTTTCTAAGACCTGTTTTTCAAGACCAAAATAGACTTTAAGCTGCATATATCTACCAGTCAAACCATCAGGAACCATCTTCTTATGGAATATGGACTAATTAACTGTACCATGAATGCTAGTCAAAATCATATTAATTCTCTGTATGAAAAATCCAGGAGGAAGACTAAATTTCAATATGGTTTACATTTTGCAGCATTTTGTTCCCTTTTCAACACTTCATGGTATTAAACATATAAGCAGTGTACAATATTCGTCAAATTTAAAACGAGAATTTTAATGCATTTGAAACCTTTTAAGTTTGGATATAGCAGTAGCCAACTAATGAAAAAGTCTCGAATACTCTTAGAATTTAGGTATTGGTTGATAAAATAATTGTACTATATCTATATCCACACTTAAAAGAATACTTTTCCAACTCCAACCATCAAACGGTATTTTCTTCAAATGCACTAAAATCCCTTAATGCACTAGAGGAATTCCTTTGCTGCTGCAACATGTTCTAGGTCTATTTCTTGCCTCAATTTTCAATAATTTCTCACCAACCAAAACTGCCTTTTGGGCGCAAGCTAGCCAGCACATTTTTCTAATTTCAATGTGTGATATGATTTGGGATGTCACCTTTATTCTTCAAGAATATGACGAGAAACATCCCAAATAGGAAGTAATCTGAACATTCTCCATGGAAAAAATAAATGGCAAATTTGTCAAAATTGTACTATCATGTATTAAAGAATTTTCTCTAGTTCTTGTCATCCATCTTTATTCTTCAAGAATATGACAAGAAACCATAATTATTAAATCCGGTCCGGAGAGGAACCCGGTGGGAGAGGTGGGTCAGTGAGTTACTAGTTCAACTTTTGAATTACTAGTTCAACCGGTGGGTTACTAAAATATATTATTTTATTAATATATAATGTTTTAAAATTAAAATATTGATAAATTATGTCATATCAACTTTTTTGTTAATTATAAATTAATTATGCATAATTTAGCTAAAAGTTATAATTAATATATGAAAATACTTTATTTAATTTTAAGCTATTATACAAGTAGTTTTAATATGAACAAATGCATAGAAAATGATCTTTTCATTATTTATTAAATGGTGACTTTACTATAAATATTATATTTAGATTAAAAAGTTTGTTTGTTTAGATTTTTTATACTATATTTTATTCACAAAGTTTTAGTGGTACAATGTTTTGTGAATTATTTTTTTGTTGTAAAAAAAATATAATATTATTTTGCTATTTGTGTATATATTTCCTATTAAAATATTTATTGTTTCTTTTAAGTTAGTGGCTATGTTATTTAATAGAGGATAAAAAAGATATTAAATATAATAAATGATGACTTTAACACCATCTTAGGGTGCAGACTGGTGGTTGGAGGCGTCTCATTTTGAAGGACAGGTCATGGGATCCAATCCTTTCCTCAACAAGAGATAGCAAGTTTTGAACAACGTCTTCCATCAACAACCCGATGAACCGTGGTTGAACCGATCGAATATCTGATTGATTCAACAACCGGATGACTTGGGATCCAATCAAACAAGAGGTAGCAATTTTGAACATGGTTCAATAACTTGGTTGAACCGATCGGATATTCAGTTTTTCCGATTCAACCGCGGGTCATTGAAAAGTCAATGGATTACCTCCTTGTCTGGTCATTTCAATAACGTGGCCCGATTAAGTGATCGGTTAAACCATCGGACCGGATAGAATTTAATAACTGTTTAAGAAACATCTCAAGTAAGAATAAATCTGAACATTCTTCACAGGAAAGATAAAAGACAAATTTGACAAAATTGTGCAATAAGAAATGCATATAATAGAGATACCAAGATGCTAAAGAACTCCATTCTTAGATATTTTATACTTCTAGTTATTAATCATTTGCCTAAATAGCCAAATCCTAGACTAATTGTACGAGTGTTGTAGAAATACACAATTCTACAGAAATTAATAGGAAGTTTTATAGTCCTGTTATGTTGTGAGAACGATCGGCATCACACGTACCGGAACAGAAATCACTAGGGACAGACGGCATCACACGTACCGGAACGAAAATCACTAGGGACAGGCTTATTGAGTAGCACTGATTTGTAGAAGGCTTATATAACCATGGGAATTCTACGGTCTTGTTAAGGAAATCATTCTCCTGATTTAAAAATTTATACGATATAAGTTTTTAAAATACAATGTTATATTGTACAAACTCTTAAAGTATAAGAGAATGATTTTTTAAAAAGAATCGTAGAATTTTTCTGTAAGCATATGGATCCAACTATTATGGCAACAAGCAGTTTTGTCACCCACAACAAACATCCAACCTCTACCACAATAATTGTCACGTCAGTGTACTTTTCACTTTTTGACATAAATAAATTAATACAGTAAAACAGGCTACCTACAACACTTTTCGATGAAAAATATTTTACACACATACCTCTCTGGCCTTTGTGAATGTTTCTTTTGCACACATAATTGTTGTTAGGTCGAACATCTTTAAACTGATTCTTTTAGCAGATTTCGTAGTGGATGAGAAGCGGACGCACTATTAAAAATACACTTATAAAACTGTAATAATAAAATCAAGAACATTCAATAATAAAATTAGTATATGTAATACATCAATTTTTGTTGAAATTAAAAAAACAAACAAAATAAATCAACTTATGCCTATAACTATTCATATTAATTTATTAATTTGTTATTTTGTTTTTATTTTTAAAAATAACCCGAAACTACACAAAATACCTTAGATCCTTAATACTTTTATAAAACTACTAGGGCTAAAGGCACACTTTACGTGTGTGTATTTACACAACATGAATTTAAATACAAATAGCTCCCAATAACTTATTCTCTTTTTTTTTGTTAAATATTTTTTCATTTAATTAGCACACACATTGAGTGTGTGTTTCCCACTAGTAGGATTATTATTTTTTATACGGGCCTATCCGTGAGTTGTATTTTTAATTTTTGAAAATTTTAATTAGTTATAAATTATATTACATTACACCAAATTGTTCATGCATTATTACAGTAGTAATAGTTCTGAAAATTAAGATTAAAAAAAATTACACCAAAATTCTCTTCGGTTATTAAAGTGTGATAGCAACTAGTCCTGTTGGCACACCTTAGAATGTATGTGCAATAATGCGTTTAAAATTGAATAGAAAAGAAGATACACAAATTAAAATAGAGGATACGGAAATTTATGAATTAGTTAAACTATTTTGTATAAAATAACACCAAAAATATAATTACACTAAAATTACTCCTCCATTATATAAAATAGTAACTAGTAAAAAAAGGCACATTCTGTATGTGTGCAAATTCTGGAAAAATTTATAAATAAAAGCAATTAACAAAAAGTTTGCCCTTCCATTAGTAATACTAACCAGTAAAAAAATACGCACTCTATGTGTGTACAAATTTTGGAAAAATTTATAAATAATATCAAATTAAAAAGATAATGGCTATTTAATTGGAGATTGGAAATTAACAGAAGTTACTTGGTAGTGGTCATGGAAAGTTATGAGAGAAATAATCAGAAGTCTATTAAATTTATTACAAATTACACCAAATGCTCATGAATTATATAAAATAGTAATAGTAATAGTACTGTGTGTGCTTCTTGATGCCTTAAGTTGCTTTGGAAACACACCTAGTTGTAATTCAATGAAACACATAAATTCTACTACTAACTAGATGGCATCTCGCAAGTATACGATTGTCAACCAATAGCAAAGGGAAGTAGGAATCGTTCCCACAAGGATTGTCGATTGCAATTACCAAGGTTTAAGGGCGCTTGTGTAGTTGAGCAAAATCAATTGGTAGATGATAGAACTATTCTAATGAAAACTATAATTTTAATTCTAACCTAATTTAATCAAATTAAGACTAAAATTTAAAACAAGTAAATCACTCAACTAAAAAGACTACAAAAGAGAAACTTTGAATATTAAAAGCATTCATTTCTAAATTGTAAATTAGAAAGAGTTAAACCAGAAATCTAAATATTTTTGGATTTTCGATTGAAATTAAGAAAGCCCACTAAGAATTAACTAGAAATTAAAGCTAGAAATTGAAAATTCTTAAATAGAAAGCAAGAAATTAACAAGAACCCTAATTTTCCTAAAAACCCTAATTTGAAAGGTAAAGAAATTCTTACTAAATTGGACAAGAAAGCAAAAAAAAATTATATCTACGTGAAACTTGCAATTAACCCACTACAATTATCTAATAAAAAATTGAACTTGACAAGAAATTTAAAGAAGATCTAAGATGAAAGTAAAGAGAAATTTCTATTAGAAAAAGTAAACTTATAGTTCAAGCTATCCTAATCTATCTAGAACTAACTAAAACTATCTACTCTAAAACTATCTACTAAAAATTATCTACTTAGCTTAAATAGTGTAGCATTACACAACGCAAAATTAGGATTTTTTGGCTTGAAAGTTTACAAAATTACCCTTACAACTTAGCATTCAGCGAGTTGAGATCGCGGTCTAAAACATTTGAAACCGCGATCTCAACTCTAAAACAGTAAAACCAATTCCCGAGTCGAGATCGCTGTCTGGATTAGTCGAGACCGCGACCTCGACTCTCCTTCCAGCAATCTTCATTTCATCAATTTTGCAATCTGGTCCCTTGAACTTTGTTTTTTCTTCCAGCTTCTAACCTTTAATTTTTAACCTGCATAATATTAACACTATTAAACTAAAAATTTAACAAAACTTATCATAATTAATTCAAAAACAAAAATACAATACATGTGAAAGAAATTAACTAAAATCCCTAATTACTTATCCAATTTCAGAATTTAAACTATCAAAATGCTACAATTTAGAGGAAAATAACTCTAGTTTACTGGAGTTATCACACCTCCAAACTTAGCGTTGTGCTAGTCCCGAGCAAAACAAAGATTAACATTATACAAAACCTACTAACATTCAAACATTTAAACACCTCCAAAGTTGTCGTGACACTTGATAAATCATGGATGTACTTAGAACAATTAAGCGATCTCTCAAGAAATGTTCAACACTACATGATATGTGAAGAATATGAGTAAATCAATCCAAAATTGAAATTTTGTTTTACAAAGAAGCACACATTCATTCACTACACAAGATTTCATATCACCAAGCATTACCATTCTCGAAAAGCCGAGTTACCAAAAGTTTTAGTTCTTTTTATTTGAAACATCATTACTTCTCAAATCACAAATATTATAAAGCTAATCAACTCTCTCGACTAAGCATCATAAAAATAGCACTTCAACTAGAAATCAACTTAAATGCAATTGTCATACATTTCGGGAATAAACCTCTAACAAGAAATAAGTAATATGAGATTAATGATAAGTATTACAAACATTTACTCCTTAACTTATTGGTATACTAAAAACGCAATTCCTAATGGTTTAATTCAGAGAAACAACATGGTTACATGTCGGAATCCCGTACTCGCCTTATTACTACTCTAATGGCTTATTTCGGAGAAACAACATTAGTACATGTCGGAATCCCGTACTCGCCTTATTCCTAAATTTTTTTTTTCGACCCTAAACCATGGAAAAGGAGTGAAATGTACCAAAAATTAATCTCGAATATCAATTATTTACAAGTTAGAAGAACATTCCCTATGAAAATACACGAAATGTCCCAAAATGATCCTTATACTTCATTTAACTCATTTCTTTCCAAAAGATAGTTCATCAACCACATAATATAAGTGATTTGATAAGAAGCAACATTTCAAATAAATTTTCCTAAAATTCCAGCACTTCTTTTTGAAAAATAGCAATGCTAAGTTTATGAATTCTTTATATTGCAAATGAACTACTCACTCACACAAAAATTCTAAAAATGAATCAATCATATACTTCAATCACAAAGCATTGAACATCAAAATGTATCATCATTGAGTACATAATTGATCAACTTTCCAAGTGGCAATAAAATGTATAAAAGGACCATTTCCAACACAAAAAGATAAACACCCCCAAACTTGTCTCTTTTATTCTAATTGATGAATAAATCATCCTTCCACTCACCCAAAAATTAAACATCAAGACATAACCACAAATAACCAAAAACTACTTAAACTATGCCCTACTTTTAAGCCTAGAATTAAAAATGAGTAAAAATGTCAAGAGCAACCGTGCCATGCACTAGATCTCACCATTCAAACTTCAAACAAAGTCATCATTCAATTCCATTCATCAACTAGTGCAAAGATGGCATCAGCTTAGGGCCCTTTGCCATACTACTCTTATTTGACAATAATCATAACCAAAGCTACGCCAAGTGTCTAGCAACAAATTTCACAAAGATTCAATCCATGAATCATCAAAATAATTAGCCACTTGGCTTCAGTTTAAGGCCATTAGCCAGATTACTAAAAAGAAAAATCAACTTACTTCCAAATTAAAAGACTAAATAAATAATAAAAAAAAATTCATGGTTGAAGTGAATTTGAATTTTTTTTTTTTTAAGGTTTAGATCGTGATCTCAAAATTGAGATCGCGATCTCAACTCGGCATGAAAAATGCCTTTCCAGAACTTTAGAGTTGAGACTGCGGTCTTGAACCAAATGACCATTCTGCCCTCCAGAATTTGAGGTTCAGACCGCGATCTCAAATTTAGAGATCGCGGTCTCAAGCTCAATTTCTACAAAGTGAATTTTCACACTTAGCCGAAATTGCTCCACTCTTTACCACTTTTCTCTATTTGCAAGGGTAACCTACAAACAAAAATTTCACAAGTTAGGATGACAATTTTCACTCATTCTTTAGCACCATTTATTCAACTCAAAAACTCTCTTTGTTTAAAAGAAAATTTCTAACCTAAATCAAACCAATTTACTCAAAATCAAGACAATTAAAAATCACACCAAAAGAAAGCAATAACAACTAAATTAAAGACTTGGGTTGCCTCCCAAGAAGCGCTCTATTATAGTCACTACCTTGACTATGGCATGACCCTCATTCCAAGTAATTGAGGATGATTGATCCTCCTTTCCCTTTTGGCTTCCACGAAAAAAGTTTGATCCCCTTTTTCTTCATGATTAAAGCTTGATTTTTGGATTTTCCATGCACAAGTCTTTTCTTTCTAGCCTTAGCCATTGCTAGTGCCCCAATTTACATCTCTAATTATTTCTCAAACCATTTCCTTTTCTTCTAGTGCCTTCTCAAGATTCAATTTCTTGATATCACCATTGTGTTTATTCTTTGCAAAACTCTCTTCATCCTTCATCAACACACATCCCTTATCAGGTGGTTTCTCTTTCAATTCATTTCTCGAATTTTCCTTTATTTCCAACACTATCTTGAGCGAATTGACTTGGCTCACTTCATTTTGCTCTTCATTTGACCTAGCAAGGATAGAATTAAGAGATTGATTAGCACATTTCTCTTCAAGAATGAGAATATTGTCATTATATTCAAACACATCAAATTCAATTGATTCATTTTCAACTCGTAAGATCAACTTCCCTTTGTGCACATCAATTAATGCATGAGCGGTCGACAAGAAAGGCCTCCCTAGAATCATTGGAATCTCACTCTCTTCACCCGTATCTAGCACAAAGAAATCAATGGGAAATACCAACTTTTCAACTTGTACAAGCACATCTTCCAACAAGCCATATGATTTCCTCTCGGATAAATCTGCCAATTGGAGTGTGATATTAATTGGCTTAGCGACATTGTTGATCCCTAACTTGTCATAGATGGCCTTTGGCATGATATTTATGCTTGCCCCCAAATCACAAAATGATCGATGCCACGTTTTTCCTCCAACATTCACCGGTATCTTGAAACTACCGGGATCCTTGAGTTTAGAGGGCAAGCGCCTTTGAACAATGGCACTACATTGGGCATCAAGGCATACTTTCTCATCATCATCCCACTTTCGCTTCTTTGCCAAAAGATCCTTCATGAAACGAGCATAGTTGGGCATCTTGGTAAGGACATCAATCAAAGGAATGTTGACATTAATCTTTTTCAACATATCCAAGAAATGCGTGAATTGCTTCTCTTTTCCTCCTTTCTTGGATCAATGAGTCTTTTACGGTATGGCACTTTTATTGATGGATCTATCTTCAAAGGTTCCTCCACATGCCTCTTCTTGGATACCTTGATCTCATTCTTTTGCTCCTTCGTGGCTTCATCATCAACCATTTCCCTTTCATTTTCAACTACTTAATGGACTTTTGTTCCTTGCTTCCTTCCTCCATCTTTTTCTCCTCCTTAGATTCAACCAATTCTTTTCCACTTCTTAGGGTTATGGCACTGTATTGCTCCTTGGGGTTTGGAATAGTATCACTCGGAAATGTCCCACTAGGTTTGTCATTATTCAACCTTTCCCATTACCCCAATTGAATCTCCAAATTTCTTGTCGAAACCTTCAAATTCTCATAATCTCTTTTATGCTCTTCCGCTTTCCTATCCAATTCTCTTCTCAAATACTCGGCTTCTCTTTTCCAACATTCTTCACCCAAATTCTCTCTAGGAGCATATTGATCATGATAAATGGGTTGGGAAGAATTTTCATAATGGAAAGGAGGTCTTTGTTGTTGGTTTTGAAATGAAGGATTGGGGAAATTTTGATATGAGTTGGGTTGGACATTTCTTTGATGTGGCGGTTGATAAGGTCTAGATGAAGAATTAGGGGCTTAAGTGTGTTGGGCATTTTGAGGTGGGAGAATCTTTTGGTTGGTAAGGAGGGTTGGATTGGTGGTTGGTGTTACTCCATGAGAAATTTGGGTGATTCCTCCAAGAAGGATTGTAAGTGTTCCCATAAGATCCGGATTGGTTCCTTGGAAGTGAAGATTGATTAGCCACATAATTGATTTGCTCATTAGCTCTATATGGCATCTTATAATTCCCATTGGCATGGCCGCCTCCACAAAAATCACAGGTCATGCTTGGTTGAGTTGGAGAAGAAATCATAGCATTTACACTACTAGGTTTTCCTAGATTCTCCAACGCTTTTGCCATGTTGTTCATCACATTCATGAACATGCTTTGTTGAGCTAAAAGGGCATCTTGCATATTTAGATTCAACGCTCCACTAATTGCGTTGGCTTGATTAGCTTGGTGTTGAACCACCGGTGGAGTTATCGGTCCATGATGGTAGTGGTTGTATGCCATCCTATTTAACAACTCTTGAACTTCTTCCGGAGTCTTATATGAGATTGAACCGTCGGCGTGTGAGGCATCTACGATGGATTTCGTCTTTTGAAGTAAACCATTATAAAAAGTTTGAACTTGAAGCCAGAAAGGAATGGCGTGATGCGGGCATTTTCTTAGCAACTCTTTGAATCTTTCCCAAGCTTCCCCTAGGCTTTCACCAACATCTTGTTTGAACGATGTAATCTCATTTCTTAATTTAGCGGTTCTTGCGGGAGAAAAGTACTTCGCCAAGAACTCTTGACCAAGTTGGTTCCAAGTGGTGAATGTTCCTTGGGCATGGGATTGCAACCATGACTTCGCCCTATCACGAAGAGAAAAAAGAAACACCCTCATTCGAACACAATCCGGGTGTACTCCATTAAACTTGAATGTGTCCAATACTTCTTCAAAATTCATGAGGTGTGTGTAAGGGTCCTCATTTGGTCCACCTCCGAACATGGCATGGGCTTGGAGCATTTGGCTTAGGGCAGGCTTGATTTCAAAATTGTTGGCTTGCACGGACATCCATGCAATGCTTGAGTTCAGGTTGCCGCAACAAAATTAGATAAAGCATACTCCCTTAATGGCCTTGCATTCCCATTCATGCCATTTCCATTCTTATAGCCACCAATTCCATTATTTTCACCTACATCTTCTTCTTCGTTCTCCATGTTCACATTCTCTTGATGAGCATTAGCATTTTCCATTTCTATCATTTCTTGCTCTTGTTGTACCTTTCTCAATCTTCTAATTTCTCTTAGCTCTTTATCCCTTTCCTTGTCTAAGCAAATGAATGGCTCTTGAGCACCTCTTACCATGCACTACACAACCAAGGCAAATAGTTAATTGGAATTCCAAGTCAATTCCACAAGACAACCAAATCAAACATAAAAATCAACAAAATTAAAAACTAAATTAAACTAATCTAAAGCGCTTAATCTACACGACCCATAAAGCACTTGATATTGCCAAAAACCGAAGACAATCGCCGTAAACGGCTCCAAAAAAACTTGATGCCTTTTTAACACACCTAGTTATAATTCAATGAAACTTGACCTAAATCCTACTACTAACTATATGGCATCCCGCAAGTATACGGTTGTCAACCAATAGCAAAGGGAAATATGGATCTTTCCCACAAGGATTGTCGATTGCAATTACCAAGGTTTAAGGGCGCTTGTGTAGTTAAGCAAAATCAATTGGTAGATGATAGAACTATTCTAATGAAAACTATAATTTTAATTCTAACCTAATTTAATCAAATTAAGACTAAAATTTAAAACAAGTAAATCACTCAACTAAAAAGACTACAAAAGAGAAACTTTGAATATTAAAAGCATTCATTTCTAAATTGTAAATTAGAAAGAGTTAAACCAGAAATCTAAATATTTTTGGATTTTCGATTGAAATTAAGAAAGCCCACTAAGAATTAACTAGAAATTAAAGCTAGAAATTGAAAATTCTTAAATAGAAAGCAAGAAATTAACAAGAACCCTAATTTTCCTAATACCCTAATTTGAAAGTAAAGAAATTCTTAATAAATTGGACAAGAAATTTATCTAGCAAATAAAAATTATATCTACGTGAAACTTGCAATTAACCCACTACAATTATCTAATAAAAAATTGAACTTGACAAGAAATTTAAAGAAGATCTAAGATGAAAGTAAAGAGAAATTTCTATTAGAAAAAGTAAACTTATAGTTCAAGCTATACTCTAAAACTATCTACTTAGCTTAAATAGTGTAGCATTACACAATGCAAAATTAGGATTTTTTGGGCTGAAAGTTTGTAAAATTGCCCTTACAACTTAGCATTCAGCGAGTTGAGATCGCGATCTGGAACATTTGAGACCGCGATCTCAACTCTAAAACAGTAAAACCAATTCATGAGTCGAGATCGAGGTCTGGATTAGTTGAGACTTCTCGACTCTCCTTCCAGCAATCTTCATTTCATCAATTTTGCAATCTGGTCCCTTGAGCTTTGTTTCTTCCAGCTTCTAACCTTTAATTTTTAACCTGCATAATATTATCACTATTAAGCACTTAATTAAACTAAAAATTCAATTGTTCATTTAACAAAACTTATCATAATTAATTCAAAAATGAAAATACAATATATGTGAAAGAAATTAAATAAAATCCTTAATTACTTATCCAATTTCAGAATTTAAACTATCAAAATACTACAATTTAGAGGAAAATAACTCTAGTTTACTAGAGTTATCACTTCTCTACTAAACCGTGATAATATTCAATATGCCACTATCCACCATGTATTTTCTTTTTTGTTACCAAAAAATGCACCCAAAAATAATTCTTATTACGTGGTCTATCCCTTTAATTCGTATGTTCTTAAAAACTACAATACTGACCTCAACATCTTACTATATATAAAGAGAGAGACCCAATTGGTATGGCGATCTCTCTTTTTGGTCTTTAATTACTTTTTAAGAAGAAATTTTTTTAAAATTTTAAAATAACTACCAAGGTAAAAAAAAAAGGTTAAACTAAAATTGTCTCTTAAATTTATTTAAAAAATATCTTTCTAATTTAACAATAATAAATTATTTAATTAAAGTTATTTTTGAAAAATTTTCTTATAAATGACACACACATAGAGTGTGTCAAATCACTAGTTATCTATAAGTATCCACTAACTTTATTTTTTATTATGTTATGTATTAAATTTCTCTAAAACCTTTCTCACTATTATCTTATTTCATCTTATACTTGTTGGCCCAAAAAGTAACCTAAGAGGGGGGGTGAATTAGGTTGTATCTAAAACAAACTTTTTTATGTGCTTAATAGAAATTCAAACTTTACGCTCCAAATAAAAACTTAAGCACAAATGAATACAATAGATATTCAACAATTTAAGCTTAAAGAACAAATAAGAATATTGAGATTAAGAGAATCAAACCAAACTCCCAAACTTCTCAAGCTTGGAGCTTACAACAAAGAGCTTCTTACAAGGCAACTACAAGTTCTCAACTTGAAGTTTAGCCACTAAAAGTCTATTCAAAATTGGTGAGACAATAACCTCTTGTACACAAATGAGGATCACTCTTGCTCACACTAATTTCCTTTCAATAGTTGAGCCAAGAGTTTTACACTCACAACCTCTCTTTGTTACAATTCTAAACTCTTTTCACAAAATTACCTACACTATTACAACACTTGTACCCACTATTTCTCCCAAATAGCTCAAGAATTACTAGTAATCAATGTAGGAGTCTCTTCTTCTTTAATTCAAGCTTAAGGGTATTTATAATTGCCCAAAATCTGCTTTCAACAACTTTCCAACGGCTATTTTCTGTTTACTGGAAAACTAGCCGTTAGACCTTTCGGACGGCCGCTACTAACTTCTGCGTCCAACGCTTCGTTCGTTCTCTGAGAGTATTCATTCAGACGTCCGAGGATAGGCCCGAACATGCGTCCGATTGAAGTAAAGTCTTCTGGAAATATGATCGGACGCTGTTCTTCGCCCAAGACTGCTTCAAATTCTTTGTGTTGGATGATTACCTTCACCTGAAGCTCTGTCTTTCGGACAGTCATTTGCGTCCGTGGAGTCTTCTGGTTGTTTTTTTCAGACGATCAGTGTTTTGCGTCTGAACCTACCTATTTTTTTGCACACTTGTTTTCAAACTGTTAGTGCGATTTGGTCATCATCAAAACATGATTAACATAACTGGGGTTCAACAATACTATATCTAGAGGGAGAGCCTCAATTGGTTTGGTGGTCTTCCCTTTTATTTTTTATTTAATCTTATAACAAAAAAATTTAAAAAGTAATAAGAAACTACTTACTCCCTTCAATTTACTTATTTACAATTTCAAAATCCATTTTACCAATACCAAAGTGATAATATAACTAGTTACATTGGCACACTCTAAGTGTGTGAAAAATAAAAAGTAAATTTTGATTAAAGAAATGGTTATAAGAACTCACTTAATTTGGTTTAATTCATTAAATAATATTGTAATTAAAAGTCAACTAGTCCAATTGGCACATCCTACATGTGTGCAATATTGTATCTAAAATTGATTGAAAAACAAAATATAAATACACATTAAAATTAAAATAGGGGTTATGAAAAGGGTTTTTTCATTTTTTGAACTGAAAGTTGTGGGAGGTTGAGTGTTGGTTAAACAACTTTGTAGAAAATTACACCAAAAACTAATTACACTAAAATTGCTCTTCCATTATATAAAGTAGTAACTAAACGGTCATTAATTATTCGTAAGAGTTTAATTGGTTGTATAAGTGGCTGTTCACATACCTTCCATTTGACAAAATGGTTTAGTTCACCAACTTTTCAACGATTATTTCTTAAGAATTGAACGTTAACTGCATTTCATCTAAATGAACTTTCTTCGGTATAATTTCCTAACAGTTGGAACCATTGAATCTTTTACCACTACTATAGGTGATAATGCAACTAGTTCTATTTGCACACTCTAAATGTGTGAACAATAAAGAATAAAAAATTAAATTTGATTAAATTAATGGTTATAAGATGTCACTAAAACTAATTTAAAACGCTAACTACCATTATAATTAATATTCTATTAAACGGTTATTAATTATTCAAAAGAGTTTAATTGGACTTATGTATAAGTGGCTATCTACATACCTTCCATTTGACAAAACAATTTTAGTGTTCGGTAGAATATTGATTAGGTTTTCGAAAACAATGAACAAGTAATAAAAACCTTAATTATCCTAATCAACTCCTACACTCGCAAACATACGAGGTGAGTTTGTATATAGGAAGAGTAAGGATCGTTCCCACGAGGACAATTGGAACAATTACTAGGTTCACAAGCCTATTAACTAGTTAGAGAAAATAATCAGGAGTTTTTAACTAACTTTAAACTAAATTTAAGCACAAGTAATTCAAATAAAGACAAGAATGTAAAATACTAGCCCTAGAGAAAGAAATAAAATAAAAGTAATTAAAACCCTAATTTAATCAAGAATAAAAATTTAAATTAATCTACTCAATAAAAACAATTAAAAGCGATGAAATAAAACCCTAACTACTAAACTATGGAAGCAATTAAAAATTTAAAGGCAATGAAACAAGAATGATAATTAAAGAAGAAGAACACAAATGAAAATAAATTGAATTGCATAAAAATAAATCAAACTCAGTAATTGCAGCCAAAACCAATGTTGATGATTATCAAATCTTGAATCCTTGACAAGAGAACAAAATTCTATAAGAAAACTTGAGAAAATCTAACTTACGGCTAAATTATCGATCTAAATATTGAAAACTAAGAAACTAAAAATGGCTGATGATGATGATTTCTTCCCCTTCTCTTGGTGTATTTATAGGTGTTTTTAGGATTTTGGAGTTCCGGGAATTGGTGTTTTTATAGGTGTTTTTAGGATTTTGGAGTTCCGAGATGATAAGTACATGCTTTTTCAAGTAACCGGGCCTACGGGAGGACTTTTCTTGCAAAATAAGCAACTTTGTGACTTAAATTCGATCGGCGCCTAGGCGTTACAAATTTGTTGTACCTGGGTGCTACTTGCAGAACCAAATTGGTTTCAACACCTAGGCGCTGAATTTTTGGGAGCTTGGGCGCTACTGGCAGCACCAGCTTTAACACTTCCTCCTCGCCAGTGCACATAAATTCTAATTTTACAATTTTCATCCAATTTATGATCTTTTTCACTCCTTCACTCAAACCCTAAAAAACTCAAAATAAACCATTTTAGCTTATAATTAATCAATTTTTGCTCATTCATTACAAAAAATGAGGTAAACAATACATAAAATATACGACATTTACGAGCTTATCATTTAGTTCACCAAATTCTCAATGGTAATTTTTTAATAATTGAATGTTAACTGCATTTCTTCTAAAAGACCTCTCTCATTATAATTGTCTAACAGTTGGAACTGTTGAATCTTTTGTCAGTACCAAATGTGACAACGTAACTAGTTATATTGGCACACTCAAAGTGTGTGAACAATACAGAATAAAAAAATTAAATTAGATTTAAATTAATAGTTATGAGAAGTCATAAATCTGGTTTAAAATGTTAATACAATTGTAATTAATATTCAATTAAGCGATCATTAATTATTCAAAGAGTTTAATTAGTTTGTATAAGCGGTCGAAACATGTTCATATACCTTCCATTTGACAAAACGGTTTAGTTCACCAACTTCTCAACGGTGATTTTTTAAGAATTGAACATCAACTGCATTTCCTCTAAAAGACCTCTCTTCGTTGTCATTGCCTAATAGTTGGAACTATTGAATCTTTTACCACTACCAAAGGTGATAATGCAACTAGTTCTATTGGCACACTCTAAGTGTGAGAACAATAAAGAATAAAAGATTAAATTAGATTAAATTAATGACTATGTACTATTTTAATTAATATTGAATTAAGTGGTAATTATTCATAAAAGTTTAATTGTGTTGTATATGCGGTTGTCCTCATAGCTTCCATTTTGACAAGACAATTTAGTTCACCAACTTCTCAACTATTGTTTTTTAAAAATTGAATGTTAACTGCATCTCCTATGAAAGACATCTCTTCATTATAATTGCCTAACAGTTGGAACTGTTAAGTCCCCCTAAAACAATACTAAATAGAATTGCGTATCTAGTTGAAGATACTGACTGCACACAATTAACCGCCCCTAGCATCAGAAAACCAATTGCTACCATGTCGCACCCATGGCGGGTTCCAGATCGATATGTTATAGACAACGGTAGAAAATGCTTGTATTTGCAAAGTGACCACTGTCCTTGGAACCAAATTAGCATTCGGTGGATGAACGAGAATGTGCAAGTAGAGATCCGTAAAGTGACACAAAAGTACCAGCTTTTTCATAGAATTCTTATCTCAACAGAAAGAATGAGTGACGCTAACCAAACACTACCCATATTAGATTGTTTGCCGATTGGGGTGGTGTCGAACTCCCAATCATGCCCCTACTTAACTCTGTCAACATGGTCACTTATGACGGATGAGGAATGACAGAAAATCAGTTTATGGATCACTATAATTCCACGAAGCCACATGATCCCACAGATTTGTAGATAGTTTTTGGACATGTGTTTGACAATTTGAGCATGACGGATTTTATGGCGTGGCATGGATTCACAAAAAGTGTGAAATTCTAACTTAGGTGTTGTCCGCGAAGACTGGAAGAATGTTGAAAAATATTTTGGGATTTGAATAAAGTAGATATCCAATTCCAACCCCATGAACATAATGATGCCATGACCGTATCAATATACTGAGCTAACTACAAAGTTTTGATCAACAAGGCATTCAAGCAAGCAAAAGAGGACCATAGCTCCTTACATTAGGGAGAGGCTTGACTGAAATATGTATTAGTAATTATAAATTAATGGATGGTTTAGATGTTGCGTGGAATAGAAATTCTTATGCTGAATTTTTTTTTCCTTTGGTTGTTATGTATCGTTTTTTATATTTAATATAAGTGATTAGATGTTTCCTTCATAAACCAATTGATCTTTGAATTTATTTATTTTCTTAGTAAGTTTTACTCATGTGTTTCCTATGAAATTGCTATATTGCTTTTGTATTGTATAATAGATTTGTACAATTTGATCATTGTAGTTGAAATGTACCGCACCTACTTGCATGATAAAGGGTTGTGGAAGGAATAAAATGCAAATAATAAAATACGAAAACAATTATAATGAATTTAATTTTTAAGGAAAACAGGAATCAAGTGGGATATTAGCTACTATAGTTCTGTAGTAATAATATAAAATAGTGCAAATAAGACGCTTTGTGTGTGGAAATTTATAAAATTTGATGACAAAGGTTTTATAAAAATTGAGGGCCCCAAATATGCCGGTTTTCTGTTCCTTACATTAGTCTCTCTTACAAAAACTACCCTACTGACCTCACTTCCTATCCATTAAATTTATTTTTTACTTTATTTTGTTTTAAATTTCTCTAATTACTTCATTAGATTTAAAATGTTAAATACCAGAGTAAAAATATCCGTAAGAGTTTAATGGGTTATATAGTGGCCATCTACTTAGTTTCCATTCATATAACGTTTGATGCACCCAACGTAGTTAAACACTCATGTAGACTAAGGTGTACGTCCCTCTATACACTTTGTGGACTACACTTACCCACATAGTCGTGGTAACATCCTTTTAAAATTTTACAAATTAAAATAATTTATTCTCAAGTTGGAGTATATAGGTAAATATGGACCACAAGGTGTTTGGTGGGCCAGACATCATCCATACAAAATTTTTTTGCCAACTTGCCAAGGGTAATTTTTAAAAATGTTGAACGGTGGCTAATTGCATTTGATCTGGAATGACGGCTCTACAATAGAAGTAGTTGTCCACCAAGTTTCTATTAAGTGGCTCATTTTGCGAACGTGTAAAGGTTTCCTTTTAAATGATGAATGGTAAACATATTTCATGTAAAACGACCTCACTTCAACAATAGTGGCTATCCACGTGGCTTCCATTTCGTATAGCTATGCATATTTTCTAACATGCCAACGGTTATTTTTTCAAAATCTTAATAGTAACTAATGAAACAATACACCGTAATCATTAACCGGTTGAACTCATTTTGCTCAGCCCTATAAATAGAGAATAACCAATTGTAATGCCAAAAACATCCTGTTGGTAACAAATCCAAGAGACACATCCATAATTAACACATTTCTTCATCCCGAGGCTGAATACTCTTCATAATCAATCGTTCCTTTAGTAGTAAAAAGTTAGCATCGCTCAAGCTTTTCCATGATGTTGAAGCCATGGAGGTTTGCACGACGATACGTGATTGCCAACGGGGGATCGTACTCTTACTTTTAGAATGATTATTCCTCTTGCCACCAAGTTAGGTCGAGGTGGAATAACGAGATGTTGTAGGTGAATATTTATAAATTCGAGACGAAGAACTGCAAATACGGAATGTTAATCTCGGTAGAAAGCATGTATAATGAAAATAAAATAGTGACTTCATTCATTCTCTTGTCCATTGTGGTCATGATGAATTCCTATTTATGTCCGTACTAAATTCCATCAATATAGTGACATATGATGGTTGGGGAATAATAGAAAAATAATTTGTGGACCACCAAAGTGCCATGAAACCCTACACTCCAGCTGATTTTTTCTTCCTTTCTAGATCCATCTTCGCATTTGCATAATTAAGGCGTGGAAGATTTTATGAAGCTTGAAGGATTCACCAACAGTATGAGATGTGTTATTGCCTTCAGCAACTGGCAAAATTCAACAAAGATTGTGTGGAATCCAAGTAAAGTGGGTGTCGAACTCTTGCACCGTCGTGATAATGATATCCTGCCACTAGTCTATGCAGGGCTAATTACAAAGAGTTTGACAATTTTATAGCCTATCATTTAAACTTTGATATACTTCAAAGTCTTTGTTTACAAGTCACCGAAATTTGTGGCAGCTAACCTAAGTATTATTTTTGTTTTTGTGCAAAATTAACTATTAATATGTAGTTTTTTTTTATAAAAAAACAAAAACTATCACTATGTATTAAACTAAAATTTGATAAGTGAAAACGTTCTATTTGACAAACAAACCACTATAATTCTGCCGTGGTATGCATTGACAATTTAGGATCTTTTTATTTTTGCCAATAAACTAAGTCATAATATTTTTATGGGTAAATTACTGCAAAACCTCTTCCTGTGGTATGGCCATCTGACCCATAACCCCCATGTGTTTTAGAAATATGCCTTAAACCCCATGTAGTCTGGACTAAATGGTAAAGTGGACAGAAATCATCCAAATTAATGGTGTTTGAAAAACACGCGTTCCGAAACGAGTGTTTAATGAAAAATATAATTTTTGCTCAAAAAGTTTATGATAAATTACTGTAAACCCCCATATGGTATATATCTTGGACTGATAACCCTATATTTTTTGTAAATATATCCTAAACTCCCATGTGGTTTGGACTAAATGGTAAAACAGACAAAAATCATCGAAATTAATCATATTTACTATACACGCGCTCCTATTGCGAGTTGTTGCTTCAAAATTCATTTTTTCGCCCAAAAAATTTAAAATTGTATGCCCAACCTACACTTATTGTTATTTACATAAACTTATTCTCAAATTTGCTACACTTATCTATACTATTACAACCAAAAAGCACAACTACAAGGATGCATAAGGCATTTTTTTGTAATTTTCTTTATTTTTTTTTCATGCATTAATTTACAGATTTTTAATTGTAATAATAAACTAATATCATTTTCTTCAATTTTAATCATGCAAATTGAAAGCTATAATTTCTAAAAATGGGGAGAAATGATTTATTTGAAAATTTTGATATTAAATTATGTATCGGGTAAAAGTATAATTTCAAAAATCGTGACTTGGATGATTTTTGTCTATTTTATTATTAGTTCAGGGCACATAGGGGATTAGGGTATTTTTTTTCAAAATATATGGGGATTATGGGTTCGAAAATAATACCACATGGAGGTTTAAAGTAATTTAATCTAATTTAAATATACACGTAATTTCAACGAAAACTGTTAGTTTGGATGATTTTTGTCTACTTTACCATTTAGTCTAGACCACATGGGGGTTTAAGGTATATTTTTAAAACACATGGAGGTTATGGGTCAAATGGTCATACCACATGGGAGTTTACAGTAATTTATCCTATTTTTATAATTCTACTATGTGCATACTATGTTGTTTAAACCAATGTAAACTAGCTAGTGTACTATTCTATTTATCTTTTTAATAAAATCCTTACCATTTTCACTTCAAGTATTTTACTTACACTAACACATCTCAACTTCCAATTAAAGCATAAAAACCCCGATATGAAGTCCTTCGGAGGTTTTAAGTTCTGTTGCTGTTCACTCATTATCAACCAAAGCATGGATAGAATGTAAGTTAAATCTTCTAATCGTCTATTACAATATCACATCAAGCTGAAAACATGAAAAGAATTCTCATAGAGGACTAGAAAAGGACCATTACCGGACGGTACGTGCATACTTGTTTATATAATAACGCCTTAACTTTATTGAATTTTGCAGGTACGATAGATTGGCACCCAATAACTCGGTAATAGAGATTATGAGTGTCCATTCTTCTCATAGTGACCTACATCATGGGTTTCCCAAAGAATTATTTAAGGAAGACAAGGCAAAAGTGTTTGGCAACAATGAAATGGTGAATGACAAACTTAAATTTCTTATGACTACAAGAGAGGTGATCTGTTGTACTCCTTAATGATATTACAGTTTTGAAAAACTTACATAAAAGATAACAAGGAACAAATATAATGTTTTGAACAAGCTCTCTTCATTGTTGAAAAATGCGAATGAAAGATATGTAACAGCGGATGGATTCCTTAGAAGACTATGCGAAACAGCTAAAAGACCAAATGAATGAAGCTCCCCTGAGTGTGACTTCAATTGCACGATCAGTGGACTACCGAAGGCTTGGATTGATTAGGGAGTTTTAGAGCTTTAAGGAGGATATAAAACCAACTGTGAAAGACAATGACTTCTACAAAAGGTTTATATAACCACAAAGCAATTCTCGAGATATTGTGAGATTAGGGAGTGTTAAAGTCTCCGAAAATGTAATATCACCTTTGAAGGAGAATATAGCTCTAGACTTAGCTGTGCAAGAAATAGCTAAACTTGTCGATGACAAGAAATCTCTTGGGAAAAAGAGAATTTGAAAACATCTTAAACCCTGGATCTGCTCCCAAATGTTGAGTCTTTGATGTCTTCCGCACCCTACCCAAGGAACAAATCATTGAAGCCACGTAGTAGACAATAGCGTGGAGTAGCTTGGTTTACAACATGTTAAAGTTCGGCATGAATCGGCTAAGAAAGGTACGTTACTATTGAAGTTATTGACCTTTCATTTTTGTCAACACTAACTTCCAACTACACTAACACTCATCGTGGACTTGATTTTGAAAAATATTGTAGGAAGACCAACGTACTATGCGGTACCATCTTTTGACTGCAAATGGAAGTGCCAAAAAATTGTTGAGGATTGAAAGTTTCTTTCAACTCGGCACCGTGTCAATGGTCAGGAAGAAATGTGGGTATCATATTAATCGTCCTCTAATTAACCATTACTTCTCTACATCTAATGTAAGCCCATATCATGTGTGTTTTACGACTACAATGGTTAGGATATTTGGACAAATAGCCACTAGAGTAAATTTGTGGACGTTGTCACTAGTCGGGGGAATGGATACATGATAAAGTAATATTTTATATTCTGATTTTTGGATACATGCCGAAGTAATATTTTATGTTCTGATTTTTGGTGTAGGTAAAGTTATATTTGATACTGATATGTAGATTTGTTTTCAAATAGGTTATAAATTTTATTATGCCATGCTAACTATGCAAGCAAGAAGAATGAATCCAAGGGATTGTCATCGCATATGGTACAACCAACTTGGGTCCAAGTACTTGACACAAGCATTAGTTTCAAAAATATTAGTGTGTGGCTGTATAGATTACTCACTTGACATGTTAGTTCATTCTTTACTAAACAGCAATTAGTTACACAGGTATATGTTGTTGGTAGAGATATGTTGCATAGCTGACATTAGTTTAGCATATATTTGCAATGCATTCCTAGTAAATTGAAGTTGCTGTAATTGCCTTCAGGGAAATTTTGGTAAATAATTATAAGCTTTATCTGAATCATGGACAAAGGGAAAAACTGTAGGGATAATTGAAAGACCATAGATTCACATGCATTATGGGGGTGGATTTAAAAAGAAACCAAATCTCATTTACATAGGCAAATGTGAAAAAGTATTTGAACCATTTGATCCAGATTATTTGTCAGTTGAATTATTGAGAAAAATGTATAGGTCAGTTGATGAAGATGCATTTAATATGAATTTGTTTTATTCACTTCCTTATCATGGGCTGGAAAGTGGTGTAGTTGATATTAATCAAGCTATAGATATAAATTTGTTGACCAGTGGTCATGAAGGGTTACCATATATACATATTTATGTTGAAAGAGGCAAGACACCTATCCAAGCTGTGTCCACTATAGGAGATCTCTTGTTCAAAAGGTTTAGTACTGAGGGACCTCTGTGTTTGCCTTATTATTCACCTTGTGAGTTCCTAGGGGCAAATAAGGGTCAAGTAAATGAAGTTCTAACTGCTAAAGTGGGCCAAGGAGCAAAAAAATAAATGATTAATGCTTTAAAATGGCAGCAAGAAAATTCTTTGAGAAAATCAAGTAATAGTGTTGAATTGCCAAAAGATCAACCTTTCACAACCTAGCGAAGAACAAGTTCATGTAGTTGAAGAACTTGTTCAAGCAGTTGAAGAATGTGTTAATTCAATTGAAGAAACTTAAAAGTGTAAATGCTGGTAATTCTAGTGCAAACTATGCTGGAAGGATAGCTAATGCAACTGCTGGACATGGTAGTGGATAGGCTACTGGATAATGTGCTGGTAATACTGCGTCAAGAAATAGGGATGTATTGGCAAATGTCAAAACTGTTGTATACCATATTAGGGCCAAGATGACTAGAAAATTTTCATCATCAGTCATGTTATGTAATTTCAACTTGTTCTTTGTTTGTTTATTTGAGGATAACCTTTTATTACCTTAATGGGGAGGTTTTGGCAATTGTCATTGAATTTTTTATCTGTTCGTGGACTGTTTAAGGAATGTTTTAAACTATTATAATTATGTACATAATTCAATTTCAAAGGTTGCACAATGTTGAATTTTCCCTTAATTACACTTTGTCATATAGCGTACATTCTACAAAGCATTCAATTGCCTTCCATCTCAACCGTCGTATATTTTGTTCTTCAATATGAAAGGCAATGACCTTTGACTATGAAACATACGCAATGGGGGAATTTGATCATTTTTTAGAGGGACTATTCCCATGCCACTAAGGTTGCGTGACACGGAATCATGTTAGACAAAACGGCATATCGTCTAATCGACAAACCGTTCAATTTCGGAAGATCTCAACCATCCTATATTATTGTTTAAGATGAATACCAGTGACCTTTTGACTATGAAACAGGTGAAATGGGGTAATGTCCTCTTTTTTTCCACTCTTAACTAAACATCACCAAAAACATTACATAATTACTTTAAGTGGACAACCACCTTTCCGTCCAAGTACAGTTAACCATAACAGCATACAAGCAAGTGAATTGACAAAATGTCATGATCACAAAATCCTTAACATAATTGCCTAATTTGAATCCAATGGTATTACGAATATATGTTAATCTACCAAAACAGTTACTTATCACAACAAAAAACCTAGCATTTAATATAATCCACGTGTTGTGGAGATGCCACAGAAGCATGGTACTATATATAACATACATCAAGTATTGTCATGCCTAGCCTTGGTGCATTTTTCTTTCTCTTGGACATTCTCATGTTCAGATGAATCGGTTTCAGGCACATGACTAAACATTAATTCCTCACACTCTAACCCTATATAAATTTTGCTACTAAGACTGTTCAATCGATTATCGATATCGCTTAGACATTTTACCAACTCAGCTTGCAATGTTGTTGATGCCTCGAAATTATGTGGATGACTTTACCCTTGCTTATTTCTAGATTGATTTTTCCCCACCCTGGCATTCCCAAAGCCAGTGTCATTGTGCATCCATTCAGGGAGAGCACAGCTAGGGGATTTTGATGACTGCATTCTATTAAGGCAATACTTCCACATCCCTTCACAATAGGCAGGTTTACAAGATATACACAAATGTTTTATTGATGTAATGCAAATACAATCAAACAAAGTTCCAGCACTTTTTGCATCTGTTTCATTTAGAGGAACATTAAAATGCTTAAGAATCAGTGTTATTATTCTACTATAACACAAGCTCTTGTTTTTCTTCTTACACAACAACATATAACCCATCACGAAGGCACCGTAATTCACTTGCTGCTACCATAATATAGCATACATCAAAGTGGTAGAATCAAAATCAATTTCGACTTTATTAACCATCATAACCAAAGAGTTACCTACTTTACATAGATTTTCATAAAACTACATGACTAAGTCCTCATACACTGCCTCTTTAATAGTAAGTAATCTAACCCAATGCAACGCATTAATCCCTTCAACGATGTTCTATAATCCACCATTCAAGTCATTTACATTGCACTGTTGTTCGTATACAATACTTTTACAGCAATATGAATAGTACCTTTTTGAGCATTCAGCGTTGAAGAAGCATTTGTCAATCCTCCAGCAGTATCTCTATCGGCGGCTGGTACACGACAACTTATGTGAGAACACTAGAACGTCTCTTAGTAGGTGCCATTGCAATTCTATGAGGGTTGATTCAATAGAACTGTTGATGGGAAATTGATTTTACAGAAACCCTAGATTATGAATATGCAAAATCAATGCCTGATTTCAGTGCTGTAAGACAAATTAGTGTTGCTATTGCACTAATTCACAACAGATTTTGAAGATATGAAGACTTGTAGAACTAAAGATGTAAAATGTAAACAAGGCTACAAGTGGTTCTTCGGATCGGCCATCTACTCTAACTATTTGTATTTCCAGTTTACCTGCACATTATTACTTTTAGGGTTAATTTCACTTTGCCCCCTTAACATTTAGGGTTACTATCACTTTAGTCCTTAACATTATTACACTGAAGGAGTGATAGTTAAATCCAACTCAATTATGCTGCTTATTTTGACAAAAATGCCCTTATAACTTTGTTTAAATAAAAGGTTATCTTTAAATAAAAATCAACTTAACTATTATGTATTTTTTGTTAACATTTTCATTGATTCAGTTTCCTTTTTTCTCTCATTTTGTTGCATGATTCAATAATTTTTCATGAAAAACTGAACAAACTAACATCGTTACATTTGACTGTTAGTCAAGGGAATTAAGTGCTTAAAAAATAACATTAAGAACTAAAGTGATAGTAATCCTAAACGTTCAGGGGTAAATTGAAATTAACTCTTTCTTCTATTCATTCAATTAACCTAGATGAACTATGGGGAAAATTAACCAACAGCCCATTACAGCCATTATATTGTTAGCCACCAAGAGCATGATAAGTCACTCTTGGGGTTGGAGGTTCAGGGAACAAATCTTGGTGCCTACGATTAAAGCAGTCATTCGCAAAGATAAAGAAAGAATCTCAACGGAGCGAAAGAAGCAATCAACCAAGTAGTAGGTAGTAGCAAAATAAGAGTACAGTGGCAGTATAGGTTTAGTCTCACTATATGTGAGTATAGGTCTAGCAAAATTATAAGATACTTATCACACCATATATCGGTCTTGATGCATGATTATATTCAATCCCACCAATGTGGGCATATGTAATTGTATGGAGGAAAAAAAAACTATTAGTGTTCGTGTTACACAAAATAAATTACACAATCATATACCAAATTTACACCATTGCTTATACATTATGTAATGTAGTAATTTTGTTCACCCAACTTGTTAAGGCAAATTGAGATAAGCAAGACTTGCAGTTATATCTAAATAACTATCCATCTCAATTACGACAACACTACACGAGTCCTTTCACTACATGAGTCGTACTTGGCTAATGCAGAGTTCCATTTTTTACTGCCAGATTGACTACAAAATAGGGGGTCCCCCATTTTATTGTCAATTCAATGATTAGGAAATGGCACTCTGCAATGCGCATTGTACATAAACACATCACCTGGCCACCCATTTGCCTTCTACTAATATTATATTGTTATATTTTAGACATCTTTCATTGCATATATATTACACAATCAAGTCCAGATCTCAGCCACTACTACAAACAAGAGTTTGTGTACTGTTTTGGACACGTCAAAAATTAGACATAAAAGCATTGAGGTAAATTCATTAGTTGTACATTAAAAACATCCCCGACTATTTACTGTTAAATATTAAACATCCATAAACAACCAACACAAGCATTTACAATATGTAATCTAACAGTCTGTTACAAAGCATAACATAAGTTATTAAACATAAATTCTAGCAAATAGGAAACTATGACTCTTCATATTTTTTGTGCCAATACTTCATCCGTTGTTCTGAATGTCTACCATCCTCCTATTCATCCAAATACTCCGTGAAATGGTCACCGTGTTCATCTTTATCATCTGTGCCAAATTGGTAGGATTCATCATTAACAGAGTCATTAATTTGTGTCACAAGATAATGTATGTTAAGTTCAATCCTTTGCAGCCTCGTTTCCTTCCTACTCATCCACTTTTTTATTTTTCTCTCAAACTTTAATAGCCTCTTGTTTACAGTGACAAGTTCTGTTCATCCATTCCACTGGTGCTTGAGTTCCAACAACTTTCTCATTTACAGCTATTGCCTCAATTCCAGGAACGTTCTCATTTTTACCTGTTTCCTGTCCCTGCTCATTGACACCTATGTCGTCATGTATAAACTCTGGTAAAGACTGGCCAAGTGAAAATTCAGATTGCATTCCACTCAAGAAGTACATCTATCTACCTCCCACAATGTCCATGTTCATCTTTTTTATAGAGGCCTAACAAATACAATTGACTAAAGTAGCTGCACCTGTTGCATCCTTCCCGTGTAGGAGAACTTCAAAATGCTTTAGAATCAAAGTAATTATTCTAACAAAGCACAAACTCTTTTGCTTCTTTTGACATAACAAAATATAACCCATTACAAAAGCACAATAATTGACATCTACATCCCACAATAGTGCATACAACAAGTGGTTTATAAGATGGGTTATAGTGGTTCTATGACCCTTTGTGAGTGCAAAGATTCGAGTAATTATCAGGTACAGAGCGCGCATGCTAAACATTAGATGTGAATATTTTCAAGGATAAATCCTTAGTACCATCAGGCATCTTATGTTTAGGATAGCATGTTGACATAATGTCATCGTCGTTGATTATTGATAACTTGATTCTTTAGGAACAAAAATCACTATCTTCATTTGGACATTAAAGGATGGAGTTTAAGACAGCAGAATCGAACTCCATACAAACTCCATCAACTAATGTAATAAGGGAATTTTCAGATTTAATCAGGTTGCCATAGAATTGTCTAACCTTATTTTCGTAAATAGTCTCTTTATTTTCAAGCAAACTTAACAATTCTTTCTCACAAAATTGAAGTAAATCTCTTCTAATCCATTTCTAAAAACATTAATATCACACCATTGCCCATGAAAAATACCCCAAGTCAAATTGATTTGTACCTTTCTACACACTTCGTTGAAAAAGCATTTGCCTCAATAGCCTTGCGCATTGGGTATGCGACTTGCAGATCTGGTACGTCTACATTTGACTGGAAGAAGCCATTTGTAGTGTTTTTGCCATAAGATTTAATTGATCCAACAACTAATTATCTGAAATTTGTGGGGCAAACAAAAAACCCTACAGCAAGTTGGGCAAATAGCAGAAGAGAAATTGAGAATTTTACACTAAAAATTTACGGCAAAAAGGCAAAGAGCATGTATGTGGATGTTAATTTTATAACTGGACGACCACTTGACCTTTCTGTTCTAAGAAATAAGTTAAAATTTTGGAAAAGGCATTTTTAAAGAATTTAAATGGCATATTTTCTTGATTAATAATCGATAGAAAACCACAGAAAATAAATTACATGTGGTAAAAGTTAAAAAATATATTTACAAAAGGGAACAATGCAATTTTAGCCCCCAAAGTTTGGGTCGTGGTCCATCTTGGTCCTCGAAGTTTCAGGCAAAACACATTTAGTTTTCAAACTTTCCAATTTCAACCAATTTAGGACAATTTTAAAAATTTCATCAATTAGAAGCGGAAGAAGTACTATTAAATCTCATGTTTCCAAACGTGAAAAAAAATGCAATTTTGGCTCTCAAAGTTTGGATCATGGTCTATTTTTGTCCCCAAAGTTCAAACAAAATGTATTTAATCCTCAAACTTTTAAATTTCTACCAATTTAGGACAAAATTGAAAATTTATCAATTACAGAAGGAAAAAGTCAAATCTATCCTGGGATAATAATATTTTCCAACCAATTTCAAATGATTTAACCATATTCTCACTTTTTTCTCTGACTATCAACACCTAACCTGTCACTATACTTGTCTATATAATAATATTTCCTTACCGATTTCAACCCATTTAGCGATGGCTATAGCAACGAATTTTTGATAAAATTTGTCGTGAAACAATTTACTGACATATTTGAGACACGAAATCTATCCGTCAAAAAAATACCTCATTGATAAAATATAGCAACGGTTTTACTGACTAAATTTCAGCAATCTATTTTTCTATCAATAAATTGGTTACTAAATTTAGTTTTGAAACATTGTCAAAACCTTAAATTAGTGTGCACATATTTTCCTTTTTTCTTTTTGCTATAGCGACCGAAAATCCGTTGCTAAAAATAATAGTTGTGACAAGAAAATTCATCAATGATTGATATTTAAAAATATTTAAAATATATTAATGACAAAAAAATAATTACTAATTTAAAAATATTATAAAAGATGTTGCTTATAAGCACATGAAGTATGAATTTGAACTAATATATTAAAAAATTAATCTTGTTCAACATTTTCAACTAAATATTGAGTTTCATTTATTCCATCAACCTCTGCAAATATTCCAAAAATTAACCTTAATAAATTAGTCTCATTGTACTGTAAAAAGTGAATTATTATTGCTTTATTATAACTCAAAGATTAATTTTGAATTAAACTATTATTTTAATTTATTAGTGCATTATTATTATGTTATTATTATCTTTTCTTTGTATATAATTTTTTTCAACACCAGATTAAATGGGTTGAAATCAGTTGAGAGGTGTTATAATCTAGATTAGATTTAACAGCCATACTGCATGCATGGGAAGTATTATAATGTAGATAAGAATGATGAAGGGTTAGATGTTCAGAGAGAAAAGTAAAAGTATGATTAAATGGGTTTTAAATCAGTTAGGAAGTGTTACATCTTAAAATAGATTTAATAGTTACGTGATGCCTGTGACTTTTTCGATTTGTAATCGAAAAAATTTTCAAATTTTTCCTTAATTGGAAGATATTAAAAATTTTGAGGGTTAAATGCGTTTTATTTAGAACTTTAGGGATCAAAATACACCATGAACTAAACTTTGACGGACAAAATTACATTTTATTTACGTTTGAAACTTGAGGTTTAACAATATTTTTTCGTTTCTAATTGACAAAAATTTCAAAAGAGACAGGTAAATGACAAGCAGAACCTAGGCGGCAATAAAGGCGCAAGACGATTGGGCGGCCCGCTGGTTTCATTAGCTGAGGGCTAAGCTGATGACTGTAGCAGCCATGGCGTTAGGAAGAGCTGGGCAGGACCCGTTTTGTCCTAAATTAGTTACAAAATTGGAAAGTTTGAGGACTAAGTGTGTTTTACCTGAAAATTTGGAGACCAAGATGGACCATGACCCAAACTTTAGGGGTTAAAATTGCACTTTCCCTTTACAAAAAATTAGTTCAATATTAGGCTTCTGTATACAGGAAAGTAGACCAGTATTCGTATCGGGATCTTATTAGTGTAACCGAGTAACCGATCGGTTAAGCAATTGATGACCTTTCTTTAATGTGTATATAAAAATTTTGTTCACCTAATTTATCTTTAATGAGTGACAAATAGAATTATAAATATTATTGACAACCTAATGTGCGTCTTGACAGTGAATTGCAGCTTAGATGCTATGACACGTCCCTTATAATCTAGTGGTCATGGTTTTGAGTCAATAAGGGATAGTGTAAGGATGTGTTTCAAAAAAAAAAAAAAAAGCTAATGCATGCCTTTCCTACTAATACAATATTATACACACATATTGTAGGTATTAAATATAAAATAACTCGTATATATTTAATCAGAGGTCCAAATCCTATTTGTGCCAAAATGACATGATCCATGTCTGGTTCGCTTATTAAACTAACTATACGGATCGAGAACGAATCCAAGAAACGGGATATACACATACAGTGTGTATTCGTATAAACCAATTTAGTCTATTTATTAACAACCTAATGTATGTCTTTTATACACAAATTTGTAGTGTTAGTTATACAATTATTACTTACAAACTATATAAATTAGTTTGAGACATGAGAAATTTATACTATATACAAATAATTTAGTTAAAATAAATAATTTTTTGAATACACTAAATTATTCACTTTGAATACCATGATCCAAATTCATATAAAATAAAACAAAATTTAATACATTTACAAATAATCATATTTTAATATAATTGTTAAATGATTTACTAACTATAAGAAAAAATCTTAATTTTAAACAAATGAACATTTAGTTATTTTGTTCAAACTAAAAGATAAGTACATCGAACGACCCTTTTTTTTTTTTTTTTGAAAACAAAGAAAAATATAATACATTTAGAAATAGGCATATTTAATTTAAAATTCAAATGATTACGAAATACAACAATAAATCTTAATTTATAATAAATAAACGTTTAGTTCTTTTGTCCACATTAAAAGTTAAGCGCATCATACAATCCCATTTCATTTAAAATAAAGAAAAAAATAATACATTTAAATTTAAACGATTTACGAAATATAATATAATAATAAATCTTAATTTCTAACAAATGAATGTTTAGTTCTTTTGGCCCAAATTAAAAGTTAAGCGTATCATACAATACCATTTCAAATAAACTAAAGCAAAAAAAAAAAAAAAATACATTTATGAATTAAAATTTAAATGATTTACGAAATATGAGAACAAATCTTAATTTTAAGCAAACGAATATTTAGTTAATTTGTCCAAACTATTAACTAGTGTATCGTATGTTCACAATTTATTTAAAATAAAGCAAAAAATAATAAATTTATAAATAAGCATCTTTTAATTAAAATTTAAATGATTTACTAAATATAAGAACAAATCTTAATTTTAAGCAAATGAAAATTTAGTTAATTTGTCCAAACTATTAACTAGTGTATTGTACGATCACAAAAAGCATATTTAAAATAAAGCAAAAAATAATGCATTTGTAAACAAGCATATTTAATTAAAATGTAAATGACTTACTAAATATTAGAACAAATCTTAACTTTAAAAAATGAACATTTAGTTCTTGTGTCCATACTAATAGTTAAGTGTATCGCACAATCCCATTTTATTTAAAATAAAACAAGGTTAAAATTTATAAATAGGCATATTTAATTAAAATTTAACTAATTTACGAAATATAAGAATAAATCTTACCTTATAACAAATGAACGTTTAGTTCTTTTGGCCAATTAAAAAAGTTAAGCGTATCATACAATCTCATTTTATTTAAAATAAATAAAAAATAATGATTTACAAATAACAATTTTTTAAATACCAGTAAAAGATTTACTAAACAATAGAATAAATTTTAATTTCAAACAAATGCACATTTACTTCTTTCGGCTAAATTAAGAGTTTTTTTTTTTTTTTTCCAAGCGTCAGAAGCTAAATTAAGAGTTAAGTATGCTAAATTGAAAACAAATGAAATGTCAAGGGTACAAGGACAAGGACAATATACTTCTTGTTGGATTGTTTTAACCTACAAGCAAAACAACTCTTTTTGATGAAAACCACATCAAATTCAGTGCTGTTGACATGGACACGACGTGGCGCGCTCTATACCACATGTTTGGGTGTCTGCTGTGGGCGACAAAACTGCTTGTCTGCTGTGAACACCTAACATCTATGATTAGGGATCCCATAAACGAGATTCAACAGGTAAAAAAAAAAAAAAAAACAGCAAAGTGACTCGAATGAGGACATTATTTTTTTTTATGAGGGGTACTCCCTAGTTTCATTCAAAAGATGTGGTGCTCATTACTGTGATAGTATTATAAGAAAGAGTTAATCTTTGAATGCGTTTAAAGTAGATATCTGATCAGCTTAATGATCACAAATTGCCCTTGGAGAATATATGTATTGAAGTGTAGTAGTGAGGTTACTGCTATGGAAAGTTAAGGTTATTACCTAAAAACACTTATGAAAACGAAATACGTGCACAAGACCATCTAATGCGTCTAACCTGTGCTAGAAATGAATTTATCACCCATATTGTGTGTGTGGTGAGTTAAAGTTTGGTTCAAAGGATCTAAGTTCAAGAATTTCTAATTCACTATATTCCTTCACATTAAAACTCACTGTCAATAAGTGTAAGTTCAAATCCAGAAGACACCTGCACCTATTTCACAGAAAAAAAATCATTCAAATAAAAAATTTTAAATTATGTGAATGATTGTTAATAACAATTTAAAATTAATTGAGAATGGGACTCTTGTGGAGCCCAGCCATTCACACAAGTTAGAAGGAGTCTTTTAACTCCCCCTTAATATTTGTTCCCTATTCCAACAAACTCTCAAAATTAGGAAAGGTTATTCTAACTAACTCCTCTCACAATGTCAAGAGATAGCAACTAATTTAACGTTACACTGCTAACGTACTTCATAAAATCAGGGTCCAATATCTATTCTTCTATGTTTTAAAACTAGTATAAATAGGAGTCTTTTCTTCTTTAAGAAAAACATCTAAAAAATACATTACCAGAACATATTATGTTACTTCCCTCTTTATCAATATTTCATATCCTTTCAATAATCTAACAATCACCATAATAAATTATATCTACAAATAAATTGAGTATAAGGGCATATTCAATTCGTGGGTAATGTTTTGCTGCATCAAAACTTACCCAGAGGTCGTTATATCTTAAGAAAGAAATATAACAACAATCCAATACACTAAGGGGCATATCACTCCTAAGGAAAGGCACTAATTAGTGTGACTCGACCATAATCAAGTTATTCTAAATGTATTTAATTTTTTGATAAATTATTTTGTGTTATTATTTTTCTTGAGGTATAAAGTTTTTCCAACAGGCATTAGTTAACCCCGTTGGAGATTGTGATAAAATGTCATGCATTAACTTGTGAAGATAAATAATCATCCATCAAGGCATAGATACCACGTTCAAGAACTTCAGATAAGCAATTTAGTAGTACAATTTAATCCTAAAATCGAACACAAAATCCATAAATTTGGGTCTAAATTAAAAGTTATAAACATGATCAGTACCACTAGGGAAGAAAATTTCACCACAAAACTCACAAAGCAATTGATAGATCTAGATTAACACTGTGCTGGACCAAAGATGAGCCAGAGTAGTCACTGAAACCCCTGGAGTACGAAGATATTGCCTCACTTATTTCACTTGTGGAAGAAATATTGCTTATCTGAGTTGATGGATGATGCAATGAGAGGGATATTGAAAGTCCATAATCATCAATCTCTTTATGCACATAATTTTTCTCTCTCAAATTCTGAAATTTTCTAGTTTTTGATGATTCATATTTTTCATTTTCTTGGCTGGTCACCTGTGTCAAAAAAAAAGTAAATTAGTACTGGTACTAAAAATTTTATGTTTAGTGAGTATCAAGCACAAGGCAGCATCGATTTAGCTATATAAAGCAATTAAAATTAACAAAAATTCTACAGCCTCTTAGGAAATAATCTCATTGTACGGTAAAGGCTAGTACAATAAAATATAATCACGTATTTTAAAAATTTGTATTGTACGAATTTTTAAAATTAATTAAATAATTTTTTTAATGGAAATATAAAACTTTCTATTAATTAATATAAACTAAAACAAAATAGAAAGATTTCACTAAATATTTTTTTGGGGAGAAAGAATAACAGCATTATAGTTCATCCCAGAAGAAGTAATTATTATCTTCTGATCCTGCCCATGCTCAGACAGTCTGAAAATTTTAACAGGAGTACAAAACAAAGAAAATATTACTTGCTAAATATTTAAAGTCAGGAAGTATAAATTCTGAAATCAGGTGGCCCACTACGGTAAAGACACTACTGCTATTTTCCATTTTTTTTCGTACTGTACTGCATTATGCAATGTGCATAATGCAGTAAATTGGCCATCTTGGGTTTTCACTATGGTTTTTCTAAGACCTGTTTTTCAAGGACCAAAATAGACTTTAAGCTGCATATATCTACCAGTCAAACCATCAGGAAGCATCTTCTTATGGAATATGGACTAATTAATACCATGAATGCTAGTCAACACCATATTAATTCTCTGTATGAAAAATCCAGTAGGAAGACTAAATTTGAATATGGTTTACAGTTTGCAGCATTTTTATTCCATTTTTCAACACTTTTTGGTATTAAAGATGTAAGCAGCGTACAATATTTCACAAATTTAAAACAAGAATTTTAATGCATTTGAAACCTTTTAAAGTTGGATATCGCAGTACCCAACTAATGAAAAAGTCTCAAATACTATTAGAATTTAGGAATTGGTTGATAAAACTATCTATATCCACACTAGAAAGAATACTTTTCCAATTCCAACCATCAAAAGGTATTTTCTTCAAATGCATTAAAATCCCTTAATGCACTAGAGGAATTCCTTTGCTTCTACAACATGTTCTAAGTCTATTTCTTGCCTCAAATTTCAATAATTTCTCACCAACCAAAACTGCCTTTTGGGAGCAAGCTAGCAAGCACATTTTTCTAATTTCAATGTATGCTATGCACCTTTATTCTTCAAGAATGTGACGAAAAACATCCCAAATAGGAAGTAATCTGAACATTCTCCATGGAGGCAAAGTTGACAAAATTGTACTATTATGTACATATTAAAGAATTTGCTCTAGTTCTTGTCATCCATCTTTATTCTTCAAGAATATGACAAGAAACATCCCAAATAGGAATTAATCTGAACATTCTCCATAGGAAAGATAAAAGGCAAATTTGACAAAATTGTGCAATAAACAATGCATGTAATAAAGATACCAAGATGCTAAAGAATTCCATTCTTAGATATTTTATACTTCTAGTTATTAATCATCTGACTAAATAGCCAAATCTTAAATAGCCTAATCCAAACTATTTGTACCAGTGTTGCATGTCTGAATACGCAAATTCTACAGAAATTAATAAGTTCTATAGTCCCGTTCGGTTGTAGTAATGATCGGCATCACATGTTCCGGAATGGGAGTCGCTAGGGGCCCGGTGAATTTAGTAGCACTGATTTGTACAAAGGCCCATATAACCATTTTGTATTAGTCCAATCCTATACTGTAAAAGTACTCCAACATTAAGTAATTGAATCCTAGGTTGTCTTTGCAAATCCATTGCTTTCTTTAAGAAAAGGTAGAAAAAAAAATTCTATCCTACTTAAAGAAAAGTAAACTAAAAGAATTCGTTCCTACAGAGAAGAAAAAAGCTCTGGATTTTCTATCTTTCAGTGTTTCACTTCTGTCACGATGATCGCCATGTTTATGACGTATTACCATTATTCATTATATCAAAAGAGACATGACAAAATGTAAAAAGTAAAATAAAAGAATGGTATAAAATGTAAGATGAAGAAAAAGCATAGATATCCATGCACCTATCGGTCACCAAAGGCTAACAGTTGAATGCTATTGAACAAAATAAAAAGAAATAGACATGATGCATGACAGACTTGAAACTAGAAAGCAGTCCTACAAAAACCAAGAATGCACTCAACCTTCTTAAGAAAAGCTGCACAAAAGAAACAAGTGTGGAGAGAGAGGGTACAGACTACAGTAGACGGGTTTTAGCCAATGTACCTTGAAAAGATGAGATTCTTCCAATGGCCTTGTATTTTCATTGCCAAAAGGATTAAGGGTTTGAAAAAAATCTTGTGGCAAAGGGAAAGGGATCTGAATAGAAGTTGTAGTTGTTGTAGTTTGACGAGTCTGCCATAATCTGGAACCCCTCAGCACCTTTTCCTTCTCTTTTATTCCACTTTTTTCAGCTATAGTCTTCTTCTGCCCATAATCATCATTACAGTACGGATTTGTTACTGACTGATCAAGCATTCTTTTGCTGCATTCCAGCTTCTCAGATATGGAACAACTCATCTGTTTCTCCATTCTAGCTCTGAAGGAAAGTTAAATACATGAAACAAAAAAAACATTATTAGTATTACTCTTCAAAACCATCAAAAAATACGGGAGAGAGTTCGTTATATTAATATAGTACTATTACATAAACAACATTGGATAAATGAAATAGATAATCCAGATAGCTAGGCTGATTAATTAAGCTGACCTTTTTGTAGGGGGAATGTAAATGAAGTGAGAATCTCCTGCTTTTTCTGAGGGATCCAATGAGGGATCATGGAAAACCACATCATTTTCTTGTTCAACACAACTTTCTTGAAGATCTTGAATGGACTGCTGCTTCCTTTGTTGTTGTTCTTGCTGTGTGATGATGGTTTTGTTGTCTGCTGTTATTGGCAGAAAAGTAAAGCACAAAATAGACAAAAAGAAGTAAATAGTAGCATCAGAAGAAGAAGATTAAAAAAAAAAAAATGTCTATGCTCTTTCATGATGAATCTTTGAACTTTGGTAGCAGCATTTAATAAAGTTTTGAATCAAAAAATGAGATTTTGATATCTTGCTTGCTGTTATGACTTTCATATTACATAAGGAATGCTAATATTAGAATATGCAAAGGGATAGTAGTTTTATGGAATTTGGTAACAAAAAAAGACTTTATTGGGAAAGAAATAATCAATGAAGTGAGGTAATGCATCATTTCCAAAAGATATGCAAAGAAGAGGATATCAGCTAACATTGATTATGCTTAGTGTAAAAGCACTAATAGAAGAAACCATTTGGACTTTCCATTGTTGAAAAGAAATGATTACATCAGAACCAAAAATATTAACAAGAATATATGAGTGACTTAAGGTAGGCAGTACATAGTTTTGGGAATGAAATATGATCTACTAACTGCAGAAAATTAAATTTCTTCAGTTTTTTTTTTGTTTAAAAAAAAAAAAAAAAAACTATGAATACCTTGTCTTGCAACATCATTCTTCATGCTCCTATGCATCTGAAGAGGTTTTCTGTCAACAAAACATAACGAAGAAATAGCAAAAAAAAAACCTCTGAAAAGAAAATGTCCTTTGAAAATTAAAGATTTGAAGAAAGATGGAAAAATCCTAAAACCTGAAGATGGCTTTTGACATGAGAAATAGTTAGTCCTCTCACATCCATCATTTGTAGAACAAGCTTTGGTGTAGCCTCTACATTTGTGAAGCAATTTAACCAAGTCAAAAACACACCAAAAAGTCAATAAAAAAAAGACCATCCCACGATCCAAAAAACCAAAAAAGAACAAAACTCAAGAAGATCAATATTTATATTTCAATGAAAAGAAAAAGAAAAAAAAAAACTTACTTAGAAGATCAATATTTATATTTCAATGACAAGAAAAAGAAAAAAACTTACTATCTTGACCACCAAGCCTCTCAATAGCATGGACAAAACAGTGGTGAAGATCAGGAGTCCATCTCAAACGAGGCACTTTTGATCTTATGTACTGTCTTACACCTCCATTTCTTCCGCAACTTCCCATAATATTTTACTTGCTTCTCAAAAATAGCCTCCAAATCCAAAAGGGTTCACCACAATTGTAGAAAAACGAGAAAACCTTTCTTCTTCCTGTATAGTGTATATAAACCTTCAGCCAAAAACAGCCCTTTTTTTGTTGGTTTGGGAAACCAACTGGACTTGTCTAGTTTTAAACCAACAAGAAATACTTTATTATAAAATTCCAAGAAAGAAAAAAAGAAAATCACCAGAAAGATATAAAGGAGTCTGGTTGGAAGAGAGATATCTGAAATGTAAGGAGAGAAAATTAATAGTGTCTGAAAAATCCACGAGCCTTTTTTTTATATTTTTTATCATTACCAAAACAAATACGTACTTAGTCTTATACTAGTATCATCATCGACGACTGCACTGCCACCGCTGCCTTTTCTGATGCTTTGACTCTCTCTATTTTTTTTTTTTTTTTTTTTTTTTTTCTTTGTAGTTTGTGGGCAATGATATTGCCACAGCAATAATCTTATTGCCACAGCCAATTTTTAGTGAAATACCAAATTTGCCCTTGCTCTAAATCACTTTTCCTGTTGATAACCGCCGTATATTCTAAGAAATCTGAATCGATATAGCCCCAGCCAGAGAAGAATCACTTCCAAAACCAATGGGACCTCCAAACAAGCCCAACAGAACAACACATCAACGGATCAACATTCGGCAATAATTACCAAAAATTAACTACGAGGTGGAGGTGAAGTGGTGGGTAAAGGAGTGGAAATCTGTGGAGGAAAAGTAGTGCAAGATGCTGATCAAGATTACTACTCAGATCGGATGGGACCTTGGCTGGAATTTGTACAAAAGGAGCTTTGCGACAATGGTGGAGCTACGGCGAGGAGGACGGAGAAATGGGAGGAGACGAATGCTGGATAGTGAGGGCAATATTGGCATTTCTTTAAAATCAGATGTGGCAATAAGATTTTTACTGTGGCAATATCATTGCCCGTAATTTGTAGGACAAGAGTTTATATATATCAAATCGATAATATTTTAATTTAACCTACTCACCTAATATACAAAGGAGTCAAATCGACAACATTCTAACCAACTAGGCACTAGTTGCTGAGAATTAAGGAACTAGAGAGAAAATACCCTTTAGACCAAATTAGGTTGTTTTGGCACCTATCTGAATTTCTGCAAAACCTAAATTTAAACACCAAATCTCACAGTGAATAATGCCTTATACATTTTCTGGCCAACTCAACTATGTGGCGTTGGTTTCTCTTTGTAGAATCTTAATAATATGACAAAGTTGTCATCATTATAAAAGCTCATCAAATACTTATGCATTGATGGGGAGTAATTCAACATTTCTAGTGTTGGTAGAATTTTCTTTAAGATTCTTTTTTTTTATTTCATTATTATTTTTTATTGTGGATAGGAATAGACAGACTTGTGAATGGATTAGGTCTGGACTCGGATCCAATCTAGTTCTGCACGTTTATCCGAGGATGAATTTAAGAATATATTTGTTTATTCGAATCCGATCTGAACCCAATTAAACTCTTATATAAATGGATCGGATATGGATTTACTAGTTCCGACTAGTTTAAAACCCGAACCCGATTAACCTGATAAATTTTAAAAAAATAAAAATAAAATATATAGTATAGAATTAGGTTACAATCATCTCTTCATTTTCTATACTTCTTTCCAATTGCACATATACTCTTCCATCTTTCTCATCACTCTGCTCCTCTCTCACTTTAGGTTCATCCTTCATCTCATTGCCAGTCATTTTCGCCTTTATCTCCATCATCTTTGTTTCTCTTCCTTCATGCAATCATACCTCATCTCCCTCTCTTTTTACATCATAACTAGTCATCATCACATCATACAAGTCATCGTCGATCGTCGTCATTACATCATCGCCAGTCATCATCATCAGATCATCGACGGTTGTTGTCATCTCCAATCAGATCTTCGTTGTGCATTTTGGAACTATTTTTAACGGGTATATCCAATCCGGATTTGAATCCAGATCCGATTGGATCTAGAGACGGATCTACAATCAAAGACCCGTCGGGTAATTGAAACGGATCCGGAATTGGTATTCCTAATTTGATCCAGGTCTGGAATTACCAACTTCTGACCCAAACCCGACCCCTTTACAACCCTAGGAATAGAAAACAGTGACAAATTCTTAAAAGTTGACTTCAACAAAATTTTAGTTGATCATTCTTTTCATTCAAGTATTTTAAAGTTTAATTGAATACCTATTACTTACAAAATTTGTTCTAGTAAATGTGTAATTTATTCTAATTTTCATGTTTGTTATTTCTCAAGTGTTCTTCAATCGTATTCTTTATTCCTTACAATTAGTATTGATGAAACAAAAAATGAGGCAGGAAGGAGAAGAGTAATTTGTAGAGAGAGAAAGAAAAAATCGTAGAGAGAGAGAGAGAAAGAGTAGAGTATTTTATTTATGGCCAAAATGGCTTGTAGGGATTATTATTGTTGTTGTACAAATGAGGGGTAAGCCAACTATTTATAAAGGTTAACCTATATGCTTTCTAATCTCTAGGTCAGCCAATTTAAATAAACTGCTCAATCACCCGCACAAGGAAAATAGTTTATTTACATGGTTGGTCGACCTTGGTCTATTTGACCAATTTTTTATCTGAAGTACATGCTCATTTTTAATCCTACATAGTCGAATAACTTTAAATTGATCATTTCAATTCACCACCTATTGGTCCATGCATATGGGCAATTTTAGTATCATCAGGAGCCCTCTTAATAAGGGCAATATTGTAGATCGGTCCCATCGACTGGTCGGAGAGATAATAACTTTTTTAGATTTACATTTATTCAGATACTTTAATCATCACACTTTTTGAGAATCTCAATTAAATGCTCATGACCTATTTTTTATAGGTCATTTCAATCCGTTTCTACGTCTCTTAATCTTCTTTTACTAATAAATACCCTAAGTTAAAGAATTTTCTTCTTTCTGGCAAATTCATTTAGAAAGTAAAATCAACGATTGTTGGAAACCATTTTTGGTACTTTTTCACAAGATATTCCTTCTTCGATCTCTTTTATCTTCTTCCTATTTTAACCAAGAATATCCATGGCATCTACATCAAGGCAAGGATCCAATGACTCCGGCAATATTCAGGTCGGTGAAGCTCCAGAGTTTAATTTGGGATAGTTCATATTAACAAAAAATCCCACAAAAAAGTCATAAAAAAGATTCACAAGGTGAAGAAAACCTCTACCACTGCCAATCAAATCCCCACAACTAAAACAATAGTTTCAAGTGGTGTTGGGTCTACAATCCCTATACCCCAAACTATATTAGAACTCACTTTAAGCCCCCAAAGGTAGAAAGAAGTCCAATTAGTGTCTAGGAAGAGAAAAGCTTCAGCTTCTTCTAGTCAAGGTGTGAGTAATTCTAGAAATTCACCTCCATTGAGAGCACCCGAATAAATGGTTTTGAAAGAGTCGAATCCCCCATTGATTTAACTGGATCTCCAAAGGATCAAGATGAGGTGATGGAGATTCCAAGCTCTTCTTCGAAGGGAAAAGAACTTGTTGAGTCTACTGATTTTTCTTTGGAACATTTTGTTCCTGATTAGCCAATCTTAATGGGAGACCACGTCGGAAGTTCAAATGTCTCTAAATGTTTATATTATTTATTTGCTACCTTTCTTCCAGAGAGTTCTGATCATGATGGAGCTTGTTCGAATATGCAGAAGGCTGCCGTGGGTGCTATGTATTAGTTTTTAGCAAGTAGCCATTTTCGTAGAATTTTATTGTATTGGGGAGAAGATAGACAAAAAATAATCGGGCGGGAAGAAGAAGCAAAGAAGGCCAAAGAAGCTATGTCCAAACAAATGGTAGAATTCTAGATATCCGAACAAGAGAAAATGCCAAAAAGAAAGCTAAGCTTGAAAAGAGACTAAATGAGAAGTATAGAGAGCTGCAAACATTTTACTCAGTCGAGCTAGAAAAAGTAAAAGAGGAAATGACATAGGTTTCCCAAAACTTATCTTCCAAAACCTGTAAACTGGAAGCAGCTCAAGATGAACTGAAGGAAACAAAGGCTAAGCTTGTTGAGAGTCAATCATCTATTCAAAAGCTAAAGGACCAACTTCCTCTTCAGAGTATCAATGCCTTCTTGGCATCTAATTAAGAGGCTTTGAGTGATGACCTGGGAAAATTTTGCAAGAGTAGTGTCAAGGCTGGTTTCGGCAAGGCGTTAAAGGACATTCGAGCTCCATTTTCATCTCTAGAATTTGAAGATAGTAGCTTTTCTCATTTTAGTGAAACAACTGCTTTTGATTAATTGACTGAGCTAGGTATCGAAATTAGGAAGCCCAGATCTAAAAGTGTCCTTCCTGAGGATATTGTTGAAGTAGTTAAAGAAGTACTAGAAGAGGAGGAATAGGAGGATGAAATGGAGCAAGATGCAGGGACTGAAACTCCTGAACAAGAGGTAAATATTTCAGAGCTACTAGCTTCTGTTGAAAACCAACCCTGTTTCTCATTTGACCCCAGCTATTTTAGTATATATGAATATCCTCTAGCTATTTTAGGTTTTGAGAATCAGGATGTAACAAGAACTCCTTCATCAGTTGAGATTCCTTCTATAGGCTAGATTGATGGAAATCATCTAAAATAGCAAGAAGAGTAGTAATGATGCTTAATTTTAGATACTTGTATTAAGTTTTTAATAATATGAACTATTTCCTGAACCAATATTTGTGTCTCGTTCCAATTTATTTGATCAAATTCATTTGTTGAATAAGAACTGGTATTTTCCTAGACAATTATTCTTTTCTAGATCATCCAACATGATCTAGCATTTCCTTGTGAAATCTAGGCCACTTAAAGCAATTCAGTGAGTCTTGTATTTAATATGTGCATCAATTTAGGGACTTAGAGCAACTTAATACACTTAGGCGAACTTTTTCTCATTCGACCAGACCATTTAATGCTCTTCGGCAGGTCGGTCTTTACTTTTTTTATTATGAGGAGGCCGTTATATAATTTTTTTGCTAGATCAGTAATTTATTCATAAACCATTGTTAATTTATGAAAAGTTGTAACCCCTAATTTATAAAAAGACGCTCCTATTTAAGACGATTATTACCTAGAAGTAATCATCAGGTTATACCGAATGTCGTTTTGGCTTTGAAGGAATTCGAAAAGATATCCCGATTGTGAATCGGCACTTTGATTCGAATATAAATATCCTTTTACTAGAAATTTAAAAGCCTCCCCTTTTGGTTTCCTCGAATATCTTGAGCATTTGCAAAACCCTTTCCCTTAATAGCAATTTTAAGGTTTTTCTTACTTCTTCACAAAATTTTCCAGATTTCAACCTCTTTTTCAAATGGTTTCATTCACTAGTGACCTTGATACTTGGGATAGTGTTATAATCGGCTCAGGACAAACCCTTGAATAAGGATAGGGCCAAATTATTCCTTTTTCTTCCGTAGCACCATCTTTTTCTCTACCTAAGGGTCAGCCGGCCATGGTTGATATTAAGTCCACTTTACAGGTGAAAAAAATTAATAGATTAAAGTTGCATATAATATCCCAGAAACAATAGCTATCCAAATCCCAGATAAAGATGACTGTGCTCATAATCCACTTGAGGGATTTATTACTGTATTCATAGATCAATTAAGGGCAGATCTTCAATTCCCTGTGATTAGGAAATTCTTTTATCCATTTGTTCTTTCTTTGGAATATGTTTGTCCCAACTTATGCCAAACTCCGTCAAGATTGTCATTGCATATTGTTTAATCAGCAAGTATGCAAATTTAAGGCTGTTGCACATGGTTTTAGGTATTTTTACAAATTAGTGCAATGCAAAGAGATTGACTTTTATTATTTCACTGGTCGATCAAAGAGAACAGGTATCGTTGCACACATGCCGAGCTCCATCAAGAATTGGAAATCCTCCTTTTTCTTAGTAGCTCATGTTGATATGAGAAAGATAAAATCAAAATTGTCATTCTTTGAGTGAGACTCAATTCTTAATTACAATCCCCTAGTAGAATTAGACGAGAAGTCCCTTGCTGGAGTGAATAAACTAAATCAGGCAGGGTTGGCCATACACTTTAGTAGAAGAAATTCCATTATTAATCAGAGTTTATTAGTTTGGTCTGCTCTGATTGAAGAAGTTGCTCATCCAGAAAGATTTAATGGAAGTAAGTACTATATAATTTACTTAAAATATTCAATAATTATTTCATATTTCTTCTGACTATCTCAATATATTTGTGAGCAAGGCTTTATTGAAGACCATGATCTTTGGTTCTTTAGCTGAGAATACCACTTCATCTATTCTAGCACCTGTTCAGATTGTAGATAGATTCCTATCGAGCAGTGCTATAGCAGAGGAACCTTCTAGCTCAGTTCAGGCTCAAATAGCTGCTAAGAAAAGGAAAGGTCCTACTCTCGAAGCCCCAAACAAGAAGAGATCAACTTTAGCGATAACGGCTGGGTCAGAAGAGAAAGATCCCATTATTTCTCCACTGGAAGCTAAACAACATAAGAAAAGAGGTTCTTTATCTTCTTCATTCATTGCTATTGCCATACCACTGACCCAAACTCCTTCTTCTATCCATATAGTTCCAGGTAGGCATTTTTGTCCATGGTCTTATAAGCCTAGAGCTTTTTGCATTCCAGGAAATAACAAAGTAGTTGATTGGCATACAGGTCCAAGAGTGCTTCTCCTTGAAATTGGATTCCCGGAGAAGAATGGATAGCCAGTAGATCTCAAGCTCTTTCTTGGATAGCGAGATCTGTCCAGCCAATCATGGATAGTGGAAGGGAACTAGATAGAACTCCCTTCAAACCCCTATGGTCCCTAACTATAAATAATAGAGGTCAATATGGTCAACTCTTGTACAACTAGCTCGATAATGCTTTCTTATATATAGATCAGACGTATTTTGCCAATCTACCCACTCAACAAATCCAGATTGAAGCGACTCAGTCGTATTATGCCGTAAGTCCTTTTAATTAAAACATATATTGTCGATCTACCCACTTGATTATGCTTTTAACATTCTTTCCTTCATGTTCAAGTTGGGAAATATGATAAGAAAAGAATATCAAACTTGTCTGAAGGTTGAGAAGGAAGTCATTGAGCTAAAAGAGCAACTTCAAGCTTTAGAAAATACCAAAACAGCTAACAAAGCAGTTATGAAGCAACAACTAAAAGAAAAATATGCTCTTGGTTGGTTGAGGCTCAATATAAGCTTGAAGATAATTCTTCTGAGCTTGCCAAGATAGAAAGTAAATCCATGGAAGAAATTGGCCAACTGAAGAATCAAGTATAATAATTGGCCGAAAATCTAATCTCAAAACAAGAAGAACTAAACAAATGTAAAGTTGAGCTTAATCAGATTAAGGCTAGTCAGGCTTCTTCTTCTTCTTTGAGTCTCTTGGTTAATTATGTAAATCAATTTCTTGGGTCCAAGGCTCTGAGGTAAGATCTAAAAACTTTCTGTGAACAAGCGAGTGCTCTAGTATTCAAGGAAGCTCCAAAAGAAATTAATCTTGTCTTTTACTCCTTTTCAAAATACGATAAGTCAGTAGATCGTGATTTAATTATTGAGCTAGGCAAGCTGTTCTTCTAACCTTTTACAGAAGAAAATGTACTTAAAGAATATTGGTAGAAGAATATCATGAGAATTCTGAGGCTGATGTGCAGAGCTCAACTAACTAATAAAATTATGATAGAGAATACATATTTTTGTACTTATTTTATAGACTGAAAATGAAAAATTTCTTAAGTATCAAATATTTTTATTTCAATATCCTTAATAATACTTTTTCAAGTTAATTATATTCCACATTCGAGGTATTACTTGCCCATATTGATCAGCTAACTTATAACCCTGTGGGATGAGCTTCAATTACTTGAAAAGGACCTTCTCAATTAGTATCTAACTTATGAGTCTCATCTGTATGACTAACTTTATTTTTTTGTAAAACAAGATCCCTAGGATGGAAGTATCTTGATTGAACAGCAGAATCATAATATTTTTTATTCATTGTTTATAAGTTTCTTCTCGGATTGCAGCAATCATCATTCGTTCTTCAAGAATATCCAAATCAATTTTTTTGACCTCATTGTTATCAGCATGATCTGAATTGATAGTTCTTGCTAATTAGACTCCGATCTCAGGAGGGATAATAGCTTTAGCCTAGTACACTAGACTAAAAAGGGTTTCACCATAAGGTATTCGAGGGAGTTATTCAGTAGGACCACAAAGCACTTGGAAGCTTCTCGACCCACGCTCCTTTGGCTTGGTCAAGACACGTCTTTAGTCTAGTTAAAAGAGTTTGATTAGACAGTTCCGCTTGACCATTAGCTTGTGGATAAGCAACAGAGGTGGTATGCATCTGAACTCCAAGTTCTTCGCAAAATGGCCTGAAGGGTTTTCCCACGAACTGAATTCCATTATCTGAAATGATGTCATGAGGAATTCCATATCGAAAAATAATATTTTTCCAGAAGAACTTTTTTACATTTGAACCTAAAATTGATCAGAGAGGCTCAGCTTAAATCCATTTAGAAAAGTAATCAATAGCTACGATAAAATATCTTGAATTTTCGATCCCTCTCAATAATGGGCCCAATATGTCAAGTCCTTATTGCTAAAAGGGCCACGATCCGATAAGAAAATTCATCTCTACAGCCAATTTGTAGAAAATGGGGGAATGTACTTAACACTTGTGACAATGTTTCACTAATGATAGTAAGTATCATTGTACATAATAGGCCAATAATGACCCATAAGCATAGCCTTCTAAACAAGACTTCGAACTCCTATATGACTCCTACAAATTCCTTCATGTATTTCATAGAACACATACATCGCATCTTCAGGTAATAAGCAACATAGCAGTGGAGAAAGATACGAACATCGATTTAAGATTCCATGACATACTTCATATCGCATTGATCGGATATATAATCTCCTTGCCTAAACTCGATCTTTTGGGAGTATTCTCTGAGCTAAATACTCAATTATGGGTGTCATCTAGTTCGGTTTGTTGCTGATGTGAGCAATTTCAGGTTTGTCAATAGCTCGCTGCGTCTTTACCTCAACTAATACTTTTTTAGTTAGATGAACATAAGGGGAAAAATTAAGTTTGGATAAAGTGTCAGCATCAACATTCTTTGCTCGAGAAATTATAATGAAATCCACTTCCTCGAAATGCTGCTTAATCTGCTTAATCTTTTTGAGGTACTTTCTATCTGAGAATTATCGTCCAAGCTTCAAAGTTTCTGTGGATCTGATTTACAATTAATGAAGAATCACTATTAACCCAAAGACCCTTGGCACCTAAATCTCGTGCAAGATTCATGGCTGTAATAACAGCCCTATATTCTTCCTCAATGTTAGTTGCTCAAAATTCAAATCTAATGGCATAAGTAAACCAATCTCCTTCAGGCGTTTGAAATACAATTCCAACTCTTGAACCTATTTCACAAGATGCTCCACCCGTATGCAACTCCCAAATAGGATATCCTTTAGCTTGATTCTCTATATGCATCAAACCTTCTGCCTTTTCTAGAAAAGTTCTTTCTACAAGAAAATCATCCAAAGCTTGTGTTTTGATTGCTGAGTGCGATTAAAACTTGAGATCATACTCAAGCAACTCAACCGACCACTTTAGCATGCGCCCTCACATATATGACTTAGCCAAAACTATTTTTATGGAAAGTTTGTGTTAATCACAATTTCATGACTTTTAAAATAAGTTGTGTTTCAGTTTCTGAGTTACAACAACAAGAGAAAAGGCCACTTTTTCTATGTTTGAATAATTCAACTCTAGGCCTTGTAGAACCTTGCTGACAAAGTAGATCGGGCGTTGTACGTTGTCTCACTTAAAAACTAGAACAACACTCACAACAATATTGGTAGCCGAAAAATATAATGGTAGAACTTCATTTTCTACTGGGGTTGTTAAACGAGGAATGTTAGCTAGATACTGCTTTAGTTCCTCAAAAGCTTGTTGGCATTATTCAGTCCATTCAAAATTCTTGGCTTTCTTGATCGCTGAAAAAAAAAAAAAAAAAAAAAAGCCCCGCTATACTGATTTGGATAAAACTCGATTGACAGCAGCCATTCATCCAGTCAGACATTGTATCTCTTTTATCGAACTATGAGCTTTTATATCTATGATGGCTTGTATCTTCTTGGGATTTACTTTGATTCCTCATTGTGACACAATAAATCCTAGAAATTTTCAAAAAGTACTCCAAAGGTGCATTTCAGAGGAATTAGTGAATTAAGTCAGAGATTAACTTTTCTCATGATCAAGAAGAACACTTTAAGATTAGAAAGAGTATCTTCATATGTCCACTTTTTATAACCATATCATCCACAGAGACTTCCATATCTTCACATGACAAAGTAGATTGGGCGTTGTACTTTGTCTCGCTTAAAAGCTAGAACAGCACTCACAATAGTATTAGTAGTTGAAAAATATAATGATAGAACTTCATTTTCTACTGGGGTTCTAAAACGAGGAATGTTTGTTAGGTACTGCTTTAGTTCCTCAAAAGCTTGTTGGCATTGTTCAATCCATTCAAAATTGTAGGCCTTTTTGCTAGTCTAAAAAAAAAAAAAAGTCCTCGTTCTACTGATTTATATAAAAACCGATTGACAGCAGCCATTCATCCAGTCAGACACTATACCTCTTTTATCAAACTGGGAGGTTTTATATCTATGATGGCTTAGATCTTCTTAGGATTTGCTTCAATTCCTTGATGTGACACAATAAATTAACCAGGAATTTTCCAGAAGGTACTCCAATGGTGCATTTCAGTGGATTAAGTCAGAGATTAACTTTTCTCATGATCAAGAAGACCTCTTTAAGATTAGAAAGAGTATCCTCATATGTTCGACTTTTTATAACCATATCATGCACATAAACTTCTATATTTCCTTTGATTTTTTGCTTGAACAATTTATTAACCAATCATTGATAAGTTGGTCTAGTATTTTTTTAGGCCAAAGGGCATACTTTGATAAGAATAAGTGCCCTTGTTTGTGATGAGTGCAATTTTCTCCACATCTTCTTTACCAAGAAAAATTTGATGATACCCTTTGTATGCATCTAAAAGGTACCCGATCTTAAATCCGATTAATGAATCTGCTACTGTATCGATTTGAGACGAAAGATAACTGTCTTTAGGACATGCTTTAATTAGATCAGTATAATCTATGCACCTGTGCTAGCCAATATCTAGCTCATGTACAAGCATAGGATTTGAAAGCCAGGTCGAGTACAGATGTAAATAAATTTCTCGAATAATTCGAGCTACAAATTGTTTATCGATGTCAACTTCTATGATTCGACTATGCTCAGGCCCAAAGAGTCTATTTTATAGGCTTGTAAGATGGATCAATTCTTAACTTGTGTTCAATGATATCTCATGGTATTCCTAGCATATCTACGGGCAACCAAGCAAAAATGTCCCGAAATTCATTAAAAAAAATGCAGCAAATCAGTTTTGAGAATGGGTTGCAAAGTAGAGTAAATTCATACCTTCCTATCAGGATGCTCAGGATTAAAAGAGATTTCTTCTATAGGCAGTTCAACTGTGTCGTCCATTGCTTGAGATTCTGGTTCAACGGCTTGCTCATCTTGGGTTTTGATCGAACATCTTCTGTCCAAAGCAGGAGCCCGTGCAGGTCGATCAACCAATATTTTCTTCCTGAGTGCCATCATGTAACATCTAGAGCTTCTTCTTGATCTCTCCAAACTCGACCTTCAGTTCCATCTCTGAGGGCAAATTTTATCTCCCAGATGATAAACAGATGCGAGAATAACGAACACATACTATGAAGGTTGTTTCGAGATCATATTCTATGTGAAAGTTCTTCAGACCAACATGAAATTTATCATTTTAGTCTGGGAATAAGGGGTTTCCCCAAGAGTTAAGGGTAGTGTTATTGACTCTTCAGCATTGATAAAGTCTTCAATGAATCTAACCAAAGAAGATTTAACTGTTGGATGTGCTCTTCACTAATTCTCATCTTTTCCCAAGCATACCAATAAATTACATCTACTGAACTGTGCTGTCAATAAAAAAATTATGTACTCAAAAATTCCCCCTGTAGCATGAATAACAATTGGATTTGCATGGGGATACCGGTCTGAAATAGGATCCTAGTCAGTGAAACTGATGTTCAAATGTGATCGAGTTTTTTTGGACATGATTTCTCTAAGAGGAATTCGTCAGGCATATCGTTTCCTTGCATTGGAAGAGTCACCATTAATATTCCCTCTGGCTATAGTTTCAATAACACTATGAGCTACATCATTATTCTCTAGAGGTGAACCTCACTAGTCGTTCAGCCATGCACTTAGTGCTTTATAGTTCGGCCAAGGACATATTTGATGATCCCGAAAAGAATGCTTTTCATTGTGCCGAAATTGTTCAACAGCACACAGAATGTATTCCTGCAAATGCCCAGTTTTAGTGGTTATTTCTATTCCAATTGTGAGATCATTACATTCATTGGTGTTATGACCATGATCTCCATGATGAGTACAATAATTAGATAAGTCTCTCCGATGATACTCTGAACAAATGGAAGCTTGTGGTTGAAGTATTCCAGCATGTCGGATCTGGTACAAGAATCTCCTTGCGAGAAATATTGAGATGAGTGAAATCTTCATTGGGCAAAATATAGACTTTTTTAAATGTGAGGTCATAGGAACAACTCGACCAGCTCAAATAGGAGGTCGGACATTTTGGGAACTAGGTCCCTCAAGACACCTTTATCGATTTTGCTCGATAGGACAGTCAGAAGAAACGTCAATTCCTAGCTCGAGGATCATTTAGTTTCCTCTTTGCACGATTTGATTCTTATCCCAGTATATAATCATCAGCTCGTTGAAGAAGCTCACTAAAAGTCTTTGGTACTACTGAAGCAAGGTCAGCATTAAACACCCTTGGTTTGATTCCATTCATAAAGGCGACAATGAGAAGTGTTTCATCGGCATTTTCGATATGTACAACTTCAACATTAAAACGGCTGATGTATTGTTTGAGCGTCTCATCCTGCTGTTGCTAGAAATTCAATAGATGTGATGCTTCCCTTTCAATAGTTTTTTGACCCATAAAATGGCTTGAGAACTACTTTGCTAGATCAGTGAATGAGTCCACCGAGTAAGAAGGAAGTTCTTTGAACCATTTTTGAGCTAATTTTCTTAATGTGGTCGCGAACAACTTACAAGTTATGGTATCAAAATATCCATAAAGTCTGGTGATAGAAGAGACATTGGCAATATGATCTGTGGGATCAGTATTACCTTTATAAGGAGATGTCTAGGTCAGACTGCTTAAAATGAGAGGGTATTTGCTCAGCTTGAATAGATGGCACAAACAGATCTCTATCTACAGTGAATAATTCAATAGTAGTGGTCGTATTTTTTCCCAAGAGTTCATGTACTCTATGCTCAACTTTTGCCATCAAGACATCGTCTTTTTTCATTTAGGTCGACAATAGGTTGCATGGTGGACTCAATTCTTTTCTTTAGATGAGGACCTACTTAGCTAAAAACAGATCTTCACGTCGAGAAACGTGAGATAAAACAGGGGTATGATGATACGAACTACTTGCTATATCTTCACCTATAAGCTTTTGACTATGCTGATTTGTTTCGATATTATGCTATTGATTCTCAACGAAGTCTTTAAAGGTTTGAAAATTATTGCTTAAGAAATTAAGTATCTTATCCCTAGGTGGAATTGAGTTTTCTTGATGATTCTCAATTTCAGGGTTAAACGGATTAAGTGGAATTATTTCCACCCTTGATTTTGATTTTTACGATCATGATTTTGTTTTTTGTGAGAACGATTTTTCATGATTAAGCTCAATGATAAGAGGATAATAGGCATTAAATATCGAATTCCCATCAACGTCACTAATTGATGAAACAAAAAATAAGGCAAAAAGGAGAAGAGTAATTCTTAGAGAGAGAAGGAAAAACGTAGAGAGAGAGAAAGAGTGTAGTATTTTATTTATGGCCAAAATTGCTTGTAGGGGTTATTATTGTTATTGTAAAATTGAGGGGTAAGCCCTCTATTTATAGAGGTTAACCTATATGCTTGTCGAATTCTAGTTCAGCCAATTTAAATAAACTACTTAATCATCTGAGCAATGTAAATAATTTATTTACATGGTTGGTCGATCTATCTGACCAATTTATTATCTGAGCTACATGCTCATTTTTAATCCTACATAGTCAAATAACTTTAAATTAATCATTCCAATTTGTCACGTGTTGATTCCATGCATGTGGTCGGTTTTGGTATCATCAAGTATCAAAGCAAGTAAACACTCCAACCGAATATGTTTACAACCAGGCTGTATATGTTGGCACTGTTTGAGTGATTAATAAAATTTTTGTTTGTTTGCCACTTACAACTTAATAGCTTATTTTTTTCAAGCACCAGAAATTCAGATCTCAAATGTGGCAAAAATAATGCACACCATAATTAATAATAGTAATTTCTATTTTGAATTATATAAATAATATTTTATAATTATTTTAAATATTTTAACTACTTTTCTATTTTACGTTTTTGTCTTATGTATATCGTATATCAAAAAATTATTACAATACTTATCCTAAATAATCATTATTAAAACATAGTCCAATACAAGACACATACCAAATGATAATTTTAAGTTTTAGTCATTGTTCAATGATCCGAACCAAATCAAATACTTGAATCAAATTTCATATTTCAAAAATTCAATTTATTTTGGTTTAAAGACTGAACCCTAGTCACATTTTACCCTTTTACAAATTCATTTTTAACAGCAACAATTTACTGTTTTTATCTGTCGAGCATTCTATGGTAAGTAGCTGTAAAAGCAAATCGCACACAGAAACATCCCGACCATGACATTAACAGCAATGTCCAAAATTAGCCTTGTGTTACAAGACTAGTGAACAAAAAAAAAAAAAAAAAAAAAAAAAAGTTGGGCTCTTCTTTTCCTTACATAGATAGTAGTAGTTAGATTATTACTGTTTGAAAAAAAAAAAAATGTTACAAGCCTAGTGAACAAAGAAAATTCTTGAACTCTGAACATTGATGCAACTTTCCTTCTTTGTCCCTCTTTTTTATTTGTTTATTTATTATTATTATTATTTTTTTTTTTGCATTACGTATCTGCATATATAATATTTTGTGGAGAAATGGTCAAAAACTTTGAAAACTTTTCCTCCTTTTGGCCAGTTTGAGTTTGGTAACTTTGCTTTTTATTTCAAAAGAGGTTAAAAGAAAAGTCAACTACGTGAACAGAGCAAAAATTTAGGCCGAATCAAATCCAACAATTAAGAGGAAGAATTCCTGAAATCCTTAACCTTATCAATCATACCTTAGGGGCACCTTGTCCCTGTGCCGTAGGCAAATATTTTCCTAAGAGTGTTATATATTACTATCAAGAAATATTTACATGAACTTGATCTAGTCCAATTTTTTGACTAATTGCAAATTCATTATATGAATTAAAATTTCTGAAATAAATAACGTTAATATAAGTAAGTAATATTGCATAAAATTTTATCTACATTACAAGACTTATAGATGAGATTCAAAATCAAATCTACTTAAATTTTTTCTTACTTTCTTTCCATTTATTGTAATTAAGTGGATTGTTTTTCATAATTTGCTCATAACATTTCTAAAATAGTATGATACAAGAAAGAGTACAGAGTCTCAAATACAAATTTTCTATATCCGTAGATGAAAGTTTCGTTTAATTGTATGGCTACTACAATTTTTATTTTTATTTTTTGGTTCAAAACCATGATTTTTTAATCTATATTACAATATTTGTTGGAAAAGAATTTTTCTCTAATATAATAAGAAACTTCATTCTAATTATAACTACTAGGCATCGTCTTTATACATTACTATCATGACAAGTAACTAAGCCTAATCTTGAAAAGTTTTACACTTCCTTTTTTTTTTTTGATCTTGCTCTTATTTATTAGTTCAAAGCTTCATTTTTCCTCTTTCTTTTCACATTTTCTCTTGATCACCAGATGAAGTTGGAAAGGATTGTGAATGAACTAAATCTAAAGAAAAGTAATTAATAGCAACTCACAAAGAAATTTGCATAAAACATTGTAAAAGTTATACTAGGGTATACTTCTCCAATGTTTGTGAACTTTTTAATTAGTTGTGTTTAATTTTAAGTTTTCAACCTATTGAATTTAATTTTTATAATTATTGTCAATCCAATTTAGTCCTAAAAGTCTCCATCACAAATCAAAAGGTCCTAATATTGATATTTGAAAATCGACCGACCCTACGAAGTAAACAATAAAAAACTTCATGAATAATTTATTTTTTTTTATAATGTATAAATACTGCATATGGGATTTAGCATATAATTAGACAGAAACTATGTAAAGTTTTAGCACATAATTAGATAGAGAAAATTTAGCTACTGCAACTATGCAAATAAGGAAATACCATCTAGATTTGATTTTTGGTCTCACTTGTAACACCCTAGTTGTGTTAATTAAATATTATGAAATCTACTACATTAAATAATATAAATAAAATTTTATAAAATTTAATTTTAACCATAAGATTTATACGTAAGAATCAAAACCTGATCTATGTTTGTCCTTTCCCTCCCCAATATATTTGGTGGGAGGGAGTGAATGTCGTTCAACTCTTTGTCGAATACTATGCAATGAATACACAATATATTAGACTCTTTAAAAATAAAAAAAAAAAATCATGCTAGTGTTCTCTGTCCAAAAAGAATTATTTGGATAAGTATCATAACAACTTTTGGATGTACTGTTTATGAAATAAAAAAGTAATTAAAAAATATGTTAGAAAATTATTAAAAAATATGTTAGAAAATTATTAAAAAATATTTTTAGAAAAATAATGAATGATATATAGGGGTGTTCCAAAATCAATCAAGTTGAACTGTCGAGTCGAGTCGAGTCGAGTCAAAAAAATATTTTAACTTGTCTCATTTGACTTTCGACTCGACTTTGATTCGAAATCAAATTAAATAAACGACTTCTAAACTCGATTTTGACTTGCACTTCTAAGTCAAACTACCGATCAAATACCGATCTACAAATTAATTGGTTTACTAGTCAAACAAGTCGTTTGACTTTGCCGGTCAAATATCGGTCAAATAAGTCGAATTATATATATATATATGTGTGTGTGTGTGTGTGTATGTGTATGTGTGTGTGTGTATATATAATTAAATATTGTGTACATGATATTTTAGCCATAATATTCTTAATTCTTAATAATTAAATATGTTAATAACTGAAAATATTATTTTTTCTTAATACTTAAATATCTTTTCTTTATATGATTGTTAGTGTTGTGTACAATTTATGTACTTATATATTGTACAATATAAGTGTACAACTTATTTATGTAACACTTTTGTTTCAATAACTAATTAAATGAATTATTAATTTCCTTTTAATACATATAGATACTAGAGTTAAGTAATTACACATACTTAAGTATTTATTGAAATATCTATATCTATCTATACTCACACACATACACATATTCTTATGTTCATATATTAAAATTTGTAGAACTTATAATTGTAGTAAAAATATGTTTTACACAGCATCAATAAGCATATTAAATGTATTACTAATCTACTATTAGTATAGATAGAGTTAGGTAATCATATATATATTCATATGTATATTTATAACATATAACTTAACTAAGGTTGATGATTCGATAAGATTTTTTTATATGAATTGATTTTGGTACTTGGTTCTGAATTTGTAACTTTGTAAACCAATTTTAATATCTATATATAACATGCACACTAATATATATTCATATATTAAGATTTGTAGCACGTGTTGTGTTCATGTATATATATATACACTATATACAAAGATATGTGTGTGTAAATTTATACATACATACATACATATATATATATATATGAATTATATTTTTTTACACACATTACATAAAGATGATAATGTTAAATATGATAATGTGAAAATTAGAATAATTAAAAAAATAAGATACTTGATAAAGATATGTATAAATATAATATAAGAAAGTAAAACTATTTTACAAAAAATAAAAATAAAAAATAAAAAATGAAAAAGAAAGAAAGTTTAAAACCTAACCCAAATCAAATAAGTTCTACAAGACTACAACTACATCCTTTAGTTTTACATATTTTTTTATTATCTATGAACTTATATTTTGAATTTGTGGAACTTGTATTATAATGTACATCTATTATGTGATATTTTGAATTTGTGAAATGTATGAAATTTGTAGGATAATATAATAAATTTTGGAATTAGAATATGGAATGGGAGAAGATTAAATGTTTGACTTATTCGACTTGTTTGACTTACTGGTCGAACAAATCGAATTTAATAATATGACTTGACTTTAATCGACTATGGATTTATATGACTTGACTTTTTTACTTTGAAATTTTGAATTTGAAAATCAAGCAAGTCAAAAAGTCAAATATCGATCGAATAAAAACCCCTAATGATATGTAAGTGATATCCAAACAGAGCCAATACAGTAATAATATCATATGAATAATAGGTTAAAATAAAATTAAAGAGTACTAACATGTTAGACATGGACAAATTCTTATTTGGATTGAGTCTTTGATCTGTGACATGAATCCCTGGGACCTAAATGTGAGTTTGGGAAAAGGAAGAGAAAAGAAGAAAAAGTTAAAGTATTTTCTTTGTCTAGGAGTTTTAAGTGGAGAGAAAAAAAAGAGAAAGGAAGGGAGTTGGAAGGAAAAAAAAAAAAAAAACACTATCCTTCCATAAGTGGGAGGAAATGGAAGGAAAAGTTAGACTACTTTACAATTAATTATGAAATGTCATATTTATCTTCCAAATATAATACAAAAATATCAAAATGAATAGGGACATTTTAATAAAAGACTACCATTAATAAAATTTTCCTTCCAAAATTTTCAAACAACTTGGAGGAAACTTTTCTTCCCTTTTCTTCCTTCATCATTAAAAACTTTTCCTTCTTTTCTCTTCCTTCCTAAACTCCCGAAAAACTTTATTATAAGAAAATCCTACCAGGTGGCATGCCAAGTAATATCCCCAAACCGATGAGATTCTAACATTTTAAATAGTGACCCACCAATTCATTTTATTTTTAAACCCACCACTTTAAATAGTAGAATCTCATTGGTTTGAAAATATTACTTGACATGCAATTTGGTAAGATTTTCGCATAATAAAATTCCTCCTAAACTCCCAAACTCAACTAAAGAGACTCTATCACCCACATAAATAATGTGATCTTCTCATAATCACATAATCTTTGCACTATGATATGGTACGGATGGAAACAAGAATTTCTCCATCCTAAACATGTCTATGGCTGGAGACAAGAAGGTCATAAGAAAATAATTAATTACGTTTACTTTGTTTAAATTCCATTTCAATCAAATCAATTGAAATCAGAATCGATCATATCAAATACGAATCTACAAGGTGGAGACCAGAGCCGGTGCCGACTATTGAAAATCCCATGCAGCCTACTGTGTTCTGTATTTCAGTATGTGTTCATATGAGTGAATTTAAATTGATGGAATGATTTAAAATGATATTGTTTTTGGATAGAGGGATTTCGGTAGATGTGATTTGAAATTTAAATTTATAATAATTTATCCAAATAAATTAATTGATTTAGTTGGTGAATTTGAAATCCCCTAACAAATGGAGGTGTAATTTTAATAGCTAAATGAGTGAATTTGAAATTCACCCAAATTTCATGTGATTTCAAATCCATCCAATTCAAATAAATTCATTTCAAATTCTTTTTTCACTTCAAATCCACCCATCCAAATACAACCTGAGTGAATTGGAATTTGGTGGATTTGAAATAACATGAAATTTAGCATTGTGTTTGAACGTGTAGAGGGATTTGGGTAGATTTGATTTGAAATCCTAATTTATAATAAATTATCCATACAAGTTATTTGATTTAGTTGTAGATTTAAAATTACAAGAGTGTGATTTTAATAGTTAAATAAATGGATTAGAAATTCACTCAAATTTCATGTCATTTCAAATCCACCCAATTCAAATTCATGCATTTCAAATCCTTCCTTCACATCAAATCCATCCATCCAAACACAATGTAGTGTTGTGTTTGGATGGGTGGATTTGAATTGAAGGAATAATTTGAAATGAATGAATTTGAATTGGATGAAAATACATGAAATTTAAGTGAATTTCAAATTCACTCATTTTAACCATTAAATCATATTTTCACTTGTTGGTGGATTTCAAATTCACAACTAAATTAAATAACTTATTTGAATAAGTGATTATAGATTAAGATTTCAAATCAAATTCACCCAAATCCTCCATCCAAACACAATGTAGGTGAATTTCAAATCCACCCATTTAATCTTGATTAAAATCATACTTGCACTTGTTGATGGATTTTCAATTCACAATTAAATCAATTAAATTGTTTAAATAACTTATTATAAATTTGGATTTCAAATCAAGCCTATCCAACTTCCTCTATCCAAACATAATGTATGAGAATTTAATTTCATACGTGTACAATTTATGTTGTACTAGAACTGTATAACCTTTCTTTAGGAGGAACAGTTTGTGAACTGCTTGAGAATTTGAATCAATTTTCAAAACTATTCGACCATAATCTTTACTGATTACGTATGCCTACAATTGTGGGATTCCATACAACAGAAACATCAAGATAAATACTAACATTTTCGCTGGAACTAAATTCACATATAGTGAAATTATAAATCTATACTAGTTACTTTACTCCTAACCTACTGTTTACATGTTGTTTGAGTATTTCTTTCTCTCCATTGAAGTTCATTTTTTGTTGGCCGTTGCTTGACTGCTTTTGACTCAAGTATATATGGTTTTTAATCCAGATAGTGGTCATGTGAAATGAATTAAAATCCATGAAATAACTAAACGACATCATTTGATATAAGAAATATTTCATAAAATTTATTAATATACACCATAAAGCTTATAATAAGTGTAATCCAAAATCAGATTTACTTAAAAAATTTCCTAAATGAGTCTCATATACTACTTTTTTAAATAATAATTTGAAAAATGTTGCAAAGTTTTTCAATCATTATTTTAGCTAACATACAAAAATTACTGTAAATAATGGATGTCTAAATAGGCACATTAATGATTATGAATAAAACAGCAAATAAGAATGTGAATTCAGTTATGAATCAACAAAATATCATTGAACAAAAAGCTTTAGTTTTTAGCACTAGAATTAAAGTAATCTTTTTGTTGTCGGTAGGGGTGGTATTTTCTTTCGTAGGTAATTTTCATAAAATAATTGAAGGGCCCCAAAAATTATTTTAATCAAACGAAACCGAGAGGCGTCAGTTTAATAATTGAAACTAACGCTGCACCATAAAGAACAAAGCTGTAAGACTTTCTATCGGCTTTGAGATAATCAAACAGCAAAGAAACAAGTTTATATGCCTTGTGTAAATAAAAAACTAAAGCCACAAAATTTATTTAAGAAACAAGCAATAAGAAGCGATGCAGGGGAGCTTATTTTGGTGGCAACAAATTTTTATTAAATTCTCACAATTTCCTGATACACACACCTGACATTCTCCAATGGCACATGTTTATTTGACTAAGACAATTAGTTTCCTGAACTAACTTGACAAAGGAAAAACAATCCAACTAAACCACTGAAACAATTTGTAGAAGTAATACCAAACTCGGTTTCTTAAAAAACAAGTCAACTAATAACTCTAATACTAAAACTTTTAACTAAATAGAATTAGATTTTGATTTAATTTCTTACATTGCCTCCCTTAAATTAAAGTCTTCAAATTTGACCATTTCAAGTGTCTTCTCCAACTTCATGAACGACTCTACCTTCAATGACTTTGTGAAAATATCTCGCCACTTGATTCTCAATCTTACAATAATCAATGACAATCTCTTTATCTTGAACAAACTCTCGAATGAAGTGATATTTGAGATCAATGTGCTTGCTCCGTCCATGCAACTAGGCCTGTCAATGGGTCGGGTCTAGACCAGGACCCGACCTGATCCGGATCCGTTTATTCGAGTCTGGATCTATAACAAATTTCGATTATCCGAATTCGATCCGGACCCGTTTAGCTATTATAATAAACGGGTCAGATTTTGATCTTGGTGTTCCGATCCGATTAAAACCCAGATTCGATTAAAATATTTAATATATAATAAAATTATTGTATATTAGTGTTATTTTATATGTATATATACATATATGTTGTGTAAATTAACCATGCAATTTATATTTAATATAAAATACATGCATAAATATTAATTATGAACTCAATACTTTTGTATAATTAAAAAAAAAAAATTCGATAAGTTGTAATAGTTTTACATATAATTTTAAAAATAATTATCCAAACTCAAATCCGAATGAACCAGATCCGGATCCGACAAGACCCGACAGATCCGGATATAGATCTACTTTTGTAGACCCGTCCGGATCCGGATCTAGCTATATTAATCGGATCCGGGTCTGGTATGCTAGATCCGACCCGTTTACACCCCTACATGCAACACCGGATTCTTTGACAATTCAATTGCAGATTTGCTATCACAAAAGATCTTGATAGGTCCATCTTACTTGTGTTGCAAAAACCCAAGCATCCTTCTCAACCATAGTGCTTGCATAGCATTATTTGTCGTTGCCATATATTCAGGTTCAGCTGTGGACAATGCCATAACTTATTGATTCTTGGATGACCAAGAAAACACACCACTTTGCAAGTGAAAAGCATATTCGGAAGTACTTTTCCTTTACATCATGTCACCAACCCAATCGCTGTCTGTATATCTAACAAGTCTAGAATCATTAGATATGAATAAAAGATACCATCAGATTGTGTATCTTTAATGTATCTCAAGATCCTCTTAACTGCTTGCAAGTGAAGATTAACATGGAAACTCCATGAATCTACTAATTAACCCAACGCCAAAAGTAATGTTGGGCCTTGTAGAAGCCAAGTATCTTAGACTTCCAACCAATCTTCTAAAATTTGTTGCATCCACGAACTCACTAGTGCCATCTTTTGCCAACTTCAGTTTTTCTTCAACAAGAGACATAATTGACTTAGCAGTGTTCATCTTGAACCTCTTCAAAATATCACCAGCATATTTTGTGAAATAAATATTCCACTATCTGTTTGAGTAATCCCGATGCCAAAAAAATATGACATTAATCCCAAATTAGTCACCTCAAAATGACTAATCATGGTCTCTCTAAACTGACAAATCAATTTGGGATTATTGCCAATAAAAATTAGATCATCCATATATAAGCATACAATAAGAATATCACCACCATGATTAAATCTAATATACAAGGTATGCTCATATAGACATCTAACAAAATTATGCTCAATAAAGTAAGAATCAATACGAATATACCAAGACAGATGCTCGAGGAGCTTGCTTCAAACCATAAAGTGTCTTCTTCAATTTTAGACTTTATTTTTTTTGGCCTCTTTTGATGTAACTTGCGGTTGCTCAACATACATCTCTTCTTCAAGGACACCATTTGAAAGACAGACTTCCAATCCATTTGATAAATTTTTTACGAATTATTTGCTGCAAGAGAAATAATCATCCTAACAGTGTCAATTCTTGCAACAGATGCAAAGATCTCAAAGTAGCCAATACCTGCCTTTTGTTTGTATCCTTTGACTACTAATCTCGCTTTGAAGTGATCTACCTCTTCAGTTGGCTTGTAATTCGTTGTGTACACCCATGTGACTCCAATTGCCTTCTTTCCAACGGGTAGTTTATCAATTCCCATGTATTATTCTTCTCAATGGCTTGAATTTCATCATCCATTGCTTGGCTCTAACAATCATCTTGAACAGCCTCCTAAAAGGAAATTGGATCACAATCTACAAACAAAGCAAAATTTACAACATTCTCAGAGAATCAAATAAATCATTATCATTGTGAACAACATAATCTCGCAAGTGGGCTGGCAAATGTTGTTATCGCTGTGGGCGACTAAATGACTATCCAAGAGTAGGTTGTGAACTAGATGGCTGTTTTCCTCCATAATTGTTGGCACTAATAGAAGTGTTGGGGAAGAATCTAACTTTTTCTTGGACCAATCCCAAGAACCTTGCTCATCAAAGTGACATCCTTACTAATAATCATCTTTTCAGTATTTGAATTGAACAACTTGTATCCTTTTGTCTCATGACCATAGCCAACAAACACATATTTTTCTACTTTGTTATCCAACTTCTTTCTTATTGCATTTAGAACATGAGCAAAGATAAGAAACCAAATACCTTTAAATGAGAAATATTTGGTTTCTTACCAATCCAAACCTGTTGCGGTGTCTTTCCATTATTATACCGTGTAGGACACCTATTAGACACATAAACTGCATAAGAAACAGCTTCTACCCAAAAACTTTTTGGCATATTCTCATCTTTAGCATTCACCATGGACTCACCATATCCATTACTGTTCTATTTTTTCCCTCAACCACACCGTTTTGCTGAAAAGTATATCTGACAGTCATTTGGAATCTGATACCATATTTCTCCAAATAATTATCACAGACAGTAAATTCAGTGCCTCTATCAGTTCTCAAAGTTTTAATCAAGTATCCACTTTGTTTTTCCACATACACTTTAAAACTTTTGAAAACATCACACGCATCGGATTTATTCTTCAAAAAATAAATCCAAGTTTTCCTACTAAAATTATCAATAAAAATAACAAAATATCTACTACCACCATTTGAAGGAATCTCAACCGAACACAAATTTGAATGAATTAATTCCAAAAGTTTCTTAGCCCTCCAAGCCTTGCCTTTAGGAAAAGAATATCTATGTTTCTTTCCCAAAATACAAGACTTGCAGTGCTTGTTTGAAAATTTAATGGTAGGCAAACCATAAACCATTTGTCTCCCAGCAAGAAAACTTGGTGTCTAAAAAAAAAATTAAGAGACCAAAATGCATGTGCCACAATCAAGTATTATCAAAATTCATGGAACTAAAATTAGATAAATTACCACAATTTAGGGAAATAAGTCACAAACGACTGTGATTCATATTTTCTTTTGCAATTAGTTTGAATCGATCATCACTAATAGTACCAACACCATATTTGAAACGTAAATCATACCCCCTTTTTAGAAAATTGTCTCAAATTTAACAAATTATGATAAAGGTTTGGCACATAATACACATTAGATATTAAATTAGCAGACCCATTCTTCAAAGAAATACCAATTTTTCCTTTATCAAGAACAGTCACCTTTTTTATTATTCTCAAATTTAACATAAGATCTAAAAGATTCATCCAATTTAGAAAACATATCCTTATTTCCACATATACAATTACTACATTTAGAATCAATGAACCAATTACTCTTTTTATTTTTCTCAGATCCAGAACTGGAAAATAAAATATTCTCATTTCTTTCACCATTATTTTCATCGCCATTTTATCATGCACATCCCTATTATCAAATTTATTTGATCAACATTCAAATTTACAATGACCAAATTTTTGACAATTATGGCACTGAATTTTTACGTCTGTCAATACAATTATTTTGCTCATTATTTGGACCATTATTATTAATATCTCTTTGCTGATAATAAAAAATTACTTCTACTACATCCTCTAAAATTACCTTTGCATCCACGCCCTTTTTCACATCCTCAAAAGTTTTGATTCCACTGGTTTGAATTTTTACCCTTCTCTTTTGCCTTGTTTGTCTACACTTGCAATGCCTTTTCAACCGTTTATTTTTCTACACTATCATTTAACTTCCCGTTAATTCTCTGTTCGTGAAAAATTAACGAACCCTGCAAATCTTTAGAGTTCAAATTTGACAAATCTTTTGTCTCTTAAATCACCTCTATCACACGATCAAATTTCATGGGTAGTGTATTAAGAATTTTCTCAACAAACACCTCATCACTGAGATCATGGCCTGTTATTTAAAGCCATATCGTTCTTGATATCCGTCAGATGAAAAATAAAATTCAATCATTTCCAATTTTTTCATTGTGATAAGCTCAAATTTTTTCTTCAACATCAACAAATTATTTTGCTGGATTCGATAAACTCCATTGTATGTCTTCGTCAAAATATCCCATGCCTACTTTGCGGTTTTGGCATTTGTAATTTTGCCAGAAATTGACACATCAATGGCTTGATAAATTTGACACAACACCAAACTTGCTCTCCTCTTTGTATTGGCGTTGCGTTATCTTTAATTTGTTGAAGAACATACTCATATAAACTATGTGCTAGAGATGGGCCTCCATCTGAATTCTCAAAAAATTATAATTTTTTTTTGAAAAATGACTGTACTCACATTTCATATTTGTACTTTTTTAGTGCCTGACATTTAAAATGATACATTTTAGTCTCTTATAAATTCAAAACACACCATTTTAATCTCTCAATATAATTACGGGTATATTTTGGCCAAATATATCCTAGCATGCTTATCAAATGTAATATATTTAACAGTAAAATTAACAATATATAAATTTAAACACTAAATTGTCCCAAAAACAATAGGATGGGAATTGTTGGAACAGGGGTGCCGGAGAAAAAAGCTGCAAAGGAGAGGAATAGTGGTGGTGATGGTATTTTAGAGTTGTGGTGGAGTAGATTTTAGGTAGTGTCGTTTAGTATTTAAAATTTATATGTCAATTTTGTCTATGAAAAATGTGATATTCGATACACATGTAAATATTTCAGGTTAAAATATATCCATAATTGTGTCGAATAACTAAAATGGAGTATTTTAAAATTGTGAGGGACTAAAACGCATCATTTTAGATGTGATGGATTAAAAAAGTACAAATGTGAAATATAAGGAACTATTAAAGTTGTTTCCTTTTCTTTTGAGTTTTGGAATTACACAAATGACATTATTATTATTATTTTCTGTCATGATTTCTCAAACCTTGCTTTGATACCAATTTGAAGGATCCCAAATGAGATTCAATTATTTTAATCAAACGAAATCGAGAGGCGTTAGTTTAATAATTGAAACTAACGCTGCAATAAAGAACAAAGTCGTAAGACTCTCTGTCGGCTTCGAGATAATCAAACAGCAAAGAAACAAGTTTATATGGCTTGTGTAAATAAAAAACTAAGGGTCTGTTTGATAACTCAACTTAATGCTAAAAATTAATTGATTAAGAGATTTTTGAATTCAGCATGTTTGATAACAGAGTTCTCTTATCACTTAATACATTAAGCACTTTTTAATTTGTATTCAAAATTTTAAGTGAAAATATTTTCACTTAATCTGCTGAATTTTAAATAAATATACAAACACATAGTCTAACACACACATACTTTCTCTCACACATATTCACACACACTTTCTTTCACTTGCACACACACTCTCACACAAACATATACTCTCTCACACACAAAAATACACACTTCCTCACATATTTACATTGTCTTTCTCTCACACACATGTACACTTAATCTCTCACACACATTCTCTCTTGTACTTTTTCATACTCTTATTCACACACACTCACACACTCACACACATGCATATTCTCTCTCACTCACATATACACACTCTATCACACACAAATTCTCTCTCACACACATACATACCCTATCACACACATTCTCTCTCATATATATTTATACTATCCTTAATTATTTATTTTCTTTTCTACGCATATATGACAATTATTTATAACAAATTAATATATGTATGAAGTGACATATTTAATTCAGAAATTAAATTCAGTTGATTATCAAACAGAAATAAATTTATTAATTCAACAATTAATACTTTCATAACTTATAATTCAGACTTCAGAATTTAGAATTCAACATTAACAAACACCCCCTAAGGCCACAAAATTTATTTAAGAAACAAGCAATAAGTAGCGATCCAGGAGAGCTTATTTTGGAGGCAACAAATTTTTATTAAATTCTCACAATTTCCTCACGCACACACCTGACATTCTTCAATGGCACATATTTATATGTGACTAAGACAATTAGTTTCCCAAACTAACTTGACAAAGGATAAACAATCCAGCTAAACCACCCAAACAATTTGTAGAATTAATACAAAACTCAGTTTTTTAAAAAACAAGTCAACTAATAACTCTAATACTAAAATTTTTAACTAATTAGAATTAGACTTTGATTTAATTTCCAACAGTAACAATGCTGCCATCAATTTTGGGTCCAAAATCATTGGAAATTTAAATTTTTTTTGTATTGAAAAAAAAATTGTAAATGTGAGAATTTGTTACAGGCTTTAAGGTAGACAGTCTAATGTGTGTAATGAAACTCAAAAACCAATATTTTGTCCATCTAAAACCCCGTTAAAATTGTGGGGGATTTATTTTCACTACCGAGTTAACTTTTATAGAACTATTTATATGTTGGGATAATTCACTGTTAAATTTATTAAGTTCGTTATTATTCAAAATATTATTTAGAATAATTATTGCAACATACTTTTTGAGATTGTAATATGTGTGAGATGGAAAATGTCGTTTAAAAATATATTATAAAATTATTACAAAATATTATTTAAGAATAATGAATAATGAGTTGTCTAAACGGAGCTAACATTCTAATATTTCTTAACGGGACTTCCCTTGACTTTTTATTCATGTGAACAAATATCTCTACTTTTGGTTCTATTTGGAGAAAAAAAATTATGTGTCATAATTGCATGAAATAGAGATGCTTTTCTCTTATTACGTGACTGAAAAAGTCGAGCGGAGTGCTATAAACATTTATGGAAGTGAGGTATTATCAATTTCCTTTAGAATTTGCTAATCGAAACATTAAAAATTGCATAGTTTAGAATACTGCTATCGTACTCTAACACTCTTTTAATCTACTTAAGACGGCATTTCAATCACTTTAAATTTGATAGACACAAATAATAATAAAATTACAATGCAATCCATTTTTCATATAGGATATTCTAATGCAAAGTAAATTTGTGCTACGCAGTTCGTATTACTGTCATTGAGATGACTAAAAAAAGAAATAAAATTCGTTACTTTTTAATTATCTAACTGATTAAACTACTTACACAACATTATGGACTTAAAACTTAAAACGTATTATAGGAATCAAAGCATGAAAGGATTGATCGGTCCAATCAAATAAATTTTAAGAATCGGCTGTCATATTATATCATGGAATGAAGCCAGTTTATATATATGATTCTTGAAAAAAATTACCTTTTTCTACATAAAAATATTGATACCATACAGCATGACAGATGATAAACCACGAAGTATCAAGGAAGGATGTCAAAAGGGTTTTGTCGATTTCTTCTTAAGAGTTAGAGAGAAATTTTTGCAATTGACTTTGTAAAATGAGATTGGCAATATATATATATATATATATATAGACACACGCACGTTTGGATAATAAATTTTTTATTATTCTTGAAATATTATTATATAAAATATTGTAATAACTTCTTTGATATGATATATGTGAAATAAAAATTTAATTAAAAATATATATAAAATAATTTATAGAATATTATTTAAAAAATAATAAAAATACTTTTTTATTATTTTTTATATCACATATATCGCATATAAAAAATTATTAGATATTATTATAAATAATATTGAAAAATGACCTTAAAAGTTCTTTACATTTCACATTCGTATTTTTTTAATCTCTCACATTTAAAATGACGCATTTTGGTCCCTCTCTTATTCGACATCGCATGTGTTTTGGTCTCTCGATATAATTTTTAGCATAATTTTGATATGAAATACTTATATGTGTATCAAATATAACATATTTAAGTGTAAAATTGACAAATATATAATTTTAAATACTAAATTGTCCCAAAACAGAGGATTGGGGTTGTTGGAGTAAAGGTGACAGAGGAATTAGTGCCAAGGAAGGGGAATAGAGATGGTGATGGTAAGTGAGAATTTTAATATGGTAGTGGAAATGGTTTTAGGTAGCGTCATTTAATATTTAAAATTTGTATTGCTAATTTTGCTCATAAAAAATGTATCATTCGATACGACATGACTATTTCAAACTAAAATATATCCGTCACCGTGTCCGTCACCGTGTCCAGGGACCAAAATAGTATATTTTGAATTTGTGATAGACTAAAATGTATCATTTTAAATATGAAAAAGTAAAATAATATAAATGTGAAATGTGAGAGATTATTAAAATTATTTTTTTAATAATATTTCAAGAATGATAAATCTAAAGAGAACTTTTATTATTATTATTAGGGAAAATCGCCAAAATAGTCCCTCAACTTTTTTACTTTCTTATAAAATAGTCCCTCAACTTTTTTTATAGCCAGAATGGTCCTTCAACTTTTTTTTTAGCCAAAATAGTCCTTTAACTTTTATTTTTTAGCCAGAATAGTCCTTTAACTTTTATTTTTTAGCCAAAAAAGTCCTTTAATGGTTTAGTCATCAAATTTTTTTTTTTTTTTTTTTTTTTTTATAAATTTCACATGAAAGTACTATCTTGGCTAAAAAAAAAAAGTTGGAGGACCATTCTGCCTACAAAAAAAGTTGAGGCTTTAAGAGACTATTTTGGTTAAAGTAAAAAAGTTTAAGGACCATTTTGGCGATTTTCCCTTATTATTATTATTGTTATTTTGATTGAGGATGGGGGGTTGGGGACCAAAATGCACAAATATTTTGGGATTGGGAATTGGGAGGCAAGAACATTTAAGAGGATGGCAGAGGGAATGAGGGAAATTCCTGCAAAATGGAATGATTCAAAACTGAACAGAGAGAGAACGACGGAGAAGAGAGAGAAGTAGAATGTCCAAAGCAAAGAGCACCTTATCTTATTATATATTATATATTATATTTTTGGGTAGGGATCTATTATACATAAAGGGGATTCCGTTCTATACAGAGAGTCTCGTTTAGTATGGTGGACTTTTTTTTTTTTTTTTTAATTAATTATTAAGATAAAAAAAATTAAATTTAAAAAAATAATTATCACAAGCAAAAAGAAAAAAAAATTACCATTAAGTTATAAAAAATATTTAAAAGTACCTAATCTTTTAATTACATACCAAAAATTGTCTACGAAATTTTAAATTCATTTTAAAAAAAATTAATTTAACAATATTAAATTATTTAATTAAATTTTTCTTTTAAACTACACACATAAACTGTATCAAAATCCAAATATTTATTATCTGAACGCTTATTTTTTATGCACGGGACAAGTCGAAGGGGAAAGATAACCTGCGAAGCATCCTCATCTATCTAGCCATGCACCTACTTCTACTACTACCTAGGCTTGTCAATGGGTGGTCTAGATAGATCTGATCCGAACCTATTTATTTGAATCTGAATCTATAACTTATACACATCTAGATGTGATATGGACCCGTTTAGCTATTATAATAAACGGGTCTAGATCTGGATCTTAGTATTCCGACTCGATTAAGATCCGAATTCGATTAAAATATTTAATATATAACAAAATTATTGTATATTAGTGTTATTTTATTTTATATGTATATATACATATAATATTGTATAAATACCCATGTACATTATATATAATGTAGAATACATGCATAAATATTAATTATGGGTAACTGAATCCTTTTGTGTAATTAAAAAAAAAAATTGATAAGTTATAATAATTTTATATATAATTTTAAAAGTTATAAAAAAAATTATTAAGACCCGGATCCGGATTTGACAAGATCCGACGGATCGGGATATGAATCTACCTTTGTAAACCCGTCGGAGATTTGGATTCGAATCCAGTTATATTAATCGAATCCGAATTTGAATATACTAGATCCGACGCGTTTACAGGCCTACTACTACCAGCCATAATCCGTCAGGAGGACTCAATCACTGAACTGCATTGGCCGATGCTTACAGATCTTGATGATAACTAGTGTCATCTTCAGAGACGAAAGGAATTAAGCTCACTACTTCAATCGACTTTCGTTTGTTTCAAGTTAAAATTAAGGCAAAGAGTTACATAGATCTGATTTTTTACTTCACTTGTAAATCCTGTGATGTGGATTAAATTTTAGAAAATCTATAATATCAGCTGATGTAAGCAAGATTCTTTAAGTTTTAATCCTAACCACAGAGTCCTACAGGTGAGGCCAAATACCGGGTCTACCTAAGTATTTTTCTAAAATTAAATGGTTAATAACACTTTGCTCCCTTGAATTAGGCAATTAATTACATTTTATTCTCCTAAACTATAGAAATATATACTTTGTCCCCCATTGACACTATTCATCTATTACCAATATTAAAATCATTAAGATAATCTAGTTAAATGACTAAAATATCCTTGATACTATATTTTTATTTTTTATTTATTTAAATTTTGATAGTGGTGCGATAATTATTTTAAAATAAGCAAAAATAAACCATATAATATTTCAATATAATTTATATCAATATATTTCTTGGTCAAATTTTTAAAATTTTTAAATTTCATTTTAAATTATTTCAAATTTGAATGTTTAATTATAGTAGTAGAACAATTTCTAAATTGGCTTATTTTCTATTGAAAATTATTCTTTAAAGATATTGTATGAAAATATATTTTCCACAAAAGTTTGTATTTTTTTTTGTGTATCATAGTATTTTACACTTTTAAAATTTGGTTTAACCTTTGCAAATTGCGATGTCAAATATAATATAACTCAATAGTTTCTCAATTTTTTGCTCCCTAAAGTCAAAGATATTAATTTGTTATTATATTTTATTTAAATCTAATTCTTTTATAAATATCAAAAAATAATTAAATACATGAAAAATCAAAATATAATACAAAAGGTATTTTAGTCATTTAACTAGTTTTCTTGATATTTTTAAATTTTTTAAGAATGAATAATGTGAATGAGAAGCAAAGTGTATATTTTTATATTTTAGGGGGACAAAGTATAATTATCCTCTAATGTAGGGAGACAAAGTGTTATTAACCCTAAATTTAACTCACCAGTTTTGAACTTGGATAGGAACAAAAGATTTGAGGGAAAACAAAATGGTTGGAGTTAGGGGTGGCCACGGTTCCGGTTTCGGAACCGAACCGGACTGCCAAAAATTGGCGGTTCCGTGGTTGACGGTTTTCGGAACCGGGTTTGGAACCGTGGACAATGTTTGGTTCCGGTTCTCCATTTTTTACAACCGGAACCGGCTAAATATATATATATATATATATATATATATACTGTATATTTTATACATTTAATTTTTCTTTAGATTATCTTTTAGTATCATCTAAAATATATCTTCACTTTAATTTTTAATGGTTCAATAAATGATGTAATATGTACTTTTTTTTTCAAAAACAAAGTCTATAAATGAAATATAAATAAAATGTAACTTTTTGTTTCTCATCTTACTTTTTATGAATTTTTTAAATATATCTTATAGGTCAATGTAAAGATAATTTAATTTTTATTTAGATTGCATCAATGGATTATCTAAAATGTATCTTTTATTAACATTTAATGGTGTAATAAAGATATAATTTAGATAATCTTTTCAGATAATCTGTCTATAAGAGAAAAATTCATAAAATGTAATATTCTGTCTCTAATCTTATCTTTTATTGAATTTTTTAGTATTAGACAAAATATATATTTATTTTAAAAAATTCGAAAATCGAAACCGTAACCAGAACGGTGATACCGGTCAGAACCGCCGGTTCGAGAATCGAAACCAAAATCGACTTCCAAGGTTCCGGTTCCAGCTCTTCATGGAACCGGCAGTTCTAGAACCGTGGTCATGTCTAGTTGGAATCTTACATCCTACTCCTACTTAGGAGAATTTTTTTTTTTCCAAAAAATTACCGTAATTTGGACAATTATTACTTAAAATATTATTTGAAATATATATGTAGTGTATATTAACTTTTTGAGATTTTTATTTGGACGGCTATTATTTAAAATATTATTTTAAGTATTTAGAAAAATACTGTAACTTAAGATGTGATACAAGTATAATAAAAAAGTGATTAAAAAATATGTCTAAATAATTATTACAGGACCGTATTTAAAGAATAATGAATTGAACTATAAGAACAAAGCAATTTATGAGAAAAAAAGTCGATTTGAAAACAAGTTTAAAGTTATGATTGTAGAATTAGTATTTGGAAAATAATGATTTCAGAATTTGTATTACTACTTTAACATATTTTTTGACTATCTATTTATTTCATATATATTATATTTGAAATCATAAATACAACTCTACTAGACTGAATTTCTAAGTTTAACCTTGAAAAGAGTCGTATTTTTTTGCATGTGGAACGGGCTATTTTCTCCAGCTATCACAGAGAAAACTAGCAGACAGGCAAAAAGGGGGCGTTTTTGAAATTTCGAGCCACTGCTATCCCTTCCCTTCTCCCACCACCAGTAGCCACCTTCATCCCCTTCACCTATACCTTCACCAACACCCACCCAACCACCACCGCCCTATTACTCCTTCCACCCAGCTATTCCTCCCTCCAACAGCAGCCATCTCTCTCCCACAATCGTAGCTAATCCCTCCATCCACCCACCCACCCATCCAGCCACCCCCCATATCTTCTCTACTCCACACAACAGCAATCCCGACAACCCCTTTCCAGTCCCACCCTGACTCCTCGTTCTCTCTCTTCCTGATTCCGCAGTCACACTCCCTTTCCCCTCTACGATCTCAATTCCCAAGCTGCCCCGATCCTTCTGATCTCCCACCCCAATCTCTCGATCTGCTATTGTTGTTTGACACTGGTTTTTCAACTTGGTTAGTTCGCTTGGGGGATGGGAAGTGAAAGGTTATGTGGGGGAGGCTTTTTAATGGTAGTGGTAGTGGTGTTGGAACAGCCGGTGATGGCTGATGGTGACTGTTGGGGTAGGTGGTGGTGGCAAATCCTGTGAGAAGGAAAGAAAAAGAAATGTCTGGGATTTTATTTATTTATTTATTTTTATTTTTTTCTGGGAAGAAGGGTTTGGTTCGAAAGGTGTAAAAGTTCAGACTTGCCCAAATGAATAAAATATGTGTCAATTAAAACATGGATGATACTCGTGCACTTGAGCAATTTCATAGGACACATAATTAATTTTACAATTCTTTGTATTTTCCAATAAATGTTAAATTCAAATAATAACTATTTATTATTACTATCTAAATAGATATTTTCAAATTTTATTTGACTATGTATCCAAACAATTATTCTATTATTGCAATAGTCAGCATTATTTTCAAAACACCCAAAAAAGTTTAACTAGATAAGATTCACCAAATAATGCCCATTATTAATTTCCAATTCAAACGGAATTTCTTTCAGTTGTAGCATTAAAGAATATGAACTTTCATATCAAAATTAATTGACAACGAGTCGAGTAACCTTGACTCATTAATCTTATTAATTAATTTATAATCTTTTAACTAATGAACGTGAAATGATAAAATATTTATACTTGACACATGTAGAATGACAAAAGTATACTAGTAGAATCATAGAGCTAAAAACGATTTTAGGCATTACCAATTTTATGTTAGTGACTATAGGCTTTACCATTTTAGTTTTAAAAAAAAAAAATGAATGTAATTAAAAACAAAAAAAAAAGAGTAACAGCAAAATAAAATGGAGCAACCGGTCACAAGGTAGCTATAACTAATATAGAAAAAGTTAAATTAGCCTATTCATGGCTTTTTACTCAATCTTTGCAAGTGCACGGTATCAGTATATAGGATGAATAGGGATCATTCTCACGGAAACTGCATAGATAAGTACCAAAAAATTTTGACAATTTTTATTTAGATGATCACAGTAAGTGTTTTTGGATTTTCAAATAAACTAAAACTACAACTAATACTAGAATAAAATAAATATAATTAAATAACTAAACTAAAACGAAGTGTTTTTAAGTATTATAGAAGACAGGTTAGGTATTGGGCTAGCAAATTTTTGGGATTACTCAAATTATCAATCAATCGATTCAATTATATTAAATGAAAGTTCAATTCCCAATTATCAACCCAACCCTGATTCCTCGCACAAACTAATTAATTTAGGAGTAGATTCGTCTTTGACCTAATTCAATTAAATTGAGTATATAGAATTTATAACAAACTAATAAAGTAATTCTGTCAGTCACAATCTCGAATTAATCTAGTCTAATAATTAAGACAGATCTATGATGGAAGATCGACCCGTATCACCATGACCAACCTAACCAAATCAAGAGTTAACTACATTCTTAAATTATTGATTGATATTAATTATTACCCATGGATATAACAAACCAATTAATAGTTTCCCGAGTCAATCCATTGAAAATCACATTGCCCGTACCTAACTCTGATTAATTTAGTGCATCATTATTGAAATTAAAACACAAAATTAATTAAATAACAAAAACAAATGATTAAAGTAAAACTAGGATTGTTACTAAAATTAATATTACAAGAAAATTTAAACAAGAATATAACTTAAAATTAACAACAATAAATAGGAACAAAATTACTTAAAATATTCTTGGAATAATTAAACCCGTAATTTACAGCGTTAGATTTTTTTCCCAAAAAATAATTGTTTAATCTTGGATCGAAACTTATTCTTGAATTGAAGATCTAAAACTAGATATTTATTGTGCAAAATAATAATATATAAAAATAAATAAATAAATAAATCTAAGCCTAAAACTAGAATGAAAATCTACAGTTTTTTTGCTAAATGGTACCACCCCCCACCACCAACACACACACACACACACACACAAAAACTTAAATAGCCTATACGGCTTAAATATGCCAAAGAGTAATGATGGTATAGGACTTCTATCATCATGCCCTCCCTTGGCTAAGCTCGCCTAAGGCAAGCATTTATATGCTTACAGTTCACCTCAAGCGATCATGCTTCTTTCCAAGCTTGCTAGAGGCGAGATGTTATTCCCTTCATTGCCCTTGCTCTTTGTTTTCTTGCATCGTTTCAAATTATGTTCTTGAACGTGAAATGACTTTTTTGTCCTTTCATGACCTACACACAGATAAAACATAATTAATAACTCTTTCTCTCTCCATATTTAATACACCAAATAAACTATAAACACAATAAAAAACTTACTGATGATACAAAAAATAACCAAGTTCAGACAGAAAACATGTGGCATCATTTGTCGACCTCCACGTATGAAGTTGCTCAGGTAGATCGGAAATGTCATCCAATAATTCAGATGGATAAGATGCCGACCTCAATGACATCACCTGACACAAGCCGAACAAGAATAGCTCAGTTTTGCGGCTACAAAACTACTTATATACATAAAATAAATCTATTGTACCAACACCTATATTGGATAAACACTATAAATATTGGACAGACATACATTCATGACACAAGTGAAAAACTCCATCTAAGCCTTATAATTCTATTGTACAAACAATTGTCATCATCAATAAAATTGAGAATTCTCTTAGCATCTCTTAATTAGTTCTTCTCTTATCTACATCAAAAACTGTTTCGTCAATTAGCGTCGTCTGTGGGAACCTGATACAAGAGGCCTAATTTGTGTTCATATTTTAAAAGATCATGGCCAAACGTCCACTCAAAAGGAAAAATCGAAACCAAAGTCTAAATCAGGAGGTGAGATCCACACCATCTAAACTTTTAAATCCAAAAATTGCAAAATTTCCCAAATGTCCACCCCTCAAAAGGAAGAAATGCTTGAATTTCTCGTCAATAATTTTCAAGCCGATAAAAATTTTCATGGAAAATCAGCAAAGTCAACGATTTACCGGCGAGGAAACAGTGAGCAGTTCTCATCGCCTTCAAACAACTTTATCTCCTGTCCCAAGGTGTGAGGGATTTGTTTTGATCGAATAGATCCCAATCCCAAAAGGATAGGAGACTTAGCTATTGGTTTTGATGGCGATTTGAATAAAAAAGAGGACAATTTGACGGCTAAAGTAGATCAGCGAGTATAAGAACTTTTGGGGAACAAGACTACCCCAACTCTTGGGTTACTTCTTGTTGATAAAGATTCCTTTACATCAACCATACAAGATAAACAAATACCACTCCATTTTAAACAGTCCGATTTAGATTCTTACAAAGGCACCACTAACCCCACTGAACATATTGCTCATGTTTTATCTGTGTCCAGACTCTTTGGATACTTGGATGTGATAACTTGCAATTATTTGCAACCACTCTGAGATAATCAACACAAAAATAGTTTAAAGAATTACCTCCCAGATCGGTAGACGTTCTTTTAATGATCTTGCCAAAAAATTCTTACACCATTTTATGAGTTGAAAAATAATCCAAAGAGAAGTACGTTCCTATTGAATGTCAGACAATGACAAGATGAAATGTTAAAGCAATACAATGGTCGCTTTAATGATAAAGTTGTGCATATCCGCAATGCTGACGAAACTGTACTTATTGCTGCCTTCATGAGTAGAATTCGCCTGGGAATGTTTAATGCAGATCTTGCTTCAGAGAGCTCTTACAAAGGGCTGATGATTATATTTGAGGGGAGGAGTCAAATCAAGCAAAAAGGAAATTGCAAGACCTTCGGGACAAGGCTCGAAAAAATCCTGAGAAGTCTTCAGAATCAAACAAGAAAAAGCGTTCCAAGGACCTAGTACCCAAGTTGTTCGGTCAACAATTCCTACAAATCGGCTGATAGAAGCACCTTCTCTCAAATGAACTACTTCTTACCTGATGAAGATTTTACCCCCCTTAATACTTCAAGAAAAGAAATCTTGTATCAAGTTAATCATCACACTGAAATTATACAACCCCCAGCTCCTATTAGGTCAGAATTCCATCAGAGAGATCGGTCCAAATATTGTGCACAACATGGTGATCACGGGCACGATACCGAGGAATGAAATGATCTTAAGATTGAGATCGAAAGAGTTATCAAAGATGGACAGCTACAAGAGTATATTTTTTTAGCTGTCGATCAATTTCAGAGAAACGATAAAAAACTCGTTCAAGATGATAGTCGAGTTATCGATCTCAAAATGTTCGACCTAATGAGCAGTGAGGATCGCCTCGTGATAATGATGATGTAGCTGGAGTTATTGCAACCATAGTTGGAGGAAACACTAGAGAGGATTCTTCAAATGCCAGAAAAAGATATGTTAGGAGTACTTCCTGGGGAGAGAAAGTTTCTAAAAAGCCTATTCTGGTTTGAACATAGTTTCACTAACAGAGACTCGATTCCCGATTAATATCCCTATGGAAATGCGATTATTATACATGTGAAAGTTGCGGATTATCGGGTTCATAAAGTTTTTATTTATAGTGAGAGTTTAGTAGACGTTCTTTATTGGCATGCATGGGAAAAGATGAAGACAAATCCAGAACATATTCAACCAATAAAAACAACTTTGGTTGGATTTATAGGAAATTCAATTAATGCAGGGAGATCCATTACATTGCCATTAACTTTGGGAGAAGTACCGCAGTCCGAACAGAAATGATAAACTTCACATTAGTAAAAAAGAGTTCAACCTACAATTTATCTCAGGCTGACCATCCCTGTACACATTCATCATTCTTCTGTCTGTTTACCACCTGGGTATTAAATTCACCCTCAGAGACGGAACTGCAAAACAGGTATGGGAAGACCAACGTGAAGCAAGGGAATGTTACATGATATCCCTTCGAAGAAAAGCACTGCAAAAGCCACCTGACCAAGGTTCTCATGAAAATCCAGAGCGTTCAGACAAGTCTTCCCACGAAGTCACATAATCTCAAGAAGTCGATGAACCAAAACTATCGATCGAGGAGACTTCTGATTGCCTTAGATGCTGAATTTCCAAAAAAAAAGTTGAGAATATATTTTGACCTACCGCCTGCTTTCAAAGAAACTTTGTTAAAACTTTTGCATAGATTTAGAGGTATTTTTGCCTGGTCTCTTGAGGATATGCTAGGAATTCTTTGAGAAATCATGGAGCATAAGCTCAGCATCGACCCATCTCAAAAACCTATGAAGCAGAAAAAAAAAAGGCTCTTTAGACCAGAACACAGTCAAGTTATTGAGCATAAGCTCGATAAGTTGCTTGCTGCTCAGATAATTAGAGAAGTGTTTTATCTAACCTGACTTTCGAATCCTATACTAGTGCCTAAGCTAGATACCAACTAGCGAATTTGTATTGACTACACTGATCTGAATAAAGCCTATCAAAAATACAATTATTCTTTACCTAGGATTTATGTAGTAGTAGATTCATTGGTCGGGTAATAAAATAGAACATTTCTTAGATGCATACAAAAAGTATCATCAAATATACCACAGCCAAGAAGATTTCCCTGAGGAAAAAACCACATTCATCACAGATAAGGACACATATTATTATCAAACCATGCCTTTTAGTCCTAAGAATGCAGGAGCAACTTATCAACGTTTTGTCAACAAGCTGTTCAAAAACCAGATCGAACGAAACATGAAGATTTATGTTGATGTATGGTTGTCAAAAGCCGAACATATAAAGATACCCTCTCAAATCTTGGAGAAGTTTTCACAATAATGACGTCAGTTAATCTTCGGTTGAACCCCCTCAAATGCACTTTTGGAGTCCCATATGAAAAATTCCTTAGATTCATTGTTTCTCAACGAAAAATTGAGGCGAATCCAAAAAAAGTACAAGATATTATAGACATGAAACATCCCCAGTCAATAAAAGAGATGCAGTGTCCAACTGGACGAATGGTTGCGCTTAATCGATTTTTATCCAAATCGGCAGAGCAAGGGCTTTCTTTCTTTCAAGCCATCAGAAAAGCCAAAATTTTGAGCGGACCGAACAATTGTAGCTAGCTTTCCACGAAGAGTTGAAACAATATTTGGCTAAATTACCTTGTCTATCATTTCCGATCAAGAACGAAGTATTGGCCTTATATTTGTCAACAACTCATTCTGTTGTCAGTACTATTCTTATATCAGAACGAGACAAAGTACAATGACCGATCTACTTTGTCAGTAAAGTTCTAAAAGGACCCAAACAGAATTATTCAAGCATTGAGAAAGTGGCTTTCGCTTTGGTGGTTGCTACTCAAAAATTAAGACCTTATTTTCAAATCCACATAATTCTAATTAATACTAATTTCCCCCTCAAAGTGGTCCTAGCCAAGCCTGATGTTTCAGGACCTATGCTTAAATGGTTCATTGAACTCCTTGAATACGATCTCAAGTTTCAACCTTGCACAGCAATCCAAGCTCAGGCTCTCGCTGCCTTTCTTGTTGAATGTACCTTGCCTGATGATCTGTCTTAAGTAAAAACAAGAATATAGGTGAAGAATACTCAATTTGGGAGATGCATATGGATTGGTCCCAATCCAATGAAACTGGCTCTAGAGCAGGGATTGTTATCAAAACCCTAGAAGGAAATAAACTAACATATGCAATCCGATTTGAGTTTCAAGCGACTAATAATAAAACTAAATACGAAGCGGTCATCACAAGAATGAAATTTGCACGAGAATTGGAAGCTTAAGGCCTTTGAATAAATAGTGATTCTTCATTAGTGGTCAATCAAATTCTCAAAAATTTTGAAACTCGAGGAGTCATACTTCAAAAATATTGCAATAAGCTAAAACAAGTCAAGCAACTCTTTCAAGAAATAGAGTTTGTTAAAATTTCTCGGGCAAAAAATATATATGCCGATGCCTTGTCAAAACTTGCTATAGCTCTCTATGACCACCTAATGAAAGATGTATTAGTTGAAGTAAACCTAAGCGAGCTATAGATGAGGAAAAAATAACTCAAATTAATGATGAGTCAAACTAGATGATCCCTATTATTAAATATTTAACCCAAGGAAAACTCCCAGAAGATCAAGTACTCATCAAGTGAGAAGACTGTGTATCAGAGCAATTAAATATGAAATACATCAGGGAGTATTATATCGTCACTCATATTTGGCTACCTTGCTAAGGTGTTTGTCGCCAGGAGAAGCGACTTACGTGTTGCAGGAAATTTGTGAAGGGATCTATGGAAGTCATATAGGAGCTCAAAGTTTAGTCCAAAAAGCAACACTTATAGGATATTATTGGCCTACAATGAATCATGATGCTTGTCAGATTGTCAAATATTGCCATAAGTGTCAGATACATGCTCTTATAATATGGAAGCCAGAAGCAAATATGACTTTTATCCTCAAATCCTGGCCTTTTTTTCAATAGAGGCTCGATATACTGGGACCTTTTCCAAAAGACACTACAAATTTCAAGTTCCTGATTGTGGTAGTTGATTATTTCTCTAAGTGGATCGAGGCTAAACCACTTCGATCGATTTCAGGAACTAATGTTAAAAAATTCTTTTGGAAGAACATTGTCTGCAGATATGGGATATCCTGAGAGAAAATATATAATTACAGACAATGGAACCCAATTTGTCGAAAAGCCATTCAGACCATTCAGTGAAGAACTAGGAATACAAATGCATACAACCTCGGTGGCTCACCCTCAAGATAATGATCTCAAGTTAATGGTCAAGTTGAACTTTCTAATCGAATATTGGTAATCGAACTTAAATCCCGATTAGACCAAGCTAAGAGAACGTGGGTAGAAGAACTGCCGAGTGTCTTGTGGTCCCATCAAACTACTCCCCAAACACCTCATGAAGAAACCCCCTTCAGTTTGGTATATGGTGCTGAAACTGTGATTCTCCCAGAAATAGAGGTATGTTTAGCTGGAACTGCAAGTTCATCCCGAATTGACAATGAGAAAATTACAAGAGCTGATTTGGATCTCCTAGAGCAATGAAGACTAATTGCAGCCATTCGAGAGGCCATCTATGAGCAGCGTCTTAAAAAATATTATGATTCTGTTGTTCGGCTGAGATATTTCCGACCTGGAGATTTGGCCCTATCGAAGAAATGAGTTTAGCCAAACAGATGGAATTCATAAATTTGATGCAAACTGGGAAGATCCATATCAAATAATTGAGGCTCATTCATCTGCTGATCAATCTGGGCAAGTTATTCCTTGTATATGAAACATTTTTAACTTGCAAAAATGGTACCAAGGAATATTAAAGAAACGAGCCAATCCTTGTAAAAATTTCATAAATTTTATTCTTCCTCATCTTCTATTAGTACTTCTTTGAATACATTATCCTTTGTTCGAGATTCTACAAAAATAGCACCTAGTTCGGTAATAAAAGCCCAATCTACACTTTCATTAAAGTTAGAAAAAGAACTAAAATCTAAGGGTAGGTCTGGGAATCTTTTCTTCACTTCTTCTAAGGCTTCTCTAAAGCCTAAAGCGCAAGTCTGTTGACAAAACGTCGTTAAGTTGGTCTTTGAACCTAAATATTGGTTAATATGATCCACCAATGAAGAAGAAGATGAAGTCTGGCTGAACCTCAATGTCATGCTCAGCCTTTAACTTGTACTTATTAGCTTCTTCCTACTTCAAGCTCAAATTTTCAACCATTTGCTTTAGCTAATCCCTCAAGCCTTTTAGTTTTTCTTCATATTTGCTCTGCAACTCAATCATAGAAGAAGGTAGATCACCCAAGCTTTTGCTACCGGTGGATTGGGATGATTTTTACAGCTATTGCTTTAGGGCTTCTTCATTAGCAATTGATTTTTGAAGTTGATCCCTTACTTCATCAACTTGCTTCTCAAACATCAAACAACGCCGATGCCCCTAGCTTAAAGCATTTCTGAGCAGGAAAAAGAAATAAGTTAAAAAAATAGTTATACCGTATAAAATGATTGAGAAACCTCAGTTTGTTGCTGAGCAGTAGGAAGGTCGGCATTGAAATCATGCATATACTTTCATTTTTCTAATTAGAAGTTTTCTTCGATAATTATTTGTAATTAGAAGTTTTCTTATTTGTAAAATAATGAATATTATTTGTTAACATTAATATTGTCAATAACAAATACTTTCATTTTACAAACAAGCATTTTTCTATAACGACCGCCGTGCTTCCTTTTTCTAATTAGAAGTTTTCTTCGATAAGCATTGAAATCATGCATATACTTTTGTTTTTAATTATCTACCATTGATTTTTCATTTTACCATTGAAATTTTGGTTGTTTATCAAAATTGACAAATTAATAAATTTCTCTCCTCGACTCTAGTGTATATGAAAAATTTTACGATCCCATTGAGAAAACCATCTCTTTGATAGACATTACAGATTTGTACAGTATAAATTTTTAAAATATATAATATCGTAGTGTATAAGATTTTCAAATACAGCATTTACAAGACCGCGTAATTTTATATATATATTGTGTGTATATATATATATATATATATATATATATATATATATATATAAAGCAATAATTAAAATGAATAGATAAACTGCTTTAGCATTTCCTTCTTATTGTTGAGTCAACAACAGGTATATGATTGGATTTACGTCACTATTATTTCAAAATATGACAAATTTTGTTAATTAATTCACTGTAAATTGCTTTATATTCATCTAATTGCTTATATATACAAATCATAAACCGGTTGAAACATGTTATGCATTAGAAAAGTGTGTATGGTAACATAATTCTCTAAAATTTCGTATTACAAAGGGACAAATTCATAAATTATCAAAGTCATTAATTTAGATTTATTAAAAAAGTGTGAATATAACTGGTTCTGCAATTGGTAGCCTCCACACCTACTTTATTGACTTTTACCTCCTTCAAGATTGGGATTAGGTAAGAATTTCATGTCTATGTTTGAAACCTTTCAAATAAGATTTGCATTTTTCTTGTTAATTATGTGCATTCATTGTATACTACTACTTTTGTGGTTTTTTGACATGAATATAAGAAATTGACCAGCAAAATGGAAACCTCATCGAAGAATTTTTTAGATTCTTTCCATGCATTGCCAACTGGTATTTAAAAGGTTGAGAAATTCTACAGTTTCATTTGAAGGAAATCGTTTTCTTAGTTTTGAAAACTTGTACAGTATAAATTTTAAAACATATAATATTGTATTATACAAATATTTAAAGTACAAAAAAATAATTCCTTAAAACAGACCATAAAACTTTCCAAAAAGGTAATGTTGGAGTTATCAGAATTTGATGAAACCAAGGGCCAACAATTGAGCATAATGTGAGTGGATAATGAGTGGGCTTCAAAACCAAAAACCACCCTTATCAGGCCTGTTTGATTGGGCTGAAAAGGAATTTTTCTTGACGCCAAACACCAAAATATTTTTTAATTTTTTTTATTTGACAGAAAATAATTTGCAAAATTATTAATCGTAAGTTATGTTATGAATAGGTCAAGAACGATATTAAATTTTAAATACTTACTTTTATAAATTCAATTACTAATTTTTTTCTAATTCTTGTCTGTTAATTTTCTTTTCAATGTGAGTTCTACTGTAATATAACTATTATTGTATAAATTTTATTTCTACTATTATATTGTAATGTAATTTTAAATAAAATTAATTTTTTATCAATCACAATTATTTGTAAAATATTTATTACAGTTGTTACAAATTTTTTTAACTCATTGAATAAATCAAAGATAAAAATATTAAATAATTATATTTGAAAATGTTTTTATTTTTGTCAACTAAACTCCGAAAAATTATATGAAAAATGAATTTTTTTTCATATAAAATATTTTTCTGAAGAAAACATTTTACATCCAACCAAATGAACCCTAAATGAATCGAATTATCTTGAAGTAGACTTTCCTTCGACCTTTTCAAACGGTTCGTTTTAATTCAAAGTTTAGGAACAAACCGATTTAATCCCTTCAACTTTCAAGGATATACTATGTGATTTAGGGGTTAAGAAAGTAAAGATTCCAATCTTGCTTAATGATTTATTTTACAACTATTGAAAATGTGTTCACAAATGCTCAAAGCAAGTGTACAATAAAATTTTGATTCACTCTTTGCTTTCTTTAACATACTTCCTGTCACACCCCACTTTTGTAGTTCTGTGTGACTGTCGTGCCCTTATTTTTTTAGAGGACACAAGATTCAAAACCACTGAATTCTTGATTTATTCTTCTTAATCGAATATATGATTTACTTGCAAAAAAATGTTAAATAATGGGGTGAGAAAAACACGAATTCAGTAAACAGTGATAGTTCCCTTTCACCGAATCGCATATGTTACATATATAAATAAGTAATTTCAAAAATTAGTTTACACACGTGCATCCATACTTTATATACAATCAAAATTACATGCAAAATAATAACAAAACACACTCAAAATAATTAATATTTATAAGTAAGTGGCGAATTCGTTACAAATTAAACAAATATCACACGACGAGCCGTCAAATCCATGCAGTCTAATATAAAAACAATACAAATGGTTCAATGGTCATTAAAAGTTTGCTGGCAAGCAAGATATCTCGTTCTAACTTTATACCCGTTAGAAATATAAGGCCATATGCCCCAACCTCCTTTTGAGGCCAAAAATACTTATCTCCATACTATATCGGATCAAAAGTAATTTAGAATCGTTTCCGCCGACTCAAGCAAATTTACGAAGAACCCAGACAAATATCACATGCAAACAAATATATTCAAACGGAGCATTCATCAAACGCATACATCAAGCGATAATACATATAAATAATTTAAAGTGTCACTTACATGCATTTGATATAAAAACAAATAATTCAAATATCTCACATACGATCCGAATTTAAATATGAACATATAATTTTTGAATATTATTTAATAGAGTAAAAGTATTTATAAAACATGAAACCACACTGCTTACCGATCAATTCGTCATTACTTATCAAAATCACCCCGATTTCATCAATAAATTCATACCTAAGTATACACCGAAAGAATTCAATTATATTTCACAGTATCTTAAAATATCCCAAAAATAAATTAGTAAATAAACATATCCAAAAGTCAGGCCATACCGCTTCCAGCGCGGTAGCGCCTGGCTTTCTATAAAATACAGCCCATGGCCACGGAAATGGCCAATTCATGTCTGACAGAAACATTCCTTGCTTGCTAATGAAAACCAGTTCTCAAGCCCATCAAACATCTTCTTCATTAAACAATCTTAGGAGGTGTTTGGTTCACATTCGAGAATCGGAATTGGAATGAGAATCATAAACCCTACTATTGGTATGGGTTTATGTCATTCCCCCTTACTTGTTTGGTTTAACATAGGAATGGGTTTCATTATGTTAATAAGGAGGTGTTTGGTTTATGGGTATGAGAGGGGGGAATGGTAATCAAAATTAATGATACCCATAGATGGTGTTTGGTTGAATACTATGGAAATCATTCTATGGGAATGAAAGTGTTAAAAAGTATCTATTTTCATTCCCCACTTGTGACATGGGTTTCAAGTTGAGTAACTTATTAAGGAGGTGTTTGGTTCACATTCGGGAATCGGAATCGGAATGGGAATCATAAACCCCACTATTGGTATGGGTTTATATCATTCTCCCTTACTTGTTTGGTTTAACATAGGAATGGGTTTCATTATGTTAATAAATTACTCAACTTGAAACTCATGTCACAAGTGGGGAATGAAAGTAGGTATTTTCTAACACTTTTATTCCCATAGAATGATTCCCATAGTGTTCAACCAAACATCATCTACGAGTATCATTAACTTGGATTCCCATTCCCCCCTCTCATACCCATAAACCAAACACCTCCTAACATAATGGAACCCATTCCTATGTTAAACCAAACAAGTAGGGGGGAATGATATAAACTCATACCAATAGTGGGGTTTATGATTCCCATTCCGATTCCAATTTCCGAATGTGAACCAAACACCTCCTAAGTTACTCAATTTGAAACCCATGTCACAAGTGGGGAGTGAAAGTAGGCATTTTCTAACACTTTCATTCCCATAGAATGATTCCTATAGTGTTCAACCAAACACCATCTATGGGTATCATTAATTTTGATTCACATTCCCCCCTCTCATACCCATAAACCAAACACCTCCTAATAAATATAATATCTATATTTGTTTACTCAATTAAACATTCAAATTCTATTTCCATCATATTACTGCTAATCAATTCTGCTAAAACTATCACCGTATGAACTCATCTATGCAAATTTAAATCCTCCCAACCATGATTTTATTCCCAACATATAATTGTTTAGAACAAAACTATTCATTATATATTGAAAACTAGACGCCAATTCAAATAGGTCTATACAGTGTCAATATGCTAAATACCCTAAATACAAATTTAAATCTATAAACATAAAACCCTTAGTAAAACTCATATTAATCAATCAATGGTAGGGTTAGACATAATTATCTTGAAATTAAGAGATTCATTTGCTTAAATTTTCTCTATTAAGATCCCACCTTGACTGCATTCTTAGAAATCCTAGAATTCTAAAAATAAAGTATCGATATGTGACCAGTTTGAGACGTTAATTACTTATATTATCAATAATTATAACTTAATCCCTCACAATTAATAGGGTATTATACAAAAATTCCACCAAAAAGTCCGGATTTCTATACGTGTAAACACATTTCTATACGTGTTAAAAAACTGGTTAAGCAAGTTCAAGATTTTAAACTTCCCAAGCCTTCCCTCCTCTTGTCTTCTGTTCAATTTTAAATGAAAATCTAATCTAACTGCATGTCACACATAAATCTAATAAAAACTAAACAGAAACTGTAGTTCAATTTCCTCCCAAATACAAAATCACATTACTTGTCCAAAACTAAAACGAAAATTAATCACTTTAAATCATCTTTATATAAAATTGATACAAGTTAATAATTTCACTAATTTTTGTGTACCAACTCAAATCAAATCGATTAAAATGAGATGGAGTACTAACCAAGTTTAATGTCAATAGGCCTGTTTACATGATTTACTACAAGCTCATAAAGCCACCACTAAAAGTCCAATCCAATTTCGCGTTGGGAAATGACTACCAAATTACCAGATTCTCAATTACTTTATGTTTACTTTGTTTTTTTTTTTTTTAGCATTATTTTTTTGAAACAAACATATTAACTTCATTAGCCCATATTTACATTACAAGCCTTGGGGAACCTATAGCATATGTATCCTTATACAAAACATCATTGTAATAACTAGGTGGTTCCCTGAAAAAACTAACACCTTCAATTACATTTCGAGATCTTGCTGACTCTACAGATCTGTTTGCTACCACCTGTTCCTCTTCCGGTACACAAAAACCAGTTGCAGGAGTTTAATTTTTCTCATGATTTCTTTCTATGCAGTCCCGGATCATGTTTCCTGCTGCCAACTGCACTGGTGGTCCATGCCCCAGTCAAACTGTTAATAGCAACTTGAGAGTCAATTTCAATGATAATAAAGACCTCGTGTATTTGATTTAAGATCATGAGACCCCTACGGATTGCATGGATTTCATCTAAAATATTCGATACCTTTCCTAATCCTTTCTCAAATGCCCAAACAAATTGCTCTCTTTGATCCCTTAAAACCCCTCTTCACTCCCTCCAAAGCCAGTTATTGGAAAACGCTCCATCTACATTAATTTTCTTCCATCCCCGGAGTGGTCTAACCCACGATAGAAGTTGGATGTTCCTCTCAGTTCTCTTTTCTATCATTCCTGATTCTTGACTCTTCAAAAAATAGTGTTGCCAAGACTTGGCCTGTTATATGATTATATAGGGATCAAGCTTAGTTCCTTTGAAGATGGCATCATTTATACCTCTCAATCTAGACCAGATGATATATGGAAATAGATTCATATGCTCTAAATGAAGGATTATTCTTAGTTCAATAAGAACATTCAGAGGTTCCTTAATTAATATTTGGGTCGAGTCGTGAAGATACCACAATTCTCTTGTAACCTTGCACTCAACTAGAAATTTCTCAAGTGCATACAGGCGTAGGAACCGCCTTCCTCTAAAAAATATATTGTGCTATTGGGAGTTTTCCCACTATTAGTAGCTAGGAGAACACTTTAGTTTGGGAGGCATTCTGATTCTCTTCTGGTTCTCTAGATGTGTGAGACTGATCCAAGAAAAGTCAGGGCCTCTCATTGATTCCTCTTCTTTTCTCAAGATCTTATGAATGCACTTGATGGAGAGAAACCCTTCTAGGTGAGGTCCCTTGTTCTTTTATCTTCCTGTTTGGTGAATGTGATATGAATGCTTAGAATTTCCGGAATATAGGATTCAAGAAAAAACTTTTTAGGTTTCTCCACATCCCATTTTCTATTTGTTGTGTATATATTCTATCACTTTCAAGTCAAGAAGCTCTGGATGGATATTCTCAACTTCAGTATAATCCATCCACCAATCTGTGTAAAAATTAAAATTTGAGCCATCTCCCACATTTCATTTCATATACTTTTCTATATCTCGATTCTCTTGAAGCACCCCCACCATTACTCTTGAGTACAGAGCTTTTGCTGCTGGAGTAAATCTTGGAACTCAGAACTTGTATTTGGCCTCCAAAGATTTTACTGCATTAGTAAAAAATTACTTATGAAAATTATGAGATGTAAATTGCAAAAATAAAGCCATCATCAAAGCCTCTTAAAACAGGCTCAGGTATGGTTCTAAAACCAGTGGCAAATAAAGGAATTGAACATTGAGGAGGCAGATACATATTTATGGCTATATATAGATGAACTAACTTAAAGCATAAGCTCAAATAAGAACCAAAAGGCTCTCTTGACTTCACTGAGAAAAAAAATGACAAACAATATGGTCCAAGAAACCTGCAAGCTTCACCTTTCTACTCAAATCACCATTATACTATACTCAAGAAACCAATTTCCTGCTGCCAATAAAAGATTCTAGGAGAAAGATCTATCAAATGTTAACCAATCCAGTACGCATTACTTTCCAGTGATTAGTAAGTACGATTATTTTACCATCAAATGACAAAGGGATTAATATTTAATACTTAGTAACTACAATGCCATCCATCCATCACATGCTTAATCACGCCAATGATCATTAGCATCATATGATTCGTATGTAACAATTAACTTAAACTACTGATGAAGAAATACAAGTTAGACGTAAACCCACAATTGAAAACAGAAGTCCTGAATACTTGAACCTTTCCATTGCCACTCAAACCTAAACCTTTTGAACGCCATCCACCTCGCATAACAAAACCTTTTGCCAAAAAAATCAAGAAAATAAACAAATTCAATTGTTTCAAGCCTCAAATGAACCTAAATTTGTGGATACAGTCGACATTCACTTATATGTTTATACAACCACATAAACACTCATTTAGTAGAAATTTGCAATCCTGACATTATCAGAGCTGACCATTTGATCGTTCTAAAAAATTTCTATAATAAGTTCAGACAAATAAAAAAAACAAATTATAGCTAGCTAAAATACAAAAATCTAATTAAGAAAACAAAGAAGTTAAACAATATTGAAAATTTTGAGACGATCAATACCAAAGTGAACTTTATGAACAAAATAGAAAACAAACCCTTCAACCGAAATCCACTACCAATCACTAAAACAAGCAAATCAGAGAAATGGCGCTAATTCTAGTTAATCCTCAGAAACCCCCCTCCCAAAACAAAGGCTTGAACTACATATCAACAACCTAAAATGAAGCCCTTTTACTGAAAGACGAAAATTAATAAAAATAACCAAAAACAATAAATTAAATTAAAAAAACAAAAAAAAGAAGTTCAAGAGAGAAATTACCTTGAATGATGAACTAAGAAGCGTTGACAGTTTTAGTAGGCAGAAAAGGAATGGAGTTGTGGTGTTTTGTTGGGCATCTAAAGCATTCTCTCCATGACAAGCTCGTAGTGGCACTTGTATTAGGAGTAGGGTTGGGATCAACATATGGGCACATTAGTTTCTTTATGGGATTGGGACTTTGCCTTCCACCATTTGTTCTTGTATTGCTATCGTCTTCTTTTTTGATAACCCCTGCTACTGTAACTGCTACCTCCTCCATTCTTTTTCTTGCCTGGTGGCCTTGTGGAAAATTTGATTACTACAAGGGTTTTTTGCTCTTTTTTTTTGGGCGGCTGTTTTGTCGGGAATCACTACCTATATTTACTGGTTTTGGATGTTGTGGGTGAAAGGGAGGGAGTGCTTGGCTGCGGGGGTTGCGCCTAGGGGTATACTAAGTATGTGTTTTAGTGTACTTATTCAAAAACACAAACCATTAGGGTGTGTTCGTTTGTATTGAAAATATTTTTAGAAAAATATTTTTTGATGTAAAATATTTTTTAATTTTTCTTCCTCTAATTGAAAATAACTTACGAAATTTTTGAGCGTAAGTTATTTTTGGATAATTCAAAAGTGACATTAAACCTTAAATACTTACCCTAAATTTTTGTGTTTTTGAATAAGTACACTAAAACATCTTTTTAATACTTTTCATTCGTTTTTCTCTCAATTATGAGTCCCACACTAATATAACTATCATTATGCATATTTTACTACTATATTGTACTATCATTTAATTTTGAACAAAATCAATTTTTTATTAATCACAATTACTTGTAAGGTATTTATTACCATTGTTATAAGTTTTATAACTTGTATCTATAAAATTAAAGATAAAACCGTTAAAATTTTTTATTTTAAAATATTTTCATTTTGTCAACCGAACACCGAAAAATTGTATAGAAAATGGACTTTTTCATGTAAAATATTTTCCAAGGAAAACATTTCCCTCAAGAAAATATTTTCAATCCAAACGAACACACCCTTAACCATTTAAATTTTTTTTCAAAGTTAAATACACTAAATCCTTTTAAACTTTAATCAATTTTATAATAAATTTTTTAATATTATTTTTTTCTTAATTTGTACCATTTATTAATACAATCCATCAAAATGACAAATTGCATATTGTGAAATGATTAAATTAACCTGCTCAAACCTGGTTTTCCAATAAAAAATGGTTGATGATGGCAATACCTGATTTTGATATCTTTTCTTAAATTTATCCATAAATTTGAGTGTTGTACAGTAAATTACACACAGGAATAACAAATGAAAGTAGCAAAAATATCCCAATCCCAAAAGCAAAATATTTGACATATATTCCAAATTTTACAAATTTCTGAAGAATTCAATTTAAACACACATAACTCATCCAAAATCGCATGACATCAATAGAAATCTCAAACCCAAGCAAATACTCAAAACTTCTCAAAAATCAAAACTAAATTATTCCAATCAAATAAAAAAATAAGTTAATATCCAAAACCAGTTATGGGTAAGGAGGAGGAGAGGTGGGGGAACGCGGAGAAAAGGAGTGGAAAAGGGATCAGGAGGGGAACGGGGAGGTGGTGATGATACAGAAAGTGGTGACCGGGAAGAGAATCAGTGGAGTGAGAAGAAAAAAGAAGTTGAGATTGTCATGGTGACGGTGCAAGAAGAGGGAGAGGTGGTGGTGGCGGCGGCGCAAGGAGATGAGAAGAGGGAGGGGAAATAAGAAGCGGAAGGATAAGTGGAAGTGGCGTTGGTGATGCACTGATTCTCTTCTAAAGTGAAGATGGCCATTCCATTGCTGGCCGGAGTATGAACTTGGCCTGATGAGGGAAATGAAGAACCCAATACTACACTTTAGTCTGTTCTAATTCATGTTGAAGATTAATCCAAAGTTTCTAAATTATAATTTAGCTACTTAAGTTTTCAAATTTTGAGTGTTGACCCCTAAAATTTTGGAAATATATACTAGTGGATCTAAATTTATGGGTATTTTCGTCTATTCATTGGTAAGACAAGGATAGATTTGTCTTTTTAACCTTAAGTGGCCTCGCCATTACAAAAAAGTTAGGCTTGACTGTGAGTCTAGGGGATAAAGTAGGAAAAAGATAACGTTAGGGAATTTATTGTTAAACTGACCAAACCTTAAGGGATTTAATGTATTCAAACTTTTTTTAAAATGCTAATTTAGAATAGAGTAAATTACTATAAACCCTTCTGTAGTATAGCCTATTGACCCTAACCGTCATATGTTTTGGAACCCTATATAATTTGTTTTAAAAGGTAAAGTGGATAGAAATCAATCAAATTAATGCCATTTGAAATTTATGCAATTCGAAGCAAGTATTTAATGAAAAATATAATTTTTTCTAAAAAAATGATAAATTATCGTAAATCTTCATGTGGTATAAATTTCAAGCCCATAGCCCCATATGCACTTGCAAATATATCCTAAACCCTCATGTGGTCTATATTAAATAGTAAAGCAGATATAAACCATTCAAACTAATCATATTTACTATACATACGCCCCTATTACGAGTTGTTGCCTGAAAATTCGTTTCCCTCCCAAAAAATTTAATATTATATGCCTAACCTACCATTATTGTTACTTACATATATCTATTTTCAAATTTGCTACACTTATCAATCATTTACAACCAAAAAGTATAACTACAATAATGCATAAAGTATTTTCTAGTAATTGTTTTTTCTTTTTCTTTTTGTATATTAATTTATAGACTTTTAATTTTAATAATAAATTAATGTCATTTTCTTCATTTTTTATCATATAAATTGAAAGTTATAATTTGTGAAGACAGGGAGAAATGAATTATTTGAAAGTTTCTGATATTAAATTATATATGGGGTAAAAATATAATTTATCTTCTCTCTTAAACACTGTAACTTTGGATGATTTTTATCTGTTTTATCATTAGTCCAAACCACATGAGAGTTCAAGGTATAATTTCAATATATATGAGGGTTATGGGTTCGAAGGTCATACCACATAAGGGTTTACAGTAATTTATTGTAATTTAAATATGGAGGCAAGAACGTAATTTCAACCAAAACAGAACTTTGGATGCTTTCCGTCAATTTTATCGTGTAGTCTAGACCATATAAGGTTTAAGATATATTTTCAAAATACATGGGGACTATGGGTATGAAGACCACACCACATGGGATTTATAGTAATTTACCCTTTAGAATAATGGCAAGTTATCCAGTATTTTTTTTTTTTTTTTGTGTGATATAGGTATAGTTAGGGATGTAAATGAATTGAATTGGTCACAGTTAAAAGCTCGACTCAAGCTTAGAGCTTGAATAAGTTAATGAGACGATTTCAACCATATGTATATTCTATTCGAATAGTCGTCGAATTTTTTGAGCACATATAAATAATTTTGGTTAAATTTTTTTATTATGTATAAAATTATTAAAAAGTCTATACTTTTTAAAAATATTACATATTTTACCTCTAAAAAAGTCAAACTATTCGAATTTGTTTTACTTATTTTCGAACCAGCTCGAATTGAGCTCGGAGCTCCATCATATTTGACCTCGACCTTGAACCTCACAAAAAATTTTGAATTCGAATAGAACACTATTCGCACTCGATTCAACTCATTTATACCTTATGTATAGTGACCCTTTCAAGAGTAAATGAAGGAGCCTTCATTCATCCTTAAAAAATAAATTTAAAAAAAATGCCTTTTAAAAATAAAAATCGTTCATAATTTAAATCATGTTCTATTTAAATGCCTTGAAAAATTAGAAAAAAATGACGTTTTACCTTTCGATTAAGCTATTTTATATTTCATCAAAATTTGAAACTTTCTACACTATCCAAATATGATATATAATTCAACAATAAAATTTTTTCCTAATGAATATATTGATTTTTAGATATACAAAAGACATGATTTACTCAATAAAACTAAACTATTGGTATGTTCAAATCATTTTTTTTGAGTTTCAATTGTTCAGATATAAGTAATTGGACTAAAACTAGAGAGAAACTAAATGGAGAGATCCAAATCCCCACATTGTGGGGTCAAAGTTTAGCAATTGACAGGATGAAACTCACAGCCCTAAAAAGCATTTAGACTTTAATTTGCCAATAACCCATTATATTATTTAATCCTATCATGTCATTTAAGGTACCATACTAGTACTATATTTGATTTGTAAACGTTTAATCATGTCCTTTAAGTGACAAACATACAAATTTAGTGTGCACTCACTAATAGGATGATAGAATTTCATTCAAATTCGTATTTAGTAGTATTATTGAGTAGTTTATTAGATATTGTAGTTATTTTATTGTATGTGTTGTAAAACTAAGTTAAAATTATTAAATTTGACTACAAAGTTAATTAAAGTAGGAAATATAGTAAGTAGAGACAGAAAAAAAAAGAAGACAAAAAGAATGCTCTATATTATCAACTTTCATTAGCATTACAAATGAGATACCAAATTAGTCCCATATTTATAAAGTTATAAGATAGGGAATTTATGAATAAACACCTCATATGATACATGAATCACGTGGATCAATAAACTTTCACATTATTCAATATAACTAAAGGGATAGATATCACATTAATCGATGTGTTTAGGGAATTCAGGGGCTCTTCCTATAGCCGAACGCGAGGGAATGATCGTTTATACTGATACGGACAATATCTTCACACCCAAAAAGAAGGGAGCTACGTTTAAACTTGGAGATGGAAGTCTTCTCCATAATGGAAAAAGTAAAGGCCAGAACGGATAAATTCATAGATGAGTTCACTTCAAGCATTTGAACAAGAATACCAACTGGATTCAGATACCCCAAAGCCACAAGAAGCTACTTATACTCAGGATTTTCATCCATCTTCATAGAATTCATAACATCTCCCCTTGGATGTATATGTATAAACGAATATCAAATGTCTCATTAAAACCTTACTAGAAAAATTCATTGGAAAAAATTCTAGTGAAAGAAAAAGAGTACATACGACGAATTGCTGCCTCATTAAAAGCCTTTACTAAGAAAATCCAGTAGGAAAAAATCATAGTAGAGGGAAAAATAATACAGTATGTATTTAAAGTTTATAGTATACATTTGCATGCTGTCCCATTGGGACAAAACCATGGCCAAGCAAAAAAGAGTATAGCATACTCCATCTCATAAAAATATTACTTGATATTCTTGAGATAATACATCCAAATTTTGCAAATTAACTTAATATTGTTGTTGACAATGCCTTTGTGAACAAATCTTCTTCAATGACCTTAGCCAAACATATTCACTACTTGTTTCATCTATTGCGTTTCTTTTACCATGATTGCAAGAAATAGTGACTAAATTTTATTTGTTGAATGCCATAATATAACAATTTCTCCATTTATAAATAACTCATTTGCGATCGAGTTTTGCATTGGGTCAGATAATTAAATCCAACATCTGCATAGCCAACTAATTTTGATTGTCATTTCAATATCTTTGTATCGGAGAAGAATTAGATCATGTTAACAAATTTATTGTACATGCTAGCACTGAAATATGGTACTTTAAGATCAATAAGATTTTCACCAATCTCTCGAGGACAAAAAATTATATTATTCTTGACATCAAGCGATCTTACAATCATAGGAGTATTTAATGGATGTATTTTATCCATATAGAATTGTTCTAATACCATTTTAGTATAAGTTCATTGATGAACAAAAATTTCGTTCGATAAGTAGCCGAACTATAGATCTTTGTCTTGACCTTTTACATCAATTCATTATCATTTGAAACTGTTCAGGAGTTCAAATAATATTTATATCATCAACATATATAGTAATTGTCAAAAACTATGATCTTGTTCTTTTATGAAACCACATAAGCAAATTAGATTATTTTTATAACTCTTATTCAAGAGATACTCATTGAAGTAATTATATCATATCACTGCCTAGGTTGCTTTAATCTAATTTATACAAGGATTTTCGTAATCTTTTTGAGTAATGTTCCCGAAAAACTTTATATGTTTCAAGCATGTTAAATCCATCAGAGATTTTTATATAGATATCGATATCAAATGAACCATACAAAATATTCTTAACATCCATTAGACGCGTTTTAATTTTCTCACACAAATTAAATATCTAAAGGTAATCACATCCACTACTAGAGAATATGCCTCTTCATAATTAATGTCGAATTTTTTGCGAAAAACTTTGTTCAACAATGTGTGCTTTATATTGCACAATTTTATTTTTCTCTTTTTGTTTTTACACAAAAATTTATTTGTATCATACCAGCTTTACACCTTTAGGATTTTGGACTGTAGGTCCAAAAATTTTCACGTTTTAAACATGAATTTAATTCTACTTTTATTGCGTCTTTCCAATTTGGTCAATCATTTCAGTATCGATATTTTTCGACAAATTTATATTCAAGATCATCGTTTTCTTTATTCAAAATATTAGTTAATATTATAAACAATAATATGTCGTCGACAACAATATTTTTTTGGTTCCATCTTTTTCAGTAATGATATAATTTATCGAGATCTCTTTATTTTCATTAAATTCAGGCAACTGATCTACTTTTGGGGTTTTATGATTAATTATGTCTAGAGCCACTTCAAGAGCACCCGCCTCTATTGTGTGACTATCTTTAATATTTGCTCATTTCCTCTTACGAGAATTCTTGTCTTTCGGAATTGATTAGTTAACCACACCTTATGCACGGCCAACTATAATTTGTAACAGGTTGTCCTATTGGGATACCAATTCGAATTGAAATATTTTAGCCGGTATATGAGATTTCACTCATTGTAGGTCAGTAATGAATTAGACAGTTGATTCACAATATTTTGCAAATAAATTATTTTTTCAACTTCTAATTCATGAGGATTAAAATGTGATAATTCATTTCAATCAATTTTTCTTTATCCAACTGCCTATCTTATTCCCCTATTGTCATATTGAAAAAATATTTTTATGACAATCGATAATTGTGTTGTAAATAAATCACCTATGAATATTTCTAGATATTCAATCAGAATGGACAAATCATATATATATATATATTCTCAACTTCTTATATAACCCATGTTTGTGCATTGTGGTGGAACAATTAAAATATATATCACATAATCAAAAAATCCTTAGATGGAAAATTAACCTCCTAACCAAAAGTCAATTGTAATGGGGAGAACTTAAAATATTTTGTTGGCCTAATGCATGTAAATGTAGCTGCACAACGTGTCTTTATTATAAATAGATAATTTTGTTCTCATAAGTAACGGTCTAACTATTAATTTGAGACATTTTATTAATTAACAATTCTACTAAATCATTCAGGGTATGAACATCTGTTTCAGGATATTCAATAGTTATATCAATTAACATATAGATGTGGTGTGCAATAATATGCTGTTGAGTTGTAATGCTGTCATAGGCATCCAAAATTAACAACTCTTAATTATGACTGTAGTACTGGTGAGTACAGGTCGTTCCACAGAGAACGGAGTTTATTCTTATGTTAAATGGAAAAATGGGGGTTTTGAATGCTTTTAAACAAAAACTAAAACAAGCAAATAATTGAAGAAAATTCGATGTAAGAAAAGTATTGATTTTGGTCATATCCACCATGGCAATTTCACTAGTCGATCCTTGATACACAAGATAATTCAATTCTATATCAAGCACTAATTGAAGAATTAACTCGAACGAATACCAATTCAAAGTTGATTCTTATTTCTTTCTAAAGTTGGTTAATTTTCAACATGCGATCCAATTAAGCCTAACTATTAATTTAACCCAAACACACACCAAAGATTAATTAATAGAAGCATTAAAATCAACAAGAACAATTAGGCTGATTAAACATAAACACTCACGGTTATGCCGATTAGATAATTAATTTTCCTAAATTCAATAACACTAATCGAGTAATTATCAAATTCAGTTGCTTCACAGATTGAATTAAACCAAAAACGCGCAATTAAAACAATCCATCAGTAGATTAATTCCAATAACTTAATATTCTACAGCAATAATAAGTTAAAAATAACAATCATAAATTTAATCGCAGAAAAATAATCAATATTTGAGATAAAAGTGAATAATTCAAGCACAAGAAGTCTCACAACTTTGTAGAATTGACTATGGTTTTAAATCCCTCGACCAAGAAAAGAGTTTAGGCACAAAGTGCCATAAAAGAATAAAGAAGAATTTCTACTACTAAAAACCCTAGCCAAAAGAAAATAAAAGTGCCGATCCCTTTTCTCTCACTCTAAATGGGGTATTTATTATGAGTACTTAGGGTTACAATTAAGGTCTACAAATAAGAACGTGAAATCGACTGAAAGAGAATCCAATAGGGCGAAGATATCTATTAAAAACTAAAAAACACGCCATTCTACTGTTTCGGGCGCACATGCATTGCCTATTTTGGGCACATGTGCGCCTTAGGCAGTGCAGAAAATTTCCCTTCTGGTCCTAAAGCACACATGCGTTGCACAACCCCAGCTCATGTGCTCTAAGCTTCACTTTAGGCTTCGATTTTGACCCTAATGAAGATCGAATTTGACAAAACTCAAAACATAAAATTTGTATCTCTATGTCTTAGATTTTCAAAACATTTTGAATCACCTTAATTGGAGCTCAGATAAGAAAGTTATGCTAAATCTACCAAACTATATCAGAATCGCTCCTCGCCGGTACACATTTTTCAACTTTGCAATTTTGAACAAGATGCCTACAGAATCATGTAGAACTCAAAACATAAAAGTTGTATAACTCTTCAACAGCTTTTCAAATCATCCAAAATCATCTCAATCAGGGTTGGAACTCGAAATTTATGCTTGAAATACGAAACAACATCCAAAATGGCTTCATACTCATGCATGTTCCTGCCTTAACATTTTCTTTCATCTTTTCCATCTTTTTCACTGCAACCCTACAAAAACTAAGAATAACCAAATTAAACTCAATAATAACTCAAATCCTTGCTTACAACACATAAAATATAGCACAATTATGAATTTATCAAGATGTCTGAGATATAAATTCACCAACATTATCGAGATAAATTTTCTTGATTGCATAATATGGAAATTGTGCTCTTAATCAATCTAATTATTTGAGTTAGCAAATTCACAAAATCCAAGTTGCGAGTCGATAACAAGTATATATGTGACTATCTAGTAGATGGATTTATTAAAATTATAAAATATCTAAATGATACACATAAAGAGTGAGTAGGCCCACATATCTCACTTTTATTTCATTCTAGAAATGCAGGAAATTCAATCCCTATTTTAATTGGTAATTAATTTTCCTTGAGAACAAGCAGCACAAGAGAATTCATTGAATTGAAGAATTTTATGGTTCTTCAATGGATGTCTATATGAATGCTCAATAAATTTTACGCATTACAATTTATCCGATATGATCTAACTAGTCATTGCCAAATAATACAAATATTTGAATCGGTAACCTTCACGTTTACTTGGTGTAGTATGTGTTTCAATTATACTAATATATATATAGTACAAATCAAAAGCAAAGACATGCAACTTTTTCATAACATGTTTCTTTCCCAATGTTACATAGATACTCAATAATTTCCTCAATTATAGTTTCAAAATGGGTAGATCATAGTAGATTCATCTCATAAGATTGACAAAGTTTTATGTTGGCTGTCGACCTAATGCAACACTCATTCTTTACCCATGCTTGGGACCGGCTATACTAAGAAATACTCGACACAGGCGGAGTTAATTGAAAAAGGGCTTTCTTGAGAAATAACCCTAAAAAAATTGGCGTATGCTAATTTTTATAGTGAGCACACGATATTCTTTAGTAAAAGGTGAAAGAATAGTTTGCTCTATGCTCACCACACAGCTCCATTAAAATGGATGTGTGGGTACACTACGATGGACAAGATATGCAATGAGCATATTTGTGATAAGATTGGAGTAGTATCTCTTGATGAGAAGATGAAAAAACATACACCTCAATTAAGGTGATTAGGTCATGTGTTAAGTAGCCAATAGAAGCGCCTGCCAAACAAATAGAATTTAGAGAGAGTAATTAGCATAAGAGGGGTAGGGAAGATCGAAAATATTTGGTGGGTAACTTGTAAGGAAGATGAAAATTTTATTTTGGTCAGGAGCAACTACTAGACATGCCCAGTAGTTACTCCTCAACCAATAGGAACATGCCATTTAGAATGTAGGACTCATTTTTTTGAATAGAATGACCCTCTTATTTTTCAAAAATATGGACTCTCTATTCCAATGAAAGGCTCTCATTGGTTGAGAAGCAACCACTGGCATGTCCAGTAATTGATCCTAACCGACATAAAATTTCTCAATAAAGATATAACTCATCTAGAAATTAAGGAGGATATGGTCCATGACAGAGCACAATGGCATAGTAAGATTCATGCAGTCGATCTTACTTAGTGAAAATAAGGTTTAGTTTATTTGTTTATTTATTCTTTTCGGCAGATATCTTTGAAACTTCTTTTCAAATAATAAACTTCTTTAAGACCTTGTAGAAAATATTACATCATTACAAAGAATTTTGTTTCTTTAGATAATAATATGGTGACTCTTCCAAAACCTTCAATTAGTTTACTATTACCCAATGAGAAAAATATTTCTTACTTTTGAATGTCATATGTATTGTTGCACTGTTAGAAACATATATATCCTCAAAACTCGAATATATTTAAATACATATCAATACATTTCTCATTAAACAAAATAAATATAATAACAAAGTAATATAAGTTTACGAATTAATGTAAAAGAACAAGACATATAGAATTTTAAAATTATAATGAAGACATGCTAAATAAAATATCGCGTCATTTCTTTCTTTGATCTTTTCACCGTCAATCAAAAAGTCAATACTTTCTTCAGGGAAGAAACTAATAGCACAATGACCATGGTCAAGATCATTATAGAGAAAACTTATTTTTAAAGTTTCTCTTTGTCTTTCAATGATGGTGAATATAATTAAAGAAGGTGTGATTTGGCATATACATGATTAGTGATTATTCATACCACAAAGATAACATTCAATTTTTACATCTTTCTATTCTGCCTGTTGTTTTCTTTCTCTTTTATCTCTTCATTATTGTGGCACTTCTGGTGGTGAGATGTAGTGTTACAATTAAAATAGTTACTTATTATGACCACCATCTTTACGTCTATAAGATTTATTTAATTTTTATCGCATTCACTTCATGAAATGGAATATAATCATTTAGACGAGATTTATTTAAGTAATAACTCATTATTTCATTCAATCTCAAGAAGACATGAAAGTTGAAATATTTCTTAAAACTCTTTGTCGGTATTGCTTCTTCAGGAGCATATTTGACACAAGAAAAATAGAGAATAGTTTCTCTAATATGTACTTATTGATGATCTGTATAATTTTTTGATAGATCTATTAGATATTTTAAATAGAAAAATTTTGAATACTTGACGGATATAATGACGAAAATCATAAATTTTGTTTGACTCTACTTGCGATATAGTATTTTCCCTTTATTTTATTTTATTTTATTTTATTGTGTCTCCAGGATACATAGAATCCGAATAGATTTCAACATCTAAAATACAAGATAGAATAGTTCTTGCCATTATGCCAAGGGCCATAAATCCAAGTTTGGTATAATTTGATATGATTTTGAATAATCAAAATGAATTATAATAATATTATGTTGATACAATTGAAAGTATAAAAATAAAAGATAGTAATAAAGAATACCCAAATTCTTTAAATTATACCTTGACTGTGATAATTTAAAGTTCTACATATCTTCATCGTGTTAAAAGTTTTATGTACCTTCATTGTGTTGATTTAAAATTTTACTTCAATTGGTCAGAGTCTTGTGCTGATGACGTGTTGTAAAACAAAGTCAAAATTATTAAACTTGACTACAAAGCTAATTAAAGTAAGAAATATAGTAAGTATAGACAAGAAAAAAGTAGACAAAAAAATAGGAGGAAATTCTCTAATATTCTATATTGTATCAACTTCCATTAACCTTATAAATGAGGTACCAAAATCCCCTATTTATAGAGTTACAAGATAAGGAATTCATAAATAAATACTTAATATGATACATGAACCAAGTGTTTCAATAAGCCTTCATATTATTCAATATAACTAAGACGATGAATATCACATTAATCGATATGTGTGGGGGGGACGAATGGACATCTATCTTTATAGAATTCATAATCGTATGATGTTTTTGTATCACATTTGTTTGACCATTTTGCTTTATATATAAATTACGATTAATCTTTCATACACTGTCTGTATAAGAATTTTTTTATACTATTAGGTGTAAATGTATATCACATATGTAAAATCAAATTTTGAAATTCTAACAATGCACATATGGCATGCATCTAAACTTGATTATATAATTTTTTTTTTACATCAACAGTAAATGACTCATTAAATTATGATAGGATAATTTTAATTTCTAGTTTCATGTAAAAAGAACAATTAAGGTACTAATAATTCAATAACATGAAAATGTAGAGACAACTTTTATTTGTTTAAATACTCAGATAAAATGATTCAATTAAGCTTGTAAATCATTTTCTACATATGATTTTGATTTCGAAAATCTCCTTTTGTGTGTCAAGTTAAAATTTAGCATAATAAGAGGTTGTGTAAAAAATTAGCCAAATTTGGGATTTAGGTGTAATTTTCCATTAATATTTACGGAGAATTTTATGGTCTCGTTAAGTAGGGGTGTTTATCATGATCGTCGATCCGAAAAACTTACTGAATCGATTCGCCCTGAACCAAAAAAATAGGAGACCTGAACCGCATTCTAAAATCGGATAGAGTAAAAGATCGGGTCACTCAAGTAGAGGGTCACATTTTAGTGACTCGCTTGGTACCCAAATCAGTTTATTTCAAGGGTAAAATTGTAAATTTTCTTAATAGCTTTCCTCAAATTTAGAAGTTAATAGGGTTATTACCATGAGTAAATCTTACATGCACCATTAGTGTACAAAAATTTTTATACCATCGATGGTACGGGTTTAGATACATGACACATATGTAAAAATAACTTTTGAAATTTAAAAAAACATATGTGTCAAGCATCTAGACCTGATGATGTAAAAAATTTCATACACCAATAGTGCATGGAGGATTTACTCTATTACTATACTTAGTATAATTTTAGTAACCTTTTACAGATCTCACAGTTTCTTCTCATTCTCTTTCTCACATCCTCTTCATTTTTCTCTAATTCTCAATCACTTCTTCATCTTCCCTTGTTGGAGCCTATCTATTGGGATGTAAACATTTTTATGTATTTTGTCAACACTTGAAGACTTAATTGTTGTTGTGTCTGTTAGGATGCAAGTTTGGTGGGATGTAAGTAGCATGCATGAAATTAAATTAATTAGCATTATTTTTATTTTTCATATTTTGTTGTTTATTAGGTCAGGTACCCAGTTTATCCGATTTACAGGTACTCGATTAGTTAGATACCCGCTTTGCGTAGATCGGATGGAGGGTCAAATTTTTTTTGATTTGATCAAAGAGGGTCAGGTACGCTTTTTGACTTATGGACTGGGTTCTTGGTCCATGAGCGTCCTTATTATTGAGGGAATTATCGTGTTGTTTTAAAAGGGGTTAAATGAAGAAAACCCCCTAAACTTACACCCTAGTTATACTCTGCCCCCTCAACTTATTTAATAAATAATATTCCCTTTGTCCCTTGCTTCCTTATGTTTTGAGACAAAATTAACCTTACTATTTTAATAATTTTCTTTCTCTCTCTTTTTCTTCTTACCAATTTATTCATTTTCTTTCTCATATTTTTCTTTGATCATCTTATCTATTTTTTCTTGCTACCGCTAAATCATTATACTAGTAGTAATTGGTTAGTTAAAAGGTCTAATTTTTTTTACATATTTATAAATAATTTATAGAATAAATAAGTTTTTTAATACAAGCAACATATATTTTAGTATAATATAGATTTTGTGAGTTTTGCTAATGCTATAATTAACAAATAAATAAATTATAAAAAGATAAAATAATTGTAATGTAAAATAATTAAAAATATATTTTATGTATGCAAACAAATTTTTTTTTTGTGCCATATTATTCACGTGTTATACTTTGGTTGACTTTACCGTAACTCCAAAATCCTTATATTAGGTAACTATAATATTTTCTCACTATATTTTTCCTGATATTACACCACAAATAAAAAATTGTACATGTTTTTTTTTTTTTTTTGTTCTATAATTTTATTTGTATATTATCATTTTTTTAATTTTCTCTAACTCAAAAGTTTTATTTTTTATTTGTTAATCTTATTATTAATAGTTAATCAAAAACTTTATATTTCAACAAGGTATATTTATTATATTAAAGCATGAATAATTTATAAATTAAATTATTTAGACACATGTAAAAAGTTAGGACTTTAATTAATTAGTTATTAAAAGTAATGTAATATTTAGTAGTAGCAAGAGAGAATAGTGGAAAAAAAGAAAAAGAAAAAGAAAAACAAGATAGAGAAAATAAATAAAAGGGAAATAGAAGAAGAAGAGAAAAAGAAAAATAATAATAATTAAAATAATAGGGGTAATTTTGTACTATAACATACAAGAGGGGGCAAAGTGCTTATTAAATAAGTTGATGGGACAAAAATGCTATTGGGTTGTAAATTCATGGGTTTTCTACATTTACCCTTTTAAAAATTTGTATAGTTTAACTTTTTAAAACACATAATATTAGATAGAGAATTTTATAATTTTTTTTAAGAACCATTCCTTTGATTTTAAAATCTTATACAGTATAAACTTTTAAATCACATAATATTATACTGTATAATTATTTCAAACATAATAAAATTTTTAATATTATATTATATAAATTTTTAAAATATAATATAATAATTCTCGTGTGAAATTATAAAATTTTCCTATATTTAAACTCCCTCTAAGGTTTGTTGTTACTTAGTTAATATTTCGCTCGAGGGCTATAACAGAAATAGTGGCGGCAACTTTTCCTTTTCTTCACTCTCTTTCCGATTGATTCCCTCTCTGTTCCTCATTTCAAAAACATGGAACCTCTCCCATTCCGATCCCATTCTTCCGGCAGCGCTCTTAACGTAATCTCTCTCAACACCTTTGTATTTGTAAAGCTATTTACTTCGTGCATTATTTCAGTCCACTGTTATCCCTTTTACCCCTTTTTTTCATTATTGAATTTGGCTCAGATTTTCTTTTTTCATGCCCATGCTTTCCGATAATGCTGTAATTAATAAGAAAAATCAATGTGTCCGTAGTTTTTCGGTCAAATTTTGTGTATGAGTTCATTTATTTATTTATTGTTTGTTTGTTATTGAGAATTTAACTAGAAGAGAATTGGATTCAATTTTCTTTTGATTCGTCATCTTGAAAGTGTTAAAGGAAGAGAAATTTAGAATTTGAATGAAAAAATAATAAGGTATGAAATTAAAATTTTTGGTGGTTTTTATTTATGCAAGGCGTGAATTTAGGTTTAGTGGAGGTATTGATGTATTTAATTTTGTTATATTGTGAAATCTCAGTTGCTGCTGAGGATTCAAGTTGAAGGTGGTGGAGATGTCGAGATTCCATGTTATGGGAAAGTAGTGGATAGTGTGGATTTGCTGAGGAAGCGGCAGTGGCTATGGCGTTTGGATGCGTGACCTTTCGCTATTATATATGGATTTTGGGCAGTAGCAATAGCTACTAGCATAGATATCTTTGATGCCTTTATAATACTCGGTGGCTTTTCCATTGCTCACATTCTGGTTGTACTCTTCACGGTTTGGTCTATCAATTTCAGATGCTTGGTCCTGTATTCTAAGGTTCTTCTTCTAAAACACTTGCTTTTGACTCTTTTTCAACTTTCAAGGCTGGTGATAGATTAATAGTTTGTTTTAGTTATTTCAATTTCATTGAGATGTTGTTATGTTTATGTTTGTGATGATGCAAAAATTTCCTGTTGACTTAGCAATAAAAAAAAAATACAAGATACATTTGCCTGTTTAGGCACAGAGGACACTAGGCTAGGCTTGAATTTGATCGTATAACTAATATATTCTTCATTTGGTTGGTTTTTGAGTGATTTATTCCCTTTTTATTATTTTAAATTTTCAATCTTGCATCGTAGTTGCAACCCTAGTTCGATTTGTACTGGGATTTTTTTAGAATTTCGTGGAAAGGTTCTCATGGTAGAGTAATTATTGGCCTTACTATAGCCTCCACAAAAACACTCTCTCTCTCCTCCCTCTCTGTGTGTGTTTTATGGGGATCCGTGTCTATGTTGTTTGCTTCTTGTTTTAGGTGATTTTTTTCTTACTTGCAGTCAGTTAAGTTTATTGGTTGGTAAGTATGAATTTTCAAACATCCTTTCTGCTGTGAGTTTCTTCTCACTATGTTTTGATCATACTATATTTTGGAATCATAAATAGAACATATTGGACCTGCAGACGGCAGACGCAATGAAAAATGGTGAATTTTCTAACAATTCTATGAAATGACCTGTGCAAATATTCAAAGCCTTATAACCCAAAATCTTTGTCACTTTTCTAAATTAACTGAAATTAAAGAGTTGTTGAACATAAACTTCTGCTTGAAACCATAAATGGGGCATTTATGCTATTCACAATGAGCTCTAATTAAAAGTCAAGTATGGGCTACCAATATGATATAGAAATGAAACTAACAGTGACTTAATACAAAAATTTTATGCTTCCATAGTTTGGTTTGAAACCTAAATCTCAGTCATGGAGATAAATGGTATCAATTAAACTACGACTTGCAAAAGCTGTGGGCATGCTTAAGATTCTTCAAATCTCAGGTTATAAATTGGGACACCTTGATAGATGTATATGAAGAAGATTCTTTCTTGAAGGATATTATGTAAGAACTCAATTATTTTTTTTTCCTGGTCCTTAACCAACGGAAGTTAGGTAACTTTTCATTCTGTTTATTTTGGAGTAATTGATGTTTTTATGATTTTTGGTAGTTTAGTAAATGCTTGTGTTGTATCTTTGAGCTCCATTGGGAGTCCTTTGTTGATCTGGATTTGCTTTAGAATGATGATAAGAGTCTTATCTCGATGCAATAAGAGGTGAAGTCCTAGTTGGAATGATTAGTGGTCAAGTAAAGAATAGTTCTTCTATTGAAGCTATATAGTTCAGTTTATTATTGTTTGTTGGTGATGAATCTTTCTTAAAATTGTGTGATGGAATCTAACCTTTGGGTGTCGTGCCTATGGGGAATGTCTCATTCCAAATGCAATGATTTTTTCTTGTCATGTATTTTGTGCAGCTTAACCTACTTCCACTCTACGTTTCTACCTAATTGATATTCATACCTTCTTCAATCTATAAAGATTTATTGAACAAATTCTTGATCACACGAATAGACATTATCGTGCATCATTATTAGTGGAACTGTGAATTTCCTTTGAAGATCTTATATTTCTCTTATTACGAGACAATTGTGCACATAGTGGAATTGAACTTAGTAACTTTTATGATCATTGGTCATCCTCTTGAACCTCTGGCATAATTTGAAGATCAGTAATTGTACACTGATTCCTTCCATAAACTTATGCTTACCTTATATATGTTACCTCATTGTGTTTAAGTTGGTAATTATGATTATGATTATGATAGATGCTTGTTGCATTCTTTTCAGGTATTCTACACATTTCCTAATGGTAATTGTATTTGGTACACATGAGATGGAACCTGTTAGATTACTGGATGAAATGAAGTTTTCACTTTGCCTGAGGGTGCCCAATAATTCAATCACGAATACTTATTAGTTAATTCTTGGATTGTTTGCTTGCTGTTGTTATTGACATAATGAAAGTTTTTAAGAGATTTTGATTATTTAAATCTTTTTGGTTATTTGCACTATATGCATAAGGTTGACTGGGTTAGTCTAGAACATTGTATATTTATTAAGCATCATTTTAGTTTTGATATGGAGATATTTGTATCCGACGTTTGTGTGATCTACACATAGTAGTTAAAACTGCAAGAGATGCAGGTCTGGTGTTTTTTTGTGTCTACAGTGAGGGCTCAAAATGAATGCCTTTGCAGTCAAAGTACAAAAAGCTCAAAGCATAAGAAAAGAGCACTTTTTTATTTTTTGCATGCTTTATGTTAATTTTTTTAACCGTTAGATATCTTTTCTCTCTTATTTTTAACCAATTTGATAGTGAGTTTCATGATAATTTTTGAGCTTAGATGCTTGAGATAAAAATCCCACTTCGGTACAGTTGCATTTTTTAAATCTTTGATGCTCTTATTTTCAACCTTTTGTGCTAGGATATTAATCTTGTAAATATTGATAGCTGAAGAAGTCGGGTAGTTATTTATGAAGTTTACATATGTTACTAATGCATAATTGTAAGGTATAAACCTGTAACTAAGAACAGTATATGACATACACAACAGTCCACTGCTTCGGAAAAGTGTGCTCTTCGCTTTTGCTCTTTGGGCTTAAGCCCCTAAATGCCTTTGTACTCTAATGTGCTTTGTGCCTTTAACTACTATGGATTTACATACTTTCATTATTTCAAGTGCACCTGTCTCAATTCTAGATTTGTTCTCAGGGAATTCCTTTGATCCCTCAATTATTTAGAAAATTGCTATTCTTGTTGCATAGAGGTTTTGGCATTTCATATTTTATCCTACAGCCTGAAGTGCAGTATTGAGAGAGGTTCATTTATTTGCGTCAGTCCGCCCTCATTCTCTCTCTCTTTCTCCATACTTGTATCTGTATAGGTATACACTACACATGTTTAGTAGGGTATGTCTATATAACTTGGTATTGTTCCACAGAAGTTTGTGAGTTCTGTTTTAACTATGTGCACAGAATGATATTTAATGTCTCTAATAGAAGCTCCATTTGGCAGATCAATGACATTCACCAAGCAGACTCATGTAAAGTTATTCCTGCTAAATTCTGTGGTTCGAAAGAAGTTTGTGCCCCTCCATTTTCGGAAGGTTTGAACGCTGATGATAAACTTGTATGCTCAATATGTTTAGCCCTAATTTTCTTATCCCAAAAGGTTGAACCCTGATTCCAACATATTTTCGCATTTTTTCTTTGCACATACTCCCTTCAACAGTTATCATTTCACTTAATCCATGGATAAAATTAGAGCCATGGAATAAGGATCATTTTGTATAGAAACTCTTACACCTTGGCTGTGACTCTATGGTTTATCTATTAAAGGAGACCCAACTCTATTTTTTTCCCCATTTTACCCACTACACTTATTCTCCACTTTTAAGGGCGTAGTCACTAAAGTAGGGGAAAATTCAATGTTTGTTTTATTGCTGTAGTAATAAAAGGTTATTGAACTGCTTGTCATAGAATTTCAGGCGTTAACTAGAAAATCCAACTAAAATACATAATACGTTTTTCAGCTAGTTTTTGCCATCATCCAGATTGTAGCTCTGTAACTCCAGTTCCCTTCTCTTAAAGTCATCTCAGAAGGACCTACCCCTTTACTTATGCTTCCATTATAACCGGCGTTGAAACTTCTCGATCAATTTGTCTTTACAGTGTGGAAGTAACCACTAAACTTCTGGCCTATTGGAACGAAGAATGTCTGAAAAGTTAATATTGGAAAGAGTCAGGAATGCCCGTAATGCTAAACCAGACCCTGGATGGCTTATTACTGGGTAAACTATGGGGAGGGTGGATTGTTATTGGACAGGTTATAAATGGGTAATAGATACTTGAGTTAAAATCCAAAGTGACTATATAATAACAAAGTATTGTTTGGGCCAGCAATAGGTGGGTTAAACCCATATCTGACCTGACACATTAGTTTTCTTGACTGTTTTCTGTGACATGATTTTGTGCCTTTTGGCTTTTGCCCCTTTTTCAGTTTACATGTTTTATTCTTCATCACTGCCCATTAATCTTCCTTTTTTTTGGGTCTTTTCTTCTTCTTCCTTCAGAAACCTTCACCACGCCAACAGCTCTCTCCATCGCTTACTGAACTCTTTTTCTGCCATTTATACGAGTCTACAAACTACATTTTCTGCACAAAAAACATCTTGGCCTCCAAATTATCAAAACCATGAAGAAAAACTTCACTTGGCCACAGCTACAAATTACCCAAGGCACTACAAATACTTAAAGCACATCAACCCCGAACCTGATATGTCATATGAAAGCAATCTTGATTTTATAAACCTCATGTGAAACCAAAAGTGAACAAATCAAACCTCAAAATTTCACCCAAAAGAAAAATTGGTATTTTGTTATCCATTCAGATTCCCATTGGGGTTTCTAAATTCTTTCAGGTTTCAAGTCCCATAGAGCCTAAACTCATCAGGAGCAGCCAAAGCCACTGCACCAACATGATTAGAGAGTACCATGCAGGGGATATTTGATTTCTTTTATGTCTGGTGACTGCTGGAGAAGTTGATAGGGGGTTCGGCTGCCGTATAAGGCTACAGTGGGGATGGTGGGAGAAGTCGTGCTGAATTTATAGTAAAAAAAAAAAAAAAGTGGTGGAAGAGGTTGTGGCTGCACAAAGTAGATAATTGGTGGTTCATTATTGGGTTACGGTTGCCACCTGTAGTCAACTTGATGTGAGGATGCCATTTCTCTAATAGAGTATTGACAGTTGAATCGAGATCATTTCTTTAGAAATTTGCATTCAGCCTCTCAAACTGGCATATACTGAGGTAGAAAGTATTCTTTGACTTCTACCTATTCGCCGGATGTGAGAGTGATTATTCAAACAGCACCTGTCACTTTTGGTGCATCAGTAGAATAAAACAAAATATTCAAAGTTTCCAAAGACATAAAAAATTTACATTGTTGAGTACTGTGTTCTATTTGGATTTTGCTTTCCTCGCTCTCCTCTAGTTCCAAATGTTTAAGACTTGAGGTTTTATGAAAGAGTTAATTTTGGCTGTTTTTACTTGATATCACCGAGTGGCTTTAGTGTTTGATCTCCCACTTATTTGCAATTTTATCCTTTTGATTACACTCCTTTCCCCACAACATTCACAGAGAGAGACATTAGAGAGAGAGATAAGAGAGAGAGAGATAGAGAGAGAGAGAGAGAGAGAGAGAGAGAAGGGGAAGGGGGAGAGAGACTCGAGAGAGATGCTTTGGCTGCTTAGTTTTTGAATTTCCACTGCTTCTTGCCTGAAATCAAGATTTTAGCAAGAGAAGAGTGGGGGGGGAGGGGCAGGAAGCAGTGGAGTCGGAAATTAAGGGAGAGATGCTTTGGCGGATTAATTTTCGACTTTCCACTGCTTCCTGCCTGAAATCAAGATTATAGCTCCAGTGAAATTCTTTCATTTCAATCTTTCTTTGGCAGACCGTCAGAAAAGTACCTATGAAAACTTTAATTTCTCCAACTACTGCTTCATCTTGTCTGTAGAATATGATTCTTTGTTCTACAGCTTGCAGGTTCTTCTACCCTTGGGGATGTGGAAGAGATATACTTTGATTTCAGGAAGCAGTCTTTTATTTACTCAAAGGAGAAGGAGACTTTTTTAAAGCTTCCTTATCCATCCAAGGAAACATTTGGATATTACCTCAAATGTACTGGTGTACTGAAGCTAAAGTTGTTGCTGCTACTGAGAAATGGGGATCCGGAATGTGTAAGTTTTTTCTTATGTAAGTTTTTTCTTGTGATTAGTTGTGTTCCAATTCCAGCACTTCGTTCATTTGAGTTCTTTGGAAGCATTAAAGCCTCCTCCACATGTCAATCTCTCCTATGTTGGGGAATAAACAATTTGTGATATGAGACCCATTTGATATTTTGGGTGCTAGAGGAGGATATTATCCTGTTTTAGTATTTTTCTCAACTTTGGGAGGATCTCTGACCTTTTGTCCACCACTTCTTTTGTTGTTTGTACGGTTAGACATTCGTAGATGTACCTGAAAATGGGAAAGGGTGATATGGTGCTTTTTAACAATTTTGCTTGAATTCTGTGTTGCTGTCAAAGAATGGGCCTTCTTTATTTCTAGCAACTAGTGATGATGGGCACACCCTATGGGTGTGAAATTAAAAAAAAAAAAGATTTACTCAAAATTTTCTTTTAAAAAAGTAATGGAATGCTATAAAAAAAATTTATACAAAAAAATTTAAAAAATAACTGTAAGTGGTGGAGGGTTGAAGGAAGTTATGAGTAGAAAGAAGTTATAGTTAGTTACATATATAATAAGGGCAAAAATGGAAAAACATAAAATGATGGACACCAAACCCTTCCCTCTCCCTTTATATATAGTATAGATAATATGTTAATGTCTTTCTTTTGCCGCATGGAATTGTTTTGGATGTTATCGGCCTTTTCATTTTCTCTTCCCTCCAGTCTGACAGTTTCTGAAGTACAGCAATGTTATATGCTTCTGCATATAGACAAACATAAGAAGACTGTTAGAGGAGCTCATGAGTTTATTGAGCACTTGTTTTATATTTCTTTGGTTAGTATTGATGTATATCCAACATTGACATTAATTTGGGTAATTTTGAAAAGAATAGTAGTTTTTCCTACCCTCACAAAGGAGGGGTAAGGCTGTGTACATATGTGACATTACCTCCTTCTACCCTCTCAAACCGGGGAGCTGTACTGGCGTTGCTCTTTTGTAGTTTTCCTGCCGCCAGTATGTCAGTTTTATGCTTACTAAAACAATCTTGATTAATGGTATCCTCTTATGTTGAGGTGAAAGTTTATCTGGAGAACAAGTCATTACACTGATTTCTTGTTCTGTAGATTTGAATATCCTCAGCCTACGTTCCAGAAATTAATGAAAGAGCAGTGCATGGAGCCATTTTTTGTATTTCAGGTCTGATGTGATTCCAAAATGTATCTCTATATTGCCTGAAAAATGTTTCCTTTCCAGCTCAATTTGTTTTTCATTATTATTGTTAGAATTTTTTCTCTTTGTTAACTAATTCTTTAATGCTGCTTATCTGTAGGTCTTTTGTGTGGGCTTATGGTGTTTAGATGAGTATTGGTATTACAGTATCTTCACTCTCTTTATGCTGCTTATGTTTGAGTCAACAGTGGCAAAAAGTCGTTTAAAGACTCTCTGTGAGCTCAGACGTGTAAGAGTGGACAACCAGACATTAATGGTGTATCGTTGTGGGAAGTATGTTTTCTAATGCCTGTAGTTAATTTTTCTTACACTCATTTTCTATGTTTACAACTATCTTTTTTACTTAATACCTTCCACAATTGTTGAATGGTGAAAATTGGCTGTAGATGGGTTAAACTCTCTGGGACAGAGCTTCTGCCTGGGGATGTCGTGTCTATTGGTCGCTCTACTAGTCCAACTGGAGAAGATAAGTCTGTGCCAGCTGATATGCTTTTACTAGCTGGAAGTGCTATTGTGAATGAAGCTATTCTGACAGGCGAGTCTACCCCTCAGTGGAAGGTGGTATTCTAATTCTTTTTCCCACAAAGCTTGATCTTAGTGATACTACTTTTTTTTTGGGATTGTTTATGACTATGCTATTCTCTTTGGCAATTAGTAAACAGAATGATTCATTTTTCAGGAAAAAAATGTTCATTTTAATTCTGAAGCAATTTCAAGTGGATCAGCAGCTGATATGTTAGTTTAAATGCTTGCATCTTTCCCGGACAAGTATTAAGTGCTGGAAAAGGGACATGCTTAGGATGAAGTGTGCATCTTAGAGGTGTTAAGATATATAAACATTTAGGTAAAAGGGGATGTTTTATGATACTCCTTTAATTTGTGTAATTTTTTATAGCAAGATTGCATAGACATCAGAGAATTATTTCCTAGTTTCTAATGGAGCCTTTTCCTGGGGGAAAGTCTTTGTTCCTATTCTCTGTGCAGCAGCAGTTATGTAAGAAAGGTCAATAAGTGGGGAAAAATGACTAAGGCTTCTGGAAACTCTTCAATGCAGAACTTACCACTAAAAGAAAATTTGAGTTTTTTAGAACTCAAGTTTGAATTTTTATGCAAACCTGCCACCATACCTTAAAACTTCGTTTTGTCATGTTTTGGTGGGATTTGTGAGTCTTAAGTTGAACTTTTTAGTGGTTGGAATTGATATTCTTGAAACAATTCCATGCTTGGTTTTTTAAAATCTGCACCTTCATCTAACGTTTTTTTTTTTTTTAACACTTTGTGTTGATAATTCTGCCACCGATGGTTTCCAACAGTTTTAAAGTGCAAATGTCATTTTCAGGTTTCAATCATGGGTAGAGGAACTGAAGAGAAATTATCTTCTAGAAGGGATAAAACGCATGTTCTTTTTGGTGGCACGAAAATATTACAGCATACACCAGATAAGGTTGGTTATCTTCTAACATTTGAAAGTTCCTATTTAGTTGTTTCAACTTTTATCCTGTTAATTCCTCTTTATGTATTCCTTTATTTCATACCCTGTTAATTCCTCTTTATATGTTCCTTGTTCCAGACATTTCATATGAAAACCCCTGATGGTGGCTGCTTGGCTGTTGTTTTAAGAACTGGATTTGAAACCAGTCAAGGGAAACTTATGAGGACTATTTTGTTTTCCACAGAGAGGGTACTTGTTCTCTTTGTTTGTGTTTGTTTGGTGTGAATATACTTACTTTTTTCGTTCGTCTGTCATTAGTTTTTAAGTTTTTATATTGTTTGTGATTTCTGTAGGTTACTGCTAACCTCACAGCTGGGAAAGCGGTCTCTTTATTTTGTTCTTAGTAGTTTTTGCAATAATTGCAGCAGGTTATGTTCTTAAAAAGGTAAAAATTATGGTTTTCACAGCTTTATTTATTCTTTTTTATGGGGGGCGGGGGTGTAATATTTTCACAGCTTGATGAATATCATGTATCTCCCCCAAAGCTACCAAGTTTTATTTTATGTGCATGCATTGATAATTGAATATATACTTTTGTATGTGTATGTGTGTCTATATATATATATAGACACACACACACATCGCGCGTGCACACGCACACGGAGTTTAGATTTTATATATTAATTACTTCATTTTGTGATCATGAATTTGGGCTCTGATGCAGGGGCTTGAGGACCCAGCAAGGAGTAAATATAAGCTTGTCTTAAGTTGTTCCCTGATTATTACTTCTGTGATTCCACCCGAGTTACCAATGGAGTTGTCTATAGCTGTTAATACATCTTTGATTGCATTGGCAAGTCGTGGGATATTTTGCACAAGAAGAGCCATTTAGAATCCCGTTTGCAGGGAAGGTTAGAAGCTCAAGTTTGTGTTTTCTTTTCAACATTTGTACTTATGTACTAACGCAACACAAGTTGTGGGCTAGGCCAACGAACTTGTAGAATAGAGTTTAAGATTCAAAACTCAGAGTTATATCGTAGAAAATGCAGGAAAAAGTAAAATTGTGAGCCAGGAAATTAAAGAAAACTTGCTGAAAACTTGTAAATTAAGAGAATAACGAATTTGGAACGCTGGGAATCACTCCTAGGCACCTTTGGTCATCACACCCAAAGGCTAGATTGTATCACACAACCCTTGAGAAGACAACAATGTCTGCTGGAAATTTTTACTAAGCTCAAAACTATCTTCTCTTTGTAGAGAAGTATTATTTATAGAGAACAAAGACAAATCCTACTTTGATTTGGATTTACCTTTTATTCCCTATAGGAATAACAATCCTAACTTAACTCTATTACTAAAACAAACTGAAAACAAAGTCCTGGACCAAACCTAATTTCTAAGACAAAATAACAAAATACTGAAACCAGAAAATTCCTGCAAATGATAAATTACCAAAATGCCCCAGTGTACTAAAACTTATGAAAACACATAAACTTGTATGATCAGATTCTTTCCTAAACAAACTACTTATCTCAACTTCAAACAAGCTCTGTCTTTTAAAGAGTTCAAAACCAGTGATTGAATGCAATTGTGAAAATCTTTGATTTTACTTTTGCTCGAGCCTTTTATTGTCTACATCATGTACTTATGTTCCTGCAGTATGGATTGTTATTTTATGTCTTTATCACTTGTAACTATTTGGAGGATGTGATGCTGTCATAGATAGTATTTAAAGGCGCAAAAGTGCACTGTCGCGCAAAGGCTTTTGGGGCTTAAGTGCAAAGTGCTCATGTGTTGTGTATCATAATATAATCGTAGTTAATTTTACAATTATGCAATAATAATATTTTGCATTCATTTCTTAAAACATGTTTTCCGCCCAACTGTAACTTTATCTCACGTAACATTTCAAAATTCGCTACATTACTTAACAAACAAACAAACCAAGTCTTATTCCCACTCAGTAGGGTTGGCTGCATGAATCTTGCTACACCATTGCTCTGTCATGGATTATATCCTCCTCATTTCTCAATTCGCTACATTACTTATTCCAAAAAAATACCCAAAATATTGGCTGTTCAAATTGAGCCGATACTATTCTAGCCCAAAGCATTGCAAACAAATGCATTGAAGATAAAAAATACAAACTAGAATGCCATCGTGCCTAATCGGGAATTTTATCTCATGCATCTCAGCCCATAACTTATCATGCAACTCATTATGAAATAGATTGCCATCATGCCTAATTGGGAATTTTATCTCATGCATCTCAGCCCAGAACTTATCATGCAACTCATTGTGAAACAGTCAAGATAAGAGAGAAAAGATATCTAATGGTGTTAAAAAATAACAAATATAAAACATCAAATAAAAATCAAACGCCATGCTTTTTCGAAGCTTGCACTTTGCACTTTTTTGTGCTTTAGTTTTGCACTCGCAATCACCAGATCTGTGCCTTGCTGTGTTGTCTCTTAAGTGAGCAGAAAAGAACCAGATCTGCGCCTCACTGAGTTTTCTCTCAAGCAAGCGCTTTTTGCGCTTTTAACTACTATTGATGGTGTGATTCCTCTGGGGTTATGAAAAATGTCCAGATGTAGAATATCGCATCTTACATGTTTTTGCGTTTATTCTCCCTTGAATTCCCATCAGTAAAGCATCTGATGAAGATGACTTTTTCTTTTCTTTAAATGGCATGGTACATGATTTGTACCCTACTATAGGATCACTTAATTATATAGGGGCAGTTCAAGTTAGTTTCATTTTAGGTTTAATATGTGCACAAAATTTTTCTGTTTTGCTCTAGATATTTTTATTCAAATTTTTTTGGAAAAGAATTAGAAGTGAATTATTGGTGGTTGGTTGATGAAATCATGAAACATCTAAGCTGCTTCTTTTTTGAAAAACTCATGTCTTACATGGAAAAATTCATTAACAAATATTTGTTGATAACAAATTGAAAAAGTATGTTGCAGCTATAGCCTGTTTATGTTTTCCATTCTTGAAACTTTTGATACAGGATCTTAGCTTTAATTGACTGAAATAGTGATTGTAGTACTAGTTTGACTACTAATGATTGGCAATGTTTTTATTGTATCTAAAGATGATTCTAAATCAGTTCTAGTTTAGATGTGTCTGCTGTGATAACTGAACATATATGGAGCCCACAACAAGGAGTGAAGAAAGAGAGGAACTAAAAGTTGCAATAGTTTAATTACAGAACCAATGGAAATGCTTGTGGGTGCCTAAAAGTTACTTTTAAGTTATATGCAGCATAACTTACTCTTTCAAATTGATATTTGTGACCTTTAAAGTAAATTGGAAAAATATGTTTGATGGTAGAAAACATTTTAGAGGTGTATTTGTTGGAATATTTATGTCCAACCAAAAGGACCCCGCATGTTTACTTTGGATATAGCTGGAACTCTCTTTATTTTTCTTGCAAATATCTTAATAACAAATAAGGATTACGTGACCCCAAGATTTCTGGTTTTCATCTGTGTGGGTTTATTGTACTTGCCTGAAATTTATCAAGAAATTTGAGAAGTGCTTACTTTAAAAATAGGTTCATATTGTAGAATCTTATGGTGTGTATTTTATAGCTCACCTTTCATTTATTATGAGGTCATCCAATGTAGATGAGATTGTTGGTGGTTACTTGATCTGAAATTGTAAATTAGTCATGACAATTGTAGTTGTATCAAACCTGATATGGTACTGCTCGATACGAGTGCCTCCTATAATCAGTGGGTGGATTGTCCTTGGTCTGCATGATTTGATCAGGTAGTGTGAAAGACATTCCTGTGCGTCTTCATACTAGGTTTAGCTCTACAAAGGGCTTGTTCTGTTTTTGCACCTTTTTTCCCCCCCTTTTTTAACTCCCGGGGAGGGGGTGTTGATGTTGGGGGAGAATGGAGATGGAGCGTGAGTGCTAGGTGAAATTACTTCTTTTAAATGTGTACATGTGGTTCTCAGTTGAAATGTTGGTGAAGAAGCGGATGTGATTGAATTGATCTAGACAGCATGATTGAAATGATGGCAGTTGGTTGCTTGTCTCCAGCACTTCAGTTAGTGTACTACTAAATGGCATGGTCCACTTACTTTTTATTAGCGGAGTGCTGGAGTCACCATTTGAAGCAATTTGGCTAGAGTTTTATTACTTCGTTCTGGCTTACACTTCTTCCTAGTAGGTCAGGGTTTCAGCTTGTTGGTTATCACTATCAAAATGGCATAAACCCTGTTCTTGATTTTGCGACGCTAGTTATTTTGTGTGATTGTATGTGTACATTTGACAATATCATTTTTTCTTGAACTGTAATTGTACGTTGTCCTTTTTAGAAGCTTCAGATCATTTGTTGGATAAGAAGAAACAAATTCTTACTTGATTTTGAATGTTACAGAGACTTCAATTAATTTGAGATGAATTTTTTCCCTTTGCAGTTCACATAGGCTTCTATGTTATTTTCCCTTCTCTAAACTAGGTTCCCTTGCTTTCCACAGGTTGATAGATGTTGCTTTGACAAGACTGGCACACTAACATCTGATGACATGGTATGACAATTAGAAACTTGGATAGTCTTAGTTGAAGTTGAGCTTTCGCCTTATAATTTTCTTCTGAATTTTGACTTTTAGGAATTTTCTGGAGTTGGTGGACTAACCAACAGTGAAGATTTAGAAACAGACATGGCTAAAGTGCCAGGACACATGCTGGAAATTCTTGCTTCTTGTCATGCCGTGGTCTTTGTGGACAACAAGCTGGTAGGTTTTATTTCTGTTTGGTACTGTGTGCTAAAGTTACTGAAACACTTGTACTTCATCGTCAGAATACAACCTAATTCTAATCTAACAATAAGATTTATGTAATCTTTTCAATATTATGCTTGAAAACAAAGGTAAAATTCGAACAAAATATCCAAATAATGTGTGCCAGTTACTGAAATATTGTTATTGTGTTTCTTGCACTGATATGTAACCACATCAAACTAAGGTGGATTATATGCCAGTGTAACGTTGCACTTTAAAAAATGTAAACTAGAAATTAACAAATTAATTACAATTGTATATCATAATACAAAAGTTAGAGAATAGGTATTTTCTGTTTAATGTAAGAATTGGCAAAAAATAAATGCGTACATCATATCTCAAAAATACAAGAAAGTATTGTAGCTATTATCGAAATATAATAGAAATATGGCGGTGGTTGTCATTTAATATTTATCTACTTTGCTTCTTACCTCCCAGATTATGGTTCCCACCTTCCCCTATTGGATACATATTCCCACATATAGTCTACTATGAAATTTATGGCAGAAGCGAGGCTGCCATTTTTTCTCCAACCAAATGCTTGACAAGTCCAGACAATTAATAATATCCTGCTTAATTCCATGGCCAGAATGTACATTCTGTACATTTGGTCTGTTGAGCTGTTCTATCCATAAGCACCTTACAAAGTTGCCATTGTCTCAGGGAGGGTTGCATGAATATCTGTTGGCATATATTACACAAAACTTTCAGAGATATTCGGGTTGTCCAAGTTTGTATTGAGATTCTTTGAAGTCGAATTTCTCAAATTAATTGATCTAATTGAAGTCAATGTGCTGTCCATTTGTGGTAGCAATAAGATTTTCTGTACTTTTGGCGGAAATACATTCCATATTTGCATGCAGGTTGGTGATCCTCTGGAAAAGGCTGCTCTGAAAGGAATTGATTGGACTTACAAATCAGACGAAAAAGCCATTCCAAAGAAGTAAGCTGTAGATTTAGTGATTGTTTTCCCCTTTCAGTTGGCAGATGACTGTTGTATCTTATGATTGAAAAGTTGTAGGATTTGTTTTTACCTTATGCTATTCAAATTTTGTCATTCATGCTGATTGAATGTCGTCTCTTTTCACTCTGTGTCATGCTTGTTTCATGGGTCCAATGTATAGAACTGCGATAGGCATACTGAAAGTTACCTGTAAATAAATAATGTAATGGCATAAACGCGTGAGAAGTGGGGATACTTTTGAGAGCACCATGTCCTTATCTGAACATGTTGACCGCTGACTCTCTTTGGACCATTGATTGATTTTGTCCCCTCCTGTTGTTGCATGTTAGAATCATCATTTTATTCTGTGGGCAGATAATAGATGTGACTTGGAAACTTAATATCCGAGTATACTGACATAATAATTTAACTCTCTGTCTAAGTAGAAAAGTTACCTAAACAGGTTAAAGATATAATGCTTACTATTTAACACTCAAGTAGAAAAGTTACTGAGATAGTGCAAAGCATACAATGCACGTTGGGAGGTAGGATTTGCGTTTATAACAAGTAAATTGTGAGTGAACTTAATCAAAACAGACTTCGCTAGAGTTGGAGATAAGAATTCACTCTCTTTTCACTTTGTAGATCTTTCATTTCTTTCCTAAAACTTTTAGCTCTTTAGTTTTCTATTTCTCTGGTTGTCCGAGAATTGATTTGATTACTGGATTTGGTGATCTAACAGTTTATTGTTATTTTCCCTGGAGATGACTCATTGTTTATCTGATAAGACTCTTCCTCATTGATTACACGATAGCTAGATTTGTTTTCTCAAATTCTATAATTATTATTTTGCTCCCCTTGATTTAGTTGCTATGTTATTGGCTCCCAAAGGGGAAAAAGAAAACTGAAACACATCCGCATTGGTTTTACTAATGCCATTGATGTCACTTGGGCACACAAGAGAGTAACATTGCACATGAATTAGCTTTTGTGTATAATTAATTCTTTTTCATGATTGTAATTTAACGTCATAGCCTCTAATTGTAGAATGTCCCAATATCAATTGTGATTATTGTACTTCATTTTTATTTTTTTGGATTTAATTTTTGATTAAACTACTGCATCCTCCCTTCAGTTTTGACATTAAAAGTTCTTTGAAACTTTGTAATGAAAAAGGTGGTTTATGGGTGAGTTTTGTGTAATTTACTCCTGAGAAAATCAAGGTGTGTTCTTCATTTAAGGAGGTTGGTTTGATTTACCCTAAATTATTTCATTTCAATACTTTCCTGAGTACATGTCTCAAAGGAAAGCATTTTTCTGTGAGTCGTATGTGACAATCTAAGAGATTTTGAACAAAACAATCTGCCCTCCTCTGGAGGAGAATTCTTATTATATATAAGAAATACAAGCTGATAAGCTAATAATCAGCCCCTAAATTAGCTAAACTATCATATACAAATCTGTCATACAGCTAGCATATCCTAATACAAGGAAAGAATATAAATGCTACCATATATATACAAATCTGTCTTATATTTAAGTGCAGAAAATGAATGCAGAAAATAAGCTATCAAAGTTTAGCATAATTTAGGGGCTGATTATTAGTTTATCTTATACACCAGCTAATTCCTTTGCACAAAATCTGCTAGCATTTGATTCCAGCTAATTCCTTTGACATCCCCCCTCAAATTGATGCGGGTAAATCTACAAGACCTATAAGTAGAACCACTAGGAAAGAATAACCCACGGCTAGGAGTACCATGAATGTATCTTGATGATGCGACGGACTGCTGATAGATGGAGATGTCGTGGAGCTTGCATAAACTTGCTAACGATGTGGACAGCATAAGAGATGTCTGGCCGGGTGATGGTTAGATAGATAAGACTACCAACCAACTTTCGATAGAAAGTAGGATCCTCAAGAAGTTCTCCTTCGTCACGTCGATATTTCACATTAATTTCCATAGGAGTGTCAACAGATGTAGTGTTGGTGAGGCCAGCTACGTCAACCAGATCCTGAATATACTTTTGTTGATTTAAAAAAATACCTTGAGGCCGATGATGCACCTCTAACCCCAAGAAGTAAGTGAGCTGCCCAAGGTCTTTCATGTGGAAAGAAGAGTGCAACAAATTTTGAATTTGAGAGATGCCATCCTTGTAGTGATCAACTATGTCATCCACATAAACAAGAAGTATAACTAAACCCTTAGATGCCCGTTGAAGAAAAAGTGAGGGATCATACTGGCTTTGAGTAAATGAAAAACCAATTTCATGAAGAGTGGATCTAAACTTTTCGAACCATACCCTTGGTGCCTGTTTCAAGCCATATAAAGAACGGTTTAGTTTACAAAGAATATTAGGTGAGGAAGTAGGCATACCATGTGGAAGTTTTATGTAAACTTCCTCTTTTAGATCACCATGTAAGAGTGCATTCTTAACATCCATTTGATGTAGAGACCATGATTGAGATGCAGCAAGAGGACATATGGTTCGTACAGTTGACATCTTGGCTACCGTGCGAAGGTCTCATCATAGTCTAGACCATCTTGTTGCTTGTTGCCAAGAACTACCAAACTTCCACTTGGTATGCCTATGGATCCTCACACTAAGCTTTATGTGTAAACACAAGCTTACTTCCTTAGGGGTTTCACAGAGGGGGGACATGAAACAACATCCCAAGTCTGATTTTGTTCAAGTGCCAGAAATTCTGCGTCAATAGCTTGTCGCCAACACTCATGCTCCATGGCCTGTTTATATGAGGAGGGAATAGGAATAGGCATGACAAGGTAGCTGCCAAAGAGAGAGGAGGGGTGAAACCATACCTATCTGGTGGTTTATGAACCCGAGTACCGCGTCTAAGAGGAGCAAGGGTGGCTGTTGGAACAGAATCAGCAGTCAAGGAATGAGTTGGAGGGGGCCTGTGAGATGTAGAAGTCTGATCTAATGTGTTGGACTTGCGTCGCTGATACACCAAGAGAGGTTTAGAAGGTACAGAATCTACAGAAGAGTTGGTAAACAGTGGTAAAACAGAGAATGACGAAGAAACAGGATCATGATGATTAGCAAAAAAATATTGATTTTCAAAAAATGTCACATTTCTAGATATCCGAATACGATTTAGATGAGGATCATAACAAAGAAAACCTTCCAACAGCCACCCTTGCTACCCTAGAAATGCACATTGAACTCATTGAACCACCAGTTTTGTGCGTTCATGGGCAGGAAGATGTACAAATCACACACAACCAAAGGTACGAAGATTAGAATAATTTGGAGTGCGACCAAATAATCGAGTGAAAGGAGAGACATGGTTCCTCCTCAAATAAACCTGTCTCTTATACACATCTACAAGGTGGATAGTAAGAGACACCATAATCTAGAGTTGTATAAAAGACTCTAGTAAAAGGGTGCGAACAACATCAAGAAGATGGCGATTCTTTCTCTCCGCCACCCCATTTTGTTGTGGGGTTGAAGGACAAGATCGCTGAGAAATTATGCCATTAGTTTGTTGGAACTCCTGGAAAGAATTAGACATGTACTCACCCCCATTGTCAGAGCGAAGAATTTTGATTTGCGCAGAAAATTGGTTTTGAATATGTGCATAGAAAAGCTTAAAAACAGAAAATACTTCATCTTTAGAATGGAGAAAATAGATCCATGTGAAACGACTATAATCATCAATAAAAGTGACAAAGTACTTGTAATTAGCATGAGAAGTAACTGGTGCCATACCCCACACATCACTATGTATCAAATCAAAAGACTGAACTACATTTGGTGTGTGAGTGGGAAATCTTGGAAGAGATGGTGACTCTTTATTCCCTAGTAAACCAGAATTTAATAAAACATGGAGTACATTAGAGTTTGGATGTCCAAGACGTTTATGCCATGCTCGGTAATCAACCCGAGCAGAATTACAAGTGATAGATGGCAAAGAGAAACATGGAGACATAGGAAATGGAAGAGGGAAAAGACGTCCTACTTTAGGCCCCCTTGCAATCATCTTCCCTGATTGTTGATCCTGCACAATACAACCAGATTTAGAAAATTCCACTTTATAATTATCGTCAACCAACTGACCAATAGAAATAAGATTATTTGTAAGGCTAGGAGAGACAAAAGCGTTAGTTAGAGAAGGAGAAATGTCACCAGTGGCTGTGATAGGTAAAGGGTTCCCATCAGCTGTATAGATCTTAAGATTTCCAGTGTATTTCTTTACATTGGTGAGAAAATTAGCCTTGTTGGACACATCATATGGTTAGTGGCCGCGGAATCAAAATACCAAGGAGATGACGTTGAGAAAGGTTTACCTGAGAGTCCTAAGGCAGAGAATGCAGAAATGATCATTTGTTGAATCATTTCAGGGAGTTACAGTGAAGCAGAGTAGTAGAAGCACTCTGTGCTATGTTCGCAGATTTCCCAGTACTAGAAGAACCAACGGACACTGTATATGCTGTTATACACATCTTAGGATGTCGATAAGAGACAGAATTATTGTAAAAAGGATGGCCACATCATTAAAGAATGTCCTACTCGACCTCCTAAGAACAGTTTGAGGCATAATGTCCAAACCCCTTGCACACAAAAACATTGAATAGTGCTCAAGTCTCTACCTTTTGGCTTGCCTTGTGCTACATAAGCCATTGGAACTGAAGTAGATCTTTGTTGTTCCATGGTGGATTGGGTGAGAATTCGCTGCTCCTCACGAAACAAAGCATTGAGGCATACATCCAAAGAGGGAACAGGTTCCCGGTTCATAAGACTCCCATTCTTCAAATAATTCCACATTTCAGTTGCAGTCTTAAAGGGTTGGAGATTCAAGATGATATTCGGATCCACAGATCCCAGAATCCATGCCATGATTTGAGCATCCTTGACCTCCCACTTGGCATGCTCATCCTTCTCTTTGTCTTTGTCTGGAGCAGGTTTGCTGCCATCAATATGTCCCCGTAAATCTTTCCCTTTGACAAAAATTTTGAAGTGAAATGCCCAAGCTGAGTAGTTTTTACCATTAAAACGAATCAAGTCTCCTTCATCAACACAGACTCATACTTGTCTGTGGCCATGATGCCGAGAGAACTTGATTAAGAATAAACAAGGACAAGGGACTCTACTAGGATTGAGAATTGAAACAAGGAAAACAGAGATCTTAGAAACCTTGCTCTGATACCATGACAATCTAAGAGATTTTGAACAAAACAATCTGCCCTCCTCTGGAGGAGAATTCTTATTATATATAAGAAATACAAGCTGATAAGCTAATAATCAGCCCCTAAATTAGCTAAACTATCATATACAAATCTGTCATACAGCTAGCATATCCTAATACAAGGAAAGAATATAAATGCTACCATATATATACAAATCTGTCTTATATTTAAGTGCAGAAAATGAATGCAGAAAATAAGCTATCAAAGCTGTAAAAAGCATAAAACAAGGCATAAAATCTGCTGGCCTTAATTGCCAGCTAATTCCTTTGCACAAAATCTGCTAGCATTTGATTCCAGCTAATTCCTTTGACAGTATGTTCTGAATGGTTTCTTTTATGCCCATGTACATATTGGCATTTGATGGAATGGAATTTCATAACAAGAAGAAAGGATCAAATGATGGAAAATAATGTAGTGCTAATTTCAAAGTTTGTCTTGTACATATTTTGCCAGGACTGAGTTTTATTCTAGTCTAATCCAGGTTGAATCTCATTTATAATGCTATTCCTTTTTAGGTCAAACTGATAGATTAGAGGGAATGTATATTTTGATAATTAAACTAATTCAACAATCTCTTTGTGATGCTTTCAGTTTTCACTTTATTCCTCAACCTGTAGTCAATTGAGGGGCGAACTCTTGGATGGTGAGTTAGGAAATCTGTATCTTTCCCTTTTAGGTATCTAAATTTTTGGCTAGTAAGTCAACTTAGCTGCTGGAAGCTTGGGTTGAAACTTGGAAGTGTTCTTGCCAAGGCCAGTAATATGGAATGCATGCCGAACGAACAGTCTATGGAGCCTTGTCCATGGGTCCTTCAAAGAACTTGTTCTCCCACTGCATCAGATAGGATTTGGACAGTCTAATTGGCAAGCCTGAGCCAATCAATTGATTGATCTGATTAGTAATTTGTGATCTTATAAATCAGATCTATTATATTTTAGGATGTTGAGCATCTTTTGAACCATATAAATGGAAACTAATTTAAGAAAATACTGTGGTGTCTAATTTGAGATGTTGGGTACATATTCCAAACCTGATCCTATCAAACTCCCTCTGTTGATATGGTTGATCAAAGGATGGGGTGTTATCGGTGTTCATATCTGATTCCTGTTGACTGTGATATCAATCAATACATTATTAATTCCAATTAAAATTGCAGTTTAATTTGATCTTTGCCAATTTACAAATGAGAAATTTACTGGAATCTCAAGTCAGAAAGATTATAAACTAAAGCCTACACAAGCTGTTTTAGTTGGTTTCCAGTTATGTGCTTAAAGGAATTCATTCACAAGTATTTGTCAGGCAGTAATCAATTGATTATCTTCATTGTGATTTTTCGTCTTTAGAAGAATGGGATCTCCTAATTGAGTTGCATCTCCAGAAGAAATAGCTCAGCTCAATACCTGTTATCTGATTTTCTCTATCAGGATAATTGAATTTTTTTATAAAGTAATTGGTTCTGATTATATTAAATTATTCTATATTAAGGCCTGTCACTTATTTGGTTGCCTGCCTTAACTTATTGGCTGTGAATCTGTGATCTTTTTCAATCTGCAGGGGTAGTGGCGATGCAGTTCAGATTGTGCAGAGACACCATTTTGCATCCCATTTAAAAAGAATGGCAGTTATTGTTCGGGTTCAGGAGCAGTTTTTTGCTTTTGTTAAGGTGTGGATATAAACTTTTACATATCCATAATCTTATGTTTTGTATTTGAAGTGGGTTGGCACATATTATGACTGGTTTCTTTAGTTTTGTATATCTTCTAATGGTTTAACCATGTTCTGCATCATATATTTCTTATGCTATATTTGGTTACATATTGCTCAGGGATGAGCTTAATTTTTATTTTCAATAACTCTGGATCCTCCATATTTGATGTTTCTTTTGATACGATGATCTCAACTGGCAAAGTTATATGCATATAGCCAAAAGATTTTATTTATGCTACACATAGGTCAAATTGCCTGTTCGGTGTTGTATTCCTTTTATCAAAATTATCGAAAAAGATTCCAGATTTTACTTTGAATTTCTTATAAAATTGGTTTTTCTATAATGATTTATAAAAAAGAAAAAAAAATACCTTAAGGGTGCTTTTTAACAGCTTATTTCTGAATTTCTTTTGGGCATATATCTAAAGCTAAAAGCAGACAAATAACTGCTTATGAGAGTCCAGAAAGTAATTTTTTTTTCAGCAAAATAACAAAGTCAGCAGATATATAACTAGAGGACAGGATCAGGATATTGACATATTTCTTTTACATATATTCTCTTTCTAGTAATTAATATCACGATCAAATTCTGGTAGGGAAGTTACAATCAATCGGTACTATTTGCCTTAATTTTGATTTTTTGGATGAAATAAGCTTGATGGAAACTTTATTAACCCTTAAAGATTTTATCTTTGCTATATGTTCGTAACTTGAACTTACACTTTGGCTTCTTTGTTGTCCTCCAATATTAAGATCTTTAAATTATGGTTGAATTCCTTTCTGCTGGGAATTACTTTTCATTCTGCTGTAGCCTTTACCTATCTTTTTTGGGTCTGTGGCTCTACGTTGATGTGTGCATATCTTTTGTTGAAAGAGTGTTTTGATTGCCCCTAGCTGTGGAATTCCAGGGTGCACCAGAAACCATTCAGGAGAGGCTTATTGACGTGCCTCCATCCTATGTCAAGACCTACAAGAAATATACACGTCAGGGATCTCGTGTATTGGCTCTGGCTTTCAAGTCTCTTCCAGAGATTGCAGTAAGTATTTTTGCTTCAGCTGTATTTCCTATTCCCGTCCTGTGTTACAGCAATTTTAAATGTTATAATTGGACATTTGTACTCGTATCTTGTGAGTTCCTGGTAAAATTTATTGAAATCTGTTGTTACATATTTTTGTAAGTCAATTTTTAGTAGTCTCAGAGTCACATTTGATATTCTAATGGCTTAATCTTAAGTCCATGGTGACCTATAAGAATTATTATCCACAATGTAGAGGTGATTGTGTTAAGCATTAGTTTGTGGTTTATACATGTTATCTCTGTTACATCTCAGTTTGAGGCAAAATGTTTTTTTGGTTAATTTACCTAGGTGTAGAATTAAAGAATGTAACATTATTTTCATAATGGAAACCCGAATCTTTGGATGGTTGCTATAGTTTCGGCTTTTTAAAGAAGGTTCTGAACGTCTACTTCCTCCTTGATTCTTATTCTTCTACGAAAGAGGGAACCATTTGAAATAAAAACCATCTCCCCTCATGCTGATAATAGTTTTTCATCAAGAGACTCAATTTTGCACGGAGAGTACAGAATAAGATCAATTGCCTCTTTTACAAAAATTTTTTTATTTATACTTAGAAACATACTTATCTTCTATTTATGTTTTCCTGTGGTGCAATTTCTCTGTCATTGCTGTTTCATGTGTGTTTTTCATTTGTTCTGGTTAAGTTATCTCTGTGATGTTAGATGATTGAAGGTTAGTGAAGTAAGAAGCTTGGATAGAGACATGGTTGAAAGTGGACTTACTTTCGCTGGTTTTGCGGTATCACTCTATCACCTGGATCTTTGACTTTTCTTATGTCATAGTTCCTCATATGTAGCCTCCAATTCTAGATTTATTCTGTTAGATCATCGATTGAAATTTTGAATCTCTTTCTGTAATCTTCAGGTTTTCAATTGTCCAATCAGAGGATATTCTGCTACTGTATTGTCTGAACTTAAAGGATCATCACATGATCTGGTGAGTAAATTTAGAAAATTGTAGCCATTGGTAGCATGTCTATGATGGTTTTTCTACTTATTTCCTTATTGATGGAATTTATAAGACAAAACGTTAAATCCCTTTGTAACATTTTTGGATGTAGGTCATGATTACAGGTGATCAAGCTGGCTCATTGACAGCTTGCCATGTTGCTAGTCAAGTTCATATTGTTACTAAACCTGCCCTAATTCTTGTACGTGCTAAGAGTGGTGAAAGATATGAGTGGGTTTCACCTGATGAGACAGAGGTTATTAGCTACAGGTGAAATCATTCTCTTTTACTTCTGATATATTCTTTTATTCTTTCTTTTTCTTTTTCTTTTTTTTAATTTTTTCCCTTTTCTTTTAACTTCGCCAAATATGTGAAGTGTTCAAATTGAGCCCCATTTTTCCTTGTAAGCCTTGAGCTTGTTATGTCCTTTATCTTTCAAGAAACATGCTTGTCATTTTGCTAGTAAAAGGTGGATATGCACCTTTTTCTTTTCCTCTTTATATGCTTTGAATGGTTCTTACTCTTACTTGGGTTACAGGGGGGATGAGGTTGAAGCTTTATCAGAGACTCATGATCTGTGCATTGGAGGCGACTGCGTAGAAATGTTACAGCAGACTTCTGCTGTTCATAAAGTCATTCCATACGTGATTTAGAAGGTTGTGATCCGTGCATCAGATCTCTGTCTTGCGTGGTCCTTTTCTGACAATGTGTCATGAATTTTTCAGGTATTTGCAAGAGTAGCCCCAGAGCAGAAGGAACTTATCTTGACCACTTTTAAATCTGTAGGAAGAATAACATTGATGTGCGGTGATGGGACAAATGACGTTGGAGCATTGAAACAGGTAATACATTATTATGAGCTTCTATTTGATCTGTTTACCTTGTATTTGCATTTTGCTTAGGTTTCTCTCTAATCTTGGTAAGTAGTTACCATGCTGCCTTGAGAGTTTGTGTTCGTTTCTGGAACCTTGTCTACAGTTTTTGAAGTTAGACTGGCTTTTCGTCTGAACATCTTTTGCCAACATAAACTAATTTCTTACAAGTTCATCTGCATTTTCTTGCAAGGATCTTTGGATTCAGTATTTAGCCGAGATAACTTTGAAACAGTAATTTTTTTTTTTGGATGTATAATAGTAAAGGTTTATGTAGTATGATCTTGATATGTGAGGCATGGTTAGTATAGGTTTAACTGCCAGACGAAAGTTCTCTACCAATATAATAAAATTGTAAGGCTTTTCAACTCCATGTTCCCTAATTATTCTAGTAAATGTTCTCTATAAATATGATAAAATTGTAAGGCTTTTCAACTTCATGTTCCCTAATTATTCTAGTATATGTTCTCTACAAATCTGATAAAATTGTAAGGCTTTTCAACTTCATGTTCCCTAATATTTTTCGTAAATTCATTTATTCTATGATTACAGTTGACTAAAGCTTAGTCCATTGTCTATATGATTGAAAATTGTGAATGTTTTGATTGGATTGATTACAGATATAACTGTGCACAAGCAAAAATACTTGTACTTGTTAGCAATAACATAATGAAGCCATTAAATTTGTGTAAATTGATCCTGTTTGTTCTGCAAATCGACCAGTTGTCATCAAGATTCACTTCTTCATATTGTGCAAGTCATGTGGAATTTTTATGAAATTTCTACTGTAATCAATTTTCAGTTTTCAAAAGCTAATATTTATATGATTGTCAATTTTCACTATCATCATTGAAAAAACATCCTCGATATTGTTGGTCAGGAAAAAATAAATAAATAAATAAATAAAAGCTTTAATGGCCACTATACTAATTCAATTCTATCTTTTTTAGCTGCTTAATCAATTGATGTTTCAAATGGCTTAACTCTTTGCGGTGTAAATTTTATACATTCCTTCTGTTCTAGCTGTTAATTTAAAACAGAAGCAGAAGCCAGTTAAATATGTCAAAGGAATTAGCTGGAATCAAATGCTAGCAGATTTTGTGCAAAGGAATTAGCTGGCAATTAAGGCCAGCAGATTTTATGCCTTGTTTTATGCTTTTTACAGCTTTGATAGCTTATTTTCTGCATTCATTTTCTGCACTTAAATGTAAGACAGATTTGTATATATATGGTAGCATTTATATTCTTTCCTTGTATTAGGATATGCTAGCTGTATGACAGATTTGTATATGATTAAATAGTTTAGCTAATTTAGGGGTTGATTATTAGCTTATCAGCTTGTATTTCTTATATATAATAAGAATTCTCCTCCAGAGGAGGGCAGGTTGTTTTGTTCAAAATCTCTTAGATTGTCATGGTATCAGAGCAAGGTTTCTAAGATCTCTGTTTTCCTTGTTTCAATTCTCAATCCTAGTAGAGTCCCTTGTCCTTGTTTATTCTTAATCAAGTTCTCTCGGCATCATGGCCACAGACAAGTATGAGTCTGTCTTGATTCAAATCTGTCATACTTTCAGCATATCCAATTCATTTCAAAATCTTTGTCAAAGGGAAAGATTTATGGGGACATATTGATGGCAGCAAACCTGCTCCAGACAAAGACAAAGAGAAGGATGAGCATGCCAAGTGGGAGGTCAAGGATGCTCAAATCATGGCATGGATTCTGGGATCTGTGGATCCGAATATCATCTTGAATCTCCAACCCTTTAAGACTGCAGCTGAAATGTGGAATTATTTCACATCTAGATGTGTATAAGAGACAGGCAACAGGGCAGTCTCTCTATTTCTGATTTTTACTCTAGTTTTATGAATCTTTGGGCTGAATATACTGATATAGTCTATGCTAACTATGTCATCCACATAAACTCTTAGTACTGTTCAATTGGTCCATGAGACTACTAAAAAGGATCAAACACTTCTGAAACTTATATCTGAATTTGAAAGCACTGTGTCTAGTCTTATGAACCGGGAACCTGTTCCTCTAAGGAACTGAAGTAGATCTGGAGCTTTGTTTCGTGAGGAGCAGCGAATTCTCACCCAATCCACCATGGAACAACAAAGATCTACTTCAGTTCCAATGGCTTATGTAGCACAAGGCAAGCCAAAAGGTAGAGACTTGAGCACTATTCAATGTTTTTGTTGCAAGGGGTTTGGACATTATGCCTCAAACTGCTCGAAAAGTTCGCAACTACTGTAAAAGGATGGCCACATCATTAAAGAATGTCCTACTCGACCTCCTAAGAAATCAAACAAGATATACAGTGTCCGTTGGTTCTTCTAGTACTGGTAATTCTGCGAACATAGCACAGAGTGCTTCTACTACTACTCCACCTGTAACTCCTGAAATGATTCAACAAATGATCATTTCTACATTCTCTGCCTTAGGACTCTCAGGTAAACCTTTCTCAACGTCATATCCTTGGTATTTTGATTCCGCGGCCACTAACCATATGACCAACAAGGCTAATTTTCTCACCAATGTAAAGAAATACACTGGAAATCTTAAGATCTATACAGCTGATGGGAACCCTTTACCTATCACAGCCACTGGTGACATTTCTCCTCTAACTAACGCTTTTGTCTCTCCTAGCCTTACAAATAATCTTATTTCTATTGGTCGTTGGTTGACGATAATTATAAAGTGGAATTTTCTAAATCTGGTTGTATTGTGCAGATCAACAATCGGGAAGATGATTGCAAGGGGCCTAAAGTAGGACGTCCTGTTTCAATGTCTCCAACTTCATTTGTCCTATCACTTGCAATTCTTCTCGGGTTGATTACCTAGCATGGCATCTCGTTTTGGACATCCAAACTCTAATGTACTCCGTGTTTTACTAAATTCTGGTTTACTAGGGAATAAAGAGTCACCATCTCTTCATGCTGTTCAATTTGATTGCAATTCTTGTAAGCTTGGCAAAAGTAAAACTTTACCATTTCCCACTCACACACCAAATGTAGTTCAGTCTTTTGATTTGATACATAGTGATGTGTGGGGTATGGCACCAGTTACTTCTCATGCTAATTACAAGTACTTTGTCACTTTTATTGATGATTATAGTCGTTTCACATGGATCTATTTTCTCCATTCTAAAGATGAAGTATTTTCTGTTTTAAGCTTTTACACATCTACATGTGTATAACCAATTTTCTGAAAGAATATAAATTTTTCGCTCTGACAATGGGGGTGAGTACATGTATAAGAGACAGAATATTACACATCTAGATGTGTGGAAGAGACAGATCCTAAGAGATTGTCCTTCAACCCCACAACAAAATGGGGTGGCGGAGAGAAAGAATCGCCATCTTCTTGATGTTGTTCGCACCCTTTTACTAGAGTCATTTGTGCCTCTCGGTTTTGGTGTGCAATGGGAAACAAATTTGAAAGGCGCTTGTCCTACGTTCTTTTATTGAACCATGTCTCTCCTTTCACTCGATTATTTGGTCGCACTCCAAATTATTCTAATCTTCGTACCTTTGGTTGTGTGTTTTGTACATCTTCCTGCCCATGAACGCACAAAACTCACACCTAGATCAGTTCAATGTGCAGTCTGGTGTTCAGTAACACTCTTGGCCTAAATTGTATAAGAGACAGCGTAAGAAGTGAAAGGTATAAAAGAAATGTGACATTTTTGAAAGTCTTAAAGGGTTGGAGATTCAAGATGATATTCGGATCCACAGATCCCAGAATCCATGCCATGATAAGAGGAATAGATGACAAGGTAGCTGCCAGAGAGAGAGGAGGGGTGAAACCACTCATGCTCTTATGGCCTGTTTATATGAGGATAAGAATAGGAACTGTCTCTTATACACATCTAGACAAACCTTGCTCTGATACCTGTCTCATGGTCTCTACATCAAATGGATGTTAAGAATGCACTCTTACATGGTGATCTAAAAGAGGAAGTTTACATAAAACTTCCACATGGTATGCCTACTTCCTGACCTAATACTCTTTGTAAACTAAACCGTTCTTTATTAAGAATGAAACAAGGACCAAGGGTATGGTTCGAAAAGTTTAGAATTGAAACAAGGAAAACATTTACTTAGAAACCTTGCTCTGATACCCTCACTTTTTCTAAGAGATTTTGAACAAAACAACCTGCCCTCCTCAATATGTCCTGTCTCTTATACACATCTAGGTTCGACAAGTCTTTGTCCTGTCTCTTATACACATCTAGATGTGTCTAAGAGACACATAAAAGACCTGCCCAAGCTCATACACATCTAGATGTGTATAAGAGACAGATGACCTTGCAACAAAAACATTGAATCTGTCTCTTATACACATCTAGATGTGTATACTCTCCACTCCAAGCCTACGGTGATGCAGATTGGGCGGGGTGTCCAGACACAAGGAAATCTACTCTTGGATGGTGTATGTTTCTTGGTGATGCTCTTGTCTCTTGGAAATGTAAGAAACAAGACTCCGTTTCCAAGTCTTCTACTGAGGCAGAGTATCGGGCCATGTCTGCTGCATGCTCTAGATCACATGGCTACGTGTCTTCTTGACAGAGCTTGAGATGTGTATAAGAGCTCAACCTACTCTCCTTACATGCGGACAACACTAGTGCGCTCCAAATTGCATCCAGATGTGTCTATCACGAAAGGACAAAGCACATAGAGGTGGACTGTCTTTTGTTGCTAATATATGATCATCAAGTTATTACTCTGCCACATATATCCACTACTAGATGTGATAAGAGATCAGGTTGGGATACAAGCAGTCGTCGCGCCATCAATTTGCTAACAAGGAAATTATGGCCTGTCTCTTATACACATCTAGATGTGTATAAGAGACAGCTATTAGTGGAATCAAATGCTAGCAGATTTTGTGCAAAGGAATTAGGCGGCAATTAAGGCCAGCAGATTTTATGCCTTATAAGAGACAGGCCATACCTATGATGCTTGGTTTATGAACCCGAGTACCGCGTCTAAGAGGAGCAAGATGATTTACTATATATATAGAATAATTTGGATTCTTTCCAAATAATTAGGAAAGGAGAGCATGGTTCAATGAGGAAGAAGATAGTTTAGCTAATTTAGGGGTTGCCCCATTATTAGCTTATCAGCTTGTATTTCTTATATATAATAAGAATTCTCCTCCAGAGGAGGGCAGGTTGTTTTGTTCAAAATCTCTTAGATTGTCAAAATACAGATATTTTTGAAGCTTATAAAGGAAACACGTAGAAGGTTAAGAAAGAAGATAAAAGAACGTAGGACAAGCGCCTTTCAAATTTGTTTCCCATTGCCCATCCAACAGTGGTGGTGAGGGTTCTTCATTGGGCTCTTCTCTTTTGCCTGCCTTTGTTTTGGGGGAGGGGAGGGGGTGGTTTCCCTCTGAGAATCAGGTTTTTGGGTGCAACCATTATCAAGCTATCGAGTGATAATGGTGCCAAAGTAATTTCTGGGAATATTAGGTCATTATGCATGGCATAGTACTAGAACAACTTAAAATTGCTAAAAAGAGAATGCCTGTCTTGTTGGATGTTCAAAATCATATTATTGTGTTTTTCCTGACTGCCAATGGTGGATGTTTAAAATCATATTAATTGGTTTTAAATACTAAATTCACTTTGTTTTTCTGTGCTGGCAACTTGGTCGAATTTTTCATCAGAATTTGTTTATCATTTAAATGGTTAAAGGTGGTCTGAAACTTTCTTCCCCTTGAAACAAGTGTGTTTTTTGTTCCACCTTTCCTCTTTCATCTCCATATCTTCTTTCAATATACCAGTATAGATAGGCAGAATATATAGTACTATTGTTTGTTTTCTTTTCCAGTCTCATGTCGGAATAGCACTATTGAATGCAATATCTCCTACTCAAAGTGAACAGTCTTCATCTGAAGCATCTGCCAAAGGTGAAAGCGCAAAGCCTTCTAAAGCAAAGAAACTTAAACTGACATCTGAAAATGGAGAGGGTCCTTCGAAGAGCAAATCTGTCTTAAACACATGAATCTAAATGGTAAGCAAGCTGTTAATTGCCATCTCACAGCTGCAGAGATGCAGCGTGAGAAGCTGAAGAAACTTATGGATGAGCTAAATGAAGATAGTGATGGTCGGTCGTTCAGCTTCTCACGCTGCTCCCATTGTCAAGCTTGGGGATGCTTCAATGGCATCACCATTTACAGCAAAACATGCTTCGGTTTCCCCCACAACTGACGTAATTCGTCAAGGTCGTAGTACCCTCGTGACTACCCTACAAATGTTCAAGATACTTGGACTTAACTGCCTCGCAACTGCCTATGTCTCGAGTGTAATGTACCTAGATGGTGTCAAATTGGGTGATGTTCAGGCAACAATCGGTGTGGTTTTCACAGCTGCCTTCTTTCTGTTTATCTCACAAGCTCGCCCCCTTCCAACTCTTTCAGCTGAGCGGCCTCATCCTAATATTTTCTGTGCCTACGTCTTCCTTTCTTTGATGGGACAGTTCGCAATCCACCTCTTTTTCTTGATTTCTTCTGTGAAAGACGCTGAAAAGTACATGCCAGATGAATGTATTGAGCCAGATTCTGATTTCCACCCTAACCTTGTGAATACAGTTTCATACATGTTCAGCATGATGCTACAGGTAGCTACATTCATGCCATCAACTATATGGGCCATCCTTTCAATCAGAGCATTCCAGAAAACAAGCCATTTTTATATGCGCTCACGGGTGCTGTAGGTTTCTTCACAGTAATCACATCCGACTTGTTCAGGGACTTGAATGTCTGGCTTAAGTTGGTCCCTTTGCCTAAAGGATTAAGAAATAAGTTGCTGATATGGGCAACTCTCATGTTCCTGGTCTGCTATTCAGGGAAAGGATATTGAGGTGGGCCTGCCCTGGTAAGATGCCGGCTTGGAGAAGGCAACAATGGCAAGTTGCAGCTAACCTTGAGAAGAAGAAACGCCTCTAAGTTCTAGCAGAATTTTCTAATGATCAGGAGCTTGAAAATCAACAGGCAAGCAAGTTTAAGAGCTAATGACTACTCTGCTGCTTTTATGGCAACCTGGAAAGTAATGCCACTGAACAACACGGAGTAATGCCATGTAATGTAGCATTTGTACCCATAACGCGTTCCTCAAGAGGAAATATTTGATAGAATTTTTATCCATACTCCAACAGATAGCAGAATTACTAGATGGAAAAATATTCCTTCATTTTCATGTTTAGAAGGAAAGTAAATTCCAGCATGATCTTGGAAATTTTGTATTGATTAAGATGCTGATTAAAACAGGGGCTTTAGGCCTTATACTGTCATTGTATGCGGAACACTTGTGAAGCATTACTATACTTGTTTCAATGAGGTGATTTTGCAAGCAAGATTGGAAATACTGAAATGAAAAACAGTCCGCCTTGCACTTGTACTCAACTTTTTTTTCACATTACAGATTTCAATATTAGCAACAAAAGAAACATTAAATTGGTATTATAGATCATACAAAGAGAGCTTATTCATGTTGGAGTTTTCATGTGGAAGAGCATCCTCAATTCTAAAACCCATCGACTGTGTCTGAGTGTTAATCCACCATCGACACCAATAATCTGGAAAGCCACCAACGATGTCAGCCTCCCCAATGCGGCTAATCCGCGTTCGAGACGGGTAAAAATGCTTTTTACACATCTCTTGTTTGGAATATTCAATAATCCAAAATTTCGAATAAAATAAATTTAATCCTCAATACTTTGGAATTTGAATAAAGTGAGGATAATTAACAAAAAATAAAAAATTTTAACAGAAAATTGCCACATGCACGTCATGTGGCCGTTAAGTTAAAAAAATCAAAATAAAATTATAAATTCTAAGAGAATTGTACAAAATTAGTCCCTCAAAGTTTGTCAAAAATGCAAAATAAGTTATTGAAGATAAAAAATAAAAAATAAAATTTCTTAAGTTTCAATATCAAATCAACCGGCGACACCAAGGATTTAAGGAGGGAGAAAATGATTTTAGACTGTCAAAAATAATTAGTTGAGATTATTAATAACGACAAACAATAAGCACTATGCAAAATAGAACATAAGGGCCACTTATGATGAATGATTCGACTTGAAATAAAATTTTAAAATAGATAACGTTTGAATTTCTCAAATAATAAATTATATATTTCTTAAAACAAATAACAGTATACATCTATTGTAAAATATTATTCTTAAAAATTTATTTTTCACAATGTTATAATGATCTTCGTATTATTATCATTATTATTACAAAAAAATGTAATATTAATGTTAATGCTTTGAAAGGGTATAAAATTAGAATTAATTAAGGTAGATGTCTCACTTTCTTAACAACATATTAAATGTTTGCGAAACTAATAGTTTCAGTTCAAAACAAGTTTAAAATCAATTAAACCCCTTTAAATATTATAATTAAAATTGAAGCCAGTCAGTTAGATTTTCTAACACAAATTTTAGAAAATTAATAGTATCAGGTGGCATATTAAGAATTTTTTTCCCAACAATTCTTTATACGTATTTCTATTTTACCCTGATAAAATAAATATTATCCATGTACACTAATTGAATTTCACCTATCTAAATCGAATCAAATCAAATCAAAACTATTAATTTCAAATTCTTCATACAATTCAAATGAACCCATCTAGAGCAACCAAATCTGAAATTGAAGTTCAGTTCAACCACTGAAAATTGATGAGACTATTATTTACAGAGGTTGTCTACTAGTATCATTCTCTAGACTGCTGTGCCATTCAAATTGTCACCAGCGCAATTTATCTTCAAGAACTCTCTTCAAACTACCAATAATTTGTCAAATTGTCAAGAAAGAAAAGTTTCTATAATTCATCGTTAAGAATAAAAGTTGAAGATACAAATTGTGAAAAACCTCAATAGTCAATATATGCTTCCACAGTGCAAAATGACAGCTTTATGTAACGGTGTTATGATGTGAGGATAGCTTGGCACAAAATTGCTTCTGCTCAATTGGAGTTTTTCAGAAAGAATATTCATGCATGCAAACATAAGATTGTAACGTAAATTCAAATTAGTTCCTATTAAAAAATGAATTATTACATGGAGTGTATGGTACAATGTAAAATCATAATCCATCCCAAACCTTAAACAACAAAACTACCAAACTAGACAAGCTTCCAAAACTTCTAGACTCGATTTTTTATGTCGACTATGTGATGTGAATTAAAACTTATGAAATAAATTCATAATATTTGCTGAAGTGAGCAAAATTCTACTTATTAGAATTAATTATGAAGTTTAAGATTTGATCTACTTAAGTATTCTCCAATAAATTTTCGGAGAGGAAAAAATAATTAATTTGAACATTAATTAAACCAAAAAATTGATCTATGAAACCCTAACTTATGATCTTTCTTCATATGATCAATCTCTGCTGAAAGAACAAACTTTAAGTCCCGCATTCAAGTCCCTCCTCTTCAAGATAACCAGAAACTTTGCCATTCGAATCAAACCTTCCCTCGAACACGACGATTTTGTCCACTAAATACATATCCAACACACACGCTACAACATCTCTAGACAAATAATTTAAGATGAACTCAGAAGCAATACCCAATTTTTCACCAAGCTTCTGAAAATATAACTCAAAAACAACCATTCCACTGCTCGAAACCTGCCCAACAGCAGACCGTTCTTGTCCTCCTTTTTCGTACCGAGCAGCAAAACTGACTTCAGATTTTCCTTGCTGATCTCTTCAGAAATACCCCATGTGTGATAAGAACAATTACCCGTTGATTGCGGACTGTTTCTTACATACATCTTCTCATACGCTCCGTGCATTATATAATTATAGTTATTAATGTTCAAAATATAGATTCAAAGGGTGTGAATTCAGTAGTATATTTTTATGTAAGGACTACATTGTGAAATAAAAGTTTATACTACGTATCAATAAATCTCAACAATATAATTCAAAAGTTAAATTTTTGGCCAATTATAACCACAGACATGATAAATTGTACGTACCTAGCAGCTAAAAATAAAAAATAAAAAAAATCTACCTAGTAGTTTGCGAAGTATTTCAGTTTTCTTTAGAGTTATGGTTCAAAGTCGTAGTCGCGGAACGTATCGTTCTACATAGTTATCAATGTATCAGTCGTGTATCGAGTGATATGCATATTTTATTATATATCACAAAGTCCAAAAAATTCACAAAAGAAAACTAAAAAATATTCATCACCACAAAAGAAGCCTTAAATGATTGATATATATATATCTTGTCTTCAGCTTCTGAAATAAATTTTTTTTTTTAAATTTTTGGTAGAGTCTTTCGAGATAAATATTCTCCCAATCTTTAATTTAAGTAGTCTTGCTTTCCTTTTGCTTAAACTTTTAAAAAAATACCAATACAAAATACAAAGTTATCAACATTAATACAAAAAATTGTAGAAATTACCTTATACAAGTTATCTGGTCCAAGTCCCTCAAACCTTTTATAACTTATTTAATCGTAACTTAAAAAAACAAAAAACAAAAAAAATACAAAATACAAAGTTATCAACATTAATTAAAAAAAAAAATTGTATAAGTTACCTTTTACAAGTTATTGGGCCAAGTCCCTCAAATTTAGGCAAATGATATTGCCATAGCTAAAATCTTAATGCCATAGCAATATTAATTTAAATGTCAAAACTACCCTTCTTTGGTTGTTACTTCTAAACCCCCACACTACCTTCCATCTTTCTTTGCTTTTTCATACCTCTACCCGTATGTCCTCCGCTTCTCCAATGTCGTCGCATCTCAATCCAAGTCTCTGATTCTATTTCTCTCTTTATTTTATGCAGTTTCGTCTCCCTCCTAACCCCTTTCGTTCATATACAATATTCTAGTTTATTCTCTCTTTGTTTATTTTCTAATCTTTTTGGATCTATTTCTACCATTTTTAATTTAGCCATCATTAATCCTCTTCAACACATCCTTTCCTCCATCTTCAATTTTTGACAATAATCCTTTTCAACGCCTCCTCTTCTAAAGATCTAGATCAAATAATTAATTATTCTCTAATTTCTTCCCTTAATTCTCTCCTAATTATTCTCTTTTTCTCTCCCAATTTTCTCCCATAGAGAAATTTTTATGGTGTGGAATTTTTTCTATGGGATTGTCTAGTAGGGGAAAAATTATCCAAGCAAGCATGGTTTATTAAAATGGAAGATTTGCATAAGATCTAAGCTGGTGGATCCATTTCTCTTGACATAGTTACCTCAGAGGAACCACTGAGTCGACTCACCGCGACTCGGATGACTCGACCGGTTTATCGTCCAAAATTGTCCGAAGCATCAAGGATCGTACGAGTCTGCCCGCTCCGATGTGAGTTCCGGCATCTCCGACATGTCCCGGTTCTGACACATACTGGTGGCCTCCGCTTCGGTTCTAACTCGGCCGAGTCAATTCGGACTCGGTCAAGTCTTTGAATCATGTTTAGAGAAGAATTACTAACTGCGTTAAAGTCAGCCCCAGCCTAATATCAAATCACAATGTCTCAGTCAATAGCACAGTATTTTTGTCCAAAAGTTCATGGTCTTTCTTTTGTTCTATTAGCTTTTAGTTTCAGAAAGATTTGATTTAAATTATGTTAGCTTCAAAACCTATTACCTAAGAAAGTGAATCATTAATGTTTCAGTGAATTAGGATCATCTTAATATACTTTAAACTCTTTCATAAAATGGTTATTTCTTAAGTCATCAAAACGGAGGAAAGATAGACCTTGTTAGCGACACACAAGGCTGGTCACTCGCGAGACAAACAAGAAGTAGCCTTGAGAATCATCGCTGACCAAGACAAAAAAAAAAAAAAAAAAAAACCCTAAATGGAAGGCCCAGTCAATAATTGTCTTTTAAGGTTGTTGATGCTAAAATTTATCGTGCGCTCATGTTAGGCAGGGACGAAGCCAGGACCATGTGGTTAGGATGGGCAAACAACCGCTTTGATATTTTGATAAGTATTAAACAACCGTCAAAATAAAAGTAATTTTTAATGAAAAAATAGTTTTACCTACAATTATATGAATCTAAAGCTGGTTGTCCTAATTTTTTTAAATAATCAAAAGTTATAATAGAATAGATGATTTTAAAATTGAGAATAACACATAGTGATCAAGATTTATACAATGTATACTAAAAAATGAATTTTAAACAAAAACTATATATTCATTCTATAAATTAAATTTCAAAAATTTTTGAAAATTTTATATATACCAACACTTATTCTTAATTTTGAAAATGTTATCATTTTTAATTGTAGGATTTTATTTGACTTTTTAGGGGACAAAGCCAAAGAAAATGATAAATTGTACAAACTTCAGGGAATGCAATTATATGGGAACATTAAAATTCTTAAAAATTTTCCTTGTACAATTTGCAATTTTGCAAAGTTAAGGGGGGTAATTGCCCACCCTCACTTGCATGTGGCTTTACCACTAATGTGAGGTATTGTCCACTTTGTTCAGAATCTCACGATTTTGCTCTTAAAAAAGCGCCTCACACAGGAGGGGTGGCCTCTTGCCTTATAAGCTAGACTCTTTCTTAGCTATTAACTAATGTGAAATTCTTGAACCCTCCACCTTACATCACCACAAGTCCCTAGTTAAGGAAGATTCTTGTGTACTGTACGAGGGAACTCCTTAGCAGCAGGAAACTCTACAGTAGTATTGGTACTAAGTGGCAAAGGAGTTTTTGTATTGGTGTGGCCATGGAGTTCAAGATTTCCATATTCTAAGGATATTTTACTCTAAGTAAAATTCTAAACAATTATTCAAGTCTTGGCTCAGGTATACTCTAGTATAATTAAGTTTATTTTTATATTTATATGTTTTAGTGGATAATTTTGTACAAGGTTTGGTGAAGTTCAAAAAATATTTTCTCCTAGAAAAACAATTTTTGAAGCATTAAAATTGGCTCTGGTCAGGGTGTAAATACGGCTTCAAGTACTCGTCACTCTCAACCCAAAAAATTTGACTTGAGATCAAGGTCAAATAATAATGCCAAAATAATACACTTAATGATAATATTATACGTGATTCCGGCCCCGAGTCCATTAGGGGTATTTTAGTAATTTTATCCTCCGATCCAAATATGGCTAAATGGGTCAAATAATAAATGTTCTACTCACAGATCAATCTGACCGACAACCGCATGTATAAATATCAAAATAGCAGGTCAGGTTCAAATATTGCTTCCTAATTATTCAATCTCTAATTTTCTCTCTAAAATTTACTCTCCAGTGGTCTAAGTACTAAATTGAGTGTTAGAGCCTGTCCCGAAGGAAACAATCCCACTATTTTTATTTTCAAGTAATCCGAACATGATGTACTACGCATGATGTTTAACCTTTATTTTAAAGGATAAAGCACACTGACTAATCCTAATTCAAATTTTTTTTATCAACAAACGTCATTGTAGTTCCTTTACCACCAGGAATATCTACGGAACCTCTGTCATGTTCATAATTACTCCTTGACCCTACATGAATCCGTGCAATAGTCGCCATCACAAAAGAATTGATCAAAGAAACATCACATTCTCAAAAGTATCTCCGGTTTTTAAGAGTAAGAATTAAAAACTAGCTCAAGACTTTGAGTATCATCCTTATTGCCAATCACTGGCTATATAGCCAATCATGGTTACGAAGGACTCAAGATTAAGTAGTTATGTTAAGGTCCCATATGTCAATAATATCTCAAAGGGCCAAAGAAAAGAGAGAAGTGAGATTTGAACGAGGTGTGAGAACTGCAGCTAATCCTACAATCATACCATAATTACCGAATATATGGTACTTCTGGTATATAGTACGGGTGTCAAAATTTAGTACGTCACTTTTTTAAAAAAATATATGTATATGGTGTACCCATACCTGATATGATGTATCAGCACTCGCGAATTGATATGTGGTACTGAGGATTTGCACACACAAATTTCGGGTTTGCAATAAAAGACAAGAAAAATGAACACAAATATCGAATTCATTAATTTAAGAATAAAAGTTACAATCTTTGAATAAATTTTTTTAAATAAAGAAAATAATCATCTGATTCTTCTCTACAAAATATTTGATCCAAGGGCCAAAGGCTTGTTCTTGGATTAAAGTTGGCACTTTCCAAGATTTGATTGTAGAAAACGTGGATTTGATAACATCGTACTGAACAATTGAATCTTCGATCTTCAAGTCTTCAACACAAACGGCGGGATTTGGATTTGATTTAATCTTTGATTTGGATTTGAGAGAATTTGAGAAAGAAATTTGTTGCTCTTGAGAATTTGGTAGAGTATCTCTAACACTGGAAATTTTTTTTGAATGTATATCTTGACTTATGAGGGAGAGAGCCCTATTTATAGCCAAAATTTAGAATTTATTGGCTTTAAAAGAAACCTTCTAGAATCTTCTATGCAATTTGTGTTACTCGTGCCTCAAAAAGCCCGTTTATTATAGATTTTGATAGGTGGGTTAGTCCAAATAATCCATTATGAATTAATTAATTTAATTAACTCACCCCAACATATATGAACATTAGACTCTTAATTTGATTTAGGATCCAATTATAAGTCTAAACATTCAACGGATTTACATTTTTAATTTCATTAATCAAGACAATTAATTTAATTTAATATTGACTAAATAAATTAAAATATTTAAAATTATTTTTCCGTTGTCTATAACTATCCCCACTTCAAGGCTTTGATGTAATATTGTTTGACAATTACTTGAAACAAGACTTGAAGTTTTGCCTATTTCGGACCAAATACACTCTATATGTAGGGTCAACTAATATGGAAAGCCAATAGAAATCTTCTACACTTAATTGACATCCAAGGCTTTAGTTTAGAAACTTTCCAATCAAATAAAGCAAGCCCCCATAGGATTATAACTAATTAAGTAAACTTCTGTTTACCCAAAACTTATGTTCTCTATGCGACTGCCACAAGTCACGTGAATATTACGTTCTCCTCTTCAATAGCTAATTATTTCTAGCTCCAGAAACTTGATTTCCAAACTCCAAAAACTTACAAATCAAACATAGCACGTGAAAAGGAATTGCCAAAACCTGCTCTTTCTAAAATCAAATTCAAGCAACTCGAGAATTGCTTAAACTCCAGACAATTTCTAAAATCTAATAGCAGCCAGTGCCATAATTTAACCTTCCAAAATAGAGCATCGGCAACGTTTATAAAAATAGAGACCCTATTCTGTCCAAGAATCACCAAATTTATTTATCCAATAGCTCATTAATTGTGGTGGAAAAAGCTTGTGCTGCCACAACTTCCCTTTAGGTACTTCTATCAGGTACATTCTCAGATTTATGTTTTTTCTTAGTTATAAATATCACCACACTTGTCATGGCTGCTGTCACGAAACTTCTACTTGACACGACACCCAAACGTGCCAAGGCGGAATAAGAAGCTCGCACCGGCAGCAAAAATCCCCCAAACGAATTACGGTCCCAGGCCAACCCTTGCAACACTTTATTTCCGTTAAAAGCTTACAACGGGACTTTTTACAAACCCTTGGTGTGCAGAACACTCTTGGCCTAAATCCAAACGGATTCCTCTCTATCCCAAGTCTCCGACTATCAATATTTATAGGGAAAGTACGGTTGACAAGCCCAACCGCTTAGCTTTGCTGGACAAACGAAATGCATACAACTAGGTCTGGCCACTGGCAAACACATGGCCTGGTCATGCCCCAGAAGGTGATAACTGCCACAATCGCCCACTAAGCACTACTCCATGTGCTGCCCACGTTTCCAGCCATTTTCTCGCACATGCATAGCCTGCTCGGCCAAGTAGTCCCACTCAGCCATACGAAGTCCAACTTCCGCTAATTACCACACCCGTGCGAGTGCACTTGCTCGACGTGCACGCTGCCTAGCCATTTCCCGCACTGTCCAGCACGTAGGCAACCCCAGTTGCCTACGTTCCTCGGCCAACACTCTTGCCGACCAGCCTTGCCACCCACAAGGCTTTACTTGGGCTCCTAGCAACACCCAAGATTGTGCCACAAGCTATGCCAATCTCATGTGCATGTGTGCACGGGTCCGTTCGTGCCACTGCCGTTTGCCGCCGTTTGCCACCGTTTGCCCAGCTCGTTCATGTCTTGAGCTGCCCACAGCCAACGTTTGCCAACCTCCCGAAGCCAACACTTGCCTAAGGACTTCCAACACACCATTGCATAGTTTTGAAGCACTTAGCACGTCAACAGCTCAAATCGGACCACCTCTATTTGCCGAACTCACACACTGTCTTGCCGACAGGCAGTCTGTCTAGCCGACGTGCAGGTTGTTTGGGATAAAGCTAGGCCTGCACGCAACCTTGCCGATGCGTGAAACTCTGCCAAAGGGTCTAACAAACCTCCCCCACTTGAAGAGATTGATACCCTCATCAATGCCCACATAGGCCACCTGCCCATGCAAACATTACCACCCGAATGACTCCCTGTTGCTGAATTCGCACAAGTGTCCATCACTGTGCAATGCCACTGCCCATTTTCTGCATGGGGTGGCTCTGATACCAAAATTGTCATGAAACTTCTACTTGACACGACACCCAAACGTGCCAAGGCGGAATAAGAAGCTCGCACCGGCACCAAAAATCCCCCAAACGAATTACGGCCCCAGGCCAACCCTTGCAACACTTTATTTTCGTTAAAAGCTTACAACTGGACTTTTTACAAACACTTGGTGTGCAGAACACTCTTGGCCTAAATCCAAACGGATTCCTCTCTATGCCAAGTCTCTGACTACCAATATTTATAGGGAAAGTGCGGTTGACAAGCCCAACCGCTTAGCTTTGTTGGACAACAAACGAAATTCATACAACTAGGCTGCCTGGCCAGCTGGCAGTACACATGGCCTGGTCATGCCCCAGAAGGTGGTCTCTTGCCACAACCGCCCACTAAGCACTACTCCATGTGCTGCCCACGTTTCCAGCCATTTTCTAGCACATGCAGCCTACCAGCTCGGCCAAGTAGTCCTACTCAACCATACGAAGTCCAACTTCCGTTGATTACCACACCCGTGCGAGTGCACTTGCCCGACGTGCACGCTGCCTAGCCGTTTCCCGCACTGTCCAGCACGTAGGCAACCCGGTTGCCTACGTTCCTCGGCCAACACTCTTGCCGACCAGCCTTGCCACCCACAAGGCTTTACTTGGGCTCCCAGCAATGCCCAAGATTGTGCCACAAGCTATGCCAATCTCGTGTGCATGTGTGCACGGTTCCGTTCGTGCCACTGCCGTTTGCCCCTCTCGTTCATGTCTTGAGCTGTCCACAGCCAACGTTTGCCAACATCCCGAAGCCAACACTTGCCTAAGGACTTCCAACACACCATTGCATAGTTTTGAAGCACTTAGCACGTCAACGGCTCAAATCAGCCCACCTCTGTTTGCCAAACTCGCACACTGCCTTGCCGACAGGCAGTCTGTCTAGCCGACGTGCAGGCTGTTTGGGGCCAGGCCTGCACGCAGCCTTGCCGATGCGTGAAACTCTGCAAAAGGGTCTAACAGCTGCTGTGATTAATCTCGACTTTTCCCTGTTATCCAATTATTGAAGCATGCATTCATTAACTCTGCACACTGGCTACTTGATAGATTAGTTCAATGATTACCTAATCTATGAATTCAGTATAGTATTTTGTGCTGGGTGTAAGAAAACCACACCTCTATATGTAGTCATACTGTAGCGCATAGATTTTTTATTTTATTTTATCCAGCTCTCCTCAATTTTTTAGCTTGTTGAAATTTCAACAACTGGTTATTGTATCACCCCGTTTTGCTAATCCTTCACACACGAACTAAAGAATGTTGCTCGTGTAAGAGGCAAATTTTGCTTGTTGAAATCTGCCATGCCTCAAACAAAATTCATCTTTTTCTTTATTATGTTCAAATTGCTTGTCGAACTTCTACCCTTCATTCATGAAACTGATTTGAAACTTGTATATTGCTCAAAGTGAACTCTATGCTCAAATTAATTGAACATTTAATCATTGTGTGCTAGCTCATAACCTTTGAAGTTGCTCTTTCATGAATTTCAGCTCACAACTTCATTGGCAACTAATACAAAGCTAATACAACCGCATTTGTCTAGACTCTGCCCTAAATCACTCAAGTAAGCTATCCTCTCTTCAGCCTTCATTTTTTTATTCCAATGCAAACTGTACTTTTCCTTGTTCTCTTGAAACTATATGCTTGAAAGAAGCCTTGTTGAATGCATAAGTTTCACACTTGGCCTTAACTGTCTTAAAAAGTCCTTGGAGACTTGACGGCACAAACTTCAATGATAGCTTTCATTGGCTTGAGAGGTCCTTGGAGACTGGCAGCTCAAACTCCAAGACATCAATGGTAGTCTTCATGGGCTTGAGAAGTCCTTGGAGACTTGACGACACAGACTTCAGTGATAGCCTTCATTGGCTTGATAAGTCCTTGGAGACTCGACAACACAAACTTCAGTGATAGCCTTCAATAGCTTGAGAAGTCCTTAGAGACTTGGCGGTTCAAACTTCAATGATAGCCTTCATTGGCTTGAGAAAACTTACGTGAGAGTCTCATAAGTTGTGACGATAGTCGTAAAGGCTTGAGAAATCTTATGTAAGGAGATCCCATAAGCTTCCACGATAGCTTAAAGGCTTGAGAAGTCTTATGAAGGAGACCATGTAAGCTTCAATAACGACTTAAAGGCTTGAGAAGTCTTATGCAGGAGTCATATAAGCTTCAATGATGGCTTTAAGGCTGGAGAAATCTTATGCAGGAGGTCACATAAGCTTCAATGATGGCTTAAGGGCTTGAAAAGTCTTATGTGGAAGGAGATTGCATAAGGTTCAATGATGGCTTAAAGGATTGTAGAAGTTTATAAGAAGTCTTATCCCGGTGAAAAAGTACCACAAAGGAATTATACCTTCGCTAGCATATCTTGTTGCTCAAAACTTACTGCCATTTTGCTCCTACAAGAACTTGTTGATGACCTTTCTTCATTTGAAGTTTTCCATCAAGCCATTTTAACCCCTTTTCCCCTCTGCCTTTGCTACAGTCAAACTTACAATGGTGACATTCAAAGAGCTTGTCACTTCAAACCAAAAGTACTTGCTGATTGCAGATCGGGATGACAACACTAGTGAAAATAAGATGCAACTATTGGTTCATGATGCTATACATTGAAACTATGCTAGGAACTGGCCTTTGCACAATTATTTTTACTTAGATTAGTGGTCATTGGAGGTTGCACAAGCCGAAAGCACAAAAGTTCATTCTTTGAAATCCCTCATCCATACAAGGGAACCAAGGACATCTTTTTTCCAGACTCTTGGTCAACGAATTATCCTTGGAAATGCACAATGGGGCACAACTTTGAAACTCAATACAGTGAATTTGGCTTTATCAAGAAATACTGGGCATGGCTGGAAGATGTTTGAGGAAAAAGCAAAAAGATCCTTTGTGACACTTTTTTGTATGATGCCCTGTATGCTTCACTTTCACCTATGATAGAAATTCCAACATTATTCCAGTACTTGCGAAGCATGGTGTCCGAAAACAAATACCTTGCATCCATCAGCTGGAAATTTATCAATTTCACTTAGGGGTTTACAGAAGCTAGAAGGACTTTCCATCATAGGCGGTGTCTCTGAGGAAGTTATTCCATGCGCTGCCAAACTAACAGGCACTGATAAAAAGAAGATTAGATACATCCCTCAAAGTTGTGAATACCTATTTGTTGCTTTTTATCACTTTTAAGATGAGAAAAGAAAGAAATCCGGAATTCCTGTCCACTGGTGGATTGACTTCTATTTCAAAGGCAAATCTAAGTATTCAAAGCCAAAACCAAGGAGAATAAAGAAATCATCTCATCCTCAAGCAACTCAAAATCCGATCACGGGAAGATTGGACAACCCTACAAATTCTCAAGCAAGGAGGAAAGTGCATTCAACACTACTAGAGTCAAATATCATATGAGGAAGTGACCTACCTAGCAGCATTCATATCATGTTAGCTTTGCGTCTTTGCTTTACCAAACAAGGATTTTCTTGCTGTTAGACCCAGTACTTTCAAAGTTGCAAGTTTGATGGCTTCTAGACAACGAACTTGTCTTATTATGCCAGTTCTGTTAAGCATATATCGTGGTCTTATAAGGTGGCACAAGCACCAATTCCATGACAATCACATTCATCCTTTCCCGTGCACTATGTTTATGCTTGGTTAGCATACTACTTTCATACTCATTACACAACTCCAAGTGCTTTACCTGCACCTATGATGAAAAATTACTCTAGAGAAGGTGGCGCCCAATATTTTGATGAAAATGAGGCTCATGATCTCATCCATAAGGGTAATAAGGTGACATGGTGGGCGACATCTCTTATGAAAAACCAAAACGAGCATTGATTTATCTTTCTTGACAATGAAAAACTATCAAATTTGGAACTTGGTTACTTTATCAGTGTGCGCTCAAATTACTTGGTTTTGCATAGTGAGGCCAACTTCTTCGTTAAGCCATACAGTCTATATAGGTTCGCTCGACAGTTCAGGTTCTACCAAGACGTCCCAAAGAAACTAGAAGCTGATGTTCATTCCACCTATTATGATTTGTGTCGGATACTTTGGCATATTCTTACTCGCCACAAGACCAATTCAAAGTGCTCTTTCCTGCTTCACATTTTGTTACGCAATTGGATGGCCAATCATTAGTGTTCGTCGAGGATCAAGAACCCAGTCAAGGCTCAATCGGGGGACCTACTACTTTTGATCTCTTAGCCAACTAAGTTGCCAATTGCACCCAACTTGAGGATACTGGTGATAATAGTAGGAAAGAAGTGACCAGAAGGGACCAAATCCATGAAACATCTTCCCGACTAGAAGAGTTGCAAAATCAACCAATTATTGCAGAAAGAAAAAACACTCGAAGTATTCAAACACATGGCTGAAGGCACCAAAAATGTCTAAGTTTTCACCTGATGCTGTGATTGTATCTTGCTTCCAAGAATATATCCAATTTCTTTAGAATAATTTGAAGAAAAAGATATCTTGAACACCACTAGAGCACATGTCATCACTTGAAGCAAAAGCTAGTGATATTATGAAGGAAATATGTAGCAGAAACACGATGGATCTTTCATCATTGCAAGGTTTTTATAGACTTTCTTTACAAACATCACCCATTATGATTTAGTGAAATCTACCATTTCAAAGAAGATTTTAGCTGAATCATATAATGAATTATTGACCTCTACTAGACAATGCCTAAGGATGCTGAATATTTGGGAAAGAAACAAGCTGCAAAAATCTCATCGCATGTGACTAAACTTGCAAACATTGATCGTGAGGAAGCCGAGTTGAAGAAACAACTTGATCTCTTGGATGCTCAAAGAAAAGAAACATTACCCCTACTGCAAAATGATCAAGAGGAGATTTCTCAAATAGAAATCAACATTGCCAATTTACAGGAAGAAGGCAACCAAATTGAGAACTCCACTTCTTTGGAAGCAGAAGAAAGCAACTTGAAAAGAGGAGGAAGCTACTCGAGAGAAATCGACAGGAACTAAAAACTTTTAAACTCAAGATTTAGCTGCATTTTTCTTTATTTTCTTGTCCTTGTGTTAAGTAGATCTTGTAACTGGTTCCGCCATTGGTTAACATCATTTGCTTGAAGCATGTATCAAGTGCTCATAACTCATCAGTAAAATTTCTTTATTTCACTTAGCCTTTCCATCCTTTTGCTTTGTTTCTGCTTCTTGCTCACAATAACTCTTGCTTTATGCTATCTATTGCAACATATGAAACACAACTTAAATTTACCCAATATAAAGAACACTTGAATGAGTAATGCTCAAATAACTTAACAAACTGAAAAAAGTAATCTTCAAGTATGCTATTTTAATTAGGCAAAATGTGGCTTGAGAAAAATTTTGTATTGATAAATGGGTGACTGAATTTGAAATTTCTTCTAAACTGCTTACATATCCCAAACATGACATTTGAGAATCAAATCATTGCGTAGTTCAAAGGAGATAACAGATTTGGTGGGTTATAAGTAGGCTTGAAATTTCTTCCAAGCTACCTACATATCCTAAACATAAGTTTGAGAATCAAGTCACAATAGTTTCTACTATTCACAGTTTAACCTAATGCGGATCAGGAGTATCCATTTGTTTACCACCTTAGACTTGATATAGTGTTTCAGCAGTTTAGCCACATACTACACCATTGTTAGTCGCCGTCCACAGTTTTAACTCATGCGGGTCAGGAGTAACGTACAGTTTAGGCTCATGCGTCAAGGAGCACTTCACTTAGCCATGGACAATATAACTTCAAGAACTTCCCATTTATCGGGCCAAGTTTCATGTCATCTTTGTCAACAATTTATAGGAGTCATTTGTGTAGACTTCTCGAACAACATGTGGTCTATCCCACATAGTTGTGATTTGGACACAAACTTGTCTTTGGTTCGATGAGTCATGACTATGGGTCTTTGGACAGCAAGAACCATGTCTCCGACTTGAAAGGAACAAGAACGAACCTTCTTTTTAAAAGCCTTAGAGATGCGAGCTTAATAGCACTCAAGATTTTGTTGCATTTCGAGTCTTTTCTCATCCAACGCTTCCAACTCTTCAAGAGGTAAATGTGCATTCTCTTCCTCTATGAGTCCTTCCTGGATAGTGATCCTTAGAAAAGGAATTTGCTGCTCAAGGGGCAAGACAGCTTCAACACCATAGACCAAAGCATAAGGCATAGCTTTTGTAGGAGTTCTATGAGTAATACGGTAGGCCTAAAGAGCTTCACCAATTCTTTCATACCAGTCCTTCTTTGACTTTACAACAACCTTCTTCAACAAATTACAAAGAGTTTTATTGAATGCTTAAGCCAATCCATTTGCGAGAGCATTATACATAGAAGACTTGTGCTGTTTGAATTTGAACTTCTCACTACAATCTATCCATTAGGCTATTCGAGAAAGGCTTCCCATTATCAGTCATGATGTATCGAGGAACTCCATAGTGGTAAATGATATTCAAGCGAATGAAATTCACCACATCTTCCTTTCTCACTATCTTGAGTGGCATAGCTTTAGCCCATTTGGAGAATAATTAGCTACGGCTAATATCTACAAGTGTTAAGCAGATGACTTTGGCAATGGCCCTACCACGTTGAGTCCCCAAGCATCAAAAGGCCAAGAAGCCACAATTGGATGAAACGGTTCAGGAGGTTGATGAATGTAATTTGCATGGAATTGACAGGTTTGACATATTTGAGCATACTCCATGCAATCTTTAGCCATTGTTGGCCAGTAGTAGCCCATCCTTTTAATGCGAAAATGCAACTTAGGATCAGATTGATGAGCACCACAAATACCAAAATGAGCCTCCTCCGTAGCTTGGGTTGCTTCTTCTTCTCCTAACCAACGTAAGAATACACCATCAAATGAACATTGGTACATTGTATCCTTGTAAAAAATAAATCACAGTGTGCGATGGCGGATGTCAGTCCTTCACTGTGGTTCATCAGGAAGCATCCCATACTTGAGATACTCAACAAGCAATTGTCTCCAGCCTTCCTTTTTGGTTCATACATGGAGATAGAATGAATTTCAATATCATGATAATCTTCCTCGTCATCGGACAATAGAGGCATTACCCATTTCTGACATACAGGAACTTGTATCTTTATATAGGCATGGTAAGTGTGGAAGCAAGCATTTCCAATACATTAGCTTGCTTGTTTTCTTTTCTTGATACATGCTCAATAGTCGTACCTCCGAGCCATCCCATATGTTGTTCCGTATAATTGAAATATGGGAGCAGTTCGAGTTTCTTAACCTCATAACTACCCAAGATTTGGTTCACGACTAACTTCGAATCTCCATAAATTTGCAACTTTAATTGCTTCCTATCTACAGCCAATTCAAGTCCAAGTATAAGGGCTTGGCATTTAGTAACTTGTATTTGAACAACATTAGGTTAGTGTGAAGAAGTATGGAAGAACTTCTCTATCGAATACTATGAAAATAACTCCAGACCTAGCCCCACCACGATGAGCAGCACCATCAAAGTATATCTTCCAAGGCAGAGAATTTTAACCAGGAGTATCTCTTTATCAGGTAGATCATCACACAACTCCCATTCAATAGGTATTGAATGATCTGCCAAGAAATCTGCCAAGACTTGCCTTTTACAGCCTTTTGTGGAACATAAATGATCTTGAGTTACTGATGTTAGAGAAACCACCTAGCCAATCAATCAGAAATGACTGGTCTACTCATCACATATTTGAAAGGATTTGCTTTAGAGCTAAGGCGTACAATATGAGCTTGGAAGTAGTGCTTCAACTTTTGAATGGCAAAAATAAGAGCTAAGCATAACTTCTAAAATTATAAATAGCAAAGCTCATTGGGCATCATCATTTTGCTCAAGTAATATAAAGTGACTTCCTTACCTTCATCATATTTCTTGAGTGAGCAATGCCCCTACAGATCATTCTTGTGCAGAGATGTAATAGCTTCTCAAGTATAGGTGCAACCAAAACAGGTGCATTCATAAGATAAGCTTTTATGCTTTTGAAAGCATTGGCGTATGCCTCATCGCACTCAAATGGTACACCTTTCTTCATGAGGCGACTAAATGGTTGTCTCCTGGCTAGATTTGAAATAAATCTTTGAATATAGTCTAGCCTTCCTTGTAGGCTTTTTAGTTCATGGATATCACAAGGCTCAAGCATCTTCATTACGGCATCCATCTTGACTTGGTCAATTTCAATCCCTCAATGGCACACCACAAAACCAAGGAATTTGCTAGACGTGACTCCAAAAGCGCATTTTAAGGGATTGATCTTGAGTTGATATCTTCTTAATCGATTGAATACTTACCTTAGGTCCTTAAGATAGGTACTCATCTTCTTCGATTTAACAACCAAATCATTAACATAGCATTTGACATTTTTGTGGAGCATGAGAGATGAATCATCAAAAATGTTTTACATTGCTCTTTGATACGTCACACTAGTATTTTTCAATCCAAAAGGCTTAACTTTATAGCAATAAATGCTTTTTGGAGTACGAAATACAGTAAGCTCTTCATCTTTCGGTGCCATACGGATTTGATTATAACCAAAATAACTATCCATAAATGATAGAGCCTCGTGACCAGTGGTAGCATCAACCACGAGCTCCGTAATAGGTAGAGGGAAATCATCTTTGGGACATGCACTGTTGAGATCCCTAAAATCAACATGCACTCAAATTTATCCATTTTTCTTTCACACAGGCACAACACTTGAAATCCATGTGGGATATTTAACCTCACAAATGAAACCAGGTTCGATAAGTTTATTTATTTCAGCTTCAATCAATGGAACTAAATTAGGCCTAAATTGCCTTTGACTTTATTTAACAAGACGCGTCCCTCATTTGATAGCTAAATGATAGACTACAACCTGGGGATCTAAACCAGGCATCTCTTTATACGTCCCATAAAATGACCATGCAAAAATGTCTTGATATTCTTGCACAAGCTTCATCGGGACTTAAATGAGCACTCCTATATATTGCACAAGGTTAATTTCTTTCACCCCATTGACTTTCGCTCACACACCTCTTTGAATTCAGTTGGCACACCCTTGGCATCTTCTTCCTCTTCTATAGGATAACCATCAAATGCAGTTACATGGTTGCATTATGCTACATTCTCCTCATCTTCCTCCTTAGTTCCTGTTTGCACCATAGTATGCTCCTCAACTTTTAACACCTTCCCACAGTATACGATAAGGTTGTACGCCTTCTCATTCTTGATGGGATGAGCCTATCATGCTTATGAGTATTAATCTTGCAAGTAGACGACTTTTCAAACTCTTTGAGTAGCCTTTTGACTCTCCATTTAATTTGGTGATGATTTGTCAGATTTCTTCTCCTTTGAGGTACCAACGTATCAAAAACTAATACACGTGAGCTTTTGCCCCCAAATATGCTAAAGACAAGTGGCTTATTCAACAATTGCGGAGGCTTTATCTTCAACACTAACATAGTGGTTATTAACCCTATTGATCTTGATTCAAACTGGTGCAGGTGAAGAATATCCAAGACCAGTTTTAGGGCTCTCTACAACAAATCCTTTCTTCTTTAACATCTTTTGTGTAGGGTTATATCCATGTGCCTTATCACCAACTGTTTCAAGAGGTAAGGTCCTTAATGAGGTTGAACTCTTTGGATCATATCTAGCTTTAGCAAGAAGTCCATAAGCATTAGGGTTGAAACCCTCTTTCGTTCTTGACTTTGGCAATGTATCATATTCAATAGCGGGTTCTTGAATTGGATGCACAAATTCTTCAAGCAAAAAGGATGACCTCTTAACAACATCAATTTTTTTAATAAGAAATGACAAGTCCTTCAAAGCTTCGGATTGAACCGAAGATGATTGCCCTTTCTTTCTTTTTCATCTCTTGATAGCAAAGTGCTAATCTCTCCACTGACAACTTGTTTCTTTTTGTCCTTGTACAATTACAACCATGATTGGAGCTTGAGAATGTCGAGCCGCGTTCGTGCTCGGAGGTAAATCATGGATTTCCTTCTTATCATGGACTTTGACATAAGATTTGGCATCAATGATATATGCTTCGGCTTTAGTAAAAGGATTGTCATCAGCGATCACTTTCCTTATTGCACCATCATATCGGTATTTGAAACACTAGTAGAGGATTGAAGGCATCACTCCATTTTCATGAATCCAAGTTCTACCCAAAAGCATATTGTAAGTTGTCTTAGCATCAATGACATGGAATAATGCTTTTGAATGCTTGTTGTTAATCATCATATCAAGCCTTATTATTCTAATAGCTCTTTGCCGCCTTTGATTGAAACCTTGAATCATCAAGCTACTGCTAGACAACTCGTCAGTAGGAATGCCAAGGTTTCTCAACATTTGTAAGAGTAGAATATTGACAACCGAGCCTCCATCTATCAAAATACTATTTATCTTTTTTTTCACGAATATAACCCCAGACAATACGAACAAAGGGCGATTATGCAGTGTAGATCTGAGTAACAAATCTTTATCAGTAAGGCAATGTTTCTTGAATTGAAGAATTTAGAGGTTAATAGTATGCCTCTTGAGGATCCTGTCTATCACAATTGAGCTTTATTTACGTTAGACTTAGCTCTTCTATGAGGCAACCTAGTTATTTTTCCCTATAAGTTTTTGGAGTTTTTGGTAATTTTGAATTTTTCTACCTCTCACCTTTCCTCTACTTGTCAATTTTGTTATCGTCTTTCTATCATTGAGGACAATGTTAAGTTTAGGTTTGGGGGTGGAAACTTCATTTACATTTGTGATTTTTAGTGTTTGTGTTGTGTTTAATCTTTTAAGGGATTAAGTTTTCTCCTAAATTTTGTGGAATTTTTAATTCCCCGATTTTTCTTGTTTTTCTTAGCTTCTTGAATGGCTAATTTTGTTGTTTAGTTGTGTCTATGTTTTGTAGGAATAAGAGCCTAGACTCAAATCCAAGTGGTTGAAGGACTTATCAATAGATTTTCAAGCACAAAGCCAATCGTCATAAATTAGGATAGTTTTTCTTTACCTCCTTGTGTTTTTAATTTCTGTAACATTGTGTTCTTTTTTTATCTTGAATTATGCTGGAAAAAAGGTGACAATGTAACTTTTGAGTGTGGGGTGGGAAGTTGTCTTGGTTTATGTTAATTGTGTTGGTATATTTTGTAGAGTTGAAGAATCTCTTTTTGGTGTGATCCTTTTGGTCTAAGAGAAAAAATTGAATTTTTCTTTTGTTTAGTATGTTTCATTGATTGTTTTACCTGGTAATTTGAGAGTATGAGCCGTTTCTTGATTGACTAGTTAAATATTTAGTGTTGATGTTTACCTTTCATGATTTCTGAGACTTTCATGCACTTATGGCCAAAATTATTTTTATTTTGACACTCGATGATACTTATGTAGACTCAACTACTAATTTCACTCTAAACACTTAATCTATTACATATGCAAGGCAAAATTTTGTTTAGACAATTTGATTTGATTTAAATATGATAGTAGAGTCTTCTTTGGACGTTTGACCCTTTCAAACTGACCCATCTTTAAATTTTTATCTGTTGCTCCCTTTTTTGAGCCTTATGTGAATAAATGGAGAGAACCACCATTTGACTTCTTTTCATTAAAACTCATTTACTCACCCTTATGAGCCAAATGTTCTTATTTTTACAATCCTAAATGTCCTTTAAAGAGCTTTATTGCACATTTATGTTCATGGAAGGGGTATAAGAATTGAGGGATGGTTAAATGAAATGCACTAATTGATTTGAAGAAGATGGTGAACACTTATGTCATCGAAAAAGGTGTGGAAAAAACAAGAAAACATGTGGAGGAATTGAAAAAAAAAAAAAGAGAAAAGAAAAGTTCAATTTTAAGAAAGAAATGAGTTGTTTGAAAAAAATATAAAAATCAGAAAGCATATTGCAGAATGAAGTTGGCTTGCTTAGTGCATTGGTTGATTTGTGAAAAAAGAAGGTGACATATAAACTGCCCAGATTTGGCCCAAGTATAAATTTTGATGGGCAGTTTATTGTCTAAGTGTGGGGTTGTGGAGATGCAGTGCTATTCAATGTTTACGAAGAAGTTTTACTTTAATGCGTGCGCCATTAATTGAAAGCTCTTTTATTTTCTTTGATCCTGTCCTTTCCCTTTCTTTGTTAGCTAATACCTTAGCCTAACGTTGCAAGCTTTGAAAGTCCTACTTGATTTAAATTGAATTGATTGTCTTCATTAGTGGAGAGGTGTAAGAAAAGTAGGTTATAAGGTGTTCAGAAAAATTTCATGAGTCAACATAATTTTGAACCGAGTGTCTTGGAAATTGAGTTTTTCTTATGGCTATGCACGCACATACCTTGGATTTCATGATTTGGTTTGTATTAACATTTGAATTATGAGATTGCTCGATTGGTGATGGCCTGACTCTTGATTACTAAGTGGACAATTGTTGAGATATGCTAAGTGAAGGTTAACATGAACTGTTTGTGCCTTTAATTTGCTTCTTTGCTTGAGGACTAGCAAAGTGTTGATTTGGGGGGTGTTTGGTATAATGATAATTTACATAATTTTTACCTTTAACATTAGTTTTATTTGGGTGTTGGTTAGAAGCAAATAAGGATATATTAGGCACATTGGGTTATTTTGTGATTAGCTATAATTAATGGTTATTAAATAAATTCTATGGTGATTAATTGTAGGAGTTGTGTACTTTGGATTGGAATTTGGACCACACTCATGGATTGGTATTTGTTGCAACAAGACCCATTTCTAAGAGGATGAAATAAAAATTTAAAAGCCATAAAGGAGAAGCCCAACAAAAACAAGAGAAATTTGGCTGCCCTAAAAAAGGAAGTTAGCGAGCTTCAAGGAAAAAAGGCACCAGCGAGCAACGGGAAAAAAAAAAATAGAGCAGCAGCGACAAACAGCACCAGCAAGGAACAATAGCAACAAGGCAGCAACAAACTGCTCAAGGGAGAAGAGAGAGCAGCAAACATATTCAAGGGCTCAAAGTAAGCGGCGCTCCTTTGGATGTTCTTCTAGTTTGCTTTCTTGTTCTTTAATTTTTCTTTAACTCTCTCGGGTTTATGGCTATGTTTTGTACTTTGTATTTTGCAAATTTTATGATGTTTAGGGAGTAAATTTTCTCTCCTAGGATGAGGATGAAACTTCAATAAATTGTGGGATTATATCTATGTGAAGTGATTTGTACATGATTGATGGAGTATTTTGGATATGAGTTTAATTGAAGAGGTTCTTCTCATTATTTGCAATATTTCATGTGAATGCTTGGTTTTGATTGTTTAGATTAAGATTGGGTATTAATTGTGATTCACTGTCTTGTGGATACAATTAATGATTTGATTTTAACCTGTTTAAGCAAAGAATTACATGATTCAGATTTTTCTAATGATCATAGATGTATTGTGCTCTCTATAATTTGTTGAGTGTGGATTCCAAATCTTAGGTTGTTAGTCATTCGATAAAGCTTTCTTATTGGTTTGATTATTTTTCTCTGGTTGCGTGAGTTTAAGATAGATTCTCTCATTAAAGTTTTCTATAGTAATTAGTTTTTATTTTTAGTGGTAATTAGTTAGGTTTAATTAGCTTTCTAGAAATTCAAGTCTCTGTAGGTTCAACCTCATATTTGCCATTCCTACTCTACAATCTGATTCGTGCACTTGTGAGTATAATTTAAAGTTACGACAATTGGAAATTAGAAACGATGTTTTTTGTTGTACTCCTCACGTTTCGTTTTCGTGCCATTTTGCTCCTTGTGAACAATGTATTTGGCTTTGGTGAGGATTTGCATGTTCATCTTCTCGTCTAGTAACAGGAGTCCATCCTTCACTTTCTTTGTCATCTACCTCAAATGATATGGATCTTCGGTCTGAAAGTTTTCCAATGTCTAAGGGAAAGATGATCGGTTTCACTTTATTGGGATCAAACAACTCAAACTTGATAGCTAACGGCGCACATGGAGGCCACACTTTGGAATCTCCAAGCCTTTTGGTAGTCTTCTCAATAGAGCCTCCATAGGCTCTAAGGAACTAAACGTAACTGATATTTGATTAACATTTGCCATTTCTTCCTCCAACAATACTTTTCCTTGCCTTGCCAATTCCATAACTTTGTCCTACACAACACAAAACACTTTTGGATGGGATCTTGCAATACTTTGGATCATCAGTCCTCCTAGCTTTTTCAGGCCGTTTCAACTCAAGAAGCATGATTAAATTCAACTTCAGCAAGTCATCAAACATGTCAGGTACACCAAAATCAAGAAATGTGTATTCCTTTTCTTTCATGTCCTTAGGGGTTAATTTCACCCTTCCTTGTCCTTGACGGATGTTCACCTTATCATTTTCTTTCTTCGGTGCCTATGAAATTATCTTGACAGGCTTCACACTTGTGGCCATAGATTCTTTTTCATCGCCTTTGATAGGAAACTTGCCCTCTTTATTCACTTCTTGCTTCTCTTTGCCTTTGCAAGGATCAGGAATAGGCAATTCTTGATCTCCAAGGCTAATCTCCGAATGAATATGAGCTTTCATCGCCAACTTCTCAAAAAGTCGGGGATTATATCCCTTGCAAGATATAACAAAGTCCTCACTTCATGCCTTAAATGGACATCTCTACAATAGACGTCTCAGAAAGTCAGTCCTGGCAGTTAAGACTTAAAGTCTTCCAGCGGTCGATGTAATCGATGATAGGTTCATCCTTCCATTAATGAGCACTTGAAAGTTCAGTCATGGTAACAATCCTTTTGATGTTGTAGAATCGATTGAGGAATTCTTGTTCTAACTATTCCCAACTTTGATTGAACCAGCTTCAAGATTAGTGTACTAGTCGAAGGCGTTATGTGATGTCCCGTCCCACATCCAAAGTGTGAGGGGATATTTTATTATTTATAACACCTTGGATTATGGGCTACTTACAACTTGGCTTAAGCATTTTGAGCGTGTTGTTTTTGCTCAAAAGTTGTTGGGCCAACCCAGGGCTCGGGGTGTTATAGTTGGTATCAGAGCGAACCTTGTGTGGTCCTCTCCCCATCTGCACAGGGTGAGACTAGGCTAGTGATATTGGGCTATGCTACGCAGTGTATGTGATGTGTTATTGGGCCTCAACTTGGGCTTTGCGAGGACGCAAAGCCTAAAGGAGGGTTGAATATGATGCCCCGTCCCATATCGAAAGTGGGAGGAGATATTATATTGTTTATAACACCTTGGCTTATGGGTTGGCTTAAGCATTTTGAGCCCGTTGTTTCTGCTCAAAAGTTGTTGGGCCAGCCCAGAACCCTAGGTGTTACATGTTAACTTTTAGTGAGCGCATGAATTGCTTAACAGGCAAATCTCCATTCGTGCCAACATTATTTCCTGTCTCCATAAAGTGGGCAATATATTGTTTTGGATTCCTTTGCCATCAAACTGTTGAAATTTCAGGGATTGACATTCAATTGGCACCCTCAAACTATCAACCCTCGTTGTATATGGTTTTGCATAAGCATGAGTGAATTTGCCACTTCCATCAAACTTATCTTTGATTCTGCCCTCAATGAATTCCTATACATGTGAGGTTGTCCATGTTGATTGTACCGTGAGAAGAGATCGGGATGTCTTTTGTCACATACTACTTTGAAGGGTCCCCCGGCTTAAACGAAGTCTCGGTTTCATCATAGGCATCGACATTCTTTAACTTCACTAAACTATTCTCAGCAACATTCCCGATTTTGTCCACCAATTTGGCAATTTTAGCATCTTGATTTTGCACATGTATTGCTGGCCCTTCAACTAGTTTAGTCAAGTGTGCAATTGGATCTTCGATAGTTATGGTGTTTGTCCTCATAATAGGCATTACCACAGAAATTGCTGATTACTTGGACCGTCAAGGAATGCGTCATGGCCATCTTGCTTACTTGTCAAGGTCGCGAGTGTAGCAGCAGCATCTACCTTAGCCTTTTACGCCAAAGTCTTTGCCTTGCTCCTTGTGATTGGACCAGCATATTGGACCTTATGATTTGCAAGATCAGCAACAATCATAATCTCTAGATCAGCAGTCTTTGAATAATCATCACAGAATAGAATTTACCTTCTTTGCGCCTATTGTTGAGTTCTTCAAATAGGCATTTGCAAGAAGAGAAGCAAAGATTGTCCCACTGCTAGAAATTTGTACACACAAATTTAACGTCTACAAATAAAAGACAAGAAACACGAGCCCAAATATCGAATTATTAATTTAAGAATAAAGGTTACAATCTCTGAATAAATTTTCTTAAGCAAAGAAAATAATCCTCTGATTCTTCTCTCCAAAATATTTTATCTAAGGGCCAAAGGCTTGTTCTTGGATTAAAGTTGGCGTTTCCTAAGATTTGATTGTAGAAAACGTGGATTTGACGACATCGTACCGAACACTTGAATCTTCGATCTTCAAATATTCAAAACGAATAGTGGGATTTGGATCTGATTTGGACTTGGATTTGGATTTAAGGGAATTTGAGAAAGAAAACTCTTAAGAATTTGGTAGAGTTTCTCCAACACTTGGGAATTTTTTTGAAAGTATATCTTGACTTGTGAGGGATAAGAGCCCTATTTATAACTAAAATTTAGGGTTTATTGGCTTTAAATGAATTCCTATAGAACCCTCCATGCAATTTGGGCTACTTGTGTATCAAGAAGCCTGTTTATTGTAGGTTTTGATAAATGGGTTAGTCCAAATAGTCCATTATGAGTTAATTAAAATGATTAACTCACCCCAACATAAATGAATATTAGACTTTTAATATGATTTAGAGCCCAATTGTAATTGACCCAATTATAAGTCCAAACATTCAACGGATTTACATTTTTAATTTAATTAATCAAGATAATTAATTTAATTTAATCTTGACTAAATAAATTAAAATATTTGGAATTATTTTTCCGTTGTCTACAAGGTTATCTGATGAATCTAGTAACTATGAGCCATACAAAAAGAAAGAAAACAACACCACATCTAACTTGCTACAAACAAAACAAAAAGCCCCAACTCAAACAATTATTATCACCTATACAAAGAACTGGTACAGGCCAGCTAACAGATAAGAAAGATAGAAGGAAGAAAGATGATTATCTGCAACTTGGAAAACCCCAACTAAGAGTTCAAAGCATAAATCTATACTATATTAAAAGGACAAGTTTGATTAGCTGTTTTAGATTTTCTTTTCGAAATTACCTTTACTATAAAATTTATTTACTTTATTATGTCCCTTAACTTGAATGTCTTCTTTATAATTATTTAGGCTATTTATGTAAATACTCCTCAAAGAGTAAAAAAAGGAAATAAAATTTATTTTTAAGTTTTCATATTAAGAAGTAAATTTGATTGAAGTAAATTTGCTTATGTAATAGAATATTAGGAATGAGTTTTAGAAATTAAAAAAGAGTAGGAAATAATTTTGTTGGAATGGATTTTATAAATCAAGCAATAATTAAAAAAAATAAAATTTACTTGAAAAATGAATTTGCGTATTTTATTTATACTTTTGGACCCTTAACGAAAACAAAATCCTAAAAGATACATAGGAAATAAAAATAAATTGTTTAGACTTATATTTACAGAATTAAGTTTAATTGAAATAAATTTTCTCATAGAGTTGAATTTTGGGATAAATTTAAATGAATATTAAAAAAAATTAATTGAATATATAATATAATAAATGAAGGAGTTTGATAGATATTCTTTTCTAAGTTATCCTCAATGTAAAATTTAATGACCTTATTAATGTTCCAAACTTGAATGCTTTTTTAATAATCTTTTAAGTTATTTATGTAAATACTCCACAAAAAGTAAAAGAAGAAATAAAACTCACTTTTAAAACTTCATATTATGAAATAAATTTGATTGAAAAAACTTCCTTATGTAATAGAATATTACGAATGAGAATTAAAGAATAGTAGAAATTTTTTTTTGGGATGGGTTTTATAAATCAAGCAATAATAAAAATATAAAATTTACCTGAAAATAAATTTACATGTTTCACCTATACTTTTGGACTCTTAAAAAGAAAAAAAATTATAAAAAGGTACACATGAAATATAAATTAACTTTTTGAAACTTCATTTAGAATAAAATTAAATTTAATTGAAGTAAATTATCTTGGAGAGTAGAATTTTAGGATGGATTTAAAAATTAAAGATGAATATTAAATAAAGTTATCAAAAAAATTAATGGAATAAAATTTCTCATTAAATAGAATTATGCGTATGATTATTATCAACATATATAGGTTGTGAATACATTGATAGACTAGATAACATTTATATGCAATTAAATAAACTAATAATTTATTAACAACTATTAAAAGGAAAAGGAAATTTTTCCTTTGACAAATAAAGGAAAAGAAGGAAAATATTTTAATTTCAAAGAGTTAAATATCATTTTGATCATTCGAACTAAGCAAAAATCTCAATATGGCCTTTTTAAATTGAAAACGTTTCAATTTGACCCTTCAAATTGTAAAATATTCTAATATAGTCCTTCAATCCAAATTCAAAGAGTTTTAATTTAGTCCTCAAAACTAAAATGTGATCCCCAAAACTGAAAGATTATGCATTCGACCCTCCAACATTTATATATAACTAAAGAAACTAATATTTTATTAAAAACTATTAAAAGAAAAAAAAATCGTTTGACAAATAAAGGAAAATAAGGAAAACAAGATTATTTTAATTTCAAAGAGTTGAATACCATTTTGGCTATTCAAACTAAACAAAAATCATAGTATGACATTTTAAATTGAATAGGTCTCAATTTGACCCTTCCAATTAAAAAAATAAAAAATAAAAATTCTAATGTACTCATCCAAATTCAAAGAGTCCCAATTTAGTTCTCAAAACTACAACAAATGTTCCATGTGACTCCCAAAATTGAAAGATATGAATTCGACACTCCAAACTGAAAATTTATTCTAATTTGTCCTCCAAACTAAATTCCGATAAAAACAATCCATTAACCTTTTGAAAAACACACAATTTTAAAATATACTTTCAATCTTAATGGTTACTTTACTGTTAGAATAAAATTTTTATTATAGAATATTTCAATAATTCTCAATCGAAGAAATGGACTTCTATTGATTGAAATTTGCAAGTTATATGTATTATTCACAAGACACAATTATTAACTTTTATGAATTTTCTTGAACTATTAAACTAAACAAATCTCTTATATTTCTAGTAAAGTATGTCTAATGAAAATGTACATACGAACTACAAAAATTATTTGGTTTAGTTGAACATTGAAATAGAAACTATATAACTGAAAAATTAAGTGAACTAAAAAAATCAAACAGTTAGTATTTTCAAACATGCTTTATTTTTTAATTTATAGTAATAAAATCAAACAATTAGTATATCTCATAATAGTTTTAATTAAAAGAAAAAGAGTGCAAGATGGAAAAATAATTAAAAAAATAATAAATTCACAGTTAAAACAAGAGCACATCAATATTCATGATATGAGTTTACTGGAGCGAGAAGAAAGAGAAAAAAATAATCAGTGACTCATGGACTAAACATTGTATTTTTTGGTTTTAATTCATAATATTTTACTTAACTAGCCTAATATTCTAAACTGATTTGTATTATAAAGTGAAATGGTCATCAATGATAATCTTCAAAATTCTCATATTTACATAAGACCATCAAACGGAGGCTCCAAATTCAGTAACCAGGGAACGCGGGGACAAAGCACTAATTAAACTCCAAACGAATCCAATCTGCCATAGTCCACAAGCCAAGTTAGTGTCCTAAAACGAATTTCTCGTGAAGACCTGAACGGATCGTTAACTTTTTCAGGTCTATATATATTACCGTGGGCAGAAATGAAAAAAACCAGTTGCACTTTCACGTAAATAAGAAAAAGCTACCTACCATTTGCCAAAAATCAGTAAATTCATTGAGCATTTGTTTAGCTTGTACCTTGTAGCAAATTACATTTGAAGACATTCAACATCAATAAACTGTTGAAACCAACGTAAACAGAAAAATAACATGCTACTATTAGGCAAACTTTTCAACATATTGCATGCAATATTTTCACACAACATTCAAATAGCAGAATCAAAACAACAAAAATATATGTGGGATCAGCCGGCAAGAAAACTTGCAGAAAACATGAGAAAAAAAAAAAAATGTCAAGATTCTGTGAAATAATTTTAGCGGAGAAATCTTGATAGTTTATTAGATGATGTGATAGAAAGTGACACAGAATCTTTAGCGAGTGCATACACAGACAAATGACGAAAATTACCTACCAACAAAGAACAAGCACCGTCAACAACAGAGGACGAAATAGGAGAGCAACAAGATCAAACGACATCTAAGCCCATGAACAATACAGCAGTCCCAAATGACACCAAACGGAAAGGATAAAATCATCCAAAGGATCCAAAGCCACTTTGAACGACCGGAACATAGCACAAAAAGTAAACCCAAACACAAGCGAAATTATGACACTCCGTCTCACATTAGAAGTGAAAGGAAATATTCTATTATTTATAAGAGTCGTGCACTACTAACAACTTGTTTTAACCATTTTGAACCCGTTATTTTCGTTCAACAGTTATTAAGCTAGTCCAAGACTTTGGTTGCTGTTACTGTTGGTATTAGAACAAATTTTGTGTGATCTATGCAGTGTATGTGACATGTTATTGATATTATTGGACCTTGTTATTGAGCCTTCACTTGAGCTTTGCGACGATACAAAGCCTAAAAAAGGGGTAAATGTGACACCCCGTCTCACATATTATTGATGTTACTAGGCCTTGACTTGGGCTTTGCGATGACACAAAGACTAAAGGAGGAGTGAATGTAACGTCCATCTCACATCGAAATTGAAAGAACATATTATATTGTTTATAACATCCAGAGTCATGGGCTGCTGACAACTTAATTTAAACATTTTGAATTCGTTATTTTTGCTTGAAAGTTATTGGCCAAACTTGGCTTAAATATTTTGAACTCCTTATCTGTGTTCAAAAGTCATTAGATCAGTCCAAGACATGGGGTGCTACAAAAATGGTTTAAACATTTTGCTCGTTGTTTCTGCTGAAAAGCTATTGGGTCAAACTTAGTTTAAATATTTTAAACTCGTTATTTATGAGCATCATTCAAAAGTTATTGAATCAACTCAAAGTACGGGTGTTACAAAAATGACATAAGATGAGAAAAGAACTAATAATAATCCAAATTGGTAATAGTAAGATTTAGTGATTTTCAAACTATATTTTTGCTACGAGATTCAATTCATCACAACATTTAAGTGGACAATCATAAGAGGCAAGGAAAAAAAACATTAGCATGAAAAAGTAAACTCTATATATATATATATTATATTAAGAATTAGAGATTCACTCAATGAATACAAATTTAGCAATGATTAATAGACAAATTCTTATCATTATCCAATAAGAGAAATTTTCACAGACAAAAAGAAATGAACTAAGTTTTTGTAGAACTTGTACTATGATCTAATAATAAAGTCATGCAACTTACGAGATACGGTCGCTATTCTAGGAAAAAATTTTATATAGGTCAAGGCGCATAATTTCATCATACATCATACACTTTATGATTTATATTTACTTATATATTCTAACTTTTTTTAAGAATTTTAAAAATTAAAATATTTTATCCACAAGTTGATATATATAAATAAATATGAACCGTAAAATATATGATAGTGCCATATACCTTAATCGAATTTTCCTATTTTGGCTTTCAAAGGCATGCATTCAAAGTGTGAAAAGCTGAAGAAGGCAATGTCTTCACCAGAAATTAATTACTTTGTCAAATTAAAACTGATCAAATTTTGAGTGATTCAGTAGGTACACCAAAAGGATATGACTTGTACAAGCATTTAAACCTAGTTCCATTACAGCCGTAGTTGCCCAAAAATTTCCATCTCATAGAACCGGTATCATTACCAATAGTCTCCACATGAGCATAAGCCATTTCTAAAATGATGAAATCTCTTTGAATCTCTTACCACAATTTCCCGTTCAACATTCTTGGAAATTAATCTTATTGTTGTATGACAATCCATACAAATTCTAAGATTCTTTATCACCTGGATTGTTGCACCAAGAATTTGTAACATCATTCTCTTTTCTTGGAAGAACTATCTTCCTTCTCAACATCATGAAGCACTGTTGTTGCATCTAGCCAGCTTCCTGTAGTTAAACATATAGTTCTTCCAAATATGTGTTAGGAAGTGTGTCCAAGAAATTGACAAAAGTTCGAGACCAATCCGAAACAAACGATAATAGATAGAGAAAATAAAAGACACCAGATTTACGTGGTTCGGTCGAAAGACCTACGTCCACAGGCTAAGGCGAGCAAAATTTTACTATATGAGAAGAATACAAAAGATTTAGGAGAGTGCTCCTACGCCGACAAAAGCACTAGTACAAAAACACAAGAAAAGCCAAAATAAAGACAAAAGGCTTAATGACCAATAAGGCCCAATAGCCCACTAAGCTCTCTTATGTTTAGTGCTTGGTACCTAAAGCCCAAAGCCTAAGATCTCTATTTATAAGACCAAGGCTACATAACTCTCCTTAAAATTAATCAATGTGGGACAAAAGCCATATAACAAATCTCCATTTGGAGTGTGCCCACATCCACAGTAGTAAATAATAAAATAGCAAACTTGCTCCACCTTCTCCACAAAAGCTTCAATGGGCTTAATCAACAACAACGAATGCCAACCAAGTCCAAGCATTGCTTGAACTTTGTAAACTAGAAGAGGTTTCGTAAACATGTCTGCAGGATTATTTTTGGTACTGATCTTTTGAACGAAGTGAAATTTCACATCAATGTGCTTAGTACATTTGATCTTTAGTCAAGTAAATTGCACTTTGACTATCGCAATAAACTGTATTAACACCATGATGCAGACTCAACTCGCCAAACAAACCTCTCAACCACAAGGCTTCTTTGATTGCCTCGGTCACGGCCATATATTCTACTTCCGTAGTAGACAATGACATAACAGGTTGTAAAGTAGCTTTCCAACTGACAGTACAACCGCCAACGCAAAATACATAACCAGTAAGTGATCTTCTTTTGTCAAGATCTCCGGCGTAATCAGAATCCACAAAACCAATCAAAGTATCACTATTTTTACCCAAACTCCAAACAAGTGTTTGAAGTACCTTTCAAGTATCTGAGAATCCATTTCACAGCCTGCCAATGTTCTTTTCCAGGACAAGACATATACATGCTAATCACACTAACTACTTGTGAAATGTCTGGACGTGTACAAACCATCGCATACATGATACTGCCGACTGCACTAGAATATGAAACTTGTGCCATAAAACCTTCTTCCTTACCTGATTGTGGTGACTGAGCAGCTGAAAGTCGAAAATGACTTGCAAGAGGAGTGACTCACAGGTTTAGCATTTTTCATGCTAAATTTCTCCAAAACTTTCTCAAGGTAATGCTTTTGGGTCAGGAACAATTTCATAGCTCCTCGATCTCTCTTGATTTCCATGCCAAGAATCTTCTTAGCTGCTCCCAAATCTTTCATCTCAAATTCACTACTCAATTGTGCTTTCAAAGTGTGAATTTCTGAGAACTGTTGGCAGCAATGAGCATGTCATCAACATAAAGTAACAAATAAATGAAAGAATCTCCATCATTTAATTTCCGAAAATAGACACAATTTTCGTACATGCTCCTTGAATAACCATGACCCAACATAAAGGAATCAAACCTCTTAAACCACTATTTTTGAGACTGCTTCAATCCATACAAGGATTTCTTTAGCAAGAAAACATGGTCTTCTTTTCTTTCAACTTCAAATCCCTAAGGTTGTCTCATATAAATTTGTTCTTCAAGTTCACTATGCAGAAAAGCTGTCTTGACATCAAGTTGCTCCAATTCCAAATCATACATGGCAACTAAGGCAAGCAAAACATGAATAGTGCTATGTTTAACAACAGGTGAAAACACATCATTGAAATCAATACCGTGTACCTGACTATAGCCCTTTGCAACTAATCGTTCTTTATACCTTGTATCTTCAACCCCTAGATGACCTTCTTTCTTCTTAAAGAACCATTTGCAATCAACAATTTTCTTACCTAAAGACGGCTTCACAAGAACCCAAGTTTTATTTTTAGAGAGAGACTCAATTTCTTCATTCATAGCGACCAACCACTTAGCTGAATTATCACAAGAAACTGCTTCAAAGTAGGTGGAAGGCTCACCAACTCCATCCGTTTCTTCAGAGACTGACAAAGCATATACAACTAAATTTGCATATCGCTGCGGTGGTCAAATCTCCCTCCTTGATCTATCCTTGGCAATAGAATGCTTCTCCTCCTCTGGTTCTTCTTCAATAGACTCTGATTCATCTACTGAATTTTTCTGACTGGAAGAGACTAACTGAGAAGGATCAGAACTACCAAACTCTTGCTCCACCTGCTTCTACATATTATCATCTGTATCTGAATCACAAGAACTAGAAGGCTCCTTTTTCGAAGATAACATAGAAAGTTCGTCAAATATAACATCTCTACTAATTACAAATTTTGGGGACTTGGGATCAAGACACCATAAACTGTAGCCTTTCACCCCAGAAGCATAACTAAGAAAAATGCACTTTTAGCTCTAGACTCTAATTTTCCATCATTTACGTGCATAGTATGATGGACACCCAAAAACTTTCAAATCAGAGTAATTAGCAAGAGTACCTGACCAAACTTCTTCAGGAGTCTTGAAATCAATAGCTACAAAAGGAGCTCGGTTGACAATATGACAAGCTGTAGAGATCGCCTCTGCCCAAAAGTCCTTTGTCAACCTTGCATTAGAGATCATACAATGGGCTCTCTCCAAAAGAGTTATGTTCATACGTTCGGCCACACCATTTTGCTGAGGCGTCATCCTAACTGTATGGTGCCGAACAAGTCCTTCATTTTCGCAAAATTCATCGAATTCGCCTTCACAAAATTCCATGCCATTATTTGTTCTAAGTCGCTTGATCTATTTACCTGTCTGTTTCTCAATCAAAACTTTCCATTGCTTGAAAGTTAGATAAACATCATTTTTATATTTCAAAAAGTAAACCCAAACTTTTCTTGAAAAATCATCAATGAAAGTTAACATATATCTAGCACTACCCTTAGATGGAACACGAGCTGGCACCCAAAGATCAGACATAGATATAATCTAAAGTACCTTTTGTCCTGTGGATTGCTGGTAAACTGAAGCTAACTCTTCTCTACTTCCCAAAGACACAATGTTCACAAAAATCCATCGCCCCGGTACTCTGCCCACAAAGAAGTCCTCTTTTGCTCAACATAGTCAAGCCTTTCTCGCTCATGTGCCCCAAACGCATATGCCATAATTTGGTGATGTCAGAATCAGACAAAGATGATGAAGAGACTGCTGCGGAACCTGTGACAGTAGAACTCTGCAAAATATACAAAGTACCATACCTTCAAGCTTTCATAATAACAAGAGCACCCTTACAGACTTTCATAACTCCACCTTCAACTGCATATTTACACCCAAGAGATTCTAAAGTGCCTAAAGAGATGAGATTCTTTTTCAAATCAGGAACATGTCTAACATTTGTGAGTGTCCTCACAATACCATCATGCATTTTAATTCGGACTGTACCCTTACCAACAACATCACAAACGGCATTATTGCCCATCAAAACAATTCTCACCACCATTACAAGATTCATAAGTGAAAAATAAATCCCTTTTAGGACACATGTGATAAGAGCACCCCGAATCTAAAATCCACTCATCTTTAGACATTGTTCTATCATCAGTAACAAAGAAAATATTTCCATCATTCTCATCAGCTGCAGCGCTAGCCTCGGCAGAATCAATGTTTTTCTGGTTAGATTTCTCCGTATGCTTATCTTTATTTTTTAACCTGAAGCATTCGGATTTAATGTGCCCCTTTTTACGACAATAATTGCATACGATATGTTTATGTCTAGATTTATATCTAGATTTTGATTTACTACTGTCAAAATCTATCCTTTCAGATCTATCCCTGGCAACCAAGCCTTCAACTTGATTTTCACCAATTTTCCCAGTTATATCCCTATCAATTTGCTCTTTAGATTTTAAGCAGATTTAATTTCACGATACGAGATTGTTTCTTTACCATAAATTATAGTATCACGAAAATATATAAATGATAAGGGAAGGGAACATAACATCAGACAAAAGGGCTTGATCTTCAACATCAATTTTCACATGTATGTTCCCCAAATTCATCACTATGGAATCAAATTTATCAAGATGTGAAAGTATAGACGTACCTTCAGTCATCCGAAGCATGTAAAAGGTTTACTTTAAATAGAGCCGATTCTCAATTGTCTTCTTCATATACAAAGTTTTCAATTTATCCCACATACCTTTGGCTGTCGTCTCAGTAGCAACCTCCCTTAAAACCTCATCAGAGAGATTGAGGATAATACCTGATCTGGCCTTTTATCAAGGTCCTCAAAATCCTCCACGACATCTTCTCTGGCTTTTTCTCCACTCCATGAAGCGCTATGTCCACACCATCTTGGATGAATCTTATCTTCATCTTGAGCTGCCACATCAAGATGTCTCTTACTCCTGTCAAATTTGTCGACATGGGTCTTTATTATCGTCATAATGTCTCAAAACTTTCCTGGAAGCTCTGATACCAGTTTGTTAGGAAGTGTCCCAAGAAATTGACAAAAGTTCAAAGACCAATCCGAAACAAATGATAATAGATAGAGAAAATAAAAGACACCAAATTTACGTGGTTCGGTCGAAAGACCTACATCCACGGGCGAAGGCGAGCAAAATTTTACTATATGAAAGAATACAAAAGTTTTAGGAGAGTGCTCCTAAGCCCACAAAAGCACTAGTACAAAAACACAAGAAAAGCCAAAATAAAGACAAAAGGCTTAATGACCAATAAGGCCCAATAGCCCACTAAGCTCTCTTATGTTTAGTGCTTGGTACCTAAAGCCCAAAGCCTAAGATCTCTATTTATAAGACCAAGGCTACAAAATTCTCCTTAAAATTAATTAATGTGGGACAAAAGCCACATAACAATATGCATATGTCTTTTCATCTCATGTTGAGAATGTTCTCAATCCCCAACTAGAAACATGTGAGCTCTCCCTTTTAGTTCCACCAAACTGAAACTTGGTGGTTTAGCCAATCCATGACTTTGCATTAAAATTCTCATCCTTTTTGCATCAAACATTCCCATCTTCCAATCTCAACATATATGTTTGAAAGTGAGACATAATATCCACAATTGCTCGATTGGGTCTAAGTCAAATAGTTTCCTAATTGAAATCTCTCCAAGCTCCATATTCTTATGCATCCTGCATGCTGCGAGAAGAGAACCCCAAACAACAAAATCAGGTTGAACCATCATTTTCTTAATCAAATCATACGCCTTTGAGAGAAAACCAGCATACCCAAGAAGATCAATCATGCAACCATAAATTATGTAATTCAGTTTTAGCCCCATATGGTGTTAGGACGACCCCAAGAAATTGATAAAAGTTCAAGACAAATCTGAAATAAACAATAACAAAATAAAAGAGAAAATAAAAGAGATACACCAGATTTACGTGGTTCGGTTCAGTCAAAAGACCTACGTCCATGGGCGAAGTGAGCAAAATTTTACTATATGAGAAGAATACAAAGGTTTTGGAAGAGTGCTCCTAAGCCCACAAAAACACTAGTACAAAAACGACAAGAAAGGCCAAAATAAAGATAAAAGGCTTAATGACCAACAAGGCCCAATAGCCTACTAAACTCTCTTATGTTTAGTGTTTGGTACATAAAATCCAAAATCTAAGGTCTCTATTTATAAGATCAAGGCTACGCAACTCTCCTTAACATTAATCAATGTGGGACAAAGCCACATAACAAATCTCCACTTTGGTGTGTACCCACATCCACAAAATAGCAAACTTGTTCCACTTTCTCCACAAAAACCCGAATGGCTTTAATCACCAACAACGAACGCCAACCAAATCCAAGCATTGCTTGAACTTATAAACCAAAAAAGGCTTCGTAAACATGTTTGCAGGATTATCTTTGGTACTAATCTTTTGAACAAGAACTTTTTCCTCAGCAATAGTATCTCGAAGAAGTGAAACTTCACATCAATGTACTTAGTCCTCTCATGATACATCTGATCTTTAGTCAAATAAAGTGCACTTTGACTATTGCAATAAAATGTAGTAACATTACCATGATCTAGACTTAACTCGCCAAACAAACCTTTCAACCACAAGGCTTCTTTGTTTGCCTCGGTCACGACCATATATTCTACTTCTGTAGTAGACAATACCACAACAAGTTGTAAAGTAGCTTTCCAACTGGCTGCACAACCACCAACGCAAAATATATAACCAATAAGTGATCTTCTTTAGTCAAGATCTCCGGCGTAATCAGAGTCTACAAAACCAATCAAAGTGCTACTATTTTTCCCAAACTCCAAACAAGTGTTTGAAGTACCTTTCAAGTATCTGAGAATCCATTTCACAGCCTGCCAATGCTATTTTTCAGGACAAGACATATACCTACTAATCATACTAACTGCTTGTGAAATGTCTGGACGTGTACAAACCATCGCATACATGATACTTCCGATCGCATTAGAATATGGAACCCATGCCATATAACCTTCTTCCTCATCTGATTGTGGTGATTGAGCAACTGAAAGTCAAAAATGACTTGCAAGAGGAGTACTCGGTGACAGGTTTAGCATCTTTCATGCTAAATTTCTCCAAAACTTTCTCAAGGTAATGCTTTTGGGTCAGGAACAATTTCATAGCTCCTCGATCTCTCTTGATCTCCATGCCAAGAATCTTCTTAGCTGCTCCTAAATCTTTCATCTCAAATTCACTACTCAACTGGGTCTTTAAAGTGTGAATTTCTACAAAACTCTTGGCAGCAATGAGCATGTCATCAACATAAAGTAACAAATAAGTGAAAGAATCATCATTTAATTTTCAAAAATAGACACAACTGTCATACATTCTCCTTGAATAACCATGACCCAACATAAATGAATCAAATATCTTATACCACTGTCTTGGAGACTACTTCAATCCGTACAAGGATTTCTTTAACAAGCAAAAGTGGTCTTCTTTTCCTTCAATTTCAAATCCCTGAGGTTGCCTCATATAAATTTGTTCTCCAAGTTCATCATGTAGAAAAACTGTCTTAATATCAATTTATTCCAATTCCAAATCAGGCTGTACATGTCAACCAAGGCAAGCAAAACACGAACAGAGCTATGTTTAACAACGAGTGAAAACACATCATTGAAATTAATAATGTGTACCTGATTATAGCCCTTTGCAACCAATCATACTTTATTCCTTGCATCTTTAACCCCTGGATGACCTTCCTTCTTCTTAAAGACCCATTTGTAATCAACAATTTTCTTACCTAAAAGCGGTTTCTCAAGAACCCAAGTTTTATTTTTACGAAGTGACTCAATTTTTTTATTCATAGCGAGCTGAATTATCACAAGAAACTGCTTCAAAGTAGGTAGAAAGCTCACCAACTCCATCTATTTCTTTAGCAACTAACAAAGCATATGCAACTAAATTTGCATATCGTTGCGGTGGTCGAATTTCCCTCCTTGGTCTATCCTCGGCAATGGAATGCTCCTCCTTCTTTGGTTCTTCTTCAATAGACTTTGGTTCATCTATTGAATTTTTCTGATTGAAAGAGGCTAACTGAGAAGGACCAAAACTTACTAAACTCTAGCTCCACCTACTTCTGCGTATTATCATCTGTATCTGTACCATAAGAACTAGAAAACTCCTTTTTCAAAGATAACATAGAGAGTTCATCAAATGTAACATCTCTACTAATTACAAATTTTGGAGATTTGGGATCGAGACACCATAATCTGTAGCCTTTCACCCCAAAAGCATAACCAAGAAAAATACACTTTTTAACTCTAGACTCTAATTTTCCATCATTCACATGCATATATACTGGACACCCAAAAACTTTCAAAATTAGAATAATTAACAGGAGTACCCGACCAAACTTCCTCAGGAGTCTTGAAATCAATAGCTGCAGAAGGAGCTCAGTTGATAATATGATAAGCTATAGAGATTGCCTCAGCCCGAAGGTCCTTTGTCAATCCCCCATTAGAGATCATACAACGGGCTCTTTCCAAAAGAGTTCTGTTCTTACATTTAGCCATCCCATTTTGCTGAAGCTTCATCCTAACTGCATGGCGCCGAACATTCCTTCAAGCGTTTTTGCAAAATTCATCGAATTCGCCTTCATAAAATTTGTAATATATGTTTACCTGTCTATTTCTCAATCAAAACTTTTCATTTCTTGAAAGTTAGGTAAATATCATTTTTATATTTCAAAAAGTAAACCCAAACTTTCATTGAATAATCATCAATGAAAGTTAACATATATCTTGCACCACCCTTAGATGGAACACGAGCTGGCCCCCAAAGATCAGAATAGATATAATCTAAAGTACCTTTAGTCCGGTGGATTTCTGGTGAATTGAAGCTAACTCTCTTCTGCTTCCTAAAAACAAAATGTTCACAAAAATCCATCGTCCCAGTACTCTACCCACCAAGAAGCCCTCTTTTGCTCAATATAGTAAAGCCTTTCTCGCTCATGTGTTCCAAACGCATATGCCATAATTTGATGATGTTAGAATCAGACAAAGATTATGAAGAGATTACTGAGGAACCTGTGACAGTAGAAACCTGCAAAATATACAAAGTACTAGACCTGCAAGCTTCTTGGTTCATAATAACAAGAGCACCCTTACAGACTTTCATAACTCCACCTTCAGTAGCATATTTACACCCAAGAGACTCTAAGGTGCCTAAAGAGATGAGATTCTTTTTCAAATCAGGAACATGTCTAACATTAATGAGTGTCCTCACAATATCATCATGCATTTTAATCCAGACTATACCCTTACCATCAACATCACCAATGACATTATTGTCCATCAAAACAATTCCACCATTACAAGATTCCTAAGTGAAAAACAAATCCCTATTGGGACACATGTGATAAAAGTACCCCAAATCTAAAATTCACTCATTTTTAGACCTTGTTCTATCATCAGTGACAAAGAAAATATTTCTATCACTCTCATCAGATACAACGTTAGCCTCGACAGTATCAATATTTTTCTGGTTACATTTCTCCGTATGCTTATCTTTATTTTTCAACCTAAAGCATTCGAACTTAAGGTTTCCCTTTTTACGACAATAATTGCATACCAAATTTTTATGTCTAGATTTAGATCTAGATTTTGATTTACTACTGTCAAAATCTCTTTTTTTCAAATCTACCCCTGGCAACCAAGCCTTCAGCCTGATTTTCACCAATTTCCCCGGTTATATCCTTATTAATTTGCTCCATAGATTTTAAAACAAATTTAATTTCACTATACAAGATTGTTTCTTTACCCTAAATCATAGTATCACGAAAATGTTTAAATGATAGGGGAAGGGAACATAACAACAAAAGGGCCTGATCCTCATCATCAATTTTCACATCTATATTCCCCAAATCCATAACAATGTAGTCAAATTTATCAAGATGTGAGAGTATAGATGTACCTTCGATCATCCGAAGCATGTAAATGGTTTGCTTTAAATATAGTCGATTCTCAATTGTTTTCTTCATGTACAAAGTCTTCGGTTTATCCCAAGTACCTTTGGCTGTAGTCTCAATAGCAACCTCTCTCAAAACCTCATCAGAGAGATTTAAGATAATACCTGATCTGATTTTTTTATCAAGGTCCTCAAAATCATCGACCGTCATCTTCTCTGGATTTTTCTCCACTCTATGAAACATTATGTCCACACCATCTTGGATCAGGATAGCTCCATCTTGAGTTACCACATCTCGAAGTTGACACTCCAATCAAATGTCTCCACATGGGTCTTTGTTATTGTCATAATGTCTCAAAACTTTCCTGGAAGCTCTGATACCAGCTTGTTAGGAGAATCTCAAGGAATTCACAAAAGTTTGAGACAAATTTGAAACAAACAATAACAAAATAAAAGAGATAGTAAAAGAGAGGCACCAAATTTATGTGGTTCGGTCAAAAGACCTACGTCCACGGGCAAAGGCGAGAAAAATTTTATTATATGAGAAGAATACAAAAGTTTTAGGAGAGTGCTCCTAAGCCCACAAAAACACTAGTTCAAAAACACAAGAAAGACCAAAATAAAGATAAAATGCTTAATGACCAACAAAGCCCAATAGCCCATTAAACTCTCTTATGTTTAGTGCTTGGTACATAAAGCCCAACGACCCACCCTAAGGTCTCTATTTATAAGATCAATACTACACAACTCTCCTTAACATTAATCAATGTGGGACAAAGCCACATAACATATGGTTTATCCCATAAAAAAACTTCAAAAGCTTATCTGGCTTGGCCATGCATTCCATATCCAGCAAGCAGTCTATGGCTTTACAGTCTTTTCTTTCATTCAATTGAATGTCTTTCTTGCCATTTCTACCCTCCTACGCTTGCAATACATGTGAATGATTGAAGTAGCCACATATATATTATCCTCCAATCTCATCTCAAAAACCTAGAAAAAGCAAAACCACATAAAAACATTGAACAAGTATACACTTTTGAAAAATTTAAGGATGTTATATGCTAATATATCAACTAAAAAAGAATAAACCTATGTAGAATCTAGAAAAATATGCTAATTTATTAAAATATTAAACTATATGCGAAAATTTTTTCAAGAGAGAGTAAATGGACAAGAACCTGATCATTTATGCACTTCTAACTTGAAGAGCTCTACCAAAATGGGCGCAAGCCAACAAAATCTCTATCTCTCACAATAGAATGAAATATTTCAATAGCTGCTATTGAGAATCCATGTTGTGCATACACTGCAATTAGTGAATTCCAAGAAATCACATCCTTTTCCACCATCCCATCAAGCACAGATAATGCTATAATTAGTATCCTGCATATCCTTAAATATTTATTTAGCAATGCTTACGTGACTGCCTCACTAAGGAAATTTATACAATTAGACCTCGTCTAATTGGCGATGTAATAGTCTAGACATCCCTCATCATTATCTATAAACAAGCGATTCCTAAGCCTAAAATATAATTTCCACTCAATACAATCTCTTCATTTCACTTTCTACTTCGCTGCTTCTCTGCTCTTCTCTCTCTAAAAAATTTCACTCTCATCAATTGGCGTCATCTATGGGAATCAATTCGCTATTTTTTACCCAATTTCTATTGGTTCTTCTCAAATATTTGAGAAATTTGAAAGTTCATTGACTTCACAATAACCAAAATTTAACGAATGAAAAACTGAGGTGCCGTTAAATAAGCAAACAGCAAAGAAGCCGAAGGAGATAATCAACATCTTCTTTTTCAAAATACCGATGCGAAGAAAAGCAAAACATCAAATGATATGCAGCAAAAGCAAGATTATGCCTTGCAGTATATTTTTGACCATTTTGAGTCCTTCTAAGCATTTGTGAAGCAAATGGAGAATCGTACACCATCTGAACAGTCGAACCTCAACAACACCTTGGCCGGCATCTTGGCAAACAACCTGTTCATGTCATAATCAGTAATGATCTCAGACATAAAATCATGAGGTCTCGTCTCACTAGACCGACCTGAGGAGTCCTAAACGACTACTAGCCGACCAATTAGACCATCTATTCACAAGCATATCGGTCCATAATATTCTAGGACCACTGAACGAAGAGGTCCTTCTCCAGTTGTTCAAAGCAACTCAAGGAACAGAACCTCAAAAAGAAGATCCAAGAAATTTTAAAGAATAAGAATAACTTGGTGACTCATGGTACTCTCCTAATGGAAGTGGACCGAGATCCATTCACAATTTCTATTGAAATGGAGCCTTTACCAACACAATTCATACAACCGGACTTGGACAAATATACGGGCGACTTGGACCCCTCTAATCACGTATCTCGTGCTGTGGTTGTAACTAGCCTCTATGGCTACAGCAACGCTATCCAATGCAAGTTGTTTGCCACCACTCTTCACAATTCAGTACAAAAATGGTTTCAAGAACTGTCAATGAATTCAATTATCACTTTTCATGATCTAGCAAGGACTTTCTTAGGACACTTTTGAAGTAAATCTATAATACAGAAGAACACTTCAAATTTGATGAATATCAGGGATAAATTCAATGAATATTTGAGTAAATTTGTGGATCGCTTCAACGGCGAGGCAATCCAAATTAAGAATGCTGATGAAAAGATAATGCTAGTTGCTTTTTGTAGTAGCATTTGACCCAAACACTTTAATGCGGAATTAGCACCCAAACGGATGTCTACTACATACTCCAAGCTTCTAGAGAAAGCTTCGGAATTCATACGAGGAGAAAAGTTCAACAGAACCAAACGTGAGCTCTATAAGCCCAAAAATGACAAGAATGTAACAAGTTTAGACCCCTCCTCATCCAAAAAAACAAAGGTTGTTGACAGGTTAAGCTACCCAAACAGGCGACCCTTGGTGGATTGAAAGGTATATCTGAATATTAATATTGTTGACTGACTACCAAGCACAAAAATTTTGTTGAATTCAAATTTCACACCTCAAACACTTTACTGAGGGAAATACTCTATCAAGTGCAATACTTGAGAATTCTTGAACCTCTTCCTCCAATACAAACTGGCCCCGACCGATGAGATAAGTCAAAGTACTATGCATTCCATGGCCAGCGTGGCCATGACACTGAGGCATGTAATCACCTATAGGTCAGAATAGAAAGGGCCATACAAGAAGTTCATCTTCAACAATTTATCTAATAAGCTGCTGTAGAATACTGTTTGATGAAATGACAATAATAGAGACAATCGGGTATAACTCCGGTAATATCCTCCCATCAACCGAACCAAAATAATTCGAACAAAAATAATAAATGCCCTCAAGAGGATCCGTACACCGATATTATCAGGGTGATAAATACCATTACTGGCGGACCAGTGACAGGAGACTTTAATAACGCAAAGAAGAAATATGCAAAATATGTCCCTAAGGACGAGAACAAGAAAAAAAAGCTGAGGCCATTTATAAGTCTTGGCTATACATCTAATGACCTAATCCCTAGTTGGATACCACATAATAATCCTATGGTGATCCACGTTCAGGTATCCGTTTATAAGATGTATTGGGTCTTCGTTGACACAGGAAGCTCAGCTGACGTAATCTTTTAGGATGCGTGGAAAAAAATGCATATTGATTCATCTCTAATTAAGCCATTTAATATCCCTCTGGTCGGATTTACTGGAGATTTAGTTATGTTAGAGGGCCAAATCGTTTTGCTTTTAACCCTAGGAAACTCCTCAAAAGCACAAGGTTAAAATGACTAATTTTATCGTTGTTAAAAAGAATTGTTCCTACAATGCTTCTGGGCCAACCCACACAATACTCAAATAGAATGTTACTGTCACTCTTTCACATTGGAATCAAATTCATAATGAGAGATGGGTCAGAAGGTAGAATGATTGGAAATTAGTAGGAATCTCGAGCCTGCTATATGATGTCTCTGTGATCTTAGTCTCATACAATGTCTGTAGCAAATAAGGCTTTCTTAGAAACATTTGATGCACCTTCCATCTCGGTTGCACATGAATTATATTACTACCTGAACCGAAAGATAAGAGAAAGGCCAAAATAGAAGCAGAGGATAACGTTCCAGTTGAAGACATGGCCCTTGACTTGAGCTTCCCTGATAGGAAAATAAAATTTTGTGTCATTCTACCTGCCGAGCTGAAAGGACTTCTTCTTAGGCTTCTGTGCGAGTATAAGGATGTGTTTGCTTGGATAGTCGAGGATATGCCTTGCACTAGCTTGGAGATTCCTCTCTGAGATTATTGAACACAAGCTTGCCATTGATCTATCACGTAAACCTATTAAATAGAAAAAGAACCTCTTTGGGCTGAAATGTAGTTTAGTAATTGAGGTAGAGGTTGATAAGTTTCTTTCAACAAAAATTGTTAGGGAAGTATTGTATCAAACCAGCTAGGTAATCTTGTATTTGTAACTAAGCTTGATTCGTCATAGTGAATATGCCAAGACTTTACTAATCTTAATGAAACCTGTCCTAAGGACAGTTACCCTTTGCCTTGGATTGATATAATAGTTGATTCTTTGTAGGATTTTATATTTTATACTTCTTAGATACCTTCAAGTTATATCATCAAATATTCATGGCCAAGGAAGATGTGGAAAAGACCTTCAAATCACAAATATGTTGGAACATGGTCGTTAAAAGCATGACCTTCAAAGAAACACTAGACGACCTAAGAAAAACCTTTGAAATATTAAGGTCAATACAAATGAGCTTGAACCCCAAGAAAAGCTCTGTACATTCCGGGTCCCCTCTAAAAAAATTTTAGGGTTCATAGTTTCCCACCGAGGTATTTAAGCAAACCCAAAAAAAGTCAGGGCCATTATTGAGATGAAGCCTCCAACCTCAGAAAAAGAGGTACAAAGACTGATTGGGCAAATGGCAGTATAAATTGATTTTTATTCAAGTCTATTGAGAAGGGGATGTCGATCTATCACTTATAGAAAAAGGTGGATGATTTCTAATAGAGAGACAAGGCTCAAAAAGCCTTTGACAAGCTCAAGGAATATTTGGCAAACATTCTGAAGCTTGTTTCTCCATAAAAAGGTAAGCCTTTGTACTTGTATATTTCCACTTTGGATACAGCAATCAGTTCGATTCTCCTTAAAGAGACAAAAAATGGCAATCAACTTCCTACATATTTTATGAGCAAGGTGCTTCAGGATCCAGAAAAGAATTATCTACTCATAGAAAAAGTAACTTTCACTCTAGTTACCTCTGCTTGGAAATTGAGGCCATAATTTCAATCTGGTCACAAAATAATTGCGTTAACAAATTTTCCTCTAAAAAATGTATTGACTAAACCTGACATTTTCGGAAGGATGCTTAAATGGTCGAGTTATTTGAATTTGATATCGAATTCAAACCTCAGACAACTATCAAGGCTTAAGTTCTGCCAGATTTTATCGTTGAAAATTATGGATCGGAGAAGTTAGAGTTGATAATATCTTTAGAACATGTCAAAGAAATGGAACCAAAAGATGATCTCATTTAGGAACTGCATGTTGATGGTGCATCGTGTGAACCAGGGTCTAGTGCAAGTATTATTATCCGAACTCCAGAAGGAGATCATCTTACTTATGCATTAAGATTTGGATTTCAAGCAACAAATAATAAGACTTAATATGAAGCACTAATATGTGGAATGAAGTTGGTTCACAGAATGGGAGCTCGGATATTGAAAATTCATAGTGACTCGCACTGGTAGTAAATCAGAGTCAATCAAATTATGAGGCTCGGGGAGTGGTCTTAAAGAAGCTTATCTTGATGAGGTGAAAAAATGGAAGGCAAGGTTCAAAAATGTAAACTTATCAAAGTACCCCGAGCCTAAAATACTCATATGGATGCCCTATCTAAATTGGCCTCGACGAAATTTTCACATTTAACTAAAAAGATCCTAGTAGAAGTGCAAGATAAAAGATCCATCGACCCTATGGAGAAAATCATGGACATTGATACGAGTCTCGGATGGATGGAGCCTAGGGTGGATGGAGCATATAGTGAACTATTTGGGTAACAATGGATTACCAGAAGATCCAACCAATTCACAAAGAGTCAAATACAAGGCCATCAAATATGTGATGTTTAATAGGGTTCTTAATAAAAAGTCATATCTATGTATGCTGCTTGGATGCCTTGCGCCATCCAAAGCCAACTATGTTCTAAGAGAGATGCATCAAGAAATATGTGGAAGCCATGTGGGACGAAGAAGTCTAGCTCGAAAAGTGCTATTAGCAAAATATTACTAGACTACTTTACACTCATACTGTCTCTAGATGTCGATGATCTGATACAAAAATGCCATCAATGTCAAATACATCACCAATATTGAGGATACTTGGGTCAGATATGATTCCAATCCAAAGTCCTTGGCCCTTTGCTAAAAATGGGGAATTCATTTGTTTGATCCTCTACCAAAAGGGGTAGGAAAGGTGGAATTCTTAGTAGTAGCAATCTACTATTTCACCAAATGGATTGAAGCTGAACCATTATCTTTAATCTCGAAAAATTGACTGAAAAGTTCTTCTAGAAAAACATCATATGTCAATTCGGAATCCCCTTGGTTCTTGTTTTGATAATGGAAAACAATTTGAAGGGGAACATTTCACATGTTTTTGCTCTAGCCTTGGGATAAAACAACATTTCATCTTGGTAGCACAATCTTAGACAAATGGATAAACAAAGCCATGTAATAGAACTCTCCTCATGAGTCTTAAAAATCAGTTGAAACGAGCTAAAGGTACTTAGATTGATGAACTTCCCAATATCCTTGGGGCTACTTATAACTTATAGGACTACACCTCGAACAGCTAATGGAAATACTCCTTTTAGCCTCGTGTATGGTTCCACAATTGTTATTCTGCTGAAATAGGTTTACCTTCGGCACGGACAACCTTACATGAGTCAACAACAAAATGATGAGGCTTTAATGGTTAACTTAGACCTACTAGAGGAAAAAAAGCTTGATGCATCCATTCGTGAGGTAAATTATAAACAAGTTATGTCTCAACAGTATAACTCTAAGGTACAGCATCGGTACTTGAAGCCAAGGAACCTAGTCCTCAGAAAAAAAAAATGAAGCCAGCAGAGCTAAAGAAACAAAGAACTTAGATCCGGACTAGGAAGGACCTTGACCGTGTAGTAGAAACTCATAGATCAGACTATTATAAGCTCGTAAATATGAATGGAGATCCTATTATACAAATGTGGAACATTGTAAATCTAAAAAAATACTATCTATGGTTATAATAAACCCCGTTCGTTGCAATAAACAAATCTTTTTTATTTTGTTGTTTATGGAATTTAACAAAAAAAGAATTGAAAAACTGAAACTAAAGAGCCTAAAAGTAGCTCAAAAAGCAGATCAAAATGATGAGTCACTCCAACCCGGTGAAATGCTTAAGGGGTCCGAATCAATTTCAAAAAAAAAAAAAAAAGAACGAGTTTTAGGAGGGCTAAAACCTAGTGGACCCCCTCAAAATGATGAGCCGCTCTGATCCACCGAAGTGCTTAAAAGGCCGGATCAAGTTCAGGAAAAAAAAAAAAAAGAAAGAACAAATGAAAAGAAAAAAGAATGAGTGCTAGGAGGACTTTGACCTAGTGGTCTCCCCTCAGAATGATGAGCTGCTCTGACCCTCCAAAATGCTTAAGAGGTCTAGACCAAGTTCGAAAAAGAAAGAAAGAAAAAGAAAATGAAAAGAAAAAAGGCATGAGAGTGCTAGGAGAGTTGAGACCTAGTGGTTTCCTCTCAGAATAATGACCCGCTCCAACCCACCGAAGTTCTTAAGAGGTTTGAACTAGATTCAAAAAAGAAAGAAAGAAAAATCAAATAAAAAAAAAAAAGCATGAGTGCTAGGAGGCCCGAGACCTAGTGGTCCCCCTTAGAATGATGAGCCGCTCCAACCTGCCTGAGTGCTTAAAAGGTCAGGACCATGTTTGAAAAAAAAATGAAAAAAAAACTATGAGTGCTAGGAGGGCCGTAACCTAGTGGTCCCTGCTGAGAATGATAAGCAACTCTGACCCGTAGAAGTGCTTAAGAGGTCCGGACTAGGTGAATGGGAATTAATTCTTCCCAATCATCATAAATAAGAATTTTATGGTTATAGATATTATAAAGATCCTCAAGATCATTCAAGATTAAACATAACAAGAGTTTAAGTCTTATATTAAAATTTTTTATAAAACAATCCAACCATGATGGCAAGCTGTTATAGGTACTATGTACTTGTGAATTTTTAAAATAAAATGAGGCAAGTGTTATACTTAGAACATTTTTTGGTTAAATTTTGAATCATTACCAAGCTAAGGTTAAAAAAATGAAGGAAGAGATTTGAAAACAAAGCAAATACATGATGGAAGAATTGAAGAACTAGTATTTTATTGATAGCAGAAGCCTATCTATTACAAATGGGCCTACAAGCTATTACAACAAAGATCATTAAGTTGAAAGCTAAGCTATTAAAGTATCACCCTCTGTCGCAGAAGTGTGGTAAGTAGGATCAAAGGAAGAACTAGGTTGGGCAAGTCAAAAGAGGGGCCAGCTTGGTCACCTACTTCATCAATCTCAGGAAGTGGCACCGGAGCCTTAAAGTTAGCCTCCATTCCTTATCACCTCATCATTTACTGAGGTGTCATATGGAAGGTCGACGTACAAGTCTATGTTCTTCACCAAGAAATAGCAGGATATAGTGAAGCCTATTATAAAGACTTGTTTAGTAAATTCCTTTAGCAATTGATCTGCCTCTCCGAGGCCACAACTCATTCCTGCCTCTAATCATCAGCTCTTTTTCTCTAGAAACAAACTTCACATCAACCAATTGAGTCTATTCTTGAAGCAATGAAGAATCCTCTTATCTCTATCAGCAACATCAACATGAAGGGTCTTCTTCTCTAATTTAGATTGCTAAAGCTTTTCCCTGAGATTTGTCTAAACTTTCCACTCATAATACTTTTTGCCAGCCTCGATATTGCATTTCATCTTATTGGCCTTCACAGCTTCCTTTATTTTTACCCTTATCTCGGATTTTGCATGAGCCACCTCTTGCTTTAAGGCAACTACATTCGAGGCAAAATTGGACTCGCTCTCCGAGATAGCGGGGAGAATGATGACAGCTTACAAGGGTTGTGTGAGTTTGAATTAGAAAGTGAAAAACAAAACAAGGGGAATAAGTGGATAAAAAGAATGACTTGCAATCATCAAGTTGAGATGAAGTTTGTCCATCCTCTACTAAGATGTTAGAATCTTCACGTAGGCCACATTTCGAGGCAAGGCAATAAACTTTGCCTACTTACGTGACATCCAAGGTTAGGGTAGGCATAAAGCTAGTGCTCTCAGCAGGAGAGAACTCAGCAGTAGATCTATTGATCTTTGGGACTAGGAAAGATCTCAAGCTCCTGCTGATCTCGTTTCCTCCTCGGGAATAGCTTTCTTGTTTCCTTCATAAAAACATGACATGTATAATAAGTGCTTCTCAGTTGAACAAATGTATAAAATATGTAAGCACTTAATTAAAAAAGAAAGAAGAAGAAGAAGAAGAATTACTTACCGTATGCAGTGGGGAATTGCTTGGACAGAGGTAAATTTCTGGCACTTTGGCCAACAACTCGAGTTACTAAACTAAAACCAGAAGAAAAGACCCTAAGAGAAATAGTGGATGGGCTCCACCTCGGGGAGGTTCGAAGGGCTGAGATAATGGAGGCTAGAATTTGTCTTTCATCCTCTTCGTCTTTAGAATTGGTCCTGGGGTCTAAGGCACTAATGGAGCGGCTTCTCTTCCTTGTTGGCTGAGCAGGACTAGCTTGTGTTCCTGCAACCACAGCCACTGTGACCGTTTGGCTACTCGGTGGGTCACTTGAGTTATTGTAATGGTAGCCAAATCAATAAATATAGCTACTAGGCATCAATTGCAGTAGAAGCGTCAATTATTACCGAAGATGATCCACAAGTGACTGTAGGAGTTGTTTGGTTTGACGAGTTGGCCATACTAGCTGGAGCGGTTGGGACCAAGCTTCTCAAGAATGCACTCAAATCTGTATAAATCAAAGCCTAAATAGTCAATTCAGATAAGTGTAGCATAATAATGGTAAACACATAAAAGTGAAGTTTGATGTTGCGTCAACCTTTTAGAAGGTCATAGTCCTCTAAAACTACATGACTAGGGAATAAACCAGCCCAAGACAACACATTGTTAGAAAGAATGGCTTGTTGGTTTTGGAAATCTATCCTAAGAGTAGCACCAATAAGCTTTTTGGCGTCATCAGAGTCCAAAAGGGCAACATTTTTAGCCTTCAAGGCTTTCTTAACAAGATTCCAAGTGCCTCAGGGCATTGATGGGACGAGATATCGAATAAAGAAAAATGACTCACATTTTCTTCTAATTATGAATGGAAGAAAGGTTGGCCGAGGTAAGTCGGAGACAGCTTCAGCATCATCCTAAAGGTCTCAAGGGAAAGAGGGATTTCGTATAATTTATATAAAATACATAATCCAGCTATTACCTTAATTGCGTTAGGGGTTAGCTTGGACATGCTAATATTCTAGTGATCGGATAATTGGGATAAGATAGGAGCTATAAGGAATCTTAAGCTTGCTTCAATTTGCTCCTGATATATGGTTAGATAGCTTGGAAGAGGCAGGTGGCCTCGATCCTCGGCTGAAGGGTATTTAATAAATACATTCTTAGAGAATCAGTATCTATCTATAAGAATTTTAATATCCTTGGAATCAAGGATGTTCAGGGTATTTATAGTTTGAAGTTCTAGTTTGAAGTTCGGGATAGTAATTCACAGGTAGGGCTATCAATGGGTTGGGGTCTAGACCCGAACCCAACCCGATCCAGACCCGTTTATTCGAGTCTGGATCTATAGCAAATTTTGATTTATCCGAATTCGATCCGGACCCGTTTAACTAATATAATAAATAGGTCAGATCTGGATCTTGGTGTTCCAACCCGATTAAGACCCAAATTTGATTAAAATATTAAATATATAATAAAATTATTGTATATTAGTATTGTTTTGTATGTATATATAAATATATATTGAGAAAATTACCCATGTAATTTATAATTAATATAGAATACATGCATAAATATTAATTATGAACTAAATATTTTTTATAATTTAAAAAAAAAAAGAGAAAATTTGATAAGTTGTAATAGTTTTATATATAATTTTAAAAGTTATTAAAAGAATATTAAGACCCGGATCCAAATCTGACAAAATTCGACAGATCCGATTATGGATCTACTTTTGTAGACCCATTGAAGATCTGGATCCGAATTCGAATCCGGTTATATTAATTGGATTCGGGTCTGGATATGTTAGATCCGACCCGTTTACAGGCCTATTCATAGGAAGGTTGGATGATGATGGTTCTCCTAGAAAATTTAGACGGTATTCCAGGAAAACTGTGACAAGAAAGGCCTCGTCGTTGGGATCTAACAATCTATCAGTGTTATTTACAGGGGAAGCGGGTTGAAGAGTGTTAATAAGAGAAGATGGAGTAAACGTACCAACCATGGTTGCTTTATGAGAATTTGGAGAAAAAAGCTTGAGAGTTAGGGCTTAAAGAAGGATAGAAGGCTGTACGCTGAGGAATTGAGTGGGAGCTTTTGGGAGATTACTTGAGTTGCAGAAAGGACGATGTTGAAAGCTAGAAGGTGGAAAGTTAGTAGAAATCAAAGTTTCTGAAAGCTAGTTGCAGAATACAAAAACACAGCAGCAGCAGTAATAGGCGTTAAGGTTGGAGAATATGATTGTTAGGAAAAAACTTTGAGTTAGGATATAAATACCCTAGTAAATTGGGCTAAATGGGCCCATTGTTTAGCCTTTAAGGAGGTAAAAGGGGTAAAAATCATAAAGGTTGGGCAGGGTCGGTCATGGGATACGGGTAAATGGGTTCCCGTTAAAAGAAAAAGTGCTATAAATGCACTAAACGTGGTGACGTGAGCATAAGGATAATGGCATTCAACGAGAAGCATGGGAATGAAACATGAGAATAATTGCATTAAATGTGGAGCATGGGAAACGAAGTGGTGCGTAGTAAATTCATTTTAAGGCAATTATGGGAAAAAGAAGCAACATGTCTTTAATCCTAGGAAAAGTAATTATGAAGGGTATTTGAAACGGCATAATCTAGTTGTCAGGAATATGAAAGAGAATCAATAGAAAGGGAGTTTCAGTTCGGAGAAAGGATTCTAGAATGGAGACTCCAAGGATAGAGTATCTATCCTTAAGAGCTTCGGCTAGCATAAAAACTTCAGAGCTCTGGCTTATGAGAGATGGTGTTGCAAGAGCCACAGTTCGGGGACTCAAGATTAAGTGTCTTTGAAGCAACAACTCGGGTTCCATATTATAGCTAAAAAGCTTCAGATGGGGACTTCAGTGATAACTATCAGCTCAACTTTGATGCAAAACTCAATCCTTAGAAATGAGGGGACTAATGATGATACTATAATTAGTATCCTGCAGGTCCTTAGACATTTATTTAGCAATACTTGCATGACTGTCTCGTTAAGGGTACTTATGTAACTAGACCTCATGTCTAGTCTATAATGTAATAGCCTAGACATCCCTCATTATAAATTGGGGTTTCCTATGCCTAAAATGTGACTTCCACTCAATACAATCTCTTCATTTCTCTCTCTACTTCTCTACTCTTTCTCTCTCTAAAAAATTTCACTCTCATCAAGCACCTTTCTAGCAAAAACTCACAGTTAGTAAAATCATAATATAAAATAACTCCATAACCCAAGAATCCAATAGTATGAATAGACTAGCCTTCTTTCTCAAATGAATCGATCTATTACTACATTAAATACAAAAGTTAAGATTACACAAGATTTTATCAAAATTCAATTATGAACAAGGCGAATACTAAGATGTGTAAATTTCAATATGCAAATAATACCCAACAATTACGCATTATTAAATCTGTCGATAAGTACCCATGGTCCATGTTAACTAATATAAGATAACAATAACATGCATTGCAAAAAAAAAAAAAAAAACACAATAAGATGTCAAATAACTATGAAACTATATTTATGAGATTGTGTTTCTTCCCTTCAAATTACAGAATTTTATAATTTAGTGTAGGATACTTTCGACCGGTAGTGTTTTTAATCTCAGACCAGATCGGCCGGTTCGACTGGTTAAATCGCGAACCAGCAATGGCTCCAAAACGAGTGGATCCTAAACTCGAAAATTACAAAAAAAAAATTGGAAAAACTGGTCAAAATCCGAAAACTGGTAAAAATTGGACGAACTTATATACCCCTATTTTTGTTTCCTTCCCCCAAATTCATGGTGTCCCATCCACAATCCAAATCCTGCAAATCTATCTCACAAAATTTGCTACAATTTTAATACACCAAATTCATCAAATCTACATACTCAAAAAAAAAAAAAAAAAAAAAAAGCTAAACAAAAACAGATCTTTTATGGAGACAACAAAGGGAGAAGAAAGAAAAAGGAATGGCTATAGATGGCTAGGGGAAAATAAGGAGGTAGAAAAGATAGAGAAGAGAGTAGGGATGGAGCCGTGAGGTTGGAGGCGAGGGGAAGGAAAATCAGTGGAGATGGAGAAGATTGAGGGAGAAGGGGATAGAAGATGGTGATGGTGATGGTGATGGTGATGGTGATGGTGATGGTGATGGTGATGGTGATGGTGATGGTGAGGAAACTGACGGAGGCAGAGGGAAAAAAAGGAATGGGAAGAAAGCAAATAGGGTTTTTCTTTATTTGGTTTGAATTGATTAAAAAAAATAGTAGTAAAAATGAAAAAACAAAACAAAACAAAAGAAAGACTAGTAAAAAGAGCATCCCTGTCTCTTATAGACGCGCAGTTTTGAACCTGGAACCTTAAGGTCAAAAGGTTATCTCGTCGACTATTAGGGCAGCTCAAGCACATAGAAATTGTGGCATTTCTTTAATATTTATTTATTAACCCAGAAGGTTGAACCGGTTAAATAAAAAATCAGAATATCTATCGGGTCGATCACCGGCCTGAGTTTAAAAACATTATTGATCGGTGGTCCAACTATTGAAAAAATATGATAAAGAAATAGGCCAAATTGATCTTTTTAACTTAGTTAGGGATACATTCTTTTTATTCATTATTCTTCCTAATTGCAAAACTCATTATCTACTTAAGTTCTTGTTGTCACGATAGCAAGAGGGCAACATCATAACCTTGAAGAATATTTAGAAATTCATTCAAAACAACCAATAAGAAAACAAGAAATATCGTTGTGGCAAACAATTAATTTTGAAAAACTATTTCATCTTCTACAAGTTTACGGGTTCAATCGTTATTGTCTCGCTTTGATTTAACTTTTAAAAAAAAAAAAAAAATCTCTTGTTAACGAACAAAGTCAAATGCTAAATTGGTCAATTAATTTCCTTCAACTAAACATTAAAAATCCACCGCTTAGAGTAAAGTGATGTAGCGATAATCATCCAAGATGGTTCAGTAGGTGCAATTAAGGGCCTGCCGAACTGCGATGAGCATATATTGTGTACGGGTGTTTAAATACAGGGCAAAAATTTGTATAGCCCATTAAACTTTTAACTTTGTATTCTTTTGACCATTAAACTATTAAACGTATCTTTTTTATCATTAAATTTTTAAAAATGTATAATTTTGGCCATTCCGTCCATATTTATGGTTAATTCTGACAGAACAAACCCCATGTGTTGTGCACAAGCCATTTTTGAGGGGCAAAAATGACATATAACCAAGGTTTGTAAAATCAGGATCCTACGTAGAATCGTTTTGAAGGTTACAGGATCGGATCGTAGATAGGATCGTAGGATCGTAAGATCCTATCAAAAGGACAAAAATATAAATTTTATTTATTTTTAAAGCTAATATTCAATTAAAACTTATACAAATAAATATAAAATTTTAATATTCATCATGAAATAAGTTTCTTTAACTAAAATTTATAACATTTGACATTATATATTCGTATTGTAAAAAGTTATGCGTTATCGTAAATTTAATACTGTTCTTTAATTAAAAACTAAAAAATAATATGAATAGTATAAACTCATAAAATATAACATTTGAATGAAAAATTATCAAAATAATGACTTAACTTAAGTAAATATATACATAAATTACATGACTAATGGCACCAACTAGAGTTTATCTATAATAGCGATCCTACCTCTAGGATCGGGATCGATTTTATAAATTTGAATCGTAGAATCGTAGGATATTAAGGGTAGGATCGAAATTCTAACAACTATGCGTATAACTAATGTGATAAAAAACATAATTATCCATTCTCTTCAACTATCTAAACCCTAAAAATGGAGCACTATTTTGACCCAAATCTTGTTTACGGTGTGTTTAAAAACCCTAAATCACAACTTCACATAATTTCTAGAATTTGTGGATCATCATCCAGAAAGTGCAAATCAGCAACAAAATGCAGATTTTCAGCAGTCTAGTACATTTTTTCAGCTACAAAATTCATTTTTTCAGCAGCCTAATGCAGATTTTCAACAACGAAATGGAGATTTTCACCAACAAAATCCAAATTTTCAGCAGCCTAATGCAAATTTTCAGCAACAAAATGGAGATTTCCAGCAACTAAATGCAAATTTTCAGCAACAAAATGCAAATTTTCAACAACAAAATGGAGATTTCCAGCAACAAAATGCAAATTTTGAGCATTACTAGGTTGAGCAGCAACCTTCACATGGTAAGAGAATGGTTGCACAACATAACACAACCTCTAAGAAGCGACTCACAAAAGCAGACAAGGAAAGGATTAATGCCAATTATGCATAGTTAGGAAAAGAACTCCCCTATATAGTTGGGAATTGGAAAGGATGGGGCAGAAGAAGAAGAACTGGAGCAGGGACAGGAGAAGGAAGAGGAGCTCAAACTGGAAGAGGATGTGCTCACTGAAGTTATTGCTTCAAATAAATCCAAATTAAAACCATTCAAATGGGGCTTAAATTCTTCAATTACTGTATCATAAGCAAACATAAACGTGAGAAACAAAGACATGAGATTCCTCCATGCAAGCCACATTTTTCGTGGTCCTCCAATCCCAGAACACAACCTGCAGTAAGACAATTTCATATATATCTTTATGTGAGGATTCCAACTTTGAAAATACTTGCAAGTTAGTAGTATTAAAAATTTCAAATTCCAATGAGATCTACACTGGAGAGTGCAGGAGAAGGATATGCGGGGAAGGGGAAAGGATGAAGAGATAGCAGAGAGACATTTATTGTCCAAGGATGAAGGCTACTTGGGCGGGGGAAGAGGGTGAATCTGTGAAGGAAGGACTGGGGATGAAGAAGAGAGGAAGGGAAAAAATCTGTGGAAGAGAGGGGTTGTGTGGAAGGAAGGAGAGGGAAAAACCTGCGAGTGAGGGGAAATTGCATGGAAAGAAGAATGGAGAAGGAGGGTGGAGTTAGTGGTGGAGGGGTGGAAGGGTGGCGGTGAAGGGTGGAGATGAGCATTTAGGAGATGTTTGAAGAAAGAATTGTGTGAAAAAAAATTCTATTGAAAATAAAACAGAAAAAATCATAAAAGTGAAATGTCATATTTATCCTCTCACCGTTAAGTTTAACACTAAATTTTGAAAGAATAGCCAAAAACATACCTTTTAAAAAGTTTAATGAATAGATAAATACGTTTAATAGTTAGATGGTCAAAAATATACAAACATAAAAGTTTAAAGGTTGAACGACAATTTGTCCTTAAATAAACTCGATCAAGAAAATTTTATTGAACCTGTTCTTTTTTTTATTTTTATGTGATTACACATGCTTATTATTATCTACTACTTATTTATTTGAGTGCTTCTTATCTCTTTTCAAATGGAGGTGTCAAAATTTGATCTTTGTGCTGCTTTGGTAGCCAATAGCCCAATAGGATGCTTGTTGAACCTTTCTTTTCAAATAGTAAAGAATGGTAATCAAATTGGTTAATGTTAGCAGGTGGAATGAGTTAACAGGTCATGTAGGGCTCCAATTTTGTGACACAACGGGTATACATGAACCATCCATATAAAGGGACAGTGGAGCAATTTCACAAATTAACGCTAACACGAAGAGACTTTTGTTTCCTTATTTCATTAATTTTTGCCTCTTTTGCGAGCTACAAAGATATTCGTGTAATTAGAGGTCTATTCTTTTTTGAAGTTTTGAAATAAAGGCTAAATTACAGTTTGCCCTCTATAAATAAGTGACAGTTATAAATTGCTCTCATATATTTATTTTATCTATAAATTGTCCCTAAAATTTAATTAAGTTAAAATTTTCATCTAAAGGGATTGTAAAATATCATAATTGCCCTCAATATTTTTAGTTAGATTTTGTGAATTACTTTAGTAAAATTCTTCTCTTAAACATGAAAATAATAATAAACTAAATTTATATTTTTAAGTTTTTTTCCTTTTTCTAGGCAGCATGAAGGAGTGAGTTAGTTGATCAACTAAGATTTATTTAAAATCTATATTGATTATATCTCAAAGTAGTATTCATCATTTACTCAAACAATGTGATTTTTTAAATAAAAAGTGATGAATTAATTATTGATAATAGAGAAAATAAAGTACAAATCATAAAACTAAAATAATGTAATTAAATAAATAAAACACTTTATTCTAGATATAAAAATAATAATGTCGAAACAAGTATATGATGGCATGTTAAAAATTGATGCAAAGAAGAGAAAATAAAATAGCAAATTAATTCATAAAATTAATATTGAATGGGTAAAACAAATTTTCAATAATATTGGATAAAAAAAACCTATTTGCTTTTGAATGATAAATTACTTATAAAATAAAATTAGATATATTTTTTATAACTCACCTTAATTTTGTGTTGATTAAGGCAATTAAAAGATTTAGGGCAATTATGACATTTTGGTGCTTTCTTTAAATTAAAATTTTAAATTTCATTAAACTTGGAGACAATTTATAGATAAATTAAATATAAGCTACAATGTCTAAATGTTCCCTATTTATAAAGAACAAACTATACGATTAAGCCTGAAATAACCTAGTAGGTCAAATAATACCCTATCATTCCGAACCATTTTTTGCGGGTATTCAATTTTCGTGTATACTAATATCATATCTATTATTGAGTCAATTTTCTCTTTAACTCAACTCGAGGGGATCTAATCTGGTCATTCACTAAGCATATAAATAGAATACCCATTTCATAAACACCCTAATATCAATATCAGTTTTTGGATATTAAATTCATTAAGAGTGTTTATTTTGATTTGTCGACTTTTCATTCCGAATTATAACGATTATAATCAATTAGAATTAGAGGATCAAGTAGCAGGTTGATATTTAAGATTATTAGATCGAGAATCTGCGACTTAGTAAGTACTAACCAAATCCATGTATAAGGTTAATTATGCAATTTTACATATTACAACATAATATAATGAAAATTTTTTCCTCCCATTCTTATTTACAAATGTAGTTTTATAGATACTAGTTAATTGTTTTATTTTTCAAAAATTTTGAAAAATAAAACGATATTAATTATCATAATTGGACCAAGTCGGATATCTAATCATTCGACCTACTTCTCTCTCTCCCTCTATCTATCTATATATATATATATACTAGTTAACTTTTTATAATTACTTAACTAGGGTATTTTTATAATTACGAGTTAAATTTTTTTTCAAAAATTTTGAAAACTAAAAACTATCATAATTGAACCAAGTTAGTTACCTAATCAATGGACCCATTCCCCTCTCTCTCTATATATATATATTCGACTTGCTCTTATAAATAGAAAAATCATACAAATAGTTCCTCAAATATTTAAAAAATATTTTGTAGTCTCTCGAATCTAAAAGATGAGTTTTAATCCCTCAAAAAATTTAAACGTTTGTTTTTTGTCTCTTATCACAATTTCGATTGTATTTGGCCAGAAAAACCACCAAAATTGTGATAAGGGAGCAAAAATATACGTTAAGATTTTTAAATGACTAAAACTCATCATTGTCGATGTAATTGAGTCGTCTTCATGCCATCTTTATTCAGTGTTGAATGCCGCAAATTCCCCTTTTCATAGAGAGATCCAATCATCAAAATCAATAAAAAAGGCCATCATGGACCAGGATCCAAATGGACATCGACGGACAGTCCTTCTACTACGCTATCTTTTAGACTTTCTCCCCCTCTATTGCCGGTAAGAAAGGAGACAATAGAGCGGAAGCGAACTGATCAACGAGAAAGAGGCTGAGAGCTCATTTTTTCGTCAAACTAGGTTACTCTAATTCCAAAGCCGGGAAAGACTCATTTTTCCCTTTTCACCCTTCGTTAACGAAAACTATAGGGGGCTGAATTGGTGAGATCCAACAGTGAACAGCTGCCTTTTTCTATGTTAAAAATCCTAGTTTTCAACGGATCGTTTTATACTTCAAAAGTTTTTTTCTTTTTTTGAACAGGGTTCTATGGTCGGTCCGTGACTCCTGGATGCCGAAGGCGTCCTTGGGGCGATCTTATATTCAAGGGACTTAAAAAAATATTTTCTAGATATTCGAATGATTATTTGTACAGATTTTTCTTATAATTAATTTTGAATACGTGACATACATCTATACCCGTTGGTTTAAAAAGTTCTCTATACCCACGATACTTTCAATCATTTTATGGATTTCGATTGTTATTTCGTGACGTAAATTTTATGAGACTCGTACAAACAAACAAATTAATATTTTTTAATGAAAAAACCAAATTAATATTAAGAGACATGGAGATCGAATAATTGGCTAAAATTAATTTAGCAACTACATTTGTAATTTTTTTCAAGTATTGACACATTGCTTTTATGTCATAGATATTCTCTACATTTCATTTTACCTATACAACCTATCTTGTGCTAAATTATTATCGCTTTAGAAAATCAATAAAGTATTATATGATATTTTTCTAATTTTTATCCTTAGTTCTATATTAATGGAGGGAAGATATATGGTTAGGGATACTAATGTAAAAAGGTAATTCAGTCACTTTGAAATATATTTTTATAAAATTGATGTAATTTAGAACCTTTCTTAATTCTGAGAATTTATGTACCAAATCAAAATAACAATTAAAATAAAACAAAGGGGGTAAGTTCTTACTTTAATTATAGTTAGGGGTATAGCTGGCCAAGTTATATATACATTGTATTTTCCATGAAAAAAATAGTGAAACAAAAATATTTTATAATATTGGACAAACAATTAGTTGTCTACTTAGTTTTGCTTGAGTATTATACTAATTTCTTTCTCTATTTTATATATTTTGAATTTCAATAAGCTAATAGAAATACAAGATAAATAAGTCAGTGTTGCAGAGAGCTCCCTTTCTTTTTCTCTTTTATTTTAGAAAAATCGTAGAATAATCCTTCAAATATAAAATGATGAGTTTTATTCTCTTAGAAAATCTAAATATATATTTTTGGTCCCTTATCATAATTTAGGCGATATTTTCTAACTAAAATACCATCAGAATTGTAATAAGGAACGAAAAACATACGTTTAGATTATTTTCGACATTAAAACTCATCATTTATATTCGAGAGATTAAAAAATATTTTTTAAATATTCGATGCATTATTTGTACAATTTTCATATATATATATATATTTGTCTCTACAGTCCCTTTTTAAATCATTCTCTTATATTTTAAAAATTTATACAATACAAACTTTTAAAATACATTTATTATAGTGTACAAATATTTAAAATACAAAAACATAATTCCTTAAAAAGAACAATAGAAATTTCTCATATATATATATATATATATATATATATACACATACCATACAAACCGAGTACCAACACCGCTAAACTCCACCACTTTTTTGTAGAAAAGATAAAACACACGGAAGTCCTAATTGCTTGCTTCAACTTGATGCCTCGTGCAAGGGGGAAAGAAAAGGACAATTTTTGTGATATTTTGTCACATTTTGCTTGCTTCGTTACTGTATCCTTACCAAACAAACCAAAAATCTCACCATGGAAACTACCAAGAAAAAGAAAAGACATATGCTTCCCCCTTTACCCTTCACAGTTAACTACAGTTGGGCGATAGAGTTTAAGCAAGCAATTCAACTACAATCTACAATGCCCATTCCTGATTCCACCCATTGAAGATTCCCTCTTTTCTTCCTCTATATTCCTATATTCCCCCATTCATTCCCTCCCCCTTTTATTCCATTCCATTCCATTCCTCCCTTCCCCTTCAATCCTCAATCAATCCGCCCCCTCAATAAATTCCCACCTAGATTTGTCCAATAATTCTTAAAATTTTCTCAAACTCCCCATTTAATTCCAAAATATTTAAATGTATAGTAATATATAAAGTCCCTTTTTATTTGTAAGGGAAAAAAATGATTAACTTGGAGCTTTGGCTGAAGAAGAAGTCATTATTATTAAACTCATCTGATTCAAAACTAGATTTAGTACACTTTTTAGCTGAAACCCACGATTTTTCTACTAACATGAATGGTTTTATTGGTGGAGGATTGTTTCTGGAGCCTTCGATTCCAGCATCGTTTGTTTCCTTAGTTTCTCCAAACAATTCTTTGAGTTCGATTTCGAATTCAAAGTTTGAATTTGAATTCTTCGTGTTTGATCGGAGTTTTCTGTAGTGATCGGAGGGGGAGGAGGCGACGGAGAGGGTTCCTCGGCGGCTGTGGCGAGGTGGGATTCTGGTGGGGAGGTGGTGGTGGCGGCCGCGGGAGGTTTTTGTCGGTGACGCTTTCGACTGTTAAAGGAGGTGGAGGAGGTGAAGGGGAAAGGATTGGTGAGATTTTGGTGCAAAATGGGGAAAAGAGTGTAGAGAGTGAAATGGTGGCGTTTCAAGATGGTGAGAGAGAAATGGTTGTAGAAGGGAAGTCTACTAAGACAGTGAAGGAAGGAAAAGGGAAGGCTTTGAATATTGTTAAGCATCTTTGGGCTGGTGCTGTGGCTGCAATGATTTCAAGGTGAATTTTTTCGGTCCTTTGTTTTGTGTTTTTGAATTAATATTTAAAAATCTGAAATTTTTTATATATCTCCAATTGCACATACTCCCTAAAATTTGTTGCATTTTTATATTTGTATATTGTAGGTGCTTATTTATCAAGATATTCATTTTCTTTGGGTTAATGTTGATTGAATTTTATACAATTTGTTTTAACAAATAAAAAAGCAATTTTGTTTATGTGAAATGGACATTTTTCTTGATTAATTCGTATGGCTTGGTTATTTGAAGGAGTTATTGGATACAAGTGATTAAACTGTGTGCGAGTTACTTTGAAGTTGATCAGTTATTATATTTGAGTAGTTTGGCATTTGATTGACTCTTTTTGGTTGGATGGCAGGAAGTTTGTGACGGTAAGAGTTTCTGTTACGTTAGGCACAGCAGAATGAATGTGTAGTTTGCAAGATTTGAGAATATTGGTAGAATTCAGATCCTTGAACTTTGGTACTAGTGTGTTCAAAGAACATACATATTAGCTTGGATGGCCTTAAGTTTGACATAATAACAATGTTGCAGTATATTTCAAAATTTAAAGTTTGATTGTACAATCCTCAATGGATTTAACCTAGCATTGAAAGCTAGAAAATCTACAAACTATTCCAAGACCTAGTTTTTATTTCAACCTTTACATTGAAGATTCATTTGTCAAGTTGTAAATGGAGCTGAAAGTGGGATGTAGGTTGGGATATTGGTCTAGGAAATCAATATAATTATGGACGGAGCAGCGCTGCATTTTCAGATCTCTGGCAAATACTACTGCTGGGATCCTTACAACATCACTTAACTTTTCCTTATCTGTCATCACCTCTTTCCCTTTCTGTGTGCATGCGTGTTATATCATCTTTCTTTTTACTGCTTAGCGGAAAGCCACAGCTCTTGTGAGTGTTCATCTTTCTTTTTGCTTCTTGAATGCAATACTATATCACCTTAACGGATGTTTCCAAAATCAAAATTGTAGTATTATTCTGGCAAGTCTTCCTAGAGTGATACAAATGTTTTAATTAATGTGTCATATCCTATCGTTTCTGGTAATTAACATTTTAGTACCTGCTGTAAGTTATGGAACAACATCTACTCATGCATCCTTCCAAACTTCTTTTGCTTTGCTACTAGCACGGCTGTCCATAAGTTGTATCTGTAGAGCAATTAAGAAGAAGTTCTACTATACATTGTTTAACATAGGAAAAATAGGACTTGGCTTTGGTACTTTGGGTTCTTATCATCATACATGTAAACCAACAGTGCCAGATCCAGCACTAAAGGTTCTTTCAAGTTGCAACAGAAGGCTCCAGAAAAGCATCTTATCCTGTGAGGAGAGAGGCTATTTCTGCTTTCGCATAAAGGATTATCTCTCTGCAAATATTTACTAATATTTGATCTGCAAGACAGACAAGTTGAATGAATGAAGCAGCAAGTTAGAGTCAAAAGAAGGATCCACTGAAGATCCTCTTTTTTTTAAGATGTTAGAGTGAAAAGAATGATCACCTAGATAGTATTAGAAAAATAAAAGTTAATGAAGGAGAATGGTTGACCTTCAGATCTAATGCATGCCTTTTCTCACACTTTCTTCTCCTTGATGTTCCTGTCCCTGTGAATCGAGAATGTATTGTAAGTTCTTAGTCTTACGCAGCAATTATTTTTTTATGTAGTACCAGACCATATGTAGCATCAAACTGCCCTTTTTTTGAATAGTTCTGAAGGCATTGGTTTGTTTTATCTTTTTTTTTTTTTTTTTGGTGTGCCCGGGGGGGAAGAAAAGAGGGTGTTTTGGGTGGGTGGTTTAGGGGTCATTCGGTGATGTTGTGATTATCCCTTTTGATTTATGGTTTTGCTTCTTTGTTGTATCAGAACTTTTGTTGCACCACTTGAGAGACTAAAGCTGGAGTATATAGTTCGTGGTGAACAGAAGAATCTTTTCGAGCTGATCAAAACAATTGCTTCTACTCAAGGGCTGAAAGGGTTTTGGAAAGGAAATTTTGTTAACATCTTGCGGACAGCTCCATTCAAGGCTGTCAATTTCTATGCTTATGATACCTACAGAAATCATTTGCTGAGAATGTCTGGTAATGAGGAGGCAACAAATTTTGAAAGGTTTGTTGCTGGTGCTGCAGCTGGAATTACTGCTACTGTGCTGTGCATACCTATGGACACTGTGAGTTGCATTCAAGGATTCTGGGAATTTATTGGTTGATTTCTTACGTTCAAAACACATTGAGATCTGCATTAACATGTGAAGTATCCATTTTTTTCTTCAATTTTCTTGTGCGTTAGTGGTTGTTATGCAAGCTAACACTACCATATATTCTACTTCTCTCTGCTTGTTCCACGAATATGGTGTGCACCAGGGAAGCTGATTTGCCATTAGATGCCTTAAACCTAGAGCAATTTGTAACACATATTCAAATCATAACAGACTGTTACAGATTTCAACTAGTTTTTGGCATCATTCCCTTTCTTATGTTTATTTCTTTGGGAAGTTCTTTCCATCAGGAGTGCATATTCAATAGTTAAGAAGTCCACTTTCAGTTTCCTGTTTCTCATGTCTTCAATTTAGATTCACCCTTGAATCATTCCTCATCCTTTTTCCTGAAATATTCCTATTCTCTTGTTGAAAATCTGACTCTTTTTGGCTTTATTAGCTTTTTGTAATAAGAATATGTTCCTATGTTATGTTTGACATTTTGCCAACTCTAGTTAGTCTAAAGTAAGCTTGCTGAAGTTTTGATGGTATAATATCTGTGGGCACTAGAATATCCTCGAAATTGATGTCTTAGGTAATATTCCATATGGATAATCTCTCTCTCTCTCTCTCTCTCTCTCTCTCTCTGTATTCATCTATTGCATAGCGGTACCTTCCAGTTATCAGTCTACTTAGCGTGCTTCACTGACCTGCACATAGGAGATGTAACCTATATACAAGCATAGGTTGGCACCATGTGGAGGAGATTTTATCTCAAGGCATTGGGATTTGGGCAGTAAACCTAAAGTCTGAGCCAACTCTTTTACACCCAGAGGTGCAAATTAAGCTTTAGTTTCATGCAAACTGAAATATGATTCCATGTATTAATAAGAAATAAATGATATCCATTTGACGACTCGCAGGTAGGTATTTGTAAAGATGAACATATCAAAACTTAAGGCTCCGAGTATTGACTATGGTCATGGCACATTCTCATGGATGATAGAGACAATAATTAGGTGGCTTAATTATGTATACCATCTAAACAAATTCCAAAATGTAGTAGCTCAATTCTAATCCTCCTTGCATGGTTATCATAACTAAATAGTTGCAGAACTTCTGCTTAGCTGCAAAATTTCTACTAGTTTTGCTGTCACTTTCTGTTACTCTAGGCTCATAATGATTATTTAGTGTTCTCCTCTTTCACACTAGAGTAAAAATATTTCAGATCAGGACTGTAATGGTAGCTCCTGGAGGGGAAGCTTTAGGCGGTGTTATTGGTGCTTTTTGTCACATGATCCAGACTGAAGGATTTTTCTCTCTTTACAAGGGACTGGTTCCCTCCATTGTAAGCATGGCTCCTTCAGGTGCTGTTTTCTATGGAGTATATGATATATTAAAATCTGCCTATCTGCATTCACCAGAAGGTAGGGAAACGGCTTGAACATATGAAACAACAAGGTGATGAATTGAATGCTTTGGAACAATTGGAGTTGGGTCCTGTGAGGACATTAATATATGGAGCTATTGCTGGTGCTTGCTCTGAAGCTGCTACATATCCTTTTGAAGTAGTAAGAAGACATCTTCAGATGCAAGTTCGAGCTACAAAGATGAGTGCTTTGGCAACTACCATCAAGATAGTAGAGCAAGGTGGTGTTCCTGCACTTTATGCAGGATTGATTCCTAGCTTACTACAGGTAAATGCATATGTTTTCGAAGATACTTTTAGAGCAGAGTATTATTGTGCAAAGTAGGTGATAATGATTGAAGTTACAGTGTACATGTATAAAACTAGTGGATATGATAGGTTCAAGATTCATTTTTGTTCTGAATTGGATTTGATCGTCTTTCACGTCAAACACTAACGATTATGCAAATTGGAGAGTTTTGCCCCCACGTTAATGAATGATGCATTAGGATCATTTAGTATTGTAGTCTTAGATATATATGGAATAGAAGAATTGACTGAAAACGCATCATCGTTGAAGTAACTTTTATTGTATTGCTAATCTGCAATATAGAAGGTACAGGAAGATTCTAGAATTTCTGATTAGATCATATGATAAACTAGGCATTGGCGGGTTTGCTTTCAACTGTGTTCTTGTTCATCCTGATAAATCGATATGCTCATGACAAAGGCTTATATAGTTCATGTAATTACAAACTCAATTGTTTGGTTTCCATTATCCCATTTACCAAACCTGTTATGGTTGTACTTGATCTATCATTGGCCTCTGCAATCAGTGATTTCTGCATATCTTTCTGTTTAGGCATCAAATTGTAATCTATTGATTTTGCTTATTGACAGGGTGCTCAATATCACTCCTGATGTGTATTTCTATTCCTGGTGGATTTTTTTTCAGGTTCTACCATCAGCAGCCATAAGTTATTTTGTTTACGAGTTCATGAAGATAGTTCTCAAAGTGGAGCAAACGTAAGAATTAACCCTCTCAAATAATTTGCTGGTGAGGGCATGCAGAAGTTTATGCTGACAACTAGAATGCACATCTTTAGAAAGTCCCCTGATCATGATATTCGGTGGACTCTTATTTAGGTAGTTGGAAACAAATTTTCCAAATATATACACAAGTCACTCACAGAACTCCAAAGAATCTTCTTGCATTTTTTTGGATCTTTCTTTTTTGACAGTTATAAAAAGGTGGAAAAAAATGAAAGTCGTCTTTTTAACCTGCATTGCCTGAACATTATGTTTTTGCTGTTAAAGTAGTGTTGATGAAGATACGGTATTTACTAGGCTGATTGATGTATCCTGGAGTTTCAAAATAATCATGCTTGAAATTGGTGACGGACTACAAATTAGGCTGGCGGCTGGCCATCAGGGCAGATACAGTTTTTATCCAACAAATTCACTAAAAAGTGCGTACACTGAATGGAGCTAACCGAGCACCAAAATTTGTGCATCATCTTTATATTATGTCTTAGGCTCACTTCCTTAAAATGCACGTAGTTGCCGTCTGTCTTCTCAGCTATTTTGGCCAAGTTTATGAAATGCATGCTATGACCATGGATACTGGGCTGATTCAACTATCTCAAAACACAAATATAAAAAATGCGACAATTGTATAGTTTTTGTGATACTTGACGTAAATAGTTATGTCCATTTGGCTGAGGACTCTTTTTTCCTAAGTTTCCTCCAAAAATATGGGATGCTAGTTTCTTTTTTCTTCACAACATTCCCAGAATGCTTATGACAAATCTTCTCTTATTTGTTTAGTCACTGTTGTTTAAGAAAGCAGAGTACAACTTTCTTGGCGCTTCATGACCTAATTTAGCATGCAACATTTTGACACATTGCAATAGTTTTGTCGAGAATTTTCAATCCGAAAAAGGGAAAAGAATCTTAAAAATGCTGTGAATAAGGCTGAAGAAAATGAATCTGTCGAAGAACATGTTTAGCAACAAGAACGAGAATCAAATTTGCGAAATCTAGTAGTTAAACAGGAAATTAGGTAAAGTTTCGTTTGAAGATTCAATTAGGTAAGTTCCCTTTAAGAAGTGAACAAGGATGATAATACGTTTGGATAGCAAATAATCGTTTGTTATTCGGAAAATATTATTTGAGTTTTGACTTGAGAGGTATTTGAAAATAATATTGACTTTTGAAATGATGAGACAATTGTTTAAATACGAAATAATATTACGAAATAATCGTTTAGATTGCAAATGATAAATACCTATTATTTGCTTTTCATTTTTAACCCAAAATAATTAACATTATGGTCCAATTATTTGACTTTCTAAGAATTGATGAGTTCGGAGGGTTGAACAGACTAAATCACAGTTTGAACGATGCTTACCGAATGGAAAAAAGACCATTTTGATCCTTTATTTTTAAGGCATGAGCCAATTTAGTCCAATGTCAGGACACAGACAGAAAATTAGAAATTATTAACGCCAAAAGGCCACGTGACAAGCACGTGTCCGTTAAAAACGAAAGGAAGAAGCTAGGCTGCTGTTTAAACGAAAGGAAGCTTTAGGTCAAAACCCTCAATATTCTTCATCTCTAACCCCAAATCTGTCGTATTCAACATTTCTCCCAACCCTAATCTCTCTTCTTCAAAAAGGGTCAATGGCAAAAATAAAGAATTGCTTTAGCAGGATAAGGGCAAAACTTACAACCTCTTGGACCAATGAGAATCCATGTAGGAGGTTCTATAGCTGTAAATGAAATCCAAGCATAAAATTAGTAATGTGCGATAATTACTCTAATTAATTGCAGATGAACTAACCAACATAAGTATGATCTAACCTGAGGCAAACAAAAAAATATAAAATTTAATAATACAACATTTGATATGGTAGATCTGCAATGAAGAATTAAGGGTAAAATGGGGTCAAAGATAGAGGAAAAAGGGGAGAATGAGTACCTTTGCAATTTGCCTTCAAAAATTCACCAGTACCACATTTTATAACCTTTCAATCGAGTGGACGGTGCGGAGTGGAATGGTCGTCAAGTAGGCTCAGCGGAATTGATGATCAGGTCATGTAGGAACAAGGTTCAAGTCTACCAGTTTATTAATAAGCCTTGAAAGTTCTATGGCGTTTTTATAAGATATCTGCAATTTCTCTCAATGATTTTTGGCTGTAAAAAGCTTAAATCGAGTGGATTAATTGACCGAAATAGTGCCATTTGAAATATTTGTTGTTTAACTCGTGAAGTTGAAGTTCAAAGAAGCATTAAATTGTCTGAAAAATGGAAGATAAGTTTTAATACAGAGAATCTGTCAGACGTTTGGATAATTATTTCGGAAGTTTAGCATAAGATCGGATGTCCAAACTTCGTAATTCAAATTAATTGCAAAGCGACTCCTTCGATAGTAACTTTAATTCATTGGTTTTAACAGCATTACTATTTCAACAATCCGAACCCAACAATAATTTTGAAATTTTTACAATATAAATAATTCATTTAGGTCACATTAGATGAATGTGCAAATAATAAATAAGACAATAAAATATGAATAGCTCATATTGCGTAATATTATTTGGTGAAGAATCACTTGACCAAACAGCATTTGTTGTTGACCAAATAATATTTAGCAAATACCTGCCATTATTTGGTAACCAAATGGAGCCACCGTTTGGTTTTAGTCAAGTGATGTTTATTCACCAAATAATATTATGCACTATTCATATTATGTCTTATCCATTATTTGTACTATTCCTCTAATGTGATTTGAATAAATTATTTATATTGTAAAAATTCTATAATTATTGTTAGATTCGGATTGCTGGGGTAGTAATGCTGCTAAAACCAATGAATTAAAGCCAATGCGAAGGAGTCGTTACTACCATTAATTTGAAATTAATAACTTCGAACCTCCAATCTTACACTAAATTTTCGAAATAATCATCCGAACGTTTGACAGATTATCTATATTAAAACTTATCTTCCACTTTTCAAACAACTAAATGCTCCTCTAAATTTCAAATTCACGAGCTGAACAGCAAATATTCTTTCGAACGACAATATTTTGATCTTTAAGAAATCTACTAATTTCAAGCTCTTTACAGTCGAAAATCCAATCGATTGAAAAGCTATAAATTGTGGTGCTAGTGAATTTTGAAAGCAAATCGCAAAGGTACTTGTTATCCCTTTTTTCCTTGCTCTTTAATCCCATTTTGCACGTTAATTCTTCGTTTCAAATCTATCATTTCAAATGTTGTATTATTCAATTTTTATTTTTTTTTGTTTGCCTCATGTTACATCATACCCATGTTGGTTAGTTCATCCGCATTCGTTGAGATTTCACCTCAATCTATATGGAATAGGGGTTTGGGCATAGGTTTCCCTGGATTCTCTTTGGTCCTAGAGGTTGCAAAATTTCCCCTTGTCCCACAAAAGTAATTTGTTATTTCTACTAGTGAAACTTTTTGAAGAGGAGAAATTAAGGTTGGAAATGTTGAATAAGACAAATTTCGGGATTCAAGATGAAGAGTATTTAGAGTTTTTTCCTTCAACTTCCTTTCGTTTAAACAACAACAGCAATTCTTCTTTTCATTTTTAATAGCCACTGCTTGTCACATGGCCTTTAGCGTTAATAATATCCAATTTTCCATCTGTATACTGACATTGGTTAACAATTTGAAGATAGAGAACCAAATTGGTTTGCTATGAAACATAAGGGACCAAATTGGTTCATACCTTAAAGATAAGGGACCAAAATAGTCTTTTTTTTCCCTTCGGTAAGTATCATTCGAACTGTGACTTAATCGTTCAGCCCTCTGAACTTCTCAATTCTTAGAAAGCTAAATAATAAGGCCATAATATCTAATTAATATAGTTTATAATTATTTTGGATTAAAAAAACAAAAAGCAAATAATATACATTCATTATTTGCAATCCAAACGAATATTTTGAAATATTATTTCGTATTCAAACAATTATTTCATTATTTCAAAAGCCAACAATATTTTCAAATACCACTCAAGTCAAAACCCAAATAATATTTATCAAATAACAAACGATTATTTACTATCCAAACAGAGTCCATATTCCACAGGAATGACTCAAATGAGCCATGTTATATAACTAATTAACTAAACAATATATATATACACACACACATTAGAAAAGAGTACGTGCTTTGCACTTGTAACACTTATAATTATTGAAAATTTTTATTTTCTAAAAAATAAATAAGTAATTAGTGAATGATAATCAAGTATGAAAATTTTGACTGTTGAATTTTTTATACAAGATTTATATATTTTTAATATCTTTGCTCTTTTTCATTGTAATTATTTTCACCTATCTTTTTTTTTTTTTTTCAATATTGTTTGTTATTTGTTACAAAATTATATATAAATTTCATTTTTTCTTAAAAATTAAACAAATTTTCTCTTTTATGAGAACAACGTATGATAATTGTATTTTTTATATTTCTCTTCTAGGTGCCTAAATTATAATTTTCATATAGTGTCACCACCAATTAATTAAACAATTAAAGACTAAGATATTTTCCATAATATTGAACTTTTTAAATATATGTGCATACACACATTCTTTGTCATAACTAAAAAAAAAAAAAAAAAAAAGATAATATCGTTATCAGGTATCAAATATTATATAGATGAAGTATTTTAAAATTATATTAGTAGCAAAAATATTAATAGGTAATCGGATGATATATGGATAATAATTCAAAAAATGTTTAATAAGAATTTCAAAAAGTAAGAAAGAAATTGAATCTAATTAAAATATAAAGAATATATAAATCGAACAAAAATTATATCTTATTATAGGATAACTAAACAATTCAACTATATATTCTCCATATTATAAATAGGTATTGTATAGAATATTAAATAATTATTAAAAAGTGAAATAATAAATTGTTCTTTTGTCAAAATGGAACGAATGTTAAATAAAACAATCATTTATCTTACTCTATAATACACGAAATGCTAATGAAATTGTAGTTCTAAATATAACTAAAATTACACATTATTACTTTAAGTGAGATTTTATATATTTTTTGTATCACAATTAATTTTTTGCTAACATATTATGTAAAATATATATAGAGAATATATTATTAGGTTATCTCTTAAAGTTATGATAGTATTCACTTCAATACTAAATTAATGCTCTAAACTCTTTATTCATCTTTAATGGCATAAAATGTAATTAACTTTGATCTAAAATAGTTTTTATTTTTCTTTTAAGTTCATAGATTATAATTTTTAATAACGACAATAATTTATTCTTTTATCTTACTTTGATATGTACAAAAAATTAATGAAAAATCCTCTATATTACTCTAAATGCACGCAACTCGAATGAAAAATATTTAATTTTAAAGACATCCAAAATAACATGTAATTTCTATAATTTCTATTCTAATTAATTTTTTTAATATATTGTATAAATTAATTATCCACATAGAGAATATATTGGTATTTTTTATATTTCTTAACCTTATAATAATATTGATATTCTGAACTCTTCCATTCATCCTGAATGATATCGAATATAGTTATTCCAAAATTATATTTTGATATAATATTTTAGTATGAAATTAAATTTGCATTTATTAAATGTATAAACAAAATGAAGGCTAATAAATGTGTTTGGATTTATTTTTTTATTGTTTGTACTTTTTTAATTAATTTCTTTTATTATATACCAAGATATGTAATCTACGTCTTTATTATTTTGTTAAATAGTAAAGAATTACATTGTAATTTCCAAAATCAACATGTAAAATCAATCTATATCTGTAATTATTTTGGAGTATTTAATAGTATGACTATATTTGAATAATATATGGTGTCTTTTAAATTACTTATTCGCTTATTTTTTTTTCTATATTGTCATTCCTACAATTTATATGTAGTATTCTTATAGGTCTTGTAATAATTATTCTAGACTATTTTGAGTATGAATCATACAATTGGTTTAATATTTTTTACCTTATCAATAGTTAGTCCAAACCAATATTTCTTTGTTGCTGTAGTATATACTATAACAACCGATATTATAATTTTCAAATTTAACATTTAAATTTATTGTATACCTGNCTGACCCATTGAATAATAACTATTTAGAGTATTATTTCAATCATTATTTCAGAATATTTTGGGTATATGCATTATCTGATGGATTGAACTTATTTTTTACCTCATCAATAATTCATCTAAACTAATATTCTATAAAATGATGTTATCAAAGATAAAAATTTAGTGAGAGAAATGCTATTAAATAGATATAAAATTAACAAATACTTTTATCTCAATTAAAGATTATAAGTTTTTTTATTTTGTTCCTGAGTTTTACTTTCATTACTTGGTTAATTTTCTTTTCTTCATGTAGGATAGAAAAACAAGATTTAAATTAATTGTATAGACTTAAAAAATAAGGAAACAATGTTATGTATATTCCATAATTTTTCAATTTATATAAATTTTAATTTTTTATTTGTATGATTATTCATTTTGTGATTTTTAAGTTAGAACATACTCAAAAATTCTATACTTATGGATATATCTCTCCTGTTAACCAAAATTTTAAGTTAAAGAAGTCACTATAATCAAGAGTCGCAATGAAACTTAGTTAAGAAAAGTTGTGCTTAAAAAATAATAGATTATAAATTTGTCATCTTCTTCAATTAATCCCAACCAAAAAGACTAGAAAAAATGCCAAATTCAACTTCAATGTATCTTTTCATCAAATTTTACATGAATTAAATATTCTCTTTATGAAAAGTTCATTTATCTGACAAAATTAATCAAAAAAAAATATTAGAATATAATAGGGGTAAAATGGTAACATATTTAGTTGATATAATAGAAAGACCTTACTGGTCAATAAATAATATTAGGTATTAACTTATCAATGACACAAAAAAAGGAATGAAGTGTAACTAACCTTATATATAAAGCATGCAGAGGAAATAATCTAATTAAGTTTCCCAAACTGGGCACACTTGAATGAACAATTAGAGAAAAGAAAATAATTGTAGTGATTTTAGAATATTTATAATAGTTATAAAAGATTGTTTTTTATTATGACTAAAAAATAGAAATTTGATCATACATAACAATAACAAATAATATAATATTTTTATTTTATTCTTTGCTTAAATATAAATGATTTTTCTACTCTTAGAATTATATACATTCTTATTATGTATTTATGCCAAAATTTCGTAATAAGTTAAGGAAGAAACAATTTATTTAATTAACATAAATTTTTAGAATAAAATAAAGAATGTTTTCATGAACATTCGATTCATTTTAAAGTAAGACAAAAGAACAAATTATTATTTCTATTTTTTATAATGAAATTAATATACTATATTATGTCTATCCGTAATATGAAGAATATATTAGTTTAATCTGTTTAATTTCTTATACATAGGACATAATTTTTGTTTGATTAATTTAGTCTTTACATTTTAATTAGATTTATTTTTTATTTTTTGAAATTTTAATCATAATAAATATTTTATACAAATAAAAGTCTTCCATCTTATTATGCATTTATGTTGAAATAGATGGTTATATTCTAAACAATAGGTAGAATAGATTATAAGTAATTTAATTAATTATATTTTCATCTTATTGGGAATTAAAAATTATATGATTCATTTTTTTATTTTTTGAAAATTTAATTATAATAAATATTTTTATACAAATAAAAATCTTTCTTCTTATTATGAATTTAGGCTAAAATAAGTGGTTGTATCCTAAAAAATAGGTAGAATAAATAATGAGTAATTTAATTATGTTTTTTTATTCGGAATTAGAAATTATATTTCATTAAGAGTGGATATTTTAGGTATTACAAAAAGAGTAGAGAAACACTTAAGGTTTGTTTTCTTATTAGGTATTGGAAATTATGTTTCATTAAGGGCGAGTATTTTAAATATTACAAAAAAAGAGAGAAACATTTATATATGTTTTCTATTGGGAATTGTGATTATATTTCATTAAGGGCGGATATTTTGGTCATCACGTAATTTAATTAATTATGTTTTCTTATTGGGAATTAAAAATTATATGATTCTTTTTTTATTTTTTGAAATTTTAATTATAATAAATATTTTTATACAAATAAAAATCTTATCATCTTATTATGTATTTATGCCAAAATAGGTGATTGTATCCTAAAAAATAGGTAAAATAAATAATGAGTAATTTAATTATATTTTCCTATTCGGAATTGAAAATTATATTTCATTAAAAGTTGATATTTTAGACGTTACAGAAAAAATAGAGAAACAATTAAAATATATTTTCCTATTAAGAATTGAAAATTATATTTCATTAAGGGTAGGTATTTTAGACATTACAAAAAAAGAGAAAAACAGTTATATATGTTTTATCTTGGGAATTGTAATTATATTTAATTAAGGACAGGTAATTTAGTCATCACAAAAAAAAGAGAGGAACATCGGGAAAAAAATAAAATTTGGAAAAAATAACTCGCATATATATATATATATACACGTTATGAAATACATAATATTAACTGATGTAAACAAGATTCTATCAAATTAAATCCTGACCACAAGTTCTGCGGATAAGACCACAGACCGAATCTACCTAAGTATTTTCCATATTCTTAAGCTCACTTGCCATATACTTTTATGAAATTACGACAAATATACAGTTTCGAAGGGACATTTATAATCTACTCTTCAAAGCAAAAGGGAATGGGAATTAGGGTTCAAAGACTCGGCCGAGACGTAACCGGAACTCATCATTCTGTTCTGATACCGCGCCGAATCATATCGGAGTTACTAGAACCGGCGTTGACTCGGTTGATTCGGCCGAAACTTACCGATCCAACTCACCGTGTTGTAAAATCGAAGAGACTCGGACAAGTTTATCTGAGTCGACTCACGAGATCCATCCAAGTTGAGTTGCAGTTGACCACAACCATGGGATCTAGGTTTCGAAATGGGATAGAGTCCATATAAATACGCTATCTTCAAGCCCTTTTTGTTCCTTAGTAGAGTTTGAGTGGGTGAAAAAAGTAGTTGATGAGGTTTGCTGTTAGCATATGAAAAAGGAGAAGGGGATGATGGGTGAGGCTTCACTTCGAAGAGAGAGAAAAAGTACATCTTGTGGCTGGTAAAATCTGCAGTGGTAAGAAAAGAAAAGGAAAAGGGTTGTGCTAATTTGGCTGGTGAAATCTCCGGTGAGAGGGTGGTAAGAAAAGAAAAGGAAAAAAGTTGTGCTAATTTGGCTAGTGAAATCTCCAGTGAGAGAGAGAACAGAGGGTTTGCAGGTGCAATTTGGGGTTGAATGGAAAAGAATTTTGAGAAGAAGTGTAGTTTGTTTTTGGTGGATAAAACGGCAAAATGGCAACAACTTTGGAAATATTTAATCAAAAAAATAAAGAATTCAGATTAAAATTTTTAAAGAATAAAGTTAAAAACATGTATACTATTTATTTTTTAATATTACAAGTAGTTTGATTCATTTATTTGGGTCCTAAAATATTTGATTGATTAATATAATTATACTCATCAAATATGATATGTTGTTACATTATTTAGTTTGATAATTTGTGTCTATTATAATGTTATACATTTATTCCATAAATTTTTAGACATTTTCTATAAAAAAAATTTTTATAGCTATCCATATAATAATCCCGATACGCTATCGATATGCCGAAACCAATGTGGAACGATACATTATAATTTGTATGTCACCGCGACCATGATGGGAATAGGAAAGGGAAACAAAGTTTTGGGACCTGGCTTCAATTCCTTCATTATATCCTTTCCAGAGATTTTATGGTCTATCTTCTTTGTTTTACAAAGTTGGAATTACAACTTTAGTCTTCACACACAGATTTTTCATTAATTTCGTAAACAGAAAGGAGCAGGAACAAGACAATGCCCCATTCCGCTGGCCATATATGGGATGGTGCCTAGAAATACAATCTACGTCAAAGCCATTCAGGAATTCTGACCTGATCATCAAATGTAGAACAAAACTTAAGAAGGGTCTTATTAAGAACAAAGAAATAGTTATATTTGTTATTTCCCAATGAAAAATCATGCTCAAAACTTCCAACCAACAAAATTTTGTACCTTTGATAAATGACGAGAATTCTTTATTTTCAATCAAAAAATTTAATCTCCAACGGAAACATCTGTACAGGTTCCTGACTTGATCAGCCATACCTCTTATGAGAAAACCTCTGGCTGCATTCATATCTATTCTTTCTATTACTGGTCCTCTACTGTTAACTGCCTCGTATGAAGCTCCTATTTTGATCCACAACTCTATTGCTGCCAACCGTACTGCTGGTTCCGATTACCAGCCGATGAATTGGGTCCTCTGCTAGCACCAGAACCTCCATATTGATTACTTTGGGGGTAATTAGGAGGAACACCATATCCACCAGTAGCTCCTCGTTGACCAGCCGAAGGCATACCACTTCCAGGGTATGGTGGTCCTCTTCCCTGGGCAGGATATGCACCACTGCTGTAATTTCCTCCTTGGCCCCCACGATCTGCATAAAAGCCACTGCTAGGGTTTCCACCAGGAGGGTATCGACTGGGCCCTCCTGGAGGACCGTGCTGCTTCCCATACTGATGATGATTGGGTCCCGATGATAGTGTGGGTTGGGATTGGTTCACTATAGGGTGATTAGGTCCACCCCACTGCTGAGGATGTGCTTGCCCAGATTCCTGGATGGGAGGCAGGCGAGCATGTTGATGCGGGTGTGGCACCTTCTGTCTTTTTGCCATCTCTTCGTTTTGTCGTTGCTGCTGCCTTTTCTTCTTTGTCTGGAACTCATGCGAGGACTCATACTTTGGCAAACTACAGTAAAGAGTCAAAACAGCTCCTCACATAACTGAGGACATAAATTTAGTCGCATACCCTATAAACTACTAATCTATACTACATAGAGAAGCTCTGAAACTAAAGGAAAGAGGGTCATAAACACTGTTAAGCATATCTCAAGTTGGTTCCGGTAAGAGAAGGTGGTGAGGACAAGTTACTTCAAATTGGACAAAAATAACATAATTATACAATAATTTTGGTAACTGGAATTGGCTGCTGAAGGAGAAAAGTGTGAAATGTTAAGGATATAAAACAAATTTTTACTACAGATTGTGACCCCCCTATTTTCACTAAAACTTTACCGGTTATAGTCTTAAATAGCAATTTTTAGAATGTGACGAGTTTAATCACACCATCACCCCAAGGAAAGGAAAATGTTGGACAGAAAGCATTTCTCTTAACTTCTGTTCCCTGATCAAATTATAATAGATGCACCTAATCTCACATTCTGTTGCATCCCTCCTAAAAATATGCATGTAAAGTTAGCATGAAAATAATTTGTAAATATTCATTAGCCAAACAAGGCCTTTGAAATTGTTTTCATGCTAACCTAGTTTTAGGACATACCTTTTAGGATCACATGGAAAGGGATCCGTCCAGAAATATTCAGCAATTAGTGCATCCTTTGCAGATATTCTCTATACAAGTTTAGGCAGAAGAAATACTAAAAAATCACATCAATTAAAAAGAATCAAAATTAGCAGATTAAGCTACCAACAACGATATGAAACACAAGAAAATTCACAAAAGCCCTGAATCCAATATATATATATTGTCTTCGGATCCGCATCCTACTACAATTGCTCAATCGGAGGACTTACAGAAATGGTTTTTTAGTACGAAAGCAAAATCTTTTACAATATATATGCAGCATGGATTTCTCCAAGTACTGTATTTGAAAAAAAGAATTGGGTTTATGCTGACTTTTCCATAACTGAGATTTTTCCTTGAAGTTTTTGAAATTATAATGACCTCTCCCATGTTTCATTGTTTCAATATCAATTCTAGTGTTTTAAGGGTTAATTTGAAACAGAAAACAAAATTTTACCAGTACTTTGAATAGTGCCATCAACGGTATGGAGGTTTGCCTAATGTGACATTTGACCTGAATGGAAGTTAATGTAAATTGACAAGCTTCAGAAAACGTATCTATACTGATAGTAACATATTTCATGGGAAGTTAGTATAATTAGCCATTATCTTGTTGGATATTGGAGAAGAAAAGAAACAGATGATCTGTTTTGGGTTCAGTCATGTTCTGATGATGAGATAATCAGAGCATCTTTGTCATCAGTTATAATATCAGAAGGGCCGCTCTAGGGTCTTAGAATTACCTCCCTTTTGTGTTGTGAGCTAAAGACTTTATTTGCCTTTCAAATATACGCGGATAGATTTTCCGAGTGACCAAAATTGTCTTAATCAGTAATGGTGAGATTTGCAATATTTTTTTCCTTGAGAAGATTTCTCAAAGACTACTGGTGTATTCTTCCATCTCTATCAAGAAAAATCCTTTGTCCTAAAACAAAGATCAGGAACTACTGGTGCTACAAAAGCTAAAAATACAGAAAACAGTGTAATTCTTGAATCCACTTCCTAAATCAACATATGAGTCAGGAGAGATACCTCAGAAGGATCAAGATTCAACATCTTATCCAGCAATTCCAAAGCATTGCGGTCAAAACTGCACAAGTAAAAATGTCAACATCCATGGCAAACTATGAGACATTTCCATATTTAGAGACTTTTAAAACTGTTTCCTTAACTGTCTAAAGACCTCCCTAACTCGCCTCTTCATCGGCCTTGATGGTTTAAACTTGTTATACCAGGGAATCTTGGAAACACCTGGCCAATTAATCTCATCGGGCGTACCGCAGAGTTCAAATATCTTGTTTAATTGTTCAGGCTGAAATAAAGAATTGAAACAGAAAACAAAAATTCATCCCTTTAACCTAATGAAACAGAATAAAGAACAAAAGCAAGCAGGAAGACACCAAATGTATTATGAACCCAACCCTATATACTTTCATGAATTGGAAGCAATTATTTTAGGGAAAAATCTCGATTGTCTCTTGATAGAGAAATTTTCCTCCAGACATATAAGTAGTGCCCTTCAAACTCCTTGTGAGCATCTATATTCAGTAGTCCTACATGTTGACCACTGAACTTCTCTAGAGCTGTAGTTTCAGGGGTATTTAATAGTATAGTACTCTTGGCAATAACTAGCTCCAGACAATTGCGGGAAGGGAGGGTTAACAGTTCAACCTACCAGCCAATTCACCATCTAAGCAAGCTCATACAACTTATTAAATTAAAGCTGCATGACTTGTAGACTATCTTTAGTCTTACCATATTGGAGGGATGTGCGGAGAATATCTATAAAATGTTTGGCTTCTCCAGTTAAATAATATTGCTAAAGTTGCAAATAACCTCTCCAAGAATCAGCAAACCACTGAGTTTTCAATATATTCACGTTGCAAACCAAACAGCTCATAATACTTCCAACCAACACGAATATATTGAAAAGTCAAGCATGTCTACTTCCTTCTCATCAACATAGTTATAAGCACGTATCTCATAACCGATAACAAAACCAAATGCAACTCAAGTATCGTCCACGAAGCAAGTTTTGGGCATCACAAAACTACAACTCTACACTAGGAGCAGCTGAGAAGTCATTTCATTAGTGTTTCCAGAATGGTTTCAAAAATCATAGAATTCATGACATTATTATTGATCCCCTTCGATTCTGCAAACAAATGATTCTACTTGCTAAGAGACATGAACTCGAACCATAATGTGACTTGCAACCAGTGAAAAGAAGATACACAGAGACATATTTTGTACATACTTCCAACAAGCACAATAATTAAAATTTATCAAGCACTTTAGCTCAGAATTCAAACTTTGATGAACTTCACCTTTCCATGGTGTTTACCCTGTGTAGACATCATACTGGCTTAAAAATTTAGAGTAGAATGCAGTTTAACCTCAATTATGCCTTTATCTCATATTCCCTCTTTGAACTATTAATTGCATCATTTATTCCAACTTTTTGATTCAGTTCTTAATGTTGAAAAAATGATCATGCGTATATTCTTAACAGAAAATGTACAACCTGAAGTCATTCAATCCAGTCAAAATAGTTAATAGTTCAATGGAGCAATCTGAAATAAGTACATAGTTCATGGGGTAAGCTGCATTTGACACAACCAATCTATGCAACTCTATGAATAATTTGGATAATTGCATGGACTTTGTTGTGTATACGCACTATCTTGGTTAGTTCAAATACCTTTTGCATTGTTGCAGATCAGTCCAAAACAATCTTCTTTACAGTTATATATCGCAAGTTAAGGGAGATATCATGAATTACCCCTTAAAATTGATTAAAATGTAACCAACTTTTAACATGACGTTGATGAGCTAAAGAGAAATCAATGGAAGTTTAAAGAACTGAAGGAAAAAAGGCCAAATATAACTACATGCTTCTGGATGCTCCTATGTACTAGCAATGCCTTTCTTCCTACTGTATATAATTTGAGATCTAACTAATACGACGGCAGTCATGCAAATTTGTTCAAGAAACGCAATTGTAAACTGGAAAACCCCCATCTAGTTGACCCTTTCTTGACCTCTTATCAGATGGGCAAGATACAACAATTCAAAGCACAAGCCTAACCTCATTTTTTCCTGGCAAAATTGGTTTTCCATGCAGAAGTTCAGCAAAGATACAACCAACCGACCACATATCCACGGCTGGACCATATTTCGTAGCTCCAAGAAGCAACTCTGGAGGTCTGCTCAAAACATAAAAGTACATATTTACTTTACAAAAACTAATTTATACAATCTCAAAGATCTGGTCCATCTAAAGGGAAATATACCCTATACCCATTCCTGTGTTAGTCCAATTACCTGTACCACAAGGTAATGACACGATTTGTGAGATTTGCATTGTGGTCATTGGAGAATGATCGAGCTAGCCCAAAATCTGCTAGCTTAAGGTTTCCCTCATTATCTATGAGAAGATTGGAGCCTGCCAAAAAACGGGGGATATAGCTTCACATGCACACATGAAGTTTTAGATATAGCAGTGAATATTGAATAAAGAAATGACCTTTGATGTCTCTGTGAAGTACTTGATTGATGTGACAGTAATGAAGGCCAGTAAGCAGCTGCTTCATATAACACTAAAAACATTTTATCAGCAAAATGTCAATTGGTACATGCTCATTACAAAGTAATACAAACATCCTTGTCTAGGCTACATACTTTAATTTGTGGAATTGTAAATCTCAGTCCAGGACGATCAGCAAGGCCTGTCAAGTCATGGTCCATATACTCAAAAACTTACATGTAAATGCTACCTTTGTACCTATTACCATCTGCATTCCGAAAAAAAAAACAAAAAAAAAAAATTTGTACCTCATGCATGCTGCATTGTGCAAACACCATAAAAAGAGAAGCCAATAACATGGATAAGGTTTGCAAGTCTAAATACCTGGATTCCCTTGTTCATCCACATCACGACCTAGAAAAAGAGTTTATAGTATATTTAGAGTACAAGAAGATAAGCAAACATTCTACGTTTATGAACTAAATGACCACTCTGAACATATGGAGAACGATGAGAACCTGGAGAGGTCACAATTTCTTTCAGCTGAATAACATTTTCATGCTGCAGCTTCTTTAAAATTTTTATTTCACGAATGGCGGTTATAGGAAACTGCCAAAAGAATCAAGAATTTACTGGTTGATTCAGTAATGCAAATTATATTCTGACGAGCAGATATGGCCATTTTAGATATGCTAAGTATGATTAGATGATTTAGATAAGCAAAATATGTTGAGAAATCAAGCGATGGATAGAAAAATGATACCCCTTCTTTTTCGTTGTCCATGCGTATCTTCTTTAAAGCAACGATCTCCCCAGTTTGTCTTTCTTTGGCCATATAGACTTGGCTGGAAAGTTTTGAGGGAAATATTTCATGGACAAAAAAAATCAAATTTTTTTTAAAAAAAAAGCATCTGATAACGTGATTACAAAATAGAAACTAATACTAACAAACTACATGCCCCATCTACAAGGCTAGAGAAAAAAAAAATGTGAACTACTATCACAGAATTTCTTTATGCAGAATTCACATACCATATCGCAGAAACCTCTACTGCTAACATCTACAAGATCAAAATTGTTTACGCAGAAAATCAAGTGCTTAGATCAACAACAATATGTCAGCAAGGATGTCACACAATGGAAGTCAAAAGTGAATTTCAGCTAATGACATTGACAGCCTTCCTCAAATGTTAATCATAGCATCCACCTCATGAGCTCATATCACCGAATCAACAGAGTATGCCAAATGGGGAAAAGTGAAATGAATAACTGTTAAGTTTCTTTTAAGAAGGCTATTGTGAGCTTTATTTAGCTTTTACTTCTGAGAAGATTCTGAGTTCAAAAGAAACTTCTTAGCTGTCACCAGAATACCCATATCCTTTTATCAAATAGGTTTGAACCATAGCATTCCCGCATTGCTAAAGATGAAAAAACCATGTCAACTATAAATCTGATCCAGAAGCCTTTTACCAGTTAGCGAAAATTTCAAAAGATGTTCAACACTGACCTTCAGGAATACCGTGTTGATACGATGTAGCGAGTTATGTTTGTTCATGTAGCTACATTCAAAGCATTTTCTATTTCCTATAATTACTGTGCAACTTTTGCATTATAGATGTTTATATTGCATGAACAAAAGCTTATTGATTATTTTTTTTACTTCATTTGTAAACTATAAAACCAAAAAAAACAGTTGTAAATTTTTTTTTTATTTTTTTATTTTTTGGATATTATGTCATTGCTAGATGCACTATGCACTTTTAAATAGTTGCCGTATAAGCCATACATCTTCGTAAATCATGATTTGTCTATAGCCTCCACGGTATGTACGTCTTTGCTCTTGAGTAGAGGATATCTATATGATCTTCTGGGAAGAGCAAATCACCGTGAAAATGTCCCGTTTGCATTAGTTAGGGGCACTTATACATTTCCCTGATTACACACGTAGTCTGAGGTTTATGAAGGCTTTCAATTTTCCATTTTTGCATAAGCAGCAGTTTTCCTTTTTCTTTCACGCTGAGCTTTTTGAGGGCTTTTCTTGGATCTCTAAAGAAGGTTCTTTCTTGCCCCCCATTAAACACAATAAGGGATCTTCTAGTAGCTATTGTCACTAACTTCTTATAGTTTATGTGTGGATTATAATGAATAATCCACACATAATTATAATCCACCCATAAACTATAAGAAGTTAGTGAATTTGAGAACATGGAAAAACTGAGGATCTCATGAAAAGTAACTGAGGTAGGACAAGATAGGGGTGCTTGCCTACTAGCACGAGTGGTAAGAATGAAATGATGAATGAAAGGATCTTAGGGCTGTTTCAGGGCTGTGAATAGTACCCGTGAAAAGTAATGATGGGAAAAGAGCTTTATTGATCAATCTCTATGTAAAATAACTAGCAACAAGAGTATTTATAAACTATAAACTAACTACAAAATAGAATCTTATGGTGATTATGATTTCTATGGCTCTATTATAAAAATATAACTAGATACTACCAGGACTTTCCTAAATCAGCTAGACTCCAATTAAAAATCCAATACAATTAAGTAATTACTCAAGACTCAATAAGCAAAACTACTCAGAAATTTCCTGTGCTTAATGAAAATACTAAAATACCCTTACGACCTAAAATTCTAAAAACTATTAAAATTCAGGGAATATCCCAACTATCGGCTGCTATTTATCAGAGGATGCCTAATTGAAGTTGGAGAAAAATCATGAAAATCTTTATATTTATATTTACTTGAACTCTGTTGTTGACTGCGTCAGTACTTCTTTATACCTAGGTCATGCGGACTGTTCTTTATTCATCTTAAGTTCCTCGGTAGTTGTCAAACCCTAAGAACTTCACCATACTGTACTTTTCCAGCTCAGAAACCAAAAACCTTTCATTTCCAGTGGAATTTACAGGTGAAGGCAACGGTGAGAGAATAGTACCATTCCTTCCGCAAAAAGTCCTGAGCTTTCTACCTGGTAGATGTTATACGTGCAGCAGCTCTATTAAGGAAAGTCATTAGTTACTGATATCATTGAGGATTAAGAATCTGTTAATTTGCTCGGAAAAAAAATCTGTTAATTTTATTTGTGCAAAATCTACAAGGACAGAACTTGTGTCATCTGACCAACCAGCCTGGTAAGCTCTTGCATCTAGATATTCGGAAAAACATCACAATGAGTTATTCTGCGACCCTTTAAACTAAGAAATAATTGAAGAATTGTTTTGGTGACCCTTAGAAAATGGAGTCTTTTAAGAATATGATGGAGTGTCAAGAAAGAATTGAGAAAAACATGGCTGAATTGACAACCTAGATAGTTCCATAGATGGGGCATCAAATGATTAAAAAGAACCAATCAAAATCTACTCCATCGTCTAGTACAGAAATTACTTCCAACCAACCCCAGTTTATATGGCTCCAACTCTACCTTTCAAGATTGAATGTCCAATATTCTAGGGTGAGGATTTCAGAGAATGGTTATATAAGAGTGAACAATTCTTTAAAGCAAATGAAACTCCAGGGCCAAGGTGAAATTACCCACCAATCTTTAGGAAGGGAAGGCATTACGATCAAGTATTCATGAAGATTAAAACGACCAGAAAAGTCCCTTCTTGGGAAAAATGAATAAATCAAGGCCACAGGAGATAGATTTGGGGAATTCTCGTATGATGATCCTATATCTAGGTTTGATAAATTTGAGGCAAGAGGGCAGTGTCAAGAGCCACATAGAGCATTTTGAGGAGATGGTGAACATGCCTGAAGAATACATGTTAGCTTCTTCTTGAGTGGATTAAACCCAAAGATCCAATCTAGGGTACCTAGAATGTCCATGCCTAAACAATTATGTATGCCAAGAAGTTGTCCGAGCTAGAGAAGAATCACACGAATCAATTCACACCGAAGTGAGTTTAAAACCACCACTATTGGTCATTCCCACCCTCTGTGGTGCCACTCCAGATTTTAGGAATTCTCAGGCATTACCCTATAATGCTCAGAATTGGGTGCAAGTGTCTAATTCTGGGAAACCAAAAGGGATTTCCTCCGCCAAAAAGAATCCCCTAGTGCCAAAATGTACAAGAAAAAAAGGGGCTTTGGGACTATGCTTGGCAAGGAAGTAGAATTTCTTGAAGAAAAGTGAGCAATAATGTCATAGGAATAAGAAAATTGCAAAAAAAGATTCTACCTTTACCATTCAGTACACAAAAAGAATAAGAAATTAAGGCATGAAAATTTACTTTCTTGAAATTCAACCAAAAAAAAAGGATTAAAAAAAAAAAAAAAACTAACCCATAAGTTCCTTCGCCAATTTGCTCGAGCTTCTCAAAGCACATTCAACGCTACGAGACCCCCATGATGGCGACTCCTCAAGATTCAGCTGCCCCGGGGCCGCCGCCGCCGCCGCCATACTAACGTGTATATATCTGGTGGTGGGCGTTTCTACTTTATATTTATCTGTCAAAAAACTGAATATGTATTTTCAATGCAAAGATAATTGAATGGATATTAGTATAGATAGAAGAGAAAAAAGAAGAGGGTTCGAATATCTGCTTCAGATGGAAGCCATGGATGGTTGGGAGTGTGAAGCTGTGAAGAGAAAAAAGTTGATATTTTTGGTGAAGGCTGCAGGTATTAGTAAAAAGTATTAGGGTTGTTTTCCTATTTATGCTAAGTTTTGGAGTTTGTATTGTTAACTGAAAATGTGCTATCAAGCCCTGAAATATCCAAGATTAGCCGTCCAAATCCGTCCATAATCAGGTTTTCAGAATCGAATTCCTACATAATATCCTATCGAAAAATGGAGTACAAATATATCTTTTTATTTGTATTTTAGGCTAATATTTTATGAAAATTTATGTAAAAATATGCAAAAAATTGTTAAGTACTAATAAAATATATGTTTACATAACTTAAATTATAATATTGGCACGTGTTATTTATCTGCAAATATAGAAACTTTGATAAATATTAAGTAAAAATTTAAAATAAATCAAAGATGAGAAGTTAATGATATTAGGTAGTTATTATACAATTTTTGTTGAAAAAAAATATATGAAGGTTATATTTTTTCCATTGAAGGAATATACATACTATTATTATAAATATGAGGGCAATCAAATAAATTTAGTAATTTTGATATTACACCAAACTATTTTATCTTTATGCTTTATATATGGTTAGATTTTTCAAAGTTATGAGTTATTGTAAATTCAAATTAATTTTTAGTTGAAATTAAAAATATTAATATAAATGTTAAAAAAATTTATACCATCAGTGTAAAAAAAGATTAATGTGTACTCTAAACTCATCATTCATAATATTTGAAAGAGAATTATTGGATACACTAGTTTAGTTTAGAAAATGTAGACATAAGTCACTAATTCTAGTAGTACAACCAACATTTTATGTATAAATAGTGGTAGTAATAGGATTATAATCGAACTTGTAAATTTAAATCATAGAGTTGTATAATTACAATGATAGAGTCTAAATTTTAACAACTATGACTATAACGAATATTGTGGCCCGATTACATAATTAATGGGACAATTATTTGAGGCTAATAATTCATTGCATGTAGGGATGGCAGTGGGCCGTGTTGAGGCGTGGCAAGCCAAAAGTCAAACGGGTTAGGCTTTTTGACGGGGCGGGGCGAGGCGGGGCAGGGAGGGGCATGCCGGGTCAGAAATTTTAAATACTTGGCCCACTTCCGACCCTTGTGCCAGACCCACGACGGGGAGGAGTATGCCGGGCTCGGGTTGGCCCTCGCTCTAACCCACAGGCCTAGCCCCCGGATTGGCCTTTGGTTGGCCCACGGAATCTGGACTATGTGTTAACCCACTTTCAAATAAATGATATGAAATTGAAACTAGTTAAAACTTATTTTATTATAAATAAGTATTTCGTTCAAATTTTTATTCAAAGTCAATACTTGTATAAGTTATATTTATTATTGCAAGTCATTATTTATTAGTATTTTTCATTTTGAATAACTCAAGAGAAAGAAATTATTACTTATTTATTTTAAAGATTTATTTATCTCAAAATTATTATTTATATAATTCAAAATTAGTACTAATTTTTAAATTGTTTACTTATTATTCATAAACAGTTATAATTATAACTTATTGTTTATTAATCCTATGGAAAAAGTATATAATTAGAATAAAACCACCTTGACATGGTGCGGGGTTTGGCATAGACTCCTGCCACATATATTAATATTTGTCTCTTAGTACAAGGAGAAGGACATGAAATCTTACCTCCAAATATTACAAGTTATAAGATTAATATACGAAATTCAAAGTGTAAATGAACTAATAACTAGATACACAAGGAGGAAGACATAGAACCTTTTAATTTTATCTCCAAACAATTATTAAACATAAAAATAGTATCTATTCATCTTTTGGTGAACTACTACCTTCATCATCATCAAAGTCTTGCATCAATTATTGTTTTCTTTCTTTGGCGTCAAGCCAATCCTTTAAGCACACTACCATCTCCAAATTTACCGGTGTCATTCGAACTCTTTTTTTATCTAAAACTCTTCTACTTGCACTAAATGCACTTTCTGATGCAACCGTTGGCACAGGAGTTGTTAACACATCTCGAGCAATTTGAGATAAAATAGAAAAATCGGGTATTTTATCTCGCCACCAAACAAGAATATCAAATTTTGGTAGGCTTTCATCTAGCAGAGGCCTCAAATAGCAAGTAATTTCATCGCCTTGGTCTTGACTATTAAGGGTATTTGGTCTTTTTACAGCTAAAAGTTTGTGAGGATCAAAATGTTTGCATACGTTTATGATAGGAAATGTAGATTTGGGATTGTAGTCTTGAAGAAGTAGAAGATGCACTTTGTTCAATGTGTAGATAAATTTTACTTGTAAATTGAATATAAGTCATACAAGGCTTTCTTTATTGATACTATAAGTCTTTGTTTGTCTATTAAAAATCCGCTAGTACTATGATTATTAAAAAGGTTTATGAAATATTCAAATTAAATCATTTTATTATGTGGATTTAAAACACAAGCCAAACAAAATAATAATGAAATATTTTCAAAATACTTGTCGAATTTTTGTTCCATGGCAGTAATCATTTCTTCAAAATAAACATAATTTTGTTATCGTAAAAAATAACTTTAATCATACTTATTTGAGGTAAAACTTAATGAGAAGTAGGTGTATAAATAGCACATAAAATTAAAGTAGCATATTCAAGTACTTTTAAAATTTCAACCATTATTATTGCTATTGTAAAATCATCCTCAACTAAAAAAGTATCATTACTTGCACCAATATGATTATTATAAAATGCACAAAGTAATTTTTCATAACCAAATGTGCTTGATAACATTTGACAAGTAAGATAATTCTATCTAGTGGATACATTTAATTGAAAGTTTTTGAATTTCAAATGATTTTCTAATCACAAACGTTTAAAATCTTGTTGACATGAAGAAGAAAAATAATATATAAAAGAAATGGCATTTTTAATTGGAGAAATAACATCTTCAACCATTTTTAAACCATTTTGGACGCAAAGATTAAATATATGACATACACATCTATTATGAAATAATTCACCATCTAAAATCGGTTTAAAAGCATCTTTCCACAAAGGTACGATTGGCAGTATTATTTGAAGCATTATCAAGGGAAATGGTCATAATTTTGTCGTACAAGCCATATTCTTATGCAACAACTAAAACGATCCATCCATGCATTAGAAGTAAGAGCACTATTAAAATTAGTCGAAGTAAAAATAGCTTTAAATTCATTTTTCTTTTCTTTATTCAATCTTTTCATATCATGCATCAAACTACTTTTAGGAGTCCTTTTATATTGTGGGTTCACGGCATTGTGTATATGATCATTTTTCTAAATTAGAACTTTCACTTATAACAAAAGATATTTTTTCTCTAATCATCTATTTAGCCAATTCATTTTTATTTTTGTCATATGTATATTTAAAATTACCAATCATTTGGCCTTGTGCAATGTGAATTTGCGTTTGCATCATTTTTTATTTGCATTCAACATCACTATATTTTTTACTTATGTGCCTATTCAGAGTTCCGGTTCCCCTTTCCTCCCAATTTTTTTGTGTTTAAAAGATATCAGAGGATCACATAATTTACATGTAGCTAGTTCATTAATCTCATATTTTCAAAAAACTCCCAAATTGCACTTTTCATTTTACAGGTACATTGTTTACTATCTACAATATCTGTCTCATTTTGGTTATCAATATCTTCTAAATTCACAATTAGGCAAGAACCTTGTGGTGTGTGAAGTGTGTGTAAACTTCCTACACCATCTATTTTATAGTAAATTTAAAAGTTTAAGTGCTTTAAACAAACTAAGAATGTAATTTATCAAAATCAAATACTAAAAATGTAATAATAGGAAAAAAAATTAAAGTAACTAGGCAATTAAACTACACTAACTATTAAATAAAGAAGATATATAACTAATGTAAATAACGTAAATAAGTAGAAATAACCAACTTGGAAATTAAAATGTTGAATTTCAATTTATACACTTAAGAACTTGAACTTTTGAAGGCAACTCCACTTCAAGTCTTCAAATCTCCACTTGATAATTCAAGTAATATAATTTTATAAATAGTAGTGAATAAATATTGCATACAAATTTAAAGAGCACTTGAGGGAGCAAATTATGTAGGAAGAATGAGAGTTGACAGAAAACAGAGAGTTTTTTGTGTGAATTGAGTGTGAAATATATGGGGTATTTATAGGAGAATTTTTTCCAAATTGCCCCCATAAACTAACAGTTTTATAGCTGTTGGGGGGTAAAAAAAAGTCAATTTAATGACTGGAAAACAAAAAAATTGCTACAAATGGTAAGCCTGCGGGCTCAACCCACAGGCGCGATTCGCAGTCTAGTTGGCAGTCTGGTCAAACAGGTTAACCATCGGTTAGACTGTTGACCGGCGAGCCGGTCTAGGCTGGAAAATGGTTCGGGCTAGGCTCGGGTTGCTGAATATGGGGCCCGAACCCAGCCCAAGGTACTATAGCGGGATTGGATCGGCTAGCTACAGTACTTTATCAGGCTGAGCTGGGCCAATTTAATTGATGTGTGGGCAAGTCCAGCCTATTGCCATCCCTAATTGCATGACATATTTGTAATATCTTATGTTATTTTTTCATTATTTTTTGTATTTAATAACTAAAACTGCATTTGTAAATTACAATTATAGCATATATAATTTCTCCCAACAAATTTATCTTATCCTTTACCAAAACATTTTAGACAATAGAAAATGGAATAATCTGTTAAACTTTTTATAATTAATAGATTTGGTCGCTAAACTATTTTTCTAACCAAATTGGTCACTGGAGAGTTGACCAATGCTCATTCCATTCATTCAATTGTTATATCGGAATGAAGCGTCAAGTCAAAATTTTGAGCTAATGTATTACATATGGGGTTTTAAGGGATGAAAACATCAAAAGCCTTCTATATAAAATAACTTTTGTATATAATAACACCACATAATTTATCAAAAGACAACAAAGCCCCTCAACCAAGAACTTCATTGGATATTTAGTAAAGTTCGATTAAGATGCCAAAATACTTGCCAAATTCACTGCATATAATGAAGCGAAGTCACTAAAAATTAACACCTTAAAAACATAGCTTGAAGTGCATAAAACATTTTAAGATAAAAATAAGTCTCAAAATTAAGTGGAGAAAAAACAATTTCTTTTGCTCTAAATCATAAACCCTAGTTGATCAAATCTACTATTTTTCAGTGTTAAAATCAAATTAAAGTTTTTAGTCATTTTTTTAAAACATAATGAACCTTTTCCAATCAGCTTTTGACCCATGAAAAGGAAAAAATAAAAGACTGCCATGAAAGTATGAAATTTCAAACTCCATTCATGGTGGATAAATTTTGAATTTAAACATGTCAAGAAAGATCTCATTTTAATAATTTCACAGACATTAATTAGAACATTTGAAATAAATATAAAAGCATGAATGGTCATATATAGCATGTTAAGCACATCAAATTCTCAACATCAAGCCAAGTTAACTCAGTGATGATAATTTTATTATTACCTAGTTAATAAAAAACCTATGAATTTTTGTCTATGACTTTTATGGGTTATTTGAATCCAATATTTTGTAGGGTTACTTGTGATTTTGGGAGATCCAATCAGAGTTTGATTTTGTATTTTAAGGGAAGAGAAAAGGAAACAACTCATTGGAAGAGGAAGGGAGAAGGAAGGACAAGAAAATGAAAAAGAAAAAATATGATTTTATTCATTGGAAATCCTTCATGTGCCATTGATGTTTCTAACTTAGTAACGGATAAAATGGATAGCATGGGTGTTGGTTGTTGGATTTGGGAGTTTAGCGACCAATTAGACCAAAAAAAAAAAGTAGTTTAGTAGCAATTTAAAGCCAAATCTAGTAATTTTGAAAAGTTTAGTGAGATATACATCAATTTTCTCGATAAAATATGTGATAATTTGTTAAATTTCAAGCTTAGTCATATTCAGTGTTTAATATATATATATATTTTATATATATAATTTATAAATATGATAAAAATGAAAAGAATAAATGACTCTATATGAACAATTAATTTTGTGAAAAGTAATAGACTACCATGGGAACTATGTGTGTATATATGCCCATATCATGTTATGTGTGAAGAGAGAAATAAGATCGACATGGTTAGTCAGTTGCTATTACTGGAGAAAACATATATTAGTGGTCGCATATGTTTTTTTGAGAAAGGAAAAAAAATGATGAAGAAGAAGAGAGAGAATTCATAAATATACCTAGTACAGTTTTCATCTTGTTGCTCAACCCTAATTGGGCATATTTACAAATAATTCCTAGTCATAAAAATTATAGAAAATATTTATATATCAAGAATATTTTTATAATACCAAACTACAATGTATGTGTGTGTGTGCGTGTATATATATATATATATATATATATATATATATAAAGTTACAAAACTAGTAATATGTCACTAGATTTGAGAAAAAAATAACAAAATCTGACCAAATATTTAAAATCAGGGTTTAATGATTTAATATGATTTTACTACATAGATTGACTTTGCCTAGTGGCTCTGAATCTGTGATTCCTTACTAGTAAATGGGTATTTTTGTCAATTTGTGTAAAGTAACTTTGACCATTCAAATAACAAATAGAGTTAAGCAGGAAGGGACAAAATGCCTATTTATTTAGTTCAAGAAGCAAAACACAACTCGGTTTTGGAGGGTTAGTGCATTAACCCATTAAGATAAAATATAGAGTTAAGTACACTTTATCCCCTAAATGAGTGGGGTAATTAATCTTTACTCCCATGAACTAAAAGAATCTATACTTTACCCCTATATCAACTAGTCAAGGGTAAAGTTTTTCTACTCCTTCAAAATAACTAATTGTGTGGACAAAACACCCTTAGGGTTAATAACTCTTTGCCCTCTAAACTAAGATCATTACTCTTTACTTCCTAAACTAAAGGATTAATATAAACTTTACCCCATTGAAAGTATAAATTAAAAAAAATTGAATTTGATGATTGAAATATCCATACTAAAGTGACAAGGAGTACAAATTACGATAATTAAGCACGTACACATGCACATGCACACACATATATGTGCACACAAAATTTCAGTAGAAAAATGTCAATGGAAAAGGCATTTTAGGAAGCATGTCAATCTTAAGAAATTTGCCAAGATTCAAATGATGCTAAATGGAATTTAAAGACATCTTTAAAAAAAATATAAAAACTAAATACAAAATTTAAGACACTTAAGAAATAAACTATAGATAAATTTACTATTTTGACATTTTAAACAATAAACTAAAACAATTTTGGCACAAGGAATTTTTTAAATGTTTGCTGTAAAGTTCATTAGTTTAGGGAGTGAATTTCGGAATCTTGTTTTTTTTTTTTTTTGTCTATTTTAAAAGTATTTATACTTCAAAAAGTTGGAGAATTGACAATAGTTACAATAACAATAATTTTCAAACCTAGCATAAATAAGGTATTTTATACATTTTATGTTTATAGGGCAAAGTGTAACTACTTCTTAGTTTAGGGGACAAAGTGTTATTCTATGAAATGACAGCTAAAGGCATAATTGCAAACCAATATTTTACGATTTCCAAGATGTTTAAAAGTACAAATTCTATTAATTTGAGGGGGTAAAGTGTTTTTTTTTTTTGTAATTGACAGGCCAAAGTGTAATTACCCTTATAGTTCATGGGGGTAAATTATTATTACCTAAAATGTACTCCTATGTTATTTTATAAGTAATCATTTGATGGTTAGGCGAATATTCACTTTATCTCCTGTGATTATCAAATGTGCCTATAACCCCCGTGTGCTTCATTGTTTTTTTTTTTTTTTCTTTCAAGATGGACGGAAACCGTTATAACTGACACCAAATTGTCATATGAAATGTCATAATCGCCCCTAATGAACTTAAGTATCCTATCAAGTTTTAGGGTCAAAATGAAAATAAAAAAGATTCGGGTCAAATTCAAATAAAAAATTCCAAAAAACCTAACCTTTCTCCTCCTTTCCCACACAACCGCCATCCCCACCCCTACACCCCTCATCGTCACCCCCATCCCCTTCTATCTCTCCTTATCCCCATTCTTCTCTCTTTTTCTCTCTTAACCAATAGCTATCCCTCTCCTTCATACTCACCTCGATCCCCTTTCCCTAGTCTCACCTCGACTCCCTCGTTCTCCTATCTTTGATCCCTCCAGTCCTACCTCCCGATCCCCCCAATCCCACGATCTCTCTCATTTTCCATTCCCCATGATCTGCCTTTATCCTTCTCGATCTCCCGCCCCTAATCTCACCCAATCTACTGTTGGTAGGGTTGTTACTGTTGTATTGAATAAGAGGAAGTTGCTGGTAACGTTGGCATGGAGGTGAATAAGGAGGAAGGCAAGGGGAAACAACATGGCTAAGGAAGAGATTGATAAAGATGGTGTAGATGGAAAAGATGGTAGGGGTGGATGGGTTACTGCAATGGTTGTGGGAGAGAGAAAGATGTGTTATGTGGAAAAGGGATCGGAAGGATTAGGGTTTTTTGGGAGAAAAAAATCAATTCAAATGTTATTTAATATTATTTTTTTAAAAAATAATTTCACATGCGGTTTAGGCATATAAAGGACAAACGTAGTTAGTTTTGACAATATTGCCCCAAAAAAAAATTTGAAACACAAGAAGCCGAGCTACACATTTGATAATCACATAGGTAAAGTGCATATTAATTATTAACCTAACCATAAGGGTTTATTTGTATTTTATACCATTTTATTTGTTGGGAACGGGTTAGAACTGAATTTTATTGTAGTAAATAAGGAATAGTATGCACCGCAATTTGGATATGAAAAATATTTAGATAAATTTAATTTTTAATATCACTCGTAAATTATTTACTGAAAATTAAATATTTTAAAATTTACCTGATTACATTAATTATTTTATTAGATTTGAGGTACAAACGGAGATTATGTTAGTATTTTTCAAAAGTCTAGCGTTAACGTAAAAATGACCCAAGTCTAGTCTAACAAACTTTAAGACAAAAAATCTCTCTCTTTCTCTCTCACGCACTACACACAGTGTTGTCTGAGACACTCATGCTCCCACTCGCACCACCAGCTAGTGTGAACATTTTGACTACATTCCAAGTTGACGGCTCTCACTTTCTCTCCTCCTTCCTCCTCTCCTCAGTTATCACCTCCCCTTCTATCTTCTCCCTCTCTCCCCCCAAATTTAATCCTCCTTTTTTTCGTTTTCTTTTATTTTCTCAAATTATATATATAGATATATATATATATATATATTTTAAAATTTAATAGAGATACAGTAAAAGTTTGTTAACTTGTGACGGAGATTGAGAAAGCGAGAAATTGGAGATGACGGAGAGTCGGAGGTATGCGCTTGGCTCTCAATTAGGTTAGTTCGCTGTACGATTTCCATTTCATTTTACAGTTTAATTGGTTGATTTATTTTGTTGAATTGTTTTTGATTTTTTAGCTGATTTTAATTTTTGATTAGGCGTTTTAATGGTCTAATTAGCCTTTCTTTGTAAATAATCTTGCCAAATTTTGGACTTTTGGAAGTTATTTTACTTTTGGAGTTTGATTCATAATTATAAATCATGTGAGAAATTGTTTTATGGTTCATATTGGTATATGTATTATGAACAAATTGTTTCAGATCATGGCGCTTAAAATATTTGTTCATAGTATTGTACGGTGTACCTATTATAATATACATTGAAAGAAATTATGCAAAAAATTTATGCTTTTACTGGGCGGAGCCAGGACCCTAATCAAGTGTGAAAATTTATTTTAGTACATAATAAGGGCAAAAATTGTATTAATAATGAATACATATACCATTAGATAAATTCGATAACTTAAAACTAAATTAAAGTTATGGTATAACAAACTACAATAAATATTTAATAAATATGTTAATTATGTATTATGAATAATTTTTTAATGATCTAGTAGTATTTTTTTGTTTGTTTAAATCTATAAATGTTTTGTGATAAAGGGACAATGAAACATATTTTAACTTTTTAGGGGGCAAGGAAAAAGACCAATTTTAAGAAACTTAGGGGGAATGGAAGAAAATTCTTAAACTCTGCGATTTTTCCACAGTTGAAGAGGTGAATACACCCACCCTCAAATGTATGTGACTCTGCCACTGCTTTTACATTGCGTAGGAGCAAGAACAGTGAAGAAAATGATTATACATAGTTTATTGTGGTAACAGATTTATGGAGGCTATCCATGCACTTCTAAATTTGACTTGACATGGTTATACGGGCATGTTAGCATTATTTTGAGGACAATAACAAGCCATCTAGTTTGGGAATTGGAAATGAAATGGGAATCGTAAACCCCATAGTGGATATGGGTTTTGTGTCATTTTCGTGCTCATGATTGACTTAGAATTGGAATGGATTTCAAATAAATTATAATTATAGGTTAATCAAATGAGCAAATGGCACATATGTTTGTGGAATTATCAAAATGTTCTAGTTTTGTCCACTCAACTGATTTTTTAGTGAGCATCGTCACTCAACGCTGTAAAATGCAGACTTCTTGTTCTTCTGTGTAGTTTAGACATTAAGCCTCACGGAGAGTTAAACCTGTGCTAGGGAAAATGATATTGGCACAGCTGAAGTGTTATTTGCACTATAATATTAACTTAAATGTCAAAGCTACCCTCACTTTGAACCCTTTCCCCTTTACCTCCTCCCAATTTCCCCTCATACTCCACCACTAAAAACTATCTATAAATATTCTTGGGGAGACAATTTTATGATTTTTGCAAAATTTTAGGGGGTAAAGTCTAATTTTTTAAGGGTGTTATTGAAATTTTTAAAAAATATCAAGAAAAAAAAAAATATTTTTGAAACTCTTGGGAAACAAAACTATATAAATTCATAACTATGGAACAATTTTTTATACTCTAAATTATTTTGGAGGGACAAAGTCTAATTTTTATAATAGTGTAATAATGATTTAAAGAGTTTTAAAGGGAGTAAAACATAATTTTGAACATCTTGGGGAGAGGGGCGCCGATGATCCGTCATTGTCCACTGCCATCCCAAGCCCCTCCCCAGTTCATTAATAGCTTTTGCATGATTGGCAAACAGAAGAATGCATTTGATTGGAGTACTAAAATAATCAGATTTGATTGTTAATTACATCTACAAATCAACAAAGCAGTAGTAAAAGCCTCTAGGGGTTTTGCCAATCTCTTTGCTGGCTTCGTTGGCGTCGTCCAATTTACATGCTCAGAGTTGATGAAAGCTGAAGAAGACAATTGAATTAGGTTATGGGCTTGTTCTGATTGGTTCATAGTTCATCTGGGTTTTTGGCCATTTTTATTTCTGTATTTGATTTTCTCTTTCTTCTTGAATTGTGAGGAATTGCAGGGGTGATGGAGGTGGGTTGTTGGGGTGGTCTAGGGGGGTCTTGTTAAAGTGTGACGAAGGAAGTGGAGTTAAATCACCTTATCTATGGACTCTGAATTGATTGATGGTGGAGAAATCAAATTGAAGCTGAATCGCTTCTCTGGTTAACTCTGATCAAGCATAACTTTTTGACTTTGGAAGGTCGGTCTGGTATTTTAACCAAAGTTGCTGTGGCAAATAATATTTCAGCCGTGGCAATATCATTTGCCCTGTGCTAGGCATGAGCACACTTGAGGATTAAAATGGTTAAACAATATTTGGTCTCAACCAAATAAAAAAGAAAAAGAATGCATCAAGAAAAGAAAAATTCATACACAAAAACAAAGAGCAACCAATGGTCACTAAACAATTACAATGCTGCAAATCAGGTTACTTAGCTTTTTTTTTTTGTTGCAAAAATGATCACTGAATTATTTAAAGTGTAGATTTAAAGTCACTTCGTCTATTTGTATTGTTAAGATTGACAGAAAGTGATTCACTTGAGGTGCATGGTCATATTTTGATGGCTAAAATTAACAAACAAGACAGGTCATTTAACTCATTATTAAAATCTTGCCCAAATTTTGGACCATTATGGAAATTTTGAAAGTTCTTTCTTCTGTCCCTTTTCTTCCCCTCCCTCCTTCTCTCCCTAATTTTCTCTCTTCCTGCATCTCTCCCTATATTAGTTCTCTCATATGAACACTCTTCCTCCTATCTTTCTTTGAAAAATTGCTTCCCCCAACATTGATCTAAATTTTTCGAGGACAAGAATCTATGGGTAGTCAAGGCCTTGGTTGGGGTGGCTGGTGGTGGCTATGGGGGCTGCTGGTAGTTGGGAGGGCTGAGGAGCTTGTAAATCCACATTTCTCTTTTGTTCCATGCATTTATTTCATTTTTGACGCTTTATTATTGGATGCGATTTAAGGGTCGGAAGAAATTTCAGAAAGTGTAAAAAGAAAACCTTATTGTTCTTTGAATTATTTTTTACTTTTATCAATACATTTGAAAAGCTTTAATCTTTTTCTTTTTTTTTTCCTTTTCTTTTCATGTACTGCGGGTAATTTATTTTTTTTAATAATCAATTTTTGTTCTAGGAGACGAGGACTGTTTTTGAGTGATGAACTAAAAAATGATTTGATGGCTGTTGTTCAGATGTAATTAGTACTATTTTATATATTCATTAATTGATTTGTGGGTTGAAAAGAATTTTCACTTTGGGATGATGGATACTGGAGTCTTAGAGAATATTATTGTCTCATTTAAATATGTTGATGATAGAAGAAATGTTGGCCAGCCACCGAATTTATGGGATTGTGGTTTGGTTGAGCTGTGTTTCTGGAAAAATCAGGTGAGGGGATTGGGTGGTGGTTATAGGGTGACTCGGAAGCTGCTGGAGTTGCCTAAAATTTTTTTTCTTATCCATTTTAACCCCTAAGTTTATTTTCTCATCTATTTTGACCTCTCATATTAATCCTTTAGTACTATTTTAAAGGAATTATCATTACAGTGACAAATTTACCCCTAAAAATATGAATTAACATGGCAGTAACAATAAAAATAGACAAAATGACCCTAGTTAAGGTAGTTGAGTGACTAAATTTACAAAACAAATCATTCATTGATTGTGTGTGCAACAACCTACTAGTTTAATGACCATTGGTGCAGTTTGCTCAAAAACAAATGACAAAAGAAATGTGGAGGAAACTTGAAAATCAAAATTTTCTTGAGAACGTTTCAGATCAAATTGAGGAAATCTTCAGATGGCTCATACTCTAAAAGATCAATTGGTGGAAAAATCTTTGGGTTTTGGCAAAAAAAATTTTGGTTTCAAACTCAGAGCTCCAATTGCCCCATTTTCTCTAATTTTATCTTGCTTGTTTTTTCTGGTTAATTTCGAGCCTATGTTGATCATATAATCATATTTTCCCATGATTTGGTGCTTATTTTGATGTATTCCTGGGGGGTTCAAGTTGGGGTGGAACCATCCGTGCAAAATCAGTTCTTGTTTTTTTAGCTCCATTTTGTTGATATTTGTCTACATAATCAGCCTAGGTGGTATATACGGTTTTATGGGCTTTTGTCACGTGATTTGATGATAGATTGAGACTGGAAGTTGGTAGAATCGCTAACTTTTGGAATCTGGGTTTCTTGATTTTAGATATCATTCTTGCATGTGCATGTTCTTGGGGTTGGAATTAGTTTTTATGCCAAAATTGGACTAGGATTTCGTAGATTTCATAAAAAATCAACTTCTAGAATTGGATTCTAATGACAACAAGTCTGCATCTGCATTTTAAATAGTTAAGTGATTTTGGCTAAAAAATTAGTTGAATGACTAAAATCTGGATACTTGAATAATGTAGCGACCATTTGTGCAGTTTGCTCTAATCAATTTGAAGCCCAAGTCACAGGTGGGAATTATTGGTTCAAGTTTAACACTTCCATTCCCTTAGAATAATCATAATAGTGTTAATACCAAACACAAGGTTTGGGATTCGTTATCCCTAAACCAAACCCCCTCCTGAATTTAACAATGAGAGCAATCACTATTAACTGAAATTGCACAGAAGCATGGTTCATAGTTTAGCTGTCCTTTCCCGGACATTTGAACAGCAAAGATCCAAAAGTCTAGAGAACTTTGAATGTATTCAGATGCTAAAATGTGGGTAGATAAACTGAGAATCAGAAGCTGAATGTACTTCATGGTGCTGAAAGTCATGTAATCATGTCTAGCCGGAAACTGAGTTCAAAATTAAGTTGTACTGTGTCATTACGAGGGTATTGCTGAGATTCGTTTACATAGTCAGCCTATTTATGGTTTTGTGGGCTTTTTCATGTGATTTGCTGATAGGTTGAGGCTGGAAGTTGGTAGCTTTGCTAACTTTTGGAAGCAAGGTGTCCTGATTTTAGATAAAGTGTTCTTGCGTATGCATGTTCTTGGGGTTGGAATTGGTTTGCACCAAAATTGGACTTGGATTTCGTAAAAATCAACTTCTAGAATTGGATTCTAATGACCACAAGTCTGCATGTTAAATAGTTAAGTGAACATTTTGGCTAAAAAATTAAGACTCAAGGTTGAATGACTAAAATCTGGATACTTGAATAATGTAGCAACCGTATGTGCAGTTTGCTCTAATTAATTTGAAACCCAAGTCACAGATGGGGAATTATTGGATCAAGTTTAACACTTCCATTCCGTTAGAATAATCACAATAGTGTTAACACCAAACACAAGGTTTGGGAGTTGTTATCCCTAAACCAAACCCCTCCTGAATTTAACAACGAGAGCAATCACCATTAACCGAAATTGCAGAAGCATGGTTCATAGTTTAGCTGTCCTTTCCCGGACATTTGGACAGCAAAGATCCAAGAGTCTAGAGAACCTTGAATGCATTCAGATACTAAAATTTGGGTAGATAAACTCAGAATCAGAAGCTGAATGTACATCATGGTTCTAAAATTCATGTCTAGATGGAAACTGAGTTCAAAATTAACTTGAGCTGTGTCATTACGAGGGTATTGCTATTACACTTTCCTTATTTGTAATGATAAATTAATTTAGAGTTCCTTCTTCAACTGTCCTTGCTATGTCTGATTAATTTTAATGTGTTCTATCGTTTAGATAAAATTTTTTCAACTGTTGCTTCCTTTCTTTTAAATGAGCTAGCAACCAAACTTGCTTTAGAATTCCTAATCTTGATATAAGACCCTGATAACAGTAAATAGAGGGTTGCTAGGTGGAGATGAATTGAGATAGACTGAAGAAGAGTTTAACTTATTATGGGGCAAGTAGTAGTTATGGATACGAAGCTATCTGCAGTAGGGTTTAGTTAAACAAAGTGAAATTGAAAAAATAAATTGTTGAATTTGCTCTTCTGTCTTGCTGCATGTGACTACCACTGGTGTTCCTATGTAGTATTATTTATTAGGCACGTAATTGATGGAGCACATTTAAATTTTAGTCATGCCGTTTATTGTGTTACTTTCCTAGTCAACATATTTCAAACATAGTTCCCCCTTCTGAATTTCTAGGATAAAAGAACTGCATCAAGCTTATATTCTGGATCTCTTAGCTGAGTTATCTGATGTTGCTCCATGTTTGTGAGTGCAGATATTGAGCAGATACTTTTAGAAGCGCAACATCGATGGTTACGTCCTGCTGAAATTTGTGAAATCCTGCAGAACTACCAAAAGTTTCGAATTGCTCCGGAGCCGCCAAATAGACCTCCAAGTATGATTCTATTTACTTATTTCGTATCAGTTTGAGAAAATCTTGGGGGTGTCCTAGTATTTGAACTTTTAACCTGATGAATAGAGAGTAATACAGCTTACTTGCAAAATTTGAAGAACACAAGTAGGAATCAGAAAATGGCTTTGATGCCATAACAATTGTCTAATGTCATTGAATTGTGCATGAGAGAATTAGCAGTTTCAGAGTCAGCTATTGTTTGCCCTCTTACATGAAGGGTAAAGCATGTTTCAAATAAACTAAATTGAAGTATTTATTGTTTGATATGCCATGCCAAGATTGATTATTGTATTTGTCCAACTAAAGCTGCTAATAAGTATAGGTGCATTGGCATTTGGTTTGTATGTGAATATTGATTAGTAATGAAAAATGGTTTGTTTGTGATCAAATGATTTGTCTTCTAATTGGATTTTATTTTTCTGTTTCTCTTTTTGAGCATTATTCTGTACATGAAAGGATAAAAAATGCTCAACATGTGGGTTGCAGTATCTCTTCCTATCCTATCCTTCATATGTAATGCCATAAACTGTCCAACAATGAGGCTAGAATGGCATATAAGACCTTAGGAGATGTACAACAAATACTTTTGGTTTTGGGCTCCAAGAAAATACTAGGCTAGTGCATATATAGTTGTTTGTGTTGTTTAAACGGGTGACAGTTGGATTGTGGAAACACAGTGCTACATCATAGCTGGTGGTAACCACCTCTAGAACCTGTATGAGCAGTCTAGGAACATATACCACCTGGAGTGATATTGGGCTTCTTGGACTGATTGAAGCAGATGCCTAGTGAGGATGCTAGTACCACCCTAGCAGGTGGTTTAAGATAAAATACGTGTAGTGAGACTGCTCTATTGCAAAGCCTTAATTTCTCATAAAGTACATGGTTTACGTTTGAATAACTTGTAAGCCTTGGGAAAGGTACTATCCGTTAGTTGGATTTCATTAATTTAGGCCAGTGAACAGGCTATTATACACTTGGGTCATCACATCATATATATGTACTTCAAGTTATGGAGAGAAATCACTTAAAAAATGACATTGAACTAATTTTTTGAGTGTGTACCAATAAATATTGAAGGTTGAACATTAGTTAAAGGTGAATAATTTAGATAGTTATAATTAACTATCAACTTTGAAGGTCAGATAATTACACTTTGGGATTAAACAGGTTATGTGATTACGCACCTATGTTGCTGCAGAGGTAGGCGTAATATGCAAATGAAAATGCTAATACCACACATAAAAACAGGTAATAGTGGTATCAAACTGCTTTGGGGGTAACGAGCGAACTTGAAATAAACAAAATGCATGGAGGAAACTGAGATAATTAACAGGTGTTAGAGATAGGATGTGTAGAGATTAGAGAATATAAAAATAAAATTTAATGTTCACCATAGGAAAGTTATTATTGGATGAAAACTAGGATATATTCAATTATGATGGTTGGATGCACCACTGAGGTCGAGTTAAATGATAGTCATGCAACTTGGACTAGAAGAAGAGATTGACATAAATGTCATCGTAGCTGACATTAATAATATAATTAAAGAAGATACTGTGTCTTGTTTCATGGGAGAAAACTATGATCCAATAAAGGAAGAGAATTCTCAGTTTGGACATAATTTTTAGAAAAGAGCAACAATTTGCAAGTCAAGATAAATTTGTTGTTTAAATCTGGAGGAAGAGATGGACTAGACATAACAGGGCTAAGATATTAAAAGAATCTAGTATAGCATGTCTTGCAATGGAAGATGTGGCCCTAAGTAAAGCAGAAATAAAAGAAGGGGATTCAAGTAGGTAATGCACATAACAGTTTGTTAGCTTTGGCTCAATTAAATTAAAAAGTTGAGTGTTTTAACGTGTTGTGTTGTGTTGTGTTCTTGATACTCTTTCTCATTGTTCTTCTTTTACCTTTGTCACATGCATCATCTTCAAGTTCTTACGTATTTAGGTAAGTATGACGACTTTCCTTCATATTTACATTTCACTATGCATTACTTCTATCTCATATTTAATGCCACTCTGTGTGGTTGATCATTAGCTCTCATTAAACAAAAATATTAAGGGGTCTTCAAATTGTGTAACTTAAAAAAAAGAATAATATATGCGGAGACATAAACCCACTATTTTTATATAATAGGCTCAATTCAGTTCTTAGTAACAAGAAGGAAAGCACCTGAGTTGCAATATTAATTAAAGCAATCCTAATAAAATTTTTAGGAAACACATTTTTCAGTAAGCGCTGACAATGAAGCTACATGTTTCTTGCAAAGAAAGAGTAGACGTCTCTAGTTGTGATTGTGTCATTCTGTAATTCTAGGACCTGTGTTAGATGTCTCTAGTTGTGATTGTGTCATTCTGACCAAAACTTAATTCTAGGACCCGTGTCCTTCTGTAAGAGTGTTAGATTAGAGTTTCTCTTTTCTGTGAGGTAGAGCTAGGTTATTGCTTAAACGTGTTGCCCAATGTGTTTTTAAATTCACCAAAAGATGTAGGTTTGTTATGTACGAGATTTTCCAGAGCTGTTTCTACATAATTCAGGTTTTATTTATGTTGCTGTTTGTGTCCTTTTCAGGTGGTTCCCTCTTTCTCTTTGATCGGAAGGTTCTTCGTTATTTCCGAAAAGATGGCCATAATTGGAGGAAAAAGAAGGATGGCAAAACAGTGAAGGAAGCTCATGAAAGGCTTAAGGTATATTGGTGACTCTGTTTTGGTTTAGTGGTTTTGCAAAAGATCAGTGGACAATGCAGATGAAAATTAGTTTTTTTTCCTTGTTTGTACATCTTTACTGTGCAATGTATTTTGCTGTTCTTCTGGATGTTATTCTTTGCTATTAGTATCTGTTTGTGCTGGTACACTTCTAAAAGAAAAATAGAAACAACTTTTCAGGCAGGAAGTGTTGATGTTTTGCATTGTTACTACGCCCATGGAGAGGACGATGAAAATTTTCAGAGACGCAGTTATTGGATGCTTGAAGAGTAAGTTAAAGGTTTGCCTAGTGTTTTTCGAAGCATTTTGCGATGCTATAGATATTCAGAATGCTCTTTACATGAAACAAATATATCACAACTACAACTTTGCATCCATAGGACAACACTCTTGGCTAAAACACTACATCTAAGTTATTCTTAAGAAACCAATTGGATCAATTATGAAGCTTCTTCCTCATCATCCTTTCAGCATCCCAAAAAATCACGCACAACTTTTTATGTAGTGTACTATAGCAAAAGTGCTTTTGCATAGACAACATGATAGGAAATGATACCCCATTCAAATTCGGTCCAATTGTTTGATAAAATTTCATTAATTCAATTGAAAATGTTGACATGTGATGCCTTTTTAGAAAAAAACACCTAGTTATATTATTTATAAAAACACCTAAATCCTGCTACTAATTAGGTGGCATCTCACAAGTATACGGTTGTTAACTAGTAGTCAAGCGAAGTAGGGATTGAGCCCACAAGGATTGGTCAGTGATTATCGATTATTTGGGTAAATTAAAAGTTGAAGCAATTGATTTAGGAAGAGATTTAACTAAAACTAGAATTTAAGAGACTAAGAAAGCAATTTAAAGGCTAATTATATGCATTGAATTGACCGTTAACACCAAGGAAGCAATTAAAGTAGGCATGTAAAAAGAGAGCATTTTAGAAAGCAATTAAAGAAATCAAGTAAAAGGGAAAGCATCTTAAGTGAGCAATTAACCTATCTAAACTACTAATTATCACTAAGAAAGAATAATTGAAAAAAGCCCATTAACTAATTTACCCTAATTAACTAGTCTAGACTATAAATTACCATTAAGAAAGCATTTAATTATCCTAGCTATAGATTGTCACTAAGGAAGTATTTTTAAAGAAGGCAACAAACTAATCTACCAAGAAGGGCATTTAAATAAAGCAATTAATCTAAATTACAATAATTTAGCACAAAACAAATGAAATTAAACATAAACACAAAACAAATGAAATGAAATTAAACATAAATTAAAGAGGTCTTATACTAAGAGTCTTTAATCTACAACTAGGAGATGAAATGAGGAGGAAAAAGGAAGAAGAACTACACTATTACTAGCTCCTATCTAAGTCTACTTAGCCTCCAAAGAAGCTTAAAGGGTTTATGTATAGTGTTAAGGTTTGGGAGGAAGGCTGCAGCAACAATTTGCCATGGACTGGATGATTTTGCCTCTCAAAATGCTTGGATCGCGCTCAGTGACCGCAGTTACTGGAATTTCTTCTTTGTTCTGGTGAGCGCGGTCACTGATGCTCACATTGACTTCTCTTGCTAATCGCGGTGACCAATTTTTCTTCTTCAAATTCATGAGTGTGGTGACCAACAAAAGTTCGCCACTGGAAGTTTAACCGCGTCTCAGCGACCGTAGTGATGCAGATAGCTGTCCACTTAGAAAATTTTCTGAGTATCAGTGACCGCGGTCTCCAGATTAAAGAAGAGAATCTAGTGACTGGGGTCACCAATACCTTTTTTTTTTTTTTGGGCCAGAATTTGGTTTGGCTTCATCATCTAAATATGGCTTGAGTTCGGTCGTTTCTCATCCAATTGCTGCGCCGTTTTCTCTGATCAAAGTCTACAAATAAATACACTCTATTAGTTATACAAAAACACTAAAACAACATTAAAAATGCTAAATTAACATAAACTAACACATTCTAGAACATGAAAACAAAAATAAGCAAAAAGACACACTAAATCACTAAGAATGCTCGAAACTAGGGCAAAACACTTAAGTTTAGGGTAGATATAACTCTAGTTTCCTAGAGTTATCAACATGTTATTATGTTGATCCTAAAATAGTAGGAATTTTATGAGGTTGTTCCATTGGTTCTTCCTTGCTTCTGAAACTATGACAGAATTAATTTCTGTATTTTTAAGTATTGCACCTGATCTAGTGATTGGAAAACTCGAGATGCATGTTCATCTGATTTTGGAATTAATATCAAGGGACAGTCTAGAGCACGACTCTCCTTGAAATGCAAGGTTTGAAAGATCCAATTGTACTTGGTCTGTCTGTACCATTACAGGTAGTTTTTCTATTGTACATTGAACTAACAAAAGACCATTTTATTTTTACACCAGGGTCACATTTGTTTTGCAAATAAACATACTGGGATAAAGTAAGTAAGGGAAGTTGTTCGAACTTTATTAAGGTTTTGGTTTCAGTATGTAAAAACAAAATCTCTACTGGTAAAAGGTTGATTTCTAGACCTTGACTTTCCAAACTCCCACATAAAGGGGCATCTTATGCACTGAGTTTGTCCTTTTCGTACATCTGGTGTGAGCAAGCTTGTTGACTGATTAGTATATCGGTGTGTATTTGCCCAGCTTCCTTTTGCTTCAAAGTAAAAGAATAGCTTGAGCTACGATAATACCATTTATTAATTTCTAATGATGTTATAAGTAATAATAAAGTTAGGGTTTCAAAGAATATAGAGTATTATCTTATGGAAAAACAGTGATTATGCTTAATTGTCAGTGCCAACAAAGAGTATTTAAAAACAGCAATTATGCATTTCTGTTCTTGGTTGTGTATTTTGGTCTAGTAATGCAGAAAAAAGTCCTCATATATCAGAATTATGTCATCCTGCTTTTGCAATTGAAGCTGTATATACTTCCTCAGCATTTTATTTTCAATTACTTTTCTGATCAATTATTTCTATATTTATTTTACATGTTACAGAGAGCTCTCACACATAGTTCTTGTCCACTACCGAGAAGTAAAGGTAGAAGTTATCCATCCTAGAATTGTTTACTTGTTGTACCTTGATAAAATCTTTTCGCTGTATTGTGATTTCATTTCTGAACTGTGATTGCTGCTATCATTATTGTATTTGAAGTCTTACCTCTCAAAAACTCCTTTGGTTTAAAAACCTTTTGTTTTAGAAATCAGGGATCTGGATCTATTAATGAAAATTTAATGATTGGTGGTTTCTGCAATTTGGAATCTGGTAGCTTAGTAGTACTTGTTCATTTAAATCTGACTGACTTGCTCCAGGCTTTCAAAACACATGCCTTTGATCCTTTTCTTTCTTTCTTTTTTTAATTTTATTTTTTTATTTATACTTTTGCTCCTTTTCAACTGTGCTTTTGCCGTTACTGGTTTTTTCTTGCTAAACCTGACATGCACCATTTATGGAGATTTTTTATCTGTTGTAGTTTTCTTGCTTTGAAGGAAGTTTGATCTAACCATGTGTGATTGACAAGTGCCTGATCCAACACTGCTATTTTAACAGGGGAACAGGGCTAATTTTAATCGCATTAGAGAAGCTGGAGAAGCCATTCCTAATATCCAAGAAACTGAAGATGATGTACCTAATTCTGACGTGAACAGTTCCTCAACTTCAAAATTCCATTCCTATGATTATCAAGTAACTTCAGGATTTACAGATACAGCTAGCCTTAACAGCGTCTCCTCAGGCGTCAGAGTATGAGGATGCTGAATCAGGTGCCTCAAACATCCATCATCTGTATATTATGAAACTGCACCATTTTTTATTTTGTTATTTTACTTGAACATTAGTTTTTGGAAGGTCAACTTGTAGTAATAGAACTATATCAAGCTCTAGCTTCCTAAGTGATTAATACGTAAATAAACCGCTGCAGCTTACAGTCACCAATCAAGTTCTGGATTCCACACTTTTCTCGAGTTACAATCGCCTGTGTTGCAAAAGGTGGAAGGAGGACCAGCTGTCTCCTATTATTCAGCCTCTAACTCAAGTACTGTGATTGTGTCTTTTGGTTTTCAGCACTTCTTTTACAAGTTTTCCTAGTAGTTGGAAATTGCACGCTTGTTGAATTGATATGTTAAAATTAACAGATGCTTATCAAGGGCAGTTTTCAGCTGTTCCTGAGATTGATTATTCCTCCATCCCGCAAGGAGAAAAAGATGAAAGCACTGCCAGTGCTGGTATGACATTTCCAAAGAGACATATGCCGAAAGGACACTTTGACTTTACTTCATGGGAGAATGTCTTGGAAAACAGGAATGCAGGGTATCAATCTGTCAACTTTCAGCCAGCACTTTCTGCAACTCAAGCTAGTTCTATGAATGTGATGCACGGAGGAACAAGTGATATACTGGGGCAAGTTTTAACTGATGACTTAGGTAAAAGGCAGAACTCTGATGACCGGGCAGGTGGCCCGGAACAATGGCAGGTAAATGATGATTAAACTATTATTTATAAAGTAAGAATTATTTGCTTGTCCTTTCTGTATCTATACAAGATGTCTTAAGATCCCTTTACCGGGGGAAAAAATTAAAAAGAAAACAGAAAAAGAAGAAACTACAAGGCATCACCCACCTTGTCAGTTGTAAGTTTGCTCAAATGTTCTTCCTTTACTGATGAGTTTGAGCACAGTCAACTTGAATATCTTGTACTTATCTGACATTTTTGGCTGATTAGATTTGCAAAAAGCTTTTGTCTTATGGTCCTTTTAGCTTGATTTGTATACTTTACAAGTCTGCAATGAGCTAACTCTACTGTTGCTCCATGGTTGTTTTTTCAACTTTAAAATGCAAACAGACTTCTGAAGGTGATTCCTCATACATACCCAAGTGGTCAATGGATCAGAAGTTGCAACTGCAGTCGGGAGGCAATCTCACAACTAGCTTTAATGAAGTTAACAGTGTGGAGTTGCTTAATTCCTCAGAGACATTTGATATGCTTAAATCTCCTGTACAAAATGAACTTCAAGAACATCTTATAGGCGCAGATAGTGGAATTTCTGCAAAGTCTGGATTGAATGGTAATCCGAGCGTAGAAGGAAAATCCGATTACTCAACCTTGAGACAACCTTTGTTAGATGGTGTTCTAAAAGAAGGTCTGAAGAAACTTGACAGCTTTGACCGTTGGATGAGTAAAGAACTTGGGGATGTAAATGAATCACATTTACAATCTAGCTCTGGATCCTACTGGGAGACTGTTGGAGATGATGCATGACGGATTGGATAATTCTAACATAGCTCCCCAAGCACACATAGATACCTATATGATGAGCCCCTCTATCTCACAGGACCAACTATTTAGCATTGTTGATTTTTCTCCAAACTGGGCATATTCTGGTTCAGAAATGAAGGTACATATTCCATGGTTCAAGCTAGATATTCAATTAGGTTTTTGTATTTCTCAGATATTTCCATTTATTTTTATTACTGATCATATAAAGCTTTGAGCATTCTTGTTAAGAATTTCTGAATTTCTGGCGACCATATACATCTTTCATCTTTAGTAATGAAAAATCTTCAATTAATACATATTTCATTATCTCTGGCATGTCCCATCTCCAGGTACTAATTACAGGAAGATTTTTGAAGAGCCAGCAAGAGTTGGAGAAATACAAATGGGCATGTATGTTTGGCGAACTAGAAGTCCCAGTTGAGGTAATCGCAGATGGTGTTCTACGTTGCAATACTCCTTTGCATGAAGCTGGGAGGGTTTATTCCCATTTTATGTAACATGCTCCAATAGGTTAGCATGCAGTGAAGTGCGAGAATTTGAATATCGGGTTGGCAGTGTGCAAGATGAGGATGTTGCTTCTTTGAGTAGTGCAAGCATTGATGAATGTCGACTTCTTATGAGATTTGGAAAATTAATAGCTGTTGGATCTCGTAATTACCAATATGGTGTTCCTAGCACTGTGGGTGACCCTTCCATCTTTAGTAAAATTGAGTCATTTGTAAAAGAGGATAACAATGAATGGGAACGAATGCTTAATTTTAAATCTGAGAAGTTCTCTGTGGAAAAATTCAAAGATCAGCTGCTACAAAAGCTTTTAAAAGACCAGCTGCATCTTTGGCTACTCCAGAAAGCTGCTGAAGGGGGAAAAGGCCCTAATGTATTGGATGAGGGTGGTCAAGGGGTGCTGCATCTTGCTGCTTCCTTGGGTTATGATTGGGCTTTATACCCTACAATAGCTGGTGGAGTTAGTATCAATTTCCGAGATAGCACTAAATGGATGGACTGCACTTCATTGGGCAGCATCTTATGGAAGGTATGACTCTTGAATTGGTTTTAGTCACTGATGCCTTGATGTGTTTGTAGTACTTTATTTCTCATTTTGGCCAATTTAGGAACTAATTTGACACAAGAAGTTAATTTCTCTTGTTTTCTGTTTTCATCAGCTAGCTCATTCATATTGAAATATAATTGATTGAACTTCATTTCTTGGATGTTTTATTTGCTTGAAAATTTCAATATCAGAGAGCGGACAGTGGCTTCCCTTATCTCATTGGGTGCAAACCCGGGTGCATTGACGGATCCAACTCCTAAATATCCTTCAGGAAGAACTCCTGCTGACCTTGCATCCAGCAATGGGCATAAGGGTATTGCTGGTTATCTTGCCGAATCTGCATTGAGTTCCCATCTCTCATCGCTTAAAGTGAAGGATGATAAGGATGGTTATAATGGAGAAATATCTATGGCAAAGGCTGTACAAACTGTTTCAGAGCCAGAACTGCAACAACTCCTACTGGAGATGGAGACTTGCCTCATGGACTATCTTTGAAGGACTCATTAGCTGCTGTCCGTAATGCAACTCAAGCTGCTGCCCGCATACATCAAGTTTTTAGAGTGCAGTCCTTCCAAAGAAAGCAGAAAGAAGAATATGGTGATAGTAGGCTTGGGATGTCAGATGAACGTGCTCTTTCGCTTCTTTCTGGGAAAACAAAAAGGGCAGGACAACATGTTGAGCCAGTGCATGCTGCTGCAACACGGATACAGAATAAATTCCGAAGCTGGAAGGGTAGAAAAGAATTTCTCCAAATCCGACAGAGAATCATTAAAATCCAGGTGTCTTTACTTGTCTCCTGCAGATTATTTCCCCTTTCTTTCCAATAATTTGTTTAAACAACGTTATCTTAAGTTTGCCTTTGTAGTAATGAAATTCTGGTCTCTATTCTAACATTTGGAATTTTTTGTCAAAAGGCCCATGTAAGAGGACACCAAGTAAGGAAGAATTGTACAGAAGTATAATCTGGTCTGTCGGAATTCTAGATAAGGTAATTCTGCGCTGGAGAAGGAAAGGAAGTGGATTGCGTGGATTCAAACCAGAAGCACCTTCCGAGGGATCCAGCACAGAAGGTAGATCATCGAAAGAGGATGATTATGACTTCCTCAAAGAAGGTAGAAAGCAAACTGAGAAAAGATTGCAGAAGGCTCTTTCCAGAGTGAAATCCATGGTCCAGTATCCGGAGGCTAGAGATCAATATAGGAGGCTGCTGAATGTCGTCTCAGAAATGCAGGAAACAAAGGTACACTTAGACGTAACATCTCAAACCACTTGAGATAAATCATTTTTATGAAGTTCATCTTGTTGTCTTATACAATGTGTGCATTTGTCTCTGTGGGAGATTATGCATCTGTTTTGATTGCTTTCAAATTATTATGAAAGTTATCAACAAAATAATTTGTATCTATAGAAGTGGTAGAATTTTGGACGGAGGTCTATCTGCATATTGGTACGGAGAAGTTCTACTTGTTTCGTTATTTTACTTGAAAAAATAGGAGGTTTTTTGTTACTGTGGTTTTCTACTTTGTTCATCGGGTAGTTAGGAGTAAATTATGGATTCTAAAATTGCAATTAAAGCGAGTTATTTTCACCCCCTTTTTCCTGTGTGTTATTGGCTAGAGATTATCAGTTTTTTTGCTATTTTAGAAGTTAAGAAATGGGCACCTCATTTTATCTAAATGAGGATGTGATGACCAAAAGAATTGTCGATGTCTTTTTATCTGCAATAATGAATGTGCAATTAGATCTTGTTATTCTTTTTGTATGTTATCAAGTTCAAATGCACTTTTGAGACATCCTAATCCATCGGCTATTACATGATCTGATATTGGCAAATGTTTTCTTGGTATTCAAGGATGCTAAATTTTAGTTCCTTCAACATGTGTTTCAAGTTTGAATGTGCCATAATATGAAGTCAAGAACTTGTGTAAATCTGAGGTGGAGAACTCCAGAGGACTCATGAAGCTTATTGTTCAAGGAAATAATCCATCAAGTTATTGTAACTCTCATGGAAATTTAGTTGGAAGATTAGTTTGATTTTATGTGTATAATGCAATATGAAGCAGCTGGTAACCACTGAGATTCTCTCATCTTATTTTGCAGGCTGTGTATGATAGGGCCCTAGAAAATTCGGATGAAGCTGCTGATTTTGATGAAGATCTGGTTGATCTTGATGCTTTGTTAGAAGATGATCCTTTAATGTCTACAGTATCTTAAACCTACTCTCATTAGCTTCTGTTGTAAATCTGCTAATTATTGATCTCCATTAACAGGTAGATTTGTGCAATAGAGTGTCGTTAATATGTAAATTCACAGAAGTGCATTCTATTGAATGAATACTTGCATATGCAAGGAGTGGTAAGAAATTGTTGAAGAGGGATTGTGTGATATTGTAGAATTTGTGACTCTTTAATGGCATATAAATATTTACCAACATTTATTGCGCATGTAACTTAAAATAGTCATAGATAAATTTTGCTTTTTTGGGTTGTGCAATTGAGAGCCCTTTTCTCATACAGACACAAAATCCAACACTTGGTAGAATTTGGTGGAGAGGGATTGTGATATTGTAGAGTTTGTGACTCTTTAATTGCATATGGAGTTTCAACCAACATTTATTGTGCATGCAACTCAAAATAGTGTGTGTGTGTGTGTGTGTATAGTGTGATTGAGAACCCTTTTCTTTTACAGACAGAATCCAGAATACTTTGAAGTTTGAAGCTGGATGATAGAAATGTAGAGCGTTGATGCTATCATATGTTTGACAGCAAAAAGGGAGTCATTTTCAGATACAAATTTGTCTATTTCGTTCAAAGTTACACTAAAATCTCAATTGGTGCATTTTGGTAAATGAGTGGCAGAGACACCATATAATGGAAATTATAGTATTTATATATTTATTTATTTTTTTGAGAAAGAAATTATAGTTTTGGTGAAAGGAGCACAGATATTGAATTACATTTTGTCACTACAAAGTGACGTCGACAAAATTGCTTTTCATAAAGGAGACTGGAAAAAGTTCTCGTTGGTAGATAGAGCACAGAAGGCTGCACAGCATAAAAATCTATAACGCTTCACCACCATTTACAGACTCTTTCCTTTATTAGTATTTTTTTTGAAGAAAAATAAAGGACAGTGAGCTTTCACCATCCACTGTACATGGCAAAAACCTATGTATTTTCTCTTTCCATCTTAACTCACTAGACAAATTTTGCAAATTTTTCCTCACAGGAAGCTACAAGCAAAGAATGATGATAAACAGTTCAAAACAGCAATCCTGTTCAAAATTGGAAACATCCATTGATGATGAATGGCAGTCCCTCAGCTAGTGCTAGCAACAGGAATTCTTTCATAAAACAAGATGTAGCCATGATCCGTGTTGCTAGAATATTCCTGAGCTGATCCAAAGAAAGTCTGCACAGCAGACTCATCAATCATTTCCACATTCTCGTCGTCAAAGAATAACCAATGGGACCTTGTGACTTTTCACAAGGCTGACATAGTGTCCATGATTGGGCCCACTCCCAACATGTACAACCACAGCAAAAAGGGAATATTCAGCATCTGCATCCTCAACTGTGTTACTTAGCTTCAGTTCAAGTGGGAAGACAACACGATAGGATAGTTTCTTATACCGGCCCAACTGTTCGATGTACTTGAATCGCTTTAAATGGATTACCAGTATATGCGGAGGCTTCTTTATTTTCATTCTCTTCTGGGCCTCCTGCAAGCTGCAAACAGGGAAAGGCACTTCAGTTGGATGGCTGACGAGAAATAGCATAAATTTATAGCCACAAGCTCATCTGATAACGTCCCTCTTGAGAACACAACAGAAACAGTTAGACCAGAATGAACTGATGCTTCAAGAGCAACACATTCTACCATAAAGGTTCAGTAGACAAACATATGTAGTCACAGGTAAAACCTCTAATATATGCATTTTGTTATTCTTTCCCACGAGCAACACAGCACTTCAAGTTTTCTTAATCCTGGTAACAAGATTAAAATGGCCAATTAAAACTTAAAGGGAGGATCAATGAAGCATAACTTTTTAACCAAGTTCAGCCTCACAGGTTAAACAGGAGAAAAGGACCCTTGGCCGAACATGTTCTATCCAGGTGATATGAACTGTTTTGATCCAACCATATCAACTTGACTGGTTGGAACCTTCATCCTTTTAACTTAAAAGAGTTATCCCACATTGTCTCAAAGCCAGGGCTACAGAGTTTACCAAACTACAAGAAGCACATGCAATAAAAGCTTTCCCATGATTGTTACTAGTTTAATCCTTCAAAAACATTCACAAGATTCACTATATAAGCAATAAAAGCTTTCCCATGACATATAAATCATAACTAGCTCAAACAAAGCTACTCTAAAATTACAGTTAGAAGTAATTAGTTACTAAAGATAACTTGCCAGGTTATATTATCAGATATACATCTACACAAACTGAAGGAATGACTTGCCTGCAGCACTTGAGCATCACAAAAAAATTTGTCCTCTGCATTCAAAGTCTCAGTGGAACTAAAATTCTTCAGGCAGCTTGTAATTGAACTGTTCTGTTCAATATCAAGGCTCAAGTCTAAAAAAGTTTCATCTCTTGCTGTCACTGTTTCACAACGTAGGCACCGTGTTTCATTCGTTAATATTCCCTGTCCAATGGCAACAATGAAAGACAATGAGAGGCCAAGAAACAGCAGAAAAAAACTCCATGCAATTTAAAAGAATTGAATATTGTTTATCAACCAAACGATCAAAAAAGGAAACTATTTATTCTTGTCACATGTTTAGACCCCAGAACATAAGAATCATAAAGATCCCTCCAGAGAAACAAAGCTTAGAACAATACCCAGAAAATTATCTTAGCCAGAATGATATATACAACTTCATGACATGAAAAATATCTTAGGCAAGACTACACAGACAGTTTGCCCTCATAGGAAACTGACGAACCATACAAAATAAACTGAGTTATAGAAGCCTAGGTTAGCCTACCAAAGTTACCTGGAAATTCTTGTGCACCCAGGTGACAAGAGGCTCCTTTTGTGAGCCATTGGCATGGATACTAATCTGTCCGTTTGCAATCTTTTCAGATGGTGATGAAGTTTCACCATCACTTTTTCCAGTTCGTGACTCTTTCTCCAGTATGTCGACCAATTCATTCAATAAATAGTTCAGAAATTCATGGGCATCCTAAGCAGAAAAAAAGTGACAGCTTTAAAGGTGGAAAAAGAGGGAAAAAATCAGCAATTTGGTGAGTTCAAAATACAAGGTATCAATATTGGATATCTTCATGCAAAAATCTAAGAGCTCTGATTTTAGTTAGCCCAATTATTGGAGTATTGCAGTATTGTGAAAAGTAGCTAAATAAGAGAGAATAAATTTAATCCAAAAATCAAAAACAAAAAATTCTTACGAGGATATTACAACGAAATGGTCTATAGACTTTCAAATACCACTTCCCAGTTCCCAAGCTGATTTCCAAACACAAAAGTCAAATTTAAGATCTGAAAATATAGAATATAACATAAACTAATGATGGATGCATATTAAAAGTATCCTCCAGTTCAAGTTGTCTTTTTGAGACAACTAGAAAAACAAGTATTAGTTGGTCTCGACACCTTTATTAGTGGGAGATGACTTACCAGCTCAGGACTCCTTTTCATACTCAATTTACTACGATAGGGTAGGGAGGAATGGAATGAGAGACTACGAAAGTGAGGCAAACCCACAGAATCCTTGCAACTCTTCTCTAAGTAAGATTCTAAACTCTTTCATATCATTTCAAGGTTGAGAATTTGGCTAGGCTGGAATGCCAACAGGTGTCTATTATTTATTGAATTCAAGTACCCATTTTGGCACTGGACGTTCCCAAAATGGGTAAGTCACCAATCCCTGGACTCCACATCGTTATTTCTTCCATTAATATACACAAATTTCTGCCCGTTTCGTCTTTTTGGTCTCATTTAACATATAATATTATATACAAAAATAAATAATAGTCTTGTAGCGTGCGTCACTCAGATCGTAGTGGGTTTTATTTTCTTATTCTTTACTCAGTGAATGTAGAAAAATATGAGCTTAAATTCCATCTCAAGAGTAAGCAACTGAAAGCTAATCATATTAGCAGCTATCCGACAATGGCAATTGTGAAGACTGCTTCTAACAGCAGGAGAAACAAATGCAATCATTCAGTCTAATATGTGAATTCCCCATGCGTTTTGATAATTAATTCTCCATTAAAGCCTTTTTGGCAAAATACCAATTGCACATAGATATTTACATCTACTGCCACCTTTGAGAATAATCTCTTCTCTCCCAACTTCACAACAAACCTCCAGTAGTAAGGAGCTAAAGGAAAAACAGACTCATGCAAGAGTTTAAAATTCTCTGAAGCAATCTGTCAGAACTACAGAAAATTGAGAATCCAGAAGTTTTCATATAGGTAAGGTTGGTGTGCTCATGATAAGGTAGCGTTGTCATTGAATTACATGTATATTCAGATTATTACTTGAGTTTATGCGGAATTAAAGAAAGAATGGATGTTGTGACCTAGATTGTGAAGTGATGGAAGCAAAAAGAATACCTACTGAGCATACACAAGCACCAAAGGATGAACTTATTTGCAGAATATTCAATCTCTAAAAGTAAATTATTAACAACTTGAAGTTATTTAAGTGTCAGGTATTGAACCCTTTACATTCATCCATCCAATAAAATGTGAAAATATGGAATGAGTGTTTAAACATGAATGGAACTTTTATCTATGTCAAAATTTGTTAATGCCAACATTGCCATTATCAATACTGAATGCTAAGCAAACAAATCCAAAAAATCAATATCACATTAAAAGTCAAAGAGCATCAATTTGATTTTTTCAGTGGATAGGTATTGTCATCATTCCCATCCCCCTATTTCTAGTGGAGTGGGTGCAATTTACTGCTTTCTTTAAAGATAGAAAAGGTAACCCATTTCGAATTATATCTGCACTTGTATGTCATCATACCTAGGGTGCATATAGCTGCGAAAAATTTCATTCTGCTTTCTGAGTCTTTGTACAAAACGCTTTGGAGCGATCACACCAGTTTTCTTCTTCTGCGAGCTTATCTACACAGCAAAGCAGGATTAAGTCAGTAGCAACAAAAACCATATGTAAGGAAATGTATGTTAGCACAATTTCCAGTCCATGGACGCGCTAAATGGATACATTGGTTATTTCTCAGGATTAAGGTAACTCAAGGAACAGATGTCATACTCTCTCTCTCTCTCTCTCCCTCCCTCCCTCCTGCAGAGAAATTTGAGCTTTAAATATTTTCGTGTCTCCAATATTGTCTGACTATATTACAAGAACATGGGGTCTTTTCTCCCATGCCTTTGCATATCAAAGGTTTTTATAACATGAAGATTTTGATTAAAAATCTAGAAGTTTGACTTTGTAATCTCCTTTTTTGGCCCCATGTTGCTATACTACTATGCACTAATCACGTCTCATTACTTGTTGAAAAAACTAGCACCTGAGACCTGGAAAGTCCAAAAAGCTCAAAGCTGCACATCCATTGATCCCAACAATCCTTGACTTTGCACAATTAGGCAAAAGTAAAGTAGTGATACTAGAAAGTGATTCTGGATATTAAAAAGTATTGCACAAGACAGTCTTAACCTTTCCGATTGACTGGTAAATATAGTAATGATAAAGCAAATATTATGAATATCACAACAATACTCATAATGAAGTCTTTTTGCTAAAGAGAGAATCAGAACATCACATTCATATTTCCTAGAAAACCAAAATCGAGGCAAGCATAAAAGATGAACTTTCATGTTTAACAAATCCTCCTCCAGTTTTTTGATAACAATATCTTCATTACTAATCTAACCAACAATGCAAAAGGAAGACCTATCAAAGTACTTTCCGCAGAATTCCATTTTATGGAGGTGGCAAAGAAAATTAAAAAAAAAAATTAAAACATCATATTTCTGAAATACAGAAAGGAAATAGAGCAGTACAGCTTCTAAAACAACTGGGCTAAAAAGCTCTAATATCTCTTCAATATAAATGAGCTTACAATCCAACAACCTATGTGTCATTTCCATATGCTCTCAAACAACAGTAGACCAACTAATTAGTACTCACTGCTTATGACAAGCTAAAAACTGCTTTCTTGAAATTGAAAAAAAAAAATTAAGAAAAGTGGGTGCAGAGTTGCTTTTACCTTATCTAAATGTGAAAAGAAAAAACACTTTTTCAATTCTTGTCCACAAATTCTTTCGAAAAAGTGATTTTTCAATTTCGAAAAACATATAAGCAGCTTTCAAGAATCTTGTCGAGAACAAACCCTAAGCTCACCCCTCAACCACAAAATCTTGAAGGTCTATTATTTCTATTATATTGGGGTTATGCAGCCAAATCTACAGGCTAAAAGACTACATCCAAGCAAGAAATCAAAACCCTTTGTAGAGTCGATAACACACAGGAAAAATTGATGTTCCATCCACCAAACAATCAATCTAAAGTAACTAATAATCCAATGATAAATCAAAGATTTACAGCACTAAAAGTCAAATTTTACCAGCATAAAAAGGTCAGCTAAGCATGTCAACAGATTTTCTTCTGCATCAGCAAGATTCTTGTTATTTGAATAATATTCTATCAACTGTTCCCGAAACGGTACACAAAAATAAAGTGCCTGCAAATTTAACAAAACAAAAAATTAATAATAATAATAAAAAAAAAAACCCAAACACAAAATCCAATAAAAAAACAAAAAACTCCAGCAAGAATTGGGAAAACCTGAAGGACGCTATTGCAATAGCAAGTATTCCCAAAATTCTCGAGCCCGAAATACCGTTCGCCTTCGGGAAACTGATCTCCGAGAGCCTTCTCAAGCCTTGAACCCGTCACCCCCATAACCTTTTTGCGAATTTTCACACCATTAATTAGTTGGTTTTTTTGAAATCCATCTTCAGATCAATTCGGAATTGAATGGAAAATTATGGGTTTTCTCTTTCTTGAAAAATTGTTGATGGGATATGGAAGATAAGAAGTGAGAAGAAATTTATGATGGTGAATCGATGATTTTTTTGCATCTGTTGTTCTTTTTTCCTTTTTTTCTCGTTTGTCTTTTTAAATACTATATAAAGATGATGGTGCAAGAAAGGGGAGTAAATGAGTCATGGGGGGCCATTTAGTAAATACGTATAATAGTACTACTATAATCTAATATAGCAATTTTTTCAAATAAAGGTCGTACTACTATTTAGAATTAGAAAAAATTCTTTCAATAACATTCATTAGGCCTGTTTTATTTTGCTTTTGTTTTCTAGAGAATTTGGAGTTGAAATGCTATTTCTTATCTGGGTAATATATCCAAAAAAAAAAAAAAAAAAAGCACCTTGAATGCTCAAGCGCCAAATTAATGTTCAAAAACACGGACTCGGATTTAAATTCAAAGTTATTAAGTTGATTATCTAAGCAATTTCAGTTGAGTTTTTATCGAGTCAAAAAAAATTAAAATCTTAGAGTTAAAATTATATACATTTATTATTTAATATATCACGAATAAATTATTTTAAATATTATTCATTTTAAGTGTTATATATGATTTTCAATAATTACTATTTTACGTAATTCATGAACATTTTTGTATAATTATAAATTTTGGTGTAATTTATTTTTGAAAAACACCCACTAACTTCTTTCGCTATTAGTTAATCTGTCACCAACTTCTTATCTCTTCCCCTGTTAGAGTAATTTCCATCGCCGAACTTTTTTATATAAATTTTTTTTTTACAAAATATTATAAAATTACAAATTTATATAGATTGTATCTTCCTCACTTTAGTGTTCTTTTTAGAAAGTGTTAATTTTACTTTATTCTTTAACGTTTAGAATTATTATCACTTTGGTCCCTAATGATATGTTTAAATTAAACCTTCGGTCAAATCCAACTTAATGTTGCTCCTAATTTTAACAAAAATACCCTTATAATTTTTGTTTAAATCAAATGTTATCTTTCTACAAATATCATTAGCTATTTTTCTTTTGTTGCATGGTTCAACAATTTTTTCATGAAATTTTGAGGGTAAAAGGTCATTGTACCTGAAAATCTAACACTGTTAGATTTGACTGTTAGTCTAGAGGCTTTAGTGCCTAAAACGAGTAGTTCTTGGCTTATAAGTAAAACATAATGTTAAATACTAAAGCAATAATAACTCTAAACATTAAGGGTGTAAAGTGAAATTAATTAACCCTTTTAGTAAGCTGGTGTCCTATCCCATTTTACTACTTATTAACTATCGTCCCTCCCCTCTAGGATATTCATGGATCGATTATTTGGTGTATATGCACATAAAAATACTTGAACCGGTTGAACTGGTTTAAGAAAAAATTAAACCATATATGATTTATATTAATTGACCGATTACCTGCTAGAATCGATTCGGAATTGTGAGTACCCAAACCTATACTTTTGTACTTATTTTCTTCCTTAATTTTTCCATAAAAGAAAAAAATTCGAGTATTAATTACATAAATATCTTTATAGATAGAAATAGAGTGGAGAAATTAATAAAAAAATTATATAAAAGTTCTTTGACATTAGTCTTATTTTATAAAATTATAAAGATACTGTTTGGGTATATTTAAGAAATCAGTTTGAAATAGATTGATTTCATCGATTTTTCAGTTCATTGAGTTTTTTAAAACACCTCTGCTATCTTCTTCCGCTACCAAGTAACAACAAACAAATCCAATAATTACTATGCATTTGATAAAATTAAAATACAAATACTGAAAAAGAAGTACTGAAGTTTGAATTTACTAAATTTATAAAGTTGTATCCATTTGATAATCAGTTGAATTTGTACACTGAATTAAAATATCTTACCCCGTATTTATTATGTAGTTTAATGATAATATTTATTTTATTTTTATAGTAGGTTAATTTTTTAAATATTATATTTTTAATACAAATACATAGTTTATCAATATAGAGTATGTGTGTGAGAGAGATGCTCTATGTAAGTGTGTGTTTATATGCGCGAGAGAAATAATATAATATGTGAAACTGTGTATTTTTTTGTGAGAGAATGAATATAATATGTGTAAGTGTGTGTTTTTTTGTGAGAGAATGAATATAATATGTGTAAGTGTGTGTTTATATGTCAGAGAAAAATAATATAATGTGTACAACTGTGTGAATTGTAAGGTGAGAAAAAAGGAATATAGTATGCACAAATATGTTTTATGTGTGAGGAAGAAGGTAGTGTATTCAACTGTATATTTTTGTATGAGAGAGAATAATTATAATGTGTGCAAGTGTGTTCACGTGAGAGATAGTGAATATACTATGTGTAAGTATGTGTTTATGTATGAAAGACACAAAATATAGTGTATACAAGTATGCGTTTATGTATAAGAGATAACGAATATAGTGCATTCAAGTATGTATTTATGTGTGAAAGAGAATGAATACAGTATGAGCAAATGTGTGTTTATGTGTGTGAGAGAATGAATATAGTGCGTGCAAGTGTGTGTTTGAGTATATTTGTATATGTAAAAGAATGTGTGAATGTGAAATAAACAAAAATTGAGTGAGTTTTGTATATTAATAAAGAATTTAGCAAATTAAATGATGAATTTTTCATTTAAAATTTTGTATAGAAATTAAGTAGCACTTAATATATTCAGAGATAGGACATGTGAATAGATTTTTACCTGTAAACATTATTTAAAAATTTGGCCTAAATTAGTCATGTGAATAGCGCATGACTAATTTAGGCCAAAAGTGCCTGAAATTTTATCTAGGGACCTAAATATAATGTTTTATATTTGTGCAGGATTAAAAATCATTATTTCAAAAATAAGAGATTAAATAAATACAAGTAAGGGACTAATAAGGTGGTTTTTCCTTCTCTTTCTTTCTTTTAAAAAAAAAAAAAAACTTATGGAAAAAGTACTCCTCCATATCTAAACGCGTAATAGGTTATCTCCAATCCATATTACAATTAATTTCTGTCGAAATTTAATCAGGGACACAAATTTAGAATTCGTTTTCTTTGCAAAATCGAAAAATAATTTCAACAAATTAAGAAAAACTTTAAGGCACTAATGTACCAACCCATATTGGCTGCTTGCGGCTTCACATCATTCAAGCATCGTCGTTCAACTTTCATCATTATTTATTTATTTATTTGGTTCTCTTCAGACCCACGACATGAGTGCTGAGTTAAATAAGATCTAGAGTTTTTTTTTTCCCCCATATATTTCGTCTGATGCAAGATTTTTATTTATTTATTTATTTATTTTTATTTTGGTATTATTTCGTGTCCTGCCATTGACCAAATGCAACTAATCCAACTAAATAATCAAATTTGTATCTTTAGGACGTAGGTTTTACCAATTATTTGGGGTATTATGGATTGGTAGTGACCGGTCTATAATGCCTAATTCAATAATGGGTGAAACTTGGTCCATTGGTGTGTTGGTTGGGCTGTAGTGACCAAGTTAGGATTTGGCCCAACGAATAATGGCGAAAGAAATATTTCGTGGCGACTAGATTCCTTAAGTTGGGATAGTCACGTCGAATTTTTTCAACCTCACTTTTTTATTTACCAAAAATAAAAATAAAAAAATGTAAAAGTTATGCACCGATTGTAAATAGAGTATTAATGCATGAGTTTCTCATTGCTTTTTTTTTTTTTTTTTTTAAGATTTAAATTTGTCACTGAAACCTTGGTCAAAATTATGCTTGTAGTGAAAATATAGATTCATTAATAGAGTCATAAGCTATAAGAAATCACAAACAAGATGTTACTATTATTTACACAAAACTCGAAATCAAATTGTTTATTACTGTTCTTCTTTCCCTTTATTAACTAACAGTAAATAGGTCTCATTTCTTCAACTTTCCTCAAATTTTCCTGCGCATTCTCATATGCAATCACATTTTATATTTTACTAGTACAAGTACACAACCTTGTTTTGTATTTTTCGTAATTTAAAAAGCTAAATATTACTTCAATGCAAAAATAAAGGCTATGTACCTCTTGTGCTAAGCAAATGAAGTCTAAAATTATTGGTAGTTAAAAAAAATAATAATAATAAAAAATGAGCATGACTATCCTAATTCCTAAGTTGGGTGTCTTATCCATGTTATCGGGCACTAGAGTAAAACTAGGAATAGGGATGGATTGGACCTAAGTTGGCCCGCCTGATTCGGGGATTATGAAAATTTACTAGATACACTCAACTTAGACCACTTATTTAAATTTTGAATTCAATTAAAATATGAGTCGAGTTTAGGTCAAGGTAGATTTAACCGAATTACGGCCCAAATAATCTAATATTAGTATTAAAAATTATCTTTATATATTTAATGTATTTATATGGTGAAAATGAATCAACTCTTATCAAATAATAATTATTAATAATAATATTTTATCATAATGGTTAATCAATATTACCTATATTTATATCTTTTTATTCTATTTTTCTTATATAATTATTAAAACACTTAAAGATCCACAATAAAATATTTTGAAAAGGTCAAGCTCCGATCTAGAATTTAGGCATTTGTGAACTTTGAATTGATTGAGGTTTATGCTTTCTTATTTGAGTCGGGTTCGGACTCGCCAAAACCCTACTTACTAATGCCCAATTGACAAACCTAGCTTTGTTTGGGAGTTAGGTAGAGAAAAGAAGAGAAAAAAAAAAACTTAAGTCATGAGAGAAAAGAAGTAAAGATAAAAGAAAGGAAGAAATCTTAGGTCCTTTTGAGTTTGGGAGTTTAGGAGAGAGGAGAAAAGAAGAGAAATGATACATTATAAAAGAAAAAAAGGAAAGAGAAGGGATTATAAAATCCTTTCATATTGTTTGGGAGTTTAGGGAGGAAAGATTAGTAGTACATAACTTTTACAAGTTTATCCTTCTATTTAAATATTTTGATGTGTATTTAGAGGGTAAAAATGACATTACAAGAAGTTTTATAGTTTTAAAACTAATTTTCCTTCCATTTCTCTCAATATTTAGAGGGAAATTTTTTTAAAGTTTTTTAATCCCTCATTTCCTTCCAAATCTCTTCTTTTCTTCCTACTCAAAACTTTCAAACGAAGAAAATTACATAACTTTCCCTTCTTGTCTCTCCAAATCTTAACTCCCAAACTCACCCTTAGGTTACGTTTGGGAGTGATGGATTTGAAAAGAAAAAAAAGGGAATGAAAGAAAAATTACCTTTTAACTTGTTTAGGAGAAGTCGAGGGACAGAAAGGAAAGAAAAGAGAGGGAGTCAAAGTGAAAAACTATGCGTATCGTGAAAAAAACTTTCTACCCAAATTGGACGGAAAGCAATAAAAACTGACGGAACACTTATGATTCTTTTTGAAATTTGCCCATTATATCCTAAAATGATTATGCAGTAAAATTTATTTACTTTTATGTCTCAAATCATTCTATTCCTACGCTAAATTCTCAAACAACATTAAAATTTCTCCCTTTCGTCTCTTCTCTTCTCTTCTTTTCTCTCATAACTTAAACTTTCTCCTAAACTCCCAAATTCATTGTTAGTGTTGTTTGGGAGTTTTGGAGAGAAAATATTATTTATATGTAATTTTACATATTTATCCTTTTATGTAAAGACCTTTGTACATATTTAATGGGCAAAATAGAGATATCAATAAAGTTTTATAAACAACTTCAATTTTCTCTCCATTTCTTTTCAAATTTTGGGAAAAAATAAATGGAGATAAAAGTTAATTAAACAGTGAAAAATTATTCATAAAATCACAGGCATGACAACTTAAAATTACTCGCCAAAAACTATTTCACGTGGTAACATCAAATTGCATCATGAACCCCATGATTTTAGATTCTCGACCAGATTTCGTTTATTCTTTTTTGAATTTAGTAACAAGTTAATGACTTTTATTATTTTGTCATTTTGTATAGATTTACTCTTAAACAATACTTCATCTATTTTTTATGCACTTAAAACTCCTAAACAACATAAACTTTCACTTTTCTCTTCACTGCTCTCCAAATCTTTCCTAAGGTTGAGTTTGGATACAAGGAAATGAGAGTAAGAGAAGAGAAAGGAAGGGAAAGTAAAAGTTTTTGTTTTGCTCGAGAGTTTTAAGTTGATGGAAAGGAAGAGAAATGAAGGAAGATGGAGGGATAAAAATTTTTAAAAAAACTTTCTTTTCATAAGTAGGAGGAAAATGAAAAGAAAAGTTAGATTACATTATAGTTAATTATGAAATATATATTTATTTTTTAAATATAATATAAAAAAATTAAAAAACTAGAGAAGTATTTTAATAAAATAGTAAAGTTAATAAAATTTTCTTTCCAAAACTTGTAGACAACTTAAAAAAAACCTCTTTTCCCTTTTCTTCCTCACCATTAAATGCTTTCCCTTCTTTTCTATCCCCTCCTTAAACTCCCAAAGTCAACCTAATTTCTAACATGGAAGTGAAAATGTCGTTACGGCAGTAACTTTTGTCCGTGAAGTATTTCCAGCCTTCCCTTATCCATATTATCCTTTTCTACAAAGGGATCGAGCTAGAAAGCGAACAGAAGAAATTAGGAGAAGAAAGAGAACATAACGATGATGAGCTTATCCATCGTTTCGCCAACAAGCGTCAGCTTCACGAACAAATTGGGTATCTCTAAATCTTCATTTCATGGGGTGCGCATTTCCCAAATGTGTCCCACACTCGCTCCAACCTCGTCTACTCTGAGGACTTCATCGTCATGGCCCTCTTCTTCTTCTTATAGAGTGGTGATGATGGCGAAGAAACAAGAGACCGAGTCGAATGAGATTAGAGGTAAAACCACAGAGGAGCTGAACGAAGAGATTGTGGACTTGAAAGGGGAGCTTTTCATGCTTCGGCTTCAGAGATCGGCTCGTAACGAGTTCAAATCTAGCGAGTTTCGCCGAATGCGTAAAAAGGTACTCTAATCTTCTGTATTTTGTGTTTATTTTTGTGAATGCTGTGAATTTGTGTTTGTGCATCTACTGTTCGACAAAATGCTTAGTTGAGATTTAATTTCTTTAGTGGGCAAATTGACTTGTTCAACTATTATTATGAAGGGATAGCTTTGTTGACTTTGCTGGCATAAATTTGCTGGCATTGAGGCGTTTGTTTTGAAAATATGGGCTAAATTTGTAAATTATTTGATGATGTAAAAGTGTTGGTTGATGAAAAATTCAGTTGGGTTCAACCTAGCTTCAAAGTCTGGAGTTTGGGTATTCTTTTGACTGTAGATTCCCTTTTGGTAATTAGCTACTAGAGTAATTTAGATTGTTGATTACTTGTGGTTTAGTTGCTTATTTTTAGTGGTATTTGTATTGTTAAAGTGAAGTAGAAATAGAACGAAATTGCTGTCAATTTAAGATTTTTGTTGACATTGGAGGTAAAGAATTCTTCTGCGGTCATTTGTATGTTACAACTGCAGATAATAAGAAAATTCATGCTGGAATGTAGTTTTTGATCGTTCTCAACCAAATGGTGGTTAAAAAAATGGAATTAAATCATGATAACCTTGTGGCAAGAAAAATGCTTGAAAAAGATTGCCTATCCCGTACAGTATTTTGGGTTGTAGCAGTCAACATATCAGCTTCAGATGAGGGCAGTCTTGAAAGATAAACTTAATAAACATCAGAATGGCAAAGTATGAGTAGGCTGCTTATCAGCTTTGTTTTGTATGCCTAGAACTCTCAGTTAATCAAGAAAGATAACTTAGCCAAATCCTGTTGTCCATGAAAAAGAATTGAGCAGATAACACCAAAAGGAATATCCTTGGCTCAAACAAGTCGGTGTTACAAATGAATAAAAGGTTTTTTCATGATTAAGGATGGTTAGGATTCAAGGAAACTGCAGCTAACATGTGCCTATGAGAGAGTGGTTAAAATTTTGTTATTAAAAGATCGAGGGCTCCAAATCCAAATAATTATATATATGTCAACTCTAGTTGCGGGAAAGATTCAATTTAATAGGACTGGATATTTAAATGGTTAAGTTGGTAGCATAGCTTTCATTTGTAAAATGCAGCACACCAACTAAAGAAAGTGAATACTTTTCCTTCTTTTCCATTATTTTGTTCAAAGTGGATTTCTTAACTAGTTATTTAATTGCTATTCTTTTAGCAAACGGCTAGTGGCAACTATTTGTTTTCCATATCTCATGTTTGATGTAGATGGCTGCAAAATTAGCATCCTTGCACACAACTCTTTTCATATTGTTCCCCATGTATATCTCAAGTTTGGGTTTCTAAGCATTTTAGTTGTATTTGGTCCGTTATTTCCAATTTCCCCTTGTCGAAGACTATTAACTGTGGAGATTAGTTTTTTTCTTTGTTTGTTTGAAGTCATTTTGCCCAAGTCTATTTTTAATTTATTTTTACTTTTTCTTTTTTTGACCCAGGGGGTGGGGGCGGGCAGTGGTGTTTTGTTTGCTGTGGGTTTTTTCTCGAAGGGGGAGAGGTAGGAGCTAAGCAGTAAGCGGATTTGGCTTTTTTTATTTGCATCTTCTAGAAATTATGTATGGCCAATGTTCTCTATATGGTGGTGGTACTGCTTCAGGTGTCTTTACAATTGTATAGATGATAGATGTTACCAGCTTTTTGCATCCATAATGATTCATGCATTAAATAGCAGAAGTACCTGAAGTACATATTGTTCAATCATGAAAAACTAAGCCAAACTTCCCCCAAAACCTGTTTTGATAATGAACTGAAGTGTTTTCAACTTTCACTTCAAATTCTGCTTGCTCAACATTCTTTTCTTGAGGTTACATATTGCTATGTAGTTGGTTAGATTTTTTATTTCTTCATTTCTAAGCTTCCAGGCCTTTCATCCTATAAAATGTACTAGGGCAAAATTTTCGTCCTTGATGCTCAAAACTGTACATCAAAATGGTTTTTTATTAACCAACTCCAGCCTGTTTCTTGCAACTTCTGACCATGGGAATGCACTTAGTGGCCTTTTCTAATTGCATCTTCTGCAACATAACTTGCACTTTTATGTCAACATATATAGATTGCTCGAATGCTGACTGTCAAGCGAGAGAGAGAGCTTGAAGAGGGAATCAACAAGAGATTGTCAAGAAAGCTCGACAGAAAATGGAAGAAAAGCATTGTGCCTAGACCTCCTCCATCTTTGAAGAAGTTACAAGAGGAGGAGGCTGCTGCAGAAGCCAAGGAATCATCAACATCATCATCAGCCTGAGTAAAAATCTTTTGGGTGGTTTCATAGGTCTTTCACTCTTGCTCACTATTTTTGTACCAGGTGGCTGTAATCAAATCAATCTAATCATATTCATCACTTGTCTAAGTCAGAAGCTTGGTTCTTGATCGAAATTTATTCAAGTATTACATGACCGAGGTTGCAATGTACATTTTTTTTTTATTGGTGAGTTCAAGATTTTACTGATGATGATCAGAATAGGAATTTGAGCTTTCAAAGGATAGCCAAACACAATCCAATAACTTCTTGGAGAGACGAGACAAAGGAATAGAACAAAATTTACACCCTGAACACCAAGCTGTCTTAACAAAAGAATATGTTGATCAAACGACCAAGCTACACTAATTTGCCAATTTTCTCGTGTTCTCAACCTTTTTCATCCCAGCAACTTTGTCTTGCACAGTTTGGACTATCTTCTTCAGAATTTGATCTCCTGTCAAAGTTGTTTGCTGGAATACCTTAAGGTTACTAGCATACCATATGTTGTAGATGGATGCCTCCAAAGATGGCTTTCCAAAATAGTCTGCAAAATTGTTTTTATCCCAGAACCAGCTCAACCAGTGAGTTCTTAAGACCAGTTGCAAGCTTATATGCCCTATACACCGGATTCATAGCCATGATATTTCCCCAAATATCGAAGGTAAATGGACATGCAAAGAAAAGGTGTTTGAACTGTGGTCCCTTGACTTCTTGACTCTTTCGCTTGTGCACCTCACTTCATATATTTCAACCTAAACAGAAATATCAACTAATATAAATAGTAAATTATACTGAATTAACATACGAATACTAGTAAAAACCTTTCTTTTACTCTAACATTTATAAAAATGCTGATTAACATGAAATCATGTAATAATACTAAAAATTGGATAAAACCTAGCAAAATGCCAAAACTTTTGTGGTTAAAATAACTCTATATAATAGAGTTATCACACCCAAACTTGATGTTTTTCTAGTTCCAAGCAAAATAAGAAAAAAAAAAAAAAGAACTAAACAAAGAAAATTCACCAAAGAGACCACCAATATCACAAAGTGCGGATATTAGAATCCAGATATACTTCGGCCATTTTAGTAACATCTCAAAAACCATTAATAGCCCAAAAGTCCAATTCATTCCAAATTGTCATTCCAGTCACCTTTGATCAAAAATAAAAGTTTATATTGCAATTAAAAGTTCCAAAAGATCAAATATTTCCTCGATCAAAGAGATTTTTGTCAAAGTATTCTGGTTCAAGCAAAATAAGTTTAACTACGCTCAAAGTGTTCAACTGAAGTCATTCCAGATTCATGATACTTAGCAAAGGAAGGATGATTAGGGCTAAAAACAACAAACTTGCACGTGTCATAGAAAAGAAGCATTAATCTATTTTGGGGCATTTAATTTGACACGATGTTAGATAGTACACAATGCAATACCCTTTTCTTATTGTCATTCTAGTCCTAATGGTTTAATTAGAAATTCTACTTCTACTTATCTTATTCAATTACTTCTAATGGCATATTTGACATTTGTGATACAAATTCCTCTACTTGTTTTATTCCTAAAACAAATATAAAGGTATACTTTTGTTCTTTTATTTTTCTTCTCTCTTTTGATATTCTTTTCTTTTCAAAAACAAGCAATCCTAAGTTGAGAGAAAGCAATGATACGCACCCAAGAAAATATTTAAAATTAAACACTCATAAGATAGATTTAATATCGATTAATACAAACAAACAAATGACACCAATTCATCTCCAGCCATTTTTCAACACATTTTCCAAAAGAAAAACTTGATGAAAGTTATTAAATTTGAGAAAAAATTAAAAAAGTTTCAAATGAACCATTTTAGAAATTGTAGTGCAACTCTTTGAAATTGGCCATAACTGATTTTGGAAAACTTAGTTGTAATAAAAACTGACTATATTTCTTGCTCAAAAATATGAATGACAAATTAAATAAAATGATCTAATGTTATTCTTGTGAGGCATTATTATCACTGAGCATAAAAAATAACCTTTTCTATCCAAAAATCACAGCAATTATTCATATGAACATTACCATTCCAAGAACAACAAAAATATACAAAAACTCAATAAAAGTAAGTGATGCCTTGCCAAACTGAAGCTAGTCCAAAGACTTTACTTACAAAACCCAACAACAAAAAACATAGTTACAATATCTAAGTATAATCTTGCCAAAATGACCTGAAGATTATACCTAAACACAAACATGACTCAAAATAAGTAACAACATCAACATAACTAAATTGACACAATTGACAATATAGCCAAATCCAAGTAGTATCATCAATTGAACATAATAAGACATATATCTACTTGTCCTCAAAAACTGATTAAAATAAACTGCTTTTGCCTCAGTTAATTTGTCACCAGCTAAATTGTCCATAAAAATAAAACAAACAATAGACAAAATATAGAAATCCAAACCAAAGCAAAGCATAACACATTGAAAATGTAAAATGGGAATGTCAATGGAAATGTCTTAACTCTCAAGCATTATCAATAAAGGGAAATGGGAGTAATAGAGGTAAAGGGATAGAGGGGTCTTCTCAAGTGGAGCATCTCGACATTGCTCGTCCCTATCATCATCATCATGCTCTCCTCCTTTGCTTTTCCTTGCTCTTCTGATATTCTCCTTCTTCATTATGGCCTCCTTCACCATCATCATCTTCATCATCGTCATCCATAGTCTCTTGATATGGTTGGAAGACTTGTTGTCCTCTCTGGAGTCTATAATGCTAAGCAGGAGGTTGAGGGGTTTGTGTCCACTTGTTCACGTTGAGTTGAAAATGTTAAGCAAGGAGGAACATATTATTGTGGAAGGCCATGGCACTTTGTGTAATCGGCCTCTTCTTCCTCATCGATTGGTAGGTTGAACATATATCCGATTGGGCTATTAGTGTAGGGAGCCTGTAGTGGTTGAGCTTGTAATGTTGCTTTCCTTAGGTTCCTCTCGAACTCATAAACCATGTTCTTAACATAGGTTCCATCAATTCGGCCTCACTCATATGTCTTTGGCTCATTTGCAGTGATGGCACAACTTGCTTCAACCCAAAGATAAGAAATTAAACTTGGCAATATAAAATTAGGAATTCCCTACTTTCCACGGGCAAGGATACTATCCATGTGACTCACGCTCCCTATAATCAATAGTGATTCCTTGCAAGATGCATAAACTAGACAAGCTCTATCCATTGACACATCGCTAACATTGCTTGAGGCCTAAATCCAACAACTTACAAGGTAGAACCACAATTTGGGATCAAGAATCAACCCCTAGGAAAATATTGGTAAACCCGATTCTTGCCCACAACCCATTGGACCTCATTATTGCAAAGACAATTTTTGATGGTCTCATAGTTTTTGTTCCTGCTCATTAAACTAGCTAAATCACTATTGGGAATGTCATGTAAACCAAAGAATGCATTAATCTTTTCGGGGATGAAATCAACTAATTTAACCCTCACATTCACTTTTCCATTAACCATGTCCACAGTGTTACAACGGAATTCTTTCACAATATTGGTAAAAATTGGTTTCACTTTCTTTTTAAAACACTTCCACCCCTTTGCATTTAATTCTCAATCTCCTTTTTTTAAGTATTCTAATATGGCCCCCAGTCAATTATCTCGAGTCAAAACTTCTCTCCTTGATTATATTTCTTTTCACATAGAGGACAAATGTGTCCTAGGATTTTTCACTAACAAATATGCAATTATCAAGGGATGGCCTCTCACCTCTCTCCCACTATATCAGCTCCCCCTTCCTCTTCTTAGGGTCGAAAAAGAGAAAGCAATACTGTTATCCTCTTTCATTTTATCACAACCCAAATTGACAATGAAAAATACGAACCACGTGCGCAATCAAGATTGATGCCACACAACCCAACAGTCTAAGTGGCACCAAGCCAAGGATTGTTAAAAGTTTGTCATGAAAACAGAACAATAGGGCCGAGAATTATAGACGATCAAAGATAAACAATATAGACAAGTATTTAACCAACAGGACGGTTTAGTCAACGCTTTCTATTAGATAAGCAAGAACCAACTAGTGTCTTAAGCTAGATATTGATCCGATACTATGAATTAGCACAGACCAATATTTTGTGTTGGTTAACACACTCACTACAGTTGCTCAAACTTGGAGCCCAACATACAGTCTAATCCAAAACTAAAACAAGAGTATTAAAACTCACAAAACTCAAGTTTTATTATCAAAGGTGATATTCCAGTCATCCCGTATTCTAATAATTAGGCCTATTTATAGGCATGGAAGAAACCCTAAAACTCCTAAAATATAGGACTTGTGGCTGCTGAAGGTACCCTTTCCCATAAGGTAAGTTGTTCCAAAATCCTCAAATCTAGAAACCCTATTTGCCACATGGCCTTATTACATTTGGGCCTTAATGGATCTCAAAATAACTAAACTCTTTTAAGTTAAAAACCAGCCCAATTTTACAACACTTAATCAAATTAATTGGGCTTACAAAATAAAGATCAAACTAAAATAAACATGAAGTGAAATCCAGCCTTCTTGCATTTAAAGGATTTGGCCACTTGTGCTTCACTTTGAAGAATTGGACTTCATGTATTAATGAATCGAGGATAGTCCAATCCATCTTGATCAAAACACACCACAAATGTGCTTCAATCTTGGCAAGCTCGAGTCCAAGCTTGCTCCAGCTTTTATCTCCTCAACTTGGTACATACTTAGCCTATCTAGATTCTTATCATTCCCTTCCTCTTTGAAAGGATTCATCCTTGAATCAAATAATCATATTAATCAGCTTTGGTGACTGTGTCATCTAGCTCCTTGAGCTCGACCTCTGTATTGATCATCAGTACGAGCCACTATTTGATCCATTTTGCCAAGTAAATTATCCATAGAAGAAATTACACAGTTAAATTGCTATTGAATGTTCACCGTGCTTAAGACTTGATCACTAATGACTCATCTTTTATTATGTGACATGATGAAATAACTAAAAAAGAAAAAGTGGTTAAGCTTAGTGAATAGAACAAAAGTTTCCTTACTAAAACTCGAACTCACTTTGGGAGTAATTCGCTCAAGTTGTGTTTCACTTAATCACTCATGTTTAGCACTCAAATATTGTGACTTTTATCACTCAGATGACAACTCCCCACACTGGCCTTTTTCCGCTCTTAAATATCTTCTCAAAGTCTTTAAAAAGACTACAAGTCAAGACTCAAGCGAGTGCTTGTTTATGTGTTAAAATAAATTTATTTGGAAGTCAAAGAAATATCTAATAACTACGGGTCAATCAAGAAAGAAATTGAAGCACACTTATGAAAATTTGAAATAATTTTGGATGAGGCAAGAAAGCAAAGAATCCGAAAATAAAACAAGAAAACAATCAAATAAGAGTAAACAAAATTTTGTTAATCTAACTTACCAAAAAAAGGAGGGATTTTGGGTAAGGGAAGACAATTTTTTTGAAATAAACATTAATTTAGGAAACTAATGGTTTCATACAAGGAAACAAAGATCGAAAGATGGAAAGTTACCAAAACTAGACAAGTCAATTATGGAAACTAGAAGCACTTATAGAAAGTTTCCAAAAACAATTAAGGAAATTAGAGTTACTTTAAGGAAAGTTTCCAAAATAGGATCAATTCATATGCAGATGTTTGGTTATGGAAACTAAACTTTAGGAAAGGAAAGTTTCCAAAAAAACTTTTGAGCACAATTAAGGAAACTAGAAGCACATTAGGAAAGTTTTCATATAAAAATATGATAATCACAAACAAGAAAGTGAAAGTTACCAAATAAGAGTAAGTGTGACTATGGTAAGTTTCCAAAAGAAAACAAACCAAATATGACAATGTTTCCAACAAAAATAAACTTCCCTTGTGTAAATTTGGACAGCATCTAAATTTTAGGATACGTTTCTCAATTTTCGAAAAAGGACTCGAATTTTTCTAACCCTACCCTAACTTTTAGGGCAATTGCATGTGACTTAGACACTTCTTCCTTTTTTTTTTTTTCCCCCCAATGAAGCTCTTTTTTTTTTTTTCTCTTTTTTTTCCTTTATAAAAAATCAAACACAAAGGCTACTAAATGGACAATTTAGTCGCCGTAATACTACACAAAAATTTAGACCTTTACCCTAAGGAGTTATATTAGCCGCCACTTTCCAACTTTTAAGGCCTTTCTTTCTTTTCCCCCCCTCTTTTTATGGCCTCTTTTTTAAGTTTTTTTTTTTTTCTTTCTTTTTGTTTTTTTCACATTTTTTTCCTTTTTTTTTCCTTTCCTTCGACAGCAACAATATTGGCACAAATATAGTGACACACAAGAGCAACTTACTAAGGAAACAACAAGATTTTGGGATCAAGAACAATTGCTATGGAACTAAAAGAACTTCAAGACAGATATGATCAAAATTGATCTAGACAAAAATTCAACAAGAAACAAAAAGATATTTGCGAAGAACGCGATGACACAAGACAAGAATATGTGGAAATTAAAGATATGATTTCTATGCACAAAAGATAACCAACATTTGGACCAACTCTGATACCAAATGATGTGAACCACGTGCGCAATCAAGATTGATACCACACAACCTAATAGTCTAAGTAGCACCAAGACAAGGATTGTTAAAAGTTGGTCACGAAAACAGAACAATAGGGCCGAGAATTATGAATGAACAAAGATAAATAACTATAGACAAATATGCAACTAATTGGACAGTTTAGTGAACCCTTGCTATTTGCCAATCAAGAACCAACTAGTGTCTTGAGGTAGATATTGATCCGATGCTATGAATTAGCAGAGAACAATAGTTTGTGTTGGTTAACACACTCACAAGTTGTTCAAACTTGGAGCCCAATATACAGTCTAATCCAAGAATAAAAGAAGAGTATTAAAACTTACAAAACTCAAGTTTTACTATCAAAGGTGATATTCCAGTCATCCCGTATTATAATAATGAGGCCTATTTATGGGCATGGAATATATCCTAAAACTCCTAAAATATAGGACTTGTGGCCATCGAAGGTACCCTTAATGTAGCCTTCCTTCCCATAAGGTAAGCTATTCCAAAATCCTCAAATCTAGAAACCCTAATGGCCACATGGCCTTATTACATTTGGACCTTAATGGACCTCAAAATAACTAAACTTTTAAAGTTATAAACCAGCCCAATTTTGCAACACTTAATCAAAAAAATTAATTGGGCTTACAAAATAAAGACCAAACTAAAATAAACATGAAGTGAAATCCGACCTTCCTGCACTTAAAGGATCTGGCCACTTTATGCTTCACTTTGAAGAATTGGACTTCATACATTAATGAATTGAGGATAGTCCAATCCAACTTGATCAAAAACCACGAATGTGCTTCAATCTTAGCAAGCTTGAGTCCAAGCTTGCTCCAGCTTTCATTTCTCAACTTGGTAGATCCTTAGCCTATCTAGATTCATATTAATGAATCACAAATACAACCAAGTAAGCAATAAACCAACCATCTAACTAAAAGAGATTTCACAAAATAGCCCTAATAACCTGGAAATTAAACCATATTTCAATCAATAATTCAAGCCAAAATAGTTCAAAATTATGCCCAACAATCTCATAATAAGCAGCAATTTCTTAGCTAAATAATTAACACCAGATTTTCCAAACAAAAACCTTAGTTGTCCACAACAGTATTTAATTAAAAAAGCTTGTTTACTCAATGGGGTGGGAAACACCAAAAGTATGCAAAAGATATTATATTTGTCCCTTGAAAACCCCAAAAATCCACCATTTTGTAGTGGTTGTTACACGATTCTTGCTCAAAATCAGAGTTGTTCCTGGAAAGATGGAGTTTTATAGCTGTGTTTTGTTAATTGACGATGAAGATTTCTTTTGGGTTTTAGGATGAAAATGTTGGTTTTTGTGGTGGAATTTCAAAAATAGGGGTAAAGGTTTCATTAGTGGAGAGGAGAAGAACATGAGAATTGGGGATTTGGGGTTTTGGAAGTTTGAAAATAGTTGAATTCGACAAGGGAGTATATTTATACTTCACCAAATTTTGGATTGCGGTATAGAATGTAGAAGTGTTAAATATGGCACCGTGGTCTAAGAATGCCATTTTATGCCTGATGTATACTGGCACCGTAGTGCAACATTTTGGTCCTTTAAAAATGTCATTGTGGTCCAATTTTCTATAGATATGCACGACTGCGGTGCAATCTTATATTTTTTCTTTGTCCTTCATCATAGTTTCGTCTTAAATTCCGTACTAGATCTACATTTCTCCATTTTGTCTGCACGACCATAGTGCAATATTTGTTCTTTGTCCCTTATCATCGCAGTTTCGTCATGAGTTTTGTTTGGATCTATTTTTGTCCATCACGTGCAACTCTTTTACTTCAAATTTTGGCTTCGTAGTGGCAGTTTCCCTAGTTTCTACAAGATCGAGGTATGATATTCGGCACCGCCATGCTAGCTCTGTATTTTCATTGTCTGCAGGTTGTGCACCGCAGTACAAGATTTCCTTCTTGAAAATTCAGCACTGCAGTTTAATTTTCCTCGTATTCGGCATGATCGAGTTGCAAAATTTACTCTTTCTGGGGATGCACCATAGTGCAAACCTTTCCTACTTAACCAAAATTCAACTTTTCTTCCTCTCTTCCTCAACCAAATTTGTATCAACAACCTACAAGCATAAAAAATAGAATTCATTAACCATTTCCATTGACTCCTGTCAATAGAACCACAACACATAATAAAACACCTTTAAATCCTACTCGCACCAAATTACACAAACTTAAACATAAAAAACTAAATAGAAATAACGTAAAAATGCAAGAAAGGAGAAAAATTATTAGAACTTTGGTTACCTCCCAAGAAGTGCTCTTTAATAGTAATTAGCTTGACTATGACAATAGGATGATCAAGTATCCAAAAATTAGACGGATTCCCGTTCTTTGTCAATTGGATTTCCATTGTACAATTTCAAATGTCGTCAGACCATTTTGAACTTCTCGTTACCATCCTCCAATTCAATTGTACCACCCAATATGATGTTAAGAATTGTGAACGCTCCAATCTTTATATGTTCACCCTTCCCATACCAACACACTTTATTCTTTGTCATCACCACTTTTCACCAATTTTGATATGCAGGTTTTGTTTCTTCCAAATACCATCAACATGGATATTGATCCTTTCAATTGGTTGATCTTTCCACTTCTCTTAACCTTGATTTGTTGGTCTCTCCTCATTGATCATATCATTAGGAGAAACAACTGAATCAATTTTAAAATTCTCATTCAATTCAATAGTGTTTTCATACAATTCAAAAAAATTAAAGTCAACTACTTCATCCCTTGTAAGGAGTTGCAATTTCCATTTATTAACATCAATGATAGCATGTGAAGTGGATAGGAATGGCCACCCAAGAATCAATTGAATACCAATATCTTCTTCCATATCAAGTACCAAAAATCCATGGGAAAGATAAATTTATCTGCTTAAACTAGAACAGCCTCCACTATGCTATAAGGTTTCCTTACTGGTTTCTCCACCAATTGAAGACACACATTTGTTATTTCGACACGAATGATCCCCAAATTTTCATAGACCGATTTAGGCATTAAATTTGTACTTGCTTCCAAATCACATAGTGCTTTACTAAAGGTGTGATCTTCAATAGTAACTGGAATAGAAAAGCTCCTCATGTCTTTCAATTTTGGTGGAAATTTGCATTGGGATTATAGCAATACATTTTTCACTTAGACACACTGTTTCTTCATCATTCCACTTTCTCTTTTTGGACGAAACGTCTATCATGAATTTGGCATAATATGGCATCTTGGCAAGTGCCTCAGTCAATTGGATATTGATGTGAAGCTTTTGGAAATTTTCCAAGAATTTGACAAATTGATCCTTCTTCTCCTTGTTTGTGTTAATACTCTTTAATCTTTGAGGAAAGGGAATTTTCACCAGTGGATGTAACTCCAACGGTTCATTTAGGCTTTCCCATTTTCTTATCTTCTTTTTTAACTGCTTATGAACAACTTTCTCATTCTTTGCTTCTTGATGATTTTGCTCTTCAACCTTAGCATCATCAACTTCCAATTTATGTTTGCTTATCTTATTTTCAAGAATTTTCTCATTTTCTAACTCTTTGCTCTCAACTGCCAACTCTTGACCATTTCTCAAAATTATGGCATTATATTGCTTTCTTTGGTTTTGCTCTCTAGGATTGGGGCCGTCAATCGTAGCACTTAGGAGAGCCTCAGAGGTCTTACGGCTATGCCTTTTGTCCCATTTCACTCCAAGATTTTGATAGTGGTATCTTTGTTCCTCTTTCGGGCCTATTATTCTTTCTAAAGTATCATATTCTCTTATACATGCTTCACTTTCTCTTCTTGTTTCCTCTTTCTTTTGGGACTCTTCATAAGTTGCGAAAACATGTCTTCTATACTTCTTTGAGAAGGTGCCCCAAGTAAAAATGGTTGAGCTTGTGGATAGAGTAATGGAGGTGCTTAAGAAGGTTGAAAATTTTGTTGATGAGGTTGGAGATTTGGTTGGTAATTTCTTTGATGAAATAGTTGGTAGGGAGGCATTTGTTGTGAAGATTGAGTTTAGAAATTGGACTGGTGTTGATTTTATTGTTGTCTTCCCTAATAAAAATTTGAATGATTTTCATGAGGGGTTATAGTTATTTCTATATGCATTGTTTTGAGGTCTAGTGGAGCTAGGTTATGTATGTAATTTACTTTCTCTTGGTAGGTGGGGACTCCATCAGTGGTGCATTGATCGTTCGGATAATCACCTGAACAAAAGTCACACAACAATTGGATTTGGGGTTGAGATGTAGACATGACATTCGCATTCATGTTCTCCAAAAACTTTAATAGATGTGCCATAAGAGTAGTGAGAACCTTGTTTTCTGCAAGCAAAACATCCATGTGGTCTAGATGATATATCCTTCTCTTTTGCTTTTGTGGAATAGCCAATAGACCATGTTGATAATAGTTCAAGGCCATGGTATTGAGCAACTTTTGCTCTTCTTCCAGAGTCTTAAAATGATAATGATCTACCAGTTAAGGCATCAACAACTTTTTGTCTATTGAAATAGCCCATTATAAAACTTTTTGATTTGCATCCAAATCTTTATAGCATGATGTGGGCATTTTCTCAACATTTCTTTATCTCGGTCCCAAACTTCACTAATACATTCGCCATTCTCTTGGTGGAATGATATGATTTCATTTCATAGTCTCAGCCTTGACATTTTAGATAGGGAAAAGTACTTAGACAAAATTTCTTGAACGAGCCGTTCCATAACATGAAGGTTACTTGGTCACAGCTTTGCAGTCATGCCTTGGCTCTATCCCTTAATGAGAAAAAGGAAAGCCCTCAATCGAAATGCAATTTGGAGAAGTTCTATTGAATTTGAATGTATCTAAAACCTCTTCAAAATAAGCGTGTGTAGGTTCTTCATTGGGTCTACCACCAAACATTGCATAGCATTGTAACATTTGAAAGAGACCTAGCTTAATTTTGAAGTTATTTGATTGCATGGGAATCCTTGCAATGGTAGAGTTAGTTCTATCAAATGTTGGCATAGTATAATCCCTTAGTGACCTTCCAATTCCATTCCTAATTCAACCATTACCATTACTATTACCACCAAGACCATTGAACCCAACACCTTCTTATCTATCTTCTTCTATGTCCTCTTCATTTTCAACCCTACTATTTGCATTATCTGCCATTGTTTGGTTCTACTTGCTCTAGTTGTTGTCACTTTTTCTCTCAAAGTCCTTTAAAGGTTTTCTTAATCTCCAAATCAAGGGGCAGTAAGTCGTCCTATTTACAAGCCATGCTCTATCAAGGCAATCACCAAAAACATATCAAACGAGCCAGTGATAGCTAATAAAATACAAGAATTGAATCTTAAGTAATCAAACAAGAAAGAGAAATAAAAAATGAAAACAAACAACTAAAAGTAACATAAAAATTAGCAACAATTCCAAAGCACCTAATATATCCCAACGATCATATTCTCAGTAACGGCGCCAAAAACTTGTTGAGTTGTATTTCTCAATGCAATTGTCAAGTCAAATTTTAACTTTTCTCTCTAACTTGACCACCTACTTCTGCAAGTATATGTAGTACCGTAATAGTTAGGGCAAGAATATCATTCCCTCGAGTATTTGAATGCAAATACTAAGACTTAGGAATATGTCACTATTTAGACAACGATACGGGATGATTTTGTGAAAATTTCTAAAGTAGAGGTATATAAAGAGAACAACTAAATTAAAGTAAAACAACTAAATTAAAGTAAGGAATAATGATAAGCTCATAATTGTTCTATATTTTATGTGTCATTTACCACATTTTTGTGTTATAAGCAAAATTTGAGTTAACAATGAGCTTAATTTGGTTATTCTTAGTTTTTACAGGGTTGAAGTAAGAAAGGATTGAAAAGGATGAAAAAGATGAAGAGAAATTCTAAGGACGAAATATACATGAGTATGGAGAAAATCTGGATGTTGTTTAGTATTTTGATCATCACTTTCTTGTCCTAACTCGGATTGATTTGATTCAAAATGCATTGGAAAGATAAGAGAAAGAACTACAATTTTAGTGTTTTACATTTTTTCAAATTCCATGAGCATCAAAGTCAAAATTGATGCCGAAAGTGGTGCATAGCTACTAGAAGTTGCACACTTGTGCAACCTAAGAGCTGCGTACGTACGCTATTTCTAGTGAGTAACTTTCCAAACTAGGGTTTGTGCGCACATGTGCAAGCTTCAGGGCATGCACGTGCGTACGTAGCAATAGGGTTTTGAAATTTTTATTTTTTTGGCAGATTTCTTTGTCCGGTTAGACTCTTTTCATCCGATTTCACGGTCTTATCTTTATGCAAGGATTATAACCCTAGTATTCACTATAAATACCCCATTTAGGGTGAATAGAAGCCAAGACACTTTTTCCTTGTTTTTATTGTGAGTTTTCTAGCAGATATTCTTGAGCATTCTTTCGTGGCCCTTAATACCTAAAACCCTTTTTTTGGACGAGGTAATTGAAGCCATGGTTCATTCTAGTATGTTTTGAGACTTTTTTACTTGAATTTATTCATATTTATAGCAAGTATTGATTATTTTTTTTGTTAATTTTATGATTTTTCTTTTTAATTTCTATGACCGCAGAATAGTGAATTATTGAAATTAATCTATAGCTAGATTATTTTTTACTATTTTGTTCAATTCAATTTGTCAAGCAAACTAAGTTTAATAATTGCTCGATTAGCATTATTGAATTAGTGGAAATAATAAGCTAATTGACATAACCGCATGCGTTTGTGATATATTAGCCAAATTTTTCTTGTTAGTTTTTAATACTTCTATTAATTAATTCTTGGCAACTGTCTGGATTAATTTAATAGTTGAGTTAATTGGATCGCGGATGAAAATTAACCAACCTAGGAAGATATATAAGAATCAACTTTGAATTGGAATTCGAGAAATTCTTCAATTCTCTAACTTGGTATGAAAACTGAATTATATTTGGTGTCGATGATCAACTAATAGAATTTTTATGGTGGATATGACCAGAACCAAAATTCTTCTTTAATGGAATTTTCTTAGTTTTAATTCTTGCATTATTTTATAGTGTTAAAATTATTCCGTTGGTCCAAAAGCAACCTAAGAGGGGGGTGAATTAAGTTGTTTCTAAAAACAAACCTTTTAATGTGCTTAATGAAAATGCAAACTTTGTACAACAAATGTAAACACTTAAGCACAAATAATCAAAGATAAATATTTAACAATTGAAGTTGAAAGAAAAAAAATAAAAAGATTGAGGTAAAGAATATCAAACGAAACTTAAAAGCTCATCAAGTTTGGAGTACATTTACTAGTAGTGCCTCTTCAAAGAAAGTGAGGCAATAACTTGTTGTACACAAAGTAGGCTCACCTTGCACCAACTAAGTTCATCTGGTTGAGCCAAAGGGTTTAACATTACCACCTCACTTTTGTACACTTGTTATCCCTTCACTGTTACCCTTGAAGATCACTCACTAGTCTACTCTTGCTCATACTAATTCCCTCTAGTTTACCCAAGAGAACTATACTACGCAAACAATACAACCCACAATATTTTACCCCCTATTTATCCCCAAATAACTCTTACAAGTGTTTGTATTGAATGTAGCAGTTCCACACATTAATTGGATGCCCTTGGGCTATTTATAGATGAAAGATGTGCTGAAATTTGAGCTTCAACGCTAAAATAGAACTAAAAAACTTGATGTTAAAAACTAGCCGTTAGGAGTTTGGATGGTAGTTCGGATGTCTGATCATGCGTCCTACAATTTCATGAACAGTGTCTCGAACGGTCATATGCGTCATACAGTTTTGTGAACAGTGTCTTGGACGGTCATATGCGTCCCACAAATTGATGGAAAATTTCTTCAGTTTGAGTTCCTTTCTTTAGACGGTCTTCAATAACCGATCCTTTTGGCTTTCGGATTCCTTGTCTCGCATGGTCTTTTGCATCCGAAGCACTATCCTTCAGATAGTTATTTGTGTCCAACAGATGTGTTCTTTCTTCGGTGTTGTCTGGTCATGTTTCGGACGCTCGCTTGTGTCCGAGTTCCTTTCTTTCAAACTCTCTTCATCTTCCACAAGGTGTTGTTCATATTTTAGTTGTTTTTCTTGATTGTGTTTGGATGATTAGTTACATCCGAACCTTTCTACACACTTGTTTTTAGGCTGTTATTGGTCATCATCCAAACACGAGTATATTGACATCATAACTGGGGTTCAACAATCTCCCAATTTTGATGATGATAAATCAATTGGACAAATCTAAAAATAACCATAAAATATGAAGCACAAGACAAGAGGTTTTATCCACTATTTCTTTGCATTTTGGCATTATCTAAACATAATAGTATAAAACAATTTATATACAATCTTCCCCTTAATTAATGCTACATCAAGTATCAAATCTCTACCCCTTAAACTATGTATGCAATTCAAGTAAGTATATAGAGGATAAGTCAAGTTCAAAATATTTATTCCCTTCAAGAACAAATAATCAACTAGAAACGAGGAAATTTAGGCAAAGGATTAACATCAAGGCATTTTTCGCTCATTCTTTACCAAAAGCATCGTCAAAACAATAAAGCATATGTGATGCAATTACTTGTGATACAAATTAATTTCTAACATATAATCTATTTAGAAAAGAGAATGCTCCCATTTTCTTTTGCCAATAGTGACTTAATATAGACAAAAATTGGGGATACTTATACCTAAGCATTCTAAACAAATTCAAACACATAGTTGACTAACATTCAAAAGATCATAGTTCATATTAACAAATGAAAGCACGGTAAAAATTTAATTGTTACCCATTTCAATGTTATCTTAGCTCATATGCCTTGAACACCCTCCATTGATAATCCACCTTGAATCCCTTGGTGCTCTCCAAGCATACTTACATACAAAATTAGGCAACAACTTTTGGTTCCTAAACTTTCTTGGGTCCACTTGAGTTTGTGAATTCACTTAATATCCACAAAGATTTTATTCCCATTTTTTGATTTCTTTTAACATAACAATCTTTTTCTACATGACCAAGTTGATGACAATAATAGCACATAATATTCTTATTGCCATACAAAGAAGATTTAGATTTAACAAAGCACAAATCATTCTTTCTAAAAGTGTTAAATTTTTTATTGATGAGCATATTTCTATTCCTTTTCCTTTCATATACATTTTCCTTTTTCTTTTGCAAAAGTGCATCACATAGATTATCTAAACTCTTCTTTAATGAAGCTTGTTCTTCCTTGATCTTGGTTTTCACATATAATATTTTCTTCAATTCATCATTTTCTTTTGTCAAACTACTATTTTCATGCACAAGTTTTGAGTTTGCACTCAATAAAGCATTAATCTTAATTTTTAACTTTTTGTTCCTAGCATATGATTCTTTCAAACATTCATGCATTTTAAAAATAAATGATTCAACATCATCATCATCATCATCACAAGAATCATTACAAGAATGATCACAAGTGGATACCTCATTATTGCCAAGAGCCATAAAAGCCATTTGATCTGCCTCATGTTCTTCTTCAACTTCTCCATCCGAATTGCAATCATCCCATGTAATTTGGAAGTTGTTGAAGTAAGGCTTCCTTCCTTCTTTCTTCTTCTTGGATGGACACTCATTTGCAAAGTGTCTCAATTGGCCATATTTATAGCATTTTTTACTTGGCTTCTTGCTTGCATCTTTTTGTGAAGCCTTCTAATGCAATGATTCTTTTTGCTTTTGCCTCCTCATCATCTTGTACCTTATAATGCAACTTCAATTCAAAGGAGGTTAGTCAATTATCAAAGACTCAATAGGCATAGAATTTAAATTTTTAGATTCTTCTACGGCAATAGATTTACGTTCCCATTCCTAAGGTAAAGCATTCAAAATCTTTCTATTCTTTTCACCCAAAGAATATTCTTTACCTAAACTTTCCAAATCCTTTACAATATCATTGAACCTACAACACATCTTGTTAATATTCTCATGAGGTTCCATTATGAAGAATTCGTATTTACCCACAAGAAGTGACTTCTTTTGCTCTCTTATATCTTCACTTCCTTCATGGATTTCTCTCAATTTGTCCCATATCTCCTTGGCCGATTTGCAACCTTTCACTTTAGTAGACTCATCTGCATCCAAAGCATTATACAAAATATTCATGGCTTCAGCATTTAAAGATAAATTTACTCTATTTTGTGCATTTAACTCATATCATAACTAGAGTCTTAGACTTTAATATATGTGTATTTTCATCAAGAATATTAGGCTCAAAAGGACTTTCATCAATAATATACCACAAATCTATATCAATGGATTGTATGATAATTTTCATTCTTTCCCTTCAAATAACAAAATTAATGCCATTAAACATGAGAAGTCTAGTAATGGAATGCCCTTCTAAAAACAATGCATTATTGGTTGCCATAATGATCTTTTCTGAAAAGCTAGTTAAGCTCAATATCAGAGACCAAGCTCTGATACCAATTGTTGGTCCAAAGCAACCTAAGAGAGGGAGGAGGTAAATTAGATTGTCTCTAAAAATAAACCTTTTAATGTGCTTAATGAAAATGCAAACTTTGTACAACAAATGAACATTTAAGCACAAATGATCCAAGATAAATATTTAACAATTGAAGCTTAAAGAACATATAAAAAGATTGAGGTAAAGAATATCAAACCAAACTCCCAAGTTTCTCAAGCTTGGAGTGCATCCACTAGTAGTGCCTTATTCTTCTCTTCAAAGAAGGTTAGGCAATAACCTTCTAGTACACAAAGTAGGCTTACCCTTGCACCAACTAAATTTCTCTAGTTGAGCCAAAGGGTTTTACATTACTACCTCACTTTTTGTACACTTGTTATCCCTTCACTCTTACACTTGAAGATCACTCACTAGTCTACTCTTGCTCATACTAATTCCCTCTAGTTGAGCCAAAATAACTATACTACCCAAACCAATACAAGCCACAATATTTTAGCCTATTTCTCCCCAAATTGCTCTTACAAGTATTTGTATTGAATGTAGTAGTTCCACACATTAATTGGATGTCCTTGGGCTATTTATAGATGAAATATATACCAAAATTTGACAGTGTCTTCAATGGTAATATGCATCCTACAACTTTATGAGCAGTGTCTCGGATGGTCGTATGCGTCCTACAACTTGATAGAAAATTTCATCATTTCAAGCTCCTTTCTTCGGATGGTCTTCAACGTCCGATCCTTTTGGCTTTCGGATTATTCCTTGTTTCAGATGGTCTTTTGCATCCAAAGCACTATCCTTTAGATAGTTATTTGCATCCGAAAGATATGTTTTTCGTTCGGTGTTGTCTGGTCATGTTTCTGACACTTTCTTGCGTCCAAACTTTTTTCTTTTGGATGCTTTTCATCGTCCATAAGGTGTTGTTCATATTTTAGTTATTTTTCTTGATTGTGTTTGAACGATTAGTTATTTCTGACCTTCCTGGTTTTTTACACACTTGTTTTTAAGCCGTTAGTACGATTTGGTCATCATTAAAATATGTTTATCATAATTGGGGTTCAACATATTCAAAAACCTCTCCTTTTATGTTGAGCACAACAATAAATCCCGTTCTTTATGGAATGACTCAGACTCTTCACTGCTACATTAGTATAGGGAATTCGATTAGTTTTGGGAGCTTGCGACAACATTGACCAAAATTTTGGCGCCATTGCCGGGAGCGGTTTGGTTTATTTTTGTTCCATTAATTTTTGTTTTTATTTCTGTATTTTATTTTGTTAATATTTCTTCCACTAATTGTATATGCAGTGACACAATCTGCTGGACAAGTTGAATTCTAATTTGATCCAGAAATCCAAAGAACGCTATGCAAATTAGGGAAGGAGTTAAGAGATAGACAGCTAGGGGAAAATCAACATTTTGACTTAAGAATCAAGAAGAACAGGGTGAAACTACCATGGTGTAGATAACTCTTCGAAAATTAGCGGCACCGACTTTAAACCAACAGCCTTTTTGCATTACTTACCCTAAATTAGATACCAATGTTACTTTTGAATTAAAATTAGGACTAATCCATCTTTTACCTTCTTTTCATGGATTGCTGGGTGAGGATCTAAATAAGTATCTTAAAGAGTTCTATGTAGTATGTACAAGTATGAGACCCACCGGGGTTTCGAAAAAGCATATTAAGCTAAAGGCATTTCCATTCTCACTTAAAAATGAGGCAAAGGACTGGCTATTCAATTTACCTTCAGGTTGTATTATAACATGAATGAATATAAGCAAATGAATAGTGGCAAAATATTTTCAGCCTCCCGAATTGCGAATATAAGGAAAGAAATTTGTGGGATAAAGCAATTCAATGAAGAGTCCTTATATGAATACTAGGAACATTTCAAGAAACTTTGTGCAAGTTGTCCTCACTATCAAATTAGTGACTCTTTATTAATTCAATATTTCTATGAAGGTTTGTTGGTTAACGAGATAAATATGATCGATGCTGCTAATGGAGGGGTGTTGGATAATTTGACTATCGACGTTGCCTATGAGCTCATGTCAAATATGGTAGTAGGTTCTCAAAAGTCTGGAATGCGATGTGAGCAACCTCTTAAGTGTGCTAATGAGGTAAATGGTTCATGTTTAAAATAACAAATGACCAGTTTAACTTCTTTTGTACATCAATTGGCTTCAAGAACTACGCAGACTGTGCAAACTTATGAAAGTTGTTTGAATGAGGGACACCGACATATATGTGTCCCACGTTATTCTTAAATTAAATCATCTTTATACACCTAGTTATTCTTAAATTCAATACAATGCACAAATTGTAACATATTTAAACCATTACAAATAATAAAAGTCACAAAATAAAAAAATACCTACTAGAAAACACAAAAACACATAGACTATATAAACACATACTAATGAATCAATTTCAACCAAACTTGGATAATCAAAAGGCTCTTATAGATGAGGAACATTATTTCATCAAGATGATATGTGAATGGAATCTATTAAACTCAATCACTAAAAACTTTATTTTGACCTTCAATCATGGTTTCCATCAACAATGAGCCAATACAATACTAGGCAATGAGTGATTACATGTAAACAAAATATTTGCAAGGTTTGATTAAAAACTTGAATCTTAGAAATTTCTTTTCATTTTCATCCAACATGACTACACGAAGTAGGGGTCCTTGGGGCTTTATGGAGTTCAAACAAATAAAGAAAAAGAAAAACACACATAAAGGTAATGAGGTTTAAAACAATACAGAGATCATCATCATATAACTTTAGATGCCTAATTCATCACCCTAAACTTGTCATTGTACACAACTAGTCTTAAAAAGATATTAAACAACCAAGATTATTTGAAAACTACACCAACCTTTCATATCAATTCTCATTAAACAACTCAACTTAGCAAAGGAAGTAAATATAATTTCCACAATCCAATAGCGAACTTAAGTTCCAAGTTCATCTACACATATAATAATAAAAATTCACAATAGTCATATCCTCTCATTATCATTGTCATCAACTAACCTAAATTCATGCAAGCATAGAAAAAGTTATTCCACAATAGAAAAAACACATAAATTTAACTAACACAAGGCTTAAGCCTTTATTGTCCCATCGATTTCTTTAACCAAAGAATATAAATTAATTAAAGCATAAAGAAAGACATAATTAAAAGAAATACTCCCCTAGTAAAGCCAAGAAGCCTTGATAAGAATGTTGAAGTCCTTGGTGAATTTGCTTCATTGCTTATGCATATCCAAAGTCCCCACGGACATCACTCACAATAACTTTAGCATAAGTAGTCCTTTCCTTTACTCCTTCTAGTATGTACTCCAAATTTCCCATCTAAGCCGACTCATTATCCACAAACACTCAAAATGGCACTTCTTTGTATAAAATATTTGTGTAATGTGAGAAAATTTTGGTTCTTCTTGGTTGCTTATGCTCTATGACCCAGTCATTTCACAATTGTACTCAAAGTGTCTATTCTGGTTGTGAGATTCCCTATACCAAATGGCACTTCTGTAACTAAAATTGGGGCATACCCACACTTATATCCAAGATAAGTCAATGGTAACTCCAAATGAGTATTGAATGACCTGTTTGTTGAGAATTGCATTCTAAAGGTCTATTACACTCGGTTTGAGCACTGTCACAATCATTCAACCTAATTTTCTCTCCACGATGGCCGTACCCCCCAAACTTACATTCTTCCATGGATATTGGTGATTATTGATGGACCTTACCACATCATTCTATGGGGTTTAGGGGTTTTTTCACTAGAAGTGGCATTTTGAGTTCTACCCATCAACTTGTATGCTACTTCATCAATTTGAGCTTGAATGGGTTGTAGGTAGCTACTTGTTTCTTCCTTAAAGGTATACAATACCATTTCAAATCTTACAATATATACATACACACACATACACACACACACATACAAGAAAAAGCATTATTTACGATGACGAATAATCATCGTGAAAGCTCATTTTTTGTCGCAAATCAACATTTACGACAACCAAGCGATGAACTCATACGTGTGGGTCGTAAAAAATTTACAATGAATAAGTTCTAGTTGCAAATGTATTCATGAAGGATATACAAATATTTGCGATGCTTTAAATTTCATAGTAAATGACCATCAATTATTTGCTACGAATATCTAATTGTATCCAGATCGTCACAAATAATCTTTTGCGATGTCTTTTTTTAGTCGCTTTGGGTGACAATTTATTTACAACGACTTGCATAATAGTTGTTTCGCCATTGCAAAATATCATTTTTATATATAAGATTTTAGTTCATAAAAGAATAACAATATTTAATATTTCCTTGTTTATTTATTTTTGTTTTTTATAATTGCATTTTGTCAAATAAATTTATTCTTCACAATTTCAAAAATAATCAATTGACAAAAATATTAATATTGGAATCAATAACATTTTCTATTAAAACCAATATTCCCTATATTTGTCATTTTCAATAAATTGGAACGAAAAAGAAAAGTGCCTAAAAATGAAGACAACCATATAAAGAGCATTATATCCAACTTCAAGTGGAGTCCTTTTATCTAATATACAACAATTAGACTCTATCTACTGCCAGGGAAAATCAAATGGTTTATGCCTCCATGATTATTTGATATCAATTCTATAGTACTGGTGCACTTGTGCTTTGGATTCATTTGTAAATATATAAAGGAGCATTTTTCCAATTAACTGCCATTATTTGCCAAGAGAATGTGAAAAATCAGATCAAGATCCTTTCAACTTAAAATGAAAGAAGTTGCATAGCAAGTGCTCTATCACTTCAAGAAGCCTAGCTAGCAAATCATTAATGCAAATTTATTTGATTTGGCACCTGGGCCTATAATTGATTCTGTACTCGAGGCTGTTTTTTACTCAAAATAGAAGGTGTCAAATCATTAATGCTAGCATCATAAATATTATTTTAAACACGTGTGCCATTCTTCTTTGCAATGATGTCTTGCATTGTGATTCCACGAGACTTTCTTTTACCTTCCTATTTCAATTCCTACAAGAGTTTAATAAGATCCATTCATCAATATTTTATATAGTTTTAAAATCGATTAAATCAACTGAATATAGGATGAAAAGAAAGGCATCAGAATAATTACAAAAAAGGCAAAAGACATGTTATAGATGTATTCATTCCTTTGGCATACATGAAAACTAAATGCAACCAACAACAAATATTGTACCCAAAATAAGGTTTTAAAATTCACTCATTGTCATTGTCATTCATTTGTGCATTATCTGTGGGATTGGTTAATATGTCATTGCAGTAATATAGGTTTTACTCCTTGTCTCACCTAAACCACATGCTCATCGTGAGCAATCGTGTCACACCCCTGACCTGCACTTTCCAGACACGTGCCATTTATCGTGTTCATGAAATTGTAATCTCACAAATACAAGGCATCTATCCCATACAAACCAAAAATTTATATTATAAAAGCAAAAGCAACTATCTTTAAATAATTTAAATTGTGAGGTAAAATAATCTAGGAATCTAAAAGTACAACTTGCCTATCCTAGAAAGACTCAATCTATAGTCTTCAATTTTCCTTATCATAGTGTCCAAAGCAAACTCTACTTACTCGATGGATCCGTTACGCAGCATTATAGCTAACAACTATAATCTCTAAGTATCTGCCACAAGTGTTCATGATGGGGTGAGCGACAAGTTGCCTAATAAATAGCACTTATATCCTGTTGGGTCATGCAGGTACATATACATATATTTCATAATCATTTCATACTATCACATACACATACTTTTAGTTTAAACCATGTTGTTTCTTTTCAAATAATGTACTATTAAACATTCATGTATTCAAGTAATTCAAACCATGTCTTGTAATCTGTAACCTTAAAACACCTGAAAACACATAATTAACTATAGTAGACCTAATTTTTGCTACTACCTCCGTCCCAAAATTTTTGTCATTTTTCCGGAATCCAACTTATTAGTAATAGTGTATTGATAGTGATAGTTGTTTAACTCTTTCCCATTTTACCTTCCAAAATTCAAATTTTGAATGGAGTAGTGTTTGTCTCTACAAAAAGACAAAGGATAACAGTGACAAAGGTGTAATGATCGTGCTTTGACTTTTTGAACATGACAAATATTTTGGGACAAGAAAAAATGAGAAACATGACACTTTCAATAGGACGGAAAGAGTAATTAAACCTAATTATCTAATTTCTAACTAGATGAAATGAGAGTCAAACTAAAGCATAATTAAGGGAAAGAAAAACTTGGGTTGCATTCGATGAGAGCTTGTTTATAGTCATTAGCTTCATAAGACTATGACTTGATTGAACTTCAATTGTCAACATAAAGTATGGATGCCCACCCTTTCTCATTTTCTTTCAGATTTCCATAGTAGAACTTCAAATTTTTCCATGGACCTTGAGGGTAGTAGTGACCCCTTTCAACTCTACGGTCCCATGTGAAAATACTTGAATTACCTGAAAAGCGTCTTCCTACCATGTCTTGACTTTCCTAGGGAATGACTTGAACCTTGAATTATACACTACAACTTGGTTTTTGGGAGTGAAGTCTTTCCTCAAAATTTGTTTGTCATGCCAAGCCTTGGTTCTTTTCTTGAAAATCATTGAATTCGCAAAGGCATCTCTCCTAAAACCATCAAGCTCATTCAAATCCAAGAGTCACTTTTCGTCTACCTGTGTCCAATCAAAGTTGATGATCTTGATTGCCCAATAAGCTCAATTTTCTAGTTCCACCGAGAGATTGCAAGGCTTCTCATACACCATTCAATTTAAAGACATTCTAATTGGGTCTTGAATCGCGGTGTGGTATGACCAAAGAGCATCATCTAGCTTTTGTGACCGATCTTTCCTTGAATGTTGACAGTCTTCTCTGTGTTCTTTTCAAATCTCTATTGAAGACATCTATTTGGCTCGAAGTTTTGGGTAATAAGCCAAAGCAATCTTATGTTTGACTTCATACTTGGACATTAAGGACTCAAATTGTGCATTCTTAAAATGGGCTTCCCATCACTTATGATTGCCCGTAGCACTCCATGTGAGAGAAAATGTTCTTCTTTAAGAATTTTGTGACCACCTTAACCTCATTTGTTGGTGAAGCAATTGCCTCCACCCATTTGGACATGTAATCGATGGTGACCAAGATGTATTTGTTAGAGTAGGAGGTTGGGAATGGTGCCATAAAATCAATACCCCAAGCGTCGAAAACATTAAGCTGAAGGATTCCATGAAGGGGCATCTGATGCCTTCTTGAGATTTACCTACTCTTTGGAATTTGTCACAATTAAGCACAAAGCTTCTTGCTGCAAAAATCCTTAAAGATCTGTAGCCAATAGAAACCATTTTGAAACACTTTTGATACGATTCTTTGGGCACCATGATGACTACCTATGGGAAATGAGTGACAATGTATCAAGATGTCCTTAATTTCTTCCTTCTAAAGACAACTCCTAAGGATTTGGTCATTGCATTTCTTGATGAGGTATAGTTCATCCCAAAAATAATACTTCACTTCCAATAAGAACTTTCTTCATTGGTTGATGTTCAAGGAAGTTGGAACCATCTTGGCCACAATAAAGTTCACCAAATCTGCATACTATTGATGGTTCTTCTTGACTAGCAATTTTTTCCACCGTAAGTTATTCTTGAATGGATGTCTCTTCTTGAACAACAAGTCTATCTTCTTTGATTCTTGAAAGGTTATCTACATCACATTCCTACTTCATTTCCTGTCCACTACCTACCAATTAAATCCTATAAAAGGAGAATCCACCTTAGCAATCTTAGTATTGCATCTTGCTTAGAAAATAAGGAATCAATACTTTAAGTGGAATGATCCATATGGACTACAACTTTTGAACTTATCAAGTAAGACCAAAATTATCAAATGTAAACATTATGGCAAAAAATTCCTTTTTGGTTTTGATGAATAATTCACTTGAGCTTCATTTAAGGTTGATAAGCTCATAAATGTCATATGCTTTATATGTCGTTTACCTCCGTTTTCATGTAATTTGAGCAATAATTAAGTTAATTATGAGTTTAAATGTATTATTTTTAGTTTGTGTAGGTCTTGAGTGAAAAAGGAGAGCCAAAATGATCAAAAAGTTGGAGAAAAATCAAAAGGATGCAAAACGTGCACTGGTGAGGAGAGAATTTGGACACTGTTTGGCATTTTAAGCATAACGTTCTTGTCCAAGGTCCAATTAAGGTGATTCAAGATGTTTTGGAAATTTAAGAGAGAGTTATACAACTTTTGTGTTTTGAGGTTTCCAAATTCTTGCATCATCAAGGTCATAATCAAGGAAGAAGTTGAAGTAATTAACAATCTGGAATTTGCGCACGTGCAAGAAAATCCTGTGCATGTGCGTAGGTCGGGGAAAGGGAGCTGTTGCTACTGGAACTTGCCCATACGCAATCCTGCACATATGTGCATGTCGAGTTGCTGGTGGTGTGAATTACTTGTTTTGGAAATTTTCTCTAACCAGTTGGACTCCTTATGAAGTTTTACCGAATTCTTATCATCTTAGGGGTCAAAAACCCTGATGTATCCCCCATTAAGAGGGGAGTTGAAGATAACATAGCAGCTACTAGTTAGATTAGGATTAGAATAGAAAATCAAAAAAAAAAAAAATCATAGCTTGGGTTTTATTTTTCTTACTCAAGACTTCAAGCACATCAACTTGTTGCGAGCTACGCTATTGAGTTTGATTCCTTGATTTAAATTTAATTTAATTGTAGTTTTTCTTGAAATTTCATAGTTTTATTTTGCTGCATTTATTTTCTAGTTCATTAATTTAACTTTGCTTCTGGTGAATTTTATTGCAGAAATTTCTCTAGTTTTACTTTCTTTTTTCCCCCAGCCTTAATTGCTTTTGATAATTGCTTTTTGTTTCCTAGTAGTTCAACTTGATATGGTTAGGATAGAACAAAATTCTTGCAATTGATTTGTCTAACTAGTTTGTAGGTTTGTGAACCTTAGTACTTGACCAATAGTTCTCGTAGGAATGATCCTTACTCACCTGATCTACAAACATACCTCGTATCCTTGCGAGCGTGTGTAAGTATTGATTAGAGTTATTAAGGCTTATTTATGAACTTGTTTGTGAATTGAATTGCCTAGTCAATATTACACTGAACAAAGGTCTTACTTGTATAATAAATAACATGCTAAATCTTGTTAACCTATTGACATAAAACAGCCCCAATGTCATAATAACTAGTATCACAGATCAATTCGAATGATAATTACCAATTTGGGCAACAATAACCAGTGCAGTAACAAGTACATGTTTCAATACATGTAAGTATTTCAAACAAATACGATCAAAGTTAAGATTTCACACAATTCTTTTGCAACAAGGAAAAAAGAGATCTAGCAATTTGAAAAATGTTTTTGATGAATCTATGGTAAAAATCCACATGTCCAAGAAGCTTCTTATCCTCTTAACAGGAAATGCTAAGGGCGAAACATGCACGAGTATGAAACCATTCTAGATACTGTTTCGTATTTTAATTGTAAATTTTGAGTCCAAGCTCTGATCAATGTGATTGAAGATGTGTTGAAAATATAAGAGAGAGAGGTACAACTTCGGTGTTTTACATTTTTCCAAATTCCAAGAGCACCAGGGTCTAAATGGAAGCCGAAAGTGGAGTACAGTCTTATGGTCTAGCGCACATGTGCTGGGTTTGAGCAGCGCACATGTGCTGTTTCCAGAGAGGAAATTACAGAAATTGCTCACAGTGCACATGCGCTGGGGGTGTGGCACATGTGTACCGAGTCCGGAAAGAAAATTTCAGCACTGCCTAGAGCGCACATGAGCACAGATCAGGCAGCGCATGTGCTATAGCTCTAGGCTCGATACTGTGACGTTGCATGATTTTTTAATTCTCGGCCGATTCTTTGCCCGGTTGGGCTCTTTTTCATACGATTTCACATTCTTATCCTTAGACAATGATTGTAACCCTAGTATTCATTATAAATATCCCATGTAGGGTGATTAGAAGAGAGTGGACACTTTATTTTCTCGTTTTAGCTAGGGTTTTTAGTAGAGGAAATTCTTGGTTATTCTTTCATGGCACTTATTGCCTAAACACTTTTTCTTGGTCGAGGGAATTTAAGCCATGGTCAATTATACTATGTTATTTTGGAGTTATAAGATAATGTGTATTTTTTTTCTAGGGTCATGTAATAAAAAATGGCGAATCAATTGGACGTCGGACAGAGATTTTAGAAGCAAAACGGTGAAGCACTACAAGTGCTAGAAATGGATATTTCTTAGTATTTTGATCATAACTCTCTTGTCTTAACACCGATTGAGGTGATTCAAGATGTTTTGGAAAGTTAAGTAGAAGAGATACATTTAGTTACTTTTATGTTTTGCATTTCTCCAAACTCTACCGGTATCGAGGTCAAAATCATGGTGAAATTTGGCGCACGTGCATTGAAAACCGCACATATGCATGAGAATCCTTGCAGATGTGTGAAAATTCTAGAATGAAAGATCCAGGATGATACTCTCGTGCACATGAACGAGTTCCCGTGCTCATGTATGCACGTTGTGCTCACTTATGTTGGGCTGCTATGCGATTTTGATGCTTTCTAGGGTTCCGAGTGTCCGTTTTGGGCTCGTAAATATGCGTTTCAAAACTTATTTAGAGCCCAACACTATATAACATTTAAAAACTATAAATAAGAGTGTTTAGATCTCAAAATCATGTTTTTTTTTCTTCCAGTTTCCCTTTAGGAGCTGCAAGATTAGACTAGGGTTTTCATTTTTTTCCTAGGAGAGTTGAAGAAAAGGTTCAAGATTGATAACTTTGGACTAAAAACTTGCTATTCTTCAATAGATAAGCATTCTTGAATCTTTTTTATAAAATATTTTTATGCCATTTAATTCTATTTTTATTGTCGTTTTAATTGTTTTCTAGGGTTTAGAATTATTTTTGCACGCCTTCAATTTAATGTTCTTTTTAATTGCTTTCAAAGATTAATGGGTAGAGCAATTTTTTTGTTTTCATATTAATGTTCTCGTTAATTGCTTTCATAGATTAATGGGTAGAGCAGTTTATTTATTTTCATAGATTAATTATAATTTTAGTTCTTAGATTAATGTTAGTCAAATTTCTTCCATAATGATTTCTTCAAATAACGTTTGAGTCAAATAACCGGTAATTGTTAAACAATTCTTGTGGGTTTGACCTCTACTTCTGCTATATACTATTGATCCCATACACTTGCGGTGTGTTATCTAGTTAATAGTTGGATTAGGAGATCATAAATTTTATAATTAGATATTTTACGTATCAATAAAGTACTTTAATATTGCCTGATTAATAGAAAGATGGATGCTTCATTGTAGAAGTGGATTGGATGAGCCTAAGAAATTAAGAGTTGAGTCCTTTGGGAATCAGTTTAAAAAGATAGTACTATCCTCTACAGTGTACCACATTTGGAAAGATAGAAATGGTATCATCTTCTAGCACATTTCTATTTCTCCTGTTACTGTTATTGCTGAGATAAGGAAGGCTGTTCAACAAACTTCATGCAAATGGAGGAAAATTTCCTTAACTAAGAAGAATTGGTAACTAGAAGTGGCATGGGGCCTTTCACATAAATGTTTTGATAGTCATCAATTTATGTTTTAGCTGTTCAGTGTAATTTTATCCTATGTGTTGCAGCTTACCCGATGTATTTTGAGCTTTGGTCTTGTAAAAGTTTTCAAATTTCATCCTTTTAATCAATAAAATTTACTTTTACTTAAAACAAGAATCAACAAATAAACAAATTATAACAAAAATAAAGAATTAGTTAAAAATTTAAAATAACTTAATTTGTGTGTACAATTAATTATAGCAGAACGAATAATGTAACTAATGACTTTTGGAAAAATGTAAAGTAGAGAGGAGAGAGAAAGAAAAAAAATGAAGAATAATTTAAAAGGAGAAAAAGAAGAAAAGGGGAAAAATAATAGTTGAAAAAAGAAAAATAAAACATTTAAGTTAGCAAAGGTATATTTAAGGAAATAATTAAGGAAGTTAGCATCTTGACTCAGCTACTAATCAACCTAACCATATAGTAAACCCGTCTAAATATTAATAGCCAATGATCGTATGTCATGTTAACCTCACAAATGTGATTCAAAGGTGGATCCTTTTCCTCTCACCAACCATTCCAAAATGTTTATTGCAACTCAAATGTCCACCATGCACTAGTCTATCCACTTGGAATCACCCAAACCTGTGCAAAGCTCACATTTTCATAGCCCAATCCCCTAGTAGTTTAGCTGCACATGCTTAAAAGAGTACAAAACAAAGAAATATAAAGACAAGGTATAGCTACTACTAAGGAAAGAACTAAAAGCAACATCAACATAAATATGCTAGTCATGGTATAAGAAATGTTAAAATGTGTAAAAAAATGAGAAATACTTATACTAAATGGAAACCAATAGAAAGGCTAACAACAATTATACAGGGAATTCTAAGTTTATATTAACTAAAGAGAGTAATTTTAAAGATTAAAGTGTTGAAAATTGAAGAAGAAGATTAAATGCTACAAATTTTACTAAAAATGGCAAAATTCTTCTACTTTTAAGGGAACCTTATCTAATGTATCCTAAACTAAAACTCGAGAACCTTCTACTATGTATTTGTAAGGTGTACACTTTAGGATTATTTGAAATCCCGTAGCCATTCTAAAAATGGTCGAACTTCATTTTGTTTGAAAATTTTCTGGACCGCGGTGGTGGATTTCCCTTCTTTAATTCATCGCTGCTATGCGGAGCTTGGGTTTACTAAGGTTTCGGCCAGTCAACACCACAATATGGAATGTTGTGCCTTGGAATCTGGCACCGTGGTGGTGAACTTTTGAAGTCTTGAATGGCTTGACACTGCGGTATTGGTCTTACACGCTTGGAATCTAATGCTACGGTGGTGAGCTTTGGTAGTCTTGGACTTCTTGTTCTATTTTTCTTGTAATTGTAGGCTTAATTCTTGACTTGTTCAATTCTTCAAGTTGTTGTTCCAATTGCACATAATCCCTACAAATATACACCAAAATCTGATAAGCACCATTTAATAATCAATTAGTGCATAAATCTACCAAAAGGCCAAATATTGTGCTAACACTACTACTGAACATGAAATTCAAGTAAAAATATATATAAACACTTAAACAATTCTCAAGTTGTGTTGCCAGTCCAAAAAATTTAGTACAATGAGTTTGTTATCATTTAAAATGGAACGCAAATTGACGTTGCTACTCATATTCTACAACATGTAAATAAAGACAGAATAAGAATTTGCTATTTATACATAAACACAACCAAAAGATAATATGAACTTCATTTAATTTTTTTTGCTCCCACTATTTTAGATCAAATCAATAACCCTCACATATTGATTCAATAGTCTCTTACACTTCTCATAGAACCCCTAGTGGGTTAGGATCCCATCTAATTATTTTGATCTTGGGTGTACCCAACAAACCAAAACAATTTTGAAGGATAGTTAACTCTTACCAATTACAACACTTTATAATTTTTAGATAATTAGGTATAAACTTTTGATAGCACATCTTATGTGTCTCCTCACATTTGCCTCAAAGGCATACAACCTTGATGTACCTTCATTAAGTCATATCCATTATATAAAATCTCATCTTTTAGCTTAAACATGTCAAACATAAGGTAACCTTGGATCAACCCAACAAGTTATATCTGAGAAGAACTCTCGTTTCTTGCTATAATAATGGAGGCAACTTTTTTATTGATTTAATATTGATTTGAGGGATTTTCTTTTCAGTTATTTATTAGGTCTCATCAAATTGCATGTACTAATATCATATCAACATATAACAAATAAAACATGCATAAAACCATGGATGATTTTGAACTTTTACTAGACTAGTTTCCTTGAGTCCTAACAAATGAAACTGGGTGGTCAAATCCTGAGGGTAATCTTCAACTCTTAAAAATTTCTTTCGTGATTGCTTCTTTGTGCCATCTCCATCATCTTGTACATTACAAATGTAATTTTATCTAAACACTTTAGATATTCAATCCTATCCCTAACCTACCTCTATGCATATTACATGATTGATCAAGAAATCTCGAGTTACATTCGAGATGATTGAAATGAGAAAAGAATTACATTCAGAATAATAGAGAAATGCATCACACACAGGCCCTATTCAAAAATTTACAACCACTGAAATTGAACAAAGTAAGCCATACATAATTACATTGGACTTAAGTCCATAATCATCTATCATGCTATTATATAATTCAACAATTAAATAAAAGCATAAAATTGCATTTTGTATCTAATCATGAATCACTATACATCATAATCCTAATCTCATTGAACTTATCATTATTGAATTATTTTTTGAAAATATTTTGTGGAGAAAAATTATTTTCCAATCTCCATTAGAAAATAAACACGTTAAATAATGTAGTTTCAAAATTATATTAGAAACAATTTCAATATTTTTTGAACATTTATTAAATTTCAATCTCAATGTAAAATAATAAATTTCTAAAATTCAAACAATTTTTTTAATTCTAATCTCATTAGAATAAAATAAATACTTTAACAGATTTTATACTTTCTAAATTTTAATCAAATTAGAATAAAGAAGGTTTCTAAATATTAACAATTAATTTTAAACAACATTTGTCAATAATTAATTAGTGGTTTCAAAAACCAAATTTAGACAAAATCGTTAATTTAAAAAATATAATTTAAGTATCGCTCAAAATAATTTAACTCATTAAATACGTTTAGTGACAGAAAGTAAACTGTCACTAAAGGTGATATTGGAAGATGACATCATCTAGTTAAATGACGTCATCAACCAACTTGGCATAAACAAAGAGTCAAATTCTCTTTTTTTTTTCCCTCCAATATTTTAAAAGGTGACATAAACAATTCACTCATTTCTCTTTTATAATATGAACAAATTCAATATTCATGATAATTAAACACAATTACATCATAAATTAATCAAGGATGGTTATGATATCACTATAAGAAAGTAAATCGTACAACATGCAGCGAAATTTAAATTTTTTACTTCCTACGATAGATCACTTTGATTAATTTATACATAGTACAAGAAAATACTCTAAAACCGCAGTAAAATCTCCAATCTGTCAGGGATGTCGATCCACAAGCTACACAAATGTCCGCCTCTAATAGTATCCACACAGATAATTACTTTGGGATCTTCACAATATTGATTGACCCAAACAATGGAGTGCTAGCTTCTTTTTCCCAACGTTTTTCCCAAAACGTTGCTCAAACATTTCATAAACATTTTTTAATCTTTTTTCCGGTGAACTATTCACGACAATATCTCTCTCTCTCTCTCTCTCTCTGTCTAACATTATGGCTGCTTGGGCTTAATCAATCATTTATGTGTGTTTGTGTATATATCTTAATAACCCTAGGACTTATATATGATATTACACATTAGCTCCTAATATTTATGACTTATTATAATTAAGCATCAAAAGTTAATTTATATCATAAATTAACCCGTAAGTATCTCTTACTTATCATGTAATCAATTTATTCCTGAATTAATCATCTTAAAGTGTGTGAATCATTAAATTCCCAATCACGTTGGCAATAAGTATACATTATAATCCTAAAATAACTAGGATTAAATAAATTATAATCCTCAAATAATTTGGATTAGAAAAATTAAACAAATTTAATTTTTCATTAATTCACTAATTAATTAATTTACACTTATAGATCAAGTTGGCTTCTAGCAAAGTATCATGACCACCCAATTGTTGAGATATATCCAGTGGTTCGACTTCACCTATCAGTAATTTAGTTATCGTGTAATTATTATCCTTTCACCACACTATATCCTGATTAATTCAAGAATATAGATATAATACCAACTCTTATTGTACTAATCAATTTAGTTCTTTCCAATATACAACTTACTAAATTGAAATAGAACTTAAGACACTCTTAATTCTATTTTTATTTTGTACAAAGATTTTTAAATTATATTTCAACAAGTGGCCTACACTCTCTTACTATAAGAAGTGGTGAATCCTATATTTGTCATATCTTATCTTTTCATGATTCACATTATGTCCGAACTCGACAGTATGTGTGATTCTTTAGGAGTAACAACTGATAAAGCCAAAGTATAGTAATCCATATTCAAGATAAACTCATGACCTCAAGTCCAAGGATCATTACACTACTATCACACAGTGATTAATCCACTGGCATTAAATAATAATCCATGTGGAATACTTTTAGCGGGTCAATTCGATGCACTTATTCTCAATAAGTATCCACATACAATTATGTGCTAATCTACCCGTGTCAAACACTACGGTAAGGGATATTTTCGAATAAAATATTACTAGTTCGAGAAACGCGTCTTCATAACTATTTATGATTTTTCTCATATATATTTTATTCGAAAGACTTTATTCATCCATATCAAATAGATAAAGAATGCCTTATTACAAAATATGCATAAATATAAAAGTATAATTTGTCTCTAAAACAAATTGACTTTGGGGCATACACTAATATAAACACTAATAATTTTTTCCTTTAAATGATCATAATTTTCTAGTTTTTGTTTTTTAAAACAATAAGATAAAAGAAGCAAGATCATAATCTCAACTTAAACACATTAAAATATTAACCATTTAAGTTATAAGCCAACTAATATATTAGAATTTTTTCCGGGTTAATTTCAACTATAACCCAAGTTAAACTTTGCCCCCTTCTACTCAGGCACCTAACCCCCTTCTTGACTCCTTGATATTTTTGACAAAAATAACCTTATATTAACTATTTAGTTTACCTTTTATTCCTAATTAATTTCTCCTTTTTCTTTTGTTTCTCTTATTTTTTCCTCCATTTTCTCATGCCACTAGCTACTTCATTCCTTATATTGTTATTATTTGTACACTTAGGACATAATTTTTTAAAAATAATATTTTCTTTAACTAATTCTTTTGTTCTTTTGTAGCTTGTTTGTTTGATAAATTTTATTGTTGTTAATTTCTTACAATTTCCTATACAATAGAATATATGTTGCTTACATTGCAAAGTATATTTGAACACTATGTGAACAAGTAATTACAATATTTGAATATATATATATATATATGTGTGTGTGTGTGTGTGTGTGTGTGTGTGTGTGTGTGTATGTACAAAGAAATTAAAGTTTTAATAATTTAAAAAATTGAGTTTTAACTCATCAAATATTAGTTATAAACAAAAATAAATAGATCACCATAAAAATAAGGGATTTTATTAGTATAAAAAAATAGATAAAGTATTACTAGTTGATTAATTTGTTTATTTATTTTTGTTTGTTTCTGGTTAGCTACTTTTAAGTCCATCTTGCTTATATTTTTTTATGATTTAATTTTAGATTAAAAATACCTATATATCTTGTTATAACAAGAATCAACAAAAATGAGGACAATGAAATAGTTGTTTGGTTGGGGAAGAAGTCTAACGATTTTACAGTGAAGTTAGTAATGTAGACACTAAGAGGACAATATATTACTGTTGATTGGTGGCATCTGGTTTAGAGCAAGAAGTCAGTTTCTAGATTTTTATTCATTCTCTGGTTATTGTGCAAGAGAAAGCTCCCCACAAAAGATAGACTCCTGTAACGGGGTATGCAAATAGCTAGTGACTGTGTTTTCTGTGGGAGTCATTGAAAGCAGGAGCCATCTATTCTTTGAATGCTTTGAAACTTTAAAGGTTTGGGATAAATGATAGCCTTCAGAAATTAGAGTTCTTCTTATTCTTTTTCGTACAGTTTTTGCACTAGTTTTGGGGCTTTTAGGTTTTATGTGTTTGTTTTCATGCATTTTTATTTCTATGTGTTAATATATGTTTAGTGATTATTTGAAATTATTTAACTTATATTTATGTGTCGATGTGTTTAGGATTGTGTTTAGGTTGTTTACCTAATTCTTCCTGGAATTAGAGTTCCTATTTGCTGTCTCTTCTATTTGTGCATTTTTGTTTGTCATTTGTCTTTAGTTTTAGTAAGTGTTTAAGTGTTGTTTTGGAGTTCTATTATAGATAATAATGTGTATTTTTATTCTAGGGTCACGTAAGAAAAAATGGCACATCAATCAAACGTCAGAAAGAGATTTTAGAACCAAAACAGTGAAGCAGCCAAGTGCTGAAAATTGCGCACAAGTTTGGACACTGTTTGATATTTTGAGCATAACTTTCTTGTCTTAGCTTCTATTGAGGTGATTCAAGAAGCTTTGGAAAGTAAGACGAAGAGCTGCAACTTTTATGTGTTGCATTTCTCCAAACTCTGCTAGCATCAAGGTCAAAATCATGGTGAAAATTGGTGCATGTGCACTGGAAACTGCGCAGATGTGCGAGAATCCTTGTGCATGTACCAGAATCAAAGTTCCAGGATGATCCTCTTGTGCACATGTGCGAGTTCCCGTGCACATGTGCGTGCGTTGTGCTCTCTTATATTGGGTTGCTATGCGAATTTTGATGTTTTCTAGAGCTCCGGGTGTCTCTTTTGGGCTCGTAAATACACGTTTCGAACCTTATTCAGAACCCTATACTATGTAACATTTAGAACTTATAAATAAGATCATTTAGGACCTCAAATCACATTTTTTTCTTCCAGCCCCTTTTTGGGCTACAAGATTAGACTAGGGTTTTCATTGTTTTTCTTGGAAGAGTTGTAGAGAAGGTTCAAGATTGAAAACCTTGGACTGAAAACATGCTATTCTTCAGTAGATAAGCATTATTGAATCTTTTTAAATATTTTTTTACACCGTTTAATTATAGTTTTATTGTCCTTTTAATTGCATTCTAGGGTTTAGAAGTACTTTTCCATGCCTTCAATTTAATGTTTTCTTTAATTGCTTTTCATAGATTAATGGGTAGAGTAGTTTATTTGTTTTCATAGATTAATTGTAATTTTAGTTCTTAGATTAATTTTAGTCAAATCTCTTCCATAATTATTTCTTCAAATAGCATTTGAGTGTCAGATAACCGGTAATATTTAAACCAATCCTTATGTGATCGACCCCTACTTCTACTATATACTATTGATCCCATACACTTGTGGTGTGTTATCTAGTTAATAGTTGAATTCGGAGATTTTAAATTTTATAACTAGATATTTTACGTATCAAGTTTTTGGCGCCGTTGCTGGAGATTGGGTTTTTGGCAATATCGGTATAATTTGACAAGAATACTACTTTGAAGTGTAAATTGGTTTTATTTGTTTTATTTCATTGTGTGTTTTCATTATTTTGAAAAAAAAACCAAAAATATTTTCCCTTTTTATGGCTTGTGTCACTTTTTATTAAAAAAAATGCAAAAACATTTTCTCTTTTAGTGGATAGTTTTGGCTAGCTTCTAATTTAAATTCTACCATTTTTCTTGTTTGTGAGCTTTTGTGTTTTATTTTCATGTCAGTCTTATAAGAACATGCAAGGAATGAATTGGAATAACTTATGCCGGGGATAATATTATCCTTATGACTACCATGGAGGCATGAACAATGAGCATGTTTCTTAGGATTATCTTCCCTAGTCTTATGATTATCAAACGGGATGGTGAAACTATCCAAATTCTTTCTCAAGCTACCAAGATTATTCTTATTCTTTCCCTACACCTATAGAACCTTTATATGAATCAATGGAGCCCCAATTCTTTCATTCATCAATCGAAGAGTATAATGAGGCAAGATCAATGGACATGTGGATTGAAATTCAAAAACTTCGAGAAGAGAGTGCTAAACTTTGAGAATCCATCAAAAGGTTACAAGACCAACTTGTCCAAATTCAAGGAATGGTAAATGGTGAAGAATAATAGACTCCAACATTCCTATGAATGGGTGAAGACCTGGTTCAAGAGGAACCAATTGAAAAGGTCTTGCAAGAAACCGGTCCCTAGAATTTATTCAATTATATATCAAATATTGATTATTTTTTTGTGATTAATTTTATGATTGTTTTTTTTTTTTTTAAACTTTTTATTGCAGCAGAATTAATGTAATTAAGTTATTGGGATTAACTATTGCTAGATTATTTTAACTGCGTGTGCTTAATTCAATCTATGAACCAACTAAGTTTGGTAATTGCTCAATTAGTGTTATCGAATTTAGAGAAATTAATCAACTAATTGGTATAACCACGTGTTTATGTTTAATTAGCCTAATTGTTCTTGTTGATTTTAATGCTTCTATTAATTAATCTTTGGCGCGTGTCTAGGTTAAATTAATGGTTAGGGTTAATTAGATTGCGTGTTGAAAATTAGCCAATTTTAGAAAGAAATAAGAATCAACTTTGAATTGGAATTCGGGTTAATTCTTCAATTAGTGTTTGGTATAGAAATTGAATTATCTTTGGTGTCAAGGATCGACTAGTAAAATTGTCATGGTGGATATGACCAAAACCAAGATTCTTCTTGAATTGAATTCCCTCCAATTTACTTTATTATTTTAGTTTTTAGATTAAAAGTATTCAAAAACTCCCCTTTTTCGTTTAAGCACAAGAGGGATAACTCCTGTTCTCTATGGGACAACCTGGACTTACCACTGCTACATTAATATTGAGAATTGTTTAATTTTGGGTGCCTACAATAGCACAAACCAGTGGATCCCTTCTACTCCTTAAGCTAACCGAACTTGATTAACTACCCATGGAATTCTAACAACCAACTTGGTGAATTAATCCGCCAAGATCTAGTTCTAACCCTAATCCAACATTAATCTACATATATAATGGATGTTCAGTTATTATATCCCCTCAATTAACCTAAATGAACTAGTGGAGTGATCAATTCCCCTAATTAAGAGAAAAATATAATTTTAGCCGTGAAAGTTTGAGTCGTGATCTCTTTTGGTCCCAAAGTTTCAGGTAAAACACATTTATTCCTCAAACTTTCTAGTTTCAATCAATTTAGGATAAATTTGAAAATTTCATCAACTACAAACGGAAACACGTGATTGTTAAATCTCAAATTCCAAATATGAAAAAATACAATTTTTACCCTCAATGTTAAATGGATTACGGTCTTTTAGTTCCCAAAGCTCCCAACAAAATACATTTAATTCTTAAACCTTTTAATTTCTATCAATTTAGGAAAAATTTAAAAATTCTGTCAATTACAAACGAAAAAAGCCACATCATTGCACACAGCTGTCAAGTCTATCTTGGGGATATAACACTTCCCAATTAATTTTAACCCATTTAACCCTATTTTCACTTTTCCCTCTTAGAGTCAACACCTAACCATTTACCATTTGTGTATATATTTTAACACTTCTCATACACATGATTGTTAAATCTAGCCTAGTTAAAACACCTTCCAACTAATTTCAACCCATTTAATTTGGTGTTGAAAAAGTTATATCTAAAGAAAGGATAATAACAACACAATAATAATACACTAACAAATTAAGGCAATAATTTAATTCAGGATTAATCTTTGATGTATAATAAAATAATAATAATTCACTTTTTACAATATAATTAAACTTATTTATTGAGGTTAATCTTTGAAATGACTGGGATTTGTTGAATTCGGTGTAGTAAATGAAAGGTCAATATTTAATTGCAAATGTTGAACAAGATTAAATGATTAATTTATTAGTTTAAAGTTGTATTTCATGTCCTCATAAGCAACCTCTTTTATAATATTTTTAATTAGCGACATATTTGTTTGTCGCTAATATTTTTTAAATATTTTAAACTATTATTCACTAACGGATTTTTCTATCGCAACTATTATTATTAGCAATGGAATTTTTGGACGCTAAATTTAGTAAAAAAAAGTTTGTCTCTAAAACTCCGTCGATAAAACCCTTGTTATATTTAACTGATGAGGCATTTTCTGACAGATGGATTCCACTTGCAATTTCGTTGGTAAATCATTTAGCGACGGACTTTTGACAAAAAAATCCATTGCTAAATTTGTCGGTAAATGAATTGAATCGGTAGGGAAGTGTCATAATGTTGACAAGAATAGTGAATGGTTAGGCTTTGATAATCAGAGGGTAAAGTGGAAATACGGTTAAATAGAATTGAAATCAGTTAGGAATTGTTGCATCTCATGATAGATTAATAATCAAGTGCAATACACGTGACTTTTTCCGTTTGTAATTGATAAAATTTTTAAATTTGTCCTAAATTGGTAGAAATTAAAAAAGTTTGAGGATTAAATGCATTTTGTTTGGAACTTTGGGGACACTTTGAGGGCTAAAATTGCATATTTCCATGCTTGAAACTTGAGATTTAATAGTCACGTTCTTTGCATATGACTTTTTCCGTTTGTAATTAACGGACTTTTCAAATTTGTCCTAAATCGGAAGAAATTAAAAGTTTAAGGATTAAATGTGTTATGCGCAAAACTTTGGGAACCAAAATAGACCTCGACCCTAACTTTGAGGGTGAAAATTATATTTTTCCCTTATCTCTAAAGCTCCTTATTATTGCCTAATTAGTCTATTTTACCACCTAATCTACTTATTAACTTCTATCCATTAGAAATTGGCTTTACACAACCCTAACCCATACAAATTTAGAACTTGAATTTTGAAGTAAAAGAAAGCAAGTAAAGGCATTGAATCTAAACTAAGCATGAAAATAAAGAAAACTAGTTAAGAAAGCAATAAATAGAAAACAATAAATGAAAGCATTAACTAAATAGGCATGAAATTTAATAAGAAAAGAAGTACATTAAACATAAATTAAAATCTTACAAGTTGTGGAAGAAAGTTACATAACAATGGAAGCAAAATAACTAGAAAAGAAAGGAACAAGAGCTAAAAATTCTCCCCAAGTGGGGAGGAGAAAAGAAGAAGAATAACAAGTTAGAGATGGCTCCATTTCTACCCCCAAAAACATATATTTATAGTAGGATTGGGGGTTGGGGGTGAAAGGACACAATTGCTCTTGAAAAAGAGCTTAAAACGGCCAAAAACCCGATTTCTCGAGGGACCATCACCTACGGCAAGGTACCCACTGTGTAATCTCGTTTACAGTGAGCTGTTTAAACAACTCTGTGCAACTTCATGTTCTGCCTCTAAAATCTAGAAACCGTTCGATGTTTGATTGATACGTCATTTTTTTCTACTAAACCCTAACACATAGAAGAATATTATTAGCTATAATAAACCCTTAAAATAACTCTTATATATTTAAACAAAATTCTCACAAAAGAAACCAAAAATGAAAGATATATAACAACCTAACTCCCAACGGAATTAGGTTATAAACAAAACACAAATTCTAAATTCAATAACCTAATAAAATATGATAATTAACGCCTAAATAAGTAGTAAAATACTTAGTAGACATATACTAACACATTCTAGCATATCAAACTAACAACGCATGAAAACACATATCTTAATACTAAAATTGCTCAAAACCATGGCAAAAGCCATTCAAATTTGGCCATGGGTAACCCTACTAGGTTTATCATACCCTCAAACTTAAGATTTTTCCTGTCTTGAGCAAAAGAAAGATAAGAAAAGAAGAATAACAAAAAAAACAACAAAACACATAATAGACACAAAATACTTAAGCACATGACATATTATTTTATACCAACACATAACACTTAACACTTCACACCACCTAGAGAAAAGAAAGTGGGAATGTTGAACTCTAGCACACTTGTCAAACGTGAAAATGGGGATTTTTACTCAACAAACTCAACATTTTCATCCATTCCGTCGTTTACAAAAGTTTACACTAGCTTTGGTTACAAATATTACTTTGACAAATGAAGTGTTCATGAGATGCCAATTCAAATGCAAGTTGATGTAGAACAAATAAGTCAAGTTTCTCAAAAATTTGCTTCAAGTATAGAAAGATTATTAAGACCTATTTTGAGAAGCACAAATCAATGCAAATGAGCAACACAAATATTTTCTGGCACCGCAAGGTTTAGCGAAGAACATCAACTGAAGTAATGCTTCACCCTCGACTAGCTAATATCTATTCGCCCAGATTAAGGATCACTTAGGACTTTTAAGCTTGCAAACTAGGCTAAGATAATAAGGTGAGATAAATTTGGATATAAGTGACTTAAATCACCTTAGTCATGAGATTTCAATACAAACTCTTGGACTACTATATCGTATAAATAAAGTCCTAAAACCAACATTACTTAACCAAGGAATACTTTTGAAGGCAAAGCACTTCTTTTATTAACAAGAACTTGAAGGTCAAGTAAATTGAACATTCATTATTGAACAAAAAAAACATAACAAGACTTGAATTTTTCTTTTTAATTTTCATCTTCTCTCTCTCTCTATCTCTTTTTAACAATACTAAAAACATAACAATTAAGGAAAGGGAATATAAACAATATTGAACTTTTGACTTCTTTCTCCCAATCAAATACACAAAAACTGTACATTAACGATCATATGAAGATTCAACCACAACATTGATGAACTTGAAGAGAGCAACAATGGCCAAGGTGATGCGTTCGAAAAGAGGATAAATAATAGAAAGTAAATTGGCTAAATTATATGGCTAACAAGGCTTCATAAGCCTCAATGGGGATACTAGGGATAATTTCAATATAAGATAATCTTTTTGGCCCATGAACTGTCGAAGAAAATGACTACATCATTTCCAAAATCCATCTATTTAACTAAAAACGAGGGATTCACACTACCCCTATCAATGTACCAAGCCAAACCTCACAAAATCCACAAAATATCCAAAAATACAAGTTCATGTAAAATGATCAAATGATGCTTAGCCCATTTTTTTCTCCAATCAAAACCAATTTTCAAAAATCTTGAAGTGTTTAAACTATATCAACAATCAGTTGAACTTGGCATTGGAAAGTTACTTACGGAAAAAGTAAAGTTTGAGGCTAAAACTAGTTAAAAAAATATATTTATGTATTAGTTGAAAACATGGTTGAGTTTCAAGGTTTAAATCCCACTTTTCACATGAAGTACAACCTATGTTCAATATCCAATTTCAACTTTCACAAACAACAAAAACAACACAATTCCTAATGAACAAGATAATAGACACCACCACACTTTTCAATTTATTCAATGATGAGTACAACTCATCTACCATTCACCCATTTCTTAGACAGGAAATAAAAATGCTACTAGAAAGCAATAAAACACAAAACTAACTAAGCATAATACTAAGTAGTGAATAACTTTAAAATATACTTGGACATCAAAAAGCTAATGTAGATGATGAACAACATCATACTCCAAAGTGAATGTGAATGCAATCAAGTAAGAACAAATTGAACTCAAAACTATAGTTTAACCATCCTTCATGGATTTCATTTATCACAAACACAATACCATAACTAAGAAGTGAGCAATTTCAAGTAAATCATATAAATGCAAATTCGATTAAACACATAAGTTTTAGAGGTTGTCTATTATTTTTAACTACAATGCTACACTAAGAAGGAGGCTTCACATGGTTCAGACAATTAAAGAAAAAGAAAAAATACATAAGGGTAATGGGAACACAACATAAGAGTTACCTATATGCCCAATTCCTTCCCCAAACTTAGGTTCACACATAATTGGCCTCAACGAGACATTCAACAACAAAGACTATTCCTAATACAGCATCAATCATTCACATGATTTGCTCAAAAATAAGCTTAAAACACTTAGCAATTAAAGTGTATCAATAACTAGAATGTCCAAAAATAAAAGGTAAAAGCCAAGTCCAAGTTCATTAACCAATTCAAACAAAAATCACCATTCACAAGTATGACGACATTGCCTTCAACATAATCATCAATGATCAAATTATTATCAACTAACAATAGTTAGCCAAGAATACCAAAAAGTAATATCATAATTCTGAAATATATACTAAGCTAACACAAGGCTACAAGCCTTATTAACCCACTATATTATCCAACTAAAGCATATAAATTAAATAAAGCATGATAAAAGAAATGATGAAGAAAATACTCCCCTAGTAATACCAAGAAGGCTTGCCAAGAATGTCGAAATCCTTGGTGAACTTGCACCTTTGCTTATCTCTTTTGAAGTCTCCAAGGATGTGTTAAACTTTGGCATATGTAGTTGATACCTCCCCAATCTTCTCTAGAAAGTACCGACTCTAGGTGTTCTTTTCTCCTAGTCCTTGAGCCGGTTTTTTTTCAACACTCCATAGGACACTTCCTTGTACATGATGGTCGTGAGATTAGAGCATTTGTGTGGTTCTTCATTGTTGCACATGCTTAATGACTCAACCATATTACATTGGCCTTCAAGGTGCCTATTGTATTTTTCATTTGATAGACGTGTTGGAGCTTCTTGGTTTTTCCAACCCAACCTCCTTTTGAGTTTGAAAAATTGGTCTTGTATTCTCTTCATGGAATTGGTTTGATTCTCCATGAAGGTCATCATCATGCATTCCAATTTTTTCTCATTTTGTCTTGGTCTTCCTGGGTTAATGTATCATCTTGCATGGTATAAGGAGACCTGATTGCTGTGAAGTGTGCTTTAAAGGATTCTTTGTAGTTGACTTGAGCATACTCACAACCTACCAACTCAATTGATCCTCCACAATAGCCATACCCCCGAACTTCATTTGTCCATCGGTGTAGGTGAATTTGGGTTGATTTCACCACAACTCATCTATTGTGTTCGATGGGTTCATGAAAGTCTCTTGAGTAGTTCCTACCACCTTTTATGCAATTTCGTTTAGTTGAGTTTGAAGGCGTTGTAAATGACTATTTGATTGCTCCATGATGATCATGATCAATGTCTCCCAACATGCATTCTCTTCTCCTCCGGTTGGTGGTAGTCGAGTAGAGTCACAATCGGAGAAGAAGAGAATACATGTAGAAAAAAGGTAGGGAAAATCTTGATAGCTTGAACAGGAATTTGGAGGCTTAGACCATTCCATTTGGTAATAATAAGGGTAAGAGGAGTAATCACAAAAAACATACTCATTGGTCTTACCTCAATTACCACAAGAATGGTAATTTCCTTGTTATGAATCATTCCAATTAATTACTTGCATGTTCTTGACAAATAGAAACTAAAAACAACAAAAACTAGAACAAGACAAACAACACAAGTAGGAAAAATAGGAAAGTTTAAACTGCTAACTAGTTTAAACTATCCATCACAAGTAAAATCTTTTTGAAGTTTTCAAAATAAGATAATTCAACTAACGAAAAAAGAAAATCTTTTTGGATTTTGAAAATAAAGGACAGCGCTATACAAAAATTGTATCAATACAGACAACCATTCCCCAGCAACGGCACCAAAAACTTGTTGCGTCTTGAAAGACACAAACATCTAGTTATAAAATAAAACACCTAAATCTACTAACTTTAACTAGATGACAACCCACAAATATACGGTGTCAAATAGTTGCTAAAGGAAGTAGAGATCATTCCCACGAGGAATGATGTTCAAGTACCGATTATTTGGTTTGAATTCTATTCGAATGGTTTGATTAAGAAATGATTTTAATTAAACTATATTTAAAACTAAGAAATTATGAAAAGAGGGGTCAGAGTTCATGCTAGCCAATTTTTTGAGTTTTAGTTAATTAGGTCAATCAAGCAATCCTATATTCCAAATTAGAGATTGATTTCTAAATGTAACCGAATCTCGATCCCTTGGCAATTAAGTCTATCAATTTGGTTAACCTAAGTGTGGATCCTTCATACTCTTTAAGCTAACCAAACTTGATTAACTACCCATGGAATTCTAACAACCATCTTGGTGAATTAGCCCTCCAAGATCTAATTCTAGGGATAATCCAACATTAATCTAAGTCTATGATAGAGGTTTAATTCCCATATCCCCTCAATTAACCTAAATTAACTAGTGAAGTGATAAATTCCCCTAATGAACACTAAAGCCCCTTAGTTTTTGCTTAATTAGTCCATTTTAGTATTACCGAACTACTGGATGAGATAAAAAATCTCATCCCCTGATAACTCTCTTATTGGTCAACAATTGCTTCATGAACTTTGCATATTCGGGCATGTTTTCAATGGCTTCCATGAAGGGTGTATTGATCTCAACTGTTCTTGAAAATTTTGAGGAATCTTTAAATTTCTTTTGATCATCCTTGCCTTTAAGTCTTTTGGGGAATGGAATTTTTATTGAATGATGTATAGATTCAAATTTCAGTTTCCCTTCAAGGAGGGAAATTGTACCTTGCAGCCTCGTCGTCCTTTGCCACGGCACCATCATTACAACTCTCTTTTTTATCGTCTTCTCTTTTCCTCACTCAACCTCTTTCCTATTTTCCTTCTCAGTTCCAATAGTTTTGCCACTTCTTAGTGTAATGGCTTTTGTATGTTCCCTTGGATTAGCAATTATATCACTGGTTATGCCCCAAACGGTCTTTTAGTTAGGCTTCTTGCTATTTGACCAATTTGGTTCTCCAAATCCTTGGCTGAGGCATTATGATTTCTAATCATATCCTTTTGACTTTTCATCTTCTTACTACTGGCTTGGATATATTGAGTAAGAACCTTTTCCAATTGACTTTCTAACTGAGGGGGATGTGCATGCATCTACTATTGTGGTCGTTGGTACTATTGGAAGGATGATCGAACATTCAAACCCTGTTGTTAGTTATTGGCTTGATTTTGTTAACTTCATTGTGATAGATTTGGATGATAGTTCTCCAACTTGGATTGTATGTGTTATCATAGGGGTTGTTATTATTTCTGAACTGATTTTGTGTCTGGCCTTGGTTTCCCAAGTAGTTCACCTATTCAATACCTACCAAAGAAGAAAAATATGATGTTAGTGTACTATATTGGCCATTCAGGTGATAACTTGGCCAAAAATCACAAACAAGTGGCTTTGTTGTTGCTACGAAGTTGACTTTCATCCCCTCAAGTTCCTTAGCTATAGATGCCATTTGCCCAGCCATAGCATTTTGTTCAGCAAATGCAGCATCCAAAGTGCTCTATTCTAGAACTCTCCTCCTTTGTTCCAGAGCTTGTGCCGTAGAAGACTTGAAATAGTTGTTGGACATCTTGTCCAACAACCCCTGTGCCTCCTCCGGTGTTTTGTTCAATATTAGAGACCTATTAGTTGAGGCATCAAGAAATTCACAAGTTTCCTAACATAACTCACTGTAAAATGTTTCCATCTGCATCCATAGAGGAAACACACGAGGATGTGGACATTTGCTCAACAGATCATTGTATCTCTCCCAAGCTTTGCTAAGATCTTTCCCAAATTTTTCTGGTTGAAAGAAGTTATATCATTTCTTAGCTTAGCTATCTTTGAGGTAAGAAGTACTTTGACATAAAGTACCTTGCTTGTATTCTTGCAACCAAAGTTTAGCTTTATCCCTCAATTAGAAGGAAAAAAGTCTCAGTTTAAGAGCATCTGCCGATATGCCATTTTGTTTGAAAGTGTCACAGACATCTTTAAAATTCATCAAGTGGCGATTTGGGTCCTCATTATGTATAGCATTTAAAACATTTCATGTTTCTACAACATGGAATGAGACCAAGTTTGATCTCAAAGTTATCTGCTTGTATTTGAGATGGTACAATGCTTGCTTGAAATCCCTCAAAAGTGGGTAATGTGTAGTCTCCTAAAGTTCGGTTATCCCGTGTAGGAGCATGTTGACCGTTGGCCCCAAATTCACCATTGTTTCCCACATTCTCCTATGCATTAGCCAGAGGTAGCTTCGGTTTGTTTAGAATTGTCTCATTGGCCATGTTTAACTTTGCTTGTTGTTGCTGAAGCGCTTGTCTCCTTAAATGCTTAAAAGTCCTTTCAATTTTAGGATCAAACTTTTTAAGAGTTTGATCAGATCTGCACATCTACAATCAAGCACAAGGAAACCATTATGAGCACCACTTTATATAACAAAATGACCAATGGAAAGATTGATGGACAAATGGCTACTGGAAGAGTTATTGAAAAACAACAAAAACTAATTAAAAGTCTAAGTTAGGAATTTTTGTAGCTTCTCGATATTGCCTAAAACAACAATCCCCAGCAAGAATGTCAAAAACCTATTGTTAGATAAGTTAAATAACCACTTTCATACTTTTCCACTGATATCTGCTAGTGTATAGTATCGATGTAGTACAACGAGTACGAATTGTTCCCACGAGAACTGCGTAAATAAGTACCGAGATTCTAAACAAATTTCTATTTAGATGACCATGTGGTTTAATTGTGATGCTTTTAGATATCTTAAATTGAATTACAAAAATAAGTAACTGAAAATTAGAGAATGCAAGAAGAAAACAATGCAAACTAATAATAGAGTCTCTCAAGTAGTGGAAAAGATGGGTCGAGTGTTAGGGTAACAATTCTCACAAGTTATTCGAATCTTAGGTCAATTTGTTCAATTATATCACATGGATCTTCAATTCCCAAAAATCAACCCAATTCCGACCTTCGGTGATTGCATCTTATCAAATTAATTAATAGGGGTTGAGGCTTCTCTATCCTGATTATATTAATTTGAGTATTATCTCTATGGAATTCTTTTTGAACCAATTAATTAATGTCGCCACCTTGATCTCAGATTAATTAACCAAATAATCTAGCATAGGTCTATGACAGAGGGTCAATTACCATAGCACGTCGGCCAACCTACTCAAAACTAAAGTTATCTACTCTTTAGAATTGTCTTTCTGTGTTAATTATTACCCAATTTATATAACTTTCCAACCAATTGAAATTTGATTTAATCAACTCATGAATAATCGCATTACCCGCACCCGAACCCTAAATTAGCGATTCATTGTTTGATTGGAGAAGCATTAATTAATTGATTGACTAGAATTCATTATTAAGCAATAAGTAAAAACCAACGCAATTGCAATTAAATATAGGAAAATGAAAAATAACAAGTTATCAAAAATAAACTTGATGAAAATTTGAACTTGAATTGATAAATTAATGAACCTGAAGTAAAAACGTTTTGGAGAATAATAATAACAAATAAGTTTAAAGTCTGAGAAAAGTATTGCTAAAACCCTAAGTTAAAAGCTAGGAGAGTTGTGTTCTTTTATCATTGCACTAAGCCCCTATTTATAAAGTAACTGATGAAGCCCAGGACCACATCACTTATTCGCAAACTGCGAGATTTGGCCTTGACAACCACAGTCTACGAGTCCACTCACAGTCTATGAGTGAAAGCCTAATTCCTACCGCAGTCAGCAAAAGGCATTGCTGATGGTGGTGTGGTTAGCGATAGTCCTTCTTTTTATCAACTGCAGTCTACAGTTGGAACTTCGCAGCTACAGTTCATCTTAACAATCCTCACTCCAACTCTTGGTTTGCACGTGTAAAATGACCATTTCAACCCTCTAACATCTACACACAACTACAAAACACAATACACAGATATCTACACTTATTAAATATATAATTAACCACAAAAACCTATAAACTACAAAGCTCTAAACCTCACACAACAAACTCTCAATTTCTCCACCAAAATCACTCCAAACATATAAATTAAACCTTGGAAGGATTGAGCCACCTCAACAAGCTAGCATAGCTAAGCCTTATGCTCATAGATTCTCACAAATTCATTAAGGTGCATCTCTTAATTACAATTCTAGTGAGTATGAATTTGATGATGAATTGCATGATGCTAATGCAAGATCAAGAACTTGACGACAAGTGCGAGATGGTGATAAGGTTGATGGCAATACTGGTAATATTAAATTGAAGACTATCCCTACATTTCAAGGTAATCTAGATCCTAATGTCTATCTTGAATAGAAAAAGAAGGTAGAGGTTATTTTTACTGTCATAGCTACTCTGAACGAAAGAAAGCTCAATTAGCTATTGCTTCATTTATTGATTATACTTTAGAATGGTGGGATCAATTTAAAACCAGTAGAATTATGTGTAGAGTATAAACAATTAATGATTGGACATCTTTAAAAGCTGCATTAAACAAAAGAATTGTATCTTCTACATATCATTGTGATTTACATCAAACATTGTAAACCTTAAGGCAAGGTAATAAATTGATAGAAGAGTATCATAGAGAGCTTCAAAGGTGTCTAATGAGAGCTAATATGATTGAGGATCATGAAGCCACTATGGCTGGATTCTTTTGTGGACTTAATCGAGAAATTTCCAACATTATAGAGTTGAATCATCACATTGAATTGCAAGATCTAGTTGAAAAAGGCAAATAAAGTGGAAAGGCAACTTAAAAATGTAGGTCATTACCAATTTAAACCTAGAGATGAGTCTAGTTCTAATTGGCATAGGAATTGGTCTAACAATATTTCTTCTCGGCCTAATCAAGTTCAAAATATACCAGTTAACCCTAAACCTAATGAATCTAAATATAAGCCTATTAAACGTCCTATGGAGTCTTTAGTTAAAGGTACATCTTCTAATGCTTCAAAACGTACTCATGATATTAAGTGTTATCATTGTTTGGGTGCAAGTCACTATGCAAATGAATGTCCAAATAAACGTGCACTTTTTATGCAGGTAAATGAAGTACTGAGTGAAGGAAGAAATGATGAAGATGATTATACCAGCAGTAGAGGACCCCAGTGATGATGATGAGGCATAAGAGGATCTTTCCCAGATACCCACTTCGGTAGTTTGGCAGGCAATTCACACTCAGACCAAGGACAACAAAAATGAGGTATAACGTGAGAATATTTTCTTTTCCAAATGTGTTGTTCAAGGTCATGCATGTTGTTTAATCATAGACAGTGGTAGTAACATTATGTTAATGTTGTGAGTAAGTTAATGGTCAACAAATTAAGTTTTCCTTGTTAAAAACATCAATATCCACATAAATTACAATGGTTTAATGAATGTGGTGAGGTTAAAGTAACTAAACAAGCTTTAATTTCATTTGCTATTGCAAAGTATAAAGATGAAATTTTGTGTGATGTTGTGCCAATGCAAGTGAGTCACATACTGTTAGGTAGACCATGGCAGTATGATAAACACACCACCGTGATGGCCATACTAACAAGTACATGGTCTTTAAAGGTGGCCAAAAGATTGATCTTAAGACACTACCTCCACATCAAGTGCATAAAGAACAATTGTACATGAAGAACTCATTTGATGAATACTATATGGAAAAAGCTAAAACGAAAAAGAGCAAGCAAGTGAAAAACCCTAATCAAACCCAAAAATCTGAAAACCCTAATGGTGAATTGGTTAAATCTAAAAATTCTAAGGGTAAGGAATTGAAAAACAGAGCTAATTTCTTTGTCAATTGGTGGGTTTAAAGAAGTTCAGTTAGTTATGAGTTCAAATTTGCCTGTGGTTTTGCTTATATTTAAAGAAAGTAATTTTATATAGTCTGACATTGATCCAGCCTTTTTGAGATCTTTTGTTTCTCTATTACAGGAGTTCAAGGTTGTATTTCCTGAAGAGATTCCCCTTGGCTTGCCACTTATCAGGGGTATTATATTGAACACCAAATTGATTTTGTCCTGGGCATGGTCATCCCTAACAAACCCGTATATAGAGCGAATCCAGAGGAGACAAAGAAAATTCAAAAGCAAGTTGAAGAGCTAATGGCTCAAGGGCACATTCGAGAGGTAATGAATCTATGTGCTGTGTCGGTGATTTTGGTGCCAAAGCAGGATGGGTCATGGTATATGTGCATTGATTGTCGTGCGGTAAACTGCATTATGGTAAAGTATCCCACCCTATTCCTAGACTTGATAACATGCCAGATGAGTTATTTGGTTCTAAGTTTTTTACTAAAATTGACTTAAAATTAATTAATCTTAATTGGATATCACCAAATTCGCATGAAAGAAGGGTATGAATGGAAAACTTTATTTTAAATCAAATATGGACTTGATAAAAGGTTAGTCATGCCTTTTGGTTTAACAAATACTCCTAGTACTTTCTGTTGGCCCAAAAAGCAACCTAAGAGGGGGGTGACTTAGGTTGTATCTAAAACAAACCTTTTTATGTGCTTAATAAAATGCAAACTTTATGCACCAAATAAAAACTTAAGCACAAATGAATACAATAGATATTCAACAATTTAAGTTTAAAGAACAAATAAGAATATTGAGATTCAGAGAATCAAACCAAACTCCCAAGCTTCTCAAGCTTGGAGCTTACAACTATAAAGAGCTTTTTACAAGGCAACTACCAAGTTCACAACTTGAAGTTTAGCCACTAAAAGTCTCTTCAAAGTAGGTGAGACAATAATCTCAAGTACACAAATGAGGATCACTCTTGCTCACACTAATTTTCTTTAGTTGAGCCAAGAGTTTTACACCTTTGGAGTGTCACAACCTCCCTTTGTTACAGTTGTTATCTCTCCACTCTTACACTTGAAGAACTCTTACACTTCTAAGCTTTTTTCACAAAACTACCTACACTATTACAACATCTTTGTACCCACTATTTCTCCCAAATAGCTCAAGTATTACTTGTAATCAATGTAGAAGTCTCTACCTATTTAATTCAGGCTTAGGGGTATTTATAGTTGCCCAAAATCTACTTCCAACAACTTTCCAACGGCTATTTTCTGTTTACTGAAAAACTAGCCGTTGGACCTTTCGGACGGTCGATGCAGCAAGTGTGCGTCCGAACGAACTAGCCGTTGGACCGTTCGGATGGCCGCTGCTAAACCTTGCGTCTGACGCTGCATCCGTTCTATGAGGATATTCATTTAGACGTTTGAGGATGCGTTCGAACATGCGTCCGATCGAAGCAAAGTCTTCTGGAAATATGATCGGATGCTGTTCTTCGTCAGAGACTTGCTTCAAATTCTTTATGTCGGACGATTACCATTGTCCGATGAAACTCTGTCTTTCGGACAGTCATTTGCGTCTGTGGAGTCTTTTAAGACACATAGTTTGAATGATCATTTGCGTCCGAACCTACCTATTTTTTTGCACACTTGTTTTCAAACCATTAGTGCGATTTGGTTATCATCAAAACATGATTATCATAACTGCGGTTCAACATTTTCATGAGATTAATGAACCACATTTGACGTGCATTCTTAAAGAAATTTGTTGTGGTTTATTTTGATGAAATTTTGATATATACCAATCCTTAGATGAACATCTTTTGCACTTACGTCTAGTACATGAAATTTTACGTAAAGAATAACTTTATGCTAATCTTAAAAAGTGCTCACTTTGCATGAATGAAGTTGTTTCTCTTGGTTTTGTTGTTAGTTTGAAAGGTATTGAGGTTGATAGAGAAAAGGTTAAGACCATTAATGATTGGATGACTCCTACTAACGTGTCTGAGGTGCAGAGTTTTCATGGTTTCGCAAGTTTTTACCGAAGGTTTGCTTTGAAAGATTTCAATACTATAATTGCCCCTCTCACTGAAATAATCAAGAAAGAGGTAGGTTTTAAGTCGAGTGAGGCAAAAAAGCATGCTTTTCAAATGCTCAAGGTTAAGTTGTCTAATGCTTCTATTTTACTTTTACTAGATTTTTCTAAAATTTTGAAATAGAATGTGATGCTTCTGGTATTGGTATAGGTGCAGTTTGTTGTAGGATAAACATCCAATTATGTACTTCAGTGAGTAGCTGTGTGGAGCCATGTTGAACTACTCGACATATGATAAGGAGCTCTATGAATTGGCTCGGGCCTTGCAAAATTAGCAACATTATTTTGGTCTAAAGAATTTGTAATTTGGACAAACCATGAATCTTTACGATTTTTGAAGGGCCAAGGTAAGTTGAACCGACATCATGCACTTTGGTTTGAGTTTATTGAAATGTTTCCATATGTTGTATAGTATAATCAAGGAAAAGATAATATAGTTTCTGATGTATTTTCTTGTGAATATGATATTGATTTCAACTTTTAACACTCAATTTCTTGGTTTTTCTTGGTTTTGAACATATGAAAGATTTGTATGCTAAAGACCTTGATTTCTCGAATGTGTTTGAAGCATGTAAGTCGACTAGTTTTGATAAGTTTTATTAGCATGATGGTTATCTTTTTCGTAACAATAAATTGTGTATTCCTAATTGCTCATTACGTGAATTACTTGTTAAGGAAGCACATGATGGAGGTCTCATGGGTTATTTTGGTGTGGCTAAGACATTAGAAATGCTTAAAGAACAAATTTTCTAGCCTAACATGCGCAAATATGTGGAACATGTGTGTGCTAAGTGTCTTACTTGTAAGAAAGCTAAGTCTAGAGTTAATCCACATGGTCTTTACCTATCTTTGCCTATTCCAAGTCACCCTTAGTTCGATGTGTCAATGGATTTTGTCTTAGGGCTACCAAGAACTCCAAAGGGCCATGATTCAATTTTTGTGGTAGTGGACAACTTTTCTAAAATAGAACATCGCACATTTCATGCCACATAATAAAACTGACGATACTGTGCATGTTGCTGAATTGTCCTTTAAAGAGGTTGTTCATTTGCGTGTGGTTCCTAAAACCATAGGTAGTGATAGAGATATCAAGTTTTTGAGTCATTTTTGGCATGTCTTATGGGGAAAATTGGGCACTAAATTGCTCTTTTCTACTACATGTCTCCTTCAAACTGATGGCCAAACTGAAGTGGTCAATAGAACCTTAGGAACTTTGTACGTTATGTCTTAAAGAAAATCTTGAAATCTTGGGAGGATTGTTTGCCATTTGTTGAATTTTCTTATAAACATACAATTCATTCTTTTAGTGTTTTTTCTCCATTTGAAGTTGTTTATGGTTTTAATCCACTAATAGTTTTAGATTTGATTCCTTTGCTAGTGAATAAGCTAACCAATTTTGATGGATAGAAAAGAGCAGAATTGATCAAGTCCATTCATGAGAAAGCATGGCAGCAGATACCTAAAACAAACCAACATAACTTGTCATAAAGGCCAATACGAGTTAAAAACAAGTGGTCTTCCCACCACGAGATTGAGTTTGGGTACATTTTCAAAAGGAAAGATTCCCAAACAAATGAAAATCTAAATTGGCACCTCGAGGGGATGGACCAATTTAAGTGCTTGAAAGGATTGATGACAATGCCTATAAGATCAACCTTTCTGATGATTATAACGTTTGTGCCACAGTTACTGTTATTGATCTTTCTCCTCTTGATTTTGATGTGGAAAGCGATTCAAGGAGGAATCACCTAAAAGGGGAGGGAGATGATGCACACGTGAGCCAAGGAACAAGTGATGAGATCATGGAACAAGCTCATGGAATGGATCCAATTCAAGTTCCAATCAAGCCAATTGCAAGGTTGAGGGCCAAGAAGGTTCACCAAGCCATCCTGGTTTTTGTTAGGGAGGCTTTCGATTAACAAATCTTATTGTTTGCAAATGGTGTGCTAGAATTCATCCAAGCTTAAGTTAAGAGGCCAGTCTACTTGTGTTGGAAGTCCAAAACAAAGAATATTCAAGTCTAAGAAGCTCACAGATTGAAGAGCTCCAAGATGGGTATAAAACCCTAATTCGGCCATAGTCCTAAATTGGCCATTCCAGTCCTAAGTGTTCTAGAATTTTGTGTTAGCACTTATTTCAAGAAGTTTTTAGTTGGCTTATTTTCTTAATGATATTCAAAAATCCAGCCTAGGTTATTTTTGTCTTATCTAATTTTAGTCTAGTTAGCTAATCCTAAGCTAGTTGGGATTTGGCAAGTTGTTTCCTAATATCGTTAGTCCTGTTTTGTAGGGTTTTGGCTACTCCTTGTTACATTAAAAAGGACCCTATAGCTGATTGTAACTTTCAATTTTCCAAGAAAAAAAAATATTGTGAGTTTATTCTCCATCTTGTCTTCCAAAGACTTGGATATTTTTGCAAGATTGATTCTTGTGGTTACCTAACCTGAATACTATTGCTTCTTGTCTCGTTATAGAAAATGGATTGATAGAGGCCTCGTACAGTAAAGAACATAAACTTTGAATTCTTGGTTTATTAATCAAAGGGTTTGAATCCGTCCAATCTGAGTTTTTTAGACGTCATTGGGTTCCGCATCAATTCCTGGTCTCTTTTTGCAGAATTCGCATCATGTGGATTTAAAACTAAGGGTTTTTAATCAAAGAAGAGATTTTAATTTAAACCCACTAATTTCTAATCGATTAAAAGCGAGAATTTAAAGATTAAACTAGAAATTCACTTTACTAGCTAGAACACTAAGAACTTTCTTAAAGAAAGATAGAATTTTAAGCACTCTAAGTGCAAGAAATTTAGATTGAAAGTAGGTAAATTTTATAAATACTTGAAGACAATAAAAAGCCCACTAAATTAGTAACAAAAAGAATTTAACCTGGAAAGAAATTAAAGATATCAAATTAAAAGTGAATTTTTAAAGACTAAGAAGTTTGAAAGTACACTACACCACAAATAGAATAAGACTACTATCTACTAGCTATACGAACAAGTATGTGTTTTTAAGATAAATGGTAGCGTTATTTCTAAAATTTGGCAGTCAATTCGTTGACTCTATCTCCCAGACCACAGTTACCAGATTTTCTACTTGGAATTGGTTAATGTGGTTGCCAGCTTCTGTTGACCAAGGTCTTGCTTCAGTTAGTGACTACAGTGTCTGGTTTTGCTTTTGGGATCTAGTTACTACTGTGTCCAACACTCGAGTCTCAAATGGCCTGTAACCGCGATTGCCAATTTGCTATTTGGATCCTTGCAACAACAGTGTCCAACTCATCAACCTTGGACTTTGGTCTTCAATTTTCTTCTAATTGCATCTTTGGTCCTTGGCTTTTTCGATTCTTCAATAGCTACCTAAGTTCCAAATAATCCCTACAACATACACCAACAATCATTAAGTTGTTATGCAACTTTACCACTAAATGCCATTATAGCCCATTTTGGTGCATAAATATTACCAAAAGTCCTAATATTACTCTAAGATTATTAAAACCACTACACCCTGAAATAAAATTCAAGTAAAAATGAAAAAAATAATTAGAATGGGACTAACATGGTAAAAATTGCATGTCATTTAGAGGTAAAATATCTTTATTTACTAGAGTAAGCTATTCACTTTTTATAAAAATAACACATGATTCACATTTTTTTCAAAAACTATTAAATACTTTTACTCTAAATACATTTTTAACTAGTCATAAGTACATGTGCAAAGCACGCATATATTTTTAGTTGTGCATAAAGATGGCAAAAGTGTATGTTATTTTAGTTTAAAGAGATGAAGTGTAATTTCCCCCATAATTTAGGGGGACAGTGTTACTAACCATTTGTTTCACTATTAAAATATTAGGTCATAACACTTTATTGTACAAAGCAATAAATGTCCGTGGATCGAATATAAAATGTGCCGTTTAGACACGGAGTTAGAACATTTAGCAGGTTCCACCAAATTCAATCTTCCCAGCAATACAACAATATGGTACGATCTATGCTTGCCCATGAACATTTAACTTAGGAATCTCCCACATCCGCTTGCATCTTTTTCAAAGCATCCAGAAGAATCCACACTCTTAAATACTCGCAAGCTGGAATTGAATATGTGTTTTCCTTAGAACTAAGGTTGGTATTTATCATCCTCTGAAATCTCCATCTAGGAGATTTAGCAATATTGAAATAAATTCTTGTTTCATAAAAAAAAAAAAAAAAAAACAACCAATATATGTATGAATATCCTTTGGTTTTGAACTTTGTGGCAATTAATTATTTGAAAACAAGTTTTTCCTTATTAAGGGAGATTGATTTCATTCCATAATCTTCTTATGGATTGCCAATTTTGAAATGTTTATTCACTTTCAAAGCGAGAAATTCTATTGAATTTTTGCTGACAAAGCTTAGTGGAACCTGAAAGAGGACATGAATTTTGCTGTAAAAAACAGAGTTAGAGCTATAAACCTTTCCAACTTCCTTGCTCAAATTTCGTTTCTTTTCAGGAATCTCATTTTTGAATACTTCCTTCACCTAAAAAGAGAGAACTTGAAAACTAGGAAAAAAATTTCCCCACACCCCTATTAAGTGGCGTTTAAGGCAACTAAACCTTCTAACAACTTTTCTACAATGAGTCCAACTTACTCGCATCTTCTGCTCATCAAGAGGTGTTCCATGGTCCAAGAATAAGAAGTATAAAATTTTAAAACTAGCAACTCTTCTTTGTTGTTTTCTTTGCATGATTGTTTAGGTATATTTGTCGAAGTATTTAATGGAGTTAATTGTAAGTTGTTCTCTAAGTCAAAGTCTATAAAATTTATGGATTTATATAACTTAGAAATGTTCCTATTTCCACCAATTTAATCTCCCTAGAAATTGACTATAAATAGAAATCCTTAAAGACAACTAAAATTAAATAGAAAACTTGTAAAGAATTAGGTTGAATACTTAAAATATTCATTAAGAAAGAATATTCTTTCAGTAAAATTGTAGGTTATGATATGAAGGATAAAAGACGTGAAACATTAAGTGTAAAATATAAAGGTATGTCAATAAGATCTAAATTTCAAACAAATCTTAAACAATATCTAATGAAAAATAACATGGACATTTATTTGGTACTCAAGCTCTTTACCTTTTATAAAAATATCACATGGTTCAATTTTTTTTGAAAAAACTTTTAAATACTTATACGGTAAAAGTAATTTTAGTTAGTCATAAGTACACATGAAAAGCACATTCATTTTCATAGCACTATATAAAGTTATCAGAATGTTTCTAACCATTTATTTCATTGTGAAAATATTAGGTCATAACATTTTATTTTACAAAGCAAGAAGTGTTCGCAGATCGAATATAAAATATGCCTTTTAGACATGAAGGTAGAACATTTATAAGGTTCTGCCAAATTAAATCTTCCCAGCTATCTAGTAATATGATTCAATCTATGATTGCCCATGAATATTGAATCTCCCACATCCTATTGCATTGAATATGTAGTCTCTTCAAAACTAAGGCTGGCATTTATCATCCTTCGAAATCTAGGAGATTTAGTATATGCAATTAAATAAATTCTTGTTTCATAAGAAAACCTACAAACATGTGTCTGAATGTCCCTTGGTGTTGAACTTTTAGGCATTTAGTTGTTTGACAACCAAGTTTTTTCTTGGTAAAGGAGATTGATTTCATTCTACAATCTTCTTATGCATTGTCAATTTTGAAACATATATTCACTCTTAAAGCAAGAAATCCTATTGAATTTCTACTGACAAGGCTTAGTGGAATATGAAAGAGGACCTAAATTTCGCCTAAAAGAAGAATTAGAGTTAGGAACCTTCCTAGCTTGAATGTTCAAATTTCCTTTGTTTTCAAGCATCTCATTTTTTAATACTTCCTTCACATTAAAATGAACTTGAAAACTAGGAAACAAATTTCCCTGCACCTCTGTTAAGTGGTGTTTAAGGCAACTAAACCCATTAACAGCTTTTCTACTATGAGTCCAACTGACTCACATCTTCCTCTCATCAAGAGCTGTTGAATGGTCAAATGATAACATTTGTACTCAAATTTTAATATCAAAAACTTTTGTTTCTTGTTTTCTTTGCTTAATTGTGCATGAATATTTTTAACACTGGTTAATGACGTTAATAGGAACTTTTGTCTAAGTCAAAGTTCATCAATTCTCTTGATATGTATAGTTGATTACACATTCATATTTCCACCATTTTATCTAGCCTAAAAATGGATAAAAATAGACAAAATTAAATGCAACTAAAATTAAATGCACAACTCGCAAGCAATTAACAAACAACCAACTCTGGAATGGTTGGATCCAAATTGTGTTCTTGTGATATCTATTGTTATATGTTTACTTTGTTGATTAAGATTAAAATCTTTGTTGGATATTAATCTTCAAAGAAAATTTAGGTTGAATATTTAAAATCTTAATATGAAAGAAAATTTTATTATTCCATAAATTGGTAGGTTTTCATATTAACCATAAAAGATTGAAACGATAAGAACAAAACTTTAAGGCAAGATCTTAATACAAATAAATCTAAAGTGTACAATATTTAATGGAAAATAACAATGAAATTTTATTTGATATTTAAGATATTCACTTCTTCGAAAAATATGCATGGTTGATGTGTGCTAAGTGTTATGACAATATAAATAGACATTTAAGTCATAAAACCTCCTAAAATATTTAAACCACAATCCACATTTCTGCAAGTATTAGGAGGAAGATTTGTAACTAGTGGAAAAGGAATTGTTCCCATAATTCGAAAATTGGCCTCGAGATGGAGGTGTCAAATTTCTTCTTCACAATTTGGAACCACAATCCGAACCCTTGAAATCTTCTTCTTCTTTTTATTTTTTTTATTTATTTTTTTATAGTTTGGGTCCTTGACTTCTTGATTCTACAAGTTTGTACCCATTTGGAAATTTGACTTACAATAACACACCAAAACTTAGTAAGTACTAATATATGTAAAAATACATAAAAATAACATTAAAAACCTAATAATACTCTAATGCATCTAATAACACTACTATGCATTGAACTAGCACAAAGAAAAAAAAAAACAAAGAAACACGTAAATTGGAAAATTTTAGAGGTAAAATCACTCCATTTACTAGAGTTATCAATGGTGGTCATTTCTTTGAAACATTTTAAATGCATATACTCAAAAATACAATTTTTAATTAATCATAAGTACACGTGTAATGCATCTGCATTTTATTTGTAGTGTACAAATTAAGGTGGCACAATGTATATTATTTTAGTTTAAACGGTAAAAAATAATAACCCTTATAGTTCTGAGAGAAGTTCGACTATTTCCATTTGAAAATAAGAATCAACTTGACTGTCCTTTAGGATTGAAATTGGAACCTAAACTACCCATTCTTCCACAATTTGTTATATCCCCACAAGCGAATTCCATCCACATCAATTCGACTCTTTGGAACTGCACATGTTGTGCTTTGTCACTAATCCATCACCCAATGTTATCACACGGAACTGTCACTTGTTACTCATAGAATGAAATTCAAACTTGCAAGTTGTATTGGACACAGTAAATACTAAGTTGCCTGCCTATGTTACAGAATCAGATTCCTTTCTTTTGCAAGTAGTTTCTCTGTCAGTTTTTTCTTTAGCTTATATTCTGAACCACCGTTACATGTCTAGAATAGATTTTTAATTACCAGTTGTTAAAATTATGTACTTGAGTTTCCATATTCCAACCTCAAGCATTTATCCATGAGTTTCTTGCCAACCATATCCATACTGGCTGATGTAGAGTGTGTAATGATTTGCACAACATTCTTGACATTGCCTACTTGAGAACATCGTCAAGAAATACAATCATGGAATAGTTGTTCCCTTCAAAGCAAGAAATGTATCTTGTCCGAATATAAACTGTGCCTTTAGTAAAAGAAGTATAAAATTAAGAAGGCTCTAACGAATTTAATCTTTCCATCCATCCAGTAATATGATGCAATATGTGCTTTCCAATGAACATTGAGTATCCCTCACATCCTATTGCATATCTTTCAAAACTTTTAGAAGGATCCACCCTTTATCTCAAATACCTCGCAACTAGGAATTGCATATGTAATCTAGGAGTTTTAGAAACATTGAAAAAATTCATGTTACTAAAAAAAACCTTCCAATACTTTTATGAAACTCTATTGATGTTGAACTTTTAGAGTTCACAGCTAATTGAGAACCAAGTGTTGTCTGGATAAGGGAGATTGATCCTTTTCCAGAGTTTTCTTTATGATTGCCAATTTTCAAAAATTTTTGCACTTCCAAATTGTTAAATTCAATTGAATTTCTATTCAAAAGGCTTAATGGAACCTAAAAGAGTCCCTGAATTTTGCCAAAAATGAGAGTTAGAGTGACAAACCTTCCCAACTTCCTCGCTTAAATTTCTGGCTTTTCAAGTATCTCATTTTTAAATAATTCCTTCATGTTAGAAGGAAATTGCAAACAAGGAAATACATTGCCCCATACATCTCTATGGTGGCATTAAAGTCAAGTAAACCCACTAACTCCTTTCTACAATGAGTGCAACATACTTGCTCATTTTACACATCAAGAGCTATTCCATGGTCCAGGGAAAAGATATATAAAATTTCAAAACCAATAGCTCTTGTTTGTTGTTTTCTTTACATGATTTTTAGGTATATTTGTGGAAGTATTTAGTTGAGTTTATTATGAATTGTTCTCTAAGTCAAAATCAATAAATTTGATGGATACATATATTTTAGATATGTTCATATTTCCATCAATTTAATCTCCCTACAAATAGACCATAAATAAAAAAACATTAAGACAACTATAATTAAATGGATAATTTGAAAAAAATAAAAATAATAGACACCAACTCAAGAATAATGTGAACCAAGTTGTGTTCTATGATTTCAATTTTTATACTATTAGGTCATAACCCTTTACTGCACAAAGCAAGAAATGTTTTTGGATTGAATATAAACTGTGCCTTTTGGATAAGAAGGTAGAACATTTAGAAGGTTCTGAAAAAATGAAACTTCCCAATCATCCAACAATATGGTGGAATTTGTGCTTGGCTTCCCATGAACACTGAATCTCCCTTACATTCTGTTGAATCTTCAAAGCTTCCTGAAGGATCCATCCTCTCAACTACTAACAAGTTGGAATTGAATATTTAGTCTCTTTATAACTAAGGTTGGCATTTATCATCCAATGAAATCTTGGAGAATTAGAAGGATCGAAATAATTATTGTTTCGTTGAAGGAAACCCCACCAATATGTTTCGAAACTCCCTTGATGTTGAACTTCTTGGCAGTTGTTTGACCGCCAAGTTTTGTCTCGGTAAGGGATATTGATTTCATTCCACAATCTTCTTATCGATTGCAAATTTTTAAACATTTAATCACTTTCAAAGTGAGAAATTCAATTGATTTTCTACTGACAAGGCTTAGTGGAACCTGAAGAGGCACTGAATGTCGTCTAAAAGTAGAGTTAGAGTGATAAACCTTCCATACTTCCTTGCTCAATGTTCTTTGATTTCAGGTATCTCATTTTTTTTAATAAATCCTTCACGTCAAAAGTACAATACAAACTAAAACCATTATAAACTTTTCAACAATGATTGTGACTAACTCGCATCTTCTGCACATCAAAAATTGTTCCATGACCTACAATAAGGTACATAAAATTTTAAAACCAAGTTTTCTTTGCTTGATTGTATAGGCATATTAATGCAAGGATTTGTTGGAGTTAATTATAAATCATTCAACTTCCAAATAGACCATAATTAGGAAACATTAAACAAAACTAAAATTAAATAGATAAATTGTAAAAAGTTAATGAACACCAACTCTAGAATTGTTTGAACCAAATTGTGTTCTTGTGATTTCTATTGCTATACATCGACTTTGTAGGTTAGTAGCCGTTATTGAACAAATAGGCTGAATACTTAAAATATTTATTAAGAATGAAAAGTTTATTATCTTAGTAAAATCATAGGCTATAATATTAAAAATAAAAGATTAAAACGGTGAGTATAAAATGTACATTCAAATAAACGGCTAAATATTTTTTAATTAGTGTGCACCATCAAGTAATATTTTTATAAAAGGTGAATATCTTAATGTCAAATAATTGTATTTGTTCATTTCAACAAAATATTATTTTATATTTGTTTAAATTTAGATCATACCATTACATTTTATACTTATTGTTTCAATATTTTATCTTTAATATCATAAAATAAAATTTTACAAAAATAATAATTTTTTTCCTTAATGAAGATTTTAAGTTTTAAACATAAATGTACATTGAGTACTACTATTGTACAAAGTCAATGTACAATAGCATAAACAGGAATACAACTTCGTTCAAACCACTTTAGAGTTGCTATTTATGATATGTTTGCAGGGAGATTAAAGTTGGGGAAACATGATCATATCTACACTATATGTACACAAAATTTATAGACTTCGACTTAGAGAATAATTTCCAATTAATTGCACCAAATAATTCCAAAAATATTCTTAAACAATCACGCAATTTAAACATCAAACTAGCATTTTCGGTATTAAATTTTTGTATATTCTACCATAGGAAGGAACTTCTCCCACTGACTAGAAGAAGCAAGTCTATTGGAATCATTATGGAAAGGTTGTTAATGGGTTAAGTCGTTGTAAATGCCAATTAAGGGAGGTGAGAGATGATGTATTTCCTTGTTTGCATGTTCTTTCAAATGAAATTCCTAGTTGAGAGGATTTGAGAGGATGGAACCTTGATGAAGCTTTGAAAGAGATGGAATAATATATGAGGGAGATTCAATGTTCACAGGCAAGAACATATAGCAATATTTTACTCTATGGCTGCAAACACTCAATTGATCGGAGCCTTTTGAATTTTCTACTTCATGTCCAAAAGGCATTGTTTATATTCGATCATGATATTTTTTCTAGCTTTTATGGGAACAACGATTCCTTGGTTGTATTCTTTGACAATTTTCTCAAGGAAGTCTGAGTTGAGAATGTAGTGCGAATTATTACATGCTCCACATCAATCAGTCTAGAAAAGGTTGGCTAGCAATTGACTTGGTAAAAGCTATTGACTAATTTGGAATGTTGAAATGTATGTCTTCAAATGCAAAAAACTAGCAATTCGAATTCTGTGCCAGACATGTAATGGTGCTTCAGGATACAGCTAAGAGGGACTTGACAGAGAAATTACATACAAAAGAAAGCAATCCAATTAAGCAATATAGGATGGTTGACATGGCATTTTCCATTGCAACATGAAACTTTAGAATTTCAATCTAGATGTAGTAAGTGTTTGACCAAGTGATCTTTTTCAATGGATTATGGATTCTTTAAAACACACATGTGTGGTCTAGAAATGGATTGAGTTGTTGCTTACAAAGTAAATTATCAATAATGGAAATTCATAGAACAAAGTATTAGGACCTTATATTTTTCCTATGTAAAATAAAGTGTTAGTAACACTTTGCCAAAAAACTCTGGGGGTAATTACACCATATCTCTTTAAACTAAAAAAATGTATACTTTGCTATCTTTTTACACTAATGTGAAACTGCACGTGCTTTGCACGTTGATGAAAACCATTAAAAAATGTATTTGAGTTTAATTGATTAAAAATTTCATATGTATTACTTTTCTAAAAGGTGAATATCTTAAATGTCAAATAATTGTCTTTGTTCTTTTCCACTAAATATTGTTTTGATTTGTTTTAATTTATATCTTACCTTTACATTTTATATTTATTGTTTAAATCTTTATCTTTAATATCATAAATATACTTTTACAAATATAGTAAAATTTTCTTTTAAATGAAGATTTTAAGTTTTAAACGTAAATGTTTATTGAATCCTACTATTGTACGAAGTCAATGTATAACCATACAAGTCACAAGAACACAACTTTGTTCAAACCACTCTTGAGTTAGTGTTCGCTAATTTTTACAAGTAATCTATTTAATTTTAGTCATGTTTAATGTTTTCTATTCATGATCTATTTGTAGGGAAATTAAAGTTGTGGCAATATTAACATATCAACACTGCATGTATCCATAAAATTTAAACTTCGACTTAGAGAATATTTTCCACGATTCACTATAGTAAATAATTCCAAAAATATGCCTAGACAGTCATGAAATGAAAATATCAGACCAAGATTGACTTTATTAAATTTTATGAAATGAAAATATCAGACCAGGATTGTCTGTATTAAATTTTTTTATATTTTACCATGGAATTTCTCCAGATGAGTAGAAGAAGCGAGTCTATTACAATCATTATGGAAAGGTTGTTAATGTGTTTAGTTTCCTTACATGCCACACAAGGGAGCTGCAAGATGAGATATTTCCTTTTTCTCATTTTCCTAGTTTTCAATGGATGATCATAAATGCTATCCTTGGTTCTGAAGAGCCATCAAATGAAATTCCTAGTTGCAAGGATTTGAAAGGATAAAACCTTGAGGAAGCTTTGAAAGAGATGCAATAGTATATGAAGGTAATCAATGTTCATAAGCAAGAACATGTTGCAATATTTTACTTGATGGCTAGAAACACTCAATTGGTCGGAAGCTTTTTAATTCTTTACAACTTGTCTATGCTTCAAAAGGCACCATTTATATTTGATCATGATACTTTTCTGGATTTTATGGTAACAACTATTCCTTGGTTGTATTCTTTCACGAAGTTCACAAGAAAGTTGGAGTTGAGAATGTGGTGCAAATTATTACATACTCCACATCAATAAGTATGAAAAAAGTTGGCCAGCAATTGATTTGGTAAAAGCTATTGTTTGAATATGGAAATGTATTTCCTGAAATGCAATAAATGGCAATTTGAATTCTGTGCCAGACATGTACTGGTGCTTCAGTATACAAGCTAACGAGGAATTTGATAGAGAAATTACTTGCAAAAGAAAGTAATCTAATTGAGTAATATTGGATAGCTGACTTGGCATTTTCTGCTACAACCTGAAGCTTTAGAATTTCAATCTAGGTGTAGCAAGTGTTTCATGTCTTTTAATAGATTATGAATTATTTAAAATGTAGAACATGTGTGGTCCTTGCGAGGCGAATACAAATGGTTTGAGTTGTTGCTTATAAAGTAAATTATCGAGAATGGAAATTTTGTAGTACGAAGTATTATGACCATATATTTTCCATGTGTAAAATAAAGCGTTAGAAATACTTTGTCCCAAAACTATGAGGGTAATTACTTTATATCTTTTAAACTAAAAGAATGTACACTTTCTTACCTTTTTACACTACCGTTAAACTGCACATGCTTCGCACGTGTACTTATGACTAATTAAAAAATGTATTTGATTTTAGTTTTTTAAAATTCTCATATGAATGGGTACCATATATTACTCTACTAAAAGGTGAATATCTTAAATGTCAAATCATGGTTTTCATTATTTTCCATTAAATATTGTTTTATATTTATTTAAATTTAGACCTTACCTTTACATTTTACACTTATGTTTCAATTATTTATCTTTAATATCATAACATACAATTTTACAAAAACGTTAAAATTTTCTTTCTTAATCATGATTTTAAGTAATTAACATAAATTAATTTGAAGCCTACTACTGTACAAAGTCCATAGCGTATAACAATATAAGTCATAACAACACAACATGATTCAAAATGCTCTAGAGTTGGTGTTCATTAATTTTTTACAAGTTATCTATTTAATTTTTGTTGTCTTTATTGTTTTTCATATGGTCTATTTTGTGGGGAGATTAAAGTTGTTGCAATATGAGCATACCTAAACAATATGTTTGCATAAAATTTATGGACTTCAACTTAGAGAATAATTTCCAATTAACTCCATTAAATAATTCCACAAATATGCTTGGACAATCTTGCAAGAAAACATCAAACCAAGGTTGTTGGCATTAAAATTTTATATATCTTACCATGGAACTTTTGCTAATGAGTAGAAGAAGTGAGTCAATTGCAATCATTATGGAAAGTTGTTAGTGGATTTAGTTGCCTTCTGTAAGAAAGTAAATCAGATATAACGCAGCGGAATTTAAAATTTTTACTTTCCTATCACGGATCACCTTGATTAATTTATACGTAGTACAAGAAAAGTATAGAGATTGTAACTATACCTTAAAATTGCAGTAAAATCTCCAATATGTTTGGGACGTCGATCCACAAGCCGCACAGGTGTCCGGCCTCTAATGGTATCCACACAGATAATTAAATCAGGAATCTTCACAAGATTGATTAACCCAAACCACGGAGTGCTAGCTCCTAAATTATTTTCTTTTCTTAAAACCGTGACAATCACGTTTTTCCCCAAAAAGGATTTGACGGCTTTTCTTTTCTTATGGCCGAAAAAGTACAAGTCCTTTTACTATATATATATATATATATAATAATATAGTATCCCAATCAAATTGGGTTTAGGGAATTACAAATTCTAATCAGTTTGGGTCATGGGTATATGAATAATTATAAAACCATTAGGACTCTTAATATGTCTCACATATTAACTCCTAATATTTATAACTAATTATAATTAAACCCAAAAGTTAATTTATCTCATAAATTAACCCATAAGTATCTCATACTTATCAAATCATTTTAATCCTGAATTAATTATCCTTAAGTGTGTGACCCTTTAGGTTCCCAATCACGTTGGTAATAAGTATAAATTATAATCCTAAATTAATTAGGATTAGATAAATTAAACACCTTTAATTTATCATTAATTCTCCAATTAATTAATTTACACTTATAGATCAAGATTGGCTTCTAGCAAAGCATCATGACCACCCAAGTGTTGAGATATGTCAAGTGGTTCGACATCACCCATCCGTGACTAGTTCTCCTGTAATTAATATCCTTTCACCAACCTATATCCCGATTAATTCAAGAATACAGATGTAATGCCAACTCTTATCGAATTAATCAAATTTTACTTCTTACAAAAATACAACTCACTTGAAATAGATTTTAAGACACTCTTAAATCTATTTCCACTTTGATCAAAGATTTCACATCATGATCTAGAATAACTCTAATCTAGGGATTAATCTCAAGTGTGATACAGTGATGAATCTTCTATTAGGTCGATCTTATCTTCTAATGATTACTTTCTTAAGCCCGTTGAAAATGTACAGGTATGTGCGACTCATTAAGAGTAACGACTAATAGAGCCAAAGAATAATAATCCACAGTCAAGATAAACTCATGACCTCAAGTCAAAGGACCATTACACTACTATCACAAAGAGATTAATCCACTGGCATTTAAATAATAATCCGTGTGAAATACTCTTAGCGAGTCAATCCGATGCACTTATTCTTAATAAGCATCCACATACTCTTATGTGCTAATATACTAGTGTCATACACTACGATTAGGGATATATACGAATAAAATATAATTACATCATAACTCCTTATGATTTTACATATAAATATTTTATTCGTTAAATGCCATATTACAAAATATACATAAATATAAAAGCGTAATTTATCCCTAAAATTAATTGGCTTTAGGGCATACACTAACAAACTCCCACTTGCACTAAAGCCAATCATTCATGTGCTTAAGACCGAATGAGTTAACATGACTCTCATGTTTCTTCTGGGACAAGGCTTTAGTGAACTATCATATCGGATCAGCAATGTTATCATCCGTGGGGATCTTCTCTATCTTTACTTCATTTCTATCAATGATCTCTCTAATCAAATGATAACGCCGTAATACATGTTTAGATCGCTGATGAGACCTGGGTTCCTTTGCTTGTGCAAAGGAAAGATGTGTATAAGAGACAGATGTGATAGGATCACTAATGGAAGGAACCACTCCAAGTTCACCACAAACTTCCCGATCCAAACCGCCTCTTTTCGCTTCAAGCCGAGAGGATTCGGCTTCTATTGTAGAATCAGCCGTGGTGTCCTGTTTGGAACTTTTCCAACTCACCGCACCACCATTTAGAGTAAACACATATCCAGATTGCGACTTGCTATCGTCCTTATCAGATTGAAAGCTAGCATCTGTATATCCACGAACTGTCAATTCTTGCCCACCATAGATCAAGAATAAATCTTTAGTCCTTCTCAAGTACTTAAGAATATTCTTGACGGCTATCCAATGACCACTCCCTGGGTTAGATTGAAAAACCTGCTCGTAACACTTAGAGCATAGGAGACATCGGGTCTAGTACATAGCATAGCATACATTATAGAACCTATAGCCGAAGCATATGGGATCATTTTCATGCTATCTCTTTCGACATCTGTCTTAGGACACATGTCTTTAGAAAGGTACACACCATGAGACATTGGTAAGTAACCTTTCTTTGATTGATCCATGCTAAACCTCTTTAGCATCTTATCTATGTACGTTGATTGAGTAAGACCAAGCAACCTCTTAGATCTATCTCTATAGATCCTCATTCCTAGAATATAGGTTGCCTCTCCTAAATCTTTCATAGAAAAATTTCTGGACAACCATACCTTTACACTTTGAACCATAGGTATGTCATTTCCTATCAACAATATGTCATCCACATAAAGTATCAAGAAAATAATGGCGCTCCCACTCACCTTCTTATATACACATGGTTCATCCTCATTTTTGATAAAATCAAACACTTTGATTATCTCATCAAAACGGAGGTGTTCCAACTCCTAGAAGCTTGCTTTAGTCTATAAATAGACCTTTGTAACTTGCACACTTTGTTAGGATTTGTAGATGTGTACCGTATAAGGTTGTGTCATAGGTGATCCGAGATAGGAATTAATCTTAAGGAAATAAAGTTTTCTTAATCCATTTGCCTATGTTCATAATCATAATATGAAGCTATCGCTTATAAAATTCGAATAGATGTTATAAGAACAGGTGAAAAAGTTTCTCTCATAGTCATCTCCTTGTCTTAATGTATAAACTTTTTGCGACCAATCGCGCCTTATAGGTAAAGACAAACCATCCATGTCGATCTTCCTCTTAAAGACCCACTTGCACCCTATGGGTTTAATCCCTTCAGGTGGATCGACTAAGGTCCATACCTTATTGTCATACATGGAATCCATTTCAAATTTTATGGCTTCTAGCCACTTCTGAGAGTCCTTATCAGATAATGCTCTTCGTAAGATATAAGTTCATCATTCTTAATGATTAATACAGATCATTGTGTCCACTTACAAGAAACTCAAATTTCTTTGGAGCACGACGTATCCTAGTAGTCCTACGAAGAGTTTGTGTATCAATACATCTGCTTCATCCTCAATTACATCATCATGTGATTGAAGCTCTTGTTCCATTTGTTGATCAATACCATATTGTGTTTCTTGAACTTCTTCAAGATCTATTTTGCTCCCACTTGCCCTTTCAAGAATAAACTCTTTTTCTAGAAAGACGGCATGTTTTGAGACAAACACCTTTTGCTCAATGGGATTATAGAAATAATATCCAAACGTCTCCTTTGGATACCCCACAAATAGGCATTTATCTGACTTAGGTTCAATTTTATCAGATTCTACCCTCTTCTCATAAGTAGGGCAACCCCAAACCTTCAAATATGAAAGTTTAGGTTTCTTTCCAAACCATATCTCATACGGAGTGGAATCAACAACTTTTGATGGAACATGATTTAGTAAATGAGAGGCAATATTAAGAGCATAGCCCCAAAACGTTAATTTTGGGAGGTCTGCAAAAACTCATCATTGATCGAACCATATCTAATAGAGTTCGATTACGTCTCTCAGTCAATTCATTTAGAGGAGGTGTGTATCAAGAGTTCGTTGACTTTTATCCCATTCTCCTTAAGATAATCTTGAAACTCTTAGTTCAAGTATTCCCCACCTCGATCTGATCGAAGTATTTTAATATGATTTACCAAGTTGTTTTTCAACTTCATTCCTGAATTCTTTGAACTTTTCAAAGGCTTCAGACTTATACTTCAATAAGTATACATAACCATATCTTGAGTGATCATCCGTAAAAGTAACGAAGTATGAAAAACCTCCTCTAGCATGAATTGACATAGGACCACAAACATCAGTATGTATTAGCCCCAACAATTCACTAGATCTATCACCTTTTCCAGTAAAAGATGATTTGGTCATTTTACCAAGTAAACAAGATTCACATATGTCATATGATTCATAATCAAATGATCCCAAATAACCATTGTTATGATAATTTGGAAATGCGTTTCTCATTTATATGACCAAGTCTACAATGCCAAAGGAAAGATTGTTTCAAATTATCAATTTTGGACCTTTTTGAATTTATGTTGAGAATTGGATTTTCCATGTCTAGAATATAAAGACCATTATTTAAAATAGCAGTTCCATACACAATGCCATCACGTGAAAAAAATAATATTATTCTTTTGCATAATGACAAAACTGATCATTGTCTGTTTTACGAAATAGAAATAATATTTCTAATAAGAGATGGAACATAATAACAGTCTTTAAGTTCTAAAACAAGACCACTAGGCAAAGAAAGACAATAAGTCCCTACGGCTAATGCAGCAACATTTGCTCCATTTCCCACGCGTAGGTCTACTTCTCCTTTGGCCAACATTCTACTTCTCTTTAGTCCCTGCATAAAGATACAAATATGAGATGCAGAATTAGTATCTAATACCCAGGAATCTGATTTAGAAGTAGAAATATTGATCTCAATCATAAACATACCTGAAGTAGAAGCTTCATTAAGCCTCTTCTGCTTCAAAGTATCAATATAAGCCTTACAGTTCCTTTTCCAGTGCCCTTCGTTTCCACAATAGTAACAATTACCCTTGGCTTTATCCTTCTTGATCACATGTGTTGGTTTTAACCCAGATTTGGCTTTCACAAAACCAATCTTGGATTTCTTTTTCTTCTTAATAGAAGAATCAACAACCATCACTTGGGTCCTTCAATCTTGTGATAGTTGCCTCAGATTTAATTATATGTCTCTTATACACATTAGAGTTGTGGATAACCTGTGCATATTGTGGATTGACATTATATTGGATATTTTACTATATTTCTATGATACAATCTCTGTAGATGCAACTTATATTCTTGAATAAACCCAATCTAAGCAAGGGACAGATCTAAGACATCTGTATGATAGAGATTCATCCAATGCGGATGAAGAACCCTCTGCCATCTTACAACGGAATAGCTCTTTAGAGGTCTCATACCTCTCATTCCTAGATCGAGGTCTTCATCAAACAACTCCTTGAGATGAATAATCATAGAGTCTCTTATCCATATTGTCTCTTATACACATCTAGATGTGTATAAGAGACAGTACTTATACTATCTTTATTTATGTGTTGTAGAATATGAGTAATAACGTCAATAGCATCATCCGGGACATCGAATATGTTGATCAAGAACATGGCCAATTTTCTCTTTTTCACCAGTTGCAATGCCTGTCTCTTTACACATCGGAATAATTTGGTAGAGTGAGTTTGTTATCATATAAAATGGGACGTAAATTGACGTTATTACTCATATTCTACAACACATAAATAAAGATAGTATAAGTATTTGTTATTTATGCATTAACAAAACCAAAATATAATATGGACTTTCTTTTAATTTGGTTTTGCTCCCACTATTTTAATTCAAATCAATAACCCTCACATATTGATTCGGGAGCTATCACATAACCCCTAGTGGGCTAGGATCCCATCTAATTATTTTGATTTCTTGTTCTTGGGTTTACCCAACAAACCAAAATAATTTCGAAAGGTAGGTAACTCTTACCAATTACAACTCTTTGTAATTCCTAGATAGTTAGGTATCAACTCTTTGATAGCACATCATATGTGACTCCTAACCTTTGCCTCAAAGACATATAACCTTGAGTTTACCCAACAAATTATATGCCTCCGTTAAGTCATGCCCATTATTCGAGATCTCATCTCATAGCTCAAACATGTCCACTTGTAGAGCTAACCTTGGTTACTGTACAACAAGACTGTCTCTAATAGAACATCTAGATGTGCTATAATAAGACAGGTATGACAACTTATTCTTATACTTAATATTAATTTGAGGGATTTTCTTTTATTTATTTTATTAGGTCTCATCATTTTTCATGCAATATTATCATATCATCATATAATAAATAAAACATGCATAAAACCATGGATGATTATGAACTTTTACTAAACTAGTTTCCTTGAGTCACGAAGGAAACTAGGTGGTCAAATTCTAATACTAGATTAAAAATTTACAGCCATTGAATTTGAACCATATAAATCAAACACAATCAAATTGGTCTTAAGTCCATAATCATCCATCATGCAATTAAATAATTCAATAATTAAATAAAAGCATAAATCCGTATTTAGTATCTAATCATGAATCACTATATTTCATAATTTCAATCTAATTGAAATTATCAATTTTGAATTATTTATAAAAAATATTTTATGGAGAAAAATTATTATTTCCTAATCGTATTAGAAAATAATCCTTTAAATATTAAGAATTTCAAAAATTATATTCGAAACAATTTCTAAACAATTTTTGAACATTTATTAAATTCCAATCTCATTGAAAATAATAAATTTCTAAAATTTAAACAAATTACCTAATTCTAATCTCATTAGAATTAAATAAATATTTTCAAAGTTTTATACTTTCTAAATTTTAATCTAATTAAAACAAAGAAAGTTTCTAAATCTTGTCAATTAATTTTAAACAACAATTGTCAAAAATTAATTGAGATGTGTTCAAAAATCAAAATTTAGAAAAACCTGTTGTATGACACCTATTAAATAACTGTCGCTAAAAATAATTTAACTTATTAAATACTTTTAGCGACAAAATCCACATGTGTCACTAAAAGTGACTAATGCAATCTTCTTCAATTGAATACCCGTGAATTTGAAACACACGGGTCCTTCAATTCAAGATGACGTCATCTTGAATTCAAGATGATGTCATCTTGATTGCCTGACCCGTGATCAAATTCACGGGTCCCACCTTTTTTTTTTTTTTTTTTTTTTATAATTTTTTTTTTTTTATAAATAAAATTCAAAAATTCATATAGTTTGAATAATTCAATATTCATGACAACTAAATACAACTACATCATAAATTAAATAAAGGTGGCTCTTATACCACTGTAAGAAAGTAAATCGGATATAACGCAATGAATTTTCATACTTCTTTACTATCACGGATCACCTTGATTAATTTATACGTAGTACAAGTCTCTTATAGAGATTGTACCTTAAAATTGCAGTAAAATCTCCAATATGTTTGGGACGTCGATCCACAAGCCGCACAGGTGTCCGGCCTCTAATACACATCTAGTATATAATAATATAGTATCCCAATCAAATTGGGTTTAGGGAATTACAAATTCTAATCAGTTTGGGTCATGGGTATATGAATAATTATAAAACCATTAGGACTCTTAATATGTCTCACATATTAACTCCTAATATTTATAACTAATTATAATTAAACCCAAAAGTTAATTTATCTCATAAATTAACCCATAAGTATCTCATACTTATCTATCATTTTAATCTGAATTAATTATCCTTAAGTGTGTGACCCTTTAGGTTCCCAATCACGTTGGTAATAAGTATAAATTATAATCCTAAATTAATTAGGATTAGATAAATTAAACACCTTTAATTTATCATTAATTCTCCAATTAATTAATTTACACTTATAGATCAAGATTGGCTTCTAGCAAAGCATCATGACCACCCAAGTGTTGAGATATGTCAAGTGGTTCGACATCACCCATCCGTGACTAGTTCTCCGTAATTAATATCCTTTCACCAACCTATATCCCGATTAATTCAAGAATACGGATGTAATGCCAACTCTTATCGAATTAATCAAATTTTACTTCTTACCAAAATACAACTCACTTGAAATAGATTTTAAGACACTCTTAAATCTATTTCCACTTTATAAAGATTTCGAATCGTATTTCAAGAAGTGGCCATCTTGTGTATATTCTCCATTATAAGGAATGAGGCCTGGATAACAGGAGTTATCGTTTTGGGGCTATGCTCTTAATACTATACCCGAACTCTACATGTGCGACTCATTAAGAGTAACGACTAATAGAGCCAAAGAATAATAATCCACATCAAGATAAACTCATGACCTCAAGTCAAAGGACCATTACACTACTATCACAAAGAGATTAATCCACTGGCATTTAAATAATAATCCGTGTGAAATACTCTTAGCGAGTCAATCCGATGCACTTATTCTTAATAAGCATCCACATACTCTTATGTGCTAATATACTAGTGTCATACACTACGATTAGGGATATACACGAATAAAATATATAATTACATCATAACTCCTTATGATTTTACATATAAATATTTTATTCGTTAAATGCCATATTACAAAATATACATAAATATAAAAGCGTAATTTATCCCTAAAATTAATTGGCTTTAGGGCATACACTAACACCTTCAACACTACTTAAGAGAGATGCAATGCAATGTATTTCCTTGTTCGCAAGTTCCATGATTTGATAAATGCCATCCTTGGCTGTGAAGAGACTGCATATGCATGGAATTCCTAGTTGCGATGATTAGAGAGGGTGGATCGTTGAACAAGGTTTGTAAGACATGCAATAGTATTGATGGAGATTCAATGTTCATAATCAAGAACATTTTGCAACATTTTACGTTATGGCTGCAAATACTCAATTGGTTGGAACCTTTTTAATTTTCTACTTTTTGTCTAAAAGCCAACATTTATATTCGATCATGATACCTTTCTGCCTTTTATGGGAATAATAATTCCTTGGTTGTATATCTTGATGATGTTCATCAAGAAAGTCGGTGTCGATAATTTGGTGCAAATCATTACATAATACACATCATCCTATACGGTAAAGGTTGGACAGTAAAGGATTTAGTAAAAGCTAGTTGTTGAGTATGAAAATGCACGTTCTGAGCTGCAACAACTGGCAATTCAAATTCTATGCCAGACATACATATAGTGGTGCTTTAGGATATAAGTTAGAGAGGAACTTGGCAGAGAAATTACTTACAAACGAAAGAAATTCAATTGAGCAATATAGGTTGGCTGACTTGGCATTTTCCACTACAATATGAAGCTTCGAATTTTCAATCTAGGTGTAGCAAGTGGTTTACCAAGTGTTAACTTTGACCCAATAGATTATGGATAATTTAAATAGTGCCGCATGTGGAGTCCTTGAGTGGTAAATTTACATGGATGAGTTGTTGCTTCCAAACTAAATTATCTAGAATAGAAATTAACCAAAAAACAAAAATCTAGAATAGAATTTCATATTACAAATTATTATGAATACTTAATATTTTCACTGTGTAAAATAAAGGCTTCGTATCACTTTTTCCCCTAAACTATGGGTGTAATTACACTATACCCCTTTAAACTAAAAGAGTGTATAATCACCCACCTTTTTAGGCTACTACAAATATGCACATGCATCACATATGTACGTATGACTAATTAAAAAATGCATTTAGAGTTTAAGTGTTTACAAATTTTCAAATAAATGAACACCATGTATTACTTTTTTTAAAAAGATGAATATTTTAAATTCCAAATAATTGTCTTTGTTATTTTCCATTAGATATTGTTTTAGAATTGATTGAATTTACATATTACCTTTACATTTTATACTCCTCGTTTCAAACTTTTATGTTTAATATCATAAAATACAAGTTTATGAATGTAATAAAATTTTCTTTCTTAATGAAGATTTGAAGTATTCAACCGAAATGTTTATTGAAGCCTACTATCGTTCAAAGCCAATCTGTAACAAGATAAGTCACTAGGAAACAATTTGGAATTTCGAACCAATCTAGTGTTAGTGTTTGTTAATTTTTTACAATATACTATTTAATTTTAGTTATCTTTATTGTTTTCTATTTATGGTCTATTTGTAAGAAGATTAAAGTTGTGGCAATCTAAACATATCTAAACTTTATGTATCCATAAGATTTATAGACTTTGACTTAGAGAATAATTTCCAATTTACTCCTTTAATATGCATAAACAATCATCAGAAGAAAACATTAAACAAGGATTTTTGGTATTAAAATTTTATATATTTTACTATGGAACTTCCCCTAATGGGTAGAAGATGTGAGTTAGTTTTGATCATTATGGAAAACTAGTTTGTAGAGCTTTGAAAGAGATGCTACAGTATGTGAGCGTGATTCAATGTCGATAGCCAAGAATAGGTTACAGCATAATATTGGATGGCTAGGAACACTCAATTGGTAGGAACTTTCTTAATTTGATACTTCTCTTCCAAATCCCATAGTTTATACTCGATTAAGATACATTTCTGCTTGCCTTGATGGGAATGATAATTCCTTGGTTGTATTGTTTGACGATATTCTCAAGGAATTAATGTTGAGAGTGTAGTGCAAACCATTACGTACTCCACATTAGCCTGTATAGAAAATGGTTGCAAGCAACTAATAGGTAAAAGTGTTGGTTGGAATATGGAAATGCAAGTCCTAAACTACAACAACTAGCAATTCGAATTGTATGCTATACATGTAATTTTGATTCAATATAAAAGCTAAATATAAACCTCGCACAGAAATTACTTTCAAAAGAATGGAATCAAATTGAGCAACATAGGCTTTCTAAATTGTTATTTGTGCACTGCAACTTGAAGCTTAAGAATTTCAATCTTAGTCTAGCAAATATTGTTCCAAATGATGCATTTGACCCCATGGATGATGGATTATTGACAAAGCACAACATGTGCAGTACTAAAGAAGGGAATTGACGTAGATGGAGTTGGCTTGTGAGCATATAACTAATTGTGGAAGGGGGGGTAGTTCTAGGTTCGGTTTCCATCCTAAAGGGCGGCCCTAATAATTCATATTTTAGAAAGACAATAAGATTGTTACATTATTGTTGACATATGGGAAAGTTTAAACATGAATTTATATGCTATTTTATCTTAATTGTTTGCCATTCATGCTTCTTAGTATTATTTCGTGTTTTTATTTAAAATGGAAATAGTCGTATGAAAATGCTTGGATTCCTTTTGAAACTTTTTTTTTTTCTATCACAACAGTTCTTTGTAAACACCTTAATTTAACAATTAGCTTAGGAGAACTGATTTCTATATATATAAAAAATTTCATTGCTTACAAACTAAATTATCAAGAATAGAAAGTCATAATACAAAGTATTGTATGAGCTAATATTTTCACTGTGTAAAATAAAGGGTTAGTAACACTTTGCCCTTAAAATATGAGGGTAATTAAACTATACTTTGAACTAAAAGAATGTACATTTTGCCATCCTTTAAACTAGTACAAAAATACACGTATTTTGCACTCATGTACTTAAGATTGATTAAAAAATGTACTTAGAGTGTAAGTGTTTTTTTAAATGAATATGCATCATGTGTTATTTTTCTAAAAGGTGAATATCTTAAAAGTAAAATAAATGCCTTTGTTCTTTTCCATTAAATATTATTTTATATTTGTTTGAATTTAGATCTTACCTTTGCATTTTATATTCATCATTGCAATCTTTTAACTTTAGTATCATAACATACAATTTTATTGAAATAATAAATTTTTCTTACTAAATGAAGAATTTATGTATTCAACTTAAATGTTCATTTATGCATACTATCATACTAAGACAATGTATAACAACAAAATTTGGTTTCAACAACTCAAAAGTTATCTATTTAATTTTAGTTGTGTTTAATGTTTACTATTTGTGGTCTATGTGTAAGGAGATGAAAGTGGTGGCAATATGAACGCATCCAAATTATATGTATCCTTAAAATTGATAGACTTTGATAGAGAATAATTTCTAATTAACTCCGTTCAATTTGAATTAGAGAATAGTTTGGAATTAATTCCATTAAATAATTACACAAATATACCTAGACAACCATGCAAAGCAAACATCAAACTGGGGTGGTTAGTATTAAAATTTTGTATATCTTACCATGGTATGAAAAAGTTGTTAGTGGGTTTAATTGCCTTAAATGCCACCTTAGAGAGGTGTGGTGTGATATATTTCCTTGTTCACAAATTCTTTGAAATGTGAAAGGAAGTATTAAAAAATGAGATATTTGAAGAGGAAATTTGAGTGAGGAAGTTGGGAAGATTTGTTGTTATAACACTCCTTTTAGGAGAAATTCGGGGTGCTTTTAAAGTTCCTCCAAACCTTGTGAGCAGGAATTTGATCAAATATCTTGCTCTGGAAATGAAAAAAAAAATGGATGAAAATTAGGAATTTATCATAAGGCTGTATAAGGTTAATCAATCTCCCTTAGTAAGATAACACTTGGTACTCAATAAGTTGTGAGCTGTGGAAGTTCATTGTCTTTTAAGGAGTTTTAGAAATGTATTGGTATATCTTTCTTATGAAACAAGAAGTAATTTTATCTAGCTAAATTTCCTATATTTCAGAGGATGATAAATGCCCACCTTCTTTCTAAAGAAACTGCATATGCAATTCCCAATTGCAAAGATTTGAGAGAGTAGATCCTTATAGAATCTTTGAAAAAAGATGCAATAGGATGTGAAGGAAATTCTATGTTCATGGGAAAGCACAAATTGTAAGAAGATTCAATTTTTCAATACCTTTTGAATATTCTACCTTCCTGTCTAAGAGGCACAATATATATTTGATTGGCGGACATTTCTTGCTTTTTAACATAAATATTTGTGACCTAATCTTTTCTCTATGTAAAATATAGGGTTAGTAACATTTCCACCCTAAACGTGGGGTAGTTACACAATACTCCATTAAGCTTACATCTTTAAACTAGAAGAATGCACAACTTGCCACCTTTTTACATTACTATGAAAATGCACGTGCTTTGCATGGTGTACTTATGACTAATTAAAAAAGTATTTAATATTTTTCAAATAAATGAGTCATGTGTCATATTTATAAAAGTGAATATCTTAAATGCCAAATAAATTTTTATAGTATTTTACATTAAATATTGTTTTTGATTTGTTTGAATTTAGATCTTACCTTACATTTTATTCTCATTGTTTCAGCTTTACTTTTAATACCAAAACCTACAATTTTACTAAAAGATAATTTTTTCTTTCTTTATGAATATTTTAAGTATTCAACCTAAATGTTTATTTACACTCAATATCCTACAAAGTAAACAAGAACAATTGAAATTATAGGAGTTTCTAACCGGTGATTCAATTTTTGTTTCATTTAATGTTTTCTATTTCTGGTCCACTGATATGTTAGATTAAATGGTGGCAATATGATTGTATCTTAACGATATGCATCAAGGGAATAATGAATTTGTACTCCATTAAATAGTTCCATAAATATTCCTAAGCGATCATTTAAATAAAACAACTGAAACAACAGTTTTTGGTATTAAAATTTTATTTATCTTATCCTTGGACCATGCAACAGCTTTTGACGAGTAGAAGAAACGAGTCAGTTGCACTCATTGTTGGATTTAGTCTCCTTAAACGCCAATTAAGAGGGGTACAGGGCTATGTGTTTCGCTGTTCCGAAATTCCTTTCGACGTGAGGATAGAATTAAAAACTGAGATATTTAAAAACAGGAAAAATTTGAGCGAGGAAGTTTTGAAGAATCGCCGTTCTAACAATTTTTTAGGAGAAATTTAGGGTGCATTTCAATTTCCACCAAGCCTTGTGATCAGGAATTGAAGTGAAATTCTTGCGTTGGAAGTGAAAAATGTTTGAAACTGACAATCCATCAGGAGATTGTAAAAGGGAATCATTTTTTCTTACCAAGACAGCAATTGGTTCTCAATCAGTTGTGAGCACTGAAAGTATATCATTAGAAACGTATGGGAATTTTTTTTTTTTTTTTGTGAAACGGGAATTGATTTCGTAAATGAAGCTAAATCTCCTAGATTTTAGAGGATGATAATTACCTACCTTGTTTTCTGAAGAGACTGCATATGAAACTCCTAGTTGTGAGGTATTTGAGAGGGTTGATCGTTTTATAAGCTTTGAAAGAAAGGCAACAGGATGTGAGGGAGATTCAATTTTTATAGGAAAACACATATTGCACTATATGACTGGATGGCTGGGAAGATTCAATTTGCCAGAACCTTCTTAGTTTTCTACTTATTATCTAAAAGGCACAATTTTTTATTGAATCAGGTTACTTTCTTGATTTGATAGGAACAATGATTCCATGGTTGTATTCCTTGATGATGTTCTCAAGGAAGTCAATGTCAAGAATGTTATGCAAATCATTACATACTCCATATCAGCCAATATGAAAATGGTCAGCCAGCCATTGATGGATAAAAGCTTGAGGTTGGAATATAGAAAGGCAACTCCTGAACTGCAACAATTGGCAATTCAAATTCTATGCTAGACATGTAATTCAGTAGTAGTTCATGATATAAGCTGAAAAGAAACCTGGTAGAAAAAATGTGTAAACGAAAGGAATTTTGAGCATGGAAGTTCGGAAGGTTTATCATTATAACTCATCTTTTAGGGGAAATTCAGGTCCTTTTTTAGATTCCAGAAGCCTTGTGAGCAAAATTCAAATGAATTTCTTGCTTTAAAAGTGAATAAAAATTTAAAAATTGGCAATCAATAAAAAAATTGTGGAATGGAATCAATCTCCCTTACCAAGACAAAATTTGGCTGTCAAACAACTACGTGACAATTCAATATCAAGTGAGTTTCATAAAGCATATTGGTAGTTTTTTTTTTTTTTTTTGAAACAAGAATTTATTTCAGTGCTGCAAAATCTTCTAGATTTCATACGATGATAAATGCAAACCTTAGTACTGAAGAGAATAATATTCAATCCCAACTTCCGAGTATGTGAGATGGTATCCTTCTAGAAGCTTTGAAAAAGATGCAACAAAATGTAAGGAAGATTCAATATGTTCATGGAAAGCATAGGTCGCACTATATTACTAGATGGCCGGGAAGATTCAATTTATTAGAACCTTCTAAATGTTAAACTTCTTGTCTAAAAGGTACAGTATATATTCAATTAGCAAATTTTTTTTCTTATTTAAAATAAAGGGCTATGAACTAATATTGTTATTGTGCAAAATAAAGGTTTAGTAACAGTTTTCTCCTAAACTATGGAGGCAATTACACTATATGCCTTGAAACTAAAAGAATATATATTCTAAAACCTTTTTACACTATGAATATGCACGTGCTTCGCATGTGTACTTTCAACTAACTAAATTTGTATTTAGAGAATAAGAATTTAAAACTTTTTCAAATAACTGTGAACCATGTATTATTTTTTTAGGAAAGTATATATCTTAAATGCTTTATTGCATGAATGAAGGCCCCAAAATTAGGGTTTACAAAGTCGGATTAAGGCTATTCCTATTTTGTCATAATGAAGAAAGCCAAATATTTGTTGTGGTCATCTAAACATAAGATGAACTAAAACTAGATTGCAGTACAAGATCTGAGCTAGCTAGTTTAGCTAAAGCTTTAGCCACTGAGTTCGCCTCCCGAAAGATATGGTAGATAACGAAACGACCTTAATGTAAAAAAGCTTGAATATGTTGCATTGTTGTATCTACTCTCCATGGTATTGCTTATTTCCCAATTAATATTTTTTGAAGGATTAAGGAGTTCGTTTCCACCTGAACCGGACTTAAATGGGGGTGAATGCAAAGCTGAAATCCAACTAATAAAGCTTGTAATTCGGCTTCCAAATTCGTTGCAGTTCTAATATGCCTAGCAAAGCCAAATTGAACCACTCCTGATGAGTCCCGAATGATTCCAATTATACCTGCTGGACCTGGATTACCCAATAGTGATCCATCCACGTTCAACTTGAAGATGTAATTTGGAGGCTTGATCCACCTTACTGCTACTGGAAGCAAGCTTGCAAAAGTAATGGTATGTAACGGCAGCAAGAAGGACAATTGGCCAAACTTAATGAGTGAACAAAAGGACGACCAAGAGATAATGCATGAAGAAGAGACTCAACTTGAAAGATTGTCCTCCTTGCTGAAGCAGTCCTCCCCTCAAAGTGATAAAAAAATTTTGCTAACTAAAGGAACAAGCAAATAAAAGTAGGAATTATTACCCTTAGCTGACCATTAAGATAAGCCAAGGAGTATACTCACCACGAGTGTAGTTGGTGCAGAATGGTTGAAACATGCCCATTTAGAACTCCTAGCCGAGTAGCAAAGGAGAACCAAACCTATTAAGCTAGTGGACGATGAATGAAACAATGATCAATTGATTCAATGAAATTACAATGAAAACATTTAGATCGGAAAGAAAACCTAAGATCCATTAGCACATGCACATAAGGTAAATAGCCATTCAAGAGTTTCCACAGGAATATGGAAATTTTCCATGGTATCTGCAAATTCTAGATATATTTCCTCGAGTGTAGGACAGAAGAATGGAATCGAACTATTACAGAGACTGTCGTGGACATAAAGAAAATACCTGAGGGCAATTTTTCCAGCAAATTCGATCATGATCCTCATTCAAATAGAAATCCTTGGAGAAAATTTTATGCTTCAATTCTTCAGGAAGAGGCTGGCCAAGGCTCGAGAAGTCCTAACCATTATCATTGGAAAAAATCTTGGTTAACTAGAATATCCAGCCAAATGATTGTGTCTATTTGTTCCTCAAAAGTCCCATCTCCGAGCCAATTATCAATCCAGAATTTTGAACTACCATAACGGATAACTCTGAAAAAATTAGAATACACCAACTGTTTGACCATCTTTATTTGCCTCCAGACAACCAATAGATTGAAAGCACAACGTCCCTCTTATCTTGCATGCATGAAACTGAACCAAAGAGAATTATAATTATAATAATTCCACCATAATTTTTAAGAAAAAAGCATTCAAAACCTCTTGAAATCTCCCATACCATTCTCCTTCATAGGTCTACATATATCACACCATTTAAAGCCTAGTGTCGCCTTTACCCTAGGTCCGATTCCCTCCATAAAAAGTTTGACAAAATCTGTTCCATCTTGGTCAAGAATAAGCTTTGGGGGATTCATGAATGCCAGGTGATGAGTGAGAATGGAGGACAAAACATGCTTAATAAGCACTGGTCTACCTCCTGGAGAAAGCATTTTGTTTTTCCAGCCAGGCAATTTGTCATGAAGCTGCTCCACAAAATGATGGAAGTATTATGCCTTGGACCTCCCTAAGAACAATTGACAACCAAGATAAGGGATGGGAAAAGATTTATAAACATTAAACCTAGATATCAAAACATGGTTCAAAGTCGCGGTCACGGTAATGGTCGCGGAACGTATTGTTCCATATCGGTTTCGGTGTATCGGTCGCCATGCATTTTTTGTTATATACAAAATCTAAAAAATTCTAAAAAGAAAATTTAAAAATATACAATACTACAACAAATTAAGTTGTCAAATTAAATTAGCAAAATACAACCACAACTACAGATATTAGTTGTAGTTGTTTATTATACATAGAGAATGATAAATCGTAGCACCACAAAATATCACAAATATATTATAAGAATGTTAGATACACATTTCATATAAAAATAGACTCAATAATTCCTAACAGTATGAAGCAACAAATTATCTCCAATCTATTAAGAAAAGTTTCTCTTCTTTCACGATCAATTTCCTGAAAGGAAAAAAAGATATCTCATTATATTAAAAAAAAAAAAAACAAATACAGGTGCTGTTTTTCAGATTTGACCATAAGCCGGACACATCAGTGAAGACAGTAAGCATCTCTTGGAGCACATGAGCTACTTCAGGCTGGCCATCATTATTTAGATGTCAGGTGCTGTTGACTATTAGTATTCTTGTTCTCAAAATTTAGTAAAAATTTTTCTAATTAGGCATATGCATATTACTTTAGCATTGCCTATGTTTGATTCTGAGGGATATATTAACTATTAAGTGGATGAGTAAAATATATATTCCTAGATGTATAAGGCTTTTGCATAATATAGTGAGTCTACTAATGGCTTTTATGCAGACTCACTATATTATGCAAAAGCTATCCAATTCTCTGGGCTGTGATGTATTTGTTTGATTTGGTAACCTCACAGTTGGGTTTCAACTTGAGGCTTAGACAGTAAGCATCTCTTGGAACTTGGGTTTCAACTTGAGGCTCGGCCGAGTCGACTCACCGTGACTCGACCGAGTCAGCGTCCCACCTAACGGAAGCGTAGAGAATCGACCTAGTCTTCCCATTCCGATGCCGATTCCGGCGTTTCCGACATGTCCCGATTTTGACTCGTACCGGTGGGCGACGTTCCGGTTTCGACTCGGCGAGTCTTCGAACCATGCTTGTGACACGTTCCAAATACCCCCTTATTGAGGTAGGGTGACATTTTGGAAGCATGAGAGAGCTTTTGGATACATTGATTCTACGTCCCGATCCCTGCTGAACTAATTAAGAAGTTTCCAAGAAGCCAAGGAGATTTCTGATCAACCGTCTATCTACATGGGTGAATAATATAGTGTCATCTGCATAAGCAAGGTGAGTAATAGAAAGGCAGCCTTGAGGTAAAGCATATGGAAAAACAACTCTTTGAGAGACCAATGCTTTTAGTCCCCCGAAAAGTACCTCTAAACATAAGATGAATAAGAAAAGGGATAACGGATCACCTTAACCCCTCTTTAGGATTGGAAGAAGCTAGTCACTTCTCCATTGAATAAGAGTGAGAACCAACTGCCATTTAGTACTGTGAAGCATCCCCAAATCCAGGATTATTTTAATGAGTCACAACTACATGTATGAAGCCCATGCATTTTCATAGTAGCATAAAAAGATAGTCAAGTGTATATTCTTTTAATTTAATGGGGTGTACTACAATTACCTCGATAATTTAGGGGACAAAGTGGTACTAACCCTTTATTTTATACAAGGAAAATATTAGGTCAAAATACTTTGTACTATCTTATGCTTGAATTTTTATTCTCGATTATTTAATTTGTAAGCAATAGCTACATCTATGTCACTGTCGCCTCTCAGGATTTCACGTGTTGTGCATTTTAAATGATCTATAATCCATTGAAAAGGATCACTTGGTAAAGCATTTGCTACACCTCAATTGAAATTCTGAAGCTTCATGCGTAGTGGAAAATGCCATGTCTACCAGCGTACGTTGCTCAATTGAATTCCTTTCTTTTGCAAGAAATTTCTCTTCTAGGTTCATTTTTATCTTGTATCTTGAAGCCCCATTACATTTTTGGCTTTGAAGGATTGCTAGTTGTTGCACTTCAAGGTTTCCATTTCAAATTTCAAACAACCAACTATTACTAAATCAGTTGCTAGCCAACCTTTCCATACTGTTTGATGTGGAGTATGCAATGATTTGCACCACAATCTCGACACCGACTTTCTTGGGAATGTCATTAAGGAATGCAACCTAGGAATTGTTGTCTCTATCAAAGCCAAGAAAGTATCATATGGTCGAATATAAGTGGTGCCTTTTGGACAAGTAGTATGAAATTAAAAAGGTTCCAACCAATTGAGTGTTTCCAACAACAAAGTAAATTTTTGCAGCATGTTCTTGCTGATTAACATTGAATCTGCCCCATTCACTATTGCATCTCTTTCAAATTTTCCTCAAGGATCAACCCTTTCAAATACTCGCAACTAAAAATTGCATATGAAATCTCTTCAAAACCAAGGATAGAATTTATCATCCTTTGAAATCTAGGGACTTGAATAAGGAAATACATCGTGTTGCACCTCCTTAAGTGATGTTTAAGGCGACTAAACCCACTAACAATTTTCTATAATCACTACAAGAAAATAGAGTTTTAGTCACCATGCCAAGTCGTCACAAAAAGTTAAGACGTCGTTATTAAAATACTTTAGAAACGACGATTCAGCTTGTCATTGTGCGTGGCCAAAGGCTCGATGCTACAGCCATCTAGTGACGACAATTCAAAGTCGTCACTGAATGATCATGTTTTTTGTGAAGACAAATAGTCGTCACAAAATAGTGACGAGTATACGTAGTCACAAAAGGCACTAAAAAATGGTAACTAAATATGACACGTCGTCACTAAATGCTATATTTTATGACGACATTTTGTGACGACCAAATGACATCACTAAGTGTGTACTTGGTCAACACATTTAGTGACAACTTGTGACGACGGTGGAGTCACTAAATAAGCATTCGGTTAATATAATTAGTTACGACATTTGTGATGAAAGGAGAGGAGTGACTAAATATGTGTTCGGTCAATACATTTAGTGACGACTAAAAGTAGTCACTAAATATATTGACCGAACACATATTTAGTCACTCCTCATGTTTGATCAACACATTTAGTGACGACTTTCTAAAGTTTTTTGTGACAAGTGAAGTTGGTCACAAGTTTTTCAGATCTATAAGCAATTTTGCTTGGAAATTTAATTACTCACAATGCCAAAACCAAAAAAACACATGGACATTTTACTAAAACATCCAATTACAAAACTAAACTTGTAACCTGCAAAATAGGATTTCATTGTCATAATGATAGTCCAACAGCATAAAAAGAGTGCCAAATAACTATAATAGTTAAGTATTTATAAGTTCCAACACCTACTAGATTACAATATCCATGTCTTCAAATATAACTAACATAAATTCAGCAGTACAAAAGAGCCAAACAATGCCTACAACATCAAAAGCATGGGCAAGAAAAAAGTTACACTTCTTCCCAAATAAGCTTGCTTGTCGGTGAGCTTCACTGCAAGATGAATCACAAGAAAAAAAGAAAATACGTTAATTAACAAATTTATTAGGTCGATTAAAGTATGACAACTGGACTTATTAAACAAATACCAAATTCAATAAACATTTGTTGAATATGTTAAACATAAGGAAAACAAAAACGATAGGCAACCAAGACAGATAAGGAGCTTCTTTTTATGAGATAGACAAAAATAAGCCTAATTTTTCTTCAATTGTCTAGTATGCACTTAAGCATAATGACAAGCGCATAGTGCTGAAAAGATATGTTGAATTACGGTTACTTTATCTAGCTATGAAAGAAAAGATGATGGGATGAAACAAAAACCAAATAACAGGCAAGAATTCCAGTAAAGCTAATATATATATACACACACACATACATATACACAGGAGCTAAGAGCATAAATAAAGCATATCCTAGCCACTAAATTATGCAAGATTTCTGACAACAAAAAGCACAAAAAAACCCCAAAAACCACAACCAAATAACGGGCACGAATTCCAGTAACGTTAATATATACACACACACAAACACATACATACATACATAAATACATACAGGAGTTGAGAGAGCATAAATAAAGCACATCCTAGCTACTAAATTAAGCAAGACTCTTGATAACACAAAAGCACAAAGAAACCACCCAAAAACCACTTTTGACAAGCCATGTTATAAAGCAAGCAAAATAGAAGAATAGGTCATAATAGGATGCAAATTAGCAAACACCCTCAAAGGCTAGACTTAAGTTTCCTAAACTAAAAGCTCAATGAACATTTTTGGACTTAAATTAAGAGAGATCAAATGAAAAAGCAGTTTAGGGAAGGGAACCTAAAACACTAAAAAATGCATATACCCACACATCCAAACATGTCTCAAGGATATCAAGAGAGCATTTCAGCTTGAGTCAACAGAGCATCTTGTTGCATCATATGTAATCATCTAAGAGTTCTTTCACTAATAAAGAACAAAATTTCTTTAATTGACACTTTGTGAATATGTTATAGTGTTGATCCTTACTGATTTTTTATTACTCCAAAATGAATTTCATTAAATATTAGAAGATTGAAGTCAATCTTTCCGGCATATGTTCATAAAGTTGGAGATCGACCTTATCAAACTCCAAGTCATTTTATTCCTATTCTACAGTTCTAGTCTATATGATTGCAAAAGTAAGATATTGGTATCTATAGCTCTTGTATAATTATATTAATTATTCCATAATTGAACTAAACATGCAAGATTCAGAGCAGAACACTTGAATAATAAACAATTTGGCTGAACAAACAGCTTTATCTATGAAGGCCTTCTCACAAGACACCATGACGAGAATATTGATTTCTTAAATGCCCATAACTTCTTAAAACGATGATAACAACAACAATAAACCAAGTTTTATTCGCACTACGTGGGGTCGGAGGCGTGATTCTTTCTGCGCCATTGCGCTTTTAAAATGAAAATCAGAAAGAAAAATAAAACTGCTAAAAAAAGTAACTAGAACACCAATCAACAGTCACAACTTGTCACAAGTCACAACATTTGAAGTAGATATTCCCATTTCATTTAAGAAAATATCTCAACAAGTAATTTAAAAAAAAATTATACTCTTTTTAACACAAAAAGAAAGCACATCTCAGGTTCACATTACATTTGATACAGTTTCTTACCAGGACTCAGCTAAAAATTAGCTCCAAAAAACATCTAGAGACCATTAACATCTCACTCCCATACATAGTATCTCCAAAATCCAGCCTTTCTCTAGCTTTACACAGCTTTTATTCTATATTTTGCCTATTTTAAAGTACTCACTAAACTTCCAGCAGCCTATATCAACCAAACCAATCTTCAAATCACAAAATTCCTTCTTTCATCCTTTAAAATAGCATAATTGCTATTGTATCTCCTAGAAAATCAAACTCATAAAAACACTTTTTACTAAATAAATCAATTCATATTACATAACCAAAAGAAATGACTCATTGACATTTTTATCTCCTTTAATTTTCCATTAATGAATGATAGTATGGTACCATAATATTTTTAGAATATGCTCAATTATGTGTAGCAATTATATTTTCTCATTTTGGTGGAAGATCATATATAATTGATGACAGCAATCCATACACAATTCAAAAAATTTAAAAGCTAAATGGATGATAACTTACATTTTTTTTAGATTGCATCGCAACTAATAGACCAACTTTGTCAAGAAGTGCATCCATCTTCGCATCGGTAGCCATTTGTTGGTCTTTGAGCTCTTTGATCAATTCTTGTTGAGCCCTTGTTGGACCAAAGCTGTTGCACGTTCTTCAGCTTCATTTGCTCTTTGTTTCTCTTTTTCAACTTCAGTCCGATATCTTTCAAAGGCAAGAAGCTGCCCCTTTAGTTCTGACTGACCCCGCAAATGTCCAGGTATGGAGTTAAACTTTTGCAAACAAATTTCATTTGCAGTCAATCCTGTTGTCAAACTTTCCAATTTTTCCTATAGTGAAGGAAATACTTTAGTATGAGTCTTAACATGTTCGGCAATAACAATTGATCATGTAATAATAACTCTAAGTACTCACCAACATTTCACTAGCCTTATCATTAACCATCTTGACCTTCTTTTTTGAGAAATGAGCCCTTCTATAAGCATCAATGGCAGAAACATCTTGGCCTTCAACCTTCCTCTGTGACAATTTCAATACAAATTTGTTAAGGCAAAAAACATATGAAAGAAGATTTCATGTAAAATAAATCAAACTCTGTATACCTTTTCATCGATCATCCTTGCAATTGATTTTTGTCCCAACAGTAGTTGGAGTTCAACATCTTGCACGGTTTTTCTGACTTTTTGCACTTTGATCCTTTATAAAAAAAAAAAAAAAAAAACAGATTTGAAAGGACATATACAACCAAAATTGTGTCATGACATAGCAAAATGGTCACAACTTAAAACCAGTGAACTTTTTTTGTAATAGAATCACTTCAAGATCTATTTAAGGTTGATGCCTTGACTAGGATGAAAACTCTCTTTTCTTAATTTAAATAACTTTACACAAACAGATCCATCTTTCAAATCTATGATCTATCATTCAAAATTTTAAACTTCATACTTATATCCTATGAAAGTATGAACTCATAGAAAAATAGAAAATAAAAGAAATTTAAAACTAGTGAACATACCGTGAAATCTTTAGAGTCAAATTCCTCGCATAATTTAATCCACGCCTCTTTATCAAATCCCTTAGGAACATACTTCATTGCCTCTTCTTTTGATGGATACTTCTGAAAGCGCTTATGTAGCCTATTGTTGTTTAAATGACTTCATTTGAGAAACAAGCTGCTGGTGAATACGTTTCTTTACTTCTGGACTTTTTCCAACCTCATATTGTTGCTACATTTACAAAAATCATGAAACTTAAATGAATCTTCTTTGGCTATTAAGATCTCATTATGTCATAATAGTTGAACTAATATCAAAGAATCAATACCGTACAGTTGTTGTATATGTCATCCTTTAACTCTTAGCTCAATTTGGACCATGTTGGGTTACTCGAGGAGACAAGTTTAAGAACAATACATCCACTCTCACTTATGAAATGTTGAGCATCATCCCCAACTACCCTTCCAGATACTTCATCTATACAAATAGCCAAAGGTGAGCTTTTCTTCCTTCTATTGGCCAATTTGATATTCCTTGTAGGACCCTTCTTTGCCAATGCAACTGTTCATTTATTATAAGACACAGAAATAGTTAGTATTGGAACACTTTAGGGGATTGACATAGAAGAAATGCATGTAATAATTGCATTGTATAGAAATAAAATTCATGAATTTGCTAGATGACAGTACCCGAACCATATAATATTCTTGTTCTGTTTATTGCCCTAAGAAAGAAAGAAAGCAATGCCCAAAGCAAGAAATAATAGTATGATACATTCTTGGCTCCCTATCTTAAGTAAAAATAGAAACTGAGGAAACAAAAAAGAAATGCACCCTGACTCGATAAAAGAAAAATTGAACCCAACCCAAAGAAGAAAAGAAAAAGTAGAAATGATTAAAGTAGTTGAGTATAGATGAAGGAAATGTTTGCTTATCCAATAAACAAAAGAGCCGGATCACCTGGAGGAGCTGTTTGCTCTTCCACATCTTCTTCATTATTCTCATGGTGGTTGTGCTCATCTTCTTCATCATTCTCATGATGGTTGTGCCCATCTTCTTCATCATTTTCATGGTGCCTATGCTGCCCAACAGTAGGTATGAGAGGTTGCTCGGCACAATGTGTCTGGGCTGTCAAATTTAAAGATCGCCTTGTTCTAGAACTTTTGCCTACATTTCTTTATGAAGCTGGCTGCTCTGGTTCATTTCCTGATTCATTCGTAAGATCAAAAGTAGTGGTGACCTTGTTAGGTGTAAGGCGTGCACTTCGTCTGGGAGAAGATTGCACAATTGGACTTTTCTTCGGACGTGGATCAACTGTACTCTTACTTAATGGAGCTCGATTAGTACTTGAACTTGCCTCACTATTCACTCCTGCAGGTCGATTGGCATTTGGAAATGTTTCTTTCTTGCTTAGTCATTTTCTTCCAGGTCCAACCATGTACAATAAGTAACAAACGGTCAAAACATCATTATTGGGAAGTCAGTTGTAAATTCTAATGGAAAAGAACAAAAGATGAAACAATATTGTAAAAAAAAAAAAAAAAATTCATGACAACTTAAGTATACAAATTGAGTTGTTGCACATAAACTAGTAAACAACTAGAAAATTCAAAAAAAATAAAATGCAAAGCACCAATTTGCGAAACACTAGTCATTAGGCCACAAGTCTTCATCCATTTTCATCGTGAGAGATTGATTGATTTTCATTAATGTCATCATCATTGATAAAGTCATCATCATGAACTAGAGGGACCCTTGATGAACCCTTCATTGCATTGGTGTGAACTGAATTAGAAGGCAACATCTGCAAAGACAAAGTGCCCCATGCAAGAGATGGCATGTCGAAGTTCAAATCAACGACTAGGTTTATACTTGGTTCTTCTTCTTGATAAACTTCTTCATTTGGCCCTTTTTCTAGCCGTTGTGGAACATCATACGAGTTACGAGGACTAAACCTTTGTACAATATGCCAATTTCTACCTAATCTGAGATCATTCAAATAAAAAACTTGGTGAACTTGATCCGCTAGAATATAAGGCTGATCATTATACCATGTTCTAGAAAAATTAACACTACAAATATTCCCTTCTTTATCAATATGTAATCCATTCCTATCTCCAATGTTCCACCATTTAAATTTAAATATCAACACCTTCTTCTTTCCTACAAAGTATTCATGGTACTTCAATAATATCCTCCAACACCCCAAAAAATCAACAATGTTATTTCCATGCTGGTCCCTTTACCACAACCCCATGGCTAGATGAGTTTTTCTACACTTTTCCCTACTCGTTGTATGAAATCGGTAGCCATTTACCATGCAACCAGTGTACCGGCTAACTCTATTATTTGGTCCCAATTCCAAAGATCTTATTTCATCGTTGCAGGTTTCAAGACAAGATAAAACCTACATACAGTAGAACAACAAATTAATGAGTAATTTTTTAATTTTAAATTTTGTAACGAAACAAGGTACTTTTTTGGTCTCTTACACGTTGACGAAACCATGAATCAAATTGCTTATCATGACGTTGATCCACATTGGCAATACTTTCTACTGCAAGCTTTTCTTTGTGCTCCATAAATGAATGAAAGTATTATAATGTAATCCTTCGACCTAAAAATATACTGTATTTTGATCCTAAAATTCTGAAGCGCATAATGTTGTAAACAAATTCGAGAAAAAACTACATATACTGTATGTGTTCTTCTAATTCATCACAATTGTTCAGTACAAATGTATGATGCATCTCCATTTCAGTGAACTTAAAACACCTACTTTATGTCCACCAAATGGATGACCCTTTCCCAAAAAAATAGATAATACACCTGATGCTTCTGTCAATTCATTATTGCGGTCAACTCTATTGAAAATTGTGTCAACATCATGCAAGTACATACTACAAAAAGTTAGGCACTCCTTCTCTATGTACCGCTCGGTAATGCAACCTTCTGGGCGAGCTTTATTATGGACATATCCTTTCAATGTCCCCATTTTCCTGTACATACTTAAAATATTTAACTTTTAATTGCATATTTTGCATGAAAAGCACTTATAAAACTAATATGTCATCGGTTACCTTTCGAATGGAAACATCCAACGATATTGCGATGGACCAGCAATTTTTGATTCATATGGTAAGTGAACCATAAGATGTATCATTATGTCAAAGAAGGAAGGTGGAAAAATTCGTTCCGAACTTGCACAGAATGAGAGCAATGTTTCTCTCTTCTTCCTATAGAACATCTAAAAAAGAAGTTTTTGAACACAACTTCTTGAAGAATTCACTAAGCTCAAATAAAACTTGTCGAACTTCTTTTGTCAAACATCCTCTAATTGCAATTGTGAGAATCCATTGTATGAAAACATAAAAATCATGACTTTTCATTCCGGACAATTGGAACTCTTCACCTTTTATGTAGCGAGAGACATTTGAAGCAAAACCATCAGGGAACTTAATTGATGTCATGAATTGAATCACCTTTGTCTTTTCCTCCTTGGTTAGATGGTAGCAAGCCATCGGCATGGTGAAAGAATCTCCATTTTGTTTCAAGTGCAACTCCTTTTTCAAATTCAATTGCATTAAATCCTTACGTGACCCCCAGGTGTCCTTGGACTTTCCATTAATATCCATTAAGGTAGCTAATAAGCTCTCAGTAACATTTTTGACAACATGCATGATGTCTGTGCCGTAATTTAAGGAGTTTATGTCTACCCAATAAGGAAGATTGAAGAACATACTTTTGTTGGTCCAATATAAACCATCGGCATTGCGCTTTCTCTTTCTTAGATGCACCTATTCTGAAGATTTACCGAAAGAGTTCATGGCATCATTCAACATTTGAACCTCATTTAAAATTTTATATCCAGATTTAGGCACAACAGGCCCCCGAATTTCGATTGTGCCATTGAAATTTTTCTTACCCTTTCTCCACTGATGGTTAGAGGATAGAAATCTACGATGCCCTATGTAACATACTTTCCTACTAAAAGGTAAGCATTCAGAAAATGTATAATTCATGCAAATAGGGCATGCAAAATGTCCTTTGGTGCTCCACCTAGATAACATTGCATAAGCTGGAAAGTCATTTATAGTCCATAAAAGAGCAGCACGTAACTTGAATTTTTCTCCCTTGTGTGCATCATAAGCCCCTACACCTTCCCATAACTCATTTAATTCATCAATCAAGGGTTGAAAATACACATATATATCCTTTGTCCTGGTGATTTAGGTCCTGGATCCCTAACATTGACATAATGATAAAAGGATCCCTCATGCACTTCCAAGGGGGCAGGTTGTAAGGGACAAGAAAAACAGGCCATATACTATAAGCATTACTAAGATTACCAAATGGGTTGAATCCATCAGTTGCAAGGCCTAACCTAACACTTCTTGGGTCATCAGCAAAGGAAGTATGAACTCTATCAAAATGTTTTCACGCTTCACTATCAGCCGGATGCCTCATGATGTTATTATCATCAACACACTTCTCCTTGTGCTATCTCATATCATTCGCTACCTCATCATTGACAAACAATCTTTGCAACCTTGGTTTTAGAGGAAAGTAGCGAAGAACTTTTCCTGGCACCTTGTGACCTTCTTCCTTAAAACATGGTTCTTTGCATTTATCATTAGGGCAGGTGGTATTGGATGCATATTCTTTACGAAAGAGCACACAATCATTCACGCATGCATGAATTTTTTCATATTTGAACTCCAAATCTGACGAATGATCTTTTTGCATTTATAGAAAGATTTAGGCACAGAAGCACTATTTGGAAGAGTTTTATGAAAATTTCAAGCAAACCATCAAATGATTTGATAGTCCAACCACTCATGGTCTTTAGGTGAAGTAGAGAGACGATGAATGACAATTTAGAGAACGACTTGCACCCCGGGTAAAGGTGTTGTTTAGCATCATCTAACAATCTTAAATATGCATCTGCTTTGCAATACAGATCACTTGAAGAACAACCAATATCCTGCCAACCCTCCCCACAATTAGCACGAGAAAGGTCATTTAACACGTCATCTAGGTCATCATCCTCATCTTCATCATGGAACCCTTCATGTAGTATATGCTCCTCATTTGAATCATCTTGATATGACTCACCATGATATACCCATGTAACATAATCTTTGCTAATTCCATGCACCATCAAATGATGCTCCACAATTCCTTTTGATTGATTACGAAAGTTATTGCAAGATTTGCAAGGACATGAAAAATTTTAATGGACTGATCTTTACTAGAATATGCAAATTTTAAAAATCCCTGAACACCCAATGCATATCGCTCATCCCTCCTGTTGTCAATTGTCATCCAACTCTTGTCCATGTCCTAAATATGATTTTCTTAAAAATTAGACAACTTACTTAAAATCAACCACTAAATATGCAGTATCTGCCACTAAACTAATTAAAAAACTTAATTTCATTCCAACACTTCGAAATAGAAAACAATTTTGTATAAGTTTAATAACTTCAAAATTAATGAAGTCAAACATTCCATAACCAATAAAGACAAAAAATGGCATTTTCACATGTTGATGGAAAATCATCACTAAAATGTGTTTACATCTTTCCATGGACATCTTCATATCATAACACAAAAAAACTTAACTAAACTCCTATCATCAACTCATGTTTTGTAGTGAAATAATCAATTACTTGCTAAAAATTTGGTATAATTATAAAGGTACTAAATAGCACTTACAATGTTATTTTGTGTAGAATGATTCTGTTACTTGTCTGTGAATTCACAAGCTCTAGCAGTCACAAAGAGTTTCTCCAATAATGGGCATCATTATCTGTAATTAGTAAATATTCACTTGGAGGTTCAGGATATATAACTACCACAACACTTGCTAGAAAAACTTTTTATTGCTTGTTTTGACATTTTAATTACTATTGGACAACAAGATACACCATTTCCAAAATCTACAAGCCTATGCCAGAAATACACAGAATCTGCCCAATCACATGAATTAGAACCACACATCCTACTACTTTAGTCATGCATGAAGTGATCACGGAAGCAAGGTCTAATGCATACAAGTGTTCACCAATAAATTCCTTAAAGACTATACAAGTATCCAAAAAGCAAACTGCCTTAGACATAAATATCATGAACTCTGTCTCCTCGAATATGCAGAAATGACATCAATATACTAAATAGAAGTTCAATAGGAAGAGGAAGGATTCAAATCACCAACTGGTAGAGGAATCAAGAAATTCCTACAATACCTTCATTTCAAGTTTCTGATTCAAAATCAAATTTCGTGACAGTAACAATGCCAAAGCAGAGAGAACTCAATCAAGTATGCAACTTCTGTTTAAGGTTTTATGACATAATGAGATCTCAACTACAGGAAAAGAAAAATAGTGATAAGGGTAACTCTGGTTAAGCTAAGACCAAATGAATCCAGAACATGTTATTTAAAGCACATTCTCCAGCAAATTCTCAAAAAAATGATTCTATAAAAGATCCCATGGCAACTTTTCTTTTTGGATAATTCACAAAAAAAATGGATCTAAAAAAGACATCCCTCCAACTACCCAAATTCGGACAAGGATTAACAAATTTAAATTCGTACAACAATAACTAGAAATCACATAAACAAAATCAAAAACCCTAACTCAAGAAGGGGGTGTGGCTTGAAACTTAAAATTAGTACAAATCAGAGAGGGATTTTACCTGCATGTGGTGGCGGCAACGGTGACTTGAGGAGTTACTTCGAAGTTGGTGGCGCGGCTGATCAAGGGATGCTGTGAATCGGGGTGGAGGTTTGAGTGGGTGGTGTGAATCGGGTGGAAGTTTGAAGAAAAAAGGGTGTGTGCAAGAGGGTGGATGGTGGTAGATGAGGGTTACAGCGGTTTATGGTAGTGAAGCAGTGTGGAGCAGTGTAGGATGGTGGTGTTTTGAAGGAAGATGGTAGGCCGAGAAGAACTTAGGGGATTTTTTGTTAAGAGGGTGAAGGAGGAAGGGGAAAATGTATCGAGATATGGCCAAAAGAGTTTAGAAATGTTGGAATAGATATCCAATCTAAGTGGCAATATATCGTAGGGCAATACAGATGCTCTTAATATTTTTTGTGGATGTAGCAATGATGGTCTTCATTGCATCTGCAGTAGCCTACTTAGGCTACTTAAAGATGCCAATGTGCATCATTCGGTTTGTGAGTTAATAAAATAAAAATATTAAGTTTATTGTACTAAACACTTGCAAAAATAGTAAATAAGTAGTTATAAGTCAATTGAATGTGTATTAGCTTATTTTCTAATAAAAATATGTTTTTCTGAGTTAATAAAACAAAAATATTATAATAATAACAGTACTAATTGTTAATGAAGTACTAAAATTTTGTTGGTAAATCATTGTATATGTAAAAGTTTGTTTATATGAAATTAAGGAATAAAATACTTATTGTTATCTTTCTTACAAAGTATCAAATTAACAAGCCAAAAAAGAAACACGTTTTTAGATTAAACTGGGAACTTGCTCTTATACACATCTAGATGTGTATAAGAGACAGTGTTGTTATAATGATTTACTAAAAAATTAATTAACAAACCAAAAAGAATTATGAAAATCATTCTAACATTAGTATAATTTATAATGCACTTCATAGAAATAAATATAATGCATTAATTAAATTTTTAGGACAAAATTAGAATACTAGATAGTCAAAGAAAAATTGATTAAACGTAAGTATCACATAATAAATTTATGAACCACCAAATTAAGTTTATATGGAAACCATCTTAAGATGGTTTCCATATAATAATATCTATAAACTTCTAATTGGGCTACCAAGTACCAAGCCCAATTAGTTACATTATATATCCTAATTTGTTATCAATGGGTCAATATATATATATCTATATATATATATATATCTATCTTAATGTGTTATCTACCCACTTGGGCTACAAGATACTAACACAAGCCAACTAAATGGCCTATTTGTCTCATACATGCATACGTTGGCCTGTTATGTGGCAACAAATTGTTTGGGATTTTTTATATATAGTTGGACTTTCGAATTATAATTAATTTCCTTCTTGGGTAAGCATCCAATAAGGTAGTCTAATTAATTTTTTCACCCCATTTGGGCCATCATATTGATTGTTACAAAATATTAATTAATTTCTTTAATATTTAGTTTATTTAATGGGGCCATCATATTAGGGAAAAGACAAAAATTTTTCCCCTTCAATTACAAATGTTGGATTAGAATTTACATTAATAAAATTTATAATCTTTACAAATATATAACTTAAAAAGATATATATCATAAACAATATAATTTTTTTTTTATTTTTCTTTAACTCAATATTTATTTTATTATTTTCATTTAAAATAACACATCTAAATTCTTTAATTCCTATAATCCAAAATTAATATCTAAAAAAATAATTACACAAACTAGCTAAATTTTTTCAACACAATCCAGCAAAACCCACATAGAAAAATTTTCAAACATTTACTTTTTATATGTAAAGTCAATACTGATAACTAAAACCAATGACTAATACTAAAAATATCAATGATGAATAATCCTCCCTAAATGCTAGAATACTCTTAAAATATTAGCGACGATGAAATATCGTCACTAACACTGAAAATATTAGTGACAACAAAGTATCGTAACTAAATCCTAGATATTTTCGCGCAATTTTCCGCCTAATCTTTAGTGATGACGTAATGACTATTTAGTGACGACTTTTTGTATTTCGTCACTAAAAGGCAAATCCTTCCATTTTGTAGTGATCAAGTCAAAAGTCGTCACTATGCATAACACCCTTTATTGACGAGATTTTATATTTTCACTGTGATTTTCCTCACTTCCATTTCTCTTCTAGGTTCCTTTTTATCTTGTATCTTGAAGCCCCATTACATTTTTGGCTTTGAAGGATTGCTAGTTGTTGCACTTCAAGGTTTCCATTTCAATTTTCAAACAACCAACTATTACTAAATCAGTTGCTAGCCAACCTTTCCATACTGTTTGATGTGGAGTATGCAATGATTTGCACCACAATCCCGACATCGACTTTCTTGAGAATGTCATTAAGAAATACAACCTAGGAATTGTTGTTTCTATCAAAGCCAAGAAAGTATCATGATCGAATATAAGTGGTGCCTTTTGGACAAGTAGTATGAAATTAAAAAGGTTCCAACCAATTGAGTGTTTCCAACAACAAAGTAAATTTTTGCATCATGTTCTTGCTGATTAACATTGAATCTGCCCCGTTCAGTATTGCATCTCTTTCAAATTTAACTCTAGGATCAACCCTCCTAGATTCAAATACTCGTAACTAAAAATTGCATATGCAATCTCTTCAAAACCAAGGATAGAATTTATCATCCTTTGAAATCTAGGGACTTGAATAAGGAAATACATCGCGTTGCACCTCCTTAAGTGATGTTTAAGGCGACTAAACCCACTAACAATTTTCTATAATGATTGCAACTGACTTGCTTGTTCTACTAATCTAGAGAAGTTTCTTCGAAAGAATATAAATCTTAAAAACAACAATTATTTGATGTTGTCTTTCCATGATTGTCTAGGCATATTTTGGGAATTTTTTAATGGAGTGAGTTAGAAATTATTCTCTAATTTGAAGTCTATAAATTTTATGGAAGCATATAGTTTAGATATGTTTATATTACGATGACTTTAATCTCCCAACAAATAGAACATATATAGAAAATAATAAAGACAGCTAAAATTAAATAGATAACTTGTAAAACAGGGTTTAAACCAATAAAGAGCATATATAGAAAACAATAAAGACAACAAAAGATTAAACGGACAACTAAATTTAACCCTACAATGGTTTGGACCAAGTTTTGCTCCTATTACATATGTTGTTATACATTGACTTCGAATGATACTAGGCTTAAATAAACATTAATATTGAGTACTTAAAATCTTCATTAAGAAAAAAAAAATTTAACATAAAATTGTATTTTATGATATCAAAGATAAAAATAATAATAATAATAATAATAATTGAAAAAATGAGTATAAAATCTAAAGGTAAGATCTAAATTCAAACAAATGTAAAACAATATTTAATGGAAAAGAGCAAAGACTATTATTTGACATTTAAGATGTCATCTTTTAGAAAAGTAATACAAGCTGTTCATTCATATGAAAAATTTAAACAATTAAATTCAAACACATTTTTTAATTAGTTATAAGTACATGTGCGCGTGCATTTTCATAGTTGTGTAGAAAAGGGGTAAATTACAATGAACCCCTTATGGTTTGGCTAATATTCATGCTACCCTCTATGCTTTACTATACACCTACAATTAGCTCCCTTGTAGTTTGATTTTTTTGTAAAATAGACAAAAATTAGAAAGTTAACGGATTTGTACAAAAAGTCTAAAATACCCCTAACATTAATACACCTCTACCGCTTTAAAAACCCTTCCGCCAAAAGGAAGGGTTGTGTTTTATATTAAAATATATAACTAGCCTTGATTAGAAGATTTAAATGTCTAAAATAACCCTTTAAATAAAAAAATTAAGCCTCATAACGATTACTTAACGGAATATTTAACGGTTTCACTTTAATACAAACTACATGGAGGTAAATTGTAGGTTTGAAAACTATAAGGGGATAATGTAAATATCATCCAAACCACAAAGGGGTTCTTTTTAATTTCTATATATAAAAAAGTGGCCAAGCGTATATTCCTTTAGTTTAATGGGTTTATTGTAATTACACCCATAGTTTAGATGGCAAATGTTTCAAACCTTTTATTTTACATGGAGAATATATTAGGTCAAAATAATTTGTACTAACTGTAGTGTATTGTTTGTAAGAAGCAACTCAATCTCTCTCGGAAAGCACAAGTCAGCTTCTCTAGGAAAGCACATATCGTGCATTTTAAATGATCCATAAGCCATTGAAAGGGGTCACTTGGTAAACACTTACTACACCTAAATTAAAATTTTAAAGATTCACATTGTAGTGGAAAATGCCAGGTCAACTACTGTACGTTGCTCAACAGGATTGTTTGATATTGAGTATGTAATGATTTGCACAATATTCTCGACACCACTGGCGGATCTACATGCCTAAAATTTCTAATGTAATTTAGTAGAAAATTTTAGTAAAATTGTACTTTTTATTGACTTGGTATTCCTACTAATTCAAGAAAAATATTTTTACATGTAGATTGTTTGTCGTTGAAAAACAAAAATATAAAATATTTGAAACAAAATGAAAAATATAAAATATTAGTGAAGACGAATTTGAAATTTCAATCTTATTTTTAGTGTTTGAACTTCTGACAAAAAATAAAGTTTTATATAAGTATTTGTTGGTCTTTTGAAAAATTTGAGATGGCATATTTAGATTGATGATGATTTATGTGAATAAACATAATACATTACTAAGTATTATAAATGTTTATAAGTATTTGTGCCCCACCCAAAAATATTTTTAGTTCTGCCCCTTCTGGACACCAATTTCCTTGAGAACAACATTAAGGAATACAACCAAGGAATAGTTGTTCCCATAAAAGCCAGAAAAGTATCATGATGATTGAATCTAAACGGTGCCTTTTAGATAGAAAACTTAAATGGTTTCAACCAATTGAGTGTTTTCAGCCATCCAGTAAATTTTGCATCATGTTCTGGCTTATGAACATTGAATCTCCCTCTCATATAGTATTGCATCTCTTTCTGAACTGTCTAAAGGATCTACTTTCTTAAATTCTCACAACTAGGATTTGCATATGCAGTCTCTTTACAACAAAGATGGCATTTATCATCCTTTGAACTTTAGGAAGTTAAGAATAAGGAAATACATCGCTATTTGCGCTTCTCTTATATGACGTTTTAGGCTTCTAAACCCACTAACTACTTTTCCATTATGATTTCAATTGACTCGCTTCTTCTACTCATTAAGAGAAGTTCCGTGGTAAGATAAACAAACTTTTAATACCTACTACCCTGGTTAGATGTTTTCTTTGCACAATTGTTTAGGCATATTTTTAGAATTATTTAATGGACTTAATTGGAAATAACTCTCTAAGTCAAAGTATATATTTTAGGCTTAATTATATTTTGCCCCTGTAAATAGGGAATTGTTACAAATTACCCCCTATATTTCTTTTATCTACAAATTGCCCTCCAAGGTTTAATGAAGTTATTTTCCATCTAAAGAAAGTTGTAAAATTTCATAGTTATCCTCAATATTTTTAGTATCAATTTGTGAATTTCTTTACTAAAATCCTTCTCTTAAATTTGAAAATGATAATAAACTAAATTTATTATTTTAAAATTTTCTTTTTATCTCCTAGGTAGCGTGAGGGAGCATAAGTTAGTTCATTTATTTAAAATATATGTTAATTATATCCCATAGCAGTATATTTACTCAAATAACGTGATTTTTTAAATACAAAGTGATGAATTAATTATTGATAACAGACAAAATAAAGTAAAAAAAATAAAACTAAAATAATGTAATTAAATATATAAAATACTTTATTCTAGATATAAAAATAATATTAGCAGAACTAGTGTGTGATGGCATACTAAAAATAAATGTGAAGAAGAAAACATAAAATAGTAAACAAATTAATACAATTAATATTTAAGGGTAATTTTTTTCAATAATGTTGAATAACATAATGGTTATAAAATAAAATCAGATATCAAATTGTAAGTCACCCTAATTTTATATTGGTTAAGGCAATTTGAAAGATTGAGGGCAATTATGACATTTTACTACTCCCTTCAAATGAAAATTTTAACTTCATTTAACTTTAGGGGCAATTTGTAGATAAAATAAAGGAAAAACAACTCTATTAGTCCCTCACAATATTATTTCACATTTATACTTTTTTAGTCATTCACATTTAAAATGATGCATTTTAGTCCCTCACAAATTCCAAATGTACGATTTTGGTCCCTCGACACAATTATTAGCATATTTTGGTTTGAAATACTCATATATCAATATTAAACGACACTACTTAGAACCTCCATCACCACCACCCCAAAATTCAACCGACCATCACCACCCCTATTCCCCTCTCTCGCGGCTTTTCCTCTGCCAACTTTACTCCAATAGCTCCAATCCTCTTTTTTTGGGATAATTTATCATTTAAGGTTATGTATTGTCAATTTTGCACTTGAGTATATTGCATTTTATATGCATGTGAGTATTTTAGGCCAAAATATACTTGTAATTGTGTCGAGGGACCAAAATGGCGCGTTTTGAAATTGTGAATGACTAAAATGCATCATTTTGAATGTGAATGACTATTAAGGTCATTTTTCCTAAAATAAATGTTGGAATAATTTACAACTGTCTCCCATTTACAATTACTCAAATTGTAATTAAGCCTATATTTTATGGATATATATACTTTAGATATGTTCATGTTGCCACAACTTTTATCTTTCTACAAATAGACCAAAAATAGAAAATATGAAAGACAACTAAAATAAAATATATTACTTGTAAAAAATTAATGAACACCAACTCTAGAGTAGTTTAAACAAAGTTGTGTTCCTTTTACTTATGTTGTCATATGTTGACTTTGTACAATATTAGGCTTCAGTGAACACTTATGTTGAATACTTAAAATCTTCATTAAGAAAGAAAATTTTATTATTTTCATGAAGATTTATTTTATGATATTAAAGATAAAAAAGTGTGAAGTATGAAATATAAAGGTATTATCTAAATTAAAAAAATTCTAAAACAATATTTAGTAAAAAGAACAAAGACAATTATTTGACATTTAAAATATTCACCTTTTAGAAAAGTAATAAATGGTGCTCATTCATTTGAAAATTTTAAGCAATTAAACTCAAGTAAATTTTTTAATTAGTCATACGTACACATGTGAATCATGTGCATTTTCATAGTAGTGTGATAAGGCGACTAAGTGTACATTCTTTTAGTTTAAAAAGGGTATAGTATAGTTAGCCCTATAGTTTTGGGGGCAAAGTGTTACTAACCCTTTTATTTTACACCGGAAATATTAGGTTGTAATCAAAGATTTAAGGATCAGAAGGATCACTCTTAGGTTTTTCAGATCGGATCATGAGATCATATCGTAAGATCCTACAAAAACATGTAAAATAAATAAGGAATGATTTTTAAGTAATTGACTCACCAAAAAAAAAAAAAAGATTTAAAACTATACTACATATGAAATAAGCACAAAAATTTTGATTTTTTTAACCCACTGTGTTTTATTCAAAATTTGTCATAAAGATTGTTTGTTACATTTTTAATTGTTCCTTTTGATTTTTCATAATTGTTTGCTTATTCGAATTAATCTTTAATACCTCTATATTACTGATCACCCTTTAGGATGGGTCATCAAATAGCCTTTATTTGGGAGATTTGCTTATTGATTAAACCATTCCGTGAGTACGGGTAGAAATATATCTATTTACCTTAGGTAATCAAATTGAGGTTCATTATTATGCACTAATCTTGGCTTGAATATAGAAGTATAGTGGATTGATTGCAGTTAGTAGATTTGCAAAGAGTTGGAAAGAAAACACGCAATTACATTAAACCCTATATTAGTAGGCAAAATGTGAAATTAAAGGAATGATAAATCTAATCATGCAAGTGGATTGGTAAAATAAACCCTAGACTTTCTATTACTTGATTTTCCACTTACTTGCATAGTTAATTTCTTTAATTATTTACTTGTCTTTATTATTATGTAAATTATTGCATTGTTTGAATAGAATCTAGTGTGTGTCACTTAGTAGTTGACAACTTTGTCAAACATAGTTCTCGTGGGAATTATCCCTACTCACTCAAGCACTCATTGAACAAGGAAATCATACCCTAACTCATGTATTTAGAGAAGAAATGCTGTTGCGATTCGCTTGCTAGATAAGGAAGTGATGTATTGATTTTAATATTTTTTTATTTAATTTCTAATTATAAATGTTTAGCATGCCTTATTACTTCTCAATGGGCTTGCCATCCATTCGTGTAAAGAACTAGGCAATTTTATCCTAATCCCCCTCCTTCTACCATTTTCAAATTCAATAAAATGGGTACCTGACCCCCCACCAACAGGTGTTAAATAAAAATAAAACTTGTTCGATACATATATTTGCGTTCGTGAATCGAGTGTATAATAACATGTGAACACATGGTTGTTGACGAATTTCGTTGATGTTAAACTAACCTAAGACTCTTTAGTTTGATTAAAAATACCCTAGAACACTTATTTATATAGTTTCGTAGTGATGTACAAAGTTTTAGGCCAAAATAAGCCCCTTTTTTGCCTTTTTTTGGTACAATCTAGGTGTCTGTGCCAGCCCTCTGGCCACACCTGTGTCGAGCAAAGAATGGTTGGGCATGGTTATACCCAAACTGCCAAGCTCATAGGCACATCTATGCACACACCGATGTATGGTGCTCCATTTTACCATTTGACCCCTAAAACATTCCAAAACTACAAAAAATACATTTTGACACATAAATAAAATGTACTTAAAAATTGTGAACACATAAACTAACATTTTAGAATAAATATCCTAAAATAACCAACATACCCCTTCTTACTCACACAAACCTCAAAACTCGGTTAAAACCCTACATTGAATGCATGCAAATAACTCTCTTTTGTAGAGTTGACACATGGTAAGATATATAAAATTTTACTACCAACAACCTTGCCTTCATGTTCTCTTTGCATGATTGTCTAGGCATATTTGTGGAATTATTTACTGGAGTTAACTAGAAATTATTCTATAAATCAAAGTGTAAAAAAATTTATGGAAACATAGAGTTTAAATATGTTCATATTGCAACAACTTTAATCTCCTGACAAATAGACCACATTTAGACAACATTATATACAACCAAAATTAAATATAATAATAACCTGTAAAAAATTAATAAACACCAACTCTAGGGTGACTTGAATTAAGTTCTGTTCCTATGACTTATTTTGTTATATGTTGACTTTTGTACGATAGTAGACTTCAATAAACATTTATTTTGAATAATCAAAATCTTCATTAAGAAGGAAAATTCTATTAGTTTCAAAAAAATTGTATTTTACAATATAAATGATAAAAAACTGTGAGTATAAAATATAAAGGTAAGATCTAAATTCAAACAAATCTAAAACTATATTTAATGGAATAGAACAAAGACAATTATTTGACATTTAAGATATTATCTTTCTAGTGGATATGGCCAAGTCAACCAGCCTACGTTGCTTAATTGAATTCCTTTAATTTGCAAGTAATTTCTTTTCCAGGCTCCTCCTAAGCTTGTTTTCTGAAGCCCTATTACCTGTCTAGCATAGAATTCGGATTGCTAGTTGTTGCACTTCAAGACTTATTTCCATATTCCAACTACTAGTATTTACCAAATCAATACAAAATGTTGACCAACATTTGCACCACATTCTTGACTCGAACTTCCTTGAAAACATCTTCATGGAATACAACCAAGGAATCCTTGTTCCTATCAAAGCCAAAAAAGTATCATGTTGAATATAAACGATGCCCTCTGGACAAGAAGTTGAAAATTAAAAAGGTTTCAACTAATTGAGTATTTCTAACCGTCAAGAAATATTGCAACATGTTTTTGCTTATCAACGTTGAACCTCCCCCACTTAATATTGCATCTCTTTCAATGCTTCCTCAAGGATCCATTCTCTTAAATTCTAGCAACTAGGAATTGCATATATAGTCTCTTCAGAGCCTAGGATGGTATTTATCATCCTTTGAAACTTAGAAACTTGTAAACAATGGAATACCTCACCTCGTGCCTTCTTTAAGTGGCATTTAAGGTGACTAAACGCACTAACAACCTTTTCATAATGATTCCAATTGAATCACTTTTTCTACTTATCCGGTGAAGATCCTTGGTAAGATATATAAACCTCAGATGGGTTAGATTGTATTTTAATTCCAACAACCCTGGTTTGATGTTTTCTTTGCATGATTGTCATAGCATATTAGTGAAATTATTTAATGGAGTTAATTGGAAATTATTCTCCAAGATGAAATCTATAAATTTTATGGATACATATAGTTAGAAACGGTCATGTTGCCCTAACTTTAATCTCCCTACAAATAGACCATAGATAGAAAACATTGAAGACAACTAAAATTAGTTAGGGTTTCTCCTCCCTTCTTTCTCCTCTTGTTCCTCATGCGGTTTTAGAGTTTCTTTTTTTTCATGGCTGCCCTTCAATCTTTGATTGGAGAGCAATCCCTTCCTCATGCTTCTAAATCTTTGGTAATGTAGCTAGTGGTAACACGTCTAAAACTCCCATAAAAATTCCTTGAATTTACCGTGGTGGAACTGTCTTATTTATTTCAGACGAAGAAGTTGTGGCCAATGTTTTGAAAATCAGACTGACCAACTGGTTCGATTGGTCGGACCGCGAATCGGAAGAGCCACCGGTGTTCCAGTCCAACTATACATCCGGTCTGTATAAAAAATTGGATAGAATCGGTAGAAAATCGGTTTAACCGATTTTGGTGGTTTTTTAAATTTCAGAATAAATATGATTTAAATAAAGAGAAAAATTAAAAAATTGTGAAATAAACTCCAAAATGGAAAAACATTGAACACACCAAAGCCTAAACTATTAAGTTATTATTTTTTTTATCTTTTTTATACTTATTTTTGTACAAATTTTATTTTTCTTATTAGAAATTTGATCAGTATTTTTGGGTATTATGACTATAATTCTCCAAAAATAGTGTTTTTCTTCTATTTTAGTTTTATATACATGTATTTTAGGTCATTTTAAATTATACCACACTTTAGTTAAAAAAAAAAAAAAAAACCTAAATTAGTGAACCGACTGGTTCAACCAGTTGGACCGGTTGAACCGTGAACCGGACAGGCCACCGGTTCAATGCCCGGTCCGATTTTCAAAACATTGGTTGTGGCTCTTTCCAAACTTCTCATTTGGTAGTGCACTTATAGGAAAATTTTCCAAAGAGAAATCGAACATGGATTCTCTATGCAAGGATTTTATGTCTATCGGTTTTAAAGGGAATTTTTCTTTAGTGTGCATGGATTATCGCCATGCTCAATTTAGATTTCACATGAAGGAGGATTTCATTAGGTGTTACTTGCAGAAATTATAGACCTTTCAAGACTTTGGCGTGAGGGTTTTTAAGTGGACTTTGGATTTTAGGCTAGATGTTGAGTTTTCTTTTATTCCCGTTCGGATCTCTTTGGAAAAGCTACACCTTCATCTTTACAACATGGTTTCTCTCTTCGCCATGGCGTTGTGATTGGAAAACCTCTAAAAATGGACTCATCCATAGCAATCCTTTCTCAGCCAAGCATGGCACATATCCGTGTTGAAGTAGATGTTCTCAAGCCCCACCTGAAGAGATTCTGGACAAAGTCACAAGGATTCAGGACTTTGCCAAAAGATAATTTATGAGGAACTCCCGTCCCATTGTAATGGATATGCTTGTTATGCAAGAAACTAGAGCATGATCACCTTCATGCCATCTGTATGGAGAGCCAGAAAACCCTAGCAAGAAAAACTCAGAAAGCTAATAAGCAAGAAACGGCAAAACATGAACCAAAAAATGTTGCAGATAATTCTGCACAACCTATGGAAAAACAATGCCAGCCTAAACCAGTCTATCAAGCAAAGTAAAAGGGTGATAGCTATACTGTTCCTTCTCACGAGAAAACCTTTATACCAACATATTCCAATGCTAATGAAGTTGTGGTTGTGGTGCCCGCTTGTAACATTGGACCAAAAGTGCCTCTAAAATCGGATGATGAAGCTTCAGTGGTAGACTTGGACACCAATGCAAAGTTGCATTTACCTGACAAACTAATGGATGACCATCATGCTGTATGTCGAAGCAAATAAGCAAAGCCATCTATTTGTTGAACATGAGAATTTAGATACATTGTCTAACACGGAGACAGTGCTTCGGCCACATAAATCAAGATTACAATTCATGGATATTTATACAAAGTATCAAGACCAAAGGGCATAAATACCATGGATCTTGCCAAAAAAATCCAGAAGAAAGAGACACACTCTTACTGTCATAGGAACCATCTTAATAAGGCAAAATGCTAGAGCCTTCAAATAATCGCTCCCACCTCTTCATCAATTATTAATATTTTTGTGTGGAATACAATATTTATAGCTGGAAAAATCCTTGGAATTTGAAACAATTAACATGTTATATCTTCTCTCTTTGGCTGTTATTCTTGAATCTACAATTGATTGGCAAAAATTCAATGACTTTCGCACTCAATTGGTTTCAACTTTTGTGTCTTCACTCAATCTAACAAAATTTGGATATTCTAGAGGAATTAATTTCATTTTAACATTGTAGCTAATGATTATAAGTTTATTCACAATAAGATCGCTCATGACAAATGGACTAAATAGTCTTGGCCACATTCATTTATGCGAAGAGTACCCATATTGAAAGAAGAGCTTTATGGTTGCATCTAATGGGAACATATCAACTTCGGTAAGAGGTACCTAGCTGATTGGTGATTATATGAATCTAGTAGCTTCGGTTACAAAACAATTGGGGAGTGCTCAACTTGATTTAGGGGTAATAAATTATTTTAATGCAGCTATGGATGCATGTGGTTTGAAGCAGATCCAACAGACAGGAAGCAATTTTACTTGGATGGGTACCTGTAATGGACATCCAACTTGGAAGAAGCTAGACCGACTCTTAAGCAATAACCAGTCGAAGCTTGATTTTCCTTTATTTGTGGTATATCACTTAAACAGGTCAGGTTCGGACCACTCACCGTTCTTGCCAGAACTCCATGACTCTCGAAAATTGGCTCCTTTGACTTTTAGATTTCAACACATGTGGCTTGATCGTAGGACAATTCTGGGTACGATTAAATCAAGCTGGAACCCACCTATGACAGCTTATTGCATGCTTTGTTTCTCATTAAAACTCAAGAGACTAAAATAGGCCATATGTGTATGGAATCAAAACATCTCTTGGCAACATTTTTGATGCGGTTAAGGAAGCAGGAGAGGAAGTAAGGCTATGTGAATTATGGTATGAAGCGAACAGCTCTCCAATGGCTAGACAGGAGTTGAGCAAGGCACAAGCCAAGCTATTTCAATGTCTGAAAAATGATGAATCGTTCTAGAAGCACAAAGCACGTGTAAAGTGGCTAGCCAAAAGAGACTGTAATACCAAGTATTTGCATTCATCTTCACTGGACAAGCGTGCGAAGCTATCATCAATAAGTAGCCTTCTAAGCATCACCCCAAATCTTGTCTCGATTTTTCTTAACACAGAGCTCACTTTGATCAAGGAAAAACTAAGGTGGCTTTGTTTCAGCTTGACAAAGACAACGCAGTAGGACTGGATGGGTTCAAGGGGCATTTATGTATGATGTTGGGATATTATATCTAGTGATTTGATTAAGGCAGTTCAATAATTTCACGAGGGAATTCCTCTACCTAGGAGCATTTCTAGTGCTTTTATTTTTATTATCCCTAAAAGAGAATGGCCTCAAAATATCGCGAATTTTTGAACGATTTACCTATTGAAACATTATTAATAAAGTTTTGGCCAACCATTTGTCTTTAGTGTTGGCTGGGATTATTTTCCCAAAACAGTTCAATTTTGTAAATGACGGGATTATGGCTGACAACGTACTACTGGCACAAGAGTTGCTTTGTTCTTTGGACAAGAAGGGTAGAGGGTACAATATAATTATTAAATTTGACATGATAAAGGCCTTTGATAGAGTTTCATGGGATTCTTTGAGGCTATCCTAGATAAGTTTGGATTTATCACAATTTCATTCGGCTAGTCATGAATAATTTGAGGGAAAGTTGCTTTTCAATTCTGGTTAATGAGGAGGTAATTGGTTTATTCAACTCAACTCATAGCATTAAGCAGGGATACCCTTTATCATCTTTATTGTTCATCATCTACTCAAAAGCACTCTCGAGGAGGTTGAACAGTTGATTGCTTACAGAAAAGTAGTCATGATTTGCATTACCTAGAGATTGTCCCCATATCTCACACCTTACGTTTGCAGACGATGTAATGTTATTTATGAGAGGTGATAAGAAATCAATTAACAACCTTAAGAAGTTCCTCTGGTGACTTATCAAAAAGGAATGGGGCAATGTATTGAAGGCCATGGTTTGTGCTCATTGTTATTTTGGTGGTGTTTTTGTGCTATATTTTGGGTTGTGTTTTGTGTTATGTGTTCTTAATCCTTGCATTTTATTTCTAATTCTAGATAAGATAGTAATGTCCAGTTTAGTTGTTTGTGTCTATGTGTTTGTATGTGTTGCATCTATGTGTGTTGTTACGAGTATTCGGTGTCTAAGTGTTTTTGTGGTGAAGTGCACAAAGTAACTCAATGAATTGGTATCTTTAATAGTGAATGATGAATTGGTAATTTTACTTGTATAAGAGTTTTTGCTTCTTGACACCATTGATTCATGAAAATGCTATCACCCCACATATACATGCTTAAATGTTTTGATGTGAGGGAGTGGGAAGCATAGTTGAATTTCTTGGAGTGATAATCATGATGGTCTTGTATGTGAAAAATATGGGCAATATTTGGAACTTAGAGATGATTTAGGCACTTTTTTGGACTATTTCAGCCAAATTACCTACCTTTATTAAATGATATCCCTAGTACCTCTTTTTGGACTTATTAGCCTATTTTCATTGAGTTAGCCACATGATTAGCCAACTTACATCTTCGTAAGTTTAATTTCTCTTTTACCTATAACCTTGGTCATCATGGATGCTATATGGGCATTGTCATGATGATTTTCTATGGTGTATAAATGAAGAGATTTGTGATATTATTGTTTGTTAAAACAACAATAACAACAATAAAATATTGTTAATCTGTTGCTGGATTTGTGTAAGAGAAATATTACTTCTTGAATTAATAATGTAGATATGATAACATTGACTACTTCGTTTAAATGTATGTTCGATTTGTGCATTTTGTTATGGCTTTTTGTGGTGGATAATAATGATTGTGGACGTGGGAATGTGGTGTAAAGTTTAATTGTGATGCTATTAAGGTGATTTTAACTACTTTACCTATAATTATCCTACTTTATCCCTTAGTCTACATTACAAGATTTTAAGTCATATTTGATTCTTGATCCAGATTAGTTCATATGTCTCATTACAATTAGTTCATAATTCTAATTACAGGATGATTATACATTGTGTCCAACCATGTTGTCATATGGCTATACTTTGTTGATGTAAGTTGTCAAGATTGGTAAATTGAGTGATTCTGCATCTTCCTCTTTCTTTTGAGTGTGAGAACATGGTATTTTTATGATGACTGCGGGATCGTGGGTCAAATTCCCCAATACATTGAATTAATCTAACTTTGGTACTCAATTATTTCACAATTCAATTAGAATTATATTGTGTACTTGTTTGTTTTTTTTTTTTAGTTTTTGTTCTTTTAGTTTGATAACCTTAGAACTAAGGTTATTAGTGTATCTCTTTAGGCTTTCACATTTAATGTTTTGAGTTGTGGTTATTGTGTTTTGGTGATGATTTGTGTAAAAAATTCTAATTGGGTTAATTTTATGTGTTTTTAAGTGATTTTAGTGTTAAATTGAATCTAAGTTAGTTGTTTATATTTATTTCAATTTCCATGCAGGTATAAGGGTAGAATGGTCAAGTTGGAAGCCCAATTCCAAGTAGACCAATTCCAAGTAGAAAAGCTAATTTTTGCGAACCAGATAGAAACCTTGTTCGTTGCGACAAATCTTAAAAAGGTAATATTGTTCGCCACGGGGAACCATTCAGAATCGGAGACAGAAGCAAAGTTCACCGTGCCAAACCTCTCAAGGAGAAAATTGTTCGCCGCAGCGAACAATGCTAAGTAGGGCCAATTTTGAGTTCTCCTTAGTCTTTTCTATTGCATTATTTTTAGTTTTAGTTTTTACTTTTATTGAAGACAAGTTCAAGAAATTCAAGATTTCTAGTTCAGAATAATTATTGATATGTTTCTTTCACAGTATAGCATAGTTAAATTTTGTTATTGCTTGTATAATTATTATTTTTCTGCAATCCATATTATCAGACCCTAGTTTAATTGTTATTTCATTTTCTTGCATTATTATTATTTCTGTGTTTTTATTTTATCAATCATGAACTAATTTCATTAGGGTTAGTACGAATGGCACAATTTTTCAATAGGTCGACTTAATTAATCATTAATTGAATCACTTGCACTTATGGATAATAACCGTTACAAATGAGATGATTCTAGAGAGTATCTACTCTAGTTTTGGGTCGATTGGACGAGGTAATATAGGAGTTGACCCTCTGCCATAGATCAACGATAGTTAAATTGGGTAACTCATAGTCATGTTCGATGACCTAGCCTCATCTTCTTCCTCATCTCCAGACTCTGGTGCAAAATGATGTAGTGATGTCTTGAACTCTATTGGCCATCAGCTCAAGTCAAACGGCATTTGCAGGTTCAGTCGCCAAGCTATGATGTCTAACTTTCTATGCAAGCAGTGTGTATGCTCTCATTTTGGTAGCGCATAAAATCGAGTTTAGTTCTCCTACTGCCTAGAGCATAATGGATGTGATCAAGATCATCAAGCTGAGACGGTCGAGAAAAAGGTACTAGCAAGGGTTCAAGGTTGATATCTTCATCCTCTTGGTCATCACTATTTGAGTAATCAGTTATAGCACCCCTATCCATATATCCTCCTTGAATTCAATGCATGCAATCTTAATGTTGGCGAACAATCTTCTCCAATGCCTGGAGGTTGATGATTTTCTTGAGAGTGATTTTAACTTGGCCAATAGAGATCACAACTTCTTTGGCACATAGAGCTATGATGACACTAGGAAAAATAAATTCCATCTCTATCTGGAATCCGTTCCTCCTAATGGAATTGCAAATTTCTGTGCCAACACTGATGATGTCCCAACCTTTAACAAGTGCATACAAGATCAGGGCATGCTTTCTTCTAACCGTGCGGGACAGCGGGAGTGGGCTAGTGGCATCAGGTGTTATACAAACTAAATGACTCCAAGCCCTGGCCTTTAAAGTTAAAATCTGAGTCTTGAACCATTTGTACTCCCCATATGTGTTTTTACTCCAAGTGTCCCTGGAATTTTTCAAAACATTGATCACTTCTCAAAGTTAATATCACCAAGGATGAATTACGTAAATTCCCCACACAGAATGGTAGGAGTACCAAAAATCTTGTTCACTACAATAGATTTAAGACTAACTGGCCTTTACTGTTATGTGGCTTTTGTGCCACATTGATTAATTTTAATGAGAGTTATGTAGCATTGGTCTTATAAATAGAGACCTTAGGTTTTGGGCTTTATGTACCAAGCACTAAACACAAGAGAGGTTAGTGGGCTATTGGGCCTTATTGACATTAAGTCTTTTGTCTTTATTTTGCCTTTTCTTGTGTTTTTGTACTAGTGCTTTTGTGAGCTTAGGAGCACTCTCCTAAAGCTTTTGTATTCTTCTCATTAGTAATATTTTGCCCGCCTTCGCCCATGGCTCACGTAGGTCTTTCGATCGAACCACGTAAATCTGGTGTCTCTTTTATTTTCTCTATCTATTATTTTGTTATCGTTTGTTTCGGATTGGTCTCGAACTTTTGTCAATTTCTTGGGACAGTTCCTAACAAATTGGTATCAGAGCTTCCAGGAAAGTTTTGAGATATTATGACGATAACAAAGACCCATGTAGAGAAATTTGATCGGAGTGTCAACTTCGGGATGTGGCAACTCAAGATGGAGGCTATCCTGATCCAAGATGGTGTGGACATAGCACTTCATGGAGTGGAGAAAAAGCCAGAGAAGATGTCGGTGGAGGATTTTGAGGACCTTGATAAAAAGGCCAGATCAGGTATTATCCTAAATCTTTCTGATAAGATTTTGAGGGATGTCGCTACTGAGACGACAGCCAAATGTATGTGGGATAAACTGAAAACTTCTGTTTAAAGTAAACCCTTTACATGTTTCGGATGACTGAAGGTACATCTATACTCTCACATCTTGATAAATTTTTAGATTCCATTGTTATGGATTTGGGGAATATAGATGTGAAAATTGATGATGAGGATCAAGCCCTTTTGTTGTTATGTTCCCTTCTCCTATCATTTAAACATTTTTGTGATACTATGATTTATGGTAAAGAAACAATCTCGTATCGTGAATTAAATCTACTTTAAAATCTAAAGAGCAAATTGATAGGGATATAACTGGGAAAATTAGTAGAAATCAAGCTGAAGGCTTGGTTGCCAGGGGTAGATCTGAAAGGAGAGATTTTGACAGTAGTAAATCAAAATCTAGATCTAAATCCAGACATAAACATATGGTATGCAATTATTGTCGTAAAAAGGGGCACATTAAATCCGAATGCTTCAGATTAAAAAATAAAGATAAGCATACGGAGAAATCTAACCAGAAAAATATTGATACTGCCGAGGCTAGCGTTGCAGCTAATGAGAATGATGAAAATATTTTCTTTGTTACTGATGATAGAACAAGGTCTAAAGATGAGTGGATTTTAGATTTGAGGTGCTCTTATCACATGTGTCCTAATAGGGATTTGTTTTCACTTATGAATCTTGTAATGGTGGAATTGTTTTGATGGGCAATAATGCCGTTTGTGATGTTGTTGGTAAGGGTACAATCTGAATTAAAATGCATGATGATATTGCGAGGACACTCACTAATGTTAGACATGTTTCTGCTTTGAAAAAGAATCTCATCTCTTTAGACACCTTAGATTCTCTTGGGTGCAAATATGCAGCTCTTATGGAGTTATGAAAGTCTGTAAGGGTGCCCTTGTTATTATGAAAGCTTGCAGGAACTGGTACTTGTAACTTTCATGCAGGGTTCTTTGACTGTTCCGCAGCATAAACTTCATCATCTTTGTCTGATTCTGACATCACCAAATTATGGCATATGCGTTTGGGGCACATGAGCGAGAAAGGCTTGACTATGTTGAGCAAAAAAGGACTTCTTTGTGGGCAGAATATCGGGGCGATGAATTTTTGTGAACAATGTGTCTTTGAGAAACTATTCAGAAAAGAGTCAGCTTCAATTCACCAGCAATCCACAGGACAAAAGGTACTTTAGATTATATTTAGATGATCTTTGGGGGCCAACTCGTGTTCCATCTAAGGGTCTTATACACAGATATATGTTAACTTTCATTGATGATTATTCAAGAAAAGTTTGGATTTATTTTTTGAAACATAAAAATGATGTTTACCTAACTTTCAAACAATGGAAAGTTTTGATTGAGAAACAGATAGATAAACAGATCAAGCAGCTTAGAACAGATAATGGCATGAAATTTTGTGAAGGTGAATTCGATGAATTTTGCAAAAATGAAGGAATTGTTCGGCACCATACAGTTAGGATGATGCCTCAGCAAAATGGTGTGGCCGAACGTATGAACGGAACTCTTTTGGAGAGAGCCTGTTGTATGATCTCTAATGCAAGGTTGACAAAGGACTTTTGGGCAGAGGCGATCTCTACAGCTTGTCACATTGTCAACCGAGCTCCTTCTGCAGCTATTGATTTTAAGTGACACCTGAAGAAGTTTGGTCAGGTACTCCTGCTAATTACTCTGATTTGAAAGTTTTTGGGTGTCTAGCATATATGCACGTAAATGATGGAAAATTAGAGCCTAGAGTTAAAAAGTGTATTTTTCTTGGTTATGCTTCTGGGGTGAAAGGTTACAGATTATGGTGTCTTGATCCCAAGTTCCCAAAATTTGTAAGTAGTAGAGATGTTACATTTGATGAACTTTTTATGTTATTTTCGAAAAAGGAGCCTTCTAGTTCTTGTCATTCAGATACAGATGATAATACACAGAAGCAGGTAGACCTAGAGTTTGGTAGTTCTGATCCTTCTCAGTTAGTCTCTTCCAGTCAGAAAAATTCAGTAGATGAATCAGAGTCTATTGAAGAAGAACCAGAGGAGGAGGAGCATTCTATTGCCAAAGATAGATCAATGAGGGAGATTCGACCACCGCAGCGATATGCAAATTTAGTTGCATATGCTTTGTCAGTGGCTGAAGAAACGGATGGAGTTGGTGAGTGACTACAAAGCTAATCACCTTCCACCCACTTTGAAGCAGTTTCTTGTGATAATTCAGTTAAGTGGTTGGTCGCTATGAATGAAGAAATTGAGTCTCTCTATAGAAATAAAACTTGGGTTCTTGTGAAGCCGCCTTTAGGTAAGAAAATTGTTGATTGCAAATGGGTCTTTAAGAAGAAGGAAGGTCATCCAGAGGTTGAAGATACAAGGTATAAAGCACGATTAGTTGCAAAGGGCTATAGTTAGGTACATGGTATTGATTTCAATGATGTGTTTTCACCTGTTGTTAAACATAGCTTTATTCGTGTTTTGCTTGCCTTAGTTGCCATGTACGATTTGGAATTGGAGCAACTTGATGTCAAGACAGCTTTCCTACATGGTGAACTTGAAGAACAAATTTATATGAGACAACCTCAGGGATTTGAAGTTGAAAGAAAAGAAGACCATGTTTGCTTGCTAAAGAAATCCTTGTACGGATTGAAGCAGTCTCCAAGACAGTGGTATAAGAGGTTTGATTCCTCATTTTTATGTTCTTATGTTGGGTCATGGTTATTCAAGGAGCATGTATGAAAATTGTGTCTATTTCCGAAAATTAAATGATGATTCTTTCATTTATTTGTTACTTTATGTTGATGACATGCTCATTGCTGCCAAGAGTTCTATAGAAATTCACACTTTGAAAGCACAATTGAGTAGTGAATTTGAGATGAAAGATTTGGGAGCAACTAAGAAAATTCTTGGCATGGAAATCAAGAGAGATCGAGGAGCTATGAAATTGTTCCTGACCCAAAAGCATTACCTTGAGAAAATTTTGGAGAAATTTAGCATGAAAAATGCTAAACTTGTGAGTACTTCTCTTGCAAGTCATTTTCGACTTTCAGAAAATCTAGTCACCACAATCAGGTGAGATGTCTGTCTCTTATACACAGTTCCATATTCTAGTGCAGTCGACAGTATCATGTATGTGATGGTTTGTACACGTCCAGACATTTCACAAGTAGTTAGTGTGGTTAGCAGGTATATGTCTTGTCCTGAAAAAGCACAACATTGGCAGGCTGTGAAATGGATTCTCAGATACTTGAAAGATACTTCAAACTCTTGTTTGGAGTTTGGAAAAAATAGTGACACTTTGATTGGTTTTGTGGATTCTGATTACGTCGGGGATCTTGACAAAAGAAGATCACTAACTAGTTATGTATTTTGCGTTGGTGGTTGTGCAGTCAGTTGGAAAGCTACTTTACAACCTGTTGTGGCATTGTCTACTACGGAAGCAGAATATATGGCCATGACCGAGGCAATCAAAGAAGCCTTGTGGTTGAGAGGTTTGTTTGGCAAGTTGAGTTTGCATCATGGTGTTACTACAGTTTATTGCGATAGTCAAAGTGCAATTCACTTGACTAAAGATTAGATGTATCATGAGAGGACTAAGCACATTGATGTGAAATTTCACTTCGTCCGGGATCCTATTGCTGATAGGAAAGTTCTTGTTCAAAAGATCAGTACCAAAGATAATCCCGTGGACATGTTTACGAAACTTCTTTCAGTTTAGGTCTCATGCCAAGTTCAAGCAATGCTTAGACTTGGTTGACATTTGTTATTGTTGATTAAGCCCATTGAGGCTTTTGTAGAGAAGGTGGAGCAAGTTTGCTATTTTACTATTTTGTGGATGTGGGCACACGCCAATGTGGAGATTTGTTATGTGGCTTTTGTCCCACATTGATTAATTTTAATGAGAGTTATGTAGCATTGGTCTTATAAATAGAGACCTTAGTTTTTGGACTTTATGTACCAAGCACTAAACATAAGAGAGCTTAGTGGGCTATTGAGCCTTATTGGTCATTAAGCCTTTTATCTTTATTTTGACTTTTCTTGTGTTTTTGTACTAGTGCTTTTGTGAGTTTAGGAGCACTTTCCTAAACCTTTTGTATTCTTCTCATAAAGTAATATTTTGCTCGCCTTCGCCCGTGTACGTAGGTCTTTCAATCGAACCTTTTATATTATTCTCATAAAATAAAATTTTGCTCGCCTTCGCCCGTGGACGTAGGTCTTTCAACCAAACCGAACCACGTAAATCTGGTGTCTCTTTTATTTTCTCTATCTATTATTTTGTTATCGTTTGTTTCGGATTGGTCTCAAACTTTTGTCAATTTCTTGGGACACTTCCTAACATTTACCTAACCCAAATAGTATAGGATTGCAGTTCATTAGTATTGCCTAAAAATTCAGACCAAATCAAATCTTCCTCGAGGTCCTAAACTAAGGCAAAGCCCTCCCATTGACTTCTATCAATTTTGCTCAGAATAAAATCCCAAAGTTCATTGGCTTCATGACAAGAAGACCATTTTGTTGCACTTAAATCAAAATAGCATTGATAATCACACATGTTTTTGGTTCATTAATTTTTTAGCCGCATGTACAGCGTCAGCGCTGACAAATTTTTCTTGGCTCAAAGTACCCAATGCATTAGATTTCTGTTTTGTACCTGAAGACATGATATTTCAATTTTTGTAATTACTCCTACACAACTAAAGAAGGAGCAAAACTCCAAAGGTTTTCCACAAACTACAATTGTTTAATCAAGGAAAGATCAATTTGAATAGAAAATTTGACAACTAACCAATGGAAAGATCAGCCAACAATTTGAAGAAAAAAAAAATAGGGTAAGAAAGATATTACAATCAGCGGAGAACAAAAATTTGAAAGTGAAATTGAAGAGGATGAAATTGGCTCCCTTGAAGGTTGAAAAGTTTCCACCTTTGCCTTGATATTGCTTAGTCGATGATGGATGGATGGCTATGACAAAACAAGCATTTATCATCATCAATTAAGCCCCAAGACTTTAATCTGGATCTTGTAGTTTGTTTTCCTTTGCAAGCAAGCCATGTTGCAAGAGAACATTTACGAATATTACCAGAAAATCAAACCACCTTATGCCAACTCACTTCAGGATAAGCAGGTTTCAATTTATTATGAGTAGACTTTGAACTGTACAATACCAGTACCAACAGCCTTCCAAATCACTTCATCACTTTTTTATCACAATCTGTGACAAATGAAGGTGAACTATTCCTGATAGCAGTTACAAGAACTTGGTATGATCTTGTTCTACCAGTTGGCCATTTCCATGTTCCACCATCAATGATAGTAGCTACATAGGCCTGTAATGAGCATCCAAAATCAGTAATAATTGACATTTCAAATATATCCAATACTGGATCCCATGGGACCAGCATAGTGAGGTTCCTACAACACACTGCACTAGAGGGTTGGCAAGTCCTCTTAGAAAACAGAAAATCAAGAACCAGAAAGAAAAAAATCTGATATTCTTAATTTACGGTCAGGAAATTGTGTATGAAGAAAATAGAAAATCAAGAACCAAAAACAAAAAAGTCTATGACCATTCTGCATTCAATTGCTGCTTTTATTTGTCTTTCCGTTGTACACATATCTAGATAAGGAAAGTAATTAAAAGGTTTATACCATTACCAGTTGATGAGTAAAATAACATAAAAAATTAATTTCGTACGAAACCTCTTGCTTAGTAGTTTTGTAAATGTTTACCATAATGTTGAAGTTATACTTAAACTCTGACTAAAAATTAATTTCGTATGAAACCTTCTGCTTAGTAGTTTTGTACGGATTATTTGAATATTACCAGAATGTTGAAGTTATAAAAAGGTAAATGTTTAATCGAATACTGGTTTTGACTTTTGCTCACTAATGACATTAAGTAATATGAATTACTTTAAAAGGAAAAAAAGAACAAGTTAGTATTGGATTGATAATTGAGGGGTCTAAATGGAGATAGGTTGTATAAAATCTTTTTACGCATTGATAAAAGGGTAAACAACTCTATTAGTTTCTTACATTTTATATTTATACTTTTTTAATCCTTCATATTTAAAATTATGTATTTTAGTCCCTCACAAATTAAAAATATACCATTTTGGTCCCTCAATACAATTATTAACATATTTTGGCCTGAATTACTCACATGTGTATTGAATATTACATTTTTCATGAGCAAAATTGGCAACCCGAAAATTTTAAATATAAAACGATACTACCTAAAACCTTCATCACTACTACGACCAAAATTATCCCTTTCGTTTTCAACCTATCACCTACCATCACCACCCTTATTCCTCTTCCTCACATCTTTTCCTCTGCCAACTCTATTCCAACAATTCCAATCCTCATCTCTTAGGGATAATTGATTATTTAAGGTTATGTATTATCAATTTTACACTTGAATATATTACATTTTATATGCATGTGAGTATTTCAAGTCAATATATACCCGTAATTGGATTGAGGGACCAAAATTATGCATTTTCAATTTGTGAGGAATTAAAATGTATTATTTTAAATGTGAGGAACTTAAAAAGTATAAATGTAAAATGTAAGAGACTATTAAAATCATTTTCTCTTTATATAAATATATGCCACCTAATTTTTATACTATTAATTTTAACCATTATTTTTGCATTGTATAATAAGAGTAACAATGCCACCTATATAAAAAAAAAGAAAAAGAAAAGAAAAAAGAAAAAAAAAAGCATTACATAGTCCATTAGCTATAATACAATGTTTATGTTGGTCTCAAAGCAATCTAAGAGGGGGGGTGAACATCAATTATTAGGTTTCTTAAAAAATATATTTTCAGAATTAGTGAGCTTTTTAATTTAAATGCAGATAGAACAAAATCAATAGAACAGTAGAGTAAAGAGAGAAAAATTAAACAATCAATACTTCCAAGCTAACAAGCTTGAAGTGTCAAATCTCTTAAATGCTTCACACACTTGGTGAGCCAATAATCTTTACAAAGTTGGGAAGTTCTTGCTCACACTAAAACTCTTTTAGTTGAGCCAAGAATCTTACTGACAACCACACTTTCATACAAGATTATCACTCCACTCAAAGTTGAATTACACTCACAATTGCACACTAATACAACAAAGCACTATAGTCAATTTGCACTCAAATTACTCTTTTCTAAGGCTTGTATTCAATGTATTAGATGATATTTTCAGGTTATTAAAGCACCTATTTATAAGAGCAATAAATAGTGGTTTCAACTACTTCCTAACGGCTAAATAATAAATGCACAAAAAATAGCCGTTGGGGTTTCGGACGTCCGAAAAGTATTGAATGCGTCCGAGGTAGCGTCCGATCTTCTTTCAGTTTGTTGAAGAGCTTCGTTCGGACGTCCGTGCATGCGTCCGTTCCTTCGTCCGACAGAGGTTTCAGACGGTCCTGAGCGTTCGAAAGAGAAGCAGCGTTCGAGGAGTTTTGACCTAGTTCAGACGGTTCTGTGCGTCCGAAAGATCTGTTCCTGCAAAAGCTTGTTTTACAGAGTTAAGTGTTTATGTCATCATCAAAATAAGGTTTGGAAAACATCAATCTCCCCCTTTTTGATGATGACAAACCTTTATGTAAAAACAATTGGATATGACTAATCAATTTGCAATATATCACAATTGGATATCAATCATCAAAGCACAATAGTATAGAGAAGACTACTCCCCCTTTTGACATCAATAAAAAGACTCCCCCTTAGAACATGCAAGTAGTTTGTGAAATGGAACAAGTTTCATACATCCAACTGAAAAGTTTAATGGTGCTAGAGTCAAGGAAATACACAACCAATGCCACAGAAATGCTGAAAACCAAAAGAAATGCTGAAAGGTTCTAACAAGCAAAGAACTACTGAAAACAAAATACAAATGTGCAAAGAACTAATGTGAGTCATTGCGCTTCTTGGAGCGCTTTTCAGTCTTTTGTCGTTTGGATGGAACATCTTCAGCAGTGGCTTCACTGTCATCTTCTTCTCCGGTGCGACGTTGCATGATGAAGTCAAACGTGTCGTCAACATCCTCATCATCGTCGTCATCGTCATCGGCAGCTCCTTGAGCAGCTTCTGCATTGTCTTCATGAGTATGTCCATCTTCAGGTTCATCACTGTCAGAAGATGATTCAAGTGGATATTTCAGATGAATGACAAGATTGTCAAAGCAGACATGCCAAAGCTGAGTGCCTCTTGGAGAATCATTTGACGAGTTTCAAGTCACTTTAACTTTCGATTTGTGCGACGTTGAAATGAACTGACTTGAGTGCTCAGAGAGGTGAGAAGTCCACAGATATGTGAACCAGAGATGGTTCAGATGTAGATGGTTCAGATGTAAGTGGAGGTGGTTGAGGAGTAGGAGAATGAGGAATAGCAAAATCAGAGGTGGAAGCATGGGATTGTGACTGTGCAATATCAAAGGCTGCCTTAGTTAGCCATTGATTGTTGAAAAAATGGAGGCATTTGCGTTCAATGTATGATTTGTTAAAATAAGGGGGAAATTGTTTGTTTTCGCTGAAAGGTATGTTAAGGAAATCAAAAATTTTGGTGAGAAATTTGCCAAAAGAAATGTTCCTTCGAGTATCAGTAAGAAAGAGTTCCCATAGGGAACAAAAGAGATACCCGAAATCAAGAGGAATGCCCTTGAAAACACAAAAGAATAAGTAAAGTTGCATTTTACCGGGCTCAGTACGATGCCCGTCAGTTGGCAATAACAGATTGGTGACAAGAGTGTATAGAATATTGAGTTCAGGAGAAAGCAATGTAGTTTTGGCTTCCGAGGCCTGTTTAAAATGAATGTTAAAAATAGCCCAACATTAATAACTTCGTCGATATCAAAACGTGTATCAATAGCGGGCCATTTATCTAAGGAAAAGAAATAGGAGACATCATTGGGGTTTGAGACTTCACATTCAAAAATGGTGTTAATGATGTTGGATGAAATCTCAAGATTGGTGTAGTTAACACGAGAAATTAGAGTGCGAGCAGGAGGGCCTTTCCGAAGATTGGCCGTGAACTGAAGCACCAATCATGATAAAGATTAAATCAAGATGCACAAGATGACCCCAATTTTGTTTTTCAAAATAAGATTTGATAATGGGAAGATTATATTCATCAAATAGACTATGAGAAGCAGGACGTTGAACGATTATAGATTTACTTAAAAGAGAAGTATACCATTCGGATGCCTTGGCATCGATAAATTTTGATAAGATTGGATTGGTGGAGACTTGAGGATTAGCTGATGATTCTCCTCGTACTGGAGCCTTCCCTTTAGTTTTTCGACCCCGATTTGCTGTAGAGGAACCTCCGCGAGATTTCACATGACACCATTGTGATGGAAGAAAAAGAAAAGAAGAGAAAATTGAAATTTTTGAGGATTGGTGAGAATTTGAGGAAATGAGATGGTGGATGGGGGAAATTAGATGTGATTTACGTGAGAAGGGCTTTGGGTAGGATAATTTTCCAATCAATTTTAGAAGAGAGAGTGGGAATTTGGAGGGGGTGGTGGAGAGACAAATTTTGCCAGAGGGTTTTCGGGGGAGGTGGTGAGTCCGAAATGGGGAAGATGGACGTTTTAATCAAATAGAGGCACCTTTCGGACGGCCAAACGTTTGGTATGCGTCCGACGAAGCGCCCGAAAGCCGAAGAACGGACGGCCGAAGGAGGAGCCAATGCGTCCGAAGTTCTTTCGGACAATGGTGCGCGTCCAGAAGATTTCCAGAGAGTTTGGTAAAAAAAAGAATAATGTTCGGACGATTATGAGCGTCCGAGAAGTAACAGAAGCTTTCGGACGATCCAGAGCTTCCGAAAGAAAAGTTGTTCGGACGAAGAAGTGTCGTCCGAACTATGAACCTATGCCAAATTTATCTGTAAATCCCCAAACATTTTCTGAGCAATTCAAAGCGATCTAGAGCTAAGGGTTTTGTAAAAATATCAGCCAATTGATCTGAAGTAGGCACAAAATCAACACGAATTTCTTTTTTACAAACGAGATCTCTAATGAAATGATGCTTAACATCAATGTGTTTGGTTCTAGAGTGCATAACAGGATTTTTTGTGAGATTAATTGCACTAGTGTTGTCACACAATATAGGAACACAATCAAAAAATACACCAAAATCTTTCAGAGTATGTTTCATCCAAAGAAGTTGAGCACAACAATTTCCAGCAGCAATGTATTCGACTTCAGCCGTAGAAAGAGAAATAGAATTTTGTTTTTTGCTAAATCAAAACACAAGACAATTTCCCAGAAAATAACACATACCACTGGTACTTTTTCTATCAATTTGACATTCAAGGCAATCTGACCTGTCAGATTAACTAATCAGATTTAAAGGACTTCAATGGATACCACAGACCAAAATCCATTGAACCCTTTAGGTATCTAAAAATCCTTTTAACAGCTATCAAATGCGATTCTTTGGGGCAAGATTGAAATCTAGCACATAAACAAACAGCAAACATGATATCTGGTCTACTGGCAGTTAAGTAAAGTAGACTTCCGATCATACCTCTATAGTGTTTTTTCATCAACACTATTACCTTCTCCGTCTTTGTAAGTTTGGTTGAAGTGCACATTGGCATGCCAACTTGTTTGCAATCTTCCATTCCAAATCGTTTGAGTAGCTCCTTTGTGTACTTGATTTGTGTAATAAACGTTCCTTCCTTAGTTTGATGAACTTGTAATCCGAGGAAAATTTGCAACTTGCCCATCATACTCATCTCAAACTCTTCTTACATTAAATGTGAAAAATCCTTACACAAACTTTCATTAGTTGCTCCAAAAATAATATCATCAACATAAATTTGAACGATTAACAAACCATTTGAATCCGTTTTTGTAAATAGAAGAATGGTGTCAACTACACCTCTTTTCAATCCATTTTCTATCAAGAACCCACTTAATCTTTCATACCAAGCTCTTGGAGCTTGTTTCAAACCATATAAAGCTTTGGAGAGTTTGAAAATATAATTTGGAAGATTTTTATTTTCAAAACCAGGAGGTTGTTCGACGAAAACTTCTTGGTCGATAAAATCATTTAAAAAGGCACTTTTGACATCCATTTGAAATAATTTGAAATTATTGAAACATGCAAATGCAAGAAACATGCGAATGGATTCTAACCTAGCCACGGGTGCAAAGGTTTCATCAAAGTCAATACCTTCTTCTTGAGCGTAACCTTTTGCAACAAGTCTAGCTTTGTTTCTTATGATTTCACCTTTGTCATTTAATTTGTTTCTAAAAACCCATTTAGTACCAATAACGGGATGAGAAGAAGGTCTTTCAACTAAGGTCCATATATTATTTTTTTCAAATTGACTAAGTTCATCTTGCATAGCATTAACCCAAGACAGATTCATCACTCAAAGCAACATCTATATGTTTAGGTTCAATGTGAGAGAGTAATGCACAATTACTATTCAAAGGTTTATGAGAACGAGTAGTTACCCCATCGGATAGATCACCTATGATTAAATCTTAAGGATGACTAGAGACGAATCTCCAAGCTTTCGGAAGATCATTTTGAGCATCCTCATTCTTTTCATCATCAATTTGATAGTTGTTGACATCAACGCTTGATGTAATCTCTTGATGATCTCATCAATAACGAGCTTTTCGAGCTTCTTTAAAATACCTACTTCTTCATCTTCACATAAATTCTTCGAGATAACATCATTAGTTTCATCAAATGTAACATGCACAACTTATTCAATCAAAAGCGTTCTTCTATTGTAAACTCGGTATGCTTTCTTGTCACTAGAATATCCTATAAAAATTCCTTCATCCGATTTTTTGTCAAATTTTTCAAGGTTTCTTTGATTTTTAAAATAAAGCATTTGCAACCAAAAACTTAATCTTGAAATAGCTCACAACGGGTTTTCTACAAAAAGGAGTTCATAAGGAGTTTTATTTAAAGAGGATCTTAATAAAACTCGATTCATAACATAACAAGCCGTGTTAACCGCTTCGGCCCAAAAGTATTGTGGTAAGTCACATTGACTAATCATAGTTCTAGCCGTTTCTTGAAGAGTCCTGTTTTTCCTTTCAACAACACCATTTTGTTGAGGGACTCTAACAACCGAAAATTCATGAAAGATACCGTTGTGATCACAAAAGTCGGGAAAACCCCCAAATTTAAATTCGTCACCATTGTCACTCCTTAGACGAACAATTTTTGTATCCAATAAATTTTGAATTTTGGAAAACAATTTTATAAATTTTTCAAATGCTTCATTTTTGTGAACAAGAAATAATACCCAAGTAAACCTAGAATAGTCATCTACGATAACAAATGCATATTTGCAACCACCTAGACTAGCATATTGAGTAGGTCCAAATAAGTCTAAATGCAACAATTCTCAAAGGTTTATGAATAGACACAAAATTCTTTGGTTTAAAAGAAACTTTGACTTGTTTACCAAATTAGCAAGCATTACAAATTTTATTTTTCAAAAATTTTAGTTTTGGCAAACCTTTTACCAAATCTTTCTTGGCAAGTTTTTCAATCAAATCTATATTAAAATGACAAAGTCTTCTATGCCAAAGTCAGGGATCATCTATGGAAGCGGTAAGACATTTTACATTGCTATTGCTAATTTTATCAAGATGAATCACATACACATCATTGTGCCTAGTGCCCTTGAATAAAATAACATGATTTTTATCAAGGATAAGACATTCATGCTTGGTAAAAAATACATATAAATTTTTGTCACAAAGTTGACTAACACTTAATGAATTATAGTTCAAATTATCAACAAGAAGCACATTCTTAATCAAGGTTTCACCATTTTTACCTATATCACTGATGCCGATTGATTTTGCTTTATTGTTATCTCCAAAAATGACTTTTTCACTGTTTTTGTGCATCCAAAAGATGTGAGATTTGTGAATAGAGAAGCATCACCCGTCATGTGCCTTGAACATCCACTATCTATGAACCACTTAGCATTGTTGGTGATGTTAAGTACCTACACAATAAATCAATTGATAACTTTTGGTACCCATATTTTCTTGGGTCCATTTGAGTTAGTGAAATTGTTTTCGATCCATGCAACTTTCATTCCAAGTTTTTCGTTCTTCTTGACATAACACATATTCTTAACATGTCCATGTTGTTGGCAATATCTACAAATAATGCTTTTATTTCCATACAAAGATGATTTTAGTTTTACAATACATAAGTCATCCTTTCTAAACATGACAAAATTTTTGTTGATAGCTATATTTCTATTTCTTTTCATATCAACAATATTTTCTTTCTTTCTAATTAAGAGAGCATTCAAATCATCCATTCTTTTCTTCAAGGAGGCTTGTTCTTCCTTGACCTTTGATCTCACATGCATTCTTTTCTTCAAATCACGATTTTCTTGTGAGATTACCTGTCTAGCCTATTATTTTCATTCACAAGTTTAGAGTTAGCATTCAATAAAGCATTTAACTTTTTAACTAACTCCTTATTTCTAGCATATGATTCCTTTAAGCTATCATGCAATTTCAAAATGAAAGCTTCAAGATCATCTTCATCATTTTCATTGTTAGAGTCATAGTTAGAATTTACCTCATCATCTCCAATGGCCATAAAGGCCATTTGTGCCGACTCCATTTCTTCTTCAATTTCTCCTTCGGAGTTGCAATCATCCCATGTGATTTGAAAGTTATTGAATCTCGGTTTTCTTCCTTCCTTCTTTTTCTTGGAAGGACACTCATTTGCAAAATACCCGAGTTGACCGCATTCAAAGCATTTTTCGTTTTGCTTCTTCATTTCAAGCCTAGACTTCCCTTTGAAATTATTTGAATTTGTAGCTCCGCCTCTTCTCATTCTTCGTTTGTTGATGTAATGTTTAAGAAATCCTTTGGTGATGAGTGCAAGATCTCCTTCATCAAGTGATCTTCATTTTCTAGATTGATGGAGCTATTTTCATCTTCCTCTTGAGAGGTCTTTAGAGCAATGCTCCTTCTTGGCCTTGCTTCTTCATCATCCACAACCTTGGCCTTTAACTTGAGTTCATAAGATGTAAGAGAATTGATTAGTGATTCAATAGGCATTAAATTTAAATTCTTGGCTTCCTCTATACCAATTGTTTTGGCATCCCATTCTTTGGATAGAGCATTTAGGATTTTTCTATTTTTTTCACCCAAAAAGTACTCCTTACTCAAGGCTTCAAGATCCTTTATAATGTCATTGAACCTGCAGTACATTTTGTCAATGTTCTCATGTGGTTCCATCTTGAAGGATTCATACTTGGCAACAAGTAAGGATTTCTTTTGCTCACGAACATCATCGCTCCCTTCATGGATTTCTTTCAACTTATCCCATATTTCTTTAGCAGAAATGCAACCCTTCACGCGAGTTGATTCATTTGCATCCAAGGCATTATATAACACATTCATGGCTTTTGCATTTAACGTCAAGTTTGCCTTGTCTTGTGGAGTGAGCTCATTCCTTGTCTTTTCTTTTCTTCTATTTGTTTGATCATCAATGATAGAAGCTTCAAATGGACCTTCATTGACAACATACCACAAGTCAATGTCAATAGATTGTAGAAATATTTTCATTCTATCTCTCCAACTAATAAAATTTGCCCCATTAAACATAGGGGGCCTAGTAACGGATTGACCCTAAAAAAATAGAGTATTGTTGGTTGCCATATTTCTTTACTTAAAAGAAGTTTAAGCAATATAATGAGACCAAGCTCTGATACCAATTGTTGGTCCCAAAACAACCTAAGAGGGGGGGTGAATTAGGTTTCTTAAAAAATATATTTTCAGAATTAGTGAGCTTTTTAATTTAAATGCAGATATAACAAAATCAATAGAATCAGTAGAGTAAAGAGAGAAAAATTAAACAATCAATACTTCCAAGCTAGCAAGCTTGAAGTATCAAATCTCTTGAATGAAACTTCACACACTTGGTGAACCAATAATCTTTACAAAGTTGGGAAGTTCTTGCTCACACTAAAACTCTTTTAGTTCAGCCAAAAATCTTACTTACATCCACACTTTCATACAAGATTATCACTCCACTCAAAGTTGAATTACACTCACAATTGCACACTAATACAACAAAGCACTATAGTCAATTTGTACTCAAATTACTCTTTTCTAAGGCTTGTATTCAATGTATTAGATGATATTTTTAGGTTATTAAAGCACCTATTTATAAGAGCAATAAATAGTGGTTTCAACTACTTCCTAACGGCTAAATAATAAATGCACAAAAAATAGCCGTTGGGGTTTCGGACGTCCGAGAAGTATTGAATAGGAAGTAGCAGCGTCCGATCTTCTTTCAGTTTGTTGAAGAGCTTCGTTCGGACGTCCGTGCATGCGTCCGTTCCTTCGTCCGACAGAGGTTTCGGACGGTTTTGAGTGTCCGAAAGAGAAGCAGTAGGATCCTATTCTTTCTGCGTATAGTTCGTTCGGACGATGCAATGCGTCCGAGGAGTTTTGACCTAGTTCGGACGGTTCTGTGCGTCCGAAAGATCTGTTCCTGCAAAAACTTGTTTTACAGAGTTAAATGTTTATGTCATCATCAAAATAAGGTTTGAAAAACATCAGCTTATTTACTCTGTAATTAAGGGGAGGCTCAATTAAGTTAAACGGGGTTAGAGAAATATTGTTCTTGATCAAATGATTACACAACTGTACTAACTTGGATTTAAATTATAAAAAAAAAAATCTAACTCAAATAAAGATAATTTTGTGGTCAATTCGCTTAAAACGATATAAAACTTTAATTATGCTAATATTATATTAAACAAATATTTTAAAAAATATATAACAAGATAAAATATTATATTATATAAATATTTAAAATATAATGATAGATTATTTTAATTTTTTTTTTAAAAATAATAATAATAATAAATAAATAAACTATATTTCTCTAGTTCATGCTTATTAGCTTGGCAATTGGCATATAGCTGCTCTCTCACCCAAGAGAAAAACAGAACAGAAAGAAGCAGCTGGTGGAAATGGAGGATAGCCACCTTGCGCCACCCGATTCAACCCCCAGTGCCGCCGGGTCAGACGCAACCCTCCAACGCAAGCACGCAGCGATGCTAGAACGCCTCTCCAATCTCCACCAATCACGCGTCGCCCAGAAACCCAACTCGGAGACCGACTCCATTCAGTCCTTCCTCAACCGCTTCACCGAATCCAAACTCTCCATCGAATACCAGCTCTCTCGCATTTCTCAAACCTCCTCTTCTTCATACCCCTCCAATTCTCCAAAACCCGAGCTCGAAAACGTCGCCGTTTCGATCTCCACCCTAGAAAAACTCGTCGCCGAGAGCTCCTATCTCTTGCCATCTTACGAAGATGGCACTTGCCTCAAAACAATCTCCGATCTTAAACAATCCCTCGATGACGTCACATCCCGCGTCATCCCCAAGAAGAAATTCTCCTTCAAGAACAAAAAGAAAGCCGCCTAGATCAGCAATTTATTCAATCCCGCCTCCTCCTCAATCCGACGTCGTAAATGAGGAGTCTGATGAACTGCCCAAATTGGGGAGTGAAAATGTAGGTTTTGTTTCACCAGGGTTTAGGGCCAAGGAGAATGAGGTTTTAGTTAAGGAATTTAATAGGGATTTCGAAATTGGGGAGTTCACGTTGTCGGATTTGAAGGGTTGCGAGGTGAGATTAAAGGGTTGTTTGAGGGCCTTTTTTGTGAATAAGCTGAAGGATTGCAAGGTTTTTGTGGGTCCGGTTTTCGGGTCTGTTTTGATAGAGGAGGTGGAGGGATGTGTTTTCGTGTTGGCGTCGCATCAGATTAGGATTCATAATGCTAAAAAGTGTGATTTTTACTTGAGAGTGAGGAGTAGGCCGATAATCGAGGATAGCAATGGAGTGCGGTTTGGGCCGTATTGTTTGAGGTATGATGGGATTGAAAAGGATCTTGAGGAGGCAAATTTGAGTGAAGAGACGGGGAATTGGGCTCCCAATGTGGATGATTTTCGGTGGTTGAGAGCGGTACAGTCGCCAAATTGGTCAGTGTTACCCGAAAATGATCGGGTTGAGATGGTGCATATTTCTTGAGTTTGGGCATGTTAATGGGGGATAAACTAAAGTCCTTTCCGGTTTTGGTATTGGAGGTAATCATTTGTTTTGGTTGTGTTTCGAGATTGATGTAAGAATGTGCCATTGAAGTATACTGGACTTGTCAATGTTTTTGATACCAGTTGCATGCTGTAGACTGGAAATTTGAAATGAATCTGATTTATTTGAATAGGTTGTTATTATCTATGTTTTCCTGTTTCCATATAGTGGATGTTATTTCTGAGCTTTTGTTCGGTGTAAGTTTATCGTTTTTAGTTGATTGAAAATGTTATTACCTGATCCTAGAAAAGGTTGATTATCAAGCAGATTTCATGGCTACTGAGTTTGATGGAAGTTATTGAACTGCTTAGCTTTAGAAAAGTTATAACTTATAATACTGGCATTGGAACTTGATATCAAGTTTGTAAGTTTACAGTGATAACTGTTAACATGTCATTCTGCAGTAAGAATGATGTAGTATATGCCATTATGTGTGAAAACGTATACACTTAAGGAATAGAATTGTCACAGTTAATCCCTGGCCCTTGTGGCTTGTATTATATTTACAGTTGGGGCCTAATTTGAAGCACTTATGGTGTGTGGATGGTTTTCAAGTGGATATGTTCTTCCTTGAAGGAATTCCTTATGTCCTCGTTATTCACCCCTGCTTGCATATTTTAGAACTTGATTTGTGTTTATTTTTTTCTCCTCATTGGTCACATGTTCTATTTACTCAAGGTACTCCAGAGCCTTAGGTTTCAATGCCTTATTATAAATGAAAATTACTGATAAGCTTTTGTATCTTGCTTTCATCTTTTCGCCCTTCGAAGTTGCACAGTGAGCACAGTTGGATTCCCAGAGCTACCTATTACATTTTGACTAGAAGTAGTTCCAAAAAGGTAGAAAGTTTGTACTGTATTAGACAGAAAGAGCGATTTATGTATGGCTCAGTGTTACGTAATACGCCCTTTCAACCCCTGATTTCTGTATTTGTACGCTTGTATCGGAATGCAATATGTTCGTGTATGAATACGGACATAGTAGCGTTCCAAAATTCAATCACACAAACAATACCTAAAATTCTAATACAACTAAAACTAGTACAACAAAAACTATAGCACGACTAAAATTCTAGTACAAAAGTAAATAACTTATATATATATATATATATATATATGATAGTTTTAGCAACAATTAAGTATATGCCCAATTTTTCTAGTACTACACAGCTGGATATGAATAATGCATTGTACTGCAAACAGAAAATGTGTACTGACAGCCTACCTCCCTGTATTTACGAATTATAAAAACTACCGTAACCCAATACCCATACCCGTATGGTGTACTGCGGTGAACCGCGCATTATGCACGAGTAAGTTTTGGCTACTAACTCCTCAATGCAGAGTGGATTTGACTTAGCTGTTAAGATGATTGAAGAGTAAGGGGGTCTCACTACTTTTCAATCATACAATGGCCTGCGGAGTGAGTAGCAAAGAATTTTTCATTATGCACACTGGTATAGACTAAAGAACTGTTCACAGACCTTATCTGCATACATGACCAAAATGGTATCTTTGTTTTGCCCAAAAACCTAATTGGAAAGACTAAAGACTATTGCAACAGTTAGTTTTTCTTTTATTTGTTGTTTCTGCCATTTGGTATTGCAATTTTCTCTCTCTCACTCTCACATGGAGAAAAATTATGATGTTATTTTGCATTAACTGGAGTTTCTTGGTCTGCTACTGATTCTCAGAGTCTTATAATGAACCCGATTAGCTGGGTACAGTGGGCTGTCCTCTTTGATCAGGTATACTAATTTAATTGTACAAAATTTGATCATGTGATTTGCCCATCTTAGTTGCATCAAGTATACTGTGGACTCCTGTGGTACAACTATTAAATAATTAGGATCTTTTGAGGCCTATCGAGAGTATCTATTCATCTTCTTAGTACTTATAAATTCGTGGGGTCTGATACAGCTATAAATGAAGTGGAATTGTGAGGAAGGCTCATGGAACCTGATGACATTTTCTATTAAGGATTTTTTTTTTTTTTTTTTTTTTGGGTAAATGTCCCTAGTAGAATCCTGGTTGGAGTTATCTGGCCAAAAAATTACGCATGCTTCTTGATGCTTTTCGTTGTACTTTCTTATGATTCAAACTGATATCAAAATTAGTTGACATGAGTTGAGTACGGTAAATGTTTTGCTCTTGGAGCAGCAATCTCTTATATGCTATATGCACAAAATGTTTGCTGCATCAGTTAGTCTTGTAGAGCAAATAGCAAAACCTTCTTCATTTTTATTAATCTTTTTAGATTTCAGGTTGGGCATGAGACCCTTCTCAAACAGCCTGGAAGTCATTCAATATTTTGATCTGGATATTACTGGATGAATTTCTTTGTTGCTAGATTCCATCTATACAGTTGCATTAGATAGTTCTTATAAGATATTTTCTTTGTTGAAATTGTGATCATTGAGATCCTTGATTTGTGACCTAACGCAGACTTGTAGATGTGGAGTCAGAGATTCTTTTACTGTTTTATTATCTTATTACTACTAAAATATATGTTAGGAGGGTGTGTCTGATCTGAAGCTGTATGTATTAGTTTCTAAGAAAAGATTGTCAAAGTTAGGGTTGGCATGGGGAATCTGTTTTTGCATTTCCATCAACCTATACCTGGGACTTTAGACTTTCTAGCATAACCATTAGCTAGCATTTGAACTTTTTCTGTTTTGGGAATTTTTCTCGTGCTGGTGACCTTTTCCTTTGTAGACAATGTTATGTTGACACTACCTTCTTTCTATAGCATTTGTGTACTAGGTAATTCTTTTTTCTCCTTTCTCCGCAAAGTTTGAACTAGTTAATTCATGAATTCAAACTTTCACATCCATTTAATTTAGGCACTAAAAATAATAGTTGTTAACAAGATACAGAAATTTGACATGCATGGAATCGTTGGCCGAGAATAGAGCACATGATTGGATTGTTTTACTACCAACTCCCACTAAATATCATCTTCTAGTCTCATAACAGCTACACAATCATGTGGGATAGTTTGGACTAGATTCTCTTCATGGTGTATCTCAACTACTTTTATAAATAGCTATGCATAAATATGATCAACTCATTCTATATCTAATGAGATTAGGAATGTACAAAGAAATCATTCCAGCCTCTTTTGATCAGCGAATTTCAAAGATCAAAAGAGGCCCTCATTCTTCCCTTTTCTTCATCTCTTTCTCTGTCCAAACTATTATGTGCTTGAATTGTAAGGGTCAAGCTGCTGCTACTCTGCGATTAAGGCGTTCTACGAAGATGCATATTTTCTGCAATGCCTCCTTTAGAAAGGGGCTGGCAAGGAGAACCTTGATCACCAAGCAAAAGAGGTTAGCCTAAATGCAATTTCTTCCAAATATTAATGCATTGTAATTTAACAGTACATAATCTTTGGGTTATTATTATTAAAAAAAAAAAAAAATCAATTCTATCTATATTAGCGTTGCATGGTTTTGTTTGCTACTCTACGACACTAGTCCGGTAGTCTATATAGTACTTTTTATTTTTGTCGAATTTTTACCACTTCTTGGAATGTTTATGCTTTATACTTTTAAGGTAAATTACAACGAATCTTTGTAGTTTAGTTAATATTTACGTTATTCTATGATTTTTAAATTTACAAGCTATTTCTTGTGATTTGGGTTATTTTTGTAGAATAGATGGACATTGTGCATAAAATCCAAAATACGATATTGTGTTTTATATTAAAATATATAAGTATTAATTAGAGACTTTAAATTATTAAAGTAATTTTTTAAATAAAAAAAATTTCTTGACGGTCAGTTAACGAAATATTTAGTAATTCGACTTTAATACAAACCACAAAAGGAGTAGATTGTAAATTTAAAAATTATAAGAAGTAATGTAAATATAAATCAAATTATATTATGCAGGTGTTTCTTGTAATTTACCCTATACTTTATGATAGTTTCAAGGAAAGACTTAGATAGATCTGGTTTTTGGCTCTACTTGTAGATCTTGTGGTGTGGATTAAATGTTATGGAATCTATGATATAAGTTGATGTAAGTAATACTTTATAAGATTTAATCTTGACCGCAGAATCTATAAGTGGGATCTAAAACCGGATCTATGTAAGTATTTTCTTAGTTTCAATTCACGCAAAATTCAAAATATCAACACGCTACCTACGTCATTAACTTGCCAAATGATACAAGGCATCAAGAAAATTCTAATCAACAAATGACAAACGTATCCGAAAATTTTGAATTACGTATTACATAAGGATGAAAAGTGTATTAAACTGGAATATAAAAAAATTATTTATAAAGTCATAAATTTATAATTATTTATCAAAATTATTTTATGTAGTAAGATTTTATAAAATCGGACTTTTTGATTTTAGATTTTCGACTGAATTTTTTTTTTCTTTTTCGAATTTATATCATTTTTTTATTTTTGTCATTTTGTATAGATCTACCGCTGAAATAAAATGGAGGAAAGTCTTTGCAACATGAATAAAAAGGTCGGCTTTGGAATAAATGTCTCAATATGGATAAAATTACTCATTTTCAAGGAGATTAGGAATATTAGATATACTTTAAATATTATGTTGTTTGTGTTGATTGTTTAAAATTAAGACATAATTCAAGTGAGAATACTTACTAAAAATCAAAAGCAAAATAATTAGTTAGATCAAGTTTTTGACTCTATTATAAATCTTGAACCTTAAAGTGCGGATTAAATTTTGTAAAACAAATGATATCAGTTTAATATAAATAAAAATTTTATAAAATTTAATACTCGTAGTCCAAAATTAACTTTATCAAAGTATTTTTCATTAGGAAAGAGCTAGAAAATTCTATTCAAATGATGAATGGCCCGTGCTATTGGTACAGACGTTCACTTTCATAGGCCCAGGTTGCCGCTACAATCTTCAAAATCCAGTACAGATTAGTGTTTGAAAGAAGTTCAATAAGCCCAAAGGCTTGCAAGTGAACTAATTGTTTTTACGATCGGTTATGTGATATTGAACTAGACCCAAATTGAGATGCTGCAACAAATCCAATTAAAGATTCTTTAGAGAAGGTCCAACTTGTCTTAAGGATGCTTCTCATTGGGCTGCTCCGCTGTCTATGCACTATACTGTAGCACAAATAAATTCGGAATATTATCCATATCACAATATCAAACGGAAAATGATTTACAAGCTACAAATCAAAAATCACTCGAGAAAGTTACTTTACAAGAATCACTAACTATGATTTCAAATATTTAATTAAATTTTATTCATTCTTTTTTAAATTTAATAATACATTAATAATTTTGTCACTTTATATAGATACACGAATGCAACCAATCAATTCAATTATTCAACCTGTAATCAAGCTGGGTTTGGACGGTTAAATTGGTGAACACAGGATCCAGTCGTGTTTGGAGAAATCCACCAAGCCAATGAAAATTTTTGTGGAAAAGTGCATTTCACTTGGAAGTTTGAACCCAAAACCTTTCCGTTCAAGCGTAAGCCACAAGCTATCTTCATCCTCCTATTTTAGTTGTTCTTCTTTTTAATGCTTATTAACTCTTCATTCTCCTAATAACATTTCACAAATTTGTAAATCATATATAGGAATATAAAAATATATGATATGATATATATTTACATAACCGTAAATGTACTAAAACATATACATTTCTCATATATTTATTTCCTATACTAATAATAATAATAATAATAAATTAATTATTATTTATTTTTTTTAAAACCGGTCTCTACCCTTACTTTTTAGTGACTCGAACCCATAACCAATAGATCATAGGTGAAGCGTCTTACCTCCTAATCTGCATTTCGTTGTCATTTATTTTAAATTGATGTGTATAAATATCTAACATCTAATTACTTCAGGATTATGTTATTACAAATATCATCATAATTCATAATAAAATTCAATATAAAAATCAAATTTACTTTTGAGTACTATATATCTTGTTGATACTTTCACAAATACATTAAAATTATCAATGAAGAAAATAATGTTTTATGCTTTTATAAAGAAAAATTTACCTAGATGTCACAAAAACCAAAAGCTTTTATAGTTAAGAAAGAAATATGGAAAAGTAACTGTAACTTGGTTTACCTTTCCAATCTTAAATTAAATGTGTTAAATCGACGTTTTATAAATTATTTATGTGACGTAGAGGTACACCAACATATATATTCTGGATAAAGTAAAGAAAAGCAACTAGTTTCGTGAATACCAAAACTTGGATACTGTGTTTGTAATTAAAAGTACGGTTTTTGCTGCTTATTATATGGCTATTTTTTTCTGGGAGTATTTTCTTAAGTTACAATGTAACAATTCCGTTGCATGTGGATGGAGATGATGAGTTAGGAGTTGGTATATGAAGTGAGATTGAAAATTCTTAACTAATTACAAAAGTTTAAATAGAGATAAAGCTGGATTGATCTAAGATAGGAAAAAAAAAGGCAAATATAGGGTACGTTGTTCAATCACACTTTCCTTATGACCCTTTCATATTTGATTGCAAAAGTAGCCTATCGTTGTATTAATTCAGATAGAGACAATGTTTGCCAGAAAACATGAAGTTAAATTCCAATCGATAACATTCTTTTTGTTCAATTAATTTGCTTCAAATAGTACTTTTAACTGGGATTAGAGATTGAACTAGTTTGCTGATCGACGACTAATCTTTCAGTTGAACCTGCTCAGACCAAATGTCAAAAGTTCATAAGAAAATATACCATTTAAGATCAAATTAACCTGTTTGATCTTTCGATTTTCTTTTCTTGATTTTTACAAGATTTCAGAAATTACTACTTCTTGATTCCACTGACTTTTAGATTTTGTAGCCTGAGTTTAACAACAATATTAATGCCTTTAATAAGTCGTAAAAAGTGATTTTAAAATCAATTTCAAGTAGCAGTTGCAACCCAATATAGGTATTTGTCCTGGAGTACATACACAACAATTATTCATTAGTTTGATAAATAAATGTAACTAATTAACACATTAGTGATTTGACTATCAAAATCACCATCGTCTTTCAATTTTCCCTTAGCTGTTGTTGTGATGTCATTGCCTATGGAAGTGAAACAAAGAAGACGTAGTAGTTGGTAGCTAAACTATTGATTTAGTAGAGTACAAGTGTTCAATAATTACTTATTTGTTTATGTTCAAGCATACACAATCATCATCTTACCTGATATTTAACATGTACTGATTCTTTCTCAAGTCATTAAAAAATCCCTTTTCCCCAAATAATGGGCATAACCGTTGAGAAAAAATAGATTGATGGTGATAACATAAAGGAGCAGTTTTGAACAAGATTTCACCTGTGTTGATTAACTTGTTATTTAACGAAAAAAATTACAAGACAATAAATTTAAAATCTCTGGCCAATGACAAAAACATATTGAATTACCAACTTCTGATTTTATATATTTGGTCAAATTTCGCTTTGCTACTTGTATAGATGTGTACTGTTATATTTATTAGTGCAACGACTTCTAAGTATGGTGTCAGTTCATACAAAATTAATACTATTAATCAAAATGGTAAAAGAGAACGAAACACAGTTTAGGTGTTAAGACGCTTTTCCTACGATTTATTGGTCATGAATTCGAGTCATTAAAGAGTGAGGTGGGTTTTAAAAGGAAAAAAAAAAAATTCGAAATGGCAAAATGTTCTTAACCTTTTTAAGGATGTCTTCTTCACCCTTTAGGAAAAGAAACCACGATGATTGAAGGTGGCGACTTAGGTAAAGACCAACGAGCATCAAGGGTCGAATCCTGTAGTAGAAAGCGAGCCTTTTCACACGTAATTATCGTTGAAATGGTAAAGATATGATGAAATTAGCATAGATTTTCTTGACCCTACACACTAATTTATGGCATTTATTATCTCTGAGAGTTGCTAGGATCAAAATTGCTAAAAAAATGTCGAAGTTGGTAAAAGTTTGCGTCTTCAGATTTCAAATACGTTTCACGTGTAGAGGACGTAATAGCAAGTATTTCTAATGTTAGTGTCGAATTATCTGTTCTATGGTGTGCTCTTAATGGCGCTGATATTTGTTTAGGGATGCCATTAGCCATTGTTTATTTTCTCAAGTGTTTAATTCGGCTTAGAGGGTAACTGTCATTTTCGCATATTTTAGAGAAAGAAACCTCATTAATCACGCATATTTTAGACAAAGAAAACTCATTAATCACTATAATGTATGTTGATTAAAAAATAAATAAATGTAGGTTGATATTAATTAGCTTCCTTTGACGAAGATTTCAAATAATAAGAAGAGATGAGGTCTTTGTCTTTTTGTTGATTTTGTCTTTTATACCATTATAAGTTGAACATTTATGGTTTTGGTTTAAAAGTATAAAATAACAATACATCTATCACAAAATTAAAATCTCAGTTGGTAAGATCATTAACGTGTTAGTAGATTCGTAAAGTAAAAAACAAAATTCGATCGAGTAGAGTTAGTAATTTAATAGAATTTTGTTAAGTAATTTTAATTTGTGGTCTTATAAATTATTGTTTTCTCTAATATAAGCGATTATTATATAAAATAACTCTAGGAAGATGCTAGAGGCCTGGACCATCAGCTGTCCAAAACTACAGCATTATCCCAAGTCATATTTTACCTAACCTATGGCCTCTAACCCTAGAATATATATTGCATCAGGACATCAAGACATGAGAGAGTTTTCTATCAAACAGGAAAATAGGTGAACAAAGTTTGCTTAACCACCAGGTTTCTTGAAGGAATGAATTAGATCTCTGTTTCAATAACCCTATCATGCTGCCCTTTGTGGGGATGATCACTCGTAAATTCTAATGGCCTAAATTAAAAGGGCTTGAAACACATCCATTGAAGGTATACATTCCCCGTAAATATTTACAAATTTCGCCCCAGTTTTCTCTAGCATGACAGATTTTTCTATATAAATTAGCAAAAATAAAATTAAAACGACCATATATAGTTGTATACTCTAAAACTTTTGATACCATTTGAAGTTTCTGTTTATGTGGACATGTCAACATGTAGACTTAGAGGTGTTTGGTTTATGTGTATAAGTGAAAGAAATGGAAATCAAGATTAATGATACTCATAAATGTTGTTTGATTAATTATTATGAGATTAAAAGTGTTAAAAAATTAATTAACTTTATCAACATAATGAAACTTATTCCTTGTTCAAGTCAAACAAGTTATGAGAAATTGACATAAATTCATACTGATAGTGAACTTTATATTTCCTATTTCAATTCTTTTTTAATGTGAACCAAATATCTTCTAAGTAAATCATTTGCAAAAGCTCTTATTTATCTGGCCTAGAAATTAGTGCAGTTTTTTTGGCATTAGGCTGCGTAGTACTTTTGTTTTGTTTTTTTCCTTCGAGTGGCATAGTTGCATAGTGCTATCAAATTTAGCTCCTTCATTTATGTTCTGAAAGTGCTAGACAGATGTTATTGAAACATATTACTAAGACAATGGCTGAAAGGAATGACGTATATTATTTCTAAATTAGTATAATTATACTTGTCTACGTGTATGCATGTCCATATATAATATGTATATAAGAGTGTACGACGTCTAGTGTTTTTTTCATGGAAATTAATGAGAAACCATGAAGATTTGGCGATTTTGATGTGTACAAGGTCTGAGTTTAGCCGTATTGGGTAACTGGAAAAGGAAAACCAATGGAACAAGCAAATCAGTTGTTTAGCGGACACAAAAAACCATGATTACATATCTTAACAAGAAACGCTGTCTACAACGTGACATCACTCTTCCTTTTAAACTAAACCTGTTCCTTTATTTTTGATTCGTTAAAGTGTGGTCCATCCGACAAGGAACCTTAGTTGAAGAAGCAAGCTTAAATTTCTCGGTTAATCTATTGATTTCCATTCAAAATCTTTAACTAACTCTCGTGAAGGTGGTGTTAACAAGCTTTCTTTTTCTTTTTTTTCTTTTTTTTTTTTTTTCTTGAATGTAATAAAAAAAGTTTAACGTGAGAGTAGATTACCTTCTTTCTTTAGAATCATATTACAGATGTATATTATAATAGTAAGAGTTGAATTTAAAATCTTTTATTTGGTCTGATCAATCTGTTTTGCATTTGAATCAACTCCTATTGACTTGTTAACAAGCACGCACACACATATATATGTTTCATACAAAGTAACAAAATAAAAAAGATCATTGAACATATTATTAGATTTACGAAAAAAAAATAAAATCCGATATTTTATCTAAAATTAAATATTATAAATTTAATATTATGATTTTACTTTGTAGATTAATTTAGTAGTTTTGAATTTGTAGTACAGATGATTTCTTATATAAAAAGATAAGAAAATTAAAGTATTGGTTAATTTTTAAGAGGAAAAAAACGTATGCCGACAACATATGAGGTAGCAATGGAACTCGCTTTTGGGGAAGGAGAGGTAGAGAAAGGTAAATTGCTTAGAAAAATTATTTGGTCATGGCTGCTTTGGTACACTTGGTAGCACTGATGTGATACTTAAAAGTTAAAACATTGAGTTTAGGTTTGAAATAGGCAACTAATGAAGTAAGATTATGGCTTTCGTTTTCGATTGAATGGGGCCCGCCGATTTTGACCGGTGAATGGTGATACACTATTAACACCAATGATCATTGTCCCCACAGTTGCATGCATCCATGCATATTCTTCAATCTTCATGTATATATGCTTACATGCATTTCCATATGAGAATGGCTAAATTAATATCACGTAAAACCAAAAAAATAAAAAATAATCCTCAGGTTAGACCGTTAGAGTACTTATTGAAGAAATAAATAGCCACTAGTATCCAATATTCCACAAACTACAAGTTACAAATTGATAACGAAGTTGATAATTAGAAAAAGAAAATGATTGTGATGATACATAGATATATTTTTCAATGACTCGCGAATACGTGACAAATTAGTTAAGGTGGTCAAATATTCATAAGAGTAATTTGGTCAGTTTACCTACTGTCTACAGTTCAAGATCAAGGGTCTATATAATACATTAAAGTCCTTCATGGGCTAATTGTTTTGTTTTTAACTTATTAATTATCCAAATCCATAAAGTATTAGTATAAATGGTAGAAGTATAAGGTAAATTTCATAATTGAACTCTTATTACAAATCCCCTTGCTTTTGTTATCTTCCATTTGCTCTCTAATTTCTTTTTGTCAATGATTTCTAACTTGAATATTAGAACTTATTTTGGGGAACAAAGTTCCATCACTCTTATTTTCTGTCTCAGGTTAGCAACACGTAAGTACAACACACTTATAATTACTTTAGCATTGAAATATTATCATTAATTGATATCTTCATACTTGGATTTTGGACTTTAGTTTTTATACAATACTAGATTAAAAATAACTAAGAACGAGACCCATTCACAAAAGATTTAGAACTAAAAAAAATAACTAAGAACGAGACTCATTCACAAAAGATTTAAAACTAAAAAAAATGTAATCGTCGACCCAAGCAATCTGACAGCACTTGATTTCCCTTGTTTCAAGCACTTACAGTGCTTGTGCTTCTAATGGAAGCACTATTAGTGCTTAAATTGCCTTGTCCAAGCGCTCTCAGCACTTGTCCCTGATAATATTGTGCAATTTCAACATTTTGCCTCTTAAAATTTTCGTTTGACATCCAATTAATACACCGTTTGTTTCTAGACGACTTTAGAACAAACAAACACATTAATATCTATAATAGAACTCTAAAATAACACTTAAACATTTACTAAAATCATAAACAAGTGACAATCAAGAATGCAACTCAAATTCCTGCCATGTATTATTAGATCTAATTATCATTTCTAATCAGAAACCTCTTTAGTGTTGAAGGAGTATTTCTTTTTTTTATTATTATTATATTTTTTTAATTTACTTGTTTTAATTTGAGTAGTCCAATAAGTAATAAAAATTTATAGCCTTTGAGATAAGCATTACAGTGACAGATACTAAAGTATGAAGTTTGCAATTCTGACCGGGTTTTGATAGAGGGAAGCTATTAGTTGAATTTGATGGAGTTGAACTCCACACTCAGGCCAAGGCAAATGGTGGTATACAAAATTCATCCAAATATTGATGCGTAAAAATTATTAGCGCCAAAATCTAGAAGCCAAAGTCCAAAATTCAAATCTTAAAATGTCCAATTAATGATAGCACTCCAACGTTAAGGTAATTAGATGCACACAGTACTCGCGTGTTGCTAACTTGGGACAGAAAACAAAGTGGCATAACTTTGTCCCCTAGAATAGTTTCCAACATTCAAGTCAGAAATTATTGACGAGAAGAAATTGAACACAAACAAAAGGTAAGAAAAGCAGAGAGAATTTGTAATAAGAATTCAGTTTTGAAATTTACCTTACACCTTTGTAATTTATATTCATACTGAATGGATTTAGATAATTAATGTGCCATAAATCAAACAATTGGCCAATGAAGGGTTTTAATGTCTTATGTTGACCCTTGACTTTGAGCTTAGGTTATCTTCATAACGAATATTTGACCACCTTGATCAATTTATCACGTATTCGCGAGTTATTGAGTGATATATTTATGTATTATCAGGTTGTATTTTTACTCTTTCAGTCAATAGCCACTTATATTATAATATCGGTGGCATATTCCTCATTTTGGATGCGAATTTGACACATCGACGTTTACTATAGCTAGTATATATATGTCAATTTGTGTGCACAAATAATTTATATTGTATGTATAATTAATTAATGTGTTTATACCATACTTTGATTGGGAAAAGTCTAGACTACATCGACCATTGGATGGAAATGGCTCTACTTTATTAATGATCGGACTGTTGTACTAGTCAATATCTCTTATTTGTGCACATAAATTAAAATATATTAATGTATGTTCATACTATACTTGATTGGGAAAGTGTGGACTAGCCCCCATTGTTGGATGTTCTCAAAGTAGGGATTCTGTTTTCTTAATGGCTCTCCTTTATGAATGACCATATCGTTGTAGTAGTAAATGAATACTGTTTTCATGATTGATGTTAATTTTCTCATTATCTACTATCGTGTTTGTGTTCGGATTACAAGATTTATTTTATTTTATTTTTTGTATTAATTTTTTTTCTCACATCTTATATATTTGTTACGTATACTTTGACATAGTTATATTTATAAAGCTAAAATATAAGTGACAATATCTAAAATATGTGCCAGGAAGTTGACACAAGTAATGAGATAGAAAATTTGGAATGGTGTCCGGTATGCATATATCGTATTATTTTGAAGCATTATGATTTTGCATGATGAGAGAATGTTTTGCTTAGGGGGAAATTGGCCCGCGAAATATCTGTTCAGTCGTTTAGCCTAAAATTGAGTAAAAATGCCCACCGCCTCCTTCCACACTACCTCCCCCTATTCCTGACAAGGAAAAGAAGACAAAAGACATGAACAAATTAAAGCCACTGACGGCTTCTTAGGGCGAAAGAAAGAAAGAAAGATGTTTTGGAATTCAAAGGCGATAAAAAAAAAATATCAATGAGTTTGCTGCACCAACTTCTTCCCCCTCTAACCAGCTCCCCCTCCTAATAGTCAAAAAGGGTCACATCGATGATAGATCGCTTCATATATACTACTTTCTTAATGTGTTGAAGCAATGTTTTTCGATAATATCAGAGATGGACGAGAAGGGATTATATTTTCTTTTCTATGACTTATTTTATTGATTTTTTTTTTTTTTTTTGGGTGGGGTGGGGGAGGTTCAAGATTGGAATTTTGGAAGAACTGGATTTGTTAGTTATCGTGGAAGGGATTAGTTTATTTTCTTGATGCTTTGTCCATCATAAATATCTAGATTAAAATGTTTGGCTAGATTTGATCAACTCCTGTGTCTCCCCTGAAGCTGATGTGCTGGATTATGTATATGCAGCTTTACGTGTCTCTTTTTCCAGGCAGCATATTTTACTACACTCTAGCAACGGAAACCACAATATATATCTAAGAGAGAAGAGAGATGATGGAGGGGAGGGGATTGAGTATATGTCCCATGGATGGTCGAAAGGAACTCTAAACTAAAACTCCTTCTTACTAAATATGAAAGATAAAAATTTGCATAGATCTAATTTATGACATTATTTATATATTTTAATAATAGTGTCCATTAAATTTCATTCGGTAATTAAGTGATATTAGATGTCAGAATATTTCATAACATATTATAAGATTTATGAAATGAATTATAGATCAGGTTTGTGTAAATATTTTTAATTATGGAATTAATATGCTTTCCACACCCCTACATATACTAGATTTATACTTTTCTCCTCTTATTTCAATAATAGACAAACTATACCCCTAACGCTCATATCCGACATCATCTCAGTTAAATTTTTAATACAGTTATTAGAATTTATAGATGTTAGGTATACGTATGTCATGTACATCCCTATTTAAGGGTGTATCGAATAAGTAGAGGTAATTAAGACTAATTTCACATAGTACCCTTAACTTATTTTCTTTTGCACCCTTAACTAATTACTATAATTCATCTATAAATATACCCATAGATCTAAATTTTGGATATTTGCATCCTCAAATTCTTATATTCGTTCTATTTTGGTCTAATTTTGCATGACGTCAAGAAATTTGATGAATGTTTCACTATATGTTAATCGTATGTAGCGTTAGAACATCCACCAATTTGGGTAACAACTTTAAAAACTAGATCAAAGTAGGATGAATCTAAGAAGTGAGATGTAATTTATTTAAAATTAAAACTAGATGTGCAAAATAAGAATTGGACATGAGTTAGAGGTTCAAAGTGAAGTAACGTGTACTGAATTTACACACTTAGGGGCCATAAAAAGAATTTTCCTCTCAATTTTGTTGTAAACCGTGTATAAGAATTTCTTTTATCACATTTTATATCCATTTACTGTTACATGGAATTACAATTATAATATAAGGAGAATTCTACAGTCTTTTTTGGGGAATCAGTTTCTTAGCTTTAAAAGCTTGTACAGTACAAATTTTTTAAACACATGATATTGTACTTTATAAGCATTAGTGCAAAATACAAAAAAATAATTTTTAAAAAATGAACATAGAATTTCCCTGTAATATATATGATTAATATGCATTCGATTTACCTTATTTTTGCACTATAGAACACACATTCAACTACTAGTTACAAATATGTTGACATAACGTGTGGTTTAAACTAAATGTGGTTTATCTTGATATTTTATACTAGCAATAAGGCATTCTAGTGGACACATTAAAAAAATCGAGGAATTCTACGGTATAAATTTTTAAATAACGTAATATTATACTATATACGACTTTAAAGCACAAAGAAATAGTTTCCTCAACGAAAATTTTCCAAAAAAATCATACATGTCATGATAGGAAAAATTCTTTGATACTCATTCTGTATTCTGTAATACGAAGTGAGTATTTCTAATAATTGGATAATTGAAAAGTAATGAAATTCCTCTACTTTTCAGTCATCTTAATTGCTGTCATATTCATTCTGTATTGTAAGGGTGATTATCCAAAATTTATTCTAATAGTAAACCAGCTGAACACTATTTAGCAGATAATTTTTTTTCCCTCATACGGTCATACTTGCTTAGCTATATATCTCTGACTTAATTACCGATCTTTGAAATTAATTTTTAGCTTTATAATAATTCACCTGCAACTTTAAAGAATTCTTAATTGCTTTACAAATCACCTCCGAATAGGATATTATGAAAGTAAGAGTCAGAACATGTGGTAATGATCCATTCCAACGAACCCCATAAACTGTAACTGGAAGCCAACTGCAAACTAATTAACCTAATATTGAAAACAGCTCACACTTTTGGAGTATTAAATTTTAGTACCTAAAAAAGATTTAAGTTAAAATCTGAAAAAAAAAAGTATTAATACCTTTATATTTAGTACCTAAAAAAGATTTAAGTTAAAATCTGAAAAAAAAGTATTAATACCTTTATATTTATCTCTGGAAAGAAAGTTGATTCACATCTGAAAGTATCAATTAATTAAAAAAGGAGCAATTCTACGATAAGTGACCCTCAGTACTTACCTAGTGTGGCTCTTATAAATTGATCAATAGGCCAGAAATGCCATTTCAATTGTAGTTCCTATAGTGGAGATAAGTTCTTAAAAATAGGGGAAGACGTGTATGACTATTGAGCAAAATTTTTTCTCACGTTGAGAGAATTGTATAATATTAATTTTGAAAATTTGTACAGTACAAATTTTTAAAAATTTATAATATTGTACTATACAATTTCTCCAAAACTTGTGAATATAATTCCTTCAACTCCATTAAAGAACTTTGCACTATTTTATGCTACTATAATGAGAACAATATAAGATAGAATTACTAACAAGAAGGAAAAACATGCACTAGATTTAAATGTTGCATAATTTGAGGTCAACTACTCTACTAATGTCTTCTTTACTGTACTAAAAGAAATAGGGCTTATATAAAAAATTGGGAAGATGGTATAAAACTATTTATGGAAAATTGTACAAATAGACTCTCAAATATTCAAATAAATTTTTAGTCTCTCAAATATAGAAAATGATGAGTTTTAGTTCATTTTTCAAAAAAATCTAGATTTATGCTTATAAATCTTATCACAATTCCAATAGTATTTTAACCGGAAAAATCATTGGAATTGTGATAAGGTAGCAAAAACATACATTTAGATTTTTTAAGAGACTAAAACTCATTATTTTATATTTAAGTGACTAAAAAAAATATTTTATGAATATTAAGGGACTATTTGTACAATTTTTTCAAATATTTAAATTGCGTCATATACTTTCATGGTGCAATATTACTATTCATAGGTTACGTTTCATGAATTATTCTTCGTTATTGAAAAAATCTTCATTATTTTCATCAAAGAAATGAAAGGAAAAAGGAAAAGGAAATGTACATTGCAACGATCAAGCTTTCCTCTTCAATTTACAAGCTTAAAAAAAATTTCAAATTCTTCGATTTTCCCTATCTAATCAAAATACATTGGCTAAATATCAATGATTATCTGGACGAACAAATTGAAATCCTGATTTTCTATTATACAAAATTTACAAAAATCGTTTTTTATTTATTTATTTTTTGACAAGGATAAAATTTAATAAGAAAATAAGTTATCCTTCTTTCCAGAATAAAAAATTAGTTTATATTTTATCAACTTAAAGTAATTTTTACAAAAACACTTTTATGATGCTGCGTAATGGGCATCATGCATATCTACAACGGGGACCCATATTTACATGAATATTACGTATAACTTTTACGTGAATATAAAAATGTCCCCATGCAAATTGCAAGCAGTGACGAACGAATGCTTCTGTTGCGTGCATGGGATGTGTTCCTCTAACCAGCAAGCAGCCGCCACCTGTTCACGACGATGACTTTCTTTTTCTGGGATTTGTCAATTAACTTATTTTCTAATTATAATGCTTCTCTTAATAATTGAACAAATGCTCTTAGTATGAAGTTTCAATATTACCCTCCGGTTTATGCTATGATGGACTCATTATCATTTGCTTGTTTATGAATTTACATATTATATGAAAAAAATTTACATAGTTAACTTTAAGAATTTTTCATTAACTAGAAAATATTTTGGTGTGCAGACTTGATGAGATATTTTTTGGGTAAGAAAGAAGGAATAGATTAATGAGATGTGTATCTTTAATAAGTCATTTATCATAAATTGAATCTATGTGAACAATTTTCTCACTTACAAGGTTATGGTTAATAAAGACTTTTATCTTGAACAATCATAACATAGAATTCAACAAAGGCCAAATTCGACTTACACAAGATTGTCGAAATTTTTTGTCTAACAATATACACGAAATCTGGTAAAAGCATGTACCATTGCATATTTACAAATGATTGGTGATCATATTTACAGGATGAAGCTTGCTTTAAAACAATTCCAATAAATTGAAGAAAATTAATTCTCAAATGATCATTGAACTTTTCGGCTGAATGTATGCAAAGAACTTGCAAAATGTAAGGTTTGAATTGCTTGATGTTTCCAGGTGGATTTGCAAGAAGATATTGAAGAATAATTCATGCGGTTTTATGTATAACTTTAATTAACAACCTTTTCCTCTTTGATAAATAATGAACAACATCAGAATAACTAATATAATATTAAAATGGCAAAATGCAATTCTTATGTCCAAACTCAAATAAGCTCTTTTGAGATCCAACAATTAACATGATAAAGATCAATTGTCAGTGACTACATTTGGTTGTGGACTAGAAGAGAAGGATGGAGAAATAGAAACGAATATTTTATTTTGAAGAACAAGAATGCGAAAAAAGAAAAAAAAAAGTGAGAAAAAAAAAATCTTTATGAAGGCAAAAGTATGGTGATTAATTTTTAAAAAAAAAAATGTGCTGATTTTTCCCATTGGTAAAAAAAGAAGACTGGACTACTAGAAAATCTATGCTATGTTGTGTGACTACACTAGCCATGGAATAAAATAATAAACATAACATGGATAAAATTTAAAAAAAAAAAAAAACATAATATGGATAATAAAAATCTTCATTTTTTTCGTAGGAGAATATCTAATTTTTTTTTTCCGTAGGAGAATATCTAACCTTATTTGTCCTTTCCATATCTAGTACTCTAGGATTACTTGTGAAGATGAAAAACTAGAGAAGGACAGAAATGTAATTGCAGCTTCTCAGCAAACAGACAAATGAGAGCCCCCCACGTAAGTCATGTTTCATTGGCATACAGCATCCGGACAAATAGCCAAGAAGTGTATATATACAATGAACATGAGTTATTTGGTAGGAGTGGAGGGAGGCAGCAATATCAAAGGGTAGCATAAGATAACATAACAAATAGCCAAGAAATCATGGGAAGGTCCCCTTGCTGCGATGAGACTGGCCTCAAGAAAGGTCCGTGGACTGCTGAGGAAGATGAAAAACTCATCAACCACATCCAAAATCATGGCCATGGCAGCTGGAGAGCCCTTCCCAAACTCGCAGGTAAATTATAGTAATATTTCTTGGAAATTCTACAGTGATATTTTAAAGATTTATATGGTATAATATCACATACTCTGAAAGCTCGTACTGCATGTGAAAGTATTTGAAGGTTAACACAACAGAACAGTTCTGTTGCGAGATTGTAGAATTTTCCAATATTCTTTGTGTTTGATCATCTGGTGCTAAAATCAGCATGGTTTTGTTATTTGCAGGTCTCAACAGATGCGGGAAAAGTTGTAGACTTCGCTGGACTAATTATCTGAGACCTGATATTAAGAGAGGAAAGTTTTCTCCTGAAGAAGAACAAACCATTCTGAATCTCCATTCTGTTCTTGGCAACAAGTAATTTTTTCTTCTTCTTCTTATTCTCATTTGTACAAAGTTGGTGAAAAATGAATATTTATTTTGGTTGTACTAATAGTCCTCTTTTTTCTTTTTCTTTTTTGGTGTAACAAGGTGGTCCACTATTGCTACCCACTTGCCTGGAAGGACCGACAATGAGATCAAGAATTTCTGGAACACTCATCTAAAGAAGAAGTTAATTCAGATGGGATTCGATCCAATGACTCATCGTCCTCGGACTGATATCTTCTCCAGCTTGCCTCATCTTATAGCTAATTGGCTAACCTTAAAGACCTTATCGAACAAAATTCATGGGAAAAACAAGCTGTCAGATTACAAACTGAAGCTGCTCAAGTCGCTAAACTTCAATACTTGCAATATCTTCTTCAGCCCCCAACTTCAATGCCATCTTTATCAAACAATCTCAGCCCAACTATCCAAGATATAGAGGCATTTAACAATTTCAGCACAACTCAACTGGAAACTCCTCCTATCCCACCATCGCTTTTGGCTAACAACACTCTTCAAGCTGTTCATGACTCCATTGTTCCCTTCTCTCATTTGCCTGACTTGGAATCTCCTTGCAACTTTCATCAGACATCTTCTATGAACAAGCAGAATTTGGTTCTTTGCAGCCAAGGAGAAAATTCGCCGAATTCACAGTGGCTTCCATCCAACTTATCCCCATCTCCTCCTCCAATTATTCCACCCATAACTGAGGCTTCAATTACCATTAATGTTGGAGATGCTTGTAGTACTTCAAGCTATGAAGGTGGTGTCCATCTTCCATTTGGCCTGAAATCCTACTTGATGACCCTTTGTTTCATGAGATTGCTTAGTTATATATATATGTGTATTCAAGGTTTGGAGATTCACTTTCACCACACTTTTTTTTTTTTTCTTTCACTTTTCTTGATCATAGCATATACACACTGTCCATTATTATTACCAAAATCTATATCCTAGCTACCAGGAAAAAAAAAATTCTCTCTTAAATCTATGACATTTCCAAATCCCAACTATCTATGTTTAATTATGGTGAGTCTTTTTGTACAGAAAGATGAAAAATTAATTATTGCATATTATGAAGATGATGTTTCTCTTCATTTCTCTACAAGTGACCTATCAAATTTTGTTATATTTTTCGTGTCAATAATCTTTTTTCCATGTACATAATATATGTGGCAAGAATGGATTAATGATTGCTAATCATGAAATTTAGTGCATACCAAACACACTTAGCTAGCAATACATAGAATTATCATGTAGTGCTATGGTTTTTAGTACCACTGTTTTGTTTTTTTCATTTTACGTTGTCTTCTTTCTAATTGATGGCTACCGGACATTAAATTCAGTTTTAGATGAAGGGTTGTTGTGGACAAGAAAATAGCATAGAAAAACGACTAGAAACTGCCACCTCAATAGTGCAAATAAGTCCAAGCTTTTACTTCTTGGCTTATTTCTCTGAAATTACATTGAACCCTATTAATTGAAGTCAAATAAAATGTTAAGAATCTTGAAAAACTTAAAATCTCAATGATGTTCATATTGGCTAATTTCGTATCTCTCTTGTCTTCTACATTAATTATGATCATTATCGTATAAAGAAAGCAATTATGCATGACGGTTTTTTTTTTTTTAATGAGAGTTTTTAGTTTTTTAGTTTTTTTTTTTTTTTTTTATTAATGATAGAGGCTGCCGTTGACCGAATCACTGGACCTTCACCATCCAACCACCCTCAAGGAGTAGCATAGTAGCTCCCAAATTTCATATATCACAATTATAATACTAATTTTGTCTGCTCATAATAAAAATTGCAACCTGGGAAAATCAACTTATAGTAGTTTGGTTTTTGAGGTTTTAATATAAGAAAGAGAGAGAAAGAGTTGACTAAAAGATTAATGTCAAAAAGGTGACGTACAAGGATTCGCAATGATAAGTGGGACCCAAGTAGTTAGGAAACACAAGGTTTAAGAATCCTTTGAGATTGATGTCCTCAATCAACAATGATAAGAATGGATAGATTGCTAATCTATTGTATGATAAGGTTATCAAGCTAATAATAAGATTACATGAAATTTCCATTTCGACTCATCTTCAAATGTTTTTTTTTTTTTTTTTAAACATGATTTGTACGAACTAGTAAGATTTTGACACGAAAATTTCCATTCTACCGAACTTTCAAGAATTGACATGGATATGAGTTTGAATAAAATGTTCCATATTTTTAGATAAATAATTCTTAAGAAATTAGGATGGAAAGTCATGTTATAATACATTCAGGATCTATTCATGTTTTACCGTTTACAGCGACTCGTGTCTGTAATTCAAAGCATTGTCATAGTTTCTACCGAAAAAAAAATTGTCACAGTTTGATTTTGAGGACAAAATAATTAGAAAGTCATTTATAAGATACAAATTTAAAATTATTTGTCAAAATCAATTTATATTGTAAAAATATATTAAATCACCCGTTCTTAATTTTGATATTTAATCAAATTTCGTTCATTTTTACGTTGAATTAGTGACACAATAGTAGTTTTATTATCTTTTTTTTAAAATTTGTATAATATACTGAAAGTAAGTATGGGAAATCTAAAATTGACATCTTTAAAATCAACGGGTAGGTGATGAGTTGTATTGGGTCGGTTAACTCTGTAACTTCATTGTGGTTGAGTTTAATCCGATGGTTCGATGTTTTGACAGTTGAGGTCCTTCTGGAAATGGTTTTTGTTGAAAATTTGTGTCTTTAAAGTTTAAAATTAAAAAAAGGATATTGAACTAGAGCATATTTTCTACCATAAATGACAAAGGGTGGTGCTTTCCACTTTCTACCACGAGAAAAGAAAAGTTAGACAAAATTATCCAACCAAAAAAATAACGGTAGTAAAAAATAAGCAGATTAATCTAATGTAGGAAAAGCCGAAAGCCTTGAGAATTTGAGATACAGCCAGATAGGGAACATATGTCGGAAATAAATTCATGAAACATCATGTTTTAAATGGTATTCTTTGTCATTTTTTAATGATAGTTTATAAAATTAATATGAAATTTCAATTGAAAATTATTTAATACGTAATTAAGTATTAAAAAAATCTGATTTTACAACTTCTCTTGTGATGAATTGGTGCAAATTCAAACGAAAAGATAGCACCTCTTTATTTGAATTATGGCTGAAAAGTTTTGTCCATTCATCTTAAAAGTTGTAACTTAATTTTTTAGAATTGCCAATCAATTGAAACAACTTTTGATAGAGTGTTTGATGTGTCTATAAATATGAGACTCCGTCAAAGACATTACACACTGGAAAAAAAATCGATTTTAAGTTTTCTTCTTGTTCTTCGTCATGCACTTGTTCTTGAGTGTTCAAGAGAAGAACACTTGTATTGTTGAGTAAGTGTTCTTGGTATGGCTTTAGTACTTCCTAGAAGTTGTACTTGTCTGAAACCTTTCAACATCTTTTCATAGTGGGGACAAATAACACTTTAAAAATAGAGATTACTTGCACTAAAATCTTCAAAATTGTTCTTCTTCTATTGTGTTTGCAGTAAATTTTTCAAAAAAATCTTAAAGTGCTATTTCTTCTTTATTGACATAGAGAATAACAATCTTATCACTATTATAAAAGTGAATAGCCATGAGTTCATACTAGATAATTTTGATGGAAATGGTCTTAATTTTATTCGCTAGAAGAACAAGAAAAAATTCCTTCTAATCGAATTAAGTATTTTCTACATTTTGAATATAAATCATCTAAAACCTAAGGTGCCAAATGAAGAAAGTACTGATGTTGAGAAGGCTGCTTATCAAAAATATGGTGAAAATTGCAGATAATGAGATATTGTGGCTACATCATGAATACATTCTCCAACAGATTATATGATTTTTTCCAACGCATAGAAAATCCGATAGAATTTTGAAAAGTTTTGGAGACAAAATATACTAATGAGAAATAAGGTATCAACCAATTTGTTTCTTTAAAGTATGTTGAATTCACTATAATAGATAATAAGTCAATTATAACTCAAATAGATGAGTTGCAATCTTATTTTCCAAGCTCAAAAATATCAAAATTGATATTTCTGAAGTAATGCAAGTGGCTGCAATTATTTCAAAATTGCCTCCTACTTGGGCTAATTACCAAAGAAACTCATGCATTCTAATGAAAATATCATTGTTGATCAACTTTTGTTGCACATTTAAATCGAGGAAGAAACTCGTATTCATGAAGATAAAAGTGCAATAGTAAGTGACAACAAAGTGAATGTTGTTGAGAATGAAACTAAGAATAAAAACAAATATGGTAAAAGAAATTTTGTTGACATAAGTTTCACCAATTAATGATGGAAATTCTGCTAACACTTATAACGATATTAAAAAGAACAGAAAGTGTTTATAAGAAAGAATACAGAATTCTCAATAAGCAAAAAGTGGAGTATCCTAACCATGCAAATATTGTGGGAGATGGTGAGGAGGAATTAGTGGCTATAGTGTCAAATTTGTACATTGGCATGATATCCGATCTACACATGGCTTCTAACACTACATTATCTGATTGGTACAGCATTTGATTGGTGGTATGATTTCGGTGCAACCAGTCACATTTATAATGACATGTCCCAATTCAAGGAGTTTGAAAATTCCAAGGAGGATCAACATGTTCTTATGAGAAATAATGCAAAGGCAAAAGTTTTGGGTAAAGGAGTTGTAGAATAATAATTTACATCCGAGAAGAAATTTATCTAATTAATGTACTATTTGTTCTCGAATTGAAGAAAAATCTTGTATTTGCAACCTTATTATATAAGAAAGATGTAAAGACTGTTATAGAGGCTGAAAAGCCACTTATTGATCCTAACTAAAAATGGAATCTTTGTGAAAAAGGATTACTCATGTAATGGAATGATTAAACTAAATATTAATAATAATATTATTCTGTGTATCTTGTTGAATCTGTTTCCTTATGGTATAACTGTTTAGCACATGTTAATTTTAGGATTTTAAAATTTTTATCGAAACATGGTTTAATTTCTTATGATCAAAATACTTGTGATAAATATGAAATATGTATCCAAATAAAAATGACTAAGAAATCATTTATTAGTGTAGAAAGAGATAGTGATCTTTTAAATTTTATTCATTCTAATATTTGTGAATTGAATGGTATGTTAACTAGAAGCAGAAACAAATATTTCATAACATTCATAGATGACAATTTTAGATTTACATATGTTTATTTGATGAAAACTAAACACCAAACATTTAGAAAGTTTAAAATTTGCAAAGCTAAGTAGAAAATTAACTTGGAACATCTATCAAATGTTAAAGAAGTGATAGAGAAGGTGAATATTTACCCTCAATGAATAAAAATTCTTTTTTTTTTCTCTATCTCTTTTTAACTACATCTTATAAATCCACCCTATACCCCATAATAACATGATTTAGCAGGAAGAAAGAATAGGACATTAGTAGAAATGATAAATGCCATATTACTAAATGCCAAGTTGCCAATGAACCTATGGGATAAAGCATTGTTAACAACTTGTTATGTATATAATAGAATACCCTCAAAGAAATTTAGAATATCTCCTTATGAAATATGGAAAGATAGGAAGACAAATCTAATTATTTTAAAGTTTGGGATTGCCTAGCTTTCTATAGGGTATCAGATCCTAAAAGAGCTAAATTAGGACCAAAAGTAAATAAAAGTATCTTTGTTGGATATGCTGAAAGTTCAAAATTATAAAGATTATTTGATTTAAAAATCCAATTTAATTATGGAATTTAGAGATGTTGAGTTCATTGATGATAAGTTCCTTAATGATACTTATAATTCTCATGATCAAAAGTACTAATTCACAAGATATAGGTTCAAAAATTTGATGATTCTTCAAATAAAAGAAAATAAATTGAATTTCTTAGTGAAATTAGAAAGATTCAAAGAGATAGAATTGACAAGTAATTGGATCCGAATTTTGTGTATATACAAGAAGTAACTTTTCTTGTAAAACAAATATCGATGATGCTAAATGTTAATGAAGACCCAAAGACATTTAGTGAAGCAATGTCTTCAAGGGATGTTGCATCTTGGAAGGAGGCAATAAAGGAAGAAATGAATTCTATCTTTGATTACAATACATGCGTACTTGTTGATTTGCCTTTCAATTCAAAACTTATTGGGTGTAAATAGGTATTTAAAAGAAAATATAATACAGATGGTTCCGTACAAACCTTTAATGTTAGGTTAGTAGCAAAAGGATATAAACAGAAGGAAGATAAGGTTATTTTGATACATATGCCACTGTAACTAGAATAACTTCAATTAGAATGTTGTTTACTTTGGTTTCTTTGTATGATTTGTGATCTAGTTATTTATCAAATGGATGTTAAGATTGCATTTTTAAATAGTGATTTAGATGTAGAGGTATACATAAAATAACTCGAGGGTTATGTACAATCTGGTAATGAAAATAAAGTTTATAAATTTGTTAAATCTTTATAGGGATTAAAGCAAGCACTGAAACAATGGCACGAGAAATTTGATTCGATAATCTTGCAAGATAGTTTCAAACACAATAATGCTGATACGTGCATTTACTCAAAGTTTACAAAAGACTGTGGTGTGATAATATATCTCTATATTGATGACATGTTTATAGTTGGTACAAACTTGAGAGGTGCTGAAGAAACAAAAAAGTATCTAACTTCTAAATTTAAAATGAAGGATATGGGTAAAGTTGATACTATTTTAGATATTAAGGTGCCAAACATAGTTGGGGTTATGCTCTAAATCAAACTCACTACGTTAAGAAAATGTTTCAAAAGTTCAATCATTTAAACATTAAAAAAGTTTCATCTCTATATGATGTAACTTAATAGCATCTAAGTAAACGTTCGGTAAATTCCGAAAAATCAATACTAGTGCTATTAGAAGTATAATGTATCTTATGCATTATACAAGATCGGACATATCCTATATTATTTGTAAATTGTCAAGATTTACAAGTAATCCTGGTGTTGCTCATTGGAAAGCAATAGGGAGAGTTCTCGGTTACATAAAAAGAATATCAAATTTTGGATTGTTTTATAATAACTATCCAAGTATATTAGAAGGATGTGGTGATAATAGTTAGATAACAAGTGCAAGTGATAACAGTTCTACATCTGGTTAAGTATTCATACTTGGTGGTGGTGCTGTTTCTTGGGCATCAAAGAAACAAATATATATAACACATTCCACCATGGAAGCTGAGTTTATAGCCTTGGTTACGGCTCGTAAAGAAGATGAATGGTTGAGAAATCTATTATTAGATATAGATTTGTAGCCACATGATATGCCACCTATTTATTTGCATTGTGATAGTGAAGTTACATTGTCTAAAGTGTTGTGAATAAAATATACAATGGTAAATCTAGACGTATAAGTTTGAGACATACTTATATTAGATAATTGATCACGGAGGGTATGCTATGTGAAGACAATAAAGAAGGACTCAAGAGAGATATAATTAATAGGATGACCTAGGATATAGGGGTTAAACTTATAAAACAATTAAATTAATCACTATAGTGGAAACTCGACCTTTACTAGTTCACAAACTAATCTAAAGGTTTAATAAGAAAAACAAACTATATTTTGTGATTATGAGTAAACACTAGGCTAAAAATATATGTTAAGTGTATTTACTAGTACTGTGGAAGAATGATTAAGTGCTCTTAATGAAGTATAAGTTTGTAAAGCACTTGTGTGCATACCAAGTATTTAGACTTTGGTACTTCACCTATATGAATATTAGAAATAGTGCTGTTTCTAACAAAAGTAGGTATAACTTTTGCAAAATGTTCATGAAAGTGGGAGGATGCACATAGCCATAACGGTGTGAAAATATTCAGTGAATATTTCAAGAAATATTGATGGATTTAAAGTGTAATTTTTCAATTTGGACATATTAAATCAAGGTTCAATGTTTAAATACAACTATTGATTCAGTTCAAATTTTGAAATTTGTCACCACTTAAAATTAAAACTTAACAAGTATCTTAAAAATTAAATTCATTGATAAATTAAGTGGGGGATTGTTGGAAATAAATTCATGAAACATCATGTTTCAAATGATGTCTTTTGGTATTTTCCAATGATAGCTTACAAAATTAATACAAGACTTATTTGAAAATTATTTAATACGTAATTAAGTATTAAAAAATCTGATTTTACAACTTCTCTTGTGAAGAATTGGTATAAATTCAAATGAAAAAGTAGCACCTCTTTATTTGAATTATAGTTGAAAAGTTTTATCCATTCATCTTAAAAGTTCTAATTTAATTTCTTAGGGTTGCTAATCAATTGAGACAACTTTTGGTAAAGTATTTGATGCGTCTATAAATATGAGAATGCCAACCATCAAGGACATTATACATTCACCAAACAAAATAAAAAATAAAAAATTAGATTTTAGTCTTCTTCTTATTCTTAGTCTTACACTTGTTTTTTAGTGTTCAAGGAAAGAACACTTGCATTCATGACTAGATGTTCTTAGTGTGGTTTTGGTAATTTCTAGAAGTTATATTTGCCTAAAACCTTTCAATAACTTTTCATAGTAGGAACAAATAACACTTTAAGAATAGAGATCACTAGTACTAAAGTTTTCAAATTTGTTTTCCTTCAATTGTGTTTGTAGTAAAATTTTCAAACAACATATGTGTCACCAAATTAAGATTTCTGAAATTGTGGATTTATATAGTATAGTGAGATGATTGACTGGTTAGAGGATAAGCCAAACAATGCAAAATGGAAATTCATCAAATTGAAAATACGACGTGAAGGACAATTAACTTGGGTATTGGAAAAAAAAAAAAAAAAAATCTCTTTAAGGATTGATTATTTCAATGACATTGAAAAGTAGGCACACAATGGACAAAACCATAAAAATACCACTATATATATATATATCCTTTGAATAGCCCTTGATTAGATAGATGATTGTATTACCATAGTGTCTTATGATTAAGGACAAGGCTGGCCTAATTCTGGTTAACGCAATTGTTTAAAACAATTTCCATGGGTTATAAATCTTTATGATTTGCAGGTTCCCATTATACCATGTACTAAATTAAAAATGTTAAGTCCACTTATTATCTTTCACATATATTATCAAAAGCCATTTGTGAACAGAAATTAAACTTGAAGCAGATGTACTTGTTGAAGTACAAAATTAGAGCCTATTAATTACGGTTTATATAATCATATAGGTAAAGTTTGGCACTCACTAATGTGGTACCTAATATCTATAACATACATAGTCAAAATTCCGTAACTTAAACGATTAAATCAAGTTGGAAAATGACCAGAAGTTAGGGGTCACCATAAATTTACTTAATCGAATTCATAATTGTTTTTATTTCAAAAATTACCAAAATTAATTAATCAAAATTCGGTCAGTTAATTGATTCGACCAACTTTTGAAATCGAAAATTAGTTACGAAAATGGAATTGAGTTTTGAATTGAGAATTATCCGATTTTTAAATTCAATCAGTATTTGACTCCCTCCTATGCATCCTATACTTCTTAGAAAAATATATGCACAGAATTTTGAAATTAAAATCTTTTAAAGAAAATCATTGGTACTTGCCGTCAAAGCAAATTAAAAACTTGCAACATTACTTCATCTTTTTAAATAACTTTTTATATATGATTTTATAAAACTAACATTATAATTTTACTTATAAAATACATATATAATCACAGACTCGAACACAAACACTTGTATACATGTGTTTATATATATATATATAAAAGAAAACATTTGCATCTATTCAAGTGTGATATAGTTTTGATGATATAGAATAATTAACTATTATATTGCTTGTTGAATTTGTATAATTTTTTTAGTTTTTGTATTATGGATTTTCACTAACCAATGTAATACGTCCAATTGGCGAATATGGTTAATCAAATTTGAAACTGATCTGAATTCAAATTTCGTTAATCAGATTTTATTTTAAATTTAATTTGAAACTAAGCTAGTTAATAATTTGAAGACTCATTTCCAAATTTCAACTGATTTATTTGATTGATTAACCGATTCTCACCCCTACCAGAAGTTTTTTTGAGCAAAATAACCAGAAGTTATTAGGTTTTATTCCTTTATACTGATTTCAATCTCGCGATGCGGTAAAGGAATATCCACTGATTATGTTTAGGATATCACCGTTACAAAATTATAAAGCTAAATAACACTTGGGTAAAAAAACTAAATTCATAAGTAATACTATAGTCTTTTTTTTTTTTTTTTTAACTTTATATGTTTTGTTGTATATGCCGAATCTTGCATCAATAAAAAATTGAAATGCCTTAATTTTCATAATACAATTTGATTGTTGTGAAAAAAGAAAATTAATTTTAGATAATCTTAATGTAGTAAAAGTTCTCTTATACTAGCTACTTATTACTAACATGTACAGTTAATGTTCTAGATTTGCTTAGCTCAGATGGAATTCAAAGAGAAGAGAGTTGTACTTGGGCTAAAGTTAATTCACCCAAGTTTCATCAGTCATGACTTTTTCTTTCAGCTAAAATTTTCACTTGTCAGGCAATAGCCAAGTCGAACAAAAATAACAAGTTTATATCACATTTGAATAATATGGGATTAATATAACAAGGAAAAGTTACAAATATTATATTTATATTGTGTGAGTTGAAAGATGAAGACCAATGTAATACCTAAATAAAGCCAGCCTGAAAATGACCCAGTTCCACTATTTCCTTAGTGAGTAGGTGGACTTTCTTCCTTTTCTAACAAGGGATTGACAACTAAAGATAATATCTAATACAATTAATACTATACATTTAATGAGTAATTAAAGTTCTAGAACAAGATGATTAGCTTTCTTGTTTGATGGGATAAAGGATCAAACTATACCAAATGGTTGAGTCCCTTTGTCCTTATAAGTAAGCTAGATTTCTAGCTGTTGTGGAAAAAAAGTCACATTAGATTAAAGTCAAGATGGTCATTATTGTCAAAGCCAACATTAATGTAAAATTTCATTTAACTTATCTTGATAAATTCTGTTCTTCACTCATAAAAATAAAAGGAATTAAGCAAAAAGTTAACCACCTAATCCACCCCTTTTGATGGATAGTAATCAAAGTTGATTGTCATGGGGTATTCTCATTTTTTTTTTAATAATGAGATTAATGATTGTCAATAGGAGACTCCTCTCCTTGAAAGAAATTTGCTAAACTAGCCAGTTAGTGCACCCAATATATATATATATATATGGTAGAAAAAAGTTCAAGAGTAAGGTAGGTCATCTTTTTTTTAGTGTTACGGTAGACCACCGATGTATTTTTCAACGTTTTACAATGATTCTTATAAATTATTCACCAATAAAAGACAGATAATAACGAGAATCGAAATTTAAACTTCTCATGTGATTTGATCACCCTACTTATCATCTTAACCAATCTCGTTGGCAATAGCATATGTTATTCTACTAGATTGTGGCTGCTTCAGATTGAGTGTATATACAAAATATAGAAATGTATATACAAAAATCTAGATTGACTGTATATATAAAAATATAGAAATGTATATACAAAAATATAGCATATGTTATTCTATATGTGGTTGTGGGTGTTTATATTGTTACTATATCTTATTTGTAAATTAAGCTATTTAAGGCGGATACGTATCATGATGTCAAAGGCGAGTAAACAAAAACTTGTTCATAATAGCATTGGTAACAAGAAAAAAATTTCGAGCTGGAAAAGGAAATTAATATTTGTTTCTTAAAATTAATTAAGGTATAATTTCTCCTTGTTTTGGATAGCCTCAATTCTTCCTGTTATCTTATTGTTAATTTGTTTTTTACTTCAGAAACTATGATTCTTGAGAAAATAAATAGCAAGAAATATTAACCATGCTGCAGTGGTGGTGCTAGTATTTGAGAGAGTTGGATTCAATATGGTAAAGATGCATTTTAAGAGGACAGCTCTATATTTTTCATAAAATTTTTGTGGAACAAATTCAAATGTTCATATGTATACAACTGAAATTCTTATTTTTGGAAGGGTTATTTTTAGCTCACTCAATCTTAATTTTTTTTTTTATTTTTTATTTGGTAAGTTGTTCATATTGGACTTAGCTCACACCCTCTTAATTACATCCACATATACATGCTAGATAAATTAGGAAAAAATATAGCCTCTAGTATACAATTGGCGTAAAATTCTACAGTTCATTAAGAAATCTTTACTATATGCTTTACAAATTTATATTGTATAAATTTTCAAACTACAACAAAATGGTCACTAATTAACGAGTACTTAAAATATTATGTAAATGGGCAAAAAAGGCTTCTTTATGTAAAGCAAAAAAAATTTATTCCACCGTGGGGAATCTAACAATTTTATTCCATTGACTAGTTATAAAAAAATCCATTACGCCTATCACCATAGCTTATTACCTATTAATTATAAATTCGATCTACTAAAAAAAGTTTATTTAGATGCGATGTAATCCTCTTTTATGATGAATTTAGTTTCACTTTAGTGATTTTTTTGGATCAAATTAACAATATTCTAACTTAACTTACTTTATAGGGAAGACTCAACTAAACACTATTACGAGATTAAAAGGAGAGAGACCTTCTAGAACAAGTAAGAATATTTTGACACCTGTCTGAATTTTTACAGTCAAAAATATTTTATGAGACATTTTGTACATGTGGTTTCACATTTGTGATCGTAAATAGTAATTCGTAACCGTATCAATCGATTCAATCCGTTATTCACTTTTTTCCGGTCGAATCAAAGAGTACGCTGCGGGTAACCCGCCATAAACTGTGTTGGCTGACCCGGAGGCCGCAACCGCATGATTGACAAAAGTTTGATAGGATGGTGGACCCTGTACTTCAGGCTATTGGTTTAATATTGAACCTTTCTTTTGGGAATAGGCTTTCTTATAAATGTTGGACATAATTCTATTTGGCCCAAGACCTTGAGATAGGCCTCTTTCAGAAAAGTCGCTTGCGTTCCATTTAACATTGGTGTATTTGGGCCTTATAAAAATTGTGGCCCATCAAATTCTAATTAAAAACTTTGTCACGAGCGAGTTTATAAACCTGCAAACTACACATCTTCAAAGCCTGTAGTATAACAGCCAAAATTTATTTTAGTTATTTAATAATTAATAGATATTGTAGTAGTAGTAATTTAAGAATTAATAAAAAAATTTTATTTGGACAAAATATGATCTCCTTATTTGTAATAAAATGGACCACATAATTCAAATAGGTCTCTCTTATTAGTTATTAAACAACCACTAGAATATCACTAGTTATTCAATGACCATTATAAACCTTCTCGTGGTATAGCTCCTTCAATGAGATGATAGAATTTCTCCATTTAAACAATATTTTCTTAGTAATAAACTCCAAATCTCGACGGGCTTAATCAGTTTACTTCAGTGAATATACAAATCTACCGTTCTAGTTTTTCTTTTTGTTTAAGCACCAAAGACTCTTATATGCTTTGCATTGGAAATCAAAACGACATTCAGTATTAATTATTGTTAGTATTTTTTTTCAAAAGAATCTTGTTCTCAACTGCTTATGAAAAATTATGTGTTATTTTTTTGAAATTGAAAAAAGCATTTTTTAGAAAAACAAATAAAAAGTTACTTTCCAAGCAATTTTTAACTTATGTACTTATGAAAAACAAAAGCCTCTTTTTTTTAAAATTTTTATCCACAAATTCTTCTAAAATAGTGATATTTGATTAACTCTTTTTTATTGCGTCTACCAATTTTGCCATATGCCTCTTAAGTTGGCTAAAATCCGTTAATTCGAACAGGCTTGCTTGTGTGGCAAATGCATATTGATACAAAGAGTCCAATAAGAGTATATTGATAACCGTTTCAAATAGGTCAAAACCTAAATGAGCCCAGAATTTAATTTCAAAAAATATATAAACAATTTGCAACATACCCTAAATTTGTGCCTATTCCCGTAGATGGGCCTCTTCAAAATGGATGGAAATTCATATCGGCTGAAAACTGGTGAATCCATCGTGATACGAGTTTTTGGGTAAGAAAGGGATATTATGGCCTTAATTGTTTCTTACCGGTGGGCTGAAGACCACAAACGTTTATTCCACATTGAAGAATTATCCTAATGCTATTAAAATCTAAAAAGGAAAGAAAGTGTCGAATTTTTAATGAACCACATTTTAAAATTAAAAAAATGTGTATGATGAATGGGAGAATGAGAATCTACATAAGAAATAATAAATAAAAAAATTTAAAGAAAAAACTAATCTCTCTCCCTTCCTTCTAGTGATACAAATTCATAATTAATAGATCATAAAATAAGTATCTTACCACTTTAATTGTACTTATTTGTCAAAATTGTAAATTTTTAGAAACAAAATAGAAAAGAAGTAAAAGAAAATAGATTAACCATTATAAAAAAAAAGGTCACAATAAATATGTTGCTTTAATCAAGGAGAAATAAAAGATAGAGAGAAAGTGAGAAACTTGCACCACCCAAGAATCCTACAGAATTTCTTAGTACATGGAATTTCAAAATTCACCCAAAATTTTATGTGATTTCAAATTATTTAGACAATAATTTGTACTTACCTCCCTCTCTATGTATTTCTATAATACTATATACATCCAAAATCTTGACTGAGTTAGAATAATAGTGTAAACTTCTAAAATTTCATCTTTTTGAAATTTTATTTCTTGTCATTCGAGAATCGTTCAATATTTATTTTTGAAAAGAAAACACGCTTATGAGATTAAGGGTTTATTAATAATTGTAATTGGTGGTGAACGACAACTACAAGTAAATTATAACCACTTAGCAATGGTATTAAAATTGGAACCTTACGTGGAGCTTATTCCGATTCCAGTTTGTTGAAATAAGATTCGACATCTAGATAAAAGTTTCGGTTTTGAATTCCATTAATCCTCAGTTAATACCATTGACTAATATTATAAATAAATCTACTTATATATATATATATATATATGTCAATATAATTAATGTATTTAATTTTTTTTAAAATTATCTTTTAGTATGAATTATTCAAAATGTATCTTTACTTTAATTTTTAATAATTCGATAAATAATGTAATAGTGTATTTTTTTTTAAAATAAAATTTATAATTGAAATATATATAAAATATAATTTTTTGTTTCTCATCTTAATTTTTATTAATTTTTTTAATATTATTCAAAATGTATATTTATTTTAAAAAATTTAAAATCAAAATCGTAATGGGAATCGAACGAAACTGAAAAACCGAACAGAATCGCCAATTCTAGAATTGAGACCAGAATAATATGTACAAAATTCCATTTCTATTTCTAACTTTTCATAGAATCAAAACCAACTATTTTAAAACCGGAATTCTCGTGGAGGTCCTTTTACTAGTCTTTACACGTGTTATTTGGTGGGCAAGTAAATTTTGTCAGGACTCAAGACGTTTATAATGTATTTTTTGGATTAATTATATTTTACCTCCTTACACTTTAGAATAATTAATATTTTAATTTCTAATATTATTTTAACACTAAAATTTTTGGATTGATAGTCAAATTTAAGGGTGTCTAAAATTTTGATCGAATGACCCAATATATCCCTTGATTAGTTATACTTTATCTCGTTAAAGTTTATCATCACTAATACTTTAGTTCTTGACATTATATTTTAAAAATTTATCTAATACCCATTGTATCAACTAATTATTTTGACCATACTATTCCTATTTTATTATAAAATTTTTACCTCCATTTCCCTCCTTCCCTTCACTAACTATACCACCATCACTAATGCCACTAACAAAAAATAATGCACTTTCCTTTTTGCTTCTTTTAATTTCTTTTATTTTGATTGGCTCAAATAATTTTTAAGAATGAAAATTAATTCAAAGTTTTGGCTTAAAACAAATACAACTTTTAGGGATATTTTCCAATCAAAATCTACATGAATGAAATTTTCTCTCTTATAAAAATTTGATTAATCAAACAAAAAATAAAAATAAAAATAAAAGATTTGAATAGAATAAAGGTAAATTGATTATTATATTTGATTAGAATAATAGAAGGACTTTGTTCAAAAAATAACGTCTGGATTAAAGTATTAATCACGCTAACATTTAAGGAGTAAATATAATTACCTTTTTTAGGGTTGGTTTTGATACACAAGGAAAAGGGGTAATGGAGTTTAAGTTCTACTTCTTGCGATAATTTAAAAACCATTTATAAAATCATAAATTAAAGATTATTTGTCAAAATTAATATATATGACAAAATTAAATTAAAATTTTAATATTTAATTTTAAATATTTGATTAAATTTTATTATTTATTTATTTATTATTATTATTATTATTTGTGAATTTAATTTCACGTCATTGCCTTTGAATTATTGGTAGTGATAACAATGAATGTTATCACTATACCATCCACCCCAATGGTAACTCGTCATGCGTCATTGGTTACTTAATTGTTGAATGTATATGTAGAAAAAGACAAAATTGTTTTGGGCATTTCTCCATTAATAGATTTTCTTCAGTCAAGCATGCCTAGTTCTCCTTGCACGGTTCCATATGATTGATGTCATACAGTGCATGAATAGGGCGGACGTAAGGATTCCATTTTAAGAAGACAAATTTTATTGTGCATAAAATTTGAAGACTTAATTTATATATATATATATATATTTATTTAAAGTTTTAAAAGAATAAAATACAAATTTTATAAGAATATAAATAAAATTTTCAAAATTTTCAATAGTAAAAAATAGAGATTATAAATTCTTAAGGAGGGGTGGCCCCAAAAAGTAGCGGCCCAGTGCCTGAAGTCGTGAACCTTGTAGGATGATTAATGTCATCGAAATTAGCATGTGTATCTGAAACCAACAATGCATCATTATGGTGTTAAACTTTTAAAAAAATTAAAAAAATTCAGTCTTCTAGGAAATAACTGTGGAGTTGGAAAATTGTGCTCCTCTTTAGACTAGCTGGAAGCAATAGAATAGGAGTATCTTTCTGTTTCCTAAAGACAGAGTAGAGTAGAGACCACAATAAAAATAAAAATAAAAATTTAGATGGATTTGATTTTTTATTTTATTTATAAATTTTGTGATTAGAATTAAATTTTAAAAAAATTTATTTATATAAGTTAATTTTATAAATTTTTTAAAATTTAATTCAAGTAGAATCAAAAATCGGATCTAAGTATTTGCCGAATAAAAAACCAACCACTTTGGTCCACTACACTACTAGTATTTAATAGTAATTGCCCTTGGAATTAACGGTGATGGTCTCTTTCATTCCGCGGCCATGGTGGAGCCCACTGCAACCACAAAGAGTGGCTAGTCAACCGATAAGTAAACATGGTGGCGTGTTCACAATCAACTATTAGTCTATCGGATCCATCATTCCGGAGATTAAGCACAAGTAATGGCAAACACCTCTGTTTTTTCCCATTATTATTATTATTTTGGAATTTCAACACATAAACTACACACACATCGTGGAATTGATACCCAATAATGTACTTAACAATTAACTATATGGCATGGGTCCGAATTAAAATTAGAATACTCCTCGAAATGTTTATATAATTTCATTATTTAAAATATTATTCTGATTATTATTTGATTTTTAATATTAAATATATATGAGATAAAAATGTGATTGGAAGATGTGTTATTTTAGCACAAAAATTTATGTGAAAATATTATATATAAAAAACTCATGAGTTAATCATTTTTTATTACTTGGATGACAATTTGAATTTTTATTGAATTATATTTTATATTTATTTTGCTTTTCTAATGTGGAATAAAAAACAGCGGTAATGAGATATTGACGTATTAGTGGACAATGAAGTGTTGGGTAGATAGTAAGACATTTTATCTATTACTTATATAGGTCATGAGTCTGAATTACTGAGGATGTAGGTGAATATCTATTTGTGGGCTTCTCAATGGTTGGGGTACCCAGACTAGACTTGACCCATAATCCGAGTCTGGATCCATTAGAAATTTTGATTATTCAAATTTGATCTGGATCCGTTTAACTGTTATAATAAACGAATTGTACATGGAATTTGTTGTTACATTCAATTAAGAATCGGATCTGATTAAAATATTTAATATATATGCATATATGTTGTGTAAATTGTCAATGTAAATTATAATCTATTGTAAAATTCATGCATAAATACAAATTTTGAAATAAATATTTTTATAATTAAAAAGATAAAATTTTCTATATAAAAATTTCAAAGTTAAAAAAATATTATAAGACCCGAATCCAAATGCGGATCCGAGTATGGATTTATTTTTATAAATCTAATGGATATCCGGATCTGGATCCAAATTCAAATATACTAATTTGACTTTGGATCTATTAGTTCCGATCCGAATCTAGACTCGTTTACAGGTCTAATCTATTGTAGATCTCTTCAAATAAAAAATAAAAAAATATTGGCAAGTATTAGTAAAAAGCAGAAAATGTATAGATAAAATTGATGTAATATGAAAATATTGGTAAGCTATTTTTTGTAATTAATGGTAAGCTATTATTATAACAGGTTTATCACTATGGGGCAAGGGGAAAAGAACCTGGAACATTATATTGCAACTAGAATGTATATTAACATTGCAAAAATTGGTGTAAGAGGTTGATTGCCACTTTTGAATTCTTTAGAAATAACTTAAGAAAAATTGTCAATATAACTGATTTAACAAATAAGTTATTCTGAAATACAAGAAAGTAGACTACAAATACATAAAATACTTTTAGTTCAGTAAAATAAATCATAAATTGGAAAGCAACAATTTTTTTTTTCTTCAATTTGGCTTCACTACTCTATTTTTTTTTTTGGGGGGGAGTTAATAACATTTTCCCCCTAAACTAAGTAAGTAATTACACTTTACCCCTAAATTATAGAAATATAACTAATGTTAAATTCCCATTATTCATCCTTTAAAAGTTTTAAAATATTAAGAAAATCTAGTTAAATGACTGAAATAGCCTTAGTATTATATTTGATTTTTTATGTTATTAAAGAATTAGGAAAAAAATAATATATAATAACACATTCATATTTTTGACTTTAGGGGATGCAAACGTGAGAAAATGTTGAATTATATTATATCCGACATCAGAATTTGCACAGGTTAAATGAACAATTAAACGTATAAAATAATAAGAGACGTCAAAAAAATCACAAAATTTTATAAAAAATATAATTTCATACAATACCTTTAAAAAAAATTCAATAGAAAATAATCCCATTTGGGAATTATGTTATCACTGTAGTTAAACATTCAAATTCAAAATCATATAAAATGAAATCCAAAAATTTTAAAAATTTGATCAAAATATATATTGACATAGATTATATTGAAATGTTAAATAGTTTATTTTTGTTTATTTTGAAATAATTATCATATCATTATCAAAATTTAAATATATAAAAATATCAAAATATAGTACTAAAGATATTTTAGTCGTTTAATAGATTATATTAATGAATCTTTCAGTGTTTGTAATAGATAAATAGTGTTAATAAGGGGCAAAGTATATATTTCTATAGTTTAGAAAAAAAAAAGTATAATTACCCCCTTAATTTAGGGGGCAAAGTGTTATTAACTCTTTTTTCAATTTTTCGAGTTAATAACACTTTTCCCACTTAAACTACGTAAGTAATAACACTTTGGCCCCTGAACTAAAAAAACTACATTTTACCCTCCATTCACATGATTCATCTTTTAAAAATTTTATAATATCAAGTTAAATGACTGAAATACCTTAGTATTATATTTTGATTTTTCATATATTTAATTTTGATGTTTGATAATTATAAAAGAATTAAGAAAAAATAAAACATAATAACAAATAAATATTATAATAAAAATTATTATTATAATAAAATATTTTAACAAAATAATTTGGGTGTGAAAATGTGATAAAATGTTGAATTATATTATATTTGACATTATAACTTGCACAGGTTCATCAAAATATTGAAATTGTAAAATGCTATATATAGACATAAAAAAAAAAATCACAAGTTTTATAAAAAAATATATTGTCACCTAATATCTTTAAAGAAAAAATTTCAATAGAAATTAAGCTCATTTGAGAATTATTCTACCATTATAATTAAACATTCAAATTTATAAATAATATAAAATAAAATAAAAAAATTTAAAATTTGACCAAGAAATATATTGATATGGATTATATTAAAATATTATATAGTTTATTTTTTATTATTTTTAAATAATTATTAGATCACTATCAAAATTTAAATACATAAAAATCAAAATATAGTGCAAGGGTATTTAAGTAATTTAACTAGATTATCTTGTTAATTTTAAAACTTTTAAAGGATGAATAATGTAAAAGGGGGTAAAATGTATTTTTTATAGTTCAGGGGACAAAGCGTAATTACTCACCTAATTTAGGGAATAAAGTGTTATTAACCTTTTTTTTTTTAACTAAATTGTCTTATCTTTACAACGAAGATAACTCCAGATATTTCTCTCCCTTCCGATACAGGGGAAAAAAAAAAACTAGTCTTCTGTCAGGAAAATTTTACATCTCTCTTAAGAAATTATTTCCTTATATTTTAACCCCACGTTTAATATGCGAAAATAATTTGAAATAGAAAGGTCATTCTAGACAGAATATGTTTCCACCTAAAATAGACAAGAATACTTATTCTCATCATATGTCTGGTGACACAAGATAGGATGGAATTAATTTTCTTTTATTAATGTTTAGTATAACCAATTTTAAAAATTAGAATGAAAAAAATTTTAAATTAAGGGTCCGTTTGGTAGGGTGTAAAATATTTTTCAGGAAAAATTTTTTCTTCAAAAATAATCTTCAAAGAAAATGATTGGTATTTCTAAGATTTTCCAATGTTTGGTAATTGTTTAGAAAATTACAGTTGTCACTTTGCATTAACTCTCCTAATTGGCTACACACTGCCCCACATCATCACTACCACCGCAATCTAATTGCATTTCTACTCCTTCAATGCTCCTCTCCTAATAAGATATGTAATAAATAGTAATAGGGAGGCTTGCAGGATGGTATTTTTAAGAAAACAACTTCAGCAAAATTTTTGCGGAAATCATTTTACATTCAAGGGAGTAAGACATTTTACGATAGAAAAATCTTCCTCAACTCTTCTCATACCAAACACCGAAAAATAAAAAAATTATTTTCAGAAAAATATTTTCTTGTAAAACAAACATACCCTAAGTTGACTTAAATATCCTGATTCTTTAAAAAAATATAACAATTTTTTATTTTTTATTTTTTATTTTTGTTTTTGTTCATGTTATTTATATTTTATGGGTATGAAAAAGTTTAAATTTTTTTTATTAAGGATAAAAAAATTAAAAAGTTACATATTATTATTTTTCCATTCCAGTACATACTAGATAACTTAGTTTACTATTTTATAACGATATATATGTTTTTTTTTAAAAATAATATTCATTTGGATAAAATTGCTATGCAAATAAAATAAAAATATAATTGACCATTTATGATATCTAAATTGATGATGTGCTATTTTTTTATTTAAATATTTTACATGAAATTATATTTTCCTAGAGAAAATTATATATTTAGATTTTAAATTTCAACCGTGTAGTTACATTTTTTTTTCTAAAAAAAAAGAAAAAGAAAGAAGTGTTACAATCTCTTAGATATATTAAAATTCTTATTTTTTACAAATTTCACATAACTCAAATAATTAAATTACACAATCTAACTAATTATGTACTACCATATTTATTTTGCAAAAAAAAAAAAAAAAGTGTTTATTTGCAAAGAAATTAAACTATGCAAAGAAAAAAATTTGAATACAATTTGAATAAATTTGGATAAACATGTAATCTCATAATTCTCCTTCTAAAATAAAGTTGGAAAGAGATTTCCTCAACCTTTTGTGAGGAATGAGGATTTCAAAATCTAATATGAATGGTTTTTCGTAATAGAATGATCTTATTAAGTTAAAACTCCGATACCAAATATATAATAAAATGAAAGAGTTGGAAAGCCCTTTCTATTCGAGAATCTGCTTACGAAACCTGATATAAAAGATTATACAATATAATAATATATACTTTAAAAATTTATATTATATTAAATTTTAAAACTAACCAAATAATTTTTTATAACAGATTGTAGAATTTTCCAGACATTTAACACCGATGTAAAAACAAAACAATCAAACTGTTTTCCCTTTTCTTAAAAAACATAAAACAGATAATAACCTTAAATAACATCATCTCCTACGTTAACGTTAGTCAGATCTATCATCATGAATCCAACGGTCCACATCTAAACCACATTTCGAACACGTGTACACCTCGAACCTCTTTATTTTTGTCCCCTTTTTTTCCCAGTCAATTCTGACGACTTCCCAGTTCCCACCATCTTATTCTCGTCCATTAACACACACTCTTTCCCCCTCTCCACACACTCGAAAGTAAAAAAAAAAAAAGAAAAACTTATTAGCCATGTCATTTGTCGGTAACTTGCCGTCCTCCGCCAAGCCACCCGGCGGCGCTGACCCAATCAGTCCCGCTACTGAAACTCTCCGCCGTGCAAGCCCGGATGGATACCCTTCAGAAATTCTTATCAGACTCGGTCAACAGCAATACTTTGATTGGCAAAGAGCATATGGAAATGGTCTCCACCGAGATCTCCTCCGCCATCCACCAGATCATAGTCAACGGAGCCGCCCTCCTCGCCTGTACTCAATCCACCACCGTTTCACCTCCTCCGGTGAACAACAAAACTAATAGTACAAATTATCTTCTTCATTCATCAACAACAACAACGCCGGCGGCAGAAAAAGAATCGGTGGAGCCGAAGAGGGAAGTGGTGGAAGAAGAAGTGAATGATGAAGATTACGAAATACTTGAGCTGGATGCGGTGGAGCTTTTGGCGGAGCATATTCATTTTTGCGAGATTTGTGGAAAAGGGTTCAAGAGAGATGCGAATTTGAGGATGCATATGAGGGCTCACGGGAATCAATTCAAGACTCCGGAAGCGTTAGCGAAGCCGGAAAAATCTCATGTGTGGGATATACTGTATTAGGTTCTGTCAAGAAAACGAGGTTTTCGTGTCCTTATGTGGGATGTAATAGGAATAAGCAGCATAAGAAGTTTAGGCCATTGAAATCTGCCATTTGTGTGAAGAATCATTTCAAGAGGAGCCATTGTCCCAAGATGTATTCGTGTAATAGGTGTAATAAGAAGAGTTTCTCCGTCGTGGCGGATTTGAAGAGTCATTTGAAGCATTGTGGGGAGACTAAATGGAAGTGTTCATGTGGGACGAGTTTTTCACGTAAAGATAAGTTGTTTGGGCATATGGCCTTGTTCGAAGGCCATATGCCCGCGATTGTGGTGGAGGAGGAGGGGGGAGAGGGTGGAGAGAAAGGTAAAGGGGTGGTGGTGATGGTGGAGGATGATGATGATGAAGATGAAGAGTTGAAATCAAGAATCAAGGATGTGGAAATGGAGGAGAATGGGTCAATGGATAATGGTTTTTTTGATGGATTAGTACTTGATGGATTGCTCTATGGTTCAATTGAGAATTATTGCTTCCAAGATCTGCTGAGCTGCCCTAATGCTATTGCTGCTAACAATTCTGGGATGGATGATTTCTTCAACTTTTGACTGCTGCAGTGATGCTAGTAGAGCATAATCATATGATGATGTTGTTAGTGTTCTTGTCGTTATGGTATGTATCTGTTGTTGCTTTTGGGTACATATTTTTTAGTTCCCTGTATCAATAAATTTATGCACTTTCATGTTTGTATCATTTGTTGTTCTAATTGCTTCTGATTAATTTCCTGTTTACCATATCGTTTTCCCTGCAATAATAGTATTGAGAATTTCCTCGATCTTTCTCCAACTTTAATACTTGTGGTTTTGCAGTGTGGATTGTGGAGTTAAATTTATGGCATTGGAACATGTTGTGCGTTTGTTCTTGCGTATTAGCACAAGGAATTTTCATTTGAGTTGAAATCTTGAAGGATTTGGAATTGAATTTTGGAAGTTGATGATTCTTAAGAATTTGGTTCCAGAAGAAGATTGAATTCTTTTTATGAATGAAATCATGAATGGGACTGAAGTTATTGGTATGTGTTTTGTAATTGGTGGAGTTTTGTTAGTTCTTATCACTTCAGAATCAATTCCATATCAAAAAAGAAACATGTGTGCAACTCATAAACGACAATGATATTAGATTAATGCTCTTGAATTTAATGGAAAGAGTTGAGAATGAAATGGCACCCAATATTCATACGGTCAGCATCAAGTTCTTTCGTGCATGTTGTCTCGTATGAATTATTAGAGCAAACTATGTACTCCGTCTCTATGGTTACGACGCGCACACATCTACACAAGTTTGGTGTGTATCATCTTTTAATATCCTAAACTGTTAAATAATTAAATAAAAATCGTAAACCTGTTTTAATATCATACAAAGACTTGCTCCATCCTTGGTGAAAGAAAATTTGATAGCCAAGGAAAAGATAGTTACTGCATTTAAGCAATTCGCTCTTTATCTAAAATCGCTGTTTCAATTTCTTTCAACTAAGAAGATTAACAAATATCTTGAAATTTGAAGGGTATTCAAACTGTTATTAGAGAAATATGTAAAGAGGGTCGAAACTCAAGTAACTAATTAAGGTTTTAAGATTCATTATTATAAGCAAATCTTGATTTGCAAGTTGCTGAATATTTTTACCAACATACTATACAATGCAAGGGAATTTGTCACATTGTGTTTACGTTGAAGTGATCAAGTGGGAAATGGTGCTCTTAAGTATAAATTCAATCAATAAAGTTGCTGTCTTGTAGATCAAAGTCCAAAACTTTTGGCGAGGCTTTTGGTATCAGGTTCCTCTACCAAAGCGAGTTGTCCGCTTTTGGGAGGTAGGTGAAGTTAGCCACTTCAATATTAGTTGGCCACTTTACTATTGTTTGGGATTTATTCCAGCTAATTAGGCAATTACATTAACAGGCCATAAAGCCCTCCTGACTACCAAAACAAAAACAAAAATAAATAAATAAATAAGAAAAAGATCAATGACTAATTTTATTTTGCATGTTGTATACACAATAATATTCATTTAAATTTGGTGATAGATTTAAAAATTATATTAGAGTGTGACGGACATTAGAGTCAGAGGGTAAAATATTCAAAATTAAAATTGGAATTACAAAGTAAAAATTAAATACAAGTCCAGAGAAGCAAAACCGAGTTAGTCCAAAAGGAAAATGGCCATCGATTATGAACCCTCTTGTATACATTGGAATCTGAAATTGTAGAGCCCCGGATCCTAAGAAACTCAGAGAAAGCAGGGAAGATAAAAAGAGATCAAGAGGAAGCAACAAAGAGGATCATTGAGTGATTTAGATGTGCTAAAGTTGTGGTCGGTTGAACTTAAAAGAAGATAAGTGTGATTCGTCATTTAGTTGGAGTTTTATCCAATTCTCTGCGTGGAGGCACCAACATAAAGGTTGTTGGCAAGCATGCCCATTAATTTGTTGAAATCCGTTTCCTTTTGTTCTTTCTTTTTGGTAAGTATTTGTTGAAATTTGTGAATATAGGCAGCCCATCCCCAGTTCCAGATAACTACAAGCATCAGCAGATAAAAATTCTTCCCAGCGTTAGCAGCATGATGGACGGTTCGAAGGCACGAATATCTCTGCGTCATTTTGTCAAGTACCAAAACTAGTGACGATGTTAAAATAATATATTTAATTATAATGTTACACAGTTTTAAATTTAAATTTATTAATGATATTTTGATAATTTTATCTTATGAATAAAATATGATTAAATTGGTCAAGTATATATATTTAATATGTGAATCAATACGATCCATCAGTATATATATATATATATATATATATAAATGACTAGTCTGATTCATGAATGATTCATGAATTACTTCCCTAATTTCATAAACTACAAATTCTTTTGTCAGAGTCTATTTCCAAACACAAAATCCAACCCTTTCTTTTTAAGTAATCTGAATGTAGATATTACGAATGATGCTCACCCTTTATTTTGGATTATTTCTCTATAGAGTAATGATATGTATTACTAATTTGTATATCACCAAACCATCACTATACCACATCATCTTGTCTATATTTATTAACAAATTCTCATATCATAATAATATTATGAAAATTGAATATTATTTGTTTTTTGGGAGGATTCTTTTAAGGATTCACATTTCGAAGGTTTTATGTAAAAAGACTACTACTCCAATCTAACATCTTTTTCTGATCAATAATATTTTGTTTCTGATCAATAATATATCAATCTCATAAAAAGAAGCAAAAATAAAATAAAATCTTACATGAATTTCATTTTATATGACAATATAAGAAACGTCCACTATAAATGTGTATATGTATATATATACATACGTATATAAAAAATTTTAGACTCTAATATTAACCTCAATCATTGGAGTTTTAACTTTTTCATCAGACATACTTTCCACCATGCATGTACATAAAATACGTATGAGTTGGTTTTTTTTTTTTTCATTGCCAATTTTATTGAAAACAAAAAACAAAAGCAAAACTTACTAAACTAAGGAGGTGTTTGGTTTATGGGTATGAAGAAAAGGAATGGGAACAAGGTTAATGATACCCATAAATGTTGTTTGGTTAATCACCATGGGAATCATTCTATGGAAATGAAAGTATTAGAAAATGTCCACTTTCATTCCCTACTTGTGACATGAAATTCAAATTTATGAACTTATCAACATAATAAAATCCATTCTTTATTCAAACCAACAAGTAAAAGGGAATGACATAAATTCATACCGATAGCAGATTTTATGATTCTCATTCTAATTCTGATTTCGATTATGAACCAAACACCTTCTAAACCGTTAATGGAGGATTTTATAGTAAAAAGGAAAATAGATGGCAACCTAAATTAAGAAATAATAAAGATGCTAGATCGCAGTAGTCTTCCTATATAAAACCTTCTAATGTGAATCTTTAAAAAACTCTTCCCAAAAATAAAAATCCTACTAGTAATATTGAATTTTCATAAAATCATTATGATATGATATTATGAATTTTTATATAAACATAGATAAGATAATGTGACATTATTCACCTATGTGGTGATAGTTTGATGATGCACAAATTAGTTATATATCCATGTTGAAAATTTGTATCAACAACCAGGATTTAGACCCTTCACCAATTGCGGTTAATGAAGATCCTTCATTTATCTTTGAAAAAAAAAATTGAAAAAAAAAAAATCAAAACTATTCATAATTCATAATATGGATACTGTAAAATAATGGCTATATATATATATATATATATATATATATATGTATTAGCATAGAAACCAGTGCTATGCACGAAAATAGAAGTAATATGAAATTTGAAGATCAAATAATATATATTGATGGTATAAATATTTTAATAATTAAAACAATAATCATAAACAAAAGAAAGTAACAATAATACATTTGTCTCGTGTATAACACAGAGATTTAGGCTAGTAAAATATAAAATTAAGAAAGTAAAATTCAAAAATGGGAGTTATAAAATTAAGTATAAAAATAAGAATACAACAAACCTTTTACACATATCACGGTGTAATCTAGCATTACATTGCGTGTCATTTGGTCAATATTGTATTTAATTTTAAAATATAATTTTCCTCTTTTAGAATAATACAACTTATATAAAAATAAAAGGATTTGTAAGTTGTTATTGTCATAGAAAAAATTGTTTGTGATTAAATTTATAAAAATAATCGTGAATTAATATTTTGCAACACAAATATAAACAATACACATAGAGTGACACTGATTATAAGATGTATGTTGTGAATTAGTAGTTTTATTTTTTTGAATGGATGCATTATTGACTTGTAATTGCTGATGATTTTGGTGATAGTTTATCCCAACACATAAATTCTCATAACATGTATTTGTTTGGACGACATAGTTTTGATCAGAGAAGATAAATAGAAAAAATATATCAAATATATGTAATTTGATGTTGTAAATTTGAAACTTTAAAAACAGTTTTTGGACAATTTGCAATTATCCTTTATCAATTTTGTTTATAAAAGTATCACGATAATCTAATTAGATTTCAAGGATGATATTACTCATAGATAGCTAAGTTACACCTCTTTCAATTTATTAGGAATAACCCTTTAAGTTATCTACATAATTTGCTTCAAATAAATAAATATTTATTTTCCTATCTTATTCTAACTAATATAATTTTATATTTAACATGTACAGTTCATAATCAATACTTATGTAATTCCATAGCATACTATTTGTTTTGCAACTCTTTGAGAAAAAAAAATATCAATTATAATCATTAGCCTTCTTGTAAACTACTGTTATAAAAGCACACTAATTTTTATTCTTTCAGTCTAGTGGTGATATCTCTAAATCAACAGACAAAAATTAATACAATCAATTAATGATGATGCCAATAAAAATACATAGTATTAAAATTATTTTTAACGTGTTGCAATTACATAATCACTCACGAATAATGTCTATTTACATTGAATAGTTAATTACCAATAAATAAAAAGTTGCAAGAAAATGAAACAATGAAAATATTGATCTTACACAATCACTCTAATTTTTACTTTTTTTCCTTACAGTGTATTAGTTATATCTCTAAGTCAACAAATAAAAAGTAAAACAACCAATAGCGATGCCAATAATAAGACATACTATGAAACTATTTTTATAATGTATTATGATTATATAATCACTTAAGAATAACGTCTATTGACATTAAATAATTAATTACCGATAAATGAAAAGTTGCAAGAAGGTGGAAGAGGAATTTGATCTTACTACCTTTTAATAATTTTTGTGATATAAAAAATTATTATTCTTATTGATAAAAATGAATTAAATATAATTAGATTGTAAGAATAATATCATTTAGATATAATTAGGCTAAATATCTTCCTACTTTTATGAAAATTATTATTTAGGTATATATATCCATATTTAAAATTAATTTATAACAATTATATATAGGTAAAAGTTTGGGATAATTAATAAATATTTATTTTCTTAACTTATAGTTAATAATTCAATACTTATATGATGATTTATAATATATGTTTAATTTTATAACATTTTTGGAAAAAAATATTGATCTCACATGGTAAAAGTCGCACTAATTTTTACTATTTTTCCTTCAAGTATATTAGTTATAACTTATATTAACAAATAAAAAGTAATACAGTCAATGGTGACATCAATAATAAGAAAAAATATTAAAACTAATTTTTAATGTATTATGATTATATAATCACTTAAGAATAATCTCCATTGATATTGAATAATTAATTTTCATTAAATATAAAGTTGCAAGAAGACCTAAAAAAAAAAAAAAAATGATCTTACTACATTTTTTTATCTTTTTGTGATATAATAAATTATTGTTCTTTTTTTATAAATATTAATTGAATGTAATTAGGTTGTAAGAATTATATTATTTAGATATAGTTAGGCTAAATATCTTCCTACTTTTATTAAAGCTATTATTTAATATATATATATATATATAATTATAACATAGACACATTTATATTGACCGCTGAGAATTCTCCCAATACACTTGATGAAGCAGTTTATTTTGAACTGTAAAAATAGGGTACGCAAATTAGTTAATAAAATTGGGTCGGAAAGCAGGTCGGGCATTACTCTTACTGGGTTAGGTAGCGGATCAAAAAATTTGCTACCTGACAGGTGCCCGACCTAGTCCATATATAGGGTCAACTCTGTAATTTTACATATTATGGTCTAATATTAATGGATTTTTCTTTTCCCCAACTATAATGGTATATGTGCAATTAATAGTCATTTTATATATTTTTTTAAAATTTTGATATTAAAAAAATATAATATTAGACTAGGTCGAGTGCCTGGTCATCCAATTCTCTAACCAGGTACCATATGCATATGAATTAAGTACCAAGTCACTTTTTTCTCGACCCGATATAATCGATTCAGGCAAGATAATTAACTACTAATAAATATAAAGTTTCAAGAAGATGCAACAACGAAATTGATCTAAACACCTTTTTTTTAATATTTTTGTGATATAAAAAATTATTATCTTATTTTGATAAATACTGATTAAATGTAATCAGGTTATATAAATTACTAACAATGATATATAGATTCAAATGTTGCATAATTAATAAATATTTATTTTCTTAATTTATAATTAATAATTGATACTTATTGTGCTCAACGAAATATTTCAAGTCTGTAAAAATTTGAACAAAGAAGAAATATGTTGATAAAAATATGAATATACGAATATATGAAATAAAGGGTTACAATTTCTAGGATATTCTCAATATGTGGAGAAAATTCCTTCGATTCTTTACTTCAGACACGATTCGAGGGTTTCGCAGCTTATTCCCGAACCGAGTATTGAATTCTTCAAATCTTGATATAGGAGACTTGAAGAACACTTAATGAAGATATTCAAATCTTGATATATGGAAGATTTGAAGAGAAAATTTGAAAAGTCAGAGCTTCTATAACTTTTAGGCTTCAGAAATATGTATGTGTATATGTGTATATGTGTATATGTGTATACGTGTCTTGAACCTCTGAGGTCTTTGATGACTCCTATTAATACATGTATGGGAGGGAAGCAAGTTAGAAGACTTGTAGTATATGTATAACTTCTTACTTGCATACCAAGAAACAAATTCTCATCTCTTTACACACATAAGAGATATCAAAACATAGGGATTGTACTACTTTGATATTATCTCTTTATTCTAATTTATTAATAAAGAAATAAATACTATAGTACATATATCCTTATTGGCCAAGTCTTGCAGATATGTGACATGACACAATTTAATTGGAAGAGCGATTTAATTACATTTCATTGGTCGAACCACCTCATCTTGACATGTGGAGCAATATAATTGGTTATAAAATAACCAACACTCTAAAATATTTATGACATGTGACATTATTTAATTGGATAATAAGTATACCAATTAAATTAATTTATAGACAAATGATAGTTTTAATTGAAATAAAATTTAATTGTCTACAAATGCCCACTTGAAACTTGTTTGTGAGTGCCGACCTTCAAATTGTGGCTTGAGGGAGGACAAGTTTCGATATTCTTTGGATTTCATCAAAATATTCCAAAATTAATGTTGAATAAAACCAAAAGCAAAAGTATGCCACCCAAATAAATTCAACGAATGGAATTTTTCACTTTTTATTGCCTTAGCCTTCGAATACCGAATCTAAAGATTTGAACCAATGCATGTACAGATTGATCTCCAAATTGCATGAAGCAAGTGAATTCATATAATCCAAACTCCATTGCTTAAAGACCAAATATTGGAATAGGATACGGACCATAATTTCAAAGGATAGGTGCTTCAGGACTTGAATTAGAACTTTCCACCGCTGCTAAAATTTGCATGGAATTAGAAGTTGGCCTTATTCAATCACAAATAACATTCCAGATCAACCCAAATAAAAAAGCCATGTAGCTAAGCTGTTGAAAAATCAACCCAAATAAAAAAGCCATGTAGCTAAGCTTTTTCATTTGAAATTTTTCAACAGCTAGCATATTTTAATTCCAAATCCAATTAGGGAACTTTCAAGGCTACTTATGTAAAGTGATCCCACCGCCATCATTGTGATATTGCTTGATATAGTGATTGAGAATAAGACACCTGCACTGCATTTGGAGTCTTGAAACCAATACCTTGTCAAACTTGTTGAGTCGGAATCAAACAAACTCCATGATGAATCCAACTACTAAAGCAAATCCCTTGCCAAAACAAACTTTGATATGAATTATTCTTGGAAAGATTTTTTTTATACGAATTAGCCACAGAAACCCACATAATATATTAATTGGATAACTAAACCTCGACGTCGTAACCTTGTCAAAATTGAATCCAACACATTCTCTCAAAACATTGTGGCCAGAACTCCTTTAACATATTGGACTTCAGAAGCCTCCTATGAATTCCGTAAGTAAAAGGAATCGATTATCGATTGTAAACTGTAAAGAAACAGCACCACCCTTCATTTGAATTGTATTAAACTTGGAATCATGATGACTCCGAAACAAATTTTGTTAACAACTTCAAGATTTTACTTTAGTTTTTCTTATATAGAGGAATCTTTCCGCTCCCTACCGAGTTGGGATTTCCCACAAGACATCAAAATCCTCGCCACCTTGTTGGAGTAAAATTCAATTGGCATAAGCATCAATCAACTGGAATAATGAAACTAGACAATAACTTAATTCACAATAGGAAACTAAATTCAATCCATGGTGAACAACATGTCCTTTCATCCGAATTGTATTCGATTTGGGATAGTTTCAATCTCTATAAAAGAAACATTGCTTTTGTCTTGACCTTCATTATTATTTTTTCTTTGTCAACAAAAACTGGAACAAATATGAACTTAAGCATTGTGTTCACATAGGAGTTTGCATAGCTAAAAGAAACAGCTAGGAAGTATTTGACCTCGGTGCCATGTTTGCGAGACACTTTGCAATCTACGCTGCCATCACGCTTTTGCTTTGATTTGCCACTGCCGTTATAGCTTGGCTATTGCACACCGCTAGATGTCGTTGCTATTGCCGACATCGCTGTTGCTACTTGCTATTGTTGCCACTGCTAAACTTGCCGTAGAAATTTGCGTTCACCGTTGTTGAATTTCGACGTCGCTCTTTCCGTTGATTTTTTTCGTTGCGGCCATTGTGGTTGTTGCTGTCAAATTTCGATGTTGCTGGTGTGAAAGTTTACTACTGGAATTTGTTTTTGTCGCTACTGAAATTTTTTTCATTGCTTCAGTTGCTTGCTATTGTTGCCGCGGTTACGCAAGTCCTTGCTTGGGTAAATCTCGTTTACTGAATTTCCTTAATACTTTACACGTATAACAACTTTTCCTTCTCTAATCTTGCATGATATATGTCCTAACTTTGTTGACTTACTTCATGCTTTTAATTATAAACATTGAAGGGCTTGGGGTTATTATCAATTTGACTTGGCCAATTTTTTTTTCCTAGAACCTTATCGCAATTCGCAGTTTTACATGCTAACTACCATGCTGCATCTATTTGCTTTGTTCTTCTTGTTGCATTTTTATGCATCAAACCTCATGGACAAGCTTCTATCATATTGCCAATTGAAAGAACCGTGATATGAATTAAATTTGCACCCCATAGAATAGGTATTAGAATGCATTGAGAAAACATAAGCAATTTCCCCATGTACTGCATGTCTTTGCCGTGCATAGTTATCAATCTCAATGAGAAAGTGACATTATCACAACTGACAATTTAATCCATAATATCACATCGATCGAATTTACGGATCATGAATCGACTACTAGAATGTGACATCAATTCTTTATGAGTACTTTAATACCACTAATCCATGTATTATTTTGTTTAGAAGTCCAAGGTAAATTATATAAATATTTTCAACCATAAGAATTTTATGCTTCATGGATTTTATTTGTCAGGTAGCCGCATCTTCTGAACAACCATGCAAATCAAGGATTATGAGACGCCAATACCACATATCTCCCTTTTCGATGAAAGAGAAGGATCCCGATCTAAGAGCTTGTCATTGTATATCTACAAGCTAACCATCAGTCCATTAGCACAAACCTACATTCCTCTTCATGAGTCCCTGCATCTTGAAGATTGGACAACTAGATCAACCAAAGAGACAATTGCTGCATCATCGTTTTCTACAGCGACAAAGAGTGAAGAAGTGCTCATATTAAATTCTTCTCTTTCTAACAAGGAGCCGAGCACTGCCAAGTTCTTGCTTCCCTTTTTAAGTTCCAATCTCGGCAAAACCACGTGGAAGCAAGTAGGGGTGTTCACAGATTGGATAAACCGAACAAACTGACCGAACTGTTTTAGTTTGGATATCGGTGTTCGGTAAATTGGATATTGATTTATCTAATTAATATTCAAATTCAAACATTGGATAAAACAGTTTGGAATTAGATTATGAATTTCAACAACCGAAATACCGAATAACCGGCCGAAATTTTATTCGACAATTGGATATTCGGTGATTGGATATAACCGGCCAAAAAATGAAATAAGTAATAAGATAATTCTTTAGTTATTATTTACTACTAGTGATTTTGACACACTCTATGTGTGCGTCATTCAAATGAAAATAAATAAATATAATTTTAATTAAACAATTCAATATTTTTAAAATAGAAAGATTTTATAAAATAAATATAAGAGATAATTTTCTTTAAGTAATTAAAGAATTGGGTAGTTTTAAACTTTTTAGATAATTTTCTTTAAGTAATTAAAGAATTGGGTAGTTTTAATTTTAATTTTTTATTTTGTCAAGATTGGTGAAAGATTGAAAGTTGTGAAAATTGAAAAGTTAGAATTTGATTTTTTTTTTTTTTAAATTTATAGGGATAAATTTTGGATAAAACGGTTAATACCGATATCCAAACCTATTCTAAAATTCGGTTATATAACCGGCCAAAGTTTAAAATGGATTGAAATTGGATACGAATTTTCTGGTAAATAATCGAATATTAACCAAATTTTTTGCACCGAATAACCGAACACCGACCGATGAACACCCCTAGAAGCAAGACACACTTCGAATTACTGGGAATTACTGGGAATGGTCAGAAGACGTGCTTGTGCGACATAAGGAAGGCACACTCTTGAGGGCCCATATCTATGATGCCGTTTACGCGTCACGCTACCCATATGATCGTTGCGACAATATCTTGCGCGCCTTCTGCAAGTATTGGTGCCCCTCGACGAACAACCTTCATACTTCGGCAAGCGAGCTATCAATTTTCCTTTGGGATCTTCATAGACTCGGAGGTCTTCCTATCTGCGGCTCATTTTACGATGAGGTCGTGCCAACAACCGAAGAACTTCTCAACATCGATGGGGATGGAAAATCTTTGCTTTTAACACGTTGCAAACACTTATTTGTGGCGTACTACAGGCTTACAAAAAATGATCATGAATGAGTTCATATTAAGGATTGGGTGCAATTTTGGTTCCAAGGAAAAGCCAGATACCGAACTCCACCTCCAAGGGGTTAAAGATAAAGCACCAACACAAAGCCCAAGAAGACATTCAACCCATGTGAAAGTGTGGACAATTCTTACTTGCTAAATATCAATGACGAGCATATCCCCTTCGATATGAGCTTATTGGGCATCAAATACTCTTTAAGAGGTGAAGTGTACGTGGTAGCTTTTCTCGCATGCTGGATTTGCAAATTTCTCTTGCCAAGTAGGGAGATGGATCACATATGTCCAAGTGTCTTCAAGGTGGCAAGCTTGAGAATCACATGAATTTCCCGATAGAACAAATTTCAATCAACAATCTTCATTGGTTTAAGAAGTCTTTCAAGACTCGGCAGCAAAAACCTTCGATGAAAGCCTTGCTTGAGAAGTCCTTGGAAACACGAAGGCACATACTTCAATAATAGCCTTAACAAGCTTGAGAAGACATGGAGACACGGAGGCGCATACTTTGATGATAGCCTTTATCGGCTTGAAAAGTTCTTGGCGCATGACAAAATTTTTTAAGGACCTCAATGATGGAGAAAAGCTCTACCAAGATGGAGGCATGAGAAACTCTTCATGTTCTAGGTACGAACTTTTCAAGAACCAAGGAGAAAACAAGGATCACGACAATGAAGAAAAGCTCGGAACGAAGATGGAGGCATGATGAACTTTTCAAGGATCATGGTGACATCAAAGATCACGACGACATCAAGGACCATAACAACAACAAAAAATCTCTACTAGGATGGAAGACGAAGAAAAGCTTAACGAAGATGACAAACTCTTCAAAGATCACTGCGATATTAAGGACCATGACGACGAAGAAAAGTTCTACCTGATGTTTTCCAAGCCTTATTTTGATGATGACATAAACACTTAACTCTGTAAAATAAGCTTTTGCAGGAACAGATATTTCGGACGCATAGAACCGTCCGAACTAGGTCAAAACTCCTCGGACGCATTGCATCGTCCGAACGAACTGGCAGAAAGAATGGGATCCTACTGCCTCTCTTTCGGACGCTCAAGACCGTCCGAAACCTCTGTCGGACGAAGGAACGGACGCATGCACGGACGTCCGAACGAAGCTTCTCAACAAAACTGAAAGAAGATCGGACGCTGCCTCGGACGCATTCAATACTTCTTAGACGTCCGAAACTCCCAACGGCTATTTTTTGTGCATTTATTATTTAACCGTTAGGAAGTAGTTGAAACCACTATTTATTACTCTTATAAATAGGTGCTTTAAAAACCTAAAAAAATCATCTAATACATTGAATACAAGCCTTAGAAAAGAGTAATTTGAGTGCAAATCGACTGTAGTGCTTTGTTGTATTAGTGTGCAATTGTGAGTGTAATTCAACTTTGAGTGGAGTGATAATCTTGTATAAAAGTGTGGTTGTAAGTAAGGTTCTTGGCTCAACTAAAAGAGTTTTGGTGTGAGCAAGAACTTCCCAACTTTGTAAAGATTATTGGCTCACCAAGTGTGTGAAGCATTCAAGAGATTTGATACTTCAAGCTTGCTAGCTTGAAAGTATTGATTGTTTAATTTCTCTCTCTTTACTTTACTGTTCTATTGATTTTGTTATATCTGCATTTAATTTGAAAATCTCAATATTTCTCAAAGTATTTTTTAATAAACCTAATTCACCCCCTCTTAGGTTAACTTTGGGGCCAACAATTGGTATCAGAGCTTGGTCTCATTATATTGCTTAAACTACTTTTGAGTAAAGAAATATGACAACCAACAACGCTCTGTTTTTTTAGGGTCAATCCGTTACTAGGCCCCCTATGTTTAATGGGACAAATTTTATTAGTTGGAGAGATAGAATGAAAATATTTATGCAATCTACTGACATTGATTTGTGGTATGTTGTCAATGAAGGTTCATTTGAAGCTTCTATCATTGATGATCACACAAATAGAAGAAGAGAAAAGACAAGGAATAAGCTCACTCCACAAGACAAGGCAAACTTGACGTTGAATGCAAAAGCCATGAATGTGTTATATAATACCTTGGATGCAAATGAATCAACTCACGTGAAGGGTTGCATTTCCACTAAAGAAATATGGGATAAGTTGAAGGAAATTCATGAAGGGAGCGATGATGTTCATGAGCAAAAGAAATCCCTACTTGTTGCCAAGTATGAGTCATTCAAGATGGAACCACTAGATGAGAACATAGACAAAATGTACTGCAGGTTCAATGACATTATAAAGGATCTTGAAGCTCTTGAGTAAGGAGTACTCTTTGGGTGAAAAAATAGAAAAATCCTGAATGCTCTATCCAAAGAATGGGATGCCAAAACAATTGCCATAGAGGAAGCTAAGAATTTAAATTTAATGCCTATTGAATCACTAATCAATTCTCTTACATCTTATGAACTCAAGCTAAAGGCCAAGGTTGTGGATGATGAAGAAGCAAGGCCAAGAAGGAGCATTGCTCTAAAGACCTCTCAAGAGGAAGATGAAAACAGCTCCATCAATCTAGAAGATGAAGATCTTGATGAAGGAGATCTTGCACTCATCACCAAAGGATTTCTTAAACATTACATCAACAAACGAAGAATGAGAAGATGCGGAGCTACAAATTCAAATAATTTCAAAGGGAAGTCAAGACTTGAAATAAAGAAGCAAAATGATAAATGCTTTGAATGCGGTCAACTCGGTCATTCCTTGCAAATGAGTGTCCTTCCAAGAAAAAGAAGGAAGGAAGAAAACTAAGATTCAACAACTTTCAAATCACATGAGATGATTGCAACTCCGAAGGAGAAGTTGAAGAAGAAATGGAGTCGGCACAAATGGCCTTCATGGCCATTGGAGATGATGAGGTAAATTCTAACTATGACTCTAATGATGAAAATGGTGAAGATGATCTTGAAGCTTTCATTTTGAAAATACATGATAGCTTAAAGGAATCATATGCTAGAAATAAGGAATTAGCTAAAAAGTCAAATGCTTTATTGAATGCTAACTCTAAACTTGTGAATGAAAACAATAGGCTATCGCAAGAAAATCGTGATTTGAAGAAAAGAATGTATGTGAGATCAAAGGTCAAGGAAGAACAAGTCACCTTGAAGAAAAGAATGGATGATTTGAATGCCCTTTTAACTAAAAAGAAAGAAAATATTTTTGATATGAAAAGAAATAGAAATGTAGCAATCAACAAAAATTGTCAGAAACATGTTTAGAAGAGATGACTTATGTATTGTAAAACCAAAATCCTCTTTATATGGTAATAAAAGTATTATTTGTAGATATTGCCAACAACATGGACATGCTAAGAATGTGTTATGTCAAGAGGAATGAAAAACTTGGAATGAAAGTTGCATGGATCGAAAGCAATTACACTAACTCAAATGGACCCAAGAAAATATGGGTACCAAAAGTTATCAATTGATTTATTGTGTAGGTACTTAACATCGCCAACAATGCTAAGTGATTCATAGATAGTGGATGTTCAAGGCACATGACGGGTGATGCCTCTCTCTTCACAAATCTTACATCCAAAAACAGTGAAAAAGTCACTTTTGGAGATAACAACAAAGCAAAATCAATCGACATTGGTGATGTAGGTAAAAATGGTGAAACCTTGATTAAGAATGTACTTCTTGTTGATAATTTGAACTATAATTTATTAAGTGTTAGTCAATTTTGTGACAAAAACTTATATGTTTTCTTTCTCTCTAACCAAGCATGAATATCTTATCCTTGATAAAAATCATGGTGTTTTATTCAAGGGCACTAGGCACAATGATATTATGTGATTCATCTTGATAAAATTAGCAATAGCAATGTAAAATGTCTTACCGCTTCCATAGATGATCCTTGGCTATGGCATAGAAGACTTTGTCATTTTAATATGGATTTGATTGAAAAACTTGCCAAGAAAGATTTGGTCAAAGGTTTGCCAAAACTGAAATTTTGAAAAATAAAATTTGTGATGCTTGCCAATTTGGTAAACAAGTCAAAGTTTCTTTTAAACCAAAGAATTTTGTGTCTACTCATAAACCTTTAGAATTGTTGCATTTAGACTTATTTGGACCTACTCAATATGCTAGTTTAGGTGGTTGCAAATATGCATTTGTTATCGTAGATGACTTCTAGGTTTACTTGGGTATTATTTCTTGTTCACAAAAATGAAACATTTGAAAAATTTGTAAAATTATTTTCCAAAATTCAAAATTTATATAGTAGATACAAAAATTATTCGTCTAAGGAGTGACAATGGTACGAATTTAAATTTGGGGGTTTTTTCGACTTTTGTGATCACAACGGTATCTTTCATGAGTTTTCGGTTGTTAGAGTCCCTCAACAAAATGGTGTTGTTGAAAGAAAAAATAGGACTCTTCAAGAAACGGCTAGTACTATGATTAGTGAATGTGACTTACCACAATACTTTTGGGCCGAAGCGGTTAACACGGCTTGTTATGTTATGAATCGAGTTTTATTAAGATCCTCTTTAAATAAAACTCCTTATGAACTCCTTTTTTGTAGAAAATCCATTATGAGCTATTTCAAAATTTTTGATTGCAAATGCTTTATTTTAAAAATTAAAGAAAACCTTGAAAAATTTGACAAAAAATCGGATGAAGGAATTTTTCAAGGATATTCTAGTGACAAGAAAGCATACCGAATTTACAATAGAAGAACGCTTTTGATTGAAGAAGTTGTGCATGTTACATTTGATGAAATTAATGGATGATGTTGTCTCAAAGAATTTATGTGAAGATGAAGATGTATGCATTTTAAAGGAGCTCGAAAAGCTCGTTATTCATGAAGATCATCAAGAGATTACATCAAACGTTGATGTCAACAACCATCAAATTGATGATGAAAAGAATGAGGATGCTCAAAATGATCTTCTGAAAGCTTGGAAATTTGTCTCTAGTCATCCTCAAGATTTAATCATAGGTGATCTATCCGATGGAGTAACTACTCGTTCTCATAAATTTTTGAATAATAATTGTGCATTACTCTCTCACATTGAACCTAAACATACAAATGTTGCTTTGAGTGATGAATCTTGGGTTAATGCTAGGCAAGATGAACTTAGTAAATTTGAGAAAAATAATGTATAGACCTTAGTTGAAAGACCTTCTTCTCATCCCGTTATTGGTACTAAACGAGTTTTTAGAAACAAATTAAATGACAAAGGTGAAATCATAAGAAACAAAGCTAGACTTGTTACAAAAGGTTACGCTCAAGTCAATAGAAGAAGGTATTGATAAATGAAACCTTTGCACCCGTGGCCAGTATAGATCTCCATTCGCATGTTTCTTGCATTTGCATGTTTCAATAATTTCAAATGGATGTCAAAAGTGTCATTTTAAATGATTTTATCGACCAAGAAGTTTTCGTCGAACAACCTCCGAGCTTTGAAAATAAAAATATTCCAAATTATGTTTTCAAACTCTCCAAAGCTTTATATGGTTTAAAACAAGCACCAAGAGCTTGGTATGAAAGATTAAGTGGGTTCTTGATAAAAAATGGATTCAAAAGAGGAGTAGTTGACACCACTCTTTTTACAAAAACGGATTCAAATGGTTTGTTAATCGTTCAAATTTATGTTGATAATATTATTTTTGGAGCAACTAATGAAAGTTTGTGTAAGAATTTTTCACATTTAATGCAAGAGGAGTTTGAGATGAGTATGATGGGCAAGTTGCATTTTTTCCTCGGATTACAAGTTCATCAAAATAAGGAAGGAACGTTTATATAGTACACAAATCAAATACACAAAGGGGCTACTCAAACGATTTGGAATGGAAGATTGCAAACAAGTTGGCACACCAATGTGCACTTTAACCAAACTTACAAAAGACGAAGAAGGTAATAGTGTTGATGAAAAACACTATAGAGGTATGATCGGAAGTCTACTTTACTTAATAGCTAGTAGACCAGATATCATGTTTGCTGTTTGTTTATGTGCCAGATTTCAATCTTACCCTAAAGAATCGCATTTGATAGCTGTTAAAAGAATATTTAGATACTTGAAGGGTTCAATGGATTTTGGTCTGTGGTATCCAAAGTCCTCTACATTTGACTTGATTAGTTATTCTGATGCCGACTTTCTTTGAATGTCAAATGATAGAAATTTTACCAGTGGTATGTGTTATTTTCTAGGAAATTGTTTTGTGTCTTGGTTTAGCAAAAAACAAAATTCTATTTCTCTTTCTACTGCTGAAGCCGAATACATTGCTGCTGAAAATTGTTGTGCTCAACTTCTTTGGATGAAACATACTCTGAAAGATTTTAGTGTATTTTTTGATTGTGTTCCTATATTGTGTGACAACACTAGTGCAACTAATCTCACAAAAAATCCTGTTATACACTCTAGAACCAAACACATTGATGTTAACCATCATTTCATTAGAGACGATGTTTGTAAAAAAAAAATTCGTGTTGATTTTGTGCCTACTTCAGATCAATTGGCTGATATTTTTACAAAATCCTTAGCTCTAGATCGCTTTGAATTGCTCAGAAAATGTTCGGAGATTTTAAAGATAAATTTGGCATAGGTTCATAGTTCGGACGCACTTCTTCGTCCGAACAACTATTCTTTCGGACGCTCTGAATCGTCCGAAAGCTTCTGTTACTTCTCGGACACTCATAATTGTCCGAACATTATTCTATTTTTTACCAAACTCTCTGAAAATCTTCCGGACGCGCACCATCGTCCGAAAGAATTTCAGACGCATTGGCTCCTCTTTCGACCGTCCGTTCTTTCGCTTTCGGACGCTTCGTCGGACGCATACCGAACGTTCGGCCGTCCGAAAGGTGCCCCTGTTTGATTAAAACCGTCCATCTTCCCCATTTCGGACTCACCACCTCCCCCGACCCTCTAGGCGAAATTTGTCTCTCCACCACCCCCTCCAAATTACCACTATCTCTTCCAAAATTGATTGAAAAATTATCCTACCCAAAGCCCTTTTCACCTAAATCACATCTAATTTCCCCCATCTACCATCTCATTTCCTCAAATTCTCACCAATCCTCAAAAATTTCGAATTTCTCCACTTTTTTTTTTCTTCCATCACAATGGTGAAATCTCGCGGAGGTTTCTCTACAGCAAATCGGGGTTGAAATACTAAAATGAAGGCTCCAGTACGAGGAGAATCATCAGCTAATCCTCAAGTCTCCACGAATCCAATCTTATCAAAATTTATCGATGCCAAGGTATTCGAACGGTATACTTCCTTTTAAGTAAATCTATAATCGTTCAACGTCCTACTTCTCATAGTCTGTTTGATTATGAATATAATCTTCCCATTATCAAATCTTATTTTGAAAAACAAAATTGGGGTCATCTTGTGCATCTTGATTTACCTAAATTTATCATGACATGGTGCTTCAGTTCACGGCCATGACACTTTTGACATCCAGATGTCTACTCTACACTTCTCGTGTTAACAACACCGATCTTGAGGTTTCATCAAACATCATTAACACCATTTTTGAATGTGAAGTCTCAAACTCTACTGATTTCTCTTATTTCTTTTTGTTAGGCAAATGATCCGCTGATGATAGTCAATTTGATATCGATGAAGTTATAGCTATTTTTAACATCCATTTTAAATAGGCATCGGAAGCCAAAACTACATTGCTTGCTCCTGAACTCAATATTCTGTACACTCTTGTTACAAATCTGTTATTGCCAACTTACGGAAATCGTACTGAGCCCGAAAAAGGCAACTTTACAAGGATCATTTCAAGCCTAACAAAAAGAAATAAGAGAAATCAGTTTTGTTTGAGACTTCACATTCAAAAATGGTGTTAATGATGTTTGATGAAACATTCCGTTTGGCAAATTTCTCACCAAAATTTTTGATTTCCTCAACATTCCTTTCAGCGGAAACAAACAATATCCTCCTTATTTTAATCTTTCATACATTGAACGCAAAGGCCTCCATTTTTTCAACGATCAATGGCTAACTTAGGCAGCCTTTGATATTGCACAGTCACAATCCCATGCTTCCACCTCTGATTTTGCTATTACTTATTCTCCTACTCCTCAACCATCTATATCTAAACCATCTCTTTCACATATCTGTGGACTTCTCACCTCTCTAAGCACTCAAGTCAGTTCATTTCAACGTCGCACAAATCAAAAATTAAAGCGACTTGAAACTCGTCAAATGATTCTCCAAGAGGCACTCAGCCTTGGCATGTCTGCTTCGACTCAGGTTCAATTTGCTAATTTTCAGTTCCAATATCCACTTGAGTCATCTTCTCACAGTGATGAACCTAAAGATGGACATACCTGTGAAGACAACACAGAAGCTGTTGTGCAAGGAGCTGTCGATGACGATGACGACGATGATAAGGATGTTGACGGCACGTTTGACTTCATCATGCAACGTCGCACTGGAGAGGAGGATGACAGTGAAGCCACTGCTGAAGATGTTCCATCCAAACGACAAAAGACTGAAAAGCGCTCCAAGAAGCGTAATGACTCACATTAGTTCTTTTCACATTTGTATTTTGTTTTCAGCAGTTCTTTGCTTGTTAGAACCTTTCAGCATTTCTGTGGCTTGGTTGTATATTTATTTGACTCTAGCACCATTAAACTTTTCAGTTGGATGTATGAAACTTGTTCCCTTTCTTTCAAACTACTTGCATGTTCTAAGGGAGAGTCTTTTTGATTGATGTCAGAAGGGGGAGTAGTCTTCTCTATACTATTTTGCTTTGATGATTGATATCCAATTGTGATATATTGCAAATTGATTAGTCATATCCAATTATTTTTACATAAAGGTTTGTTATCATAAAAAAGGGAGAGATTGATGTCATTAGTCTTCTATGTAGAACGGTCCTGATACCTGTCTCTTATACACATCTAGATGTGTATAAGAGACAGGCTTCAAGGAGTCAAAAAGCGAAAGAAGATCGGACGCTGCCTCGGACGCATTCAATACTTCTTGGACGTTCGAAATCCCAACGGCTATTTTTTGTGCATTTATTATTTAGCCGTTAGGAAGTAGTTGAAACCACTATTTATTGCTCTTATAAATAAGTGCTTTAATAATCTGAAAAATTAGTCTAATACATTGAATACAAGCCTTAAAAAAGAGTAATTTGAGTGCAAATTAACTATAGTGCTTTGTTGTATTAGCGTGCAATTATGAGTGTAATTCAACTTTGAGTGGAGTGATAATCTTGTATAAAAGTGTGGTTGTAAGTAAGGTTCTTGGCTCAACTAAAAGAGTTTTGGTGTGAGCAAGAACTTCCCAACTTTGTAAAGATTATTGGCTCACCAAGTGTGTGAAGCATTCAAGAGATTTGATACTTCAAGCTTGCTAGCTTGAAAGTATTGATTGTTTAATTTCTCTCTCTTTACTTTACTGTTCTATTGATTTTGTTATACTTACATTTAATTTGAAAATCTCAATATTTCTCAAAGTATTTTTTAATAAACCTAATTCACCCCCCTCTTAAGTTGCTTTGGGGCCAACACTACCAAGACAGAAACGCGACGAACTCTACGAAGATCACATTGACGAGAACAACTTTCCTAAGTGGAGGCATGGTGAACTTTTCAAAGCACTTAGCATCGTGGACAATTCCTAAAGAAACACATGTAAAAATCCCATCGATGTAATGTGCACCATCTTTAGAGCGTTACGGAATGGAAACCAATTGAAGATTGGAAGATATCTTTCGAGAAGAGCTTGCCACTGCATGAAATTTTGAGAGAGTTTGAGAAGATGAAGAGCCTTTTTGAATCGAGTAAGATAACTATTTACTTTTCCTCATCTTCTGATTATCTCTAGCAAAGTAATTAATAACCATGAATGATTTTGAAACTTTGATTCCAAAAGATCTCTTAAGGAAAAAGAGTTGGCTTTGTAGGGGTGTAACTGAACTTAGAAGTTGCCTTCTAAGCTGCCTACGTATCCCAAAAGGGAATCAACTCACACGTAATTTCTTTTTTTTGTGAAAAAATATGAGAGATTTGCCGTTCACAGTTTAACCTCTTGCGGGTCAGGAGTATCCATTTGTTTACCACTTTAGATTTGGTGGAATGTTTTAGCAATTTAACTACATTCTACATTACAGTGATTGGTGGTTGCCGTTCACAGTTTTAGCTCATACGGGTCACGAGCAACATGCAGTTTATGCTCGTGCGTCAAGGAGCATCTAAATCATGCGTAATATCGCTTCAAATATTTGCCATTGATGGGACCAACCCTTAATCCATCTTCAGCGATCAACTTGTACGAGCCATTTGTATAGACTTCTTGGACAATATACGGGCCATCCCATTTTGAGACAAACTTTCTTGGACCTCTATGTGCAAGGATGATAGGTCTTCGAACAGCAAGGATGATATCACCAATTTGGAAAGAACACGACCGAACTCGCTTATTGAATGCTTTAGAAAGGCGAGATTGATAACACTCAAGTCGTTGCTGAGCTTCCAACCTTTTCTCATCAAGTGTTTCAAACTCTTCAAGATGAAGGCGGGCATTGTCTTCTTCATCAAGTTCTTCTTACATAGCAATCCTTTAAGAACGTATTTGACATTCGAGTGGAATAACTACTTCGACACCGTAGACAAACGACCTCGTGGGGTCGCTTGAGTAGGAGTTCAAAAAGTTGTCCAATATGCCCAAAGAGCTTCACCAATCCTTTGATGCCAATCTCTTTTTGACTTGTCAATAAATTTTTTTAGCAAATTGCATAGAGTTTTGTTAAAAGTCTCGGCAAGTCCATTTGTAGCAGCATAGTACATAGAAGAATTATGTTGCTTATAGCCGAACTTCTCACAAAGCTAGTTCACTGCAGCATTGCAGAAAGGTTTTTCATTATCAGTGATGATATATCGTGAAACTCCGTATCGATAGATAATGTTCACGCAAGAAAAATTGATCACATTTTCTTTCTTTACCTCTAGTGCAATTGCTTCAATTCACTTCAAAAAATAATTAGTTGCAGCTAGGATAAAGATGTCCACCAGAAGACCTTGGCAGTGGTCTTACTATATCTAATCCCCAAGCATCAAATGGCCAAGAAGAAACAGTAGGATGTAACGATTCTGGTGGTTGATGGATGAAATTGGCATAAAACTGACAAACTCATTATGACATCTTCTAACATAGTCTATGCAATCCTTCATCATGGTCGGTCAGTAATACCCCATCATTTTAATGCGGAAGTGCAACTTAGGGCCGGATTGATAAGCGCCACATATTCCTGAGTGAGCCTCTTCTATCGCTTGCATAGCTTCATCTTCACCGAGACATCGCAGGAAAACTCCATCAAACGATCACCGATAAATGGTCTCCTTATAGTAGATGAAGCGAGGTGCACGACGACGAATTTCAATTCTTCTTTTTGCATCATCAAGTAACTTTTCATTACTGAGATAATCAATTATTGGTTGAAGCCAATCTTCCTTCTCCACTTTATAGGTAGACTGGCCTATCTAATCTAATAACCTAACCTTCGTCCACGATTCTTTCTTTGTGAAAGGCAAGGTAATGCAATTTCACGACGTAAATCAATGATTACCTTTAGGCTCTGTCTTAGCTTTGACTCCTTGAAGCCCTTTCTTTTAGATAGAAAGGTTTCCCTAGTCCACGTGAATATTTTTCTCTTTCACATTATCTCCTTCTTCAAAATGACGAGGCACAACCCAACTTTGACATATGAAATTTGAACTTGTTGATTAAGCAAGATGAGCATAGAAGCTAATTTTGCTAAAGAGTCAGTTTGTCGATTGTTCTTACTTGAAACATGCTCAATAGTCACATCACCTAGTCACCCCATTAGTTGTTGGCCCCAAAGCAATCTAAGAGGGGGGTGAATTAGGTTTCTAAAAATTATATTTTCACAAAATAGTGAGCTTTTTAATTTAAATGCAGATATAATAAATTTACTTAGAACAGTAAAGTAAAGAGAAAAATTGAACAAACAATACTTCCAAGCTAGCAAGCTTGAAGTATCAAATTTCTTGAATGCTTCACACACTTGGTGAGCCAATAATCTTTACAAAGTTGGGAAGTTCTTGCTCACACTAAAACTCTTTTGGTTGAGCCAAGAATCTTACTTACAACCACACTTTCATACAAGATTATCACTCCACTCAAAGTTGAAGTTGCACTCACAACTTCACACTAATACAACAAAGCGCTATTGTCAATTTGCACTCAAATTACTCTTTTCTTAGGCTTGTATTCAATGTATTAGATGATTTATTCAGGTTATTAAAGCACTTATTTATAAGAGCAATAAATAGTGGTTTCAACTACTTCCTAACGGCTAAATAATAAATGAACAAAAAATAATCGTTGGGGTTTCGGACGTCCGAGGATTGACTGCGTCCGAGGAAGCGTCCGATCTTCTTTCAGTTTTGTTGAGAGGCTTCGTTCGGACGTCCGTGCATGCGTCCGTCCTTAGTCCGACAAAGGTTTCGGACGGTCCTGAGCGTCCGAAGAAAAGGCAGTAGGATCCCATTCTTTCTGCCAGTTTATTCGAAAGATGCAATGCATCCGAGGAGCTTTGACCTAGTTCAGACGGTTCTGTGCTATCGAAAGATCTGTTCCTGCAAAAACTTGTTTTACAGAGTTAAGTGTTTATGTCATCATCAAAATAAGGTTTGGAAAACTGTTGTCTATCATTAGTTGCCTAGTATAATTATAATATGGCCACAACTAGCGTTTCTTGACTTCATATTTACCAAGGAGCTGATTGACTACCAACTTGGAATCTCCAAAAACTCTAAATTGTTGTTGTTTCAAATCAACCACCTTTCTGAGACCAAGGATAAGTGCTTGATACTCGCAACATTATTTGAACATTGATGTGTTAAGGTGAATGAATATGGTAACACATCTCCTTCAGAATTGATGAATACTACTCCAGCTCTAGCCCCCCTTGATGTGCGGCACCATCAAAGTACATTGTTCAAGGTGGAAGAACTTTGACCACGAAAACATCTTTATCTGAAAGTTTATCAATCAATTCCCACTCAGCAGGTATGGGATGATCGGCCAAGAAGTCAGCCAACACTTGTCCTTTGACAGCCTTCACAAAAAGATAAACAATTTCAAATGGTTGAATTTGAAGGTACCACCTTGCGAAACGATCTGACAGCACAGGCTTAGTCATAACATACTTGATCGGATTCGCCAGATGGATATCAAACGGTCAGCATGAGCTTTAAAAGTGCTTTAACTTTTGAATGAAAAATATGAGAGCCAAGCACAACTTCTCAATTGACGAATAATTTAACTCATTTGGTGTCATTATCCGACTTAAATAATATAGTACATTTTCTTGGGCAAGTAATGCTCATACACAATATAAAGAATTAACGGTTTACCAAAGATAGGTGCAGCTAACATAGGTAGTTTCATGAGATATATTTTTATACTTTTGAAAGCTACATGCTTCATCCCACTCAAAATGTACACTCTTCTTCATCAAATGGCTAAAGGGTTGACATCACCCAGCCAAATTAGAGATAAATCTTCAAAGATAAGCTAATCTTCCTTGCAAACTTTTCAACTCATGAATATTGCGTGGCTCGAGCATTCTCAAGATAGCATCAATTCTAGATTGATTAATTTCAATTCCTCGACTATGTACAATAAACCCAAGAAAGTTTTCAGAGGTAACTACAAAAGCGCACTTCCAAAGGATTCATCTTGAGTTGGTATCTTCGGAGTCTTTCGAACACTATTCTAAGATCTTGGACATGGTCAATTTGTTTTTTCGATTTGACAACGAGATCGTCAACATAGCACTCAATATTCTTGTGAAACATGTCATTAAAGATCTTTTGCATGGTCATTTGATATGTGACTCCCGCATTTTTTAAGCCAAATAGCATGACTTTGTAGCAATAAGTGCCTTTGAGAGTTCGAAAAGCAGTGAATTCTTCATTTTTTGGTGTCATTCGGATCTGATTGTATCTCGCCAATCCATCCATAAAGGACAATTTTATAACCAGTTGTGGCATCAACCATCAATTCAGTAATAAGGAGAGGAAAGTCATCTTTCAGACAAGCTTCATTGAGATCTCGAAAATCAACGCAAACACGAATTTGTCCATTCTTTTTCCTCACGGGGACTATACTTGAAATCCATGTTGGATATTTTAATTTTCAGATGAAACTAGTTTCTATGAGCTTGTTTACTTCTCGTTTCTCAATTAATGGGATCAAATCAGCCCGAAAACGTCTTTGGGCTTGTTTAACAGGTCTTGCACCTTGCTTAATGGCCAAAGTGATGAACAGCAATTCTCGGATCCAAACTAGGTATCTCTTTGTAATTCCAAGCAAAAATATTAATTCGAGCAACAATTCTACATATGCTTGTTCCTCTTCAGGAGTCGGCCAAGTACCAATGTAGATTGGGCGAGGATCATCATTTGTGCCAAGGTTGATTTCCCTCAACTCATCAAAGGTTGCCTTCATGCCTTCATCCAATTCAGGAGGAGCATCTCCGGCATCTTCTAAAAGCTCCTCATTTTGAATAGTGATATGGTTGCAAGAGGCAATGCTTTCCTTGTCTTCCTCCTTGATGTTTATATCAATGATGATTTCCTTTATCACATTTAACGAATCGTCGTAATGTATGAAAAGGTTAGTGACTCGTCTTCTTAAACTTTCATTATTGCATGAAGTATTGTTTTCTCGTCTTTTTAAAACTTCCATCATTGCAGGAAGCATTGTTTCTTTTCGTATTAAAAATATACTCTTGTACATTTGAAAAACTCAACCTTTCATAAATAGGTTGCTTCATCAAAACTCTTCCTCGTGGGCCAAGTCTATCAAACACCGGAACACATGTAACTTTTTCCAATCTATCAAAGACTGATCGTCTTAAACCTTTCGATGCAGTTTCTTTTTTGATAGTAATATGATGCATATTAGCCCTTTTAATTGTTATACGCACAGAAGAAGGTGGTCTATACCCAAGTCCCATTGATAGGTTATGGATAACATATCCTATCTTTTAACATCTTTTGGATAGAAGTCATGCCATGTGCTTCTTCTCCAGTTATCTCTGCAGAAAGCTTGCCCAAAGTTCTTTTTGCCCAAAGCTTGCCCAGTTATCCCTCTCTGGTTCGTGTTGTAGGTAATGAATTGTACTCTATTTCGGACTCCATCTTTGGCCGAACAAAACCTTCAAGAAGAGTTTCGCTATGTTTGTTTCTTGACCACCTCAATTTTGGTGAGTGGTACAGTGAACTCCTTTAATTCATCGCATCCAACAAAAGGAGATTGACGTTATTTTCTCTGACTTTGAAACATAGCGTAAGACATGTGTCTCAAATTTTCGACCATTTTTCTTTATTAACTCTTTCTTTGTGTTACCCTGCAGGAAGAATTTAGCATCAGCAAAGTAACTCTCGACTTCAGTGAACGACTTTTCAACAGCAACTACTTTCTTTATGACGCTGTTATGGCAATATTTGAAACATTGATGAAGAGTTGACGGTATAACATCATTCTCGTGAATCCATGGTCTCCTAAGTATCATATTATAAGATATTTTTGCAACGATAACATGAAAAAGTACACTAGAGAATAAATTGTCAATTAATAAATCAAGTCTTATAAGACCAATGGCTCTTTGCCCCCTTGATTGAATCCTTGGATTATGAGACGGCTTTGTGAGAGTTCATTACTTGTGATTTCAAACTCCTTCATTGCACATAAAGACATTATATTCACAGCAGATCCTCTATCGAGAAGTATCCGATTTACTTTTTATTCACGTGCATAGCCATTTACAAACAAGGGTCGATTGTGAGCTTTCGTCCCAAACAGTAAATCTTCGTCATCAAAAATAATCGTTGCTGCACATTCCTCTAGGATTTTATTAGCAACAGTGAGCTTCTTCTCAAATTTTTCATCAACTTCATTGTCATTGATGTTCACAGCATGACCACATGCAAGGACATTGTCATCTTTTACGTATCCTCTTGGCATAAATTCTTTCAAAGTAACAGGTCGAAGAACATTTTGAAATATCACACCACTCGAAGGGATTGATGACGAAATTGTTCTTCTTCTGGACTTTCTTTTTGCAACCCGCATTTTTACCATCCGAAATTTTGGCAGCAGATTAGTCTTATGAGCTTTAACTTTCCGGCTTCTTTTGCGAGTGACAAGTGTCCATCCTCCGTCTGACTGATCATTTGTGACATCATTATCCTTCAACATCATTTTTCAGTTTGCCTTTTAAAAGGTACTTTATTTTGTGGAAAGAGGTTGTCATATAATGAAATGAGATTGAAATCTCCAAATTTTATCATGGGCTTGTATTGTTCCTATATTCGATGGAAGCCGAGATACTTTACCACCCTTCAACAAATTGTGGGAGTCGAGAATTATAGTGGTCTGATTTGCACTTGCTTTATCTTCCTCAAGAAAAATCTTACCTTGGCTGGCTAATTCCATCACCTTATCTTTAAAAAATAAAATACCTTGTGAGAGAATGACCAACCAAGTGATAGTAGTAACAATAATTTGGATCATTAACTCGCCTAACTTCATCCGGTCGTTTCATCTTGGAGAGCTCAATGAGTTTGACTTTGAGTAGATCATCGAAATGCCTCAAAGATCGGAGTTCAGGAAAGGGTATTCTTTCTCTTGCATCTCCCTCAGTGTAGGTTTTCTTTATGGCCTACCTTGCGCCGGCTCTACCTTCTCGGACACCTTTTGAGTGAGTCCTTTTGTCGCAATCTTAACAGGTGCAGTATTTGTTGTCATAGTTTCTTTGTTTCCAGACTTGAGAGAAGGCTTGCCCTCTTTCTTAAAGTCCTGTTTTTCTTTATTCTTGCGATGATCGGGAACATGCGGTTCTTGATTTTCAAGGCCAATTTCAAGACTATAAGCTTTTGTTGCCATTTCTCAAATGTCGGAGGTTGGATGCCTTGCAGGATATAACGAAATCCCCACTTCATGCCTTGAATGCACTTTTCAATGACAGACGTCTCGGAGAGTCGGTCTTTACAATTAAGGCTTAAAGTCCTCCATCGATCAATATAATCAATAACTGATTTGTCTTTCCATTGATGGTAATTGAAAAATTCAGTCATAGTAACAGTCCTCTTAGTGCTGTAGAACCGGTTAAGAAATTTCCTCTCCAATTGCTTTCAACTATCAATTGAAACGGCATCAAGATCAGTGTACCAATCGAAGGCGTTACCTTTTAGTGAGCGAACAAATTGCTTGTGAACCAACAAATCACCATAAGTTCTGGCATTATTACATGTCTCAACAAAGTGTGTCACATGCTATTTCGAATTTCCTTTGCCGTCAAACTGCTGAAACTTCGGTGATTGATATCCACAAGGCATCATCAAGCTGTCGATTCTTGCGGAATAAGGCTTAGCTTATATAAGGTTCGATTTTGAACCACCTTTATATTTCACCTTGATCATACCTTCAACGAACTCCTTCAATTGATCATGAATCATTCCATCAGAAGTCATGTGCACTTCTTTCGCCTTTACTTGTTTAGACTAAATTTCTCCTTCTTGATGTCCGTCAGGTGCCTTTGAATAAATTTGACTTTCTCATTCTTGATATCCATCAGGTGCTTTTGAATCAATTTGACTTTCTTCGGCGACATTGTCTTTCTTATAAACGATTTGAGCAATGATGGCATCTTGATCTTGTATACGCTTCATCATCATTTCCATCAATCTAGTTAGGCTTATCAGTTGATACTCTAGAGTTGTAGAGGTTTGCGTCACCATAGCGGCCACAATAGAAAATAATGTAGAAATCAAGGAATCTTCTTGTATAGGAGATCTCGTATGCGGATATCCTTGAGAAGATGTAGAATCACTTTTGATAGGTTATCATCATGTTTCAAACCTTTGGAATCAGAACCTGCTTTGAGCATTGCGAGGGTTTTCTCGATTGAATCTCCAACATATTTGAACCTTAACACTGGAAAAGAGACTTTGGGCGGTGTCGAGCCAAACACGGGAGTTGGTGCAGACTGCACCTCCGAATTACTTTGAGAGAGGGCTTTTTTCATGCTTCTTGTGGTTGGGCTGACAATTCGTAGATTCGTGGAATCACATGCAAAACCCACAATAGTTTTTGCATTAGCGGCATTGGAACGAGCATATATGGATTTGTTGTTCTTTGGAGCCATTGATGTAGATTTGCAATTGAATATATATGAAGCAAAGAGATGGAAGGTAGAAATGGTCCCACCAAGCGTGCGCAACGAAATATTAAGATCAAGTCTGTAAAAATTTGAACAAACAAATCTTATGAATATATGAAATAAAGGTTATAATCTCTAGGATATTCTTAATATGTGGAGAAAATTCCTTCGATTCTTTACGTCAGATACGATCCGAGGGTTTCGCAGCTTATTCCTGAACCGAGTATTGAATTCTTCAAATCTTGATATGGGAGACCTGAAGAACATTTGATAAAGGTATTCAAATCTTGATATATGAAATATTTGAAGAGAAAATTTAAAAACTCAGAACTTCCACAACTTTTAGGCTTTAGAAATATGTATGTGTAAATGTGTATATGTGTCTTGAACCTCTGAAGGATGACCCCTTATTTATACATGTATGGGAGGGGAGCAAGTTAGAAGACTTGTAGTACATGTACAACTTCTTACTTGTATACAAAGAAACAAATTCTTATCTCTTTACACACATAAGAGATATCAATACATAGGTATTGTACTCCTTTGATATTATCTCTTTATTCTAATTTATTAATAAAGAGCTTGAAATAAATACTAGAGTACATATATCCTTATTGGCCAAGTCTTGCAGACATGTGACGTGACACAATTTAATTGGAAGAGCAATTCAATTACATTTCATTAGTCGAACCACCTCATCTTGACGTGTGGAGCAATATAATTGGTTATAAAATAACCAACACTCTAAAATATTTATGACATATGACATTATTTAATTGGATAATAAGTATACTAATTAAATTAATTTATAGACAAATGATAATTTTAATTAAAATAAAATTTCATTGTCTACACTTATATTATGATTTATAATGCACGTTTAATTTTATTACATTTTTGAAAAAAATGTAATTATATGAGGTGTGCATAAATTGAGATTTAAAAAAAATAAAGGTAGTTAAATATAAGATTAGGTAATTATTTAAGTAGTTTATCTTTTATCTCTATTATTTACCAAGTAAATTTTTTTAATCTAAAGTGCCACATGTCAGCTTGTTGTGTCCCCTCACTAAAGGAGGTTGTGCTATAAATATATATATATAGATATATAGTATAGCAAAGGAAGTATTTATTGAGAAGTTTCTACATGATAACAAGTGGCGAGGATAGTAGAAAATCAGCATACTAATTAGTAAAAGTAAAAAGATAAAGTACTTAAATTACCATCTAAATTCAAATTAATTACTTATATCTTATCCTTATAATTATTCTGCATATTACAAAGTAAAAAGTAAAAATGAAATACTTAAGTTTAGTATTTGATTCATATTAATACATAAATCTTATGCTTATCAACTAATATTTATTCAAGACCCTCACATTATGATTATACTGTCGCGCTCCATTTTTCGGTGGAAAAAAAATGAAATAATACAAATAAAGAGAAATAAATAAATAAGTATAATAATAGTAAAAAAAAAAAAGGGTCTAAAATGGGATTTTGAAAGTGCGACATTAGAAGACCCAAAAACAATTTAGAATATGGTTTTATGAAAAATAAATAAATAAATAAAGGAGTCGTGCACCCAGTGTGTGAAATGCATCGGGACACTAACCTAAACCTAAAGGAAGGGAAAAATCCTGAAGGTTAAAGGTTGTAAAAATATTTAAAACTTTAAATACAAATAAATGATAAACGAATAATAACACGACTCTATATTAGATGACTCATAATCTACAAAAACAAAAGAAAAGAATTCGAGAGTCCTATTGATGAAAGAGAAGATTAGACTACTCTATGGACAACTTAGATACTCTTTTACCTCCCGGTAAGAACCAGTTGCATAATTTAATTCATATTTCCAAGAAATTAACCCAAGTTAATATCAATTTTGGATGAAAATAAATGAATAGTAAAACCTGCAAAGAAAGTGCAGGAAACGGGAGAACTCGCTATGCCAGCGTTGGATTAATACAGAAGGAGAAATTTACTATACTATAATTGGACTAGTGCAGCATGTGAGTAATAGATATTTACAAAGAATAAGTATACTAAAACATGATAATAAACATACAAGTGCACAAAGCACATAAACACAAAACAGATATAAAATTCAAACATGCAAGCCCAACAAAAACGGTAAACACATAGCACGTAACCCTATCTATTATAATAGGGTTAAGCCTTTTTACAAAATATAAATTACATTAAATAATTATAATAAGAAAAGAAACAATTATAATGGAGAAAACCAAGAAAAATAATTAAACAATTATCACACAAAATCATATAAAATACTTCGCACAAAAAGAGATTTGGATATATCTCTTAAAGTGTCAAGGGAACAAAATTATCCTACTTTTAGTTGAAAATATGAACAAATGAGTTAACGTACCAATATGCAAGTACAAGTAAAATGAAACTGACAAAAATAATATTATTAAAATAACAAAAGCAATTTTACTGAACAAATTAAGATATACTGTCATAAAAATGGATAAATAACAATTATTGAAAAGAAAGAGGGACTTCATTGAGTAAAACCTAAACTTAGACTTAATTGCAAAATTTCTAAGCAACAAAAATGTCAACATACAAGAAAGAACAAATGTTCTAGTAGTAAAACAATATTTATTAACAAAAAGAAATTTAATTAGGAACAAAATAAATTTCTAAAGGCTTATTTACAAGATTTTCAAAGTTCTTGGGGTAAAAAAGTATAATGCAATAACGTTTAGGGGTCAACAAATGTAACTTAGTAAAGCTTGAGGACAAAATTACAATTTCAGAAGATTTTGGGGTAAAAAAGGCAATTTTAGAGAGTTTTGAGGACTAAACTACAATTTCAAAAAAAGTTCAGGAGTCCAACCACAATTACAGGAAATGAACCATTTCTAAGCCTAAATAAACTTTACTAGGCCAGCCTAAAATTAATTGTAGCCCAAAAGAGTTCTTTCTTTTATAAAATAATTTGGCCCAAGTCAAAAGATCCTAACACATAAATCATGTCCAACAGGGCCTAACTGAAAATGATCCAGCCCAAAATAATTTCTTTAACCTCTTTTAAAATCTGGTCCAAGACACAAACGATCCAAAAAGACAAAGCCACTAACTATTGCTCTAAGTCCAAACAAAAACTAGCCTACCTAAATAAAAAATTACTGGGCCTAATCGAAAATCATCAGCCCAAATTGTAAATAACCTACAAACACAAATTTATTTTCGTTTATCTTGTGAATACACTAGCCCAAAAGCTATTGCCCAAGTTTTACTCTAATATAGTCCATTAAAATAAAATGATCCACTAAAAAAATCAATCCAAAATACATCCATTAGTTAGATACCCATAAATCACAAAGCAAAATCATTAACCAACAAACTTGCTAAACACCTTAACAAATATTTAGATAGATTCGATTTTTAAATTTACTTGTAAATTCTGTGATAAAAATTAAATTTAAAAAAAATTTAAGACACCAATTTATATAAAAAAGATTCTTTAAAATTAAATTCTGACCATAAAATCTACAAGTGGAATCAAAAATTAAATCTACCTAAATATTTGCCAAAAACCTTGACCTTAAGCAGCTGTCAACTTGTAATAGATTAAAAATATAGAACTAAATAAATAGGAATAACAACAGTATTTAAAAAAAAAACTTTTGGTATTAAACTATAATATATATATAATGAATAAGGGACAAAAATTATAATTTCCTCACAAATTGAGATGAGCAGACAATGACCATATTTTTTGTTCTTCAAACAAAATTTTCTTTTTTTATTCTTGATTTTTGTACAAGGCTCAAATCGACTCCAAATAAACTGAAATTTGAACTCCAAACTCAGTTTTTTGCACAATTCTAGCTCCGGATTGAGTAAAAAATAATCGAAAAGTGATAAAATGAACTTGGGACAACAGAGTATCTTTTGATTATTTTTCGCCAAATCCCAACTAAACAACAAAATTAAACACAAAAATTTTGTTCACAACACATTAATCAGTAGACCACAAATTTATCAAAAACAACAATAATCATGCATTAATCAACATCAAAATAAAATCCAACAAAATACAAATAACACTACTTTAAAATTACCTTATACAAAAAATGAAGTTTAAGATGTGACAATCCTCAATAACCAAGTTTGAATTCTCCATTCTCCATTCTCCATTCTCCATTCTCCATTCTCCATTCTCATCTCCTCTTTTAGTTTTATTTTTATTTTTTCTGGTGTACGGGTTGTGTGTTTGTGTGTGTTTTTATGTGAAATTTGTGTTGTGCGTGTGTTGTATTGTGTGAAGTGTGTGAAATGGAAACAAAAAGTAGCAGTAGTAACTAGTAGTAAGAACAAGTCAAAATAAAAAATGAAAGGGAAGGGAGTTGTGATTGAGAGTGTTCGTGTGTGATTGTTCTCACATTTTTAAAGAAGGGGTAATGATAAGTAGCACTAAATAGTGCTATAATAGATGTGTCTAACAGGGATGGTGTTACAATTTTCTATTGGCCGAGACTCTTGACAGGGGGGGGGGGGGGGGGGTTGAATTATTGTTGTGGGTTGGATGCTGGGGTAAGAAAACAGGGGGTGTCAGGCTTGGGTTTGGGGATTTTTGATTGGAGTGTCTTGTGATTGGACCTCCCAATCCCTTTTTTTTTTAAAAAAATTCAATATCAAATCAATCTTTTTTCTTTTTGTCAAAAAAAAAGCACGCTTCTCAATGATTCGTTTTATGAGGAACTTGGCTCGATTTTTATACAACGGTGTAATTTGTACCGTTTCTCCAAAACAAGAAAATTTTAAATTTATCAAAATATTCTAATAATTATTGAAAATAAATAAAAATCATAAACTTTTATTCGAAATGACACACAAAATACTATTGTCAGTAAGCACGTGTTTGGGATCAAAAAAATATTTAATTTTATAACTTGCCTCAAAATGGATTTCAAAAGTTATCAAAATTTATCAAAATGTTTAAGACATGAATTTCTTTTTAAGAACCTCAAAAATTAGAAAACAATACTTATACGCAAATGGACAATTTTGCCCCTACCCTTGCAAAAGTGATGAAAAATGGTTACTCTACCCCAAAAATGCATATTTTTGTTAATTTGGGGCATTATCTCAAAAATTACAAAATTTTGAAAATTTACACTTTGACACTAATTAACAGTAAAAATTGTATCAAAATCCGTTGTCTACAACTTGCCCCTCAGTGTCGGAAGCTCGAAGAGGTTCCAAACAAAGATTGTACAACACTGAATTTTAACCAAACTAACCAGAAACTAGATACAAATTGACATTATCGGATAAAGATGGAAAACTATCATGCCAATTAGATGAATCAAAAGGGTTTTGGGATGAGGGGAAAGGAAGCTTAGGAAATGGGGAAGAGTCGTTGCCACGTATGGAGGATTGAGCCGTCGTTGTCATTGCCACCACCATTGTCGCTTCTTTCTATATCTATTACACGAATGAAAATACAAAACAATGTCTATGCTATGCTTCCATGCTTTTGACTTGGTGATTTTCTACGTTCTTGCATCTTTTGAGTATCTTGCACTTTTAGTTCAACTTTAAGAGGTGCAACAATTTTTTGTTAGATGTTCACTTGATTTTTTGAAATTCGAACTATGCCCTTGAATTTGATCTCTTGGCATACTCCTCAAAATCACCACGTAGATATCGAATTTCAATTGCATCTGCATGAAAAGACATAGCACAAACTTACCCCATTTTTTTTATTAAAAAAGAACATGAGACTTAGGAAACAATACAAAAAGACTAAAAATATAATGAAAGTGTTAAAATTGTGACCAGGCTCTAATTGAGCTACCTATATATCCCACCTTGAGAATCAGGTCCAACGTAGTTCAAACTGTGAACAGTGATAAGAAACCAGCAACTATGAACAAACCTTCCAAAATTGAATAACATGACTGAAAAAGCAAAAGGTGACTGAGCTCTGATTGAGCTGCCTACGTATCTCACCTTAGGAATTAGGTCAAATATAGTTCACACTCTAAAGCATTTAGATCGAAACGATAGGAAATTGAACAACTGAAAACTAAAATGATTAAAATTGAGATGAAAGAAAAAATAAAAGTCTTATGCGTTGCACCGTGAATTGAAAAAGACATTTGAAAGTCTATTATGGGACTGGAATTGACAATATTGAAATTTAATAAGTCTAGTGTGTGAGATTGTGAATTAAAAAGACATTTGAAAGTCCAGTATATGAGACTGACAATAAACTAGATTGTACTTAAATGTCTAGTGTGTAGGACTAACAATTAACAAGATTTGAAATTTAAAAGTTCAGTGTGTAGGATTGTGCATTGAAAAGACATTTGAAAGTCTAGTTTGTAGGACCAACAGTCGAAAGCCATTTTAAAGTCTGGTGTGTATGACTGAAATTCAAAAAGTCATTTGAGAATCCGGTGTGTGGGACCAACAATCGAAAAAGTCATTTGAAAGTCTAGAGTGTGGGACCGATGGCTGACTAGATTGAAACGTAAAAGTCCAGTACATGGGACTAACAATTAGCTAGATTGAAATCTAAAAGTCCGGTGTGTTAATTTATGAATTGAAAAGATATTTGAAAGTCCAATGTGTAGGACTAACAATTAACGAGATTGAAATCTAAAAGTTCGGTGTGTGGGATTGTGAATTAAAAGAACATTTAAAAGTCCAGTGTGTGAGACTAACAATTAATGAGATTGAAATCTAAAAGTTCAGTGTGTAGGACTATGAATTAAAAAAACATTTGAACATCCAGTGTATGGGACTAACAATTAACAAGATTGCAATCTGAAAGTTCGGTGTGTGGGATTGTAAATTTGAAAAACATTTGAAAGTCGAAATTGACAATATGGGATACTATTTTCTCAATGGATAAAATAGCAACAAAGGATATTGTTCTTCCGATGGACGAAAAGCAACAAGGGATAATGTCCTCCCGATGGACAAAATAACAAGGGCTATTGTCTTCTTTGTGGACAAAATCGCGACTTGGGATACTATCCTCCCGATGGATGAAATAACAAGGGATACTATCCTCCTGATAGACGAAAAGCAATAAGGGATACTGTTCTCTTGGAGGAAATAACAACGGATGTTGTCCTTCCTGTGGACAAAATCGCTACTTGGGTATATTGCCACAGTAGAGTCAAGATTCCATTAGTATAATCGGGGACTTGCAACATTGCCCCGGTATAATCAGGTGATAGTCACGGTAGAATTGGGCTTCCCTTGGTATAATCACGTGATAGTCACGGTAGAATTGGGGTTCCCTTGGTATAATCAAGGATTGGAATGTCACTTTGGTAGAATCGGGTGATAGCCATAATAAAATTAGGGGCAAAAATCTCAATCACAGTAAATTCGAGGAGATTATTATAGTAAAATCAGGCATAAAGATCTCAATTGTGATAAAATTGGAGAGATTTTCGTGGTAAAATTAGCCAAAAGTTCTCAACCACGGTGAAATCGGGGAGATTGCCACAATAACATTGGGTATAAAATTCTAAACTACGGTGAAATCGGCGAGATTGCCATGGTAAAATTGAGCATAAAATTCTCAACTCCGGCAAAATCAGGGAGACTGTCACGGCAAATTTGGGCATAAAGATCTCAACCACGGTAAAATTGGAGAGATTGCCACAATAAAATCGGGCAATAAAGGATCTCAACCACGGTAAAATCTAGATAGGAGATTACTACGGTAAAATCGGGTATAAAGTTCTTAACCACAGTAAAATCGAGCAGTAAAAAATCTCACCCACGGTAAAATCAATGAGATTGCTACGGTATAATCGGGCAGTGAAATTCTCAATCATGGTAAAATCAGGGAGATTGTCTCAATAAAATTGTCAACCACGGTAAAATCGGGGTGATTGCCTCGTTAAATTGGGCAGTAAAAGATCTCAGCCATGGTAAAATTTGAGAGATTGCCACGGTATGATTAGGCTGTGAAATTCTCAACCAGGTGAAATTTGGGAGATTGCCTTCGTAAAATTGGGCAATAAAAGATCTTAACCACGATAAAAGTAGAAAGATTGCCATGGTATGATCAGAGAGTGAAATTTTCAACCACCGTGAAATTGGAAAGATTTGATTCTTGCCTCGTAAAGCCAGGTGGTTTCACACAAAAAGAAGTGAACATCTGACACCAAATGTTTTGAGGAAATTCAAAATTTTGTTGCTTAACCTGACACAACACTTAGACTTTACTCATTCTTCAGTATAGAGTACCTGCAAAAGATGGGGGACGTAAAAATGTATTTTTCTTTTCAAAACAATAATAAGAGTGCGTGGTAAGGCCAAAATGTCTAGTTCGTGGTAGAGAGTTAAGGATGCATTACTCGATTTTCAAGTATACTCCGCAGATTCACTAGCACATCTCAATATGAGTTGTTGAGAATCACCAAACTGTTGAGCCTTACCATGATTTGACCCATTTTAAAACACCATTTCAAAAAAAATTGTGCCAGTTTTAAATTTTGCTTCAAAATTTTTCCACTAAAATCTTCTGACTAAAAATTCAAAATCTGGATCTAGGTTCTATTATTTGCTTCAAAAAACTTGCCCTAGTATTGGTATTCATGAACTACAAAGATGAGTCCTTAACTTGATACTACACCCAAAAGGATGCCCCATGAATATGTGGAGGAAAATATACAGAATTGACATGCACCAAGTAACATAAACAAACAAGAGATTTGTTTTATTATGATTGATTTTGACTTTTGGAAAAAATACACTTTGCATGAAAATATTGACAAATATAAAACAAACTTATTATAGGAATCACATCATGAGCCTTTTAGAGCGAGATGAACTGTGCTAATTCATTCCCTTACCAAAGTTAGTGCTTGGAAAGATGAATGGCTTTTCTTATTTGCTAAACGTATCAAACTTATGTCATGGGTTTTGTTAGGGTTGTAATGTGGTTGAGAAAAGCATAGTTTGACATTTCAATTTTTTGGAACTATTTCAGAGATTGTGTCAATATTTTGACCAATTTGCTTCTAGTCAGCTTATAACCACATCTTGATGAAAGCAAACAGTTCTATACTTCCATTTATTACTAGACAATAGTTAGCACATGGACCTTATCGGCTTGTAATATGGCTAGATTACATAGCTAAAATTGTACATCATGGGACATGTCCTTGTAATCACTAGAATAAATAGACCCAAAAAGACTTCTGATTGCCATGAAAGAAAAGTCACTGACAGTGGACTTTGTAGGCTTATAAAGTGACTAGAAAGAGAAAGCCAAAACAAAATTCTGTCAGGGAAATGTGCACCTTTGATTGCTTATGGATTCAAAAATTTTGCCTCAGTGTTAGGCTTCAAAAGTTTCCAAACTAGCAGTGAGCATCTAAATATTTCCATCCTTTTGACCACATTCTAACATTGCACCTTGCTGTTTTAGACTTCCATACGAGATTGCTAACACTTGAATTACCACCACATTTTTCACATTGTTGGTGCATTTGGCACATTAAGCCACTTGATTTCAAATTTGTGTTTTCACATTAGTGGTGAATTTGTGACACTGAAATACTTGATTTCAAAATCACACATTCACGCTGTTAATGCATTTGGCTTGTTGAGTCACACGGTTTCTGACTTTTACTTGATTCTCTCTCTCTCTCTTTTTTGTTTTTTTTTTGGTTTTGCTTTTTTTTTTTTTTTTTTTCTTCTAAAAATTCACTCTTTGTGATCTTTTATACAAGCAATGTCACTCCTCATTTGAATAAATCTTCAAATTCTTTCCCCAGTTTAAGTGTGCGATCAATAGATGCATAGGAAATGAAAGATTCAACTATGGAGGCTCAAAGGGGATATAAGGGATAAATAGCATATAGGTAGTAGAAACAAAGGCCAAAACATCATTCTAAACTCTCATGACAACCAGTGTAAGAAATATATAGCCAAGGTCAGATTTACTTGATTTCGTCATCTACAATTTCCTAGTGTAGGGGTGTGATCATCGAGACTTTATTGAAACGACATTGTCGTATTTGAAGGCTCAAATGGGAAAACAAAAGATATACTGTGTTTAGATAGAAAAACGAATGGCCAAAGCGTCATCCTAGATTCCCACAATAATCGAGGTAAAGAATACATCTTACTTTCAAATAGACGTGACATGAGTTAGACTATATGAATTCCACCTTCATAAAAAATTGCCTCTCTATGGAGTCTGGTCAACAAGGTAATTGATCAAACTGTATCTACTAACTTTGAAGGGTTAGTAGATTGGCAAAGGGTAGACAATGTTTAGGGAGTGAGTTTTCCTTCATGAAAATGGCAAGGTCAAAATTTTCAACATGCACGCAGCGATTTTAGAGAGTCAAATATATGAGCAAGAACTGCATGTGAAACATGAGAATAAGATTCTTTGTTCGATTTTGTTCTTCAAGGCTCAATCTATGATCCGTATATAAGGAAAACATTCACATCATCATGAAATATAACTGCACAAAATGATGACTATAGACAATGAAATTTTACTTCATTTAAAATTATCATTGGTCTATAAATTAATTTAATTGGTATGATTATGGTCCAATTAAATATTCCCATATGTCATAGATACTTTGGATTATTGATTATTTTATAGCCAATTATATTGCTCTATATGTTAAGATGAGGTGGTTCGACTAATCAAACATATTTGTGTCGTTCTTTCTATTAAATTGTGCCATGTTACATGTCTACAAGACTTGGCCAAAAGAGATATATGTACACTAGTATTTATATTTTTATTAAATTAAAATAAGGAGAAAATAACAATTAGTATAGTCCTTATGTATTCGTATCTCTTATGTGCGTAAATAGATAGGAGTTTGAATCTAAATTGATAAGGATTGCTTTTGAGATCCGTGCGACATCGGGATTTAATTCATTGGGCTATTAACTTGTGTAATAGCTTTGAGAATTTAGTTTGACAAGGAACTAACTTAAGTTTGAATTATGTTTCAAAACGAACTCCCCATGAATATGAATTTGAGGAAGCTTCCAAAACACTCCCTGGAAATATAACAATTCCAAATCCACAAGAAATTCAATAATGCATACTTGTTGGAACATAATTCAACTAGCATAAACATCCAAATCCACACTTTATGAGATTTGAAATAAAGGTGTGAATATTTCATTAGTATCCAATAGTTCGAATCACCATTAGGTCGAATCCGAATTGAACTTGATTCTCTGTGGAGCCAAACAGGCATAGTATGAAAACAACCCTTCTCATTCACCTTAGATCGTGTCTGAAATAAAGAATCGAAGGAATTTTCTCCACATATTGAGAATATCCTAGAAATTGTAACCCTTTATTTCATATATTCATATTTTTATCGGTATATTTCTTGTTTGTTCAAGTTTTTACAGACTTGAAATATTTCATTGCGCACAACGACTAATGCATAAATTTTTTGAAATGACATGTTTTGAATGCATGCTATATACACAATGAATTGATCACTTATACAAAACAATGTATTTATTTGAAAATTTTTAGGGAGCATTATCTTTTGCAAAGCATGATTGTGAGACTAAGACTACAAGTCAACAGCAAGACTATTTTTTACCGGCATACTTGTAAAAACTTGTTACTATGAATGTGCCCCTATGTGAATCACGACGATCCATGACATATCGAGTAATGCCCTAATATTTTCAAAGTCTTTGAATTTTTTTTTAATAATAAGATAAAGCCAAAAATTTTCAAGAAAACCTTTCTTGCTCTTTTTTTTTTTTTTGATAACATTTTTTTGACAACTTTTGTAGGAATGTAATGAAAGGAGAAACAAAAGAAAAAAAACAAAAATAAATTGAGTCAGTAAACCGAATTGAAAATCAGTATGCATATCCTATGGGGGAGCATTTCTTATGCCAAGGGTTGGCCTATCGTGGAAATGCAATCCTCCAAGGTAAGTACTATACAATACTTGAGGAACCTACCCACTCACTTGTTAGTATTTGAGTGCTAAAGTTCTTTATCCTTTATCTCCGTCAGATAAGCAGTAAGACAGTTTCATTTTCAAGAGACACTATTGGAAAATAAGAGGCATTCCGAATAGATTGACCAATTTGTACAAATGACCGGATAAAAAATATATATTCCTAAAAAAAAGGGTTGTGATGGGATGGACACATTTGGTGAGTTATGAAAAATAGGATAACAAAATACTCGAATACATAGCATATTTACTTGTAAGCACATGATCAATGTCTTTGCCATTAGGTAATGGAGTCTCGAGAGAAGTATGTTACGTTGAATGGATAGAGTACTTTGGATTGCTTATGAACAAGTATAGAGAATATCACTCAAAAGACTTGAGACGCGTTATATTTTCTGTGAACTGTTGACCAGTGTCTTATCTATTGGGTATGGAGTTTTTAAGAACTTTTGTTCAAAGGGATCGGGTAATTTGAATGGTCTACCAAAGGTTGATAGGATCATTGATTTGACTTTTGTTCGATCACCTTGAATCACTTTACAATTTACTTAGTCTATGAGCAAGTTGTAATCAAAATCTGGTCTCAATTATTTGTTCTTGAAGGAGTACGCACGTATTTGAATTAAATCTTGAACTTAGTATCCAAATGTTTGGGAATTTTACCGACTTTGTTAAGTGGCCAAACAATGATTATCAAACCTCATATTCTAATAAATTAAATCGGTACTTGATTTGTGTCCTTATGCCACTTGCCTTTGAAGTAGATCTCGAATTTGGATTCTTACCTTGTACACTACCCTTTTGTATGGTACAAAAAATAAGCCTATTAATTGTGCATGTCTTATTGGATTATGTACCCAAGACAAAAGGGATGGTTTATTTCTGCTATGAGATATCCAAAATATTTTTCCCTCTACGGCTTTTGCATGATGATAGTTATTAAAGTGGGTAAAAGATGCAAAAATTGAAATATGCCCTAGGTGCCACCATTAGAAGTCGGGGTGAGTTTAAAGTCAAATGCAATGTCCCAAGAATACAATTTAACATCAGTACCAAAAGATGAATTTACAAAGAGAAACCTACACATCTAAAAACAAGAGTTAGTTATAAACACTTTCTTTTTCAAAGAGATAACTATACAAAGATTTTAAAAAACAGACTCATATTTGTACAACTCGATCTAATGATACCATGGATGACAAAAAGGGTCCTAAGGGGTAACATCTATAAATTCTTGAAATTACAAATATCAAACTATGAAGCTATTTTGATTCTTGGGACATCAATAAATGGAAACTTAAACGTGCAAAAAAATGGGGAATCGAAAGTGCATGCTTACTAGAAGAGCAGTTTGCCCAAAGTCTCTTATTTTATGACTAATAAGATGTAAAAGCAATAAATAAAGAGTGTAAGAACTGAAAAATAAGAATAAAAAGAAATAAATAAAGAGAGTAAGAACAGAAAAATAAGAATACTATAAAAGAAAAAGCATACAAAAGTATTATCCCTCCCTTCATGCCTAGTGTCCCGTTAGGATTCCGAGAGACTTTGTCCTATGGATAATCTACATGTTGTATAAGTTTGGACTCACTAATGCAATTTAGACTCCACATAGGTTTATGATTCCCGAACCTTCAGACTAAGGGAGCCAAAAAGTAGTATTTTCTGTCAATTCCAAGGGTCCCAGGTCGACAGTTCGAGTTGGACTTGTTTAACACTGGTATAGGCACACCGTATCATGTACCCGCGCACCTACATTAGATCTGAATCTAAAAAGGGAAATGGGACGGCACCCATTGGGTTATGCAGATGAGTTCCCTGGAAGAGGAAGGATTCATAAATACCCAAACATTTACATAAAGCAGAAAATGCTCAAAATATCAAATATTAAATATCAGAATTGGAGGATAAAACATAAGTGAGTTAAATGCCGAAAAAATAAACGTACAAGGAAATTTTAAAAAAGTACATAAAATACAGATATGCAAACAAAACATATACAAAATACATATATGAAAAAAAATCTAAACATTCATACTCAATATAACAAAGGGTTAAGATATAGGAAACATGATTAAATCGATTGCTTGGACTCTCTAGTGTTTCCAGTGGAGTTGCCAAGCTGTTGCGCCCCATTTTTTATTGAGAAAAATGAATAATACAAATAAAGAGAAATAAATAAATGGGTATAACAATATTAAAAAAAATAGGGTCTAAAATGGGATTTTGAAAGTGCGATGTTAGATGACCCAAAAATAATCTAGAATAGGGTTTTATGAAAAATAAATAAATAAATAATGTAGTCGCCACCTGGTGTATGAAGTGCATCAGGACACTAATCTAAACCTGTTGCAAAAGAAAAAGGAAGGGGAAAATCCTAAACGTTAAAGGTTGCAAAAATGTTTAAAACTTTAAAAGCAAATAAATGATAAAAGAATAATAACACGACCCTATACTAGATGACTTCTAATCTATGAAAACAAAAGAAAAGGATTCGGGAGTCCTATTGATAAAAGAAAAGGCTAGACTACTCTAGGGATAACCTTGGAACCTTTTCACCTCCGGTAAGAACCAGTTGCTTAATTTAATTTATGTTTCCAAAAAATTCGAGTTTATATCAATTTTGGATGAAAATAAATGAACAGTAAAACATGCATAGAAAGTGCGGGAAGCAAAAGAACTCGCTATGCCAGCGTTGGACTAACACAGGAGGAAAAATTTGCTATACTATAATTAGATCAGTGTAAAATGTGAGCAAAAGATATTTACTAAGAATAAGTATATTAGACATGATAATAAACATAAAACTACATAAACACATGAAACATAAAATTCTAACATGCAAGCCAAACAAATGCTGTAAACAGTTATACATAGCACATAATCCTATCTATTACAATAGGCTTAACCATTTTTTACAAAATATAAATTACATAAATAATTTTAATAATAAACGAAACAATTATAATGGAGAAAACTAAGAAAAACAATTTAGCAATTAAAAACTAAGAAAAACAATTAAGCAATTATGACACAAAATCATATAAAATACTTAGCACAAAAAGAGATTTGGATATATTTCTTAAAGTGTCAAGGGTACAACATTATCTTATTTTTAGCTCAAAATATGAACAAATGAATTAATGTACCAATATACAAGTACAAGTAAAATGAAACCAACAAAAATAATATTATTAACTTAACAAAAGCAATTTTACTGTATAAATTAAGATAAACTATCATAGAAAATGGCTAAATAACAATTATTGAAAAGAAAGAGGGATTTCAATGAGTAAAACCTAAACTTAACGGACTTAACAGTAATATTACTAAGCAACGAAATGTCAACATACAAGAAAGAACAATGTTCTAGTAGAAGTAAAACAACATTTGTTTAGAAGAAAAAAAAAGTTAACTAGGAACAAAATAAACTTCTAAAGGCTTACTTACAAAATTTGCAAAGTTCCTGAGGCAAAAAAAGTATAATGCAATAAAGTTTAGGGGTCAATAAATGTAACTTACAAAAGTTTGAGGACAAAATTACAATTTCTGAATGTTTTGGGGGTTAAAAAGATAATTTTTGAGAGTTTTGAGGACTAAACTGCAATTTCAAAAAACAAATTTAAGAGTCCAACCACAATTACAGGAAATCAGCCATTTCTAGGCCGAAATGCTTTATTACTCATTAGCCCCAACCTAAAACAAATTGTAGCCCAAAAGAATGTTTTCTAACATATTTAGAAAACAATTTGGCCCATGTCAAAACAACCCAACACACAGATCATGCCCAAAACAAGACAACTAACCCACTAAGTAGCAAAACTTTGGGCCTAACAGAAAATGAACTATCCCAAAATAATTTCCTTAGCCTCTTTCTAAAACCCCATTTCTCTGGTCCAAGACACAAATAATCCAAAAAAAATGACTAACAAGTCCAAACAAAAACTAGCCAACCTAAATGAAAAACTTACTGGGCCTAATAGAAATGATCAGTCCAAATCTGCAAATAACCCACAAACACAAACATCTATCTTGTCACTACACAAGCCCCATAGCTATTGCCCAAGTTCTAGTCTAATATAGTCAATTAAAATAAAATGACCCACAAATAAATCAATCCAAAATACATCCATTAGTTAGATACATATAAATCACAAAGCAAAATCATTAACCAACAAGCTTACTAACTAAACAAACTTAAGTAGATGTCAACTTGTAACAGCTTAAAAATATAGAACAAGATAAATAGAATAACTGTGCGCAACAAAATATTTCGAGTCTGTAAAAATTGAACAAACAAGAAATATAATGATAAAAATATGAATATATGAAATAAAAGATTACAATCTCTAGGATATTCTCAATATGGGGAGAAAATTCCTTCGATTCTTTGCTTGGTCTGTATATGTGTCTCTGTCTCTTGAATCTCTGAGGGAGACCCTTATTTATACATGTATGGAATAAGCAATTAGAAGACTTGTAGTACATGTTATAACTTCTTACTTGCATACCAAGAAACAAATTCTTATCTCTTTACACACATAAGAGATCTCTAATACATAAAGATGTACTACTTTGATATTATCTCCTTATTTTAATTTATTAATAAAGAGATAAATACTAGAGTACATATATCCTTATTAGCCAAGTCTTGTAGACATGTGACATGGCACAATTTAATTGGAAGAGCAACACAAATTCATTTGATTGGTCGAATCACCTCATCTTGACTGATCCTGTCTTGAGCGGACAAGTTTCGATATTCTTTGGACTTTCGAATACCGAATCTAAAGACTTGAACCAATGCATGCACACCTTGATCTCCAAATTGCATGAAACGAGTGAATTCATATAATCCGAACTCCATTGCTTAAAGACCAATTATTGGAATAGGATACGGACCATAATTACAAAAGATTTAGGTGTTTCGAGACTTGAATTAGAACCTTCCACTGCCGCTAAAATTTGCATGGAATTATAAGTTGGCCTTATTCAATCACAAATAAAATTCGAGTCAACCCAAACCTGTCTCTTATACACATCTAGATGTGTATAAGAGACAGCTGTAGAATCGCTTTACATAAGTTCCCTAATTGGATTTGGAATTAAAATATTATAGCTGTACACCATCAAAGTGATATTTCTTGACTTGAATAAGAGATGTGTATAAGAGACAGGTGCAACTCGCTTACCTACTATAAGGGGTATTCTTTATCCGATCGTGGTGAAGGATTTTTTGAATAACCAAGTTAATAGCCAAAGGAATCAAATCCTTATGTTGCACGAACTCCAAAACTAATGCTCGGCTGACTTGAACTCCATTCGCATAAACAATGAAGTCTAATCCTTAATGAACCAAATTAACATGGGAAGCTTCCGATAATACATGAATAAGGAAAACCAACTCCTTGATGAATTCTAATAATTCACTTAAACTTATAAGATTATAATTCTAATCCACAAGAAATTCAATAACGCACTCCTTTTATTTGAGTTGTATTGGATTCGAAAGATGCATGGCACCTATAAATTAGCCAATTTGCCAGCCATAGATAATCACATCACAAAGTAGAGGAAGTACAATTTCCATCATACTGCTTGCGAATCTGCTTTGCCGTGGCCGCTGAGTTTTACAATTACTGTCGTTGCTTTGCTATTGTCACCGCAACCGCTGATTTTTTTCCTTGGCGTTGTGACTGCCCATTACTATTGCTGAATTTCATCCCTGCTAGATCAAATTTGTCGTAGGTGCTATTGTCAAGCAACTCTTTGCCGGTGTTAGGTTCCATGCTGCTGTTGTAGTTTTGCTGCTGCCGCTGTTGCTGCTGACAGCACATCAAGGGGGCGCTGGAGCTGGAGTAATATTCATCACTCCCGAAGGAGATTTTTTAGTTCACTACCATTGAGGCGCCCGTGGAAGGAGTTGGAGACCATTTATTCAATAACAAGACATTATCATCAATGAGACGAATATGGATAGAGAATTGCATGAGAATGTTACTAGCAATCCAAGTATGCGTGAATCCATAACTGACAAGCTGGCAGAGGATTATGCTCCAAGAAGAGATTAGAAACCATTGAATCACCATGGAAGTCTCCACAAGCAAGTTAGAACACCAATTTCTGAATTTCATGGCCGCAAGGTGATAAAATCATGCCAACGAAAATATATACAAAGCCTGTGGGAAGAACTTTGCAATGATATCTCAAACACTTCGGTAGACCAAATCTCTTCTTTGGAGGAATGTATCAATGAGGTAGTTGAAGAAATAACAAGGATAGATTCTTCAATTGACCTTCCTCTAATAGACTCTTTAGCAGGCTTGCTCACAAAAGCCAAGAAGTATGACTCTTCAAGAGCTTTAGCATCGGAGAAGATTTCAAAAGAAGCATATGCAGAAATTCTCTCCAAGGCAAATGCACACCTTTCGAACTTACGAAAGGTGTACATTTGCAGATGTGTATAAGAGACAGGTCAAAGGACAAGTGGAAGGCCCATTCCACTTAGTTTTACCATTTTTCAAGTGCATCTTGCCTTGGTGTTGGATTTCTGCAAAACATGGAACTTAGCTTGACCATTGTGAAATCTTCTAGACCGAGAATATGAAAATCTCAAGCAAATGCAAGTTGAAGTATTAAGAGCACAAGATCAAATTTCTTCCATCCAAAGCACTACCTTCCTGACAAATGAAGATGCTAGGGAGCTTGAGAAGATGAGCAACATCCTTGAAGCAAGCATGTGTGTAAGTGGATCAAAGTTTCTCTTATACATCATATCAAATCCCTTAATTTCATTTGTTTGGACACTCTTCTTTCAATAATAAAGATATTAATTACTTTTTCTTATCTTGCGATTTTTTTTTTCTTTTCTCTTTTTTTTTTTTTTTTTGCAAAATAAGTAAAGTAACTAACATCTATGGATTTAATTTGAAATATCACATTTTTCTTTAAGGAAAATGAGTTGGTTTTAAAGGGGTGTAACTGAACTTAGAAGTTGCCCTCTAAACTGCCTGTTGTCCAAAAGAGAATGAGCTACAATTGTGGACGACCAACCACCATAAACCTGTCTCTTATACACATCACAGTTTAACCTCTTGCGGGTCAGGAGTATCTATTTGTTTACCACCTTAGACTTGGTGGAGTGTTTCAGCAGTTTAACCACATACTACACTATTGGTGGTTGCCGTCCACAGTTTTAGCTCATGCGGGCCAGGAGCAACATGATTTTAGGCTTAATTTGATATGATTACAAAATCAAACCTTTTCCACTTAAACACTGTGCCATATACACATCTACAATGTGTATAAGATACACATCTAGATTTGTACCATCCATGGCCTGTCTCTTATACACATCTACCACATGAATGAGATGCTCCTTGGCGCTGGCCCGCAAGAATCGTGAATTTGTGTTGCTGCAGACCACCAATGTGTCATCTCTTTTGATCTAGATGTGCATAAGAGAACTCGTTACCAAGCTGTCTCTTATACACATATAGATTGTATAAGAGACTGTCTCTTCGAGCCCTCCAAAGTCTGTCTCTACATCAGGTCATTCCAACTCTTAAAGTATAAAGATTAGCATTGTCTTGCTATCATTAAGAATTCAGTTCTGTTGACAAGTCCTTAAAGAAGGTATTTGACATTCAAGCAAGGTAACTTCTTCTATGTACTAAGTGCGTATGGAGTCGCTTGAGTAGGAGTTCGAAAAGTTGTCCTATATGCCCAAAGAGCCTCACCAATCCTTTGATGCCAATCTCTTTTTGACTTGTCAATAACTTTCTTTAGCAAATTGCATAGAGTTTTGTTAAAAGGTTCAGCAAGTTCATTTGCAGCAGCATAGTACATAGAAGAATTATGTTGCTTGAAGCCGAACTTCTCGCAAAACTTGTTCATTGCAGCATTGCAGAAAGGTTTTCCATTATCGGTGATGATATATCGTGGAACCCCGTATCGATAGATGTGTATAAGAGACAGGCGTATAGCAATAAAAAGGACTTTACTTCTCATATTACTATTGCTTCACCCACTTCGAAAAATAATCGATTGCGGCTAGGATAATTAGACTTCATTGTTTACTGCGAATGGTCTTCAAGTCCTGTCTCTTATACACATATCTAGATGTGTATAAGAGACAGAAACTTGGGGATTTAACGGTCTCTGGTGGTTGATGAATGAAATTGGCATGAAACTGACAAGCTTGACATCTTCTTACATAGTCTATGCAATCCTTCACCATGGTCGGCCAGTAGTACCCCATCCTTTTAATACGGAAGTGCAGCTTAAGGCCGGATTGATGAGCACCACATATTCCTGAGTGAGCTTCTTCCATTGCTTGCATAGCTTCGTCCTCACCGAGACATCGCAGGAAAACTCCATCAAACGATCGCCGATAAAGAATGTCCTTATAGTAGATGAAGCGAGGTGCACGACGACGAATTTCTGTTCTTCTTTTTGCGTCATCAGGTAATTTTTCATAACTGAGATAATCAATTATTGGTTGTCGCCAATCTTCCTTCTCCACTTCATAAATAGGTACTACCAAAGTCTTTTCCTTTTTCACATCGTCTCCTTCTTGTGTGGAAGGAGGCATAACCCAACTTTGACATATGGGGACTTGAACTTGTTGATTAGGCAAGATGAGCATCGAAGCTAATTTTGCTAAAGAGTCAGCTTGTCGATTGTCCCTCCTTGGAACATGCTCTATAGTCACATCACCTAGCCACCCCATTAGTTGCCTAGCATAATTATAATGTGGCCACAACTCATGTTTCCTGACTTCATATTGGCCAAGAAGCTGTTTGACTACTCACTTACCAATCTCCCAAAGGCTAAGTATGTAGGATTTCGTTCATATCAACCGCCATTTCGAGACCGAGGATAAGTGCTTGATACTCAGCGACATTATTTGAACATTGATGTGTTAAAGTGAATGAATATGGCAACATATCTCCTTCGGGAGTGATGAATATTACTCCAGCTCCAGCGCCCCCTTGATGTGCGGCACCATCAAAATACATTGTCCAAGGCGGAAGAATTTCGACCACGAAAACATCTTCATCTGGAAGTTTATCAATCAATTCCCACTCAGCTGGTATGGGATGATCGGCCAAGAAGTCAGCCAACACTTGTCCTTTGACAGCCTTCGCAGGAAGGTAAACAATTTCAAATTGTTGAATTTGAAGGTACCACCTTGCAAGACGATCTGACAGTACAGGCTTAGTCATGACATACTTGATTGGATTTGCCTTCGATATCAAACGGATAGTATGAGCTTGAAAGTTGTGCTTTAACTTTTGAATGGAAAATATGAGAGCCAAACACAACTTCTCAATCGGCATATAATTTAACTCATTTGGTGTCATCATCCGGCTTAAATAATATAGTGCATTTTCTTTACCCTCACCGTTTTCTTGGGCAAGTAATGCTCCTACAGACCGTTCTAGATGTGTATAAGAGACAGGGCTGGCTCACTCGCAAAAGAACCAAAAAAGCCAATCTTCCTTGCAAACTTTTCAACTCATGAATGTTGCGCGGTTCGGGCATCCTCGAGATAGCATAGATTTTGGATTGATCAATTTCAATTCCTCGGCTATGTACGATAAACCCAAGAAACTTTCCAGAGGTAACTCCAAAAGCGCACTTTAAAGGATTCATCTTGAGTTGGTATCTTCGAAGTCTTTCGAACACCATTTTAAGATCTTGGACATGGTCAATTTGTTTCTTCGACTTGACAACGAGATCGTCAACATAGCACTCTATATTCTTGTGAAGCATGTCATCGAAGATCTTTTGCATGGCCCTTTGATATGTGGCTCGAAGCATTCTTTAAGCCAAAGGGCATGACCTTGTAGAGATAAATGCCTTTGGGAGTCAAAAAGCAGTAAGTTCTTCATCCCTTGGTGCCATTCGGATCTGGTTGTATCCTGAGGATCCATCCATAAAGGATAAGGTTTCATAACCAGTTGTGGCGTCGACCATCAATTCAGTAATATCTTCGAGCTCTCGGGAGAGGAAAGTCATCTTTTGGACAAGCTTCATTGAGATCTCGAAAATCAACGCATACACGAATCTGTCCATTCTTTTTCTTCACGGGGACTATACTTGAAATCCACGCTGGGTATTTTACTTCTCGGATGAAACCAGCTTCTATGAGCTTGTTTACCTCCATCTCAATTAATGGAATCAAATCAGGCCGAAAACGTCTTTGGGCTTGTTTAACGGGTCTTGCACCTCGCTTAATGGCCAAGTGATGAACAGCAATTTTCGGATCTAAACCAGGCATCTCTTTGTAATTCCAAGCAAAAACATCCTTAAATTCGAGCAATAGTTCAACATATGCTTGTTCCTCTTCAGGAGTCAACCAAGTACCTATGTAGATTGGGCGAGGATCATCATTTGTGCCAAGGTTGATTTCCTTCAACTCATCAACGGTTGCCTTCATGCCTTCTTCCAATTCAGGAGGAGCATCTTCGGCATCTTCTTCTTCTAAAGGCCCTTCGTTTCGAAGAGAGTGATATGGTTGCAGGAGGCAATGCTTTCATTGTCTTCCTCCTTGGTGTATATATCAATGATGGTTTCCTTTCTTACATTTAACAAATCGCCGTAATGTATGAAAAGGTTAGTAACTTGTCTTCTTAAATTTCCATCATTGCAGGAAGTATTGTTTCCTTTAGTATTAAAAATATACTCTTGTGCCTTTGGGAAACTCAACCTTTGATGAATAGGTTGCTTCATCAAAACTCTTCCTCGTGGGCCAAGCCTATCAAACACCGAAACACGTGGTGTAACTTTTCTCAAGTACCAGGAAGACTTGCCCAAAGTTCCTTCTTCCTTAGGATCGTAACCAGCTTTCACGAGCAATTTGTATGCATTTGGACCAAATCGCTCGTCGGTTCGTGTTTTTGGTAATGAATTGTGCTCTATTTCGGACTCCACCTTTGGCCGAACAAAGCCTTTAAGAAGAGTTTCGCTATGCTTGACCACCTCAATTTGGGTGAGTGGTACAGTGAACTCCTTTAATTCATCGCTTCCAACAAAAGGAGATTGACCTTCTTTTCTTTTTGACTTTGGAACATAGCGTAAGACATGTGTCTTAGATTATTGAGCATCTTCCTTCGTTAACTCTTTCTTTGTGTTACCCTGCAGGTAGAATCTTAGCATCGCAAAGTAACTCTCGGCTTGATGAACGGTCTTATCAGCAACTACTTTCTCTTATGACGCCATTATGGCAATACTTGAAACATTGATGAAGAGTTGACGGTATAACATCATTCTCGTGAATCCATGGTCTCCCAAGAAGCATATTATAAGAGATGTTTTTGCATCAATAACATGAAATAGTGCACTTGAGGATAAATCGCCAATTAATAAATTAAGTGTTATAAGACCAATGGCTCTTTGTCCTCCTTGATTGAATCCTTGGATCATGAGACGGCTTTGTAAGAGTTCATCACTTGTGATTCCAAACTCCTTTATTGCACGTAAGGGCATTATATTCACAGCTGATCCTCCATCGAGAAGTATCCGGTTCACTTTTTGCTTACGTGCATATCCATTTACGAACAAGGGTCGATTGTGAGCTTTCGTCCCGAGCAATAAATCTTCATCATCAAAAATAATCGTTGTGGCACATTCCTCATGGACTAAACTCACTGTGGCTGATCTGAGTCTTGAAATTCTTCATCAACTTTATCGATGTTCACAACATGGCAAGATGCAAGAACGTCGTCATCTTTCAAGTATCCTCTTGGCATGAATTCTTTCAAAGTAATAGGTCGACGGATATTTTGAAACATCACACCACTTGGAGGGATTGAAGATAAGGTGTATAAGTTAGGTTAAAGCCAACTTACTGATCTTCCTTGAATGCTAACTCAATCAAAGCAAATTAAAAAGAATACAAGATTGTGATGTGATATACCATACAGGCGATATACTCAGCAACAATAGTTAATCTCATTATATCGCCTAGCTTCCTCTGGCGATTTCAACGGGGAGTTCAAGACAAGCAAATATATATTTTGGAATATTGGTTAATTTAAAACATCTAGATGTGTATAAGAGACAGGGGTAGGGGTGATCCCCGAGTGTCGATTTTCTTTGTGGCCTACCTTGCGCAGTTCTACCTTCTCGGACACCTTTGACCGAAATCAACCTTAATCCTGTGATAAGTATTTAATCTCAACTGTTCAAATGTTGGCCATACATGGGAGGAGATTGCCCCCTGTCTTAAAGTCCTGTTTTTCTTTATTATGGCGAGGATCAGGAACAGGCGGTTCTTGATTTTCAAGGCCAATTTCAAGACTATGAGCTTTTGTCGCCAATTTCTCAAATGTCGGAGGTTGGATGCCTTGTAGGATGTAATGAAGTCCCCACTTCATGCCTTGAATGCACATTTCGATGGCGGACGTCTCGGAGAGTCGGTCTCTACAATTAAGGCTTAAAGTCCTCCATCGATCAATATAATCAACAACCGGTTCGTCTGATTTCCACTGACGGGCGTTGGAAAGTTCAGTCATAGAAACAGTCCTTTTAGTGCTGTAGAACCGGTTGAGAAATTCCTGCTCCAATTGCTCCCAACTATCAATTGAACCAGCATCAAGATCAGTATACCAGTCGAATGCGTTACCTTTTAGTGAGCGGATAAATTGCTTGGTCAACAAATCTCCATAACTTCTACATTATTACATGTCTGAAAGACAAGGGATATGCCTTGTTCGGATTTCCTTTGCCGTCAAATTGCTGAAACTTGGGTGGTTGATATCCACAAGAAGAAGATGCCGAAGATGTCGATTCTCGCGGAATAAGGCTTAGCGTATATAGGGTTTGATTTTGAACCATCTTCATATCTCACCTTGATCATACCTTCAACGAACTCCTTCAATTGATCGGCATGAATCATTCCACCAGAAGTCACATGCACTTCTTTCGCCTTTCCTTGTTGTGAAGTTTCAGCTTCTTGATGTTCACAAGGTGCCTTTGAATTAATTTGACTATTCCTTCCGCGGTACTGTCTTTCTTGTTGACGAGTTGAGTGATGACATCATCTTGATCTTGTATGCGCTTCATCATTGTTTCCATCATTCTACACAGGCTTGCCATTTGATCCTCTAGAGTTGATGTTTGCGTTACCATAGCAGGCATAACAGAAAATGCTGTAGAAGTTGCGAAATCTTCTCGAACAGGAGATCTCGTATGCGGAGTCCCTTGAGAAGATGTAGAATCATTACTCGATACGTCATCATCATGTTTTGAAGCTTTGGAATGAGATCCTACTTCGAGCATCGCGAGGGTTTTCTCGATTGAAGCTCCAACATCTTTGAGCCCCAACATAGGAGAAGTGATTTTGGGTGGTCCGTATGGGACAAACACGGGAGCTAATGCAGATTGCACCTCGGATTACTTTGAGAGAGGGCTCTCGTCATGCTTCTTGTGGTTGGACCAACAATTCGTGGATTCGCGAATCATTTGCGATCCCATAGTAGTTTTTGAGTCGAGCATTAGAACCCTTGTTCGTAAATGGATATGCACGTAAGCAAAAAGTGATGTAGATACCTGTCTCTTATAACAGCAAAGAGATGAAAGGTAGAGAATGTCCCACTGGGCGTGCCAAAATTGTGCGCAACAAAATATTTCGAGTCTGTAAAAATTGAACAAACAAGAAATATAATGATAAAATATGAATATATGAAATAAAAGATTACAATCTCTCCAATATTCTCGGATGGTAAAAATACGAGTTGCAAAAAGAAAGTCCAGAAGAATGTATTTTTATACTATCAATCAAATATTTCATCAATCTTCAAGTCTTATAAGAGACACCTGAAGAAATCTTGATGAAGATCTTCAAATCTTGATATATGGAAGACTTGAAGAGAAAATTCTGAAGACTCAGAGCTTCCACACTTGCAGACTTCAGAAATATGTGTCTGTGTATATGTGTCTCCGTCTCTTGAATCTCTGAGGGATGACCCTTATTTATACATGTATGGAAGGGATCAAGGTAGAAGATAAGACGCTTGTAATACATGTGTAACACGTACTTACATACTTGATGCAAATTCTTATTGCTTGAAAAACATAAGACACCTATATGTATTACATAAGAAGAATGTTAAGACATGATATTATCTCCTTATTTTAATTTATTAATAAAGAGATAAATACTAGAGTACATATATCCTTATTAGCCAAGTCTTGTAGACATGTGACATGGCACAATTTAATTGGAAGAGCAACACAAATTCATTTGATTGGTCGAACCACCTCATCTTGACATGTGGAATAATATAATTGGTTTTAAATTAACCAATATTCCAAAATATATATGACATATGGCATTATTTAATTGGGCCATAAATATCCAATTAAATTTACTTATAGACAAATGATAATTTTAATTAAAATAAAATTTCATTGTCTACAACAACATTTAAAAAAAAAAAATTTGGGGCTACACTATAATATATATATAATATGAATAAGGGACAAAAATTGTAATTTCCTCACAAATTGAGAGGAACGGACAATGAGCATATTTTTTGTTCTTCAAACGAAATTTTCTTTTTTTATTCTTGATTTTTGTTCAAGGCTCAAATCAACTCCCAATACATTGAAATTTGAACTCCAAACTCAGTTTTTAGCACATATTGCTATTCTAGTTCCGAATTGAGTAAAAAAATAATCAAAAAGTGACAAAATGGTCTTTGGGAAAAACAATTTTCAGAAAAAACTATGAATTTATGCCCAGTAAGATTTATAAAAAAAATATTTTTTATGTAAATCATGAACGAAATATATATAATACAATTAAAGAAGCTATACTTAATATTAAAGTACACGCATTTGAAGTAAAATAAAATCAAATAGTGGTGGATATAGTTGACTTCGAATGAAACCGTATGAGAACCGTATCCCTTTGTTCAAGCTAAGAAAGGAACTCCAATACTCAGCTTCCCTCCTTATTTCAAGAAAATACCTCCAATTAATAAATTTCTAGCTATAAATCACAACACTAAGTCACAACAACAAGATTAGTTGGTAAACTTGCGAGGACATATATAAAATTACACTCCTTAATATCAACGATCGTCCCATCCAAGAAACTTGGGTTACATAACAATGATAGGTAGACCGTTTCGACTAAACCTGTTACTAACCTGACGTATCTAATCTATACACAACATGAGTCTAGTTCCTGCCGGTACGATAAAGTATACCACTAGGGTATAACAAGTACATGTAATTTTATATATGCAAATGAATCATGTCCAAGGAGTTTAAAATAATTAATCACATTGTGTGCTTAGTTTAATTACTTGAGTAACACATACAATTACTAAAAGTTCCAGCCATGACATGAAATTCACTATAGGCATATTTATTAAAATAAAACTAGGATTACTCACAGCTCAAGATAATAGTCTTCTAAAAAATGTCGTTCTTTTCCTTAACCTATCCAATTAACCATAAGTACCCAATTTATGGTATTTTCTCTTTTCAAGATGGAGAAAATAATGAATATATATATGAATTATAAACTATTACGGTGTAGCATGTTATGCAAGTACATGAAACGTACCACTAACGCTTACAATTAACCACAACTTAACATCATCAGTACCTATTCATTTTAATATTTCAAGGTTCAAGAATTTCAGATATAGTTCTTCTAAGTTGATTAATCTAGTTTTTAGTTTACTCATATGAAAACCAAGTTAAACTTTTATGAGTTAAAAGACTCCTTAGTTGCGTTACAACATCTTCGAACTAGTAAGTCCCTGTAACGGTTCTAAAGTGCAAGTAAAAGTGTGATGTCTGTCCCATATCGGAAGTGAGAGAAAATATTGTATTATTTATAACACGTTAGGTTATGGACTACTAACAACTTGGCTTAACTATTTTGAACCCGTTGTTTCTGCTTAAAAATTGTTGGGTCAGCACAGGCCCTGTTTGTTATAGTTGGTATAAGAGAGAACCTTGTGTGGTCTCTGTACAGGGTGCGACTAGGTCAATGGTATTAGGTTGTACTATGCAGTGTATGTGACATATTTTAGTTATTGGGTCTCAACTTGGGGTTTGCAAAAACACAAAGTTTAAAGAAGGGGTGAATGTGATGGCCTGTTCCACATCGGAAGTGGGAAGGGATATTGTATTGTTTATAACACCGTGTATTGTTTAAACATTTATTCCGCTATTTCCACTCAAAAGTTGGAATGTTACAATTCAGTCCTAAGCCCCTCATTCACTCCAATTATCCTTGAATCTAAGGGTACATCTGTTAAGTTACTCAACCAAATACACTAAAATCAAACAGCCTGTACATACAATTATACCAAATACAAGGTTATACCAACATCCAAGCAGCCTGTACTTATCCCTAAAATAGCACATAATCTTACCTATGCTAAAGATTTAATAAAACTAAAATCTATATTGTGATAATTTAGCATTAAGTAACAAATTAAGGAGCTATCTCCTATGAATTAGGATATGTCATGATTTCAATTGCAAACAAAAGAACATAAGTTCATATTATACGAGTCGTATACACATAGTACAAAACTTGTTTTTAAACATGTTTAACTTGTAGGTTAATGTTATATTGTGCAGAAAATACTTGCAGTAGCCCCTACACATACATAACTAGAGCTTTACTTGGACTTGATGCCAATCTATATGTAGTTTAGCAACTTACATGGAATCATATGATCAAATACAAGTTAGACCCTTCTCTAAATTCAATACAATTTTACCTGTAAGGTAGCCACAAAACTGAAATCTTATGAATAAACACAAACTAAAATCTTATGATCAATACATATATGACACCATAGGATTATACATAAATTGAAATCCTATGTTCAACAACATACATGAAATAATTGTTCATTGCCACCAAAGTTTTAGCGTAGAAGAAGATTGGAAAGTTACCTTTTTATGTTGTCTTGCTCCCTCCTCCTCTCGGTTTCTCCCTCTCCCTCTCCCTCTCTCTCTTTCCTATTTCTCTTCTTCCTCTTCTCCGTTGTGCCTTGTTCTCTCTCGGTTCCTATTTCTTTCCTTTACATGTATTCTTGTTTTTCTGATTGTTCCCTTAGCTATAAGGCGATATAAGCAGTACAAGGGGACTAGGCTCACGTTAGTTTTAGGAGCATTAGGTGACAAGGTGTAATATTAGAATGTGTGACACCTCAAAGTTAATTGTAGTGCTTGTCATCTCTATGTTTTTATTTTATTTTGTTGTATTTATCTATTTATTTGTTTTGTTATTATCTTATTTACTTATATTATTTTATTTATTTATGTTTTTGACTAAACTAAAATTATTATAGTTTGGCAACCAAAGTCCTTAAAATTATTTATTCAAACTCTAATATTTGATTAGTAGTCATATACACAACTTATAAGAATGAAATTCAAATAATCACAACTAGAAAAGGTAATATCTAATAAAATCAAATTATATTTTTGCATGCCCTCACATATTATCCTTCGTCCAGTTATGAATTTCACTCTTGGTTAGTAGGAATTTACATTTTCTAACGATATTTAGTATCAATTTAGATACTTTTAGTAATCCTTATGTTCATAAGCTAAAGTGTTGAAGATTATACTAGGAGTTAATCTCAATTGGTCAAATAAATGATCAAGAATATATAATTACCTTTCGAAACTGTAAATTATAGTACAAATTACATACTCCAGGCTTCGTATTGTTTCACATTGAACAGTATCACTCCGGATCAATGTCAAGCTCACAGGTTCTTGTCATAACTCGTATAAAATCTGCATTACATTAATCATTATCTCTTGAAGAAATTAAAACATAAGTTCAAATTGTCATTAGAATGATCACTCTCTCTTTTCCTCTTTTCAACTTCAATATTCATGATTCAACTGTTCAAACCTTTGATTTTAGATTTTCAAATCATGTTTCTTGAGGATACAATAGATTAGTCTTCTACTTCTTGTTCTTCCTTGGGAAAATATTTTCTATATAGAGATAGAAAGATACCATATACGGCCACAAAAAAAAAAAAAAAAAACTGAATTAAAAACCTCAAAAGTCCACATTTTTTTCCAGTAATCCCTCTAAAGATTTTATTGATAACTTGTTTAAGCAATTGAGATGAGCCATATATAGTACACCCAAAATCATGTCTGTTTCCATTGAAGCTCTGCAATTGGCCGGCGTAAACAACCATGAATACCCTATAGATTTTGAAGAAATGGAGGATGAGGACTCTAACTTGCCACAACCCCATTTGCTAGCTCAAGTTGATGATCAGGACTAGGAAAAAAAAATGGTGCAAAATTTGTAGGCCTCAAGTAATTCTTGAATTATTTTTCAATATTTTCACAAACAAGGCTTTCAAATGAGGGAACGATCGAGGATGTAATTATGGCAAAAAGCCATCTTAATATACGATGAAATTCCATTTGTGCAATCCACTTTATTGGTTAATTTTCGGAACTTGTGGAATGTGGGGTGGGAAGGTAACCTCGTTTAGGGCTCTAATCGAGGTTCAGCAAGTTGGACAAAGCTATATTTAAATTTGATTGGTTAAATATTTAATTTGAGTTTGAGCCAATCAATTTCAAAAAGTGATGATTAAATTTGACTTAAATGTTTGATAATTTGTTTGAGAAAATCTTGACTTAACTCATAACTTTCGAACTGAGGTCAAACACATCTATAATTCGTTTGTTTGTGATTTTCACCTTAATTTACTATTTTCTTATCTTAAAATTTTGTTCTACAATAGTTACAATGGTTAAAAGATGGGATGTGCATACCTATTACAGTTATTTAAGGAAGTGATTTGCATATTATGAATCGATCAAAATATATGCAAAAAATAAAGAAAGAGAGATTCAATAAGGGAAATAATTAATAAGTAGGAAAAATAAAAGATACTTTGTGCAATTAAATTATCTACTTCTAATCTTCTATTTTATTTTTACGAACTTATCAAACTGGACAACATAATGATCGTACTTGGTTTGTTAAAAAAGTCAAGTCTCGAAAATTGTATGAATTTGGATTGATAATTTAAGTAACAAATTTGAATAAATTTATCTCGAATCGAATTCAAATCCGACTACCAAACTATTTGAGTTCATTTACATCCCTATCCTCATTAGACCAACTAGGCATCACATGATAGATGTATGTTAATGTAGGAAGAATGTTGTATGCTAATAGCATTGATTTAATTTCATTATTTGTGAAATGGAGCAAATGACAATAATCAAATGGGATAATTTTATAAATCTCCCATGAATTTTATGCTAATATCATTTATTATTCTTGAACTTTCAGAAGTATTACTTATCTCTTCTTTCTTGTTAGTAGAACCCAGAGTTAGTACCAAAGTGTATAAAATGACATTCATGCCCATGGTACTTTAGTCATATATCAAAAAAGATAATTTCAAAAACATCCCTTGAGGTTTTTTAACAATTTCACTTGGTACCCTTTTGATTTCTAACCAATTTTTTTTTTCTAAAGTTATTATTTATTGTATTTATTAATGTATTTGTTGCAATCTAAAAAATATTTAAACATGTAAAAACATATCATATATTAGATAACAATATGATTACATCTAGAATATTCTTTTAGGGAATAAAACTAGTAAAGAAATATAATTAAAATGTATTTTCTTGATAAATTCTCTTTATCAATTAATTTAGAAAAATTTGTGTGCATATTAATTTGCTTGTGTCCATCAGTTTTAATAAAAAGTTATAATACACAAAAAAAAATACCATGTAATATAATAGAAAAATGTATTTGGTATTTTTTGGAAATCCCAAACTCAAAACAAAAAATATAAATTACGATTTGACAAATTTTCAAAATTTATATACAAAACTATATGTAGGTGTAGTGTTCTTGTGTGTATTTACTTGAAAAAAAATTGAAATGCCTAAAAACGGGCCCTATATTGTAACAAACAATGTGATTGGTATTTGCATATGAAATACGAACTTGTCACTTGGAATATATATATATATATAATATATATATATATATATATATATATATATATATATACGCGCGCACACACTGAGACAGAGATTTATTTTAAGTGAAGAAGGACATAAAAAATTACAGTCACACTATATATTTGACAAGAATTATATTTATACCCTTGAATTTTCTTTTCCTTTTTATCCAACCATTAGAATAAGTTAAAAGTTTTGTTATTGGGGTAAAATTGGAATAAAAAGATTTTCTCTCTCCTTAAATCAATTTTTTATACCTTTGTGCTGACGATGTTACAACAAAAGTAGAATTAAGGGAGGTAAGTAATATTTTTAAAAGTTCAGGAATGCTAAGTGATATTAGCTTAACCTTCGGAGAGGTTTATGAAATTATCCCTAATCAAATTCTTACTATCAAAGAATATATTATTAGTGGGGAAATTCGTACAAATAGTCCATCGAATATTCAGAAAATACTTTTTTAGTCTCTTGAATATAAATGATGAGTTTTAGTATATCAGAAAATTTAAACGTAAGTTTTTAGACCATTGATATGACTTTTTCCTCCGAAGTAAATCTATTGTACTTACTCCGCAATACAAAATAGGTATCACAATCATTGATATGAATGAAAAATCACTAGATGACTAGCAAGACCTCTTACTTTTTAATCATCCAACGGTGTAAGAATATCCACTCCATATTGTAAAGTGAGTAGTAAAGACATTTTTATTTGTAATGTGGAATGGGTAAATATGATTAAAAAGTAGGTCATTTTTAATCATCCAATGGTTTTAGAAACCTATTCCACATTAAAGAGTGAGTAGTAAAGGCTTTTTCTAGAGTAAAATTATGCAACTCACTCCGCAGTATGGAGTGGTTTCATAATCATTGATATAGCAAACCTTTCCTTAACTTGCCACTCCCGAAATTTAAAAAAAATCACAAACCTCCCTTGTCTTTTTTTGTTGTATCATGTCAGCCCATAGCTTTACCCTTGTTATTTTAGACATATAATGAAAATGTATTATTTTATAGGCGTTTGTTAATTTACATTTAAATCTTTTCAAGTTTGAAATTTTCATTTTTTTTTGGAACTATTGGTTTGTTATTGAAAAAAAAAAAAAAAATAGTGAAGTTTGGAATGCAATATTTATAATTAAAGTGTTAGTCGTATAAAAATATTTGGGTTCCAATCTAAAGTTAATTTATGGATACTTTTATTAATTTAATAAAAATAATTCGAAAGTATAATTCTCCCAAATTTATATACATCTAAAAAAAAAAGATCATTACAAATTTTTCTAATTTGAAATGCTAAAGGCCACTGTTTTCAAATCCTCCAAAATTGAATTTTAATCTACAAAATTATAAATAAAAAAAATGTAAAATAAAAGTTTAATACTATATTAATAAATTATTATTTGTTAAAAAATTAGATCTTTTTAGAATTCTTTTTTTTTTTTTTTTTCAAATGATAGAAGTTTTTTTTTCAACTATCTCATTAAGTTAATTTTGATACTAAATTAACTAGTGTGTTATAAAGGGCAAAATTGGAACTAAATTAGCTTGTTTATCATAAAATGAATTGTTTACTATTATTTTTACAAATTGGGGTGATATGTTATGTTCAACCAAGTGAAAGTTAGGGGAGGTTTGTGATATTTTGCTAAAGTTCATGGGTACCAAGTGATATTAGCATAAATTTCAAGGAAGAATTCCAAATTTATCCATATTCTAAATTATATCCCGAATAATAATTTTCGCAAACAACTTCATCACCATGTTTAAAATTTTTAGTTGGTTTAATTCAATCTGCAGAAACTGTTGAACATTATGCTAAATTCAGGTAGACAAGCTAAAAATTTACCAAAAAAAAAAAAAAAAAGAAAAAAAAAGAAAGGTAGATTAGCTAAAAATCTTGTTTTCTTTTCTGTAATCACATCTTACCTCCAGTTTTTTAGTTATAGGAACAGTAGAATGTAGCTTCATAACTTAAGCAACTACGTAAGCAAGTTCCAATCAAATTAGGTAGGCAGAAACTGTTCTATTATGTATGTTTTGGAATCAAGATTCAAATTACCATGCAGACAAATTCACACAAATAATATCTATACCATGCAGGCATAGCACATTATTCCCGTGAGAGTCCAGATGACAAAACAGTTGAAATTTATTGACGTTTAACAGTCAAGGAATTGACATTTACACGTGTTGACAAACAGATCAAATGTACTAACAAACAATTGAAGTAATTTTTTCAATTGTTTTTTCGTATCTCTCTTGTTTGGTCATTGGTCCAAGGTGAAATACTGGAAAGAAAATGGATGTATCAATCACTTCACGGGATGGCAATGTTTATTTGCAAATTGCAACATTCAAAACCTGTGTTTTTCAGCTGAGAATTCATGAGAAGTCCAAGTCAGAATAGTAATTAGCACCCAAATTTTCACGTATAAATAGAGATGTTCTGGTCAGATATTTCAAAGCATTAAATCCAGACTTAATTATACTAACATCCTCAAGTAGCAAATATACTGCGATAATTGAGATAATATGTCGATTGAAGCTCTAGCAATGGCAGGTGCTGATTACACGAAATGCAGCATCAATCTTGAAATGTGGGAGGAAATCCCTGAATATCTTCGTGCTGACCAAGAAGATCTGAAAACCACTCTTGACTTTATTAAGACGGGTATTGATGATTTGGTTTTCAAGAGTGAGAATTTTGCTGAACATATTGTTATAATGGCAAAGGTAGTGGCTTCAACCAAGACCAAGACTTCCAAGATACAGTAAGAGAGAGAAATCTTACTAATATAGGACTATATCTCTGAAATTGTTGAGTTTCGAAGAAATTGTATACAAATTTTGCATTTGCTCTGCTTTAGAAACACTTTAGTTTAGTGCTTTTCATCTGATGGAAGTTCAAGAGAGAATGGAAGCAAAACTTGTGTAATTAAGTAGAAAATGAAATGTAATAACTTCCTCAAATTCAAAGAGTTCAGCTAGGGACTTCAAACATCTAGAAGCTTTCATGTTAATCAAAATTAAACAATTTGGATTTTGCATAATAAGAACAGTCCAATCTTGGGAGATTTTTGTAGTTAATCAGGGAAACTTTTTAGTTGTTACCACCCAAAAAACAAGCAAATAGTATACTTAGAGTACTTTGCACTAGCAGCAAGACAATTTGTATGGAAGACCGCTTTACATACAACTGATCAAGAATAGTCAAAAGAAAGTATGAATGCCCAATAGATTTTGAAGAAGTGGAGGGTGAAGGGGTATGGGTTTTCTGATACTTTTGGTGTAATATTTGTATGACACCATTTAAATGAGTGACATGTGTTTCTAGAGTAACATGTGTCAGTCATCTAAATTGTGTCATACTAAAAAGTGTCATAAAAAATCCAAAGTTAGGGTGAAGGCTCTAACTTGCCTCCACCCCATTTACTATTGATGATCAGGACGAGGAACAAAAAATGGTGCAAATTTGTAGGCCTCAAGTAATTCTTGCATTATTTTTCAATAATTTTCACGAACAAGGGTTTCAAATGAGGGAAGACAAATCCCAACTTATCGTGATGAGGATGTTAATTATGGCAAAAAGCCATCGATCTTAAGGCAAGATGAAATTCCATTTGTAGTCACTTGTATTGTTACTTGTAAGTAAATATCATTGATTTACTACAATTTTATTATTTGTGAAATGGGGCAAATAACAATAATCAAAGCAAATAATAATATTCGCACATCCCTTTTATCATCTTCCATACCCTATATTTTTTTAAACAAGTAAAAAAACATTAAAAATCCTTCACTCGCGCAACTCAACTTTATATTCCAAAGGTGGCCTTGTTTCAAGATTTACCTATGAGGATAATTTTATCTCTCATATTTTCTTTCATATGCATGGTGATTTAATACTTTTATGAAATGATTCTATGATTGGAACTTGGAAGGTTGTTATGCTCAAAATCTTGATAATTTCTTCCATGTCCATATAAAATATAGAATATTCAACTTTTTCAAGATTTTCAAATTTAGCCTTTCTTTTGTGGAATAAATGAGACGAAAACTTAACCTGGAGAAATAGTAAAAGAAAGGTGGAGAATGGAGATTTCTAAAACGTAATTAGGGAAGAAGATGTACTGGTGTAATATGGAGTCCTACGGAACAAGGATATTTTAGGTCAAAGAAAAATGGAATGGCGTCTCTAAAGAATGTTTCACAAAAAAGATTTAGAAGTGTATAAGAGCTAAGAAGGCTGTGCCAATATCATTTGCCTAATCAAATTCTTACCATCAAATGATATTTTATATTTTTAGTGATATAGGCATATTAGTTACTAATTTGGATTTTTCAAACTTTCATTTCTGTTAAAAGTATGTTTATAAATGGGTTAATATCGAGTAAGAACTAGTAGATCTAGACCCGAATTCGATTAGTATATTTGGATTCGGATATGAATTCGAATATCCATCAAATCCACACAAAAAAAAAAAAAAAATCTATAATTTAGATCCATAAGATCCGAGTCTTATAATATTTTTTGAACTTTTAAAAATTTTAAATAGAAATTTTATAATTCATAGGAATTTTATTTTTTAATTATTAAAAATATTTATTTCAAAATTTATATTTATGGATGGGTTCCACAATAGAATATAATTTGTATTGATAACAAGCACAGAATATATGTGATTATATGTATTTGTACATATAGAATAATACTAATTGTGTATAATTTTATTATATATTAAATTTTTTAATAGATATGGATTGTAATCGGGTCGGAACAATAAGATCTATATATGATTCATTTATTATAATTGTTAAACGAGTTCAGATCGAATTCGGGTATTTAAAATTTCTAATAGATCTAAGTTCAGATATAGATTTGACCCATTGATAGGGTAGTTAATAGTACTGAAACTTTATCGACAAGGGCACTAATGATGTCAAGGACTCAAGGAGTATCTATACTACATAGTATCGGAGAATGGATGCTTAACAAGAATGTCAAGTAATTGACATGTGACAAGGTAAAAAGACAACAAATCTATATAGAGAATAAATGAGATAAAAGATTAATGTTTTAAATAACTATGCAAATTCAAATTAATTACCCAAATATTATCTTTAGCTACTTTTATTCATTTTAAATGGTTACTTTGTGTTGGTATACCTATTATAATTATGAATATTAGATAATAAACAAGTGTAAAAGGATGTTTTTATTCATAAGCTAAGAAAAAATAAATATTTCTCAATTTAAAAATCTTTAGATTTTATAATATGTAAAGTGTTATTCCATATAACTTTCGCTAAATAAGAAGAGATTTAACTTAATTATATTTTAGTAATATCATCCTTACAATTTGATACATATCTCGAAAGGAATATTTTTATCAACAAATTAATAATCTACTCTATTAGAAAAAGAAAATCAAAGTTTCAAAATAATTAATTCTTTACATGCTTTTCACGTCATTTTTGAGTGATGTAAGTGTATTACATTTAAAAGTAACTTTAAAGTATTCTTTTGATTGCTTTTTCCTTTCTAATCTAGAAAATAACTCCAACATCCTTTTTACCATGTGATCTCACAAATTATTTTGATAAACTATATAATTATAAAAGATTATTGTTCAAATAATATAATCCCATAAATACCACAAGTTGACTACTAATTATAGTAGATAAAATAGAATACTAGACAATACGTTAAAGCAAAATATTATTTTTTATGTAAAAAGTTACGAAAAAATGTCGTGTGTAACATTATTTTTATTTTTTGTCTGACGCAAACAAACTAAGAAATTTTTTATAAGTCCTAAATATTCAACTCGCAGAACATATATCACTTAATAAGTTGTCCTTATCACACTTTCTCCTCCATAACTTTTAGGCATTACCACCTTATTTTTAGATTCTTATGCGGTAAATTATAAACTCTTCTAATTGATTTATAACTATTGTTTTTATGATATTATTATTACTATATTTAATTATCATCTTATTACTCGGTATTGTAAAATTTTGATTATTATTACTTTAAACTTTGTCTGTCTTTATTTAGTATTATTATTCCACTAATTATTCTAAGAAATTACATAATTTAAAAGTATTATTGTACTGATATAATCTCGTGCACTAATATAATTCCGTGCACAAGTTGAATACTAATTATTAAAAATAAAATAGAATCTATACTATAACGTTTATGTTAAAGTAAATGCTATTTTTTTTGAAAAATTACGAAAAAGATCGGCACTTATAAATTATAACTTGATTTATTTATTTTATCTTTCCCTTGTATAGTATGAATTATCAAACTAGAAATCTATTACAGGAAAATTAGAAATTGAATAAAATCTTGAAACCAAATTTCTATTCCCCTTGCCGAAGTTGCATCACATTGCTTCGGCAGACTACCTTCCCCGTCTAGATTGGTCATAATGTCTCACGTGGAAGACTATCTTTACCTCGTGGATTGAAAAATAGATATAGGATAAAATCATAAAGTAAAACAGTTTCCCAACTATTCTCCTAGATTCTTCATTAATATATACTTTAACTCCCCAAACTAGTCCTTGATTTCCAGTTCATTTTGCTTTTCCTTTCTGTTCTGATTTTTTTGTCATGTGGTTTACACGATGCACCACCATCATATCATGCACTTTGTAATGACATAATCCTCTTCTTTTGTTTGCATTTACTACCGGTAACCTAAAACTTACCAGTGGATCGAAAACAAGTTCGATTAATTGCCATCATTTTGGATGGACGGATTGGGTGGACTGAGATTTCGTATACAAAGTTTTCTTACGTGCTGTATAAATCGATAAATTTTAAAATTTATTAATTTGTTAGAGAGATTTATGAAATCAAAATAAATATATTTCAAATTCTTCAAAATTAAAAAATTATTTGTAATCCTTTATTTTGTACTTTTTAATTTAAATAAATTTAAAATTTCATTAATTTTAATATTACAAATCTTTTCAAAAAATAAATATATTTTATTTTATTTTTATCGAATTTATCGATCTAAACACAAACTTAAATCATCCAAACAAGTTAAAATATTTGGCTGACAATTTTACATCTACCAATACGTAAGAGATATTTTAATAAAATAAGTGAATTCAGCTAGACTAGCTAAAAAGTCTTCCTTTCTTTTTCTGTGATCACATTTTACCACAAATTACGTAAAGATCTATGTAGCTCCACAACTTAAGCAACTACGTAAGCCAGTTACAATCAAATTACGTATGCAGATACAGTTCTATTGCGTATGTTACTTGAAGAATCAAGATTCAAATTACCATAGAGACATTCACACAATTTATATCTATACCATGCGGGCATGGCACATTATTCCCGTGATGCCAAAACAGTTGAAATTTGACGTCTAACAGTCTAGGAATTGACATTTTACACGTATTGACAAAGAGATCAAATGTACTAACAAACAATTGAAGTAAATTTGCCTACTGTTTTTTCGTATCTCTCTTGTTTGGTTATTGGTCCGAGGTGAAATAGTGGAAACAAATAGATGGATCAATCACTTCACGGGCATCGCCATGTTTATTTCCAAATTGCAACATTCAAAACCTGTGTTTTTCAGCTGAGAATTCATGAGAAGCCCAGGTCAGAATAGTACAGCTAGCGCCGAAATTTTCACGCATAAATACAGATGTTCTGGTCAGATATTTGAAAGCAATCAATCCAATTCCGGAGTTAATTATTACTAACAACATCCTCAATTAGTGAATATACCGCGATAATTGATATAATATGTCGATTGAAGCTCTAGCAATGGCTGGTGCTGATTACATGGAATGCAGCAGCAATCTTGAAATGTTGGAGCAAACCCCTGAATATCTTCGAGCTGACCAAGATCTGCAGAGTATCCCTGTTATTAAGATGAGTATCGATGATTTGGTTTTCAAGAGTGACAATTTTGAACAGATTGTTGTAATGGCAGAGGCAGTGGCTTCAGCCAAGACCAAGACTTCCAAGATTCAATAGGAGATGGAAATCTAGCAAGTTACTCGGACTACATCTGAAAATGTTTTAATTTTTTTTTAAGTAATTGTAAACAAATTTTGTACTTTGCTCTGCTTTAGAAGCACTTTAGTTTAGTGCTTTTCGTTATCTGATGGAAAATCTTGAGAGCATGGGAGCAGAACTGTGTAAGATTGTGTGCAAAATGATTTGTATTTTTTAATTTTCTCAAAATTAGAGAATCCAGTTGGCAACTAAAACATCTTGAAGCTTTTATGTTAGTCACAATTAAACAATTTGGCATCTCCAATCTCAATAGAAGGAGAATTGGCCACTATTAATTAGTTCACAGATCAAAAGGTCATACCATATCATGAAAGAGCTGACAATCCAAATATATTTTTGAACCGAAAATGAAAAACACAAATACAACTGTAGAGAAATGCTCAGAGACCTTTCTTTGAAATAACTGTTACTTAGCTTTGTGTCTGTCAGAATTTTTGGTCAGCAGGGGAATAGGGATAACTGAAAATAAGCTGGCTACATAATCCGACCAATTATAAATAGCAGCAGGAAATACAATTTGCTTTATACTAGTGTCTTCTTCCATCACCCACAGCACTTTCGCTTTGTTGAAATCCGACCAATTGTAAATCCAACAGAGGGTGTCATGGAGACCATCTGGAATTAGAATTTGTCCAATTTTTTTTGAAATAAATCTCAAATACATTTAAGATATAACTACTCCTCTAACCTCTTCACAACGAGCAAATCAGTAAGCAAACCCGTTGAGAACCAAGGCGTTTCCCAAAGATATGGGGATTATACAGTTCCTGGAAGGTATAATCTTCGAGCTAAATGGTTTCCAAGAATTATAACTTAACTATATACCTCTACCAAATCGCAATCTTATGATCCAATGATTATAGAGATTCATATTTATACTCGATTCCATTTGTTAGGATTGCTATTATATGTAAATGCTAATTGGGTCATAAGAATCTTGCAACTTATGTCTACAAATACTACGTTAATATTTTGATAATTTTTCATTCAAATGCTATATTTCATAACTTTAGACTATTCATATTATTTTTTAAGTATTTAATAGAAAATCATTATGAAATTTATGATGACACAGAACTTTTTATATTACGATTATATAATGTCAAATATTAATTTAAGTTAAAGAAACTTAGTTTGTGATGAATATTAAAATTTTATGATTTATTTAATAAGTTTCTGTAGAATATTAGTTTTAAAAATATTCCCCTTAGGACAGTACTTCACTAAATATATAATCCCGTTGTGGCAACCAGCCAGGATGAATTTTCCTTGTCGAAAAAATTCGTGGTTGAAGAACGGGATTTTCATCGCAGGTACATTTTGAAAGTCTTTCATCGCCTCAAAGTTTCATAGGTTATAGTCATAACTCATGTAAAATCAGCTTGCATCAATCGTTATCTGTTGAAGAAATCAAAATAGTCAACCAAAATGATCACGGGCTTCATGTTGTTCAAATGTAGAACGAAAGTCTTAATTTCCTTTCTTTGCAACTTCAATGTTATTCCATTATTCAACCCTTTGATTTTAGAATTTCTAATCGTGTTTCTTGAGGATACCATAGATTAGTCTTCTGCTTCTCTTCTTGCTCTTGCTTGAGAAAATACTTTCTATATATAGATAGACAGACATCATATACCGCCACAAGAACCTGAGTTGAAGACAAAACTCAAAACTCACAAGTTCACAATTGATTTTCTCTAAAGATTTTATTGATAACTTGTTTTATCAATTGAGACAAGCCATACATAGTTACCCAATTCAGTTGTTAACACTTAGAATTGTGTACCAATTCGTGTGTAACGTTCATATATACATTATATATTTTTAGTAATGTATTACGTATCGCTTACCAGCAAGTATCGGAATCAGTAACTATCTGCCATAGTACCAAAGTCATGTCTGTTTCCATTGAAGCTCTGGCAATGGCTGGTGTAAACTACAATGAATACCCTATAGATTTTGAAGAAATGGAGAAATCTGATTTGCCTCCACCCCATTTGCTTGCTGAAGTTGATGATCAGGAGGAGGAACAAAATATGGTGCAAATTTGTAGGCCTCAAGCAATTCTTGCATTGCTTTTCAATATTCTTCACAGACAAGGTTTTCAAATAAGGGAAGACAAATCCCAACTTCTGGATGGTCGTGATGAGGAAGTTAATTATGGCATAAAAGCCATCTTCATATAAGATTGAAATTCCATTTGTAATCTATTTTGTTGTTGCTTTTGGGAAATTGTGGAAATGTGGAGGGTATCCTCATTAGATGAATTAGGCATCTCATGATAGATGTAGGTAAATGTAGGAAGAAAGTTATATGTAAATATCATTTATTTATTTTCATTATTTGTGAAATGTTTCTTATAATCATTAAGATGGAAGATTTTTATTTGTATAAAAATATTTATTATAATGAAAATTTCAAAAAATAAAAAAATGAATCATATAATTTTTAATTTTCAATAAGAAAACATAATTAATTAAATTACGTGATGACTAAAATACCCGCCCTTAATGAAATATAATTATAATTCTCAATCGAAAACATATATAAATGTTTCTCTCTTTTTTTTTTTTGTAATGTTTAAAATAGCCGCCCTTAATGAAATATAATTTCCAATACCTAATAGAAATATATATTTTAATTGTTTCTCTATTCTTTTTGTAATGCCTAAATTTGGCTATTCCCACTCTTAATGAAATATAATTTCCAATTCCGAATAGGAAAACATAATTAAATTACTCTTATTTATCTCTACCAACCACCTATTTTGGCATAAATACATAATAAGATGGAAGATTTTTATTTGTATAAAAGTATTTATTATAATTAAAATTTTAAAAAATAAAAAAATGAATCATATATTTTTTAATTCCCAATAAGAAAGCATAGTTAATTAAATTACTCATAATCTATTCTACCTATTGTTTAGGATACAACCATCTATTTTGACATAAATACATAATAAGATGGAAGATTTTTATTTGTGTAAAAATATTTATTATAATTAAAATTTCAAAAAATAAAAAATGAATCTAATTAAAATGTAAATACTAAATTAATCAAACAAAAATTATGTCTTATGTATAAGAAATTAAACAAATATATTCTTCATATTACGGATATGTATAATATAGTATATTAATTTCATTATAAAAAATCGAAATAATAATTTTTTTCTTTTGTCTCGATTATACTTTAAAGTGAATCGAATGTTCATGAAAACATCATTTAGCTTATTCTAAACACATGAAATATTAATAAAATAAATTGTTTCCTCCTTAACTTATTTCGAAATTTTGGCATAAATACATAATAAGAATATATATAATTCTAAGAGTAGAAAAATCATTTATATTTAAGTGAAGAATAAAATAAACATATTATATTTTGTAACTGTTATGTATGTTCAAATTGTTTCTAATTTTTTGTCATAATAAAAACTAAATTTTATAACTATTATAAATATTCCAAATTCACTACAATTATTTTCTTTTCTCTAATTGTTCATTCAAGTATGTCCAATTTGGGAAACTTAATTGGATCCTTCCCCCTGTGTGCTTTATATATAAAGTTAGTTACACTTCACCTCTTTTTTAGTATCATTGATAGGTTAATATCTAACATTATCTATTGACCAGTAAAGTCTTTCTATTATATCAACTAAACATGTTGATCATTTTGTCCCTATTATATTACTAATATTTTTTTGTTTAATTTTGTCTGATAAATAAACTTTTCATAAAGAAAATATTTAATTCATGTAGAATTTGATGAAAAGATATATTGAAGTTGAATTTGGCACTTTTTCTAGCCTCTTAGGTTGGGAATTATTGAAGAAAATGACAAATCTAGCAAATATTATTTTTTAAGTACCACTTTCCTTAACTGACTATAGTGACTTCTTTAACTCAAAATTTTGGTTAAGAGGAGAGATATATATATATGAATATAGAATTTTTGAGTATGTTCTAACTTAAAAATCACAAAATTAATAATCATACAAATAAATAATTAAAATCTATATAAAGTAAAAAATTATGAAATATATATAACATTGTTTCCTTATTCTTTTAAGTCTATATTACGATTAATTTAAATTTATTTTTTCTGTCCCACGTGAAGAATAGAAAATTAACCAAGCAAAGAAAGTAAAGCTCAGGAACAAAATAAAAAAACTTATAATCTTTAATTGAGATAATTATAAGTATTTGTTAATTTGATATCTCTGTAATAGTATTTCAATTATTAAATCTTTATCTTTGATAACATCATTTTATAGAATATTAGTTTAGATGAACTATTGATAAGGTAGAAAATAAGTTCAATCCATGATACAACGCATATACCCAAAATATTCTAAAATAATGATTGTAACAATACTCTAAAGTTACATGTATACAATGAATTTAAATATCAAATTTGGAAATTACAATACCGGTTGTTACAGCATATGTTACAACAACAAAGAAATATTGGTTTGGACTAACTATTGATAAGGTAAAAAACGTTAAACCAATTGTATGATTCATGCTCAAAATAGTCTCGAATAATTATTATAAGACCTATAAGAATACTACATATAAATTGTAGGAATGACAATATAGAAAAAAATAAGTGAGTAAGTACTCTAAAAGATAACGTATATTATTAAAATATAGTCATACTATTAAATACTTTAAAATAATTGCAAATATAGATTGATTTGTTACATGTTGATTTTGGAAATTACAATGTAATTCTTCACTATTTAACAAAATAACAAAGACGTAGATTAAATATCTTGGTATATAATAAAATGAATTTTTTGAAAAAGTACAAAAAATTTAAAAATAAATCCATATACTTTTATTAGCCTTCATTTTGTTTATATATTTAATAAATGCAAATTTAATTTCATACTAAAATATTATATGAAAATATAATTTTGGAGTTAAACATATTCGATACCATTCAGGATGAATGGAAGAGTTCAGAATATCAATATTAGCATAAGGTTAAGAAACATAAAAAATACCAATATATGCTCTATGTGGATACATAATTAATTTACACAATATGTTAAAAAATTTAATTAGAATAGAAATTATAGAAATTACATGTTATTTTGGATATCTTTAGAATTAAATATTTTTCATTAGAGTTGCGTGCATTTAGAGTAACATAGAGGATTTTTCATTAATTTTCTGTATATTTCAAAGTAAAATAAAAGACCATAAATTTTTATTTTCACTTTATAATTATGATCTTAATATACTACGTGATACATATCCATATTATATAGAACATATTAGTTTAATTTGTTGGTTTTCTTATACAGGAAATATAATTTTTGTTTGATATCTTTGTTCTTTATATTTAGGTTTATTTTTTCTTATTTTTTGAAATTTTATTTATTCATTTTTGTAATTATTATTATATATTATTTAATCTCCTGTAAATATTTTCATTAATAAAAGAATTTTGACACGTCATTTATTAAATGATGTTTGATATTTGATGGTGATTTTATCCTTTATAAATGATAAAGAATATATAGATATATCTCAAAAAGTTCAATATTATGGAAAAAGTCTTTGTTTATAATTGATTAAGTTATTGGTGGTGTCGTTATTAGAAATTATAACCAATGAATCTCAAAGAAAAAAAAAACTATTTTAGATCGGAGTTAACTACATTTTATGTCATTAAAGATGAATAAAGAGCTTATAGCTATTGTATGTAATTAAGTATTGAAGTGAATATCATCATAACTTTAAGAGATAACATAATAATATATTCTCTATATGTATATATATTTTACATAATATGTTAGCAAAAAATTAATCGTCATACAAAAAATATATAAAATCTCACTTAAAATAATAACATGTAATTTTAGTTATATTTAGAACTACAATTTCATTAGCATTTCGTGTACTGTAGAGTAGGATAAAAGATTATTTTATCTAACATTCGTTGTATTTTATAGCAAGATAAAAGAACTATTTATCATTTCAATTTTTAATAATGATTTAATAAACTATATAATACCTATTTAAAATATGGAGAATATACAGTTGATTTGTTTAGTTATCCTATACATAAGACATAATTTTTGTTTGATTTATATATTCTTTATATTTTAATTAGATTCAATTTCTTTCTTGTTTTTTTAAATTATTGTTAATCATTTTTTGAAATTATTATCCATATATCATCCGATTACCTATTAATATTTTCGCTACTGAATATAATATAATTTTAAAATATTTCATCTATATAATGTTCGATACTTCATAATGATATTATCTTTTTTTGTAATGACAAAGAATATGCACATATATTTAAAAAGTTCAATACTATGAAAATTATCTTAATATTTAATTGTTTAATTAATTGGTAGTGACACTATCTGAAAATTATAATCTAGGCACATAGAAGAGAAATATATATATATAAAAATTCAATTATCAAATGTTGTTCTCATAAAAGAGAAAATTTGTTTAACTTTTAAGAAAAAATGAAATTTATATATAATTTTGTAACAAATAACAAACAATATTGAAAAAAAAAAAAAAAAAAGATAGGTGAAAATAATTACAATGAAAAAGAGCAAAGATATTAAAAATATATAAATCTTGTATAAAAAATTCAACGAATAAAATTTTCATATTTGGTTATCATTCACTAATTACTTATTTAATTCATAGAAAATAAAAATTTTCAATAAATTAGAAGTGTTACACGTAAAAAGCACGTGCCCTTTTCTAGTATATATATGTATATATATATATGTATATGTACATATATACATATACGTATATATATGTATATATATATGTATATATATATATATATATATGTATATATATATATGTATATATATATATCTATATATATATATACATATATATATATATACGCATATATATATATGTATATATATATACATATATATATATATCTATACATATATATACATATATATATATATGCGTACATATATATATAGATATATATGTACATTTATATCTATATATATGTATATGTACATTTATATATATATATATAAATGTACATATATATCTATATATATATACTTGCTATTTTCTAATGGGGTGAGTAGGTACTCAGTTCATTGAATTTACAACCGATTTGGAATTAAATTCAGTAAATTATGATATTGGTTGGAGATAAGTTAACCCAATTCATCAATATGGTTAAAAAATTCAATAATGATATTCAGATCTTTTTGAATACTACTATACCGATTACCGAATTCGATAATTGAAAACAAATTTTCTTAAAATATTTTTGGTATATAAATTATATATATATATATTCTTTCTAATACTTATTAAAAAGTTTGTTGATATATACCCACTCTGATTCGCAACTAAATGGAAAGAATATATTTTATTACATTTTGTGTAAAGATTACCAAATGTTACTATTCTACTATGTTATAAAAAATCTAAGTGTTTTGTAAAGTTTAAATACTTATTCTCAAGTTAATCATACACCCCATGTATAGTTTAATCTTTAAATATATTTCACATGATATATTAATTATTTATATAAATAAATATATTTTATCACCTTATATACTTGTTATTTTAGAAAAAATAAAAAGTGTTAAAATTGTTTACTATTAATTTTTATTTCCCAACATTCTTTAATATTCATTTATCACAAACGTTAGAGGGCTCTATTATTACAAGATTTTTATCCGAAATTGGTGAATTGGGCTGACATATGTGGTATCTAAGCAACGTTTTTTTTTTAGTGGTGTCTAATAATTGATATTGCTAAGTGGTAGTATGCATACATAAATCATCAACTCATCTGACATATAACAGTAATTGCAAAACAACTACAATCGTACATGTACATCTGCTCTGCTCAACTATGTTAGGGATATCTAGTATTCAAGTATTCATTTTTACTTGCCAACTCAACAACAAAACCCGTCGGGTAAAGATATATTATATTTTTTTTTTTTCTTTTCGGATGAAATTTATTTATCATAATCATTGGATTACCTCACAATCTAAAACAAAATATCTCCTTCATCTCCCCCCGTATATCCTTTCAAATCCAAAGAAATCAAAGATATCCTTATCATAATGAAATTGAAATTGCAGCGTGCACATAGTATTCTTTAGTAAAAGACGTGTGCTCATTGCATGGCTATGTATTTATATCTTAATTCATACATTTATTATATTCTTATACATTAAATTATATACTTTTATACATAATTATATTGGTAGTAACTAATATAGTATTAAGACGTATATTACACGTTATTGAATTAGTATCCATAAATCGTAGTAAATAGTTTTACAATACATATATTATTAATACTTGCAACTTATATAATATTATAGTATATATGTAATTATATTGATTATTATTTCATTAAGTTACATGATATAATTTTTAAATTATTTTTGGTGAATCATTAATAAATAAATACAAAAAATTAGTTGCATTTAACATCCCTTTCTGCATCACTTAGATGAGTATGTTATGGAATATTTATCACAGTCGTTGATATAACTGAAAAATAGTAGAATCTTATTCATTTGCAATAATATAACGGTATAAGATACATACTCCGTACGACAGAGTGAGTAGCAAAACTCATTATCAAGTGGGTATCAAAACCGTTGATATGACTTTTTTCTCAGGAGTAAATCCTACCATTCACTTAGCAATACATAGTGGATATCACAACTATTGATTTAACTGAAAAGTAATGGTCCCATTATTTTTTAATCATCTAATAGTAATATTTGGAATCCTACTCCGAATCATTGAGTAAGTAGCAAAGACTTTTTCATCTACAATGAGGAGTGGATATTGTAATTGTTAATATGACGGAAAAGTAGTAAGTCTCGTTACTTTTCAATCAACGATCTAGGATATCCCTTTTCACATTTTTGGAATGAGTAGTAAAGAATTTTTTAAGATCAAGTTTGTGCTACTCACTCTATAATGTAGAGTGAGTATTATAAATATTGATATGACTAAAAGGAAATGAGTTTCATTACTTTTCAATCATCCAACGTTCTAAGATACCCAATCTACTTGCGGAATGAGAAGCAAAGAACAATAGAAATGGTCATAATGCATAAAATGGCTTATTAAAAGTGTAAATGGTTCTGGTTGGACAACAGACGTTATTTATTATTTTTAAATAATAATTTGTAATACAATGATAACACGTTCTAACTATCTTTTTATTTTACATATATCACATTTTAAAGAGTTAATACAGTAATTATTCTAAATAATAATCCCAAATAATGGTTGTCCAAATGAAGGCTAATAACTTCACCACCATGTTTTAAATTTTAGTTGGTTAATTTAATTCGAGAAGAAACTATTGAACATTATGCTAAATTCAGGTAGACCAGCTAAAAGTCTAGCTTTCTTTTTTATGATCACTTTTTACCTCAAGTTTTTTAGTTATAGGAACTGTAAAATGTAGCTGCATAACTTTAGCAACTACGTAAGCAATATCCAATCAAATTAAGTAACAGAAACTGTTCTATTACTTACGTTACTTGAAGAATCAAGATTTAAATTACCATAGAGACGTTCACACAATTAATAACTATACCATGCAGGCATTGCAGATTATTCCCGTGACAATGCAGATGCCAAAACAGTTGAAATTTGACATTTCATGGTCTAGGAATTGACATTTTACACGTATTGACAAAGAGATCAAATGTACTAACAAAAAATTGAAGTAATTTTGCCAATTGCTTTTTCGTATCTCTCTTATTTGGTCGATTGGTCCGAGGTGAAATAGTGGAAAGAAATAGATGGATGAATCACTTCACGGACCTCGCGATGTTTATTTCCAAATTGCAACATTCAAAATCTGTGTTTTTCAGTTGAGAATTCATGAGAAGCCCAGGTGAGAAAAAAACAGCTTGTGCCGAAATTTCACGTATAAATACAGATGTTCTGGTCAGATATTTGCAAGCAATCAATCCAATTCCGGAGTTAATTATTACTAGCAACATCCTCAATTAGTGAATATACTGCGATAATTGATTTGATATGTCGATTGAAGCTCTAGCAATGGCAGGTGCTGATTACATGGAATGCAGCATCAATCTTGAAATGTGGGAGGAAATTCCTGAACATCTTCTAGCTGAGGAAGAGCTGCAAACTATAAGAGACATTAGGACAAGTACCAATGATTTGGTTTTCAAGAGTGAGAATTTTGCAGAACAGATTATTGTAATGGAAAAGGCAGTTGCTTCAACCAAGACCACGACTTCCAAGATGACAGAACAAGATATGGAAATTTAGCTAGTTTCTAGGACTATATCTGAAAATTGTAAGTTTCGAAGAAATTGTATACAAATTTTGCACTTGCTCTACTTTATAAACACTTTAGTTTAGTGCTTTTCATAGTCAGTTGGAAATTCAATCAATCAACTTCCTCAAAATTACAAAATGATTTGTGTTAACTTCCTCAAAATTAGAGAACCCAGCTTGGCAACTAAAATTAGCTGCACTAACAACAGACAGCTTAGTATAGAACACAGAAACTGACCATAAGATTAATCACTATAATATATTTACGTACGTTAATTGTTTTTTTGTCCATCTCTTACCGAATTGAACTTTCTTGATAAAAAAATCCGGCAATTGGAATAACTAATTGTCTTTGCTTTGTTTTTGTCCATCTTTTTTCCTCCATTAAGTATGGCTGAATTCTTCCTCAGCAAGAGGAGGAGGTATAACTGAAAATAAGCTCGGGCCATAATCGGCTACAACGTACTCATGCGCGCTTAGAACCATCCAAAACCACCCCATTTTGATCCTCAACTTTTTGATTCTTGAAGTCATATGAAATGACAGTGCCTTCAAACGAAGCCATCAGATACTTTTCAGTGAACAAGACCCCCACCGTTCGAATTGGTTTATAGAATGTAATAGCAGAAGGAAGTACAAGTTGCTTTGTCCAAGTGATTCCTCCTCCTCCTCCTCCTCCTCCTCCTGCTGCTGTCCTGCTGTCTTCTTTCATCACCCACAGCCCTTTCGTACGTGTAGAAATCCAACCAATTATAGCAAGGGATCCTTGAAAAAAATCTAGGTGAGGGTGTTGGACACCATCTGGAATAACAATTTCTCCAATCCTTTCTTGAAATAAATCTAATACATTTAAGATATAACTCCTCCAATTCTCGATACAGCAACCTAACCAGTAAGCGGACCCGTTATAAACCACAGGCCTTTCCCAAAGATATTGGGGTTGGGACCAGGGAGGTACAATTTCCGAGCTAAATGTGGTTTCCAAGAATTATTACTTATACTATATATATCAACCAACCAGAAATTACACCCAGGTGTGATTCTCACGACTTTGTAGTCATCGCTCACTTGGTCAAAGAATAAGCATAGACTAGTACGACTGATGTAGCTCAGGGCCTGGAAATTGCCCGGTGGAAGAGCCCTGAATTGATGTAAAGCAGGGTTGCATAGATATACCACAAATTTTTCATCCCTACTCGGACAATTGATGCAGTACTTAATTAAACATATAATCCCGTTGCAGCAACCTGCCAGGGTGAATTTACCTTGTCGAAAAATTAGTCGACAGACTTCGGGTAAATTGTTCGAGGCTCTCATCACTTCTTCTGCCAATTTCTGTGGTTGAATATCAGGATTTTCATGGCAGGTACAATGTGAAGGCCATTCGTCGCTGTTCAGGAGGAGCACGTTCGAAAAGCCACTAAGATTGTTTACGGAATTTTGTAACTGAGAATGTATAAAAACACGATTCTTGTATACATTCGTAATAAGGTTTTGCCAAAACTTAGAAACGCAACAGAATCGAACAAGGCTCTTTACCGGTAGTCTAGTTAATATTTCAATAATGATATCATCCGGTATTCGTGGGAGGGACGAAATTGAGCTCTCCATGGCCGAGGTATTCAAGTATTCTCAGACAATTCGGGAAGTTGATAAATTGGAGCCCCAAAAGATGCGACAACTAACCTTAAGACCAAAGAAAGTACAACAGTAATTGGAATAGAAAAAGAAATCGACTACTGATTTCAGATTCCTATATGGACACGGAATTATTAAATCATCTTTTTTTTTTTTGGACAATACCAATGCATTATTTTTAATCTAATATCCCTTGCAGTAGACAACTAAACGTGTATACATATTCATACATAGTGTACATATATATAAACACACACATACATAGTGTATATATATAGATGTGTATTCCAAGACATATATATATATATATATATATATATATATATATACACATTTATACATACATACTTTGTACATTCATGGTGTTTTGTATTAATTAACCCACTTTAGTCATTAATTAATAGAAAATCAAAATTAACAAAATAGGGTTATTTCATCATAAATAAGTTAAATGAATTCGTCAATGTCGTGAAATAAGTTAACCGAAGTCATCAGAAATAAGTTATAAAACTGCACATTTCATATATTAAGAAGCTTTAGATATAATCTATAGTTGAAATAATTTAAAGAAATTTAAAATTAAACGTGGTATTATAGAAATATAAATGTAGTTATTCAAATAAAATTATATTTCTTGATAAGTATTATAATTAACTTTAATTTGGTAACTTAATTCTTTTTTTTTTCACAGCCTGCACCTCCAAAAATTGCAGTGAGCACACAGTATTCTTTAGTAAAACACGTGTGCTCATTGTGTGGCTATGTATTTGTATCTTAATTCATACATTTAATATATTCTTATTTATTAAATCATATATTTTTATACATAATTATATTAGTATTGACTTATATACATATGTATATTATTAGTTACTAAATTAGTACCCATAAATCACGTTATATAGTCTTACAATACGTATATTATTAATATTTGCAACTTATATAATATTATAGTATTATACATAATTATATTGATTATTATTTCATTAGGTTGTATGATATAGTTTTTTACATATTTTTGCTGAATCATTAATCAATAAAAGCCAAACAAACATATCAAATTATGTGATAAAGAGAAAGTAAAATTAAAGAAATTCTGTTCACATAAAAATATTTTCTACAATCCAAATCCACCTATCCAAACAACCTAAGTCCTTTCTCTCTCATACCATCATTCTCATTAGCTAATTAGCTGTAGCAAAAATTAGTTGCATTTAACATCCCTTTCTGCATCAATTAGAAGAGTAAATTACGAAATATGTATCACAACTGTTGATATGATTGAAAAACAGTAAAATCCTATTAATTTTCAATAATGTATACAAACGATACATACTTTGTATTATAGAGTGAGTCTCTTGCACAGATCTGTATAAAGCTCAATGCCAAGTATGTATCACAATCGTTGATATGATACCTGACTTTTTGCAGAAGTAAATCTGTACAATTCACTCTGCAATGTAGAGTGGATATCATAACCATTGATACGAATGAAAAGTTATAGTCCTATTATTTTTCAATTATCTAACAGTTTAAAATTTCTACTCCGAATCTTAGAGCAAGTAGCAAAGACCATTTCCATCAGCAATGCGGAACGGTTATTATAATCGTTGATTTGACTGAAAAGTAGTGGAGTCCCATTACTTTTCAATCAATGATCTAGGACAGCGCATTCTGTATTTTCGGAGTGAGTAGCAAAGACTATTTTCAAAATAAGTCTGTGCTACTCACTTCGTAATGTTGAGTGAGTACCACAATCGTTGATATGATTAAAAAGCAGTGAGATCTTGTTACGTTTCAATCATCCAGCGATTTAAGATATCCGCTCTGCATGCTGAATAAGACGCAAAGAATATTAGAAATGGTCATACTTCAATAAAATGGCTTATTAAAAGTGTAAATGGTTCGTTTAGACTACAGATGTTATTTATTATTTTTTAAATAATATTTTGTAATATAATCATAACACGTTTTTTTAATTATATTTTTGTTTTACATATTTCACATTTAAAAGAGTTGATACAGTAATTATTTTAAATAATTAATGACTGTTCAAACGGAAGCTAATAACTTCTTCACCATGTTTAAAATACACATGGTTAATTTAATCCGAGAAGAAACTATTGAACATTATGCTAAATTCAGGTAGTAGCTAAAATTTTAGCTTTCGTTTTTTTTTTTATCACATTTTACCTCAAGATTTATAGTTATTGGAACAGTAAAATGTAGTTCCATAACTTAAGTAACTACTTAAGCAATTTCCAATGAAATTACGTATGCAAAAATCTGTTCTATAATGCATGTTACTTGAATCAAGATTCAAATTACCATAGAGACATTCACACAATTAATATCTAGTACTATATATATCTGCAAATTCTTGTTTTGAAGAAATTGTATACAAGTTATGTACTTGCTCTGCTTTGGGAACACTTTAATTTAGTGATTTTCATAATCTGATAGAAATTTAATCAATCAACTTCCTCAAAATTACAAGATGATTTGTGTTAACTTCCTCAAACTTAGAGAAATGTCGTGAAACAAAAATTTTAGGAGGTAAAGTGATTAAAAAATTAGTTCAGAATACAATGTGATAAATGGTGATAAATTTAAGAGGTCAAAGTGGATTTAACACATCTAAATATATTTTTGAACAGAACCAAAAAAAAAAAAAAAACCGAATACTACTGTACTGTGGTGAAATGCTCAATCAATGGTCTTTGTTTGGAAAAGCTCAAAATCAAAGAACAAGATAATTGGTGGTTCTTGTAATTGAATGTACTATTTGGCTATCTTTTCGCTTTTTTTGTGTGTGCACAAACCATATTAAGATTAACAACGCTGCAAGAACCTGCTAAGATTGCGTTTCCTCTTCTTTTTTATTTTTAGTATTTTTTTTATTTCCTTCTCTTTTCTTTCTTTTCCTTTTTAAGTTTAGAATCTGCTAGTTTGTTTAGATTTTCCAATAGAACAGTCCAATCTGGGGAGATATTTGAATTTAATTAGGGCAACTTGTAAAATTAGAGTACTTTGCACTACCAACTACAGATTTACATTGAAACAAATTACTAATATACATAGTATACGTAGGTTTACTTGTTTTTTTGCTTTTTTCATCTCTAACCAATGGGTGCTCGACCTGGTACATATATAGGGTTAATTTTGATCATTATAATCTAATATTAATGGATTATTTTATCTTCCCATTCTCACTTCTATTTATAGGGATATTTGTGTAATTAATAATCAATTTTATACCTTTTTAAAAAATTTTAAACTATACCTACACTATTTGACCACTTGCCAAACAATCTAGGTTACCTTTTAATTATAGTACAATTTCCTCTAATCATTGTTTTGATTTACTTCACTTTGAAGTTTAAAGTCCATGCCAAACAAATACTTTATCTGGTGCACATCGCGTATTCTATAGTTACTTACCGCCTCCATTGTCAATTCCCGGTCATTGAGATTCATGTCAATTCGGATTAAAATTTAGGTATATATATTACTTCTTTTTTTTCTTTTTTTTTCTTTTTCAAACAAATTGAAATGATTGAAGTTTTTTAACTATTGTTGATGATTTTTTCCATTATACATGGGTTTATTGAATGACTAATAACAGTGACGTTTCTAACCTTCTGTCTCTTTTTCTTAAAAATGATTCAAAATCAATATAATGCCCATATTCATTACATTCGGTCAGACAATGGAAAAGAATTTATCCAGAAGCAAAATCTAACTGCGAATATTTGAATAAGAGTCATTAAGACCTTGAAGAAAATCCATAACACAATCATCTCATAAAACTCTGCCAATTGGTGAACAGCACTGCATGAACAATTTGGCAAAGATCGATAGGATAAAAGTTCATCCCAGAATCCTTTATGAATTGTAAAATCTCTAAGTTGATATGGAGTCAGTCCCTTGGGATTGATTTGATATTGCTCTACAGATCTCAAAGATTCTTGGAGCATTCTTTTGTGAAAATCTGTCACACAAGTCGATCCATACGTCACAAGCAATATCAATCCAAAGGACACTAGCAGCAATGGTGGGAATAGTTGAATGAACCAGCCATGACTATACCATACTATTGCAACGATTCCAATGGTAGAAATTAGAAGAATTACTATCTGGCTTGGAAAGTGATCCATCAACAAATCCCAATTTATTTTTTACTCAAAGTGCCATGGTTATGGCACGACTCCAAGTTGGATAGTTGTCACCACTAAGAAGTTGAGAAACAAGGACATTATTAGGCTGATCAAATGAATGTGAAAAATATAGAGAAGATGTATTCATTTCTATTTGGGCACCTAGTTGTGCAACAGCAGAAGACGAGGCTGAATCATTAGCCATGGTTGCTCTGATACCATGTCAAAAAAAAAGAATAATGTATAAAGGGCTACTTCTCAACTTTACATTACTACATAGAAAATATTTATACAAGTATATGGATAGAACTATACTAGTGATTGTTGCAATTTGAAATCAAATATTTACAAGACGAAATGAATTCAAATTAAATACTAAACTAATCATCTAATCTAATTAATTTAACTAACTAAGATAAAATTTATCATAGTTAGTTTAATTTCAATATTTGAAGACTTTGCAATTCATGTGAACACGTTTTGTCTCTATAACAAATGGCTCACATATTCACAAATGCGCTTGGATCACAGATGTTCTTTCAGTATTTGATTGGCAAGTTGGCATTCAAAATCTTCATATAATAAATTGAGGTAAAATATTAAAATTTTAGATAATTACTATTAAGTATATTATGTATATTTGCACATAGAAATTCAAACATTTCTTAAATTGTGTATATAATACATATCCTGTATAGTAGTAGATTGCGTATTCAAGGGTGGACTGTAAATATATTTGTAAATGCACATCACTCAAGACAGACAGAAATTTCATATATTTTAAGAGTGTATTGAATGTAATAAAATTATAAAATTAATGGATTTTGTCATACGGTTGTGATGGCATATGAATGGGCTTCCTAATAAAGTGGATTTTATTATCATAGGCTTCTCAAACTTATAGTATAGGTCTGTTTGGTTCACAGACTGGATGAGACAAGATATCTCGTTCTATTAACAATTAATTATAAGATGAGTCATTCCCAAATAATTAGTTCAGTTATCTAATGTTTGATAATATTGAGTTAAATGGAATATTTTAAAAATAATAATCATCTTGCTTTTGATTGGGGATCGGATGAGATCAATTACTATTTTACTGACCAATATACCTCTAAATTTACACTTTCGTTTTGATAATCCAATAAATAATATTCAAATAATATTAATGTAATTATAATGTGCTAAAATAAATGTGAAAATTAAATAAATTGTTATTACATAGAATAATTAATGGTGTTCATCTCGACATACTAAACTGAGTGTAAAAACCTGTTAACTTGATCTATTTTGAACCATCAAAATTGGCTATCAAAGCCGATTAATGTTACTAGTTCGGGTATTAAAATTAGAGGATTAATAATTTGAAACCTAGTATAACCTGACGGAATGCATATATTAAGTCAATTATGTATTATGACCTAATAATAAAGGGCTTTATTCCATCTATACTCATTTACAGGTATATATGTGTAATAAGCTGCTTGTTTTTAAGAATTAATTTAAATTTTATATATTAAAGCCTAATATTAAATGACTTTTTCTCTTATTCTACTCAATTATAGGGGTATTTATGTAATTAGGTAGCGAAATTTTTTATTTTTAAAATTTAGAACACAAAATTATCATAAATGTATTGGATCGAGTACTCGTGTAAAAGAACCAAATATTAGGTAATCTTCTCTTGACTCGTTTAAATCGAGTTAGGTCGCCCATTGGATATATGAACCTGATGTCGATCCATGAATATCCCTATAATTCAACATGACATTCATCATATGATAAGGGGACATAAAGTTTATTAAGGGTAAATTAGTCAAAATTTTTGTTGTCCTATCTAGAAGTCATCCTAAGATAACTAATACCACCCCCTATGGTATTATTTTATTCCTTTCACAAGGGATTAAGTTAGTTAGTAAAGATAACAATCCTATGTCAAAAAAATCAACTAAAAATTAGATTACATGATATTAGTTATCCAATTCTACATTATTCCATGAACCAAACCGGATTAATCTAATTCGGTGTATTTGGTGTACATGATTCATTGATGACTTGTACATATGAACGTGTTTAGTTGGTTTTACATTTTTAGCATTGTCATACTTGCAAATAAAATTGCCTTATTCACACCCAAAAAAAAAAAAAAAATGCTCCATCCAACTGTGCTTTTGGAAGCCAATGAAGTTGATTTGATTGTATACCCCCTCCATGATGGAATGGAACTAGGGGGAGGTGAGGGCGCATCAGAAAAAAGAAATACTTAAGTAGATCCAGTTTTTGAATTTGTATAATCTACTTGTGACTCTGTAATCAAGATTAAATTTTAAAAAATTTTAAAAAATCTTGCTTACATCAACTGATGTCATAAATTTTCTAAGGTTTAATCTACACCACAGGATCTACAAGTAGGACCAAAGACCGAATCTACAAGTGGAGCAAAAGATCAAGTCTATCTAAGTATTTACCAAAAAAAACTTTTTCCACCACAAAACTTCGAAATTTTATAGGCTGATTTTTGGTGCGTTTAAAGTATGTTTTGTCAAAATAAATGTTCTGCGTCCATTTATGCACTAGTCTACCTAAAGCCAGTTTTTAAACTTGGACCGACTGCCGGATTGATGCTAATTCGAGAAATAGTAAATTGACTAGTCAAACCCAAAGCCAGTTTTGATCTTAGATGTGACCGACAGCCGGATTGATGCTAATTCGAGAAATAGTAATATAGGAAGTTCATATCAAATGATATTTCAAGTAGTATTTCTAAATTAATGATATTCTAATATTTTAAATAGAGACTCATTAAGATCATTTATTTTATTTTTATACCCATCACTTTAAATAGTGGAATCTCATTAATTTAGGGATATTAATTAACATGTCATTTGATGGGATCTTCCCATAATAAAATTTCTCGTGCCAATACTGGTTTTCGATTCTATTGGTGGAACTGATAGGTCATCAATTTTTATTTTTTATTAAAAATACTATGAAATTATATAAAATGCACAAAATTAAGTTAAATTTTAGAATGCATGCTAAAAATAGCTTAATTTGTTAAACCATTAGGAAAATTTATTAATCCATTTTCACACAAAAAAGTTAGATTCTAGAATACATGCTAAAGAGTGCATTATAATTTTTTAAAATTTTGTTAAAAGTTAAAAAAAAATATATTAACAATTAAAATTTCAAACACCAGTTGAACCACTTCCGAGTCACCCAATATTGGTCGGTTTTATCATTTTAAGACTTTATCACCGGACCTAGACAGAAAGACTAGAGTCATATGGAAGTGTAAAGAAATACAAATATCTACCATACACTTTAACATTTTTAATCTTATTTGATTATTTTAATGAGATTGAAATTCTGTTCAAGTTTGATCTGTTTGTCTTTCAAAGTGAATTCAAATGAGTTTTTATCGAATCAAGATGAGTAATTTGAAATTTTTATATATAATTTTAAATTTTTTAGTTTAACAAGTCGAGTTCAGTCAAATACAAAAAATTAACAAAACGTTAAATTTTGTTCAAATGTATTTTAATTATTGACAAATCAAATTCAAACAAACTCTTTTCCAAACAGAATTCAATTTGATTATGAAATAGTTTGAATACATTTACAATTCTAGAGCCATCAAACCCCACCAATGAAGCTATCAAACTAACAGGTCTGGTCTAACTTTTAAAACACTACCTAAAGCATTAACAATGGGAGCATTGGACTTTTTGGACGTTGGATAGTCCTTGAAGCACCAGCACTGGCAATGACGATGTCGGCGGGCAAGCAGGGATAGTCACTCTCACAACTTTAGAAACCAAATTTTGAATTTTTACTCATGAAAATATTAAAATTTGGATTTATACCTTTATAAATTTTAATTTTTATCCCCTTAAAATTTTAAAACAAAATATAAATTAACATCGATCAATTATATTTCGCCCCCTCAATTCCCAAGTCATGCGTCCCTCCCTGAGCACACTGGGGACTTGATGCATGGTTGGAACTTGGAAGATCAACCGAATCCAAAATCAGCAATTGGTATTAGGACAAAACCCACCGTTGTTGATGAGATACTCCTTGCTCTGTTCCCAGACAATAAATGGACTTCCAGTAGATTGGAGCCCTCCAAACAAACAACTGACAAGCCGACTCAATCAGCAGCAGATGTATACGGCAGAACAGTCAGCTACAGATCCAGTGAAGGTTAATCCAAGAGACAGATTAGTTGGCCAGTAGATTTGGTCAATTGTGGGATGTCCGCATCTTCGCAATTTTATTATCAACTTAGATACCACTAAATTTCGGCAAATTCCATAATCTAATACGACCGTCCTTGCGAAATTATATTAGAAACTATACTCATATGCTTAGAACAATGTTATGTTGTATTGTAGCACGAAATTCCAAAATTATGATATTATTTCAACACGATAGTAGAATTATAAATTTGTGTAATTACATGTGTGGTGTTGTTAATAAGAACGTTTAGAGAGAGCTAAATTAAAAGATGTAATGTAATATGTTTAATCTTGTATATGACTTATGTGTTTAGTTTCTTATGAGTTATGTACCATGACGGAGGTGGCCCCAATTCATACGCATTTGATTTGAATTCGAATCCCTGATAAATTAGTTCTTGACCGATCAGTCTCTGTGAGAGAGATTGACTTGCTTGAATTGATCTCAATAGTTATTGGTTGGACGCTCATGCCAAACGAACCCTACGACAGTTTAAATTATTTTTACAAGTTTATCCTTACAAAACTTTTAAATACATACTACGTGGGCGATTATTATGAGAGGATCACTCCTATCATCGTGTGGCAAGTTCACATTTACAATTATGAAAATTAAAACTCAAAAGTCCTCTAAAAATAACAGAAGTGAAATTTCCCATTAGCACAAGAAAGATATACATGAAAATACTTTATATTTGTGTCACATGTCATTCATTGCCTGATGTCTGAATTTGAATGAAGTTTTTCAACAGGATTAACGTCAATAGTAAGTTTGATTATGTGACTATATCAAAACTACAATATTAAGTAATAAATGTAGAACATTCTCGTGCATAGTGTGGTATCTCCACAAGAAGAATTTGTATGGTTGCTAGATTGAACTTCGTACAGGATAGGGACAAGCCCACTGAAGTCGGTGGGCTCGTAATTCACCAGAAGTTTGGAAGGTTGTGCTCTTCGTATTTCCAGCCAAGAATGAAATCTGAATGACTAACAGGATACATGTATCTACAATACATAAATGGTTAGGCTCGCTAGGATCCAAGGTTTGGTTGCCCTCTTAACCCCAAAAGCTTTGATCAGGTCGTAATTCACTGTAAAACAAGTGCTTCAATTAATATGAAGTTCAGGATGTATGAATGAATCTTCCATAACATTTATATTATATATAAAGCATGAGAGATTATTTGGTGTGATGTCATTATTTGATTTGTTAAATTTACTCTTATTAATGTAATAATTTTTATTAGTACTATTTTTATGTAATCACTCGTTAACTACTTTTTTCCTCTTTTATTTCTTTTTATCTTTTAAAATTGCACACACAAAAGTGTGCCTCATTCACTAGTTTATAATTAAGTGAAAAGCATACAAATAGTCCTTTATATATTCAAAAAATATATATTTTTAATTCATCTAATGTGAAATAATATTTTTTAGTCATTCATAAAATAAAAACATATAATTTTGATTCCAGTTGTCATGTTTAGAGTTAATTTGAACGCAAAAAAAAAAAAAAAAAGGGCACTCAATGCTAGATTTTAAGAGGTAAAACTGAAAAAATACTCCATTATGATCTCTACCATTCCCTCCGACTTGGTCTACAACTACCAGTTATGTTAAACCCTAAACCACCACCACCACTCCCATCCCCAACCCCTCACCACCACCACTCCATCACTCCTCAAAAATAAGCAAATCCTCTCGTTCAAGCCAAAAAAAAAATGATTCACATCTCTTAAATTATACCCACCACCTCTCTATATCCACACATCCTCCATCTCACACTCCTTCATTATACCACTAATATTTCTTTTCTACCTCACCACCACTATATATTAAGATAACTCACTTCAAATTTTCTCAGCCCCATACAAAGTCCCAAATATTTTCACTTTCACCTCCCATAATTTATCTAAAATAGTAGTTAAGATTCACTTACGATCGAAAAGTTATGTAATTCATCCAAAACCTTCATTTAATTTCTTCAAAACAAATATGTTTTGTGTATGTAAGGGATTAAAAAATATTTTTATGAATACATTTGTGGCCAAAATAATTAGTTTTGAATGTGAGAGATTAAAAAATTATACATGTGAGTGAAGACTCGTGCATTTGTTGATGTTTAAATTAACTGTAAGCATCAGTAAAATTGCCCATTTTTATTTTCTGAATAACTAAAAGTCATCATTTAAAATATGAAGAATAAAAAAAATATTTTTTAAATATTTAACGGACTATTTATGCAATTAGTCTAATTATTGAGTATGAGATGGACTGCTGACATTGACATGCTAGTACACTAGTCAATATAATGAGCTTTTCATAATAATATAAATTGTTTTATTACGAAGACTCAGTATATTATATTTTAAAAGGTTATATAATATAATATTATATTATTTTTAAAAACTTATTTATTGTATTCTTTAAAATTAATAAAATAATTTTTCAATGAAATTATAGAATTTTTATTTTATTATGAGAATGGCTGGCATATAATTTTAGCATTTTCAAATTATTAAAAGCATAGTTTAAAAATTCAAAAAAAAATCAGTCGAGTTGTATCGAGCTAATTCAAATAAGTAGAATTATAGATAATTTGATGATCAATAAATTCGATAAATATCGAGTTTTAGATTAAAATCAATAAACTCAATGAATAATCATTAATTTTTGCCCGAATCGAATTTATTTGATACTCAAAAATAAATAAATTATTAACAAAATTTTTAAATTTTAAATTTTCTAAGTTGACAAGGAATAATATATAAAAGGATCATATTAAAATTTAAATATTTAACTGAATTGTTAGTATAATTTTATTTTTAACAGATAAAAAAATAAATACACATGACTTATAATTTTTGAATTTTAATTTTTAATTTGGTAAAATTTAATCTAGTTTTAAAATATATTTAACTCATTAACTTTGTTAATCGAGTCAAAATTTTGAATTTTTAAATATTAATTTAAAGTAGTCGATTCAAAGATGAAATCAATTGACAGAATCTAATTAGTTTAGAGATGTTAATACATATGTAAGACATTCACAGTTTCTCGTTAGTATCCTTTGAAAGTTAAAACAAAAGAAGAAATAAGATAATAATAATAGGACCCTATAATACTAGTACTAATAAAATAATAAGTAATAATAATAAGGCTTGCATCGAAACCTTGTGATGTTCACTTGCCCTTTTTCCTCAATCTCCAATTCATTGGCAAACAATATTTGATCATCCAGATTTAGCCTGTTTGTGAATCAATAATTAAGCTGACTATACAATCTTTTGTATCTTTTTTAAATTTTCTAAAATTAGTTTAAGAATTAAAGAGAACTATAAATCGCATTAATCCCAATAAAGATTCTTTGGCCATCAAATATAGTAAACTCATTGAAAACTGCACTTACTCAACAAACTTTTACCTACGCTTGACCTCCAAGCTGATAAATTAAACTTAACAACTTTTGAAAGAATTAGAGAATAAAAGAAAGAAATGCCAAATTGTATAAGAAAACCATAGATCGTTGATACAATACATCACAAACAACTAAATCTTAATTTGGAAAATCTAGCTTAATTAATATCCCTATCAGCCAAGGCATAATTTGATATAAATCCTAGCTAATCCATAGGGTGCTTAAAAGGTACAAGATACAAAGGTGTTCTCTTATGACTAGTAATCCCACTTTCTTCATCCAAGCTTACACCTTCAATCTTCATTCCACAAGGAACTTGCCAATCAAAACAGTACAAAAGATTAGCCAAGGTGAACTCAATTGTATCACTAGCCAAATTTGCACCAGGGCAAAATCTCCTACCAGCACCTCGAAATGTCTCCCTCTGAAATCAATGTTACTCCTCTTTTCCTCAAACCTCTCTGGAAAGAATTCATTTGGATTTTCCCAACTTTTGGGATCTCTTCCTAAAGCCCAAACATTGATCAAGACTCGAGTTCCAGGCTGAATATCGTATCCATTTGATCCGCTACCAATCCTGCACTGGCGAGTGCATTCGTGCGGAATGAGTAATGGTGCTGGTGGATGCAATCTCATTGTCTCTTTCACAACCATTTTTAAGTATTTCAAATTAATCCAAGATCATCACTATCAACTTTCGGTTTTCTTCCAATGCACCTTCTGTTTTCTGTTTGAACTTTCTTCATTATCCTTGGATTCTTGATTAGTTCTGACATGGCCCATACTATAGCAATTGCTGCACTGTTGACTCCCCCAAGAAGTGTATTCTGCAGATTACAATGTTAAAACACTTGAGAATGAATAAGTTTATCAAGTATCAAACTTCGAAGATGCAAATATCAACCCCTTAATATGTTATTCAACACTTCTTTACAGAGTTACAAACTAAGAAAGACCGCTGAGGTATAAATGATCCAACAATGAACAAAATTTCACCAAATATTTAAATTCTATAATCAGGAATGAAATGTGACCAAGTATCTGAAATTAGTATTAGTAATTTAATATGATTTTGTCATGATTTTGAGTTTGTATTCTAGAAATTAATTTTCCTGTGTTATTAATTATTTGCCAATAAGAGCTAATCAAAATTTCAGATTTCATAGAAAACCATATCATAATGATCACGAAAGTTATGTACAAGATAATAATAACTTGGTTCTTTTTTTTTTTCTTTTTTGGAGCAATGATCATTTGGTCTTTAGAACCAGAAATTATATTTATCTTGAAAATAATCATTTGAAAGAAAAAAAAAATTACTTGCAATGTTAGTATTTTCTTTACCATGAGCATGGCCTTGATATGGTTGTTGTTGAGATGAACATTTTGGTCTTCAGACACTTTAATCAAAACATCAACAAAATCTTCATGACCATCTTTTGGTTTGGTTCTAAGAAGATGATCATCCATCACCTTTTGTAAGTGGCCGTCAACTTTACTGAAGCAATCATCAAACTTTCTCCTCTGCCCTGTAAATCTATCTATCATCCTCCCAATAAACGGTGGAAGGAAATCTTCTCCAGAAAAACAACTTATTACATCCATGGTTTCATCAAGAACATCTTTCAAAATTTGCCCCTCAAATTGTTTCCCTCTATAGCTCTTACCAAAAGCAACTGTAGTAATAACTTAAACTCCATCCACTAAGTCAAACATTTTCTCATCAAGATTAACCGCTTTTTCACAAACTACTGAGATAGATTCTATCAAGTGATTAATCTCAGCTTCTCTTGCTTTCTAGAAGGATTGAATTCTCTTTGAATTCAGAAGATGGGAAACAAAAATCTTGCGCCGCTCGCGCCAGTGATCAGTGTATGGTGAGAAGGCTACATCAGAAAAATTGTAGAAAAATTTCTTGACAGCAGGTGAGTTAGGCCTGCTGCAGAAGTCTATATCATGAGTTTGCAAGATTTCTTTAGCCATTGCGGCCGAGGAAATGACTAAAGTAGGGGTGTAGCCGAGTTGAAGTAGCATGACAGGGCCATATTTTTGGGAGAGTTGGTACAAGTTCTGGTGAGGTAATTTGCTGAGTTGGTGCAAGTTTCCTATGATGGGGAGCTTTGGAGGACTTGGTGGAAGGTTAATTTTTATGGTTTTCTTCTTCTTTGTTTTGAGAATGTGCAGAAAAACGAGTCTAGAAGAATAAAGAGAGGAGTGCAAGAACAAGAAGAGAAGCCATGCAAGAAGGTGGAACACAGTTTCTGAACGTCATATCCTTTATTCTATTTAATTCTTCGAAGGAAGGAATGTATATATACTAAGTATTTTTCTTCAGTTTAAGCAAAAGATGGCTTTTCGTCCCCTCTTTTGGTTTAGGGGTACCATGATTATGGAAAATTCCAAAATAGAAGTGAATCTTTTGATTTAGAAATAATCACATTGTCTATTTCAAGACTAAAGCCGAAAATTCTTACATAAACTAAACTCTTTAGTTTATAAAATTCCTCATCACTCACTTGAAGTGATGTGGGGTGATATGGAATTTTATGGATTAAGAAGTTTATGGCATTGGATCCATTTAATATTTCTCAACTAAAATAAATAATTTTGTATCAAAAAGCAAAAGTGATTTTTTTCTTTTTTTTTGAGCATATGTATTAAAAAAAAGTAACATTTTAAAGTCAAAATACAAAATTACACAAAATTTGAATTTTACTTTACATCTATTTGACAATATTAAGCAATAAAGATATTTAATCAACTATATAAGAGGACTGTACATTTGTGACTTTGGAACAGAGTTAGAAATATGTCTTTGTAAATTTCTTTTTTTCCAGCTTCCTGCCTGACAGCAGAAATGTTTTTCTGTAATATGCCACATGCCCACACAAGCATACATGATAGAAGTGATACAATCATGAGAAATGGAAAGAATTTACGCCCAACTTACAAACGACAAAGCAATTTGAGTTTGGATGGAAGGAAATGGAAAGAAAAGAAGAGAAAGGGAGGGGAAGTTAAAATATTTCTTTTGTTTGAAAATTTTAAGTGGAGAGAAAAGAAAGGAAAAGGAGGAAGGTGAAGGGATAAAAGTTTAAAAAAACTTTCCACCCATAAATGGAAAGAAATGGAAGGAAAAGCTCAATTTCTTTATAATTAATTATAAAATGTAATATTTGTCTTCTAAATATAACACAAAAATATCAAAAAAAAAGACATTTTAATAAAAGACTAACATTAATAAAAAATTTCTTCCAAAACTCCCAAACAACTTAAAAGAAACTTCTCTTCTCTTCCCTTCTCTTCTCTTACCTCCTCATTAAAAACTTTTCCTACTTTTTTCTTCCTTCCTAAACTCCCAAACACAACATTAAAGTGCTGACCAACAGCGCACATAATCCACGTAACTGTTGGTTAACAGCAATAGTTACTATTACTAATATCTCTCTGTCAGTCTAGCGAAAATTTTTTCCTTGCTTTATTTTTCCCTATTAATTTCTTACTCCTTCCACACAAGAAAATGATGATTTTTTTAATTTTTTTTTTCGCATCTGGTTTTACCTAACATTTTTTATTTTGTTATTAATGGCAACTCAAGTTTTTTCTTTTATTTTTTTTTTTTTTTTTTTTTGTGATTCTTTTACTGTTTTCGCTTTTATCATTTTTGCAATACAAAACAACATGAATATCCATGTTCTACAGGTTGTAAGTGAATTCTCACGTTTACGCCATTATGTCAGTAGGTTCTTCTATGCTCACTGGAACTAAATCTTTTGAAGAATCAAATCTAGTTACATTTCACTTGTCTTGATATTCTGATGGCTGATGGCTGATGGCTCAGTGACATTTTCTTTTGCAGTGTATGTAGTATCTCTTGGCCTTAATTACCGAGAGTATTTTGCATGAATTATTGGAGATAACTAATAGTACTAATCAGTCTTTCAGTGTGGTCTACAAGAATCTTCAGATTAGACAGCGCTTTCTGATGTTTTGTTCATTAGAAAAGCAAGATGAGTGAAGAAGAATAGCAAGATATAATAAGTGAAGAAGAAAAGCAAGATGAAGCAATGGCACTTACAGCTAAAAAACATATGAATGCATGGACACTGCCATCTAAATGTTTACAGTTAAGCTTCAGTAATCAGACCAACCTATAACAAGAAATCTTTTACAGTTTCATCCTTGGTAGTTAGTTAATTTCCTACCTTCCACCAGATAATTCGATGGACACATAGCATCTTGATTATAAACTGAATCTTCTCCCCAATCAAATCTTCTCTGCAATCTCTCATACTCTTGCCTACGGGTGACTTCGACATGCTGCCATTCTTCCCATCTCTCAGCTAGCCCCTCACCTTCCAGCATACGGACTACTTCTGACATTGCTGGTCGGTCCTCTGGTGATGCTTGGGTGCAGAGTAATGCAACCTGCATCATCATCTCTACTTCTTCAATGTTGTAATTCCTGCTTAGGTTGCGATCCACAATGGCATCTAATCTTTTCTCCCTTTGCAATTTTTTGACCTTCACAAGAATGCAGGCAAGCTCGATTAACCAATGAACAGTGACCATAAACAAAAGGTGTCATGGATAGACCATAAAGAAACGAATTGAATGGAATTCAAAGACCATAAATAGATGCAGAGCCAGGGTGACACGATAAAAGCTACATAACATTGTGCTTGCAACTTACATGATCAAGCAATAAGACATCATCTTCTTCTTCAAGTCGTACAGATCTAGAGAAATCTATTGCCCGTTGTCCTGTCACAAGCTCTAAAAGCATGATTCCGTAACCAAAAACATCAGTCCTCTCTGATGATTTCCCAGTGGACAAGTACTCAGGAGCTATATGACCCATGGTACCTCGAACCTGAGTTGTAACATTAGTCTTTCTAACATCAACAAGTTTTGCCAAACCAAAATCACCAACAACGGCTTCAAAATCTTCATCCAACAACACATTAGCAGCCTTGACATCACGATGTATAATTTTAGGATTACAGTGTTCATGAAGGTATTCCAGTCCACGAGCTGTGCCCAGTGCTACATGCTTCCTTGTTGGCCAATCAAGTACAGGTTCCCCAGGTTTAAGCTCTGTACCAACATGCAATCATAGACACGATAAAGTAGAAACTAAAGTTTAGAGTTGGTTAAGTTCATTACGGGCATTATGTATACAAGAGCAAAAGTCACTTGCATAATCCTTACAAAGCCATTTCGATCTCAAATGTGATAAATGTCTTCAACTTCAAAGATAGATTTAGGCAAGAACTACGTTTAAATTATGTTAATAATACGAAAAGATGAATTTAATTTTGAGGCCCATTATAAGAAGTACAAGTAAATTCATTTTGGCTATCACATAATGTCCTTGAGATTCCTTGTAACAATAAAACAAAAAAGATCAAAATCATAGGATGGATAATGCAGGTTTCCTTCATCAACTTCTGAAGTTCCTCATGGCAGAGGACCAACTAGGAATAAGGAATATCCTGGACGGCAGGTTAGGGATTAAATGGGCTGCTTTATTGCAGCATGTGAAAGCGATCTTTCTCCAGTAAGCAACTTGATATTATATAATGAGTGTTGAATAAGTTGCTAGAACCCATCTTTCATCCTAAAAATTATACTGTTGATAGATTCATAACACCAAGAGAAATATTGTACTTTTTAACTTTCCAACTAGGGGTTTCTCAATATCAAAAAGCTCTTTCGCTACACCAAGACAAGAAAGTATTTTCCTCGGGAAGATCTTTATACTCCAAATCTAAGGGATCATTTTCCCCTCCATTTAGAGTTGTCTATATTCTGTAATAGGCTTAACTGTGAATTTCTCATCTTTCTTATGGAACCCTCTCGGGCCTCTCCATCTTATCTTTCTCCTGTTTTTCAAACAGTAACATTGGCTCCAGTTTTTTCTTGCATTTTCCACAGCAATTCCTGCTTGTCTTGCCTACCTCAACATGAACTTTCATAGAAGAGATCCATTGAAAAATATATATGCACATACCACCCTAAGAAATATGAAATGAGCTCCATCAACTCCCCCCCACCTTCCAAAATACTTGTTCTCTTTTTCAGGATTGATTATAGTTTCCATCTAGCACCACACAAAAGCAGCACTCCGATTCTGAGCCTTCTAACCTTAAGAAGTAAAAGCGTGCACATGAATTGGAAAAACCCTGCATTCACGCCCAAGAAACAACATCTAATAATGAGATGGGAACCTGTTCAGTGCTAACAGGCCAACTCCAGCCTACCACCTTCAGGATTACAGCCTCAGTGGGCTCATGGATTTAATCCCACGAGACTGAGTCGGCTAAAGCCAATCAGTCAAGTTTGCCGTGGCCTTCCAAGGCAATATGTCCACTTTATGGGAGGGAGAATTTTAGAAAAGTTGGTACAGAGCCTAATTTCACATATCCTTTCACATTCATGCATCAGAAACCGACAGAAAGCTAGACCACGAATGATTAAGACTTTCATGTGCAGCACTTTAAGACTCTTCTAGGTTGTTACTCTCAAACAAATCCAGAAAAGCAAGATTTCTTTTGCATATTTTCTTTTGGGACAAGCAAAAGTGAAAGCGTGCATAAGAACATTTCCTAGCAAATCTTTTTAACAATTTGGAACTCATCTTGCTATACAAGAATACTTGAATTTTGAGAAATAGAAGGTAAATCCCAAAACTCTAATGAAAGAAACTCCTTAATAATTTGAACTGACTTCTCAAATATTAAAAGCAGCCATTGCTTTATAGACATAACTATACATCTGACAACATGCATATCAAAAACTGAAAGGCACAACGCAATTTGTAATCTACCACCAAATTGACAGAGTCACAAATGACTTAAGTGTTAAATTGGCCAATCATGGAATGCAAAATAACCATTTGGTGAGCAAATAAGAGCGAGACTCTATCAATTGATAAGCATGACCACAAAAAGGGTACCTCGAAGACGATAAGCAACACTTAGATTCTGCATAAATGGGTACACCAAGAGGCGTTCCGTTGGGGTAGTGCAAAATCCAATCAATCGTAAAAGATTTCTGTGCACAGCTACACTAATCATCTCAACCTCACGTTGGAATGCTGCATCACCGCCAGGACTTTCATAATCAGTTAAACGCTTCACAGCAACTTTTGTGCTGTCTGCGAGCACTCCTTTATAAACCTTGCCAAAACCTCCCTTTCCAAGAACATTTGTCTCACTAAAATTATCTGTAGCAAGCTGCAATTCTCTCCACGCAAGATCTCTCTTCAGCTGACCAAATGATATTCTTCTATCGAACTCACCTGACGATACCAAATTTAGCAAATTGCAATTAGAGACAACTCACAAACTTTCTACTTTCTCGGTGTCTATTCGTAAAGAACTATGGCACCAATTACTCAAACATTCTGTAACCAATTCTACTCAACATTTTGAAGATCTAAATCCAACACAAACCTGGAACATCAACAAAAACTTCACGCTTATAGCCTCTGTGCCTACCCTTCCATACAAATAATAGCAAACCTCCGAGAAGCAGAATAGCGAAAATTCCAGCAACTATCCCAACTATCATTCCAACCTTTGGTTTACTTGAAGAACCTGCCAAAACAGTAGATTTGTTGGATTTAACTTTGCCCATCGGAGAAGAAAAACAATACACTATCCATTTTACTGCACCATTTTTGTTGCTTACGATTCGTAGTCCCACAAAATAAATAAACAATTATGAGATCATGATACCAGAGAACTATTAAATTCTCTTCTTTTAGTCTATCACCAAATATTTTTCAGTGTTGGAGCTGTAGTTAGCTAAACAAAAAGCATAGTAGCTCTTAAAACAGGTAAAATATCATCCTCAGAAAATCCAAATTCTAGAAGACTGGAGATCTTTAAGGGAACATGTGATGCAGATTAGAGAAAAGCATCTGATTAACTCACCTCCATTATCAGATTCACATTGATGTGCGAAATTCAAACCACAATTGAGGTTGTTACCTGTAAAACTGAAATTAGCATTCAAATTTAAGATCAATCTCGACATTCATAAATATCAAAAAAGGGATATCTAAAAGGTCAATACTTATAAATTGGAGACAACCAGACCAACCACCTTAAGAATCTTGAGAGAGAGAGAGAGAGAGAGAGTACATACTTGTATTTGGAAACTTCAAATAATTGATCAGGTATTTGACCAGTAAGACCATTAAAAGCAAGCTGACTGCAGAGAAACTTATCTCAGTACCGTCTAAATTAATGCTACTCAATATGTAGTGTCCTGTATCCAGACAACTTTATCTAATTCTAGAAACAAGTAAAAACCCTATTAAATAGGAGAAAAATAAATCACTTACAGACTAACTAACTTTGAAAGACTTGAAAGTGATTGAGGTATTGTTCCACTAAGATTGTTTTGGCTCAAAATCCTGCAGACATGACTGCACTTATAGCGAGAGAGAATTTTGAAATTAATAAAATCAAAAATTAAAACAACAATAATAGTGGACTGCTTACAACATATTAAGCCCCTTGAGATTGCCAAGGGAAGCTGGTATTTCTCCACTTAAATGGTTGTTATCCAAATCCAACATTGTCAAGCTTGTTAGGTTCCCAAACTCTTCAGGTATATGCCCTGTAATACCATTTCCTTGCAGGGAACTGGCAGGAAAATATTGTCGAAAGCAATTAGTACTAAATTAGACTCTAAAAGTTTCTATTTGATTCTGCATCACAACATGAGAAGAATAAATTTCCTGGAAATACTTCAATCATATGAATTTCATTCAGAGAACTTCTAGAAATGTCTACTTATAACTCAGAGATCAACACATTGAGACAGCAATAAGGTTGGCTATGGTCAACATTCAGTTAATATATCAGATTTATGATCTAAGGCACCATAAAACTTGAGTTGATAAGTATATCACTACGATAAACTTATCTAATACCATTGCAGAGTCATATAAGAAAGTACTGATGGAAACAAGCATCTATCAAAAGGTAAAAAGGCTTCAGCATGTAACGGTTTACAAATCACTGATACAACCCTTATTCATTTAATAAACATCCAGTTCCAAAGTGCAGAAAACACAGCTAATGGAACCACTATTGGCCTCCCAACAACAAAAACAGTAGCATGTCGATGCAATAGGCTTACTCTAAAGTTGAAACCACTATAACCTAAATCACATGCAAGAAATCAATCATGTCATCAAACGTGTTTCAATCGTATTAACAAAAAGACAAGAATAAGTAAGACATCAACAACACAGCTACCACGGGGCTAACTTGTAGACAAATTCATCAGAATCACCAATCTCAAAGTTTAGTTATAGAAGACAGAATGAAATATGGAAAAGAGTTTAGCCAGAACAAAGTTGATAATCCTCTCATAGACCCATTTGCTTTTACCTTTAACTTAACTAGCCCCCACATAAACCCTCTCATTTCTCCATCCCATGTCTCCTATCAAGATCCAAAACCTGCTTACAAAAAACTTGAACCAGACCACCTCGCCTTCAGGAGTGAATTGATGCTTCCTTTGGATAGAAATGAGCAATTAGACACCAAATCAAGTTTGGAGTTCATTTACAGCTGAAAACTCTGTACATTATTATTCCCAAACATTATAAATCATGTTAAGCTAATAGCTTCCAACCCCAGCTTTTGCATAATGTGACTCCCCGATATTGAACTTTAGAGAATCTCATCTTGAGAACGTGAACCAAGCAGCTCCAACATTTTTTGAAGTCAAGTTGTTCAACATCATTTTAACAAACCAACTATAAAATGAGAAAGGGAAAGCAAATGCCCTCGTGTGCATGACATCTTCCAACTAATATAAATTAAAGGAGAATAAAATTATCAAGGAGATTCATACCACCAGAAAGAAAAAGCAAAACTTATCTTAAAGGATATTGATAGCTAAAATTTGAGACAAGCTGCACCAGTTTAATAGGCATCTGAAAGACTCAAATAATGTAATTCAGCGATAAAATTCTTAAAGTTCCCTTCACCTACAGTGTTGTAAGAGTCTTCAAACTCCCTAATTTTGGAGACAAGGTGCCAGAAAAACCCATGTTGGACAAGGATCTGCAAGCAAGGTGAAGATGTTATCATCACCTGATTTAGTCAAAAAGTCACACAGCAACAGCAGAAATCTTTCAGAATACAAGAAACTCTGACATACAGGGGCAAAAAAGATCGAATGCCCATTTTTATCAAATGATATTTGAAAGTCTAAATGATCAAGTAGCTTACACAGCGGTGACATAGTTATTACATCACAGCTGATCTTCGACCAAGTGCATGGATTAACTAGATTCTGATTCCAATCTTCAAGTTGATTGCCCGTAGCATTGAGGGAGTTCTTCAACGAATACAGTGCATCCCCTGAAACCAGTCTTGAGGTTTCTTACTTAAGAAACAACCCACAAATGTTCTTTTGGATAATGCCAAGAAAGCAATTCAACGACTACTTTGCCCAAAAAAAAAAAGCATTTGCACGGAAAAGAAGTAGAAATGAAGGGAATAAAGGATAAGACAATGTTGTCAAGTCTTGTCACACAGAATGAAGGAGAATCAGAGCAGAATAGGCAAAGAAACTAATGAAATTTACAGAGTTCCGTTGAGCAACGCGTATATTGATGGACATACCTTGATACCAGAGTTATAAATATATCAGAAGCACTAACAAACTGTTTACCTTGGGCATCAGGTAAAACAAAGGAACACAAACATGCCATGACCATAATTACAAACAACAGCTCCATCTTCAATGATGCTTTAGTCTCACAGACTTGAATCAAGTCAAAACTTTTTTTCACAGGCCTTGACTGTAACATAACATATTGTTCATCCGAAAAGAGTGCCAACTCTGCAAGACCATTTCAACAAATTGTGACCAACGTAAAAGGTGCTCTCCATAACAAGAATTGTAACAAATTGTTTATAACAACTAATAAAGAATTGTTAAGAGCTGATTACAGATATCTTACAAGCATCTTGGCCAAGATCTTTGCAGTCATCTCAGCTAAAAAATCAATTAAGGGCCATTTTAAGAGAGGAAACCAGTGATGATCAAAACCAGGAGCCAATGGCAATGGCATGCTCCTCTGCATTTGGGGCTCAAGCCAAGTCATTTTGTGCGAATCATAGTTAAGGGTCATTCTTATGGCTTAAGATCTGTTTGCTTACAAGGAAAGTCTAATCCGTGTAATCAGTTCCAGTAGGTAAGTAGTACTATAATTCATGCTAAGTTCAATGTGCTCACAAGAAATATTCAATTTTGTGTAAGCAATCAGCTTGCAATAGGTAACCGCTAATAAAACCAATAAGATGCATTTCATATGTGCAATTACAGGAGAAATCAATGTTTGAGTTTTCATTCCAATTAGATCTTAATGCACATGAAAATTGATACAAACATGGCGCTCGAGTAGCTCATGCTGAACAGGGCAATGATCTTTCATTTCTCTGATCTTCCCTCAAATAAAGATCAAAACTTTGTCTATTTCGAAGCTTTAATTTCACCTCATAACTACCAAAATCACACCACTCATGCCATTCTCCCCCTACCCCCACCCTTTCAGTAAAAATAAATAAATAAATAAATAACTAAGAGAGGGAAATTAAAATCACTTTAAAGTCCCATTAGACTCTAAATAACTATTCTACAACAAATGCATTGAAACCCATTGAAATCAAGATCTGCAGGCCTCATTATTCAGGCAAGACTCAACAACTCCTCCTCAATTCACTGTAGCCTTTAACTCACCGACATGCATTTAATACAGGAAAAAGGCAGTTTTAAAACATAGAATCCCTCTCTAATTCATAAAAATATAGTAAAAAATCAACCTTATTATAACTCAACTTATATCCTTAAAATCCACAAAAGCCACGCAATATCCTTCATACTGCTCAAAAAGACTAAAGATCAAATTTTTATCAGTTAAATCAGAAAACCCACAAAATATTTTCAGTTTCAAGATAAAAAAGAGTTGAAGATTTACCTTTTGAGGAAGACTTAAAGCCGTGATATCGAAGAAGACCCAAATCAAAGAATTGAACTGGGAAAAAGTAAAAATTGGTCAAATGTAAAAGTATCAACCAAAGAAGCTTCTTTTATTACTCTAGTTTGACTAGCTTTTACATGAATAAAATCAGTTAGAGCTGCTAATTTATTACTTGCAATAACTTTTTAGTTCTTTCTTCTTTTTTCTCTCCTGTCCTCTCCAACTTGTAAAATGGAGGGGTGTTTGTGGTGGCGGAGTTGTTTTTTTTTTTTTTTTTTTTTTGGCGGGTTTCAAGATTATCATTATGTGCTGCATTTTTGCTTATTTTTCCGAGTGGCAACAGGAAATGTCTTTTTTTGACTCTTGTTACCAGTAGTGGACGGGTGGCGGGCGCTCCGGATTTTGGATGCAACACTCTGTCTCGCTCCATGTGTTAAACATTCTATATCATATTTTGAAAATTTGTTATATATATTTTGACTTTATAAATATTATTAATGAGAAAGTACACACTATGTGTATGATCTGAATAGTAAAAAACGAAAATTTTATATAGAGTAGTTATCGCTAATGATATAAAATGATATTATTAATATTAAAAAATGATAAAATGAGAAATTCATAAGGTTGTAAATAATAAAATTGAATCTCTCATTTTACATAATATAGATTATATCAAAGTACACGTGACAGTAGTACAGAATATGAAACAGGAAATTAATAGAATATAAGATAGAAAATTCTGTGGCCAAAACATATTCTTGTCGAAATTATGAAAATTACTCGATAGAATCCCAATTTTAGATTATCTGTCTCGTTAAAAAAATGCACCAGTATACTATACCGACCATAATACCATAATCTAAAAAGAGAGAGAGAAGTAACTTATCATCCGTTGTATTACCAAAAAGATTTATATGTTTCTATTATCAACAATTTTTTTTTTTTTTTGGCATGAGAAAAAAATAAAGGGTGAATAAAATTTTCAGAAAAGAAGAAAATAGAAATATTATTCCTACCTTATGATGAGCTAAAAATGAAATTTTGAGTCACAACTTCTTCTCGCCTATCTAGAAACTTGAAATATTCGTAGGACTAAGCAAACAAATATTACTGAAAATTAATTCTTGTGGTTAGAAAAAAAAAAAAAAACACTTATGGTACATAGAATAGGTCTAGAATGGAATGATCATTGATCGCAACCAGAATATGTTTCTTCAAAAAATATGCAGGAATGCTTATTGCCATCTCATTATTTGGTAACTTAAATTAGAATGGAATATGTTTAATTTTTCATTATTTATGTATAATTTTTTAAATATTAAAAAATGATAGCTTTTAAATAAAAAAATCATCATTGCTTGTTTTGTTTTTCTTCGTCTTATGTATTACTTCCATGTTTACTATTAAAAACTTTAAGTATTTTGCAATTAATGATAGCAAAAACTACATAATTACACATCTAAATTTTTGTTTACATTCAGATAATTATATTGTAAAATTTTATTTTTTCAATGCAAATAAATATATAAAATGTAATTTTATAATTTCATAAAACTATATCGTGTAATTAAACAAATTTATCTTAATCAGAAAAATTACAAATAATTATATTGCATAGTGTAAGTAATTTATTTAATGATAAACAATTTTAAATTAAATATTAAATTTTCTTTACATTCAATGTGTAAATTATAAAATTAATAAATTATATAACATCATATTTATTTAAAAAGGTATTGATCAGCAATAAGATTACAAATAAATTTTTGTTTGTATAAAATCTGAAAAAAATTGAGATAAACTTGATATTAGCTAATGTAATTTTCTATTCTCGAGATGAAGTTGGAAAGTGATTTTCAAATTTTATTTTTTTTTTGGAGGATTCGGATTCCAAAATTAAGTTAGAACGACCTTTCGACGTAGAATGACTCTTCCCAACTTAAACTTCTCATTCCAAACAAGAAATAAAAAGAATAAATTTTAAAAAAAATTCTATCATTCTTCCCTACCAAATGCGGAGATTTTGCTTATCTTAATACTAGCCAATATGTATGAATTGGTTAGCACTTTTTGTCCAACAAAAAAATATATATAAATAAATAAATAAATACATATTACAATTACCTTTTCATCATACATACATACATTCTTCTTTAGTAGAGTGGTATATTAATATTTTTTGTAAAAACTCTGCCAAAAAATGCAATCTAAATAGATATAATTTATTTATTTATTTATTTATTTATTTATTTTAGGGGGGTGGGTTTGGGATGGCTAAGAGTGGATAATCTTTAGATTGCACCGTGGCATTGAGTGCGGAAATAACATTGCTTGTAGCTCAAAATGTCAACAAAGTAGTTGTTAGTATTAACTTTTGGAAAATATTTAGGTAGATTTAATTTTTAACTCCCACTTATAAACTCATGGTGTAGATTAAATGTTATATAATCTATGATATCAGCTGATGTAAAAAAGATTCTATAAGATTTAATCTTGACTAACAAGGTCTACAGGTGGGGTCAAAAACCGAGTCTATGTAAGTATTTTCCTTAACTTTTAGATCCTTAAATTAAATATACTACTATTATTTTGCATTTATTTAGATGGCCACTCAATGTCAACAAAGTAGTTGTTAGTATTAACTTTTAGATCCTTAAATTAAATAAACTACTATTATTTTGCATTTATCTAGATGGATTAGAGAGGAAATCCACTTGTACACTGATATATCATTAGACAATTACATTATCTATCACAGAATTCAAATGGTAGAACAAATTTATATTTACTTTTCAAAATTACTTTACGTGGTAAGATGTTATTAAATTACGATTCCTAAACTAATTTTAAATTCTCGCTGAATTTCTTTTTTTTTTTTTTTTTTTGAATCTAATAACATATCAATGATTTTTATTTATCACTTTATATAAATGCATCAATGGTAGAAATTGTGCTAGTTACCATCTCAACTGAATGTTTCTTGTGACTAATCTAATTTCTGATTGACCTTTTAAAAATAAATAAATAAATACTTTTATCTTAGTTTTTAGGAATAGTGTTCCAGATTGATCATTACTACAGTGATGATGTTGACTAAAAAATTGGAGCAATCCAATTGAAAATTTTGTGTTCAATGCTTTAGACACTTTCTTTGAACATTTTTGTCATCTGATCCATTTACTAAAGTTGAAGGCATTGATTCAAGAGATAATTTCAAAAACTTCCCTGAAGGTTTATACTAATGCAATTAACACTTTTGAACTTTCAAAAATCTCATAAACTTCACCTAATTTTTTTATTTCTTATTACATGTTAGCCCAATTTAAAAAGAAAGGGATAATTTTACAGTTTAACATCACTTGAGGTTTATGATAATATCACTTACCAACCCGAACTTCAGAAAATTTCACGAACTTTTCCTAATTTTCTTTGTTGTAACATGTTAGCCAAGTCACAAAATAAATTATTAAAAAGTCATTTTGACAAATTTATCCTTTTTACTTTAAACATATAATGAAAATATATTATTTCTTACATGTTTGTTCATCTGCATTTATTAATTATTTTTAAGTTTGATTTTTTCTTTTTTGTTAGAATTATTAGTTTGTTATGTACAACATAAATAGTGAAGTTTTAAATGTAATATTTTAAATTAATTTAAAGAGTATTAGTCAATTTACTTATTAAAGAGATGACTTAATTGTATAAAAAGATTTGAGTTCCAATCTAAAGTTAATTTATGTATACTTTTTATTAATTCGATAACAATAATCTGAAAGTATAATTCTCTCAAATTTATGCACAAAAAAATCATTACAAATATATCTAATTTGGTATGTTGAATCTGTCTTCAAATCACATTTTCTCCAAATTTAAAATTTAATCTAAAAAATTTATAGAAAATGTAGAATAAATTTTAATACTATATTGGCTAAAATCTATTTGTTAATATATTAGATTACTATAGAATTCCTTTTCTTAACTATCTAATTAAGTAAATTTTGATAGTAAATTAACTAGTGGGCCAATAAAGGGTAAAATTGGAACTAAATTAGCTTCTTTATCAAAAATGAATTGTTTACTATTATTTTTTCAAATTGGGATGACATGTTATAATAAAGTGAAAGTTAGGAAAGATTTGTGATATTTTTGAAAGTTCAAGAGTATCAAGTGATATTAACATAAACTTTAGAGGAGGTTTTCAAAATTATCGCACAAAGAAGTTATTAAACAATTCATTTTACAGTAAAGAAGGTAATTTATTCTAAATTTACCTCTTTGTTGACCACTAATTAATTTAGTATCAAAATTTAATTAATTAGAATGGTTGGAAAAAAATTTATGCTATTCTAATTTAATTTATTAAAAAACAACACTTAATTAATTTTGTATGAAATTTTAATTCAATGTTTTATTATATATACAATGCTTTGCAGATTTAATTTTAGGAAGATTTGGCCACATATTTAGCATTTCAAATATTTTTACAAAAATATGTAATAATTTGATTATAAAATAAGTTTATAGACTAAAATCTTTTAATTAATAAAAAAATATAGTGAAATGAGAGGATTTTAATTTTTGGTTATTATAATTGAATTAATGTATAGCTTTGAATCTGCAAACCATTGTAAATATAGAAAACATAGAATTAAAATGCTATACAAAAATAATTAATTTCTATTTTTTAATAAATTTAATTAACATAGCATATATCTTTTTTCAACCATTCTAATTAGTTAATTTTCGTACTAAATTAACTAATGGATCAACAAAGAGGTAAATGGGTACAAAATTAGCTCTTCTATTCTAAAATGAATTTTTTAATAATTTCTTTTTGAAATAGGCTGACATGTTACAATAAATATAAAGTGCAATAGAGAACATTTGTAAGATTTTTAGAAGATATGGGCGATAGGTGATATTAACATAAACTTTAGAAGAGATTTTTGACATTGTCCATTGATTTAATTGTTCTAAACAATAGACTGAAAAGACCTCTAACTCCATCAATACCTACGAAATTCTTATATGGATTCGATCTATAGTATAGTGTCATGGGCCCAATCCATAATATAGTATCATGGACCCTTTGATTCATGTTAAAATATATTACCCACTTATTATCTCACATTACCTAGATAGGTGATGTATTTTTACATAGACTCAAAATTCATGACATCCACGTAAGAAATCTCCCTCCAATACAAATGATAATGATAATAATAAATTAAAATACAAAAATATTTAGGTAGACCCAATTTTTGATCTACCTATAGACCATGTGGTCAGGATTAAACATTAAAAAATCTTGCTTACATCCGCTGATGTCATAAATTCTCTAAGGTTTAATCCACACCACAGGGTCTACAAGTGGGGACAAAGATCGGTAAGTCTACCTAAGTATTATATATATAGGAAAATACTTAGGTAGACCCGATTTTTGGCTCCACCTGTAGACCATGTGGTTATAATTAAAGCTTAAAGAAACTTACTTACATCAGCTGATGTCATGAATGTTCTAAGATTTAATCCACACCACAGTGTCTACAAGTGGGGTTAAAGACCGGATCTACCTAAATATTTTTCATTATATATATATATATATATATATATATATATATATATATATTGAAGACTTTTTTGTAAAGATTCCAAAACCGTGTACTACTTTTCCACTGAAGTCTTCTAAAGTCTTCCGCACTTGGGAGTCAAAAAACCTAGTAGCTACTAGGCTTGTATCCTCAAAAACTCAAAATAAAAAACAGCATGAATATCTGAAAACTCGGTCTAGATTTTATATGAATCCTAGACCATTTTTCCAATACCAGTTAAGTGATACTAATTAAATGGTATTCATCCCCCTAGAAAAAAAAAATGTGATTTTGGTGTGATTTTGGTATGGATAATTCTTGACTGGCTTGATTCTTTTTTCTTTTTTTTTTTTAAGGTTATTAAGGCTGTAATCGAGTCTCAACAAGTCGGACAAAGGTATATTCAAGTTTGGGTCGTTAAATAGAGAAGATTATTTATATTCAGGTCAAGTTCAAGTCAATCTCAAAGAGTGATGATCAAACTTGACTTGGATGTTTAATAATTTATTTGAGAAAATTTTGGCTTAACTCATACCTTTTGAGCTGAACTCATAACTTTTGTGCGGAACTCAAACAAATCCATAATTCATTTGTTTGTGACTTTTATCCTATATTGCTATTTTCTTGTCCTAAAATTTTGCTATATAATAGTTTAGAATTCAATTATGATGGTTAAAGATGTAATGTGGATGCTTATTATGATTGTTTAGGGAACTAATTTGCAACTTATGATTCAAAATATATGTAAAAAATAAGGAAAGAAAGATTTAATAAAGGAAATAACTAAAGATGGAAGATACTCTATACAATTAAATTGCTTACTTCACTATCTTTTATTTTATGTTCACAGACTTATTAATGCGAACAACATGATGATCGTGCTTGATTTGTTAAAAAAGTCGATATTCAAAAGTTGTACAGGCTTGAATTGATAATTCAATGAACAAATTGAATGAGTTTGTCTCGAACCGAATTCAAGTCGAGTACCGAACTACTTAAATTCATTTACAACCCCAATGGCTATGCTGACATTAACATATCTCTACCCAAGCAAATTTGCAGTAAATTCTTGATAGACCAATGTGCATGTACTTTGCAATAATTACTAGCTTCATCTCTTTTTAAATGGCAATGCTGACATTAACCTATCTCTACCAAAGCAAACTTGCAGTAAATTATTAGGTAGATTAAGGTGCATGTACTTTATGGTCCACATTTACCTACATGTCCCATTTCTTTTTAAAATTCTAAATTTAAAATTTGCATGTGACTATGCGGTTAATGAGAATCACAAGATGTGTGATGGGACTATCCAAGAATTTACCCATGTGGATAGAGAACTTGAAAGAATTTTCTTTTTCATGAAGTACACATCTAGGCAAGAAAGTTGATCTATAATAGGAAAGTTGATCTATCATAGCCGCATAACTCAATCTTTCCTATAATGGTGCAAAAAAATTTTAACACTCGAGTTTAGATGCACAACATAGAATCTTTTCTTGATTTTCAAACTATATTTTTGCACGTGTGACATGCATCTACACTCAAAGATATAAAGAATTTTGTACTCACAATATAAGAAAAATTAACTCTTTTATTTATTGTTTTCCCTTAATTTTGTGCCCAAAAGGCACAAGAAAAATAGAGTAGATGCAACAACAATATTATAAATAATTGAGCAAATAGCCTAAATAATCATTCAATTGTTAGGCAGTTGCAGAACTAGTTAGCAAATAATTTTTATGGTCAAAAAGATCATTTAACCTGTAAAAATGTGCCTAGGATAACTCCATCTATTTGAACTGTTAAGTGCTCCATTAGCCCATTTTCGTGCATGTCACATGTAGTTTCAACGGGATAAAATTGTTTAATCACTCTTTACCATACCTTATCTTCAACATTTATCAAAACAATGTAGTTTAGAATTAAAATAAGTTAAAACAACGTAGTTTTGAAGAAATCTCACTCATACCCACAAAAAAAAAAAAAATTAAGGCTGAAAAGGGGATCAAGATCAAGAGGAAGGAGAAGATCAGATTAGAAAGGAAAGATGAGGGCTAGATCAGAGAGGACAGGAAGGAACGGGTGGTTGAGGCAGGATGGGGAAAAGAGGGAGTTGATGGGGGTTAGGGAGAATGGAGGGAGGGTTGGCGGAAGAGAAAGAGGGAAAGGTTTAGATCAGGGTGAGGGGTAAAGGTCAAATTGGGTAGGAAATGGAGGTTCAAATCGAAGGGAGGGATAGAGTGGTGGGGGGGTAGTGTAATACACGACCTTTTTCACTCCATTTCACGTATTTTTGTATTTGATCATATCTTTTTGAATATCCATAATTATCATTTTTAACTATTAAATAATGGTTATTCCAAAAATTTTAGACCTAATTACCTTTTTTAAACATTTTAAAAAATTTTGGGTCAAAATATAATTTTATAAAATTTGAGGAACTGAAACGTAAACTTTGGAGACTTATTAAAACTTATCTGCGAAGTCTTGTCCTCCAGCCTTGGTTATCTTCAACTCCAACCCGTAGCAAAGATCCTCAAAACCTTCTTCAAAATCCTTTTTGCCTAAATTCTAAATCACATACTTGGCTTGAAGAAATTTTTACTCACAAATCAAATTGGTGATTCAGGAATTCTCGTAGATTTTTAATCCAACTTCAAAAGTAAGTTTTACTTCCAGATCTGTATGATTTTTATGTTAAATTCTAAGTTCCTCAGGAAATTAATTTGTGTAATTTTGTTGTTTTGTGAATTGATTTTATTACCAAATATATTTATGAGCTATTGAGACTTAATTTATGGTTTGAAATGACTTTTTAACTATTATTTTTGTGAGATTTGAATTAGGATTTTGACAATTCTTAACCTAGTGATATGTTTGAAAAGTTTATGAACCCTAATTCTTAGATTTTTATCTTATTTTCATAAATTTAAGTCAACCCTTACTCGTTTGTGTTTGATTATTACTTAATTTGAGAATTTGGGTGGTGCCCAAAAGTGAATTTCTATCTCGATTTTTATCCTAATGGTATAACACTCTCCTGGTTTAGGTGATTCAGAATTAGAGTTTTAGATCGTCGAAATTATGATACGTCTACGAAATCGATTTTCGAGGTAAGTAACGTTTACATCTTTTTATCGATACTCTATATATGATTGGTATTGTAATCCTAAAATAATTGATATTAAGGTAAGTATATTTATTTTGATTAACGTTTATAAGGTAAGTACGTTTATAAGTTATATGTTCGTTATGTAATATACAATTTGTTCATTATTGTGCTATGTGTTAATGAATGATTACTGTGAAGGCCTCAATGGGTCACTTTGAGTAAGTGAATGAAATGATATACTGAGTACACTACTTCGTAAATGTTATACTCAATCTACTTTATCAATATCGGAAAGACAAGTGATAGACACTTCGTTATGCCTTGTCTACTTGGGCGGATAATAAGTAGATCTGGATCCAGTGTTGGGAAGACTTTTGTGAACCATGAGCTCCTTGATTGACATTTATATTTTAATTGTTGAAAATGTCTCGTATATTGTTCCCTGTACTAATTATATACATGTTATCTATAATTGGGTTTAAATGTTATTTACTAAGAACAATGTGCTTACTCCATTATTTTTTTTTCCCCTTTGTTTGCAGTCGAGAACCAACAGGAGATATTAGCAGGTCATGAGTCGAGTGCTAACCAGGGAGGGAATTACAGTACAGACCCCAGTAATTGGAGATAGAATTTTTCTGTTTACTATCCTAGTGTGAGGTTGGTTTCTATGCTTAGGCCTGTGTGCCTATGGATTTGTTAAATTTGTCTTGTGATCGAATTTCTGACTGTGTTTGGGTTGTAGTTTTGATACTTATATATGAATGCGATTTGATTATCATGGAATGTTATGAACATGGTTGTTGACCAAGATTATTATACTTTTGTGATTTTATATTGGTTGATCTTGAGGTCTAATGATAGGTTTATGAATGTTTATTGCTCTTGTATTGTGCTTTGCATGATTGGGGTGATTTCGAAGTGCTGCGTGTCATTGTTCTGTTTTGGGGACGTGACAAGTTGGAAGGGGAAGGGAAGGGTTGGTAGGCTTGGAAGAGAATGGAGGGAGGGATGACAGAAGAGGGGGAGGAAAGATAGTGGTAGACTGATTGGATAAGGGGATGGCAAAATGAGGGGAAAGAAATGGTGGTAGTTGGCTGAAGAAGGGGATGGCAGAAGAGTCAGCGGGAAGGGATAGTGGTGGTGGGCAAATTGGGGAAGAAAGGGACTGGAGGGAAGTGGTGTGCTAGTCGGGAAGAGGATGGCAGAAAAAGAGGAAAGGATATGATGGGGGGTGAGCTAGGGAAAGGGGTGGTGAAAAGGGAAGATATAGGGTAGTGGTGGGTTGATTGGGAGGAAGGGATGGTAGAAGAAGTGAGATGAAGAGCAAGTGGTGGTAGAAGAAAGAAGATGAACGGTAGTGGTGGATTGGCTGGAGGTGAGGGTGGTTAGTGCTTTAAAGTATAAATTTAGTAAATAAATTATTTAATTTTTGACCTAAAGTTTTTCATGGCTTCCCGTAAAGCATCACTTATAATTTACACTTATTTTTAGTCTTCCAATTTTGATCCTAAATGTCTTTAGTAATGTTACAATTTTAACCCCTCAAAAACAAATTTTTATTAACACTAATAGTTCAAATAGATAGGGTGACACTATAGATATACTTTTAGAAGTTGAGTGATGACCAAAATTATTTAGTGACCATTGCCGTAACCACCGAATAATTGGGTCACAATTTAAACCGTTTGCTCCAAAAAATTTATAGACTGAATAATAATGTTAATTGTTAATTTGCGTTTTTAAATAATAGTGCATTTTTTGTCACCAACTTTTAAATTTGGACAATTCAATATTTTACGAGAAATTTTATTTTGGATACGATCAATAACTAGGCATGCCTATTAATTGATTTTAGACTAATGAAGGGCTTCCATTTGGCATGATTTATAAATTAGTGAGCCCTATTTACCAAATGGAAGCCTTTCATTGGTCTAAGACCAGTTATTAAACATGTTTAATAGTTGGTCATGTCCAAAATAAAAATTTTCAATACTTTCACAGGTATATGTTTGATAACGATGGTACATAAACTCTAAATTCTCTCCAAGAAAATCACTTCAGCTGACCAAATGATATTCTTCTATCAACCACACCTAATGATACCAAATTTAGCAAATTGCAATTAGAGAACTCATAAACTTTCCACTTTCTCAGTGATCATTTGTAAAGGACTACGGCACCAATTACTCAAACATTCTGTAACAAATTCTATTAAACATTTGAAGAACTAAATCCAACACAAACCTGCAACATCAACAATAACTTCACGCTTATAGCCTCTCTGCCTACCCTTCCATAAAAACAATAGCAAACCTCCGAGAAGCAGAATGCTAAAAATTTCAGCAACTATCCCAACTATCACTCCAACCTTCAGTTTACTTGAAGAACCTGCCAAAGCAGTAGTTCGTTGAATTTAACTTTGCCACACTGGAGAAGAAAAACAATACACTATCCACTTTACTGCACCACTTTTGTTGCTTACAATTTATAGTCCAGCAAAATGAATAAACATTTACTAGATCATGATCCAGATAACCTTAAATTCTCTTCTTTTAGTCCGTCACCAAATCTTTTTCTGTGTTGGAGGTGTAGTTGGCTTTAAAAAAAAAAAGCATGCATAGTAGCTATTAAGACGGGTAAAATATCATCTTGAGAAGATCCAAATTCTGGAACACTGGAGATCTCTAAGGGGCACATATGATGCAAAGGAGAGAAAAGCAACTGATTAGCTAACCTCCATTATCAGATTCACATCGATGCGCAAAATTCAAACCACAGTTGAGGTTGTTCCCTGTAAAGCTGAAATTAGAATTCAAATTTAAGATCAATCTCAAAATATTCACAATCATAAAATAAAAAAGGTTAAATAACACTTTGTCCCCCAGAACTAGGTGGGTAATTATACTTTGCCCTCCTAAACTTAAAAAAGAAAAAACACAGTTTGCCCCCATTCACATTATTTATCCTTTAAAAAATTTTAAATATCAAGAAATTCTAAATGATTGAAATACCCTTAGTATTATATTTTGATTTTTCATGTATTTAATTTTGATGTTCAATAGTCATAAAAGAAATAGGAAAAAATTAAATATAATAACAAATTGATATCTTTGACTTTAGGCCACATGTCAGAAATGTTAAAGTATATTATATCCGACATTACAATTTGCACAGGTTAAGCCAAATATAAAAAGTTTAAAATAATAAAAGACATCAAAATATATATATATATATATAAAGCTTTATAGAAAATATATTGTCACAAAATACCTATAAAGAAAAATTTTTGATAGAAAATAAGACCATTTGTGAATTGATCTACCACTATATTTAAACACTCAATAATTCAAAATAATATAAAATGAAACCCAAAAATTTAAAAATTTTGACTAAGAAATATATTGATATGGATTATATTGAAATATTATATAATTTATTTTCCATTATTTTTAAATAATTATCATATCACTATCAAAATTTAAATACATAAAAAATCAAAATTTAGTACCAATGGTATTTATTCATTTAACTAGATTATCTTGATGATTTTAAATTATTAATGGATGAATAGTGTCAATGGGGGGCAAAGTGTATATTATTTTAGTTTGGGGGGGACAAAGTGTAATTGCTCACCTAGTTTGGGGGCAAAGTGTTATTAAACCCCCCTCCCACATGTAAAAAAAAAAAAAAAAAAAAAAAAAAAACTTATCTAAAAGGTCAACAATTATCAATTGCAGACAACCAGACCAACCGCCTTAAGAGTGTTGAGAGAGAGAACATACTTGTATTCGGAAACTTTAAATAATTGATCAGGTATTTCACCAGTAAGACCATTAAAGCCAAGCTGACTGCAGAGTTATAAACTCATCTCAGTACCATCTAAACTAATGCTACTCAATGTAGTGTCCAGTAACCAGACACCTTTTTGCCTAATTCTGGAAACAAGTAAAAACCGTAGTATAAGTTAGAATACTGCATAAGAGAAAAATAAATCACTTACAGACTAAATAAGCTTGGAAGACTTGTAAGTGAATGAGGTATTGTTCCACGAAGATTGTTTTGGCTCAAAATCCTGCAGGCATGGCTGCACTTTTAGCTGGACAGAATTTTGAAATAAATAAAATCATAAATTAAAATAACAAGAACAATGGACTGCTTACAACAAATTAAGCATCTTTAGATTGCCAAAGGAAGCTGGTATTTCTCCACTTAGATGGTTGTTACTCAAATCTAACATTGTCAAGCTTGTTAAGTTCCCAAACTCTTCAGGTATATGGCCTGTAATACCATTTCCTTGCAGTGAACTGGCAGGAAAATATTGCCGAAAGAAATTAGTACTAAATTAGACTCTACAAGCTTCTCTCCTATTGAATGCTGCATCACAACGTTAGGCGAACAAACTTCCTGGGAAAACATCAATACGAATGACATTCAGAGAATTAGAAATGTCTACTCATAACTCAAATATCAACACATTGAGACAGCAAGAAGGTTGGCAATGGTTAACATTCAGTTAATATATCAGATTTAGGATCTAAGGCACCATAAATCCTGAGTTGATCAGGATGTCATTAAGATTAACTTATCCTATACCATTGCATAGTCACATAAGAAAGTACTGATGGAAACAAGCATCAATCAAAAGGTTAAAAGGCTTCAGCATGTAACAGTTTACAAATCATTGATACAACCCTTATCCATTTAATAAACATCAAGTTTTAAAGTGCAGAAAACATAGCCAATGGAACCTATATTCGCCTCCAAACAACAAAAACAGTAGCATGTCAATGCAATACACTTACCCCAAAGTTGAAACCACTAACCTAACTCGCATGCAAGAAATCAATCATGTTGCCAAACGTGTTTACACACAATCGTATTAACAAACAGACAAGAATAAATAAGATGTCAAACAACACACTACCGCCTGAGGTACTCTTAATGGGCCTAACTTGTAGCCAAATTCATCAGAATCACCAATCACAAGGTTTAGCTATAGAAGTCAGAATGAAACATGGAAAGGAGTATAGCAAGCAAAATGTTGATAGTCCTCTCATAGACCTATTTGCTTTCTCTTTTAACTTAACGAGCCCCACATAAACCCTCTCATTTCTCCATCCCATGTCTCCTATCAAGACCCAAAACTTGCTTACAAAGCACTTGAACCAGACTACCTCACCTTCAGGAGCGAATTGATGCTTTCTTTGGATAGAAATGAGCATTTACAGCCCAAAACTCTGGTAGCAGCATTATGCCCAAACATTACAAATCATGTTAAGATAACAGCTTCCAACCCTAGCTTTTGCATAGTGTGACTCCGCGATATTCAACTCTTGAGAATCTAATCTTGAGAATGTGAACCAAGCAGCTCGAGACAACATTTTTGAAGTCGAGTTGTTCAACATCATTTTAACAACCAACTAAATACAAGAAAGGGAGAGCAAATCTCCTTGTGTGCATGACAATATCTTCCAACTAATATAAATTAAAGGAGAATAAAATATCAAGGAGATTCATACTACCAGAAAGGAACAGCAAAATTTATCTGAAAATATATTGATAGCTAAAATATGAGACAAGCTGCACCAGTTTAATAAACATCTGAAAAGACTCAAATAACATAATTCAGCGATAAAATTCTTAAAGTTCCCTTCACCTACAGTGTTGTAAGAGTCTTCAAAATCCCTAATTTTGGAGACAAGGTGCCACAAAAACCCATGTTGGACAAGGTTCTGCAAACAAGGTGAAGATATTATCATGCACCTGATTTAGTCAAAAAGTCACACAGTAACCGCAGAAATCTTTCAGAATACAAGAAACTCTGACATACAGGGGCAAAAGAGATCGAGTTCCCATTTTCATCAAATGATATTTGAATGAAAGTCTAAATGATGAAATAGCTTACACAGCAGTGACATTGTAATTATTGTCACAGATGACCTTTGACCAAGTACATGGATTAACTAGATGCTGATTCCAATCTGCAAGTTGATTGCTTGTAGCATTGAGGGAGTTCTTCAACGAATACAGTGCATCCCCTGAAACCAGTATCGAAGTTTCTTACTAAAGAAACAACCCACAAATGTTCTTTTGTGTATTACCAAGAAAGCAATTCAAGGAATACTTTGCAAAAAAAAAAAACAAAAAACAAAAAAAGAAAAAGAAAAAGAAAAGCATTTGCATGTAAAATAAACAGAGGTGAAGGGTATAAAGTACAGAACAATGTTGACAAGTCTTGTCACAGAGGATGAAGGAAAATCAGAGCAGAATGGGCAAAGAAACTAACGAAATTTATAGAGTTCCGTTGAGCAAAGCATATATTCATGGGCAATACCTTGATACCAGAGTTAAAATATATATATTACTTACAAACTTTTTACCTCCATGGGCATCAGGTAAAACAAAGGAACGCAAACATGCCAGGACCAGAATTACAAACAACAGCTCCATCTTCAATGATGATGTCCCACAGACATCAATTAAGTCAAAACTTCTTTCCAGGCAGTGAATGTAACATAAAGTATTGTTCATCCGAAAGGAGCCAACTCTGCAAGACCATTCAACAAATTGTGACCAACGTAAAAGGTGCTCTATAACAAAAAATAATCGACCAAAATTACAAGTAATAAAGGGTTGTTTAGAGTTGATTGCAGATATTCCACAAGCATCTTGGTTGAGATCTTTGCAGCCATCTCAGCTAAAAATATCATTTATGGGCCATATTTCAGAGGGGAAACCAGTGATGATAAAACCAAAGAGCCAAAGTCTATTACGTGCTCCTCTGCATAGGGGCTCAAGCCAAGTCAATAATCAAAGTTAAGGATCATTCTTATGGCTTAAGATCAATTTACTTAAAAGGAAATTCTAATTCATGTAAGTAATCAGTTACTCCCAGTAAGTAACTGCATATTCAACTTATGCTAAGTTCAATGATTTGTAGAGTCGGGATCCTACCTTGAATCATTTTGAAGGTTGTAGGAATGGATCGTAGGTAAAATTGTAAGATCGTAAGATTCTACAGAAAATGCAAAAATATAACTTTATCTGTTTTAAAGCTAATATTTGATAGAAACTTATGCAAATAAATACAAAAATATAATATTCATCACAAAATAAGTTCCATTTAACTTAAATTTATAGTACTTCGCATTATATACTCAAAATGAAAAAAATTTGGCGTCAGTGTAAATATAATACTGTTTTTTGAATAAAAATTAAAAAAATAATAATGAATAGTCTAAACTCATGAAATATAACATTTGAATAAAAAGTTATCAAAATACTTGCTTAACCAAGAAAATATAGACATAAATCACAAGATTCTAGCAGTCCAATTAGTGTTTACCTATATTAGTGATCGAAATTGAGTTTGTAAATTTGAATCGTTGGATTGTATAATGATAGAATCAGGGTTCTAACAACTATGGTTCAATGTGCTCACAAGAAATATTCAATTCCTATAAGCAATCAGTTTGCAATATGTATGTTAAAAAATAATAATAAAATAAAAAAGCTGCAATTCCGTATCTGAAATTACAGAAGAAATCAATGATTAATGTTTGCAGCTTTCATTCCAATTAGCATCTTAATGCACATAAAAATTGATAAAAACATGGCGCACAAGTAGCTCATGCTGGAGAGGGCAATGATCATTTACTTATCAATCTTTCACCTCATAACTACAAAAACCACACTACTCATCCCCTTCTCCCCACCCTCCCAAACACCACTCTCCCTTCCCCTCCCTCCCTCCCTCCTCTCATCTAGATGTGTATAAGAGACCCCAGCCAATACAAGAAAAAAAGAGAAAAAGAAAACAACAATCCCCAAATAGAAAAAATAAATAAGAAAACAGTGATAAGTCCCATTACACTTTTTCATAACCATTCTACAAGAAGTGCATTAGAACCAACTGAAATCATGATCTGCAGGTCTAATTATTCAAGCAAAACTCAACAATTCCTCCTCAATTCACCGTAGTCTTTAAAAAACCGACATGCATGCAACAGAAAAAAGGGCAGCTTAAAAACATAGAATCCCTCTGTAATTCATAAAAGAAGAGAATACAAAATCAACCCATTTTGTAACTCAACTTCCATCCTTAAAATCCACAAAAGCCATGCAATAACTTTAATAATGCTTCTAAAGACTAAATACCACATTTTTTCAGCTAAATCAGAAAACCCACAAAATATTTTCAGTTTCAACAAAAGAAAGCACTGAAGATTTACCTTTTGAAGAAGACTTCAAGCAAAAAATTGAAGAAGACCCAAATCAAAGAAATGTACTGGGGAAAAGTAAGGATTGATAAAATGTAAAAATATCAATCAAAGGGACCTTCTATTACTAGTTTGACTGCTTTTATAGCTTGAAATGGAAAATACTTATTAGACTAATTTTTTACCCCTATATCTTTGTCAATTTTATAATCAAAATTTAATATTTTATAATTTTATTTAAATCAATTAATATTATAAAATTACATTCAATAATACATATATTATATAAGATTTAATTCACACCATAAAATTTATAAATAAATTGAAAACTAAGTCAACATAAAATATTTATCACTTGCAATTAGACCGGTCAATGGGTGGGATTTAGATCCGGATCCGATCCGGACCCATTTATTCGAGTCTGAATTTATAACAAATTTTGATTATTCGGATCCGATCTGGACCCGTTTAACTATTATAATAAACAGGTCAGATCTGGATAGTAGTGTTTCGACCTGATTAAGACCCGGATCCGATTAAAATATTTAATATTTAATAAAATTATTGTATATTAGTATATTATATATATATATATATATGCATATATGTTATATAAATTACCCATGTAATTTATATTAATGTAGAATACATGCATAAATATTAATTGTGAACTCAATATTTTTTTATAATTAAAAAAAGGAGAAAATATGTAATTTGATAAGTTGTAATAGTTTTGTATATAATTGTAAAAGTTATAAAAAAAATATTTAAGACTCGGATCCTGATCCAACAAGACCTGACAGATCCATGTATAGATCTACTTTTATAGACCCGTCTTGGATCCGGATCCGGATCCAAATTTGGTTATATTAATCGGATCCAAGTTTAAATATGTTAGATCTGACCTGGATTCGACCAGTTTACAAACCTACTTGCAATAACTTCAAAACCCCTAGGCTAATTCTTGCGTGTCATGGTCATCGATTTATTGTCCAAATTTATTCAGATTATTTTAATTTATTAAAAAATCAATTTTTTTAATGTAAATGAATTTTGACTGATTAATTTATGATACTTATCATAAAATTTTCCCCATTTCTTATTTTTTTTGATCTCACTCTTGCCTATCCTTTTTTTTGTTTTTAAGAAAATAGAAAACTTATTTCTTACTCCTGAATTTTAAACTCTACTCTTAGTTTTTATACACTCACTAGTTAAAAAATTAAAATTTTGAAAATCATAATATTTGTGATACTATTACTCTTTTTTAGCTAGTTTCAAAATTATTACCTCTGTTTGAACAGCTATTATTGTTAAAATATTGTTTTAAAAAGTACTATAACAATTTTTTTAATATGATTTATGTGAAATAAAAAAATGACTGAAAAATATGTCTGAAATAATTATAAAATATAGATAATTCTGAAATGCATGGGTGAAATTGGAGAAGCATGACGTGTTGAAATAAATACAGGGGACAAAAGTTATTGGAACTTTAGAGTAATTAACAAGAGAGCTACACGTGAAGTGCATGAAAGAAAGGTTATTTTGATTTAAAAAACTATGTGGTATTTATGTGATGTGTAAAGGCAAAATCGCCGACTAGGTAAAAATATATATTAAATAATTATAGTGACAAAGGAAATGTGTAATATATGAATTGTAAGTGAAGAGCATTCATGAATAGAGGTCTTAATGATGAATTGGTGAGTAATACTTTAAGAAAGGAAATTAGTGTTTTTACAGCATTGTTATAATGAATGGAACTTAAAAATGGATTCATAAATGAGGGTGAGAAAGACATCAATCTTAGTTGTCAAAGAGAAATTTATACAACATTAAAGGTGTAGTAAATATTGCTAATCGATAGATAGAATAAATGTTTTGAAAGATTAGCAATTTGAATCACAACGACCAACAAAACACATAGTAATTAATGAGATCTTTGAAAAGGGAGAAGAAAATATAGGATGAAATAATAAAAATGTTTCGGATTAGCTAATATTTGTTAGAAAGGGAACTAAAAATTCATAATCTTTGTAAAAAAACAAGGTGTTGAAGATCTACAAGTAATGTTAATTGTACACATTTTTTTTTTTTACCTAATGAAGCTTTTAGATATTTTTTTCATGATTGTTTAGGTTGTGTCATTTTGCTTATACATGTATGGTAGGTTTTAAAAAATAAAGGACTTGTTTGAGGAATTAAGAGTACCTTTAAAAGCTTGTTTAGCAAGCAGTGTAAATATTAAAAAAAGTAAACAGAAGCATGGTGAATTTGAATGGTAAGAAGAATCAATCATGATTCTCTACAAATCCAGCTTCAAACTGAAATTTGATTTGAAAATGAAATATCAATTAAGGTATTTTTGAGTAGAAAGCATTGGCTGCATTATATATTTTATGTCAAGCAAAGTCAGCCAAAGAAAAATGTAACTTTGCATAAAGAATTGGTCATGAACATATGATTAAAATATATGATTATCATGATATTGTACAATTTTACCTGACTGAGAGGCAGATTTAACGAAGGATAAGAAATTAATAATTTTTGGGACAGAATGTAACAAAAGCGACATAGATGTTGTAAAATTTAACGGTATGTAATCACTGTATTGTATTAATATCATATTTATCTAACATTAGTTTTTAAACAAAAAATGAAGAAACAATAAATTTATGTGTGTAAAATTCAATTTAATAATGATTTAGCAGTTATTGTCAAAGGAAATATTAACAATCACTTACAAAATCAAGGGCACATGGTGTTAACAACACAAAAATATGGTTGAGCATGAATGTACATAAGTTAGTTAGCACGAAGGTGTAATAATTCATGCTAAAAATGAAAACGATGGTTATTTTTTCATCTAAAATATAAATTTGATATTGATTACAAATTGATGGTTAAATGGAAATGCTGGTTTAGTTAGGAATTTGAAAACACGTGGAATGAGCAAAAAAATGTGGTTGTACATAAAGTACCAATAAAGACATTTTCATAAACATAAAATGTGACAGTTTAACTTGGTTGACTGTTTCAGTTGATCGGCAGATATTTATTGAACATTGTAAGAGAAAAAACTAATTGGGTGGCAGAACTTAACAACCAGGGTATAATATTAACATATTATACCTTTAGGTAGTTATATAGTTGTAATAGTATAGGTTAAAACTTCAAACAATTATCATTAAATAAATTAACAAAGTTATTTTTTTATGCAAATGTACCCTATGGATACAAAAAGGAAAAGGGTAAAAACATTAGTTTGAACTACGAATTTGTGTTAAATGAAGACTACTTTTCAAAAAATAGCAAGGGAACTAGAGTTAGAGAGTGTGATCCTTTGTTTGAGGATGATAAATATGAAATGAAAATAGTGTTGAGCATGACATTTGAAAACGTAGACCAAACAAATAAATTTTACAACAATTATGCGAAGTGCAAGAGTTTGGTATAAAAAGGTACAACAAACAGTATGATAATGATGGTACATTGGTTAATAAAACATGGATATATTGCAAAGAGGGATTTAGGGAGGAAAAATGGACTGCATTGGAAGAGCGTAAAAAAAAAAAAAAAAAAGCCGAAAGCAATCACTTGATGTGGATGCCATGTACATTTTAGATTCAAATATGATTGGGAAATATTGGTTTATATTGTTACTAAATTTATACCAAAACACAATCATGACCTTGTATTTGATTCATGCATTCCATACCAGTGATCTCAAAGGAAAGTAACTGGTGCAGAATTTTTATGCTCATGCTAGGACACTGCAAATGGTTGGAGTCAAAACTGCATAGATAATGAAGCATTTTGTGTTACAGTCTAATTGCTATGAGAACATAAGTTTGTGGCTTAGGATCTATGTAACAATATTGATGCTAAAAGGAAGAAGCTAATTGCAATAGGAGATTTTGAATGTACAATCGAGTACCTATATAGTAAGTAGGACAGTGACAAGGCCTTCTATTATGTGTATGATGTAAATGAAGAAAGATAGTGACAGGCCTTCTATTATATGTATGATGTAAATGAAGAGGGAAGACTTCATAATAAGTTTTTTTTTTTGGACAGATCCTAGATTGACATTTGACAACCAGAAGTTTGGTGAAGTTGTATTTGATACAACTTACAAAACAAACGAGTACAAGAAGCCTTTGATTGTGTTTGCCGGTATTAACAATAACTTCTATAGTATTATTTTTGGTTGTGCACTATTACCGAATGAATCATTCGAAACCTATGAGTGGGTGCTACAATTGTCAGACATTCATTGATGTAATGGGCATGAAAAGGCCTATATCTGTTATGACTGATGGTGATAAGGCAATGAGAAAGGCCATAAAGACTATGCTTCTTGAGGCTATGTATCAATTATGATCATAGCACTTTAATAGGAATGCGGTTATAAATGTTAAGTGTGATGCCTTCATAAGTGGACTTGGGCACTTGATGTTTGAAAAGTGTTCCATTTATGAATCTGACTATAGATGGGCATAATTGGTTGACAAATGTGGGTTGAAAGATAATGACTGTGTGAACAAGACATTTGAAAAAAGAGAGCTTTGGGTGAAGGCACATGTTAGGGGTCTGTTTTTTTGGTGGAATGTGTAGTACACAAAGATTAGAAAAAATGAATGCATTCTTGAATAGATATTTGCATGAGAAGATGAGTCGATTTGAATTCGTTTGAGAATTTGATTTTGCACTTGCCTTATTGCTATATAATGAGGCAAGATGTGTGTACTAAACACAGGATACCATACTCTGTCATGACAACTGAGATGGCTTTATTAGAAAGGCATGCTTCTGAAGTTTTTACGAGGAATATATTTTATATAGTTAAGGCAAGGTTTGTTGATTCTCTTGAATGTAGGTGTGTCACAAACTTTCCATGTCACTACATATCTCTATGAAAGGTACAATGTACCCAATTATACGTAGACCATGGAGTTTGATAGAAGGAATGAAAGTCTTAGATGTTCGTGTAAGACACTTGAATCCAGAGGAATGTTTAGAGTGATGGTCAGGAGCAAATGAAACAAATTCCACAGTCATGCATTTTGCATATGTGGACAAAGCTTTGCCATGGCAGTTTATTGTAATGCAAGCAAACCATGTATATCACAGCAAATCTCCCAGTTGGCTAAATATGGAGCACTCGCATTTAGTTGCAAAACATTATGCTATTTTGTCTCACACATGGATGATGAGTATGAACATGTAATGAAAATATTTGCTAAGGAAACTTTCATGTTGTAGGAAAAGACTTGGTATAAAAGATGTTGTGAAAATACCAAAGAACCTACATTGAATGACTTTGAAATCAGATACGGGCATAGAACTAGCATTTTGGATCCCATTTATATTCGGGTTAAAGGTGACTACAAATCCAGTACAATGCAAAAATGAGAAAATGTGGATGTTGCAGGTATTATTGCTGCTTCATTTAGCCTTTAAGATAATTAATATTTTGTTGTTATCCATGAATCTTTTTAGTGTTAAAATAAGGCATATGTCATATATTAGGAAAATGGATGGGCATAACATTAAAGTATGCCCCAAAAGGAAATATTCAAAGTAGGCCAATGAGCGGAAATCTGGTTCGAGAAGGTGAAAAAGGTGGCTCATCCTACAAATTTTACGTGCCTAAAAACTAAAATATAGAGAATGAGAGTGTAGGCTACAAACTTTCAGTAGTTGCTTCGTTTGCCTCATTGGATTATATGTTTATGCAAAGTTATGCTCAAATCTTGAATAGAATAGGTGAAATGTCTGCCAACAAGGATGCATAAGCATTTGAGATGCTGTCTATCAATGCATGTAGTCTATTGGTAATTTAATATTTTTTTGGATATAAACATCTTTATAAACATTTTTTTTTTGTATGCTAGATGAGCGTTTGCAGCATATCATAGACAAACTATCTCAATTCATTGTGGATTAGTATAATATAACACAAAAATTGGCAATTATTATAGTGCTAACAATGGATGCAGTTTATAATTTCACAATAGACAGGTAACAAAACCAAAACTTGCAACTACATTATTTAAAAGTTATGATTTTAGGGAACGTGTGTTAAAATTTGCAATCTAATATGCATACCGACCAATAATTGAATTAGTAGACCTTGTTGCTTCGAAATCACTTTGCATTTCTGCCTCCTAGCAGCATCACCATTTATATTATTGGCATTATCATTTCCCATCTTCTTGTGCCTTGGCGGAAACAGATCTAATTTTGCAAATTTTTCAATTTCAAATAAGGAAGCTTCAGGCACATAATTTTCAGCTGCTGTATTTTTTTATTTTTTTTGGGATTGCAACTTCATGGAGACCATCATTGCTCAAACACTGTGAAGCCAAGTTTAAATGAAGTGCTTCGGCTAGTTGTTTATTCCATTTCTGGGGGATATATTGATGATCTATGCTTTTTAAATTCATACAATTGTTGGAATTGTACATTTCAAAATCAATTGAATCAGCATCCTTACCAATAACATTAGCCTTATCATCATTTAGCCTGAGCCTTTTTATAGGATTCATATCCTCCATCTTTACATTATGGCTCGAACTCTTTGAATCCATAATATTACAAACTTTCTCATTGTTCATGTCTACCTTTCGCTCAAGCTTGTTGATTCCTTCTTAAAAAGAAAGATTCTACAATTTTGTCTCCATTAATAATTCAACAATATGATTTAGTTTTTGCATGATCACTTCCATTCTTCCAGTCATGATCTCACTTTCCTTGTGGTCAGCAGCCCCAACAACTTCTCCTTCACATCAGACAACCTATTTGACACGCAAATTTTAAAAAACTAAATGCATAGGAAGCATTATCTCTGTTTCTCTACATTTAATGTAGTTTACCTTGTTCATTTTGAAAGGGGATTTTGGTTGCCTGTGGAAAGTATTACTGTATTCTAAACCATGTCGTTCATTCATGCTCTCCATTCCACTGGTACCTTGAATTGTACACTCCTATTTATGTATAAAGCTTGCAATTATATAAATATTTAAATACCATTCAATCAGAACAACATAAGAATATAAAATGAAAAAAAAAAAACCACATTAAGTAAGTTAACTTACAGCTCGATTTCTATGTTGATCATATCTCACACCTGTGATATTCTTACATTGCTAAAACTTCTGCTACTCAACATGGTGGGATTTCGGCATGAGTGACACTTCTGCCATTTCTTGCAAAACATCGCATCTGTTGCATTCAACTTCATTTCTTTAACACATCCTAGTGACACGGTCCGCCCATTTAGACGAAGAGGTTTGGCCCAAAATAAAAGTAAGTCCAAATGATGGGCCCAGAAGATAAAGGAACATTCTAGATTTCTCTAGAATCATGTAGATTTGGAATATTCAATAGGGGACCATATTCTTTGTATAGAATTCTCTAGAATCTTGTAGATTTGTATTTACTTTGGTAGGTTCTAGAATCTTCTCTTACAAGTATAAAAAGGGGTCAACCCCCTCATTTGTAATACACCTCAGAAGTTGAGCAATTGAATATACAGAGCTTTTCATTCTCTCAATTCTCTCAATTCTCTCTCTTCTATTGTTGTCATGAGAAAGGTGAGAGACAGAAACTATTCTATTAGTCTCTTCATATTATCTATCCTCTAGCCTTTGTATGTCTCTTAGGTTCGATACGTCTAGATGTGTATTGTGACAAGTCTTAAGAGACACAACAATTTTGCTTCTTGAACTGCCAAGATTCTAGAACCTACCAAAGTAAATACAAATCTAAACTATTGTACAATCTTGATATATAGGATCTCAAGACATCGATTGCCTTGAGAGGAGCGGTTGCCGGCGGACGGTGATGCTACCTACCGATCGTTCAAAGCCCAAGGAGTTCAATGGACATAGGAGGCCAAGGTAGTGGACAACTTCCGTGGTCCATGGAGCAAATGCAATTACACATCTAGATGTGCATCTAGATCTTGTCTCATCCTACTTGACTCGATTATGCTCTAGATGGTGGCGGCGCAGGAGTGAGCAATAATGGCAGTGCACTGCCATTTCACTCCTCTCATCTTATACTGTCTGGGGTCCANTTGGAAAGAAGGAATGTGGATAATTTATGCAAAGCAATGTCGGTGGCTGAGTCTCTCTTGGAGTTCAAGCCACGGGAAAAGTCAACCCCACCAAAGGAAAGGCCTAATTTCTTCAAACCAAAGGGTAAGGAAATTGTGAAGGAGAGCAACAAAGAATTTGGTGAGGGAGCAAGGGAGAAGTCTCCTTCCAAGAACGAGGAGAAGTCGTTCACAGCAAAGGACAAGGGCAAGCGACCAATGAAATGCTTTTTCCCGCTCCACACATGGCGCGAGAATGTCCATGGCCATGGCTGCTAATTTTGCTTTCGCAGGAATTCTCTGTCTCTTATACACATCTATTGTTGTCTCCTTCACAGTCTCCTTACCCTGCCAAGTTCTAATCCCGAATACTAGGCCTTTCCTTTGGTGATGTTCGCCGATGTGCAGATCAATTGGACACAATCTATATACATCTTGTGGACATAATAAGTTGGTGATGCTGCATTAGATTCATTATGCCAAAGACTTCGCCCTTCAAGTGGAGAAAGGCATGGGCACCTTGAAGACTGTCAACACCAAGGAAGTCCTTGTCCATGGGTTGGCAAGCAACGTAGATGTAGAGCTATTGGACAATGGAAGGGCAAGACTTCACTTGAGGTAATTCCCCTTGATGATTATGATGTTGTGATAGGACTTCACTTTCTTGAGAGTATTAGTGCATTGAAAGGAAGTCGGAGGCTCCAGACTCCCTCTTTAGAGGTCCAGAGACAGGATTAGTATCACAAGAACCTATCTGATAATCCACTGTGCAGCGGGTTGAAGCGAGGGGATCCAACCTTCCTTGTGACCAGGAAAGGTAGATGAGGGAGATAACCAAAGGGAGCCTGAGGTGGTTGCAACAGTACTTGGGGAGTACAAGAGTGTGATGCCTATAAGAGACTGTTGGGGTCACAGGCTGTCTCCTTTACACATCTAGATGTGAAACCTCAGGCAGCCTGCTAACGGACTTCTACCTTACCTGCCAAGGAAGGAAAAACTCGAAGGTACGAGGGCCCGTTCAAAGTAGTGAGACGGGTAAGGGAAGGTGGCGTACAAGGTGGATCTCCCTTTGAAACTAAAACTTCATCCGATGTTCCATGTGAGCTTGTTTAAGCTCTACCACGGGGACGACGAGGACCCCAACCGCGAGCTATCACAACGGGCCCCTATGGGAGCAATCTAGACCTGTATGATCATAGGTGGATTGCATCAACATAAGATGTGTACTCACGTACGCAAACGGTATTGCAAGTTCAGGATCGAATACAAGGTACGATGGAAAGCAAGGATAGTTGGGAGTATTACAAATGAGGGGGTTGACCCCTTTTTATACTTGTAAGAGAAGATTCAATACCGCCAAAGCCAACGAGGACGTTGCCAGAATAGGTGGGGGAGAATGACACGGTCCGCCCATTTAGACGAAGAGGTTTGGCCCAAAATAAAAGTAAGTCCAAATGATGGGCCCAGAAGATAAAGGAACATTCTAGATTTCTCTAGAATCATGTAGATTTGGAATATTCTCTAGAAGGAATATTCTTTGTATAGAATTCTCTAGAATTATGTAGATTTGTATTTACTTTGGTAGGTTCTAGAATCTTCTCTTACAAGTATAAAAAGGGGTCAACCTCCTCATTTGTAATACACCTCAGAAGTTGAGCAATTGAATATACAGAGCTTTTCATTCTCTCAATTCTCTCAATTCTCTCTCTTCTATTGTTGTCAGTATGAGAAAGGCTGACTTAGGGTGTGTAAGAAAACCTAAGTGCCACACGGGTTGGGAGCACTAAAAAGAGTGAGCCCGTGACACTAGCCTGACACTAATTGAATTTCCTACAATGCAATTCAAAATTAACAAGAAATACCACAATCATCAAATAATGTATAAAATATTCATAAAATAGAGTTCCAGGCAAACACCATGCATACAAAGGTTTATAATGCCATATCAAACACTTGGTGCCCATTTTATCAGCAAAACCTAACACTCTAACTTCTACCAATAATATATATTACAAACTGCAATCTTACCTCACCGTGTTCATCTTTCATCAATGGTGACAACCAATTCATCCAATCAACATTTAAGAAAACAAACCCCTGGACCCCAAGTATCACCACAACACTTTATTTGGCTTATCTGACCAACACCTCTCTCAAATTTTTTGCGTTCAAATTAAACAAGAGCAATTTCTAAATTAAACTTCAATTGTTGGCCATAATCTGCTGATCATTCTCGTATCAAAAGTTGGGAACTTCTGTTTCATATGGCTGCTCTACACTGCAATTCCCTAATATCACGACTAGAGCAAATACGCCCTTGCACATTTTCCTTTCTTTCTGGGATGGACATCTTTTCATATTTTACACAAAATAATATGGTCTCAACTCTAATACTTTACATCCCTCCATTTAGGATAAAATGCAAAAACCCCCTTGTGGTATCCTTAACAAGCACTTTACCTCTTTATAATTATAGAATGTGTATTTGAACCCCTTATGCCATAATCTTGGTTGTAAAATGGATGAAAACTGTTAAAACTAATCAATTTTGAGGTCTACATGTTTTTGTCGAGTTTGGAAGAGTTCAAAAAAAATTAACAATAAAATAAGACTTGAGTTGACTTTTATACCCCAAAACCCTAACGTTTTCCATCCCTTTTCCCACACAATCTACCTTCTTCTCCTCAGCTCCTCCCCTAACCCAACCACTACCACTATAGCAACGCCACCAACTTCCACCCTAACCCTAGTCAGCCACCCTCCTTCCCATCCCCACCACTCCTTTCCTCCCATTCCTCTTCCTATTCTAGCCCTGCTACCCGTCAAGTAAGCCCAATGTCACCACCATCAGCACTACCATCCTACCATAGTTCACACTTTTTCCCATTGCTCGAACTTGCAATTATAAAAAACCAATAGCCGTTGGTGACAATAATTTCCCAATCCGGGCCATCTATATTTTTGCAAAAAAAAAAAAACCAAATAATTAATCTACATTTTCATACACTTCTTTCGTATTATACATTCAGGAAGGTAAATGCATCATTATCACCAAGACAACTACTAATCTTTGAGGACCATGGAATCCCAACAAGGAATTTACAAAAAAAACAAAAATATATATATAGATTCCCAACAAGAAAATCAACACACCTCAAAATATGAACATCTACTTGTAATTAATGGTTGATTTATTACTATGATGATTGCTTTGAGTTGATAAGTTGACAATATCAACAACTAGTGGTTTTTTTTTTTTTTTTAAAATCCATGGCCATTCAGTCTCTTTTGACAATAATCTGACCCCAAATTTTAATCAAATTATGGTGGGGGAGGGGGTTGGGGTAATGGGGAGTGGATAAGGGAGATGAATGGGCCGTAGAAGGATGGTGAAGGGGCTGGGATGGAAGATTCAAGAGATACGGGAAGGGTGGGTGTGGTGGTGGCTAAGCTAGGGATGGGGGTAGTACTAATAATGGTTGCGATGGGGAAGGAAGTGAAGTGGTATTGTGTTGATTTTTTATTTGCAATGTGAATCCCTTTTACTTTATTTGATCCAAAAACTTTATGACCTCTTTTTTATTTTCAATTTAACCCAAAAACTCTCTATTAGGTCATTGAATTAGTTAAGGACCTATATGAAATTTCACAATCGAGTGTGAGTTTTAATGACTTGCGTTAGTTTTACAAAAAAAAAGAAAAAAGAAATTAAACCAGAAGGGGTATAAATATACATTTAATAATTATAAGGGATAAAGTGCTTATTTGACATACCACAAGGAGGTTATTTGCATTTGTTATCCCCCTCCCTTATTATTTACTCGACCCAAATGATACAAGTTGGTCCATCATCTACATTAACTTATTTTCTCTAGCCTATCATCAATGCTCATTCTTATAACAAAGTCTAGCCCTAACCATATGACCCCCCATTCATTTTATATTGCCATTTAGTACTAATGAGAAAATGACTCATTAAGTTGCTTGTTCCAAAACATTAACCACTTATGCAGCTATTATTTTCAGTTGATGCAAAGAGCTGACACTCTTTACTATCTCATGGTGTGTTGATCATTCAGTAGACGCACTAAAGGGGGACCCATAATGAAAAAAACTATCCAAACGAAGCTATTATGTTTTGCCTTTTAGTTTTTTGAGTGACAACAGGAAATGTCTTTTTAAAATCTTTGTAACCACAAGGGGTGGTGGATAGACAAAGTGAGTGCCTGTCTAAATCACAAAAATTGCTCGGCAAGATAGAACTTTGTGAGTTTTAGATTTTTTTTTTTATTTCTCTCATGAACAAGCATTATAGGATAGTTTCAGAAACCTCTCTTGAAATTTATACTAATATCACTTCGTATTCTTAAACTTTTAAAAATCTCACAAACCTATCCTAACTTTTTCTTTGTTGTAACATATCAGTCTAATTTGAAAGAATAACATTAAACAATTCAATTATGATAGAGAAGCTAAATTAATTCTAATTTTACACTTTTGAACCTACTAGTTAATTTAGTATTAAAATTTACATCTAATTAAATATTTGAAAAAGACAGGGAATTATATCTTAATCTAATATACTAGTATAGTACTAAACTTTAGTTCTATGTTTTGTTTTATTTATAATACTTTGTCGATTAAATTTTTATTTAGGGAATTTGAAGACAAATTTTTGCATTCCAAATTAGAAAAATTCTCAATGAATATTTTTATTGATAAATTTGGGAGGATAATACTTTCGAGATGTTTTTATTGAATTTAATTAAAATAATTTAGAAATTAACTTCAATTTGGAGTCAGATCTTTTGTACAATTAAGTTTAATTTCTTTACTAAGTTAATGGGCTAAACTCTCTTTAAGTTAATTTAAAATACAACTTTTTAAACTTCACCTTTTATTTTAACAATAACAAACCAAGAAATTAAAAATAAAATAAAAAAACTTGAAAAAAAACTACTAAATATTATAAATGAAGACACACATATGAAATAATACATTTTTGTCATGTGTCTAAAGCAACAAGGGTAAAATTGTTAGAATAAATTGTTTAATAATTTCTTTCTTAACTTGGTCTGACATGTTACAATAAATTAGAAGTTGTAGGAGGTTTGTGAGATTTTAAAAGTTCAAAAATACCAAGTGATATTAACATAAATCTTAGGGAAGGTTTCTGAGACTATCACTATCAACAATTTTGTTGTCTTTTTCTTTTTGTGTGTGTTAATTACATTTACCTCATTTTGACCAAACTACAAATTGCACCTCGAGCTTTGGCTAACCTCCAAATACTCTATCACTAACTCCTTTTAAGAGATCTAGACAAAATTGGGCACAATTACCCTTGTGACTTGTTAGCATGACAATTTTACCCCTCGATAGTCAACATTTATTAGCAAAGATTTTGAGGTCCCTTAATTTGATCGAGGACTGAGTTTTAGAGTATTGTTCTGGACAATACTTGGATAACAGAAACACCCAAAAGATTTAATTAGACTAAGATCAGGAATGGTAGAAAATAAAAGTTGACAAGGTGATTTAAAGTTTAACTTTTTTGATGGCAAACGATTAATAAGATATATCGCATATAAAATAGCTTCAGCCCAATACGAAGAAGGTAAATATGCTTAAAACAATAAACACCAGATCACATTGGTAATATGCTGGTGTTACATTCAGCAATATCATTTTGCTGAGAAGTATATGACAAGAGAAACGATAGAGAATTCCATTTGATTAAAATAAGGAATCAACTTTTGGAATTTGCTACCTCCGTCTGATTGAAATACTTGGATAGATTTTTTAAAAATATTTTTTATCATTGTATGAAAAAGAAGAAACATATGAAGTATTTTTCATATGTTTTTTATTTATTTTTCATAATATACCCAAGTGAATAGTGTACATGCATCAATAAAAATGATATAGTATTTTAAACTAGAAATAGAAGGAGTAGAAGATTGCTAAACATCTACAAAAAAAATTAATGAGAAAGGAGTAGATGAAGTAGAAATTGAATTATCAATTGGTAATTTAGTTTGTTTGCCTAAATGACAAACATTACAAGAAGGGTAATCAAATTGCTTATTACACTGAATAAATTCATTCCTAGACAAAAAATCTAACACAAGTGTATTAGGTTGTCCTAAACGCTGGTGGCAGAGTGCAGATGAATTCAGATTTAAATGAGCACTTGTGAAAGATGAGAAAAAGGCAACCCATGGAATTGATATAGGATAGAGTGCTCTAGTATTACTGTACTGAAGAAGAGTCTGCTTTGTCCTCGAATCCTTCACAAAGAATCCATGAAAAGTGAATTCAAAAAAGACGTTATTATCAGTACAAAAATATTCAACTGAAAGGTAAGTTCCTTTTAAGTGAAAGAACTAGTAAGACATTCTTACGATTAAGAGATTCAAAGATGTGAAAATTGTGGTTAAGCCAATATGAGTGACAGGAAGAAGTGTTCCATCTCCTATCATGACTTAAGTTGTACCAATATAAGGAACTAGAGAATTTCATAAATGAGTACTACCTGTCATATGAGCGCGGAAGCACCAGTATCTAGAAACCAAGCAGTGGATGAGGCAGGATCAAGATGAGTTTTAGTAAGGAAATGATACAGATTTGGGATAATATAAACATAATTAAATCTATTTCCACACTATAAGGCTGTATGATTCATGTATCCACAGATTTGTCAAGGTTCGGATGAAGTATTCTATATATTCTGCACAAGAGGTTTCCCAAAAATACCATTATGAAGAAATTAGTTATTGTTAGGATGTCCAAATGAATTTCCATGGCCTCTCACAATTGGAAAATCCCTGTAATCCACAACCATTGGAAGTATTTGGTGTGTTTTGATTGGTTTAGGAGTGGAAAAAGAGTGCAGAAGATGAGATAACATCAACAGTAATATTGATTTTTTGAATGCGATCTTTTTCACTAAGAAGAAGAGGAAGAAGAGAAGAAAACATAGGATAAGAATGAGTAGCATTCATGATGGTCACGAAAGGAGCATAGCTAGAAGGAAGTCCTTGAAGGGTTTGGACTACTAAATCCTCATCTAATACTGACTTTCCAATAGCCATGAGAGAGCAAGCTAAGGAGTGCAGTTGTTGAGGATATTCCTCCATCTTGAACTCACCTTTGTTGAAATTTTGAAATTTATGCTTCAAGTACATCATAGTTGATACAGCATGGTCAAGGAAGAGACGTTCCAAAGTATTCCATGCATGAGAAGCAGTTTCACATCCATGATTGAGAAGTGTTTCTAGAATAGTAAGAGAAAGTATAGCATTGATCCAATCGTGAACAGTGGTATCAGATTGAACACAAAGATCATATCATTTATCTGATGGATATGGAACGAGGAAGTGCTCCATCAACAATGGTGAGCATCTTTTGACTTTCGAGAAATGTAGTGAAAAGACGTTTCCAAGTAAGAAAATTTATGTAGGTTAATTCAAAAGGGATAAAGTTTTTGATGTTGGAGATTTGTGAAATATGAGAAGGAATAGATAATTTAGACTGTTTAGGTGGAACTCATGATGATGATGGAAGGAAGAAAAAAAGACTTTTTTTAGAGGAACCTAGGAAACTGTAATGCTCCTGATACCATGAAGAATAATATGCTCATAAACCCAAAAAGGTTGCTTATCATATTTATTAATAGTGCAATAGATGATGATTACGATGTATAACTCAAATCATTTACAAGATAAATACAAAGTATAACAAACATAGCTATACAAAGATAAATAATAACTGACAAAATTGAAAATGGTTAATAAAAAGTACATGAAAACGGATCATCCACCATATAAAGTTATGTACATGATTTGGAGTGTCAAACCATTTGATTTACACTAATAATAACCTTATCTTGCAATTTTTTTTATGAGACAACTTGAACCCGTGACCTCAATGTCACACGACTGAAAAATATGTTAACAAAATACCACTCTACGAAATAATATTTAAATAATAACATCAAATTTTTATTATTAATTAAAATTCTAATAATGGCTTATTTTTAAAAGAAAGAATAAATTAATTTTGAATACTGTTAACTTAATTGAATATTTTTAAACACCCTAACAGTTAATGATATAAGTTGTTAATGATATTCTAATAACAATCAAAAAGGAAAAAACTTAATTTGCAAATTATAAACGATAAAAATTAATTTGATAATTTACACTTAATATTACTAAAACATGTTAGACAAATGAGTCAAATTAAGGTCTTAAACAAACAATGGATCTTAAATATTTTATAAATGAAATAAAATATAAAGAGACAAGATATTAACTTATTTTAATTTAAAATTGGGTTATAGATACCAAAAATTTACTACTAAAACAATGAATTATTAACTCAAAAATAAAATGTTCAACATAAACAAGTTGATATTTTAGGAATAAATTATTGAACATTTGATATGAAGTTAGCCCCGGTAGTAAGATGCTTCCCTTATGACCTATTGGTCATGGGTTTGAGTCACTAGAGGGTTGGTGAGACAAATGGATTTAAAAAAAAAAGAAAAAGAAAAAGAAAAAGGATAATAATGTAATAAAAAAAAAAAAAACTTACTTTCTACAATAATTGAAAATGATACTCTACTTAAATATAATATTAAAGAGAACTATATAATTAAATATAATATAATAATTAAATATAATATAATAATTAAACATACTCTACTTAAATATAGTATTAAAAAGAACTATGTAGATAATAAGAACAGCATAGTTAAAAAATATTTTGAAATGGTTAAATCATATTATTAGATTTTGATGAAGTTGGTATAGATATTGTTATAATGGTTTTTCCATAAGGTTACATAGACATATGTTTAGAATAATTTTATAATTGTATAATATTTACTAGTGGGGGTCTAAAATTTAATTTTATAAGGTTGTGACTGAAACTTTAAAAATTTTAAAGTGGAAAAATATAAAAAGTGAAAGTTTGGGTACAATGATATATAAAAAAAAAAAAACTTTGGGGTAAATATGACACTTTCTAATACCTAACCCTTATAAATACACATAATATACATATGTTCTAAAAAATTTTGGGGACGGCCGGCACCCCCAGTCCCCCAAATAGTCTGCCTCTGTATCTGCCCCTCATAATGTAAAAGAAAAAAAAAAATAAAAAAATTAACTACTAACAGTGTAGAAATATTAACTTCTTATCTTAATAGTACCCAACATGTTATAACTTGGTTGGTACTTTTTGCCCTCCCAAAAAAAAAAAAAAAAAAAAACACATATTATAGTTACCTTTTTATCTTACACATTCTTCTTTAATAAAGTGCTATCTAATATATATATATTTTGTAAAACTCGGCAAAAAAAAAAAAAATTGCAATTCAAATAGATACGCTTTAGATATATTATATTGTGAGGTTGATTGGGGCAATAACTTAAATTGTTAATAAAGTAGTTGTCAGTGTAACATTTTTTTTATCATGTACGGAGTACTTAATTTGGGAGGAAATGGAGCTCTTTGCTTTCTCATAACTTTTTGGAGCCTTAAATTAAATATACTGTTATTTTTCATTAGACAATTAGATTATGTATTACAGGATCCAAATTCGAGAACTCAATTGAGCGTTTCTTGTGACTAATCCAAGTTCTGATTGACATTTAAAAAAATAAATACTTTATTGTTAGTTTTAAAGAATAATATTTCAGATTGATCATGGATTACTAGAGTGATGATGTTGACTAAATTCGAACAATCCAATTCAGCATTGTATATTCGGTGCTTCAGAAATGTTCTTTCTACATTTTGTCATCCAACCGTTTACTAAAGTTTTAAGCATTTGATTTAATTGTTCTAAACAACAGATTGAAAAGACCTCTAACCTCAACAAAGACTTCCTTGTAAGTAATATCATAATTTATATTGGTCATTAAATAACTACTAAATATCGTAGTAGTTGTTTAAAAATTAATAACAGGTTTTCATTTGAATAAATATGACTTTCTCCATTTTTAATAAAGTGGGCCATATGATCCAAATAAGTTATTCTCACTTATTATTAAGAAATTATTAAGATGACACTAGTTGTCTAATGACGAAAATAAACAATTTTTTTTTTTTTTTTGTTGGTTAAAACTTCCAAAACCGTGTACTAGTTCTTGATCGAAATAAGATACTCAAGTCTTCTGCACTTTACAGTCAAAAAGCCTTCTAGGCTCCTCTAAAACTCATAACTAAAAAGAATATATTTGGATAACTATTACTTTTAATAACACTATTTAAACAAATATTATAGAACTTTTTATGAGATATGTGTGAAATAAAAAAATGATTAGAAACTATATATGAAATTACTGTAAAATATTATTTAAAAATTATGAAAAAAATCATTTAAACGAAAATTATACACGTTTTCAATCATTTTTTGGGATTTTTTATCTCTAGTTCTCCATTGGGTCTACCTTGGATATGAATCCTAAACCATTTTTCCAATAACAATTAAGTGAGTGATAAAATGTTATTTATTCCAAAAAAGTGATTTTAGTATGGATAATTATCAGCTCGGTTCCTTTTTGAGTGGTATGCTGACACCAACCTATCTGTTAGTGTATGCCCGAAAGTCAATTTATTTTAGGGATAAGTTACACTTTTATATTTATGTATATTTTGTAATATGACATTTTTCGAATAAAATATGTATATGTGAAATCATAAAGAGTTATGATGTAATTATATTTTATTCGTGTATATCCCTAATCGTAATGTATGACACTTATAGATTAGCACATAAGTGTATGTGAATGCTTATTAAGAATAAGTGCATCGGATTGACCCACTAAGAGTATTCCACACGGATTATTATTTAAATGCCTGGATTAATCTCTTTGTGATAGTAGTGTAATGGTCCTTTGACTTGAAGTCATGAGTTTATACTTGACTGTGGATTATTATTCTTTGGCTGACTTGAAGTCATGAGTTTATCTTGACTGTGGATTATTATTCTTTGGCTCTATTAGTCGTTATTCTTAGTGAGTCACACATACTGTAGAGTTCGGGTATAATATGAATCATGATAAGATAAGATATGATCAATAGAGGATTCACCACTCCTTATAATAGGAGATTATATCCTAATATGGCCACTTCTTGAAATACGATTCGGAAATCTTTGCGCAAAGTGAAAATAGAATTAAGGGTGTCTTAAATTCTATTTCAAGTGAGTTGTATTTTGGAAAGAAGTAAATTGATTAATTTAATAAGAGTTGGCATTATATTTGTACACTCGAATTAATTGGGATATAGGTTGGTGAAAGGATAATAATTACTGGGGAACTAATTACGGATGGGTGATGTCGAACCACTTGACATATCTCAACACTTGGGTAGTCATGATGCTTTGCTAGCAATCAATGTTGATCTAAGTGTAAATTAATTATATATTGGAGAATTAATGATAAATTAAAGGTGTTTAATTTATCTAATCCTAATTAATTTAGGATTATAATTTATACTTATTGCCAACGTGATTGGGAACCTAAAGGGTCACACACTTAAGGATAATTAATTCAGGATTAAAATGATTTGATAAGTATGAGATACTTATGGGTTAATTTATGAGATAAATTAACTTTTAGCTTTAATTGTAATAAGTTATAAATATTAGGAGTTAATATGTAAACATATTAATAGTTCTAATAGTTTTATAATTATTCATATACCCATGACTTAAATTAATTGGGATTTATAATTCCTTAAACCCAATTTGTTTGGGATTCTAAATTATTATATATATATACAATATATTTTATTATAATATATATATATGGTTTAGTAGTACTAAGAGAAGTACTAGTAGTCACGGCTAGTACTATATACAGCTTTGCATCAAAAGCCAAAAGCCGCGAGGAAAAAAGCCATCAAAAATTCCTTTTAAATCGTCCTAAAGAGTCATGATTGAGAAAAAAGGGAAAATAATTTATGAGCTAGCATTTCGTAGTTTGGATCAATTAATCTTGTAAAGATTCTTGATTTAATTATCTGTGTGGATACTATTATAGGCCGGGCACTTGTGCTGCTTGTGGATTGACGTCCCAAACATATTGGAGATTTAATTACAATTTTAAGATATAATCTCTATACTTTTCTTGTACTACGCATAAATTAATCAAGGTGATCCGTGATAGAAAAGTAAAAAAATTTTAAATTCCTCTGCGTTATCTATTTATTCATTTTCTTACACTACCTCCACCAAAATAAACTCGAAAGAACTTTATGTTTCTCGAAGTACAAATGTTGAGTAAGAAAGTTGATCTATCAGAGATGCATTGCTTAATCTTTCCTACACCAATAATATAAATTTTTTTTTATATCATTGTTTAGATGCATAACACAACTATTTTCTGAATCTAAATATTATTGTTTCACGTATGACATGCATCTATAATTGGAGAGTGTAAAATATTTTTACACCATATTATAGAAAATATTGACTCTTATATTTATTACTTTTCCTTAATTTTGTGCCCAAAAGAAGGAGAGAAAAATAGAGTAGATACAACGACACTATCAAAAATAATTGATAGACAAAGTGTGAATAACAAATTGTCAGTTTGTGTTTTTAAATAACAGTGCATTTTTGTCTCCAACTGTTAAATTTGGATGATTTAATACCTGACAAGTTGACATGTATATTTTTTATAATGATTGTAGATAATTCAACAATACTGTGCACATAAACTAGAAGAAATGTCCATTTCTAATTTGGTGTATCAAATATACAAAATAGACATTATATTAATTTTTTATTCATTTGATACACTGTTAACCTATTATCTATTAGCATTTAGTGATGTTAAGTAAAAAAAAAAAAAACCACTTTATTAAGGTCATTGGTGATCCAATTTTTTGAGCTAGGGTTTTGCACCAAGTATAGAGTAGTCCAAAATTAGGGCTTAAGCACCACATGTACCCATGTTGCTTTCGATACTCAAGTCAGTACTTTGACAAGATAGTAAATTTTAAATGGAAATCAAAGCTTATGAAACATATAAAGTAATTCCTGAACTTGACTTGCAATTTCGATATTTATACGTGAGTGTGATGGGTCGAACCAATCCATGAGTCAAACATTTATTAATTCACCTATTTAGACCTATTTAGACCGCAAGGATAAAATTACAAAAATACCGTGGTGAACCCAAGATCGGAGCCACATATAATATTTTTAGTGGGCGTAATTTTGATATCATTAATTATTATTATCATATTTTTATGTCACTAATTAGAAGGATTCAACATTTACAAGGCATAACTTACTGTTATTTGAGTTTAGACAATCATAGAAAAAATCATAAAAAATTATTGCTAATGGTCTTTTATCTAGAGTACACATTTCTTTCCTTGTTGCTAATGGTATTTTATCTAGAGTAGCATTTCTTTCCTTGTTGCTAATGGTGTGATATTTTATCTAGAGTAGCATCTTTCCTTAAAAAGTTTAATGGAGATTAAATATCAAAGAATGCAAAGTACCAATTGCTCTAAAAGGAAGTGAAATCAAAAGGTTGTAACCTCAGAGGGATGAAGTAACCCTGGAGGGTGCCCGATCTTGAAGAATGAGCAACTTTGAATACTTTGGATGTATTGGAATGTTCTTGTTCAACATCATTCATGAAAAAGTGTCTATCGTAGAGAATTAATTACACTATTCAAAGGATAAAAAGACTTCAAAAGAATTTCAAGAAATATTTACAAAGTGCACAAGTTGATTTCATCAGAAGTTGGGTGTAGCTTGGTGTTGGAGATTACATGAATAGTTGAACAAAAAAATTTTAAGTGTAACACAGCTCAGGGCTTAGCTGGTAACACATTCCCTTGATTTTCAATTGGGGATTACCTCATTCTTTTATAGTCTTAGATAAACTATTTCAAGTAAGCTCTTATCATATTCTCAATCATATATATCTTATCATATTTTTAAAAGAAATGCAATCATTCATTTCAAGGCCATGGTTATTGTGGAAGTAGCACCATTTGTTTTTGTTCTTGTATTCCGGATCACTCCTCATCTGTCTAGACCATTTCATATAAGGTTCCTTATTAATCACAACCAAGATTTGAGTCGGGGTAGAGTTGAGCAAAATATATACTTTTGGAGCTTTAGGACTTCTACTATAGGACACGGTTATGGATAGTCAGCTCCTAACATTACTCTTCTTCACAAGTTTTGCTCCATTGTTCTCTACATTGCCCTTTTTCTTATTTCTATCACCAACGTCTAACTTTGGAAAGGCTGGAAAACCCGGGGTTGCCACTTGCATTCTGAGGGGAATTTTCACCTTGTTAGCAGTGGTACTCAAGCTACTTCATGGTGAGCATGTCTCTTAGCAATGCATTTTGCTGCTTCAATCTATCTATCTTACTATTTTTGTCCAAGACTCTGAGATCAAGATCTTTGCCTGTCCCCCAGATTGATTCAGTTACCAGGAGAGATTGATCAAAGTGATGTTGAGAATTGACTCCTTTTCATTTTCTTGCATTGTTTTGGTGACTATTATGCATGCAGGGTTCCATGTCTTAGGAATGACCTTTGGTATTCATAAATGGTGCCAAATGTTAATTCAATTTTTTGAGTTAGGTTTGCACAAAGTGTAAAGTAGCCCCAAGTTAGGATAAAGTATTGTGCGTAGTCACACCCCAAATCTGGGGTCCATGATAAGGCACACCTGAGGATAAAACCCTGAGGATGCTAGCCAACGATACAATGAATCAAGACTTAAACCATAATAAATAATGTTTACTATCAACAATAACAAATTGGTACTTATATCAATACACTGTCTATTACATAGGTTGGTGCCCAAATAATAATAACATATAAATCAGTCACGACTCCAATATGCAATTTCCCAAATAATGCTCCACTCGAACAAAATTCCTCAGTCTTAGGTGCTACAAAAATGTTAATAGTAAGGAGTGACATAATTATATTCAATATATTACCCTAGTTCACCTTTCCTCTTATTTGAATTGAGTACACAATACTATATATAGTATCAACAAAAGCATTCATGTATTAGTCACTCATTAATAATTTATATTTATATTCACTACATGCAATAGCAAATAGCAACACTCAATGGTTAACTCAAGGTTCGCATACATTAATCGGTTATTGGAATATAGTTTTGATGATATGAAATTATGGATTAATTTATTGATAGTTGGATTTTGTATTAGATAGTTTTTAAGTTTTTGTATGAAGAATTTTAATCCAATGTAAATGGACTCAATTAGAAAATCTAGTTAATCGAATTCAAGACCGATTATATAATTCAAATTTGGTTAACCAGATTTTATTTTGAATTCGATTTGAAATTAAAACTGGTTAATAATTTAGGACCTATTTCAAATTTTGATCGAATTATTTAGCCAATTAACCGAACCTCACCCGAACTCTATTGCCAACATACTAATTCAAGTTGTTACACCGTGATAAATCTAGTTATACTCAGGCAAAGAAGATGGATGGTAAGGGTGATCAAGTGAAAGCAAATGTAGGGGCAACTAGTAGGAGTAACTAGAGTCCAAAAGTCTAGAAATTTTTATAGAGCTTAAATATTGAGCATAAGATAAAACTTTTTTTTGTGGAGATGTTTAAATAGAAGTCTACCTGTCAATAAAGTTTTTCACAGAAGAACTGGATTAGGAAATCCTTGTTGTAAATCTTGTGGGGACAAGGTGGAAAGAATAGAATATGTGTTTTTCTTCTGCAACCATATATCTAATATATGGAAGTTAGGTTAAATTTATTAGGATGGCCTAGAAGATATAAGAGAGGATTTCTGGTCTTGGTGACAATAGATTTCAAAAGCATCACAAGTAATAGACAAGCAAGAACATGCATCCATAACAACTAACATTCTCTGGCATATTTGGAAAGAGAGAAACAAGAGACAGTTTAAAGATAACTATAGCAAAATAGAAGAGGTCATACACAGATGAGCCTCAGATGATTGGTCTAACTATAGCAAAATAGAAGTGGTCATACACAGAGCCTCAGATGATTGGTCTGGATTTGAAAAATTTAACAAAAAAATAAGATAAGAGGAGCCCTAGTGCATCAAGCTCTCGCAGTCATCCCTTGGATAGAAAGGAAGAAGACAACAACTGTCTCAAAATTGACACAATTGTAAAGACTATTAGAAATAATTAGTTTGAAAAACTAAGTTATTTACTGTTTTATAAGTTGTGACATTATGGATAATAATATTGGTATCTAATAAGTTATTTCTCTTCAAGAATCTTACATTTTATTTAATTATAATTGTTATTTTAATTAAAAGACATGATTCTTGATTTGGTTGTAACTTTTGATTAATTATTATGATTGCAATTAACTGACGTATTCTTTAGAAGAGTTGTGATTTTATAAAAAGTCATGTTTGTTCAAAACTCCTATTATAAATATGAGTTACTAGAACATCAGATGATACAACTTTCATTATTCTCCCTACTCTCTCTGACTTCATTTTTCATTCTATCTATTCTCTGACTCCTGAAGAGTTTATTAGAAATATTTAGAGAAGTTGCTATCTATAAATTCATGAGTATTTGGAATTAATCCTAGGAGTGATTTGCCAATATCCTGAAGTAATAGTGGAGGCAAATATCACCTTAAGGACAGTGTGATTAAACATGTTTTTGGGTACGATCTATCTTTCGTTAGACATATTTTCCAAAAATCTTAAGGTGATAATTGTCACAGATAAAAACTACTCAAGAGACTACTTTCAAAGTCATGAACCAAAACTTTATAAAATTGGATCATTTTGATAGGAGGAATTTCATTTTGTGGAAGGACAAGATGATATTTCTTCTAACTGCCATGAAAATTCATATCTTCTTGCCCTAAATTTGGAAAAATTGCCTAACCCCAAAAATGATTCTGACCAAATTAAGGCAGAAATAAGAAGAGAGGAGAAGATAAAGTGTTGTGTAGAGGACATATCCTACACTTTAAATATATTGTGCAACCGGTCGTATGACTTATGTTTATCTTTGACTTCCCTAAAAGATATCTGGGATGCACATGAAACCAAGTAAAACACTAAGAAATAAGAAATAGATAAATTTCTCGTTATGCAGTACTTTAATTTTAAATTGATTGATTCTGGGTCTATTTTGGATCAAATTCATGATCTGTAGATAATTGTTTCCAAATTAAAAGATGCAAAAGTGGATGTTCCTGAGTCAATGCAAGTAAGGGCTATAATTTCCAAATTACTTCTTGGTTGGCATGACTACAAAAATAAATTGTTGCATACTACTGAGACTTTCACTTTGGACCAGATTTTGAAGTATTTACAAATTAAAGAGGAAATTTGAAATTTGCATAAAAATGTAAGTAGAACCTGGTTCAAATGTTAACTATATGGAAGAAGGAAAAAAGTCTCAAGAAAATTTTGATAACAAGAAGTAAAATTCTGGCAAGACACACTAAGCCTACTTGCAAATACTGGTAAATAGATCTAATTAAAATGGCAAAATCTTATTATTACTGTAGCAAGAAAGGACATTTGAAGAGAGATTGCAGATTGTTGAAGAAACAAAAACATGAAAATACTAATAATGCAAATATAGTTGAAACCAAGCCTAAGTATCCTGATGAAATAATTGTCATGGTTTCCCAATTGCATATTAGCATAATTTTGGAATTGAATATGGCCACCAATACCAAATCTTCTGATTGGTGGTATGATTCAGGCATTACAATTTATGTCTATCATGATAAAGATGTATAGGAATTATGAAATTTCTAAAGAAGGACAAGTGGTTCTGATAAGCGATAAAAACACTACAAATGTGCTTGGCAAGGGGTCTGTAGAGTTGCAGTTTATCTCTGAGAAAAAGTTAATTTTATAGAATGTTTTCCATATCCCTGATATTAGAAAAAATTTGATATCTGCCAATCTAATCTGTTGTGTAAGAAGGGGCTTAGACTATAATAGAGCTTGATAGCATTATAATATCCAAAATTGGAATCATAGGGTATTTGTGGGAAAAGAATATTCTTGTGATAGAATGTATAAGTTAAGCATTAATAACGTTAATAAATCTATTTATATTTATACTGTTAAGCATCTTATTTTTTTATGGCATGGTAGATTAGAACATGTTAATTATAAATCATTAAAATTTATGTCTAAGTATGGTCTAATTTCATGATAAATATGAAGTTTATGTTCAAGCAAAAATAACTAGAAAACCATTTCCTTCAATAAATAGAACTTCTGAAATTTTGGAACTTGTCCATACTGATACTTGTGAATTTAATGGAGTTTTAACTAGAGGAGAAAATAGGTACTTTGTCACTTTTACTAATAATTATTCAAGATACATACATGTGTTTTTAATGAAATCAAAAGACCAAACTTTTGAAATATTCCAATGGTACAAGTCAACAGTTGAAAATTAGAAAGAAAAGAAAATTAAAATTTTAAAGAGTGACAAAGGAGGATAATATTTTCTTGCAGAATTTTCTAAATTTTGTAGAGGATAATGGAATATTACATCAGGCTAGTGCTTCTTACACCCCCAACAAAATGGACTGGCAATAGAACACTAGTAGATATGATGAATGCTATGATATTAAGTGCTAAATTGTGTTTAAATCTATGGGGAGAGGCACTATTGACTGCTTGTCATATACATAACAGAATTCTTTCAAGCAAAATGAAAATTTCTCAATATGAATTGTAGGAAGAAAGAAAGCCAATTCTGAATTATTTTAGAGTTTGAGAATGTTTAGTATTTTATAGAGTTCCTGATCTAAAAAGAAATAAATTAGGACCAAGAGTTCAAAAAAATGTCTTTGTTAGATATGCAGAAAATTCCAAAGCCTATAGGTTATTGGATGTGGAGTCTAATATTATTATAGAATCAAGAGATGTTTAATTCTTTGAAAATAAGTTCTTTCATGAATTTATGAATTTAAATTATGATCATATGCTTAGCGTAGAAAATAATGTTGAACTAATTTCTTGCTCTAACAAAAGGAAAAATATTGATACTTTCATTGAACCTAGAAGAAGTCAAAGAACAAGAAAAGAAAAATATTTAAACTCTGATTTTATTTCTTCTGAAGCTATTGTATTCTTAGCTGAAGGCAATAGAAAATGTGTTTCAATCAAATACATATCTTACTTAATATTCAAGAAGATTCAAAAGCCTATACGGAGGCATTGACATCAAGAGATAAACTTTTAAAGTCAGATTCATAGCAAAAGGTTTTAGACAAAACGAAGGAATTAATTATTTTGATATTTATGCACGAGTAGCAAGAATAACTTCTATAAGAGTATTATTACCTTTAGCATCAAGTTATGATTTATTTGTTCATCAAATAGATGTTAAAACTGCATTCTTGAATGGTGTATTTGAAGAAGAGGTTTATATGGTGTTATTATTTGCTTATATGTTTATGATATGTTAATTATTGGGACAAATATAATTGATGCGAATGAGACTAAGAAATATCCATCCTCGCAATTTAAGCAATGAAAGATTCTTGGAGAGATGGATACAATCAAGGGCATAAAAGTTAAAAAAACATAATAGGGGTTTTTCTTTGAACTAGACACATTATATTGAGAAAATTTTGGATCAGTTTAAACGCTTGAACATAAAGGAAGCAAATACACTCTATGATAGGCCTGTCAATGGGTTGGGTCTAGACCCGGACCTGACTTGATCCAAATCTGTTTATCCGGGTCTGGATCTATAGCAAATTTTGATTACCCAGATCCGATCCGGACCCGTTTAGCTATTGTAATAAACGAATTGGATCTGGATCTTGGTGTTCCAACCCGATTAAAACCTGGATCCGATTAAAATATTTAATATATAATAAAATTATTGTATATTAGTATTATTTTATATGTATATATACATATATGTTGTGCAAATTGCCCATATAATTTATATTTAATGTAGAATATATGCATAAATGTTAATTATGAACTAAATACTTTTTTATAATTAAAAAAAAAAAGAAAATTCAATAAGTTGTATTTCAATAGGATTATATATAATTTTAAAAGTTATAAAAATAAAATATTAAGACTCAGATCCGACAAGACCCGACAAATTCGGGTATGGATCTACTTTTGTAGACCCGTCAGACATCTGGATCCGAATTCGAATCCAGTTATATTAATAGAATCCGGGTCTGGATATACTAGATTCGACCCAAATCCGACCCATTTACAGGCCTATCCTATGATCATTCACAAAACTTGCCATCAAATATTGATAGATCAGTTGTTCAAATTGAATATGCAAGTGCCATTGGTAGCTTAATGTATGCAATGCATAGTATAGGACCAGATATATCTTGCGATTTGCAAACTTTCTAGATTTACTAGTTGTCTCAGTAAAGAACATTGGAATGCAATTACAAGAGTCCTAGGAATCTCAGAAAGACAAAGCATTTACGACTATTTTATAATAATTTTCTAGTAGTTTTGGAAGGTTATACTGATGCTAGTTAGATAACTAGCACAAGTGATAATAAGTCAACTTTTAGGTTGGATCTTTACACTTGCAGGAGGAGTTGTTTCTTGGGTTTCTAAGAAACAAACATGTATAACTCATTCGACAATGGAATCAGAGTTTGTTGCCTTAATCGCAGCTAGTAAAAAGGCAAAATAGTTGATGAATTTATTGTTGGACATCAATTTGTAACCACGTCCAATTTCAGCTATTTCTTTATACTGCTATAGTGAAGCTACTATGTCCAGAGTTTTTAACAAAGTATATAATAGAAAATCTAGACATATCAGAGTTTGTTGCCTTAATCGCAGCTAGTAAAAAGGCAAAATAGTTGATGAATTTATTGTTGGACATCAATTTGTAACCACGTCCAATTTCAGCTATTTCTTTATACTGCTATAGTGAAGCTACTATGTCCAGAGTTTTTAACAAAGTATATAATAGAAAATCTAGACATATCAGTTTAAGGCATGATCATATTAGATATTTGATTTGTAATGGACTAATTACAATTCAATGTGTGAAAACAAGTAATAATTTGGTTGATCCTTTTACAAAAGGATTCACTAAGGAGTCAATGAAGAAAACAATAGAAGGAATGGAATTGAAACCCTTTAAGTAACTAGAGTCACCAGTAATGGGAATCCTATCTTTATCTTGACTAAATATAGTTTAAAGGTTTAACGGGTGATAACAAGTTGTTGATAAGTAGCTGTAGGCATTAGAAAACTAATATATTGCCATTCTAAGTCTAGTGCATATTATAAGGTATAAGATTCCAAGAGTGAGCTAAATTAAAAAAAAAAAAAAACTCTTAATGGAATCAATTAAGCCTATATTAATAGGGTTTAAGGGATATCCACCTATGTGAGCATAAGAAGTGGTGCCACTTCTATAAAAAGTTTGGAGTTAACTTTTAGACATGTTCATGAAAAACCTAGGGTGTAGTACATGGCCATATAAGTGTTAAAAAAAAGATGTTATGAACTTTTTTGGGAGTTATATAAAATTTTGTGCATAACATTTTCGATTTTAACATAAGAATTTATGGTTTAATGCTACAAGCAACCAATGATTTGTTGGAATTTTGAAATGCTTACGTTAAAGATAAGTTTAAGTCGAAAGATACCTATTTATATGTAAAAGTTTATGTTTTAGAGAAGCTACTTTAGTTATTCAAACTAAGTGGGGGATTGTTAGAAATAATTAGTTTGAAAAACTAAGTTATTTGGTGTCTTATAAGTTGTGACTTTTCAGATTATAATATTGGTATGTGATAAGTTTTTTCTCTTCAAGAACATTATGTTTTATTTAATTATAATTGTTACTTAAATTAAAGACATGATTCATGATTGGGTTGTGATTTTTGATTAATTATTACAATTGTAATTAACTAACGAATTCTTTAGAAGAGTTTGTGACTTTATATAAAATCATGTTTGTTCAAAACTCTTATTATAAATATGAGTTACTAAAACATCAAATGATACAACTTTATTCTCCCTACTCACTCTGACTCCATCTTTTATTCTCCCTACTCTCTCTGATTCTTGAAGGGAATTGATCAGAAAGATTTAGAGAAGTTGCTTAGAATTAATTTTAGGGGTGATTTGTCATTACCGTGTAACAATAATGGGAATAAATATCACCTTAAAATGATTAAACACGTTTATGAGTACTATATGTCTTTTGTCAGACATATTTTCCTAGACAACAACTGCTGGCAGAACTTTTGGCGTCAGCTATACTGTCTTCGGCTGGTAGTGTAGCTAAAACCCGAGATGTAGATATGGAAGAAGTTGAGGTAAGTAGAAGAGTTTTGATCAAACCAAAAGTTGAAGGCTGGGAAGCAATCAACATTCATCCAACAACAGGAAGTTGAGCAGATTAAATCAAAATGCTGTGAAGATGTGAATTTAGCTAGCTAGTTAGAGGATATTAGTAATATGAGAGACTTGTTCCTAAGGTGTTCATTCTCTTTTGTTCATAACACCACCAAAAGATTAGTTGATAGTCTAGCAAAATTTGCTATGAAAATGATTTCTAGTATTGTATGGAATAATGATCCTTTTCCTTGTGACTCTTGGAGTGTTGGAGTAATCACAAGTTCTTAAGTTGCTCAATCTTTTGAACAGATAATTTGCTCATATATATACAAGGCTGTTTTCGCTTGGTTGGAAAAAAAAAAAAAAAATACTGGCATTATAAAAAATTATATCCTGCTTAGAGCAATTTTGCTCAGTAGGACCTATGTGCCTCTTACCAGGTCCCCCGTCCTTTTTTAACTCCCATTTTTCCCCATACATTCCCCTTGATACAAATTTAATCCCAATCCCTTCCCATTTAGTATTTTCTTGCTGATCAAGCAGATGTACACAACTGCCCATTTATGTGCAATGGTGCACCAAGTGCAGTTTAACATTTGTCCTGCCAGAGCAACGTTAGACATACATGATGTGCCCTCAAAGAAAAGTGGAAAAATTTAGGAAAAATATAATGAACAGAAAAAATATTGAAGACTCAATCTCCAGCATAATTTGGAAACAAGATCCAACAGCAAAAAGCAATCGGAAGCCATTGCAGTCGGAAGCCATTGGAGTCCGAGAATTCTTCTGTCACTCCAACCCCTACACTCCACCAAAACAAACACCGGAATAGATTGAGATTGAATGGATGGCCATGAACTATCTGATCGAAAGGCTCAAAGAAATTTTAATATCCAAAAGATGATTCTTGATGGTTTGTGTTTATTGATGTATTGGTCGAATAAAAATTGAGCCTTGTGATTATATATTGTAGGAAATCAGAAGGTTTCCAAATGGTATAGATGGTTATTGGGTTTTCATTTGAGACTCGGGTTCCATTCCCTAATTTGCATGCATTTTTCAATTGGCTTGGGAGGAGTACACATCTAATTTAGAAAGGATTGTGCAAGGAGTGATTAAAATGAATTGAAGACTGCGAGGGAGATTAAAAGCTACACTATAAAGGGGAGGGAATTTTTTTGTGCAAGTCAGAAAAAAAAAAAAAAAGGGGTAGGGAAGGAGATGGCTGGTTCTATGGAGGGAAGAGGGTGGGTTAGAGCGACGGAGAGGTTTGAGTTTGAGGGTTGCTCGTTCAAACTTTTTAATTGATTGAGTTATCAATATAATTTTTTATGATATTTCAAGTTTGACATTTTTAACAAGTTAAACATGTCTTTCAAGTTCATAAATATAAAATAAAATATTAGAAATAGACAATTTAATTACACAGAGTATTTTTTTACTTTTTCTACTTATTATTTTTTTATTGAATCTCTTTTCTTATTTTTGCATATTTTTTGAATCACAAGTTGTACATAAAATATGAATCACAAGTTGTACATCACTTTCCTAAATAATTGTAATAGGTATCTTTTTAACTATCGTAATTCTTATATAGCAAAAGTATTCTTATATAGCAAAAGTTTAGGCAGGAAAATAGAAAATTAGGGTGAACAAACAAACGAACTAACCATGATGTGTTCTACCTTGACTCGAAAGTTATGAGACTAGCCAAACTTTTCTCAAACAAATTACCAAATATTCAAACCAACCTTGATCCTTTGAAATTAGCTCGAGTTCGAATTGATTTCAAATAATCCTCTATATAGGTAAACACACCCTTATTCGGGCCTTACTAGGGATGTGAATGAATATAAATAAGTTGGACACTCAAACGTTTAAGTTTATTTGATTATTTTAACGAATTTGAAATTTTGTTAAGTTAGGTTTATTTATCTTTCGAACTGAATTTAAATGAATTTTTATCAAATCGAACTTGAATAACTTAAAAAAATTTTACATGTAAATTTAAAATTTTTACTTATTGAGCCAAATACAAAAAATAATGAACACTAAATTGTATTCACTTTGACTTTATTGATGATGAATCAAATTCGAATAAACTCTTACCGAACGAGTTTGATTTAAGCATCTATTAATTGGAATTCATTTACGCCTGATATGTTGCATTATGTCGAGAGGATGAGATTGGCAGGGGAGGACTTTACTATGAGAGGGTATATTTGTCCTACTAAGTAAAATTATTCTGGCGAAATATATTACCAATAACGTCAGCCTTTTAGTTAACATCACTGACAACACTCATAATTTTTTTTAATAGCTTTTTTTTTTTCCACTAGTACTTATATATTGTTTTCTATTATAAAATGAATTTTATGGGATAGAAATTGGACAATTCCAAATTTCTGCTAAAATACAAAAGAAAAAGTACCCTCTTGGAACATGCAAAAATTATTTATTGTCCTTGTGGTAACCACAGATTTGAGGATGTGAACGTCGAATTTGTATGAGATTTCGCATCAAAGTAGTTACTGACGCATAACAGTCTAGCATATTTGAGAGAAAGAAAGTTTGCCTTACTGACAGTAAAATTCTCATTACCAGACTGTACATGAAGGGCGCATTTACCAGTTGAAATTGTTCTGTGGCAAGGAGTATCCAGATGAGCCACCTAGTGTGAAGTTCCAAACCCGGATAAACATGAGATTTCGCATCAAAGTGTTTAACCACTTGACAATTCAAATTCGCATTCAACAAAATTTCATTCCTATATGCAAATAAGGTTTAAATTGTGATGGGATCCATGACTAATTTATATTTTTTAATATAAATTATCATTACTTATTTTTCTCGATGCATATTCGTGAAAATACTCCGATTAATCAAGAGATATAAATATAAATTTAATACAACCACAAGAATAAATTTAACACAATAATATAAATGTAATAATATAAAACAATAAAAATAAAAAGAAATTACCGAGCTTTCATTGACAATTGAGAAGATTACACGGTAATATTTCTTGCCAATCAACAATTGGGTTTTGGCTATAAATCTAAAAAATATATATTAAAAGATGCTAATCTCTGTCTGCCTTTTTTTTTTTGGCCGTTGATGCTCTCTGCCTTTTTCATTCCTTATTGCTAATGCTAATGCTTTTTTTTTTTTTTTTTTAATTTGCAAACGCTCTGATTGTTCTTGTTAATGCCTGGTGCTCTTGTCGTCCCCGGATGCTTGGCTATTTATAGCGACTTCAATTGGGAAGACTTCTATAAGCCGCAAGCTGTGGATTTGCACCAACAAATGCTTATCAGCAATCATTTGGATAAATGTCATCACATGCACTTTGTAAGTGATTTGATTAATTTATTCATTTCCAAGTCTATTGAAGCTTATCACAAAGACTTTGGCTGATGACTATCCAACCATCTTGCCTATTTTCCATCCTCGTATTCATTCTAGTTGGTTTAACTTAGATTTGTATGAAATAGAGTAGGACACTATTTTAATATTTATTGTTTTTTGGATATCTTCAACCGTAAGTCGATTCGATCAAATAGGAATTCCATTATAATTTGTATTCTATTTAATGATATAATTACTTGAGTGATATCTATTTATTTTTAATAATTAAAGATTAACACTAATTGATTTATCTGATGTATATTTGTATTTTTTTCTGCAGGAAATTTATCCGCCAACAAATGCACCCTTGTAATTTGGGTCATTAATAATATTATTAATGGCACAAATTACAAATAAGTTAGGCTAATGAAATCCTTTCCTTTGTTAGGAAATCGCTCCTTTATTGGGATCAGGATCCTATATTCAAATCTCATTTTCCAAGACAGCTTTGTATTAATTTTAGCCTACTTGTTGGCTAATAAAATCCCCTTTCCATTAAAACAAGGATTTTATTCTCCTTTTTCTAGTAGACTTTGTATTAATATAGTCTACCTTAATTATCTTCACCACTATCAATAAGAGTTGGAATAAGCCAATTTTCTTATTCATTCCACACCATACAAGAGACCTACAAATTTTGGAAGTCATCGATATTCAAACTTTTTTTTTTTTGTTTTTTTTTTGTTTTGCACGTCACTCATGACTTTGCATGCTTTTTTTTTTTTTTGGGAGTTTAATTGTTGACCTTGAATGTCAACAATTGCACACACCTTTTTCCCTCATGAATATAGCTATTCTACATGCACGGTGCAACTTTGACATTGGCCATGATCGATTTTTTTTTTTTGAATCTTGCCTTACTTTTTATTTTTTTCCTTATCATTATTATTTTTGCGGATTTGGCAGATTCAGCGAAACCTGTTTCCAACGCAATTTTCTTGGTAAGGATATTAACATTGGATCATAGTTTCTTAATATGATTTTCCAAAATATACGGTGTTCCATCTTTGTGTGTCTACCACAAAATATATGGTATTTTACCATTGTATGGTTACCGCCAAATATATGGTATTTCACCATTGTATGGTTACTACCAAATATCATTTATTATTATTATTTTTATTTTTATATCATCACCCATTTTTATAAGACAATTTTATCCCTTTTTTAACAATATTTATAAAATACAAAACCCAACTCTATTTTTTTCCCTGTCTATGACATATTTCTTTTATTTTGTCACAGAAATAGATGGTCAATATCCTGACTGCTCACCAGAAATGATTAATGTTTTTTCTTCAACAATAGGAGCTGAACAATTATCTGGGGTACACGGTCTCCTACTGAAAAGACATAATTTAATATCTCAACTTCCCTGAACTTAGTTAGCACCCCGTTAGGAACCTTTGCTATGGTCGTGGACTCAATCCATACACTGTCCTACCACAAACTTTAACGCTTCTGGCCTTGTTAAGAAGGCAGAAATGACATCCATAACAATCTTGGAGCCGTTATCTTTTTCAAGATTGGGAACGTTATCTTTTCCTACCCTTCTTGGAAGAATGCAGGCGGACAACATTACTTGGGCATTTAGATCTTTCAACATTTTTGGACCATCATTTGCTCATTCTATGTCTTGGATATTCTGGGTAAAATTTACACTTCATGAATATAAGGAAGCCCTCAAACTTGTGAAAATTTACAAGGCTGTAGAGCTATCCTCATTTTCATATCCATGAGGCATAAATGTTTTTAAAGCTTTACTTAAGAGGTGGTCTTCTGGTACCAATACTTTCCATACTCTCTATGGAGGAATTGGTATTTCTTTATTAGATATTCAAAAGATTGGAGGACTCACCTCAAGTGGTGAATTTTATGATGAATGTAACCCTTCGAATGAAATGCTTGGGTCTAAACATATTAACCACAAGCAACTATTGACCTTTATGACCTTAACCAAGCGTTAGGCGCCAAGCCATCTTTCCAAGCATGGATAGATAACTTTATCATTCTCATTCTAAATCATCCTAATTCAAATGCACTAGGTTTTCAAAAACTTGAAGATTTTCCATTTGAATGCAAATATGATTACCCTCGAAATACATGTTGGCCGTCTCCTGGCCTACTGGTTAAGTGGGTTTACACTTCCATCTATGCAGTCTGAGACAATTCGTCCAGAAACTTTCTTCATGGCGGGAAAGATGACACAAGGCCAAATATATGATTTAGCTACTCCTGTATTAGCTCATCTTTATAGGCAATTGGGGCATATTTCCAATGCAAAGAAACCGGGATAATTACTCGTTAGGGGTCCATTTCAATATCTATTTGTATAGCTTGCCATTTATTTCTCAAGGACTTATAGCCGTAGGGATTTCTGCACCCAAATGCTCCATTATTATCTCCAATAAGAGATAGTTCACCAACTGCGATTCACTTATAATACAACCTTAGAACTTTTTAAAAATTCCATTGAATTTTCATTCCGTCCATATGTGAATTTCTCAGAAGGTCGAGATTTAAAAGAATACGACTCCGAGATGGAGATTCATCATTACTTTACCAAACCTTCTCACTTTTTCTTACAATTCGTCCTTATGTATTGACTTATAGGGCGGTTGACAACCTCATTGTTGAACCCTATAAGCGGAGTCGTTTTGGCCGTCAATTTGGATACGGAGAACATTGCCCTCAAAATGTTGACACTAGATGTCAAGATGGATTATCTCTTATTGCGTTACTTTAGTATTGGCGAAGAATGCATCGTCATAATACTAGAGCACATCTTATCACTGGCATTGCTAATGGTCCAGGCCTAGTGACTTTATCCTACGCTACTTGGTGGAGAGACAACTGATATTCCGCACTAATGTTCTACCCTTAGGTAAATAAGAAGGCTACCAGTAATCCTGTTTTAAAGAAAACTTCAGCAAATAAGCGCCTTCTCGAACCAACAGAAAAGGAAGTAGATGACCTTTTTCTATCCAAGTTTTATGAGCGGCTCGATCATTTTACTAAAGATCTTTCTGTGTATTTTATTCAATCCGGTAAAACTATTGATCCCAGGCAATCAGAGGGAAAGCGTTCATTCTTAGTGGAGGATGGACTAATTTGTTCGGTTGAATTTTGTACCGAGGAAAGCTCTTCTCAACATGGTCCAACTGCCATTGGTTCTTTAAATGATCTTGAATCATTTATGTCTTCTCTACCATCAACTAAGGACATCTATAACTTGTTTGATAATAGTGTCTTTGTTAAGGGTAGTGGTTTCTTATAGACGAAAAGAACCAAAAAGGTGAAAAGATTTCCTAGTTGTGGGATTCGTGATGAACCTCATCCTTCAACTCCTTTAAGAGAGATTTCTCCTACTAATGAAAATTTAGTAAGAGGAAAAGAAGTGGTATCTGAAAGTATTGACAAGATTTCTTCAAATGCCAAATTAAGTAAGGAAATCTTTCATCTTGAGGACGAAACTGATGATGCATTTTTTGACTATACATCCTTAATGATGGCACCCCAGATTCAGTAACTACTCAGCAAGGTTAGTTAATTCCATATCGTTACCATTGCCCATATCTCTATTCATTTTTTTCATCATTTTTATTTTTTATTTTTTTCTTAAAACTGAGATTATTAATACATTTTTTAATTCAGTCCTCGGCAAGAGAATCATATAGATCATATATCGATAACCTTATTCTTCCACCACAAGTGACAAATATTTCTTATGACTCCATGCAAGACTTTCTTACCACAGCAACTCAAACAGTTAAATCAAATTTTCTAAACCAGTTATTTTCTATGAATCCTCTCGACCTAGGGACAATGATAAAAGAAGCAAATAATGTACTCAAGTTTCTTGCCAACAGTCCCATAAATATCTCCCACTTTTATGAGATTTTAAAGGATTTTATTGTCAAATCACACAAGTTGGCACTTTTAAGAGAGATACCGACTGCTTGCATACGAGCCTCGTTTAGAAGTTACTCGTTTACAACTTGAATCCTTAAATAAAGAGTATGAAAAACTGGTTCAAGATATCTCTTCTATGAAGAATTCATTGAATGTTCTCAATGGGGAAATTAACAAGTTGGAAACGAACTTATCTTTGCTTCAAACTCGCCGTGCTGCTGAGGCTCAGACCTTGAAACAAGCATGAGTCCACATTAATCCATACCAGCCAGAAACTCCTTGCATTGAAAATAGAATTTGATGATTTAAATCCTTCTGCTGATCATGCCCTTGCCGAAGAAAAAGTCCATAGCAAAGATTCAGAGAAATTGAAGAAAGCTATGGAGGCTTTGAAGAACCAACTTTTACTTTGATTCTTTGTTTTATGGTAAATTTAGGTTTTTTTTTTTAGATGGAAAGTTTCCCATTTTCAAATTGTGGGAATCCTCATGATTTATTTTCGGATTTATTTTTCATATTGAATAAAGAAACAATTATTTTGTTAATCCTTGAGCATTTATATTCCTTTGTTTAAAATTTATCAAGAATATGGAAGTCCCCAATGTATTTTTTATTTGTAAAGAACCAAACATATATATATATTTTTGTTTGTTTTGACTCAACTTGGATATGGTTCCAAGCTGCCTACGTACACTTTTGTGAAAGGGATCAAGCCAAACATGTTCAATTTTTCTCCTTTTTTTTTTTTTTTTTGGGGGGGGGGCTTAGGCTGCCCTTTCAAGTTTTCAACCTAGCCTCTTTTTTTTTTTGGTTTTTTTTAGCTTCCTAATTTAAGGCATCTTATGGAAAATACCTCTTCAAAAATCTTGCGCTGGTTGGGGAATGATTCTTTCTCCATCTATTGTTATCAAAAGATATGTACCATTTGAATACACTTCCTCGATAACATAAGGACCTTTCCATTTAGGTTCAACTTTCCCTTAGTCCTTCGAGTTATCACAATTGGAGTTCGTACCATCAATATTTGATTTCATTTTTTGATTGCAACCTGACCTTCTAATATGTTGAAGGCATTTTCCATTCGTTATTGATACATTTCAAGATTTTGTTGAGCCATGAGCCTTGTCTCATCCAAACTCTCAAGTTCTGCCAATCACACTTTGGCATTTTCTTCATGAGTAATGGACTCTTGAATTGCAACTCTTAATGAAGGAATTTGTATTTCCAAAGATAATACTGCTTCTCCTCCAAAAATAAGGGCATAAGGTGTTGCCTTAGTAAGAGTTCTGTAAGTGATACGATAAGCCCAAAGTTCTTCGAAAAGCTCAAAGTTCTTCGAAAAGCTTTTCATGCCAATTTCTTTGGTTCTTCCTTACCATTTTCTTCAATATTTTGCTTGCGGTTTTGTTGAATGCCTCACCTAAACCATTAGCAGGTGCATGATACCTTGAGGAATGATGGTATTTTATGTTGTACTTGTCATATAGTTTATACAATACTCCACGTTTAAAATATTTTTCATTGTTAGCAATGATAGAATCCAGGACTCCAAATCTGTAGATGATGTGTTATCTATCCTGACAAATTTGGCCACAGATTCTCTATTAATATGCTTGAGTGAGATTGCTTCAGCCCATTTGGAGAAATAGTCTGTTGCTGCCAAAATATACTTATGACCCGTTGAAGAGGCAGATTAAATGGACCCATGATGTCCATCCCCCAAATCGCAAAAGGCCATGAGTTTGTAAAGCATGTAGGGGTTCTAGAGGTTGATGGATAAAGTCACCATGAAACTAACAATCCTGACATCTTTTTGCAAAATTAATACAGTCATTGATCATAGTGGGCCAATAGGACCCTAGACATTTTATTTGCATTTAAAGTTTTGGGCCAGTTTGGTGAGCTTCACAAGTACCAGAATGCTTCTTTCATAACTTCTTCAATTTCATTATCGACCATGCATCTCATGAACATTCCATCCAATGACCTTTTGTACAACACATCTTTCCAAAGGATAAATTGAGTAGCGCGTCTTTTAATTTCAACACGTTTCGCTCGCTCTTCTGGTAACTGTCCAGTTGGTGAACTGAAAGTAGTCAATGAAAGGTTTATGCCAATCTTCTAACTCTTTCGAGCTTTCTTGAGTCTCATGAATGGCTAGAGTAACTTTGGCTTCCACCTCCTCTTTGATTACATCATAAGGTTGCAGCACTCTTCGAGTCCCTATAGTAACCTTTATAGTGTCTTCTTTTACCAGACTTAAAGAAGTAGCTAAACTTGCAAGAGCATCAGCCTTTGTATTAAAATTTTGACATACTTGCCGAATTTGAACCTTCAGAATTTTTGACAAAAGGTAATCAACACGTTCATAATATGGGATAAGATTAGCCTTTTTAATTGTATATTCCCCCCGTAGTTATTTTACAACTAATTCAGAATCTTCATATATGATCAAATCATCTATGAAATTTTGAAGAGCAAGTTCAAGCCTAGCTATAATTTCCTCATATTCTGCTTCATTATTCGAGCATCCTTTAGTCAACGAGAAGGAATATGGGATGATTCCTTTGTCAGGAATGACAAAAACAATCCCGTGAAAAGTCCTGACTGATTTTCCTTTGGGTCATAATTTCTTTTCCCCTCAGGATTTCGAGATGCCTCATCAAAATACATTTCCCATCCTTCCTTGATTTTTACCTGCATAACCTTTTCGTTAGGGAAATCAGCAGCTAAAAGTGAATCATAAGGAATTGGATGTGTGGCGAGAAAATCAGTAAATGTTTGTCCCTTTATGGCTTTTTGTGGGACGTAGTGAATGGTGAATTGATTGAAAATCACTGACCATTTAGCCAATCTTCTAGTTAAAACTGGACAAGAAAGCATATATTTGATAGGATCTGCTTTTGATATTAAATTGATATTTTGTTCCCACAAATAGTGTTTGAACTTTTGAAGTGGAAAGACTAGCGAAAGGAAAATTTTCTCGATAGGCGAGTAGTTTAATTCAGGACCTACCAAAGTTCTGCTAAGATAGTACAAAGCAAGTTTCCTCCATTCTTCGTTCTTTTGAGCTAGAAGAACTCCTAAGGAATTATCCAAAGCTCATGATGTACAAGATTAATGGGTTTCCTTTTATTGGAACCATTAGTACGGGAGGCTTTGTCAAATAAGCTTTAATGCTATCAAAAGCATTTTGACAAGCATCATCCCAAATGAAAGGTGCATTTTTTCCATTTGCTTTGAAAATGGTTGACATCTTCTAGCCACATTGGATATAAATCTTCTTATGTAAGCTTACTTTCCCTGCAAACTCCTTAATTCTTTAAGATTTTTAGGTGCAGGCATATCCTGTATGGCTTTTATCTTGGTTGGATAAACTTCGATCCCTTGGTATCTAACAACAAAACCCAAAAACATTCCAGAAGAAACACCAAATGCACACTTTAGTGGATTCATTTTCAATTGGTATCTCCGGAATCTTGTAAAGATTTTCCTGAGATCACCAATATGATCCTCTCTATTTTTAGTCTTTACTACAAGATCATCTACATAGCATTCAATACAATCATGTAGTAAATCTAAAAAAATATTCATCATGGTTCTTTGGTATAGTTGCCCTGGCATTTTTCAATCCAAAAGGCATGACTTTGTAGCAGAAAACACCTTAGGGAGTTCTAAAGGCCATCAACTCTTCATTTTCAGGGGCCATACGGATTTGGTTGTATCCTGAATACCCATCCACGAAGGACAATGCATCATATCCTATAGTTGCATCCACAAGCAGTTTGGTGATTAGCAGTGGAAAATCATCTTTAGGACAAGTTTGAGTCAAATCCCTGAAATCAATACAAATACGGATTTGACCATTCTTTTTCTTTACAGGTACGATGTTTGCAAGCCATTTTGGATATTGTACTTCTCAATGAACCTTGCTTTTATAAGTTTACCGTTTCTACTTCAATTTGTGCTACTAACTCAGGACGCATTCTTCTTTGAGGCTGTTTGATTGGACTTTTTTCATGACGAATTGACAGTTTATGAATTGCAATCTTTGGGTTCAAACCAGGCATCTCGTCATATGTCCAAGCAAACACATCTTTATAACCTTTTAAGATTGAGATGCATATTGTTGTGCCTCATTTTCTACCATAGTAGCACTTATATATGTCGGCCTTAGTTCCTCTTTAATACCCAAGTTGACTTCTTGTAACTCATCTACGGTAGCTTGTCCACCATCTTCAAATTCAAGGGGTGCTAGTTGGGCTTCATCTTTTTCTTCAGTCATTGTGACCATATTCATAGAAGCATTGATGACTTAATGGTCAAAATGATTCTTGACTTTTTCCAAAATAAAATTGGATGCATACCTATCATATCTCAATCCCCATGGAAATTGCAGTACATTCCCACCATGATTTAATGCTTTTTTCTGCTCTTCGTTCATGACAAAGTCAAAAGGGAATTCCTTATTCCTCCTTCTATTTGGATCAAATCCACTCTTTCTCAACATTTGTATTGTCCCCAGGCTAAAACTCATATTTTTGTGAGACCTTTTAGATTTAGGTGCCTTTGGAACAAACTTGAGAGTTGATCATCCAAATTTCCCAAAGCATGAAACTTTATTTCTATATTGGGGTACCTCCCTTTAGGTACTTGAAAGAAGTCATACGTATCAACACATGAACATTCCAAATTTCTCAAAGGAATGATATAATCATCTTGCAAGGTTTGAAGTAGATTGGAATGTTCAAAGGCCGGTGCCCCTAGTTTTCTTTGAGATTTTGGGACATAATGTAGGGCACTCTTCTTTGAGGTATTTGTAACATTTTTCTCTTTTCTTTTTCCTTGCACCATCACTTTGTAGTATCTTGCATCGGCATAGTGTGATCCTACCTCACTAAATGGAGCACTATCAGCCGCTATGCATCATTCTTCATCATTTTTTCCCCAAAGGTACTTTAAGCACTGGTGATAAGTAGAAGGGATCACACCATTATTACGAAGCCATGGCCACCCTAACAAAATATTATAGGATGTGTCAGCATCAATTAAAAAGAACTCTGTGTCCCCTTCTATTTCACCAACCTTTTTTCTGACTGTAGCTTTGCCAATGGGTCTTTGTTCATTTTGATGATGAACCTTGGATAACCACATTACAAGATTGAAGCCTTGAATAGAGAATGCCTAATGCAGTTAATACCACTGAGCCTCCATCCACTAGGGCTCGAGAGACCTTGAAATTATTTACCATCCCAGTTATATAGAGAGGTTATGATTGGATCATCGGTCATGAAATCATCTTTAGAAAAGGTAATTACTGCAGCCACATGAACAATTATTGGTTGTTCATTGACACTTGTTGATGGTTTTTCTTTTGGGTTCATCTCTTTTTTGAAAGTCTTCAGGCTTCATTAATGCATAAATAAGAGATTTTCGAACTTCATCAGACAAGGATAGTGCATCAAATACACTAAGCATGGCTGGAACTTTCTTCAAATGATTCAAAATATCATATTTAACTTGTTGATTTCCTCCTTGAGTATGTTCATTTAAAGATAGACCTTGAGTTTCCTTGATGGGAATTTGAACAAGTCTTTTTCGTCTCTCCTCATCTACGTTAGCTAGACAAGCTTTTATGACCGTTATCTTTGGCCTCAAGATCGTTATCAACTATGTGGACCATATTGACAGAATCTGTTGATGACTCTTGATCATCATTCATTTGTCTTTTATATCATTTCATTATCTTATCTATGCCCCTTTGACATAGATATTGAGAATCTCGGCGATACTAAGCTTGCTTACTTAGGAAAACATTTTTCATAGTTTCCCATCTTGAGATTGTTAGTTCTCCTAAGGAGCAGTACCAATCAAAAGCTATACCATCTAAAGATAATGGAAATTGCTTAAGACAAAGCATAGATACTTAAGTAGTTGTCCTACATTGTATTAAAAATCTTCTCAAATGATCTTCAGGCGAATCATATCCTGTATACTTTATGAAGTTTAGGAGTTGGTATCCTTGAAGAAATGGAGTCTCAATCACATCTTGAGTATAAAGATTTTCTGAAAGAAGATCAGTCGTTATTCTAGCCTAAAGAGCACTTTTAACGACTTCATCTATAGTTCCATTGGGTGGGGAGTACATTTGAACAGATATTTCTTCATCTTCATCAACCTCCCATTCTTCCCAATGAGGTTGCCATATGTTCGGTACATAAAATGTACAGAAAAATATATCTACCAAAGTATCCCAATCAGGTATTTAATTTGGCAATAGGTTTAAATACCATCTCATGGCACGACCCTCCAAAGATAAAGGGATTTGTCTTAGGAGAAAAGCATGACTTCTAACAGTGTCTCCACATGCTGCTAAGAAATAAACCAAATATTTTCTTGGACACCCAAAACCATTATATAAGAAAAATTGCGGGATATTGTACCTTTGAGGATACGGGACCTGATCTACCCAAATAGGATATGGAGTTTTCAATAATTCTACTTGGGATATATTCCTTCTATAAGGATCCAAGAAATTGTTAACCAAATCAATAATCACTTTGGCCCTTGAGGGGTTTACCCTCTGCACATGTACCACACATTTTGATTGGTCTAGTGCGTTTTGATAAACCCAACATTCTTTGTTTCCAATCTTAATCAATGTTGATGGTGACCACATTACATGAAATATGGATGACATCCAAACTTTTGGTGGATACTACTTCATTACCTTGAGTAGGGATCATGTAACATAGATTTGCTACAGGTATAGAGTAGTATGGATCATAATCATCTAACAAGGATTCTTTAGAAACCCATTGATTTGCCTCATACCAAATGTCATCATCAAGTAATAATTCCCCACTGTCCGTGTGTTTCCAAACCCTTGATTTTTTCTGTGACTCTTTTTCGATCTCAGAATCAGAGGCATAACCAAGATGCCCAATATTTTCTTTTCGAAGCTGCCATCGCTTTAACACTCCCCAATTCTCTAATATTTCAGCCAATTTATCTTTTGAGGGTGTAAAACCCAAGCTCGTAAATTGGAGAATTTGGTTCTAAGGGGACTTGACATTGAACCTTTAATGGACTTTTAAACATCAAAGGAGATGTATCCCTCAAACTTGATATCTCATCTGAGTCTGATAAGTAACTTATTATAGTCCTTACATCTTGTAGAGCTTAGGGATATAGGTGATCCCACAGGAGTTACCAGAATGTACTCAGATGACATCGACGATGCCCTTGAGAAATAGATTGGTGAATCAATTGTATAATTATCAAAAGATTCCCCATCATCACTCAATTCTTGCCCTACGGAAATGTGATTGCAAGAAAGGACAATCTCTTCTTGTTCATCTTGCCTTTTATGGCTACAAAAACCTTCAGGCATGAATTCATCGAGAGTTATTGGGACTCTAAGAGATTGAACTAACAACTCTCCAACTGGCTTTTCTACCTTCTTGGTTTTCTTTGACTTGTTCTTCTTACTCTTCTTTTTCTTAAAGATTTTCATCCCTCTTTTCTTTTTTCTAAAAGACAAGTTTTTAGATCTTGGAACAACTTTTCTCAAGGCATTTTGACACCTTTTCTTTGCTCCTTTGCTTTCATAAACAGTCCATTCTTCATTATCTTCTTCAACATCCTCTAATTTAGGAATCTCCATTTGAGTGACAATATGCTTCTTTCACAACACTTATTGGGTTGGAAGAAATTTTCTCAATATGAGGGATTTTGATGTCACCATTATCAATCAACTTCTAAATCTTCTCCTTTACCACAAAGCATTTCTCAATCGGATGGCCAATCAGACGATGATAGGGACAGTAATTTGGATTGTCCATTTTCCCTACGTCTTGTGGTCTTTTGATATCAGGAAGGGTTATTACATCCTGCTCAAGCAATTCTTTGAGCAAATCATCCACAATCTCATCAGAAAATGAAAATTTCTTTTCAATTTTTTCCTTCAGTGATGTAGGTCTTTCTCCCTTCTTATTTTCATTAGCTTTGTCGCTTTCCTTCTTCTTTCCGATGACCATAGGTTGTTTTCTTTTTTTCCCCATCATTGCAGTTTCAACTCTTTCCGTAGGCTTCGACCTTGAACGCCTCCTATTAAGATGCATTTCTAAATCATGGGCTTTTGTACACAAGTCATAGAAACTCTCAAATGTTTGAGGCATCAGATGGACAGAAGCTCATGCTTAAAGTTGTTCAGGCACATCCGAACCATTTCAGCTTGGGTTAACATTTGTTGACACTTGAAGGTAAGTGCTTGCCACCTTACTATAAAGTCAGAAACTGACTCATTGTCCCTTTGTTTTGTTTCAATGAGTTCAGCAACTCCAACAGTCCTTTCTGTATTGTTGAACTGATCGTAGAATTCACTCACCATGGTTTCCCAATTAGGAATCGATCCTTTCAGAAGATTTGAATACCAAGTGAAAGTAGGTCCTTTCAATGATTGAACAAATAATTGCATTCACAAGTGCTTATTTTCTCCTAGTGGAGCAAGTCGTGAATGAACATGCGATACTTGTTATCGCAGATTGCCTTTTCCATTAAACATTTTGAATTCTGGTTGAGTAAAACTAGGTGAAAAAGGAACTTTGTCAATCCATGATGGATATGGCTTGGAGATTAGCTTTAAGTGACAATTTTCTCTTACCTCCAATTGGTTGAATTGTTTTCTTACCATGTCATTAATGAAACTGATAAGGTTAGGATCAATATTACACATGCTAACTCCAGGCTGGACATTAGTCCCTCCAACGTTTGGACGAATTGTCCCAAGGGTTGGAATTCATTTGTCCATTGGCTCCAGTGTTTGGGTAAAATTTTCCCCATGGATTGGTACTGCAACTAGCTTGCCCATTGCCCCCTGCATATACTGGGAATGGTGGTATCGCCGTTTGCTGCGGTTGGACACATTTTCCCTATTGTTGAGATAGTTTTGCATTAAGACTTTTCACCTCAGTCATGAGAGTAGAGATTTTTTCTTGGGCTTTGTTCCATGCTTCATACAACAACTTTTCTTTCCCATCATTCTTAATTTGTGTTGCCGTGGCTGGTTGCTTTCTTGACTCTTTAATAGGAGATGAAATTTCTTTGGATGATGATTCCTCAATTGGGATTTGCATGTTTTTCCCAATAGTGACTCCTTTAGACATGGAACGAGTAATTCACCTTTGAAATCCATCCTGACTGGTCATCACTCCCTTTTCTTTTGCAGGGTTCCTTTCCACCAGACCAGTATTGGAACCGGTTGAACTATCTTGTCCTTCCTTGGTTTTCTTTCCACCCTTTTGCTTCTTTTTATTAGTGTTGGTACCACTTTTGTTATTACCCAAGGTCTCATTGGAATGGATTTCTTCGATTTCTTTGGTTCCATCTTGATTTCCAGGTTCAAGAGGTTCAACTGATTTTACTTCTACCATAATTGTATTTACTATATTTTTTGAGTAGAAGTTTTCTTTTGGCCCAAGGAAAGTTCTACCATCCCTAAGAATTGGTAGCTCATTCCTTTGAACTTGAGGCATAAAGGGTTGAATGGGTCTGGCTTGATACAAGACCTTAACTTCCCCAGAATGCACTATTCGACCCAATTGTGGGGATTTACAGTCAACATTTGCAGCACTTCTTTTAGGTATATTGCATTGCTTTCAGATGACTTCACCCTTTCCTGAGAATTTCAAAATTTCATGTGAATAGATTTTCATGCCTTCCATTTGTTCTCGGCACGACTTTCTTGCCATTTTGATTCATCTTATTCCATTGAAGAGAAGGTTCATGTATCTTAAGTGCTCGTCTTTTCTCAGGGAATGGTGTTTTCTTTTGATGAGAAAAATTCTTACCAAAGTGAATCAAAGGATTCCCTTGTTTTGGAACTTTATTTTCATAAAGTACCATTTTTTGACTTGGAGCTCCATTTTTATAGAGCGCCGCGGGTGTTCCCCGTGGAAGGAAAACCACTTTTTGAGTTGGAGCTCTATTTTTTTAGAACGCCCTTTTCCGGGCATAGGTTGCCTTAGGGGAAGCAACTGCCTTTTGAAGTGGAGTTCCATTTTTATGGAACGTCGAAGGTCCTTTCCCCGAAGGGTAACCCACGCCTTGTATAGGAGCTCTATTTTTATATAACGCCTTATTGGAAGATTAGGTTTTCCTTGGATGAAAAATCGCATTTTGAGGGGTTCCCTTTGTGGGGTGAACCAAATTTGGTCGGGAAGCTCTATTGCCATAGAGCGCCACGTTTTCATGTGGAGCTCCATTTTTATGGAGCACCGTAGAAATTCCCTTAAGAGGGACAACCATTTTTTGATGTGGAAACCTTTTTTCATAGAACCCTACGTTTGGAGAGAAAGATCCTCCATTTAGATATGCTCCCTTTCGGTTTAAATCCTTTCTTTCGAAGGGAACCAAAATTGGGTAAGGGCTTCTTCCGATGGGAATAGCACTTTTGGAGTATGGAACTTCCTCAAAAGGAAGTGCCGTTTGTATATGGCCCGAAGGCCTTGATATGTTCCCTACATGAGCCCTCTTAATAGAGGATGCACTTAGTGCAAGAAACCGTTGGTTACCGACTTGAACCACTTTGCACGCGATTGGAGCCATGTTCCCTAGTTGAGTCCTCTTAATAGAGGATGCACTTAGTGCAGGAAACCGTTGGTCACCGACTTGAACCACGTTGCACGCGATTGGAGCCATGTTCCCTACGTGAGTCCTCTTAATGAACTAGAGGACGCACTTAGTGTAGAAAATTGTTAGTCCCGAACTTGAACCATATTGGATGCGATTGGAGCCAGAGGAGTCATTAAGACATCTTTCCATGTCTTGACCTTGGTTAAGGGTTTGAATATAACCAAGGTAAAGTTTGGTTTCTTGATCACAATTTCCTTCTTGCAAACAAAGATAATAATAAATATATATCAATTATTTATCAATTTTTTTAAAAAAATAATTAATAACATAACCTTTTTTTTTTGGGAAATTACAAATTATGCAAACACAATTTATAATTTGTATTCTATTCGATGATACAATTATTTGGGTGATATCTATTTATCTTTAATAATTAAAGATTAACACTAATTGATTTATCTAATGTGTATTTGTTTTTTTTTTTGAGAAAATTTATCCGCCAACAGAGAATTAAAAAAATAAAAAAAAAAACTTGTTGCGTTATACTAAATTCATTCGAGTCAAAATGAATTTCCAAGGAGCAAACCTAGAATTCACAAATACAACACAATCTAAAGTCTAAATAAAACCTAGATGACTACAAAGCGTAACTTAAGTGACAAAACGTTTCTCTTATTGACTTAATCGAGTCACAAAGAAGTAAGGAGGAAAAGTAATTTTTTTTAAATAAAAAATAAAAAATAAGACTATTGAAAATAATTTTTAGATTAATAATGACTAAAATGTTAACTATGTAATAATTTACCGTCAATCATATAAAAAAGAATTAGTTAAAAAATACAACTAATTGTTTTTAATTTCATTAATGAGTTTTCTACCATACTCGATAAATATTTGATAAATATTTTGTAATCGCTCTTGAAACAGACCTTGTAACAATTCTTTCTAACAAAGCTTAATTTATCTATAGCTGAATAAATTCTTAGAAGTTCTCGAAACCTTTTTCAAACTGTTATATTTATTTCATGAAAATTTGATGAAATCTTATTAAGTCTTTGAAACTAATATTTGGTTACCTACAAATACAATATTAATTAATAGTCCTAACAAATGTTCATTGTTTCGCGGAACCAACAAATGCCCAAATCCAAATTCTGCTCTCTCTACTTCCGCTTCTATTCCTGTTCAACCACTAACATTGTTTCCGACTACCTTAACTGCCGCCTAAATTCTTTACTCTACAGTCAATTCTTGGACCTCAAATCCCTTCTGAAATCCCACGCATTCATCACCACAACTGGTCACAAAAACAATCTTTTCATAGCTTCAAAACTCATCTCACTGTACGCTACACACAATCACCTCGAACACTCCACCAAAATATTTAATTCCACAAAATATAGAGACCCTTTTCTTTGGAACTCAATCATCAAAGCCCATTTCTCCAATGGCTGCTATTCACAAGCCCTTGAATTTTTCAACAAAATGCGTGCTTTCAGTGTTTTTCCTGACCAATTTACCGTCCCTATGGTTGTTTCAGCTTGTGCTGAACTTGGATTGGTTGAAAATGGGATGAAAGTTCATGGGTTGGTTTCAAAGTTGAATCTTTTTAGCGGAAAGATTCTGCGGTTGTACCGTCGTTTGTTTATATGTATGCGAAATGTGGGTGTATGGATGATGCCTCTCTTGTGTTTGATGAAATTCTGAAGAGGGACGTGGTGGCGTGGACTGCACTTGTGATTGGGTACGTGCAGAATGGGGAGAGTATGAAGGGATTGGAGTGTGTTTGTGAGATGCTTAGGATAGGTGGGGATGATGAGAGGCCGAATTATCGGACTTTGGAAGGTGGCTTACAAGCTTGTGGGAATCTAAGTGCTTTGGTGGAGGGTAGGTGCTTACATGGGTTATCGGTGAAATATGGAATTGATTGTTCTCAAGCTGTTCAGTCTTCCCTTTTGTCAATGTATTGTAAGTGTGGGAGTCTTGAGGAAGCACATCTTGCATTTTCTGAAATTGACAATCAGGATCTCCTGTCATGGACATTGATGATTGGGCTGAATGCAAAGATGGAGTGCCTCAATGATTGCATACATATTTTTTTAGAAATGCTGGATACTGGGATATATCCAGATCCAATTCTGATTAGTTGTTTGGTATCGGGTTTCAGTACTTCTATGAGGATTTCCGAAGGAAAGGCTTTTCATGGTTTTATCTTGAGGAGAAATTATGAATTAAATCGGATGGTTTATCATGGGTTGTTGGCAATGTATTGTAAGTTTGGACTGTCACATCTGGCAGAAAAGCTGTTTGATGGGGCACATGGAAGGGACCCTGAGTCATGGAACCTTATAGTAGCTGGCTTTGGCAAAGCAAGATTAGAATCAAAGTGCATTGAGATGTTCAGGAAAATGCAGCATATGGGAATTGAATGTGATTTGAATTGCTTGACATCTGTTATTTCCTCCAGCTCTCGGTTGGAAGCAACCCTTTTAGGTAGGTCACTGCACTGCCATGCAATAAAAAATTTGGCATTTGAGAGCGTATCTGTTACCAATTCACTCATAGACATGTATGGTAAATGTGGAAATTTACATACTGCAAGGAGAATATTTTGTGGGACGCGCAGGAAGGATACTGTCTCATGGAACGTTTTGATCTCATCTTATGTTCATAATGGTCACTCTTCTGAGGCTTTATCCCTCTTTGATGAAATGGTCTCAGAAGGTATCAAACCTAACATAGCTACTCTGGTAACTTTGCTCTCTGCTGCTTCCCACATCGCGTCATTGAAAAAAGGAGAGGAGATTCATAATTATATTAAGGAAGTAGGTTTTGAATCTAATTTATCACTCAACACTGCACTTCTTGATATGTATGCTAAATGTGGGAAGCTTAAAAGGTCTAGAGAAGTATTTGACTTAATGGATCAAAAGGATGATATATCTTATAATGTAATGATCTCAGGTTTTGGGATGTATGGAGATGTAAAATCAGCAATTGAAATTTTTAAACAGATGGAACAATCAAATGTTCAACCGAATGAACTGACCTTCCTTGCTATCCTTTCTGCTTGTACTCATGGAGGATTGGTTGAAGAAGGCAAATATTTTTTTCACAAAATGCACGGCTATTCTCTAAAACCCACAATAAAGCATTATGCCTGCCTGGTAGATCTTCTTGGTCGTGCAGGTAGTCTGCATGAGGCTGAAGAAGTAATTATGTCAATGCCGATGCCTCCTGATGCTGGTTTGTGGGGTACATTATTAAGTGCTTGCAAAGTTCACAATGATACTGAAATGGGTATAAGGATTGCAAAGCATGCTATTGAATCTGACCCAGATAATGATGGTTATTATGTCATAATCTCAGACCTGTATAGTTCTATAGGGTTGTGGGATAAGGTAGAAAGGGTGAGAAGTATTATGAAGGAAAGAGAAGTGAGAAAGAGAGTTGGTTGGAGTGCATTATAACTTATTGGAAGGAATCTAGAATTGAAGGGAGCTCTTGATCTTTTAATTATTCTTTGTCAATATTTTGTGAAGAGCAACATTTCTCATTTTCACAACAACTGGTAGTAGGGTTAGAGTGTTCTAGCCTTTTTGACCTCTTTGCACCAAGCTGCATCAGTCAGACATTATGCTTGTTCAAACTTATGTATGCAGCAAGATAATTTGCAGGTAACTTTTTTTCATCACTGAACTTGTCTTTATTTCCATAGCCAATTCCTGTCACTGGTACAGCTTGAAGACATTTTCTGTACCTCACTAAAGTTAGTATCTTACCCTGATTTCATTCTCAAGATGACAGGAGACTGTAGCCCTTATTGGAATGTTGTTCTTTACCAAATAAAATTCCTGAAACGGGCCTCCATTTGCCTTCAGTACATTTCTTGATTCAAGATTGGCTTCAACTTGTTGGCAAAAGTAAATTAGGCTATCGGTTCTCTTACTACAAATTATGGTTAGATATATATGCTCTGTGATGTTATTGGGAAATAGAAAAGAGAGATACTCTTTCTTGATTTGTCTTTCTCTGTTTTGCAGCACCCTGAAAGTGTTGACTTGTAGTGTTAAATTCATTTACCATCATAATAAGCTCCCAGAAGTACAACTAACAAAGAGTAAGTTATTCTTGACAAAAATGGAAATGAAAACCTACTTTAACAAACACTTGCTGGAAATGCCGAAGTCAAAAAGGGTCTTTCTGGAATAACAAAGCTAAAAGAATACAAGTGTTCCCAAACATCTTACATGCTAGAGAAGTAAACATAAAGTTGGTTGCAACTTGCAAGTTGCAACTTGTTGCTAGATCCCGTTGCCAAGAATTGATTAGAGCATTACAGAATCTTTCAGATGTAGATTCTTTGTTTTTCCTTCCCACATGTAGATCCTCTCTCTCTCTCTCTCTCTCCCCTTCCCCCCCTCTTTCCTATGATGTCAAGGACATGATGTCATTATGATACTTCATTTTCTGATTCCACGGATTGAGGAGACGTACAATCCTGGGGGTTTGTGTTGCTCATGTTCAAGTCATTAACAAGCTTTCTTTAAACTCCTTGAATCTTTAAAGTTATCTTGTTACTAAACCAATTCAATTTTGTGCAGCATTTACTCTGTTAATACTGTCTGAATGTGGTGATTTTACTGCAAAATAACTTGTAATTCGCATTTTTGCTTCTCTTGATTCACAGAACTCATTTGCCATTCATTGTTTCATGTTAGGAACTTGCTAGGTTTCATGATGCATATCATGATTTAAATGGTAAGTCTTCTTTTCTTTATTTGATGTTAAATTTGGAAAGAAAAATGTTTAGCGGTTGAGTTTTACAGTAATTGCAATTTGTATTTTGCAGTTTGGTCCAATGGTCCAGAGGAAGTAAAAGGATAAAGATGAACGGATACCTGGTTCCAATGATCAAGAATACCCAGAAGTTGATTCTAGTGATTGAACTAATGCACTTCATGGTCAAATTGTCTTTATATTTTTTCCTCAACAAGGAAGAAGCGGTCCCAGTTGAACTTATGCCTTTGGAGTAAAGGGAAATATACTTAGGTAAAAACTGTTGTTTAATACCATAAAATGTAGGGGAATTCTACAGTCCCTTTTAGGGAACCATTCCCTTGGCTTTAAAAACTTGTACAGTAGGATCAAGTTTTTAAAGTACATGGTGTTGTACTGTACAAGTATTTAAAGCACAAGGGAATAGTTCCCTAAAAGGGACCGTAGAATTTTCCTAAAAAGTATTTAAAAGACCTAAAAACTAAGCCTACTTTGCATTTGGCTTATGTGTTATTCATTTGCATGTATGTAATTATGCCTTCGACGTAAAATGTAGAAACGGTTGTTTAATACCATAAATGGAATTTAGAAAACCTAAAAACTGAGCCTTTCCATTTGGTTTGTGTGTTATTGATTTGCATGTCAAAAAATTGCTGTTTCCTGACAATTTACGGGCAGGCCAATTTAAATGACAAGATGATAGCAATTACTAGTTCAGGAAATTGTTTAGGCATACGAGGATACTGCACCGGAGAAGTGTCATATTATCTACAAAGTCATGATTTAGTTGTTTAGCTACTACTGTACAAGGATATTTGCTGTAGTTGAACAAACCTAAATTGCATATGACTTGGACCATATCAGGTTTGATTAGCTTAACTGATTTATTTTCTGCTCGAGTATAAGTTGATAGGATATTATGGTAGTGTTTCTCAGGCTGAGAGAATTGTTATGGCTTTGTTGGATTTTTTTTTCCCCCTCATTTTCTTCATTGAAACAGTTGTTTTGAATTGGTCAACCAAAGGAAACAGAAAAAGAAGCCAAAAACAAAGGGAATGACTTAGGTAGTTCAGGTCTTTGGCTCCACTTGTAGATTTTGTGGTGTGGATTAAATGTTATAAAATCTACGACATAAGTTGATGTAAGTAAAATTTTATAATATTTAATTTTGATCGCAGGATCTATAGGTGGGATCAAAGATCGGATCTATGTAAGTATTTTTCAAAAGCAAAATACTAAGGCAAGAAAAGAAAGGAAAAGAAAAGAAAAGAGGAAAAGGAATTGCAGTGGACGACAAAGGAAACGTGGTGGGTGTGGATTCGGCAGTGGTCCAATGATTATAAAAGCCCAATCCGCAGTTTGTTTTTTTCCCAGTCGACAGATTGAGCGAATTTATACTACGGAGCGGTAAAGAATAATGTACTATACTGACCACTCAAACTCAAAGTCAAGAGCCAAAAACTATTATCTATAATTTTTTATACTAATAATTGTCTGAAATATCATTCTTCTATTTTTTTGAGTTAAAAAACACAAAAAATGTAGGAAAAAGATTTTGTGAAACTGAGTATTCATATCAAGTAAAGAATTAAAAAGGTATGTTATAAATCTACAAAAATTTTCTTCTCTACTGTACAAATATCTAATATATTTTGAGTTTTCTGTAATAGTAATATAAAAATTATTCAATTTTCTAATAAAAATAAATAACGACAAATATGTTTGATTGATTTACGTGGATCTAATCTAACTTAAATAAAGAGAATCCATTGCATTTATTCTGATGTACAACTATTAGCCAAGTATTTATTTCATTGAAATAATTGGACCAACAATGGAAATCATTTTCCAAAGATTAAAAGAATGTCCTGTTCATTATCTTCTCTTAATTGGTTATACATCACTCCTCATTTACACCTAATTACTTCTCTCCAACTAACACCGACCAAGAAGTCCATCCTCGGCAGCAGCTAAACCACCCACACAGTACAACTATTTTCCCTGAAATCAAGTAAACTCCTAGATTTCCAGAATTTTAATCCGTCCCAAGAATCAAGAATTTTTATTTTATTTTTCTTTTCAATTTTCTACAAGGACCCATCTCTCCAGTCACTCATCTGATCACATCCCACCAATCAGAATTCAGAAAACTAGTAGAAAAAAATGGCCAAGTGTTTCAGCTTCACATCATCAAGAAATTCATGTTACAAATTCTCCTTTTCTAATGCAGGATTAAAGTCATCCACCAAAGATCTTGGAGATGGAACAATCATGCATTCTTGGATACCCAAAACTCACAAAGAAAACAAGCCCACTTTGTTATTGATCCATGGCATTGGAGCCAATGCAATGTGGCAATGGAACGAGTTCATTTCACCATTATCCACAAAGTTCAACATTCATCCACTATGTGCCAGACTTGTTATTCTTTGGAGAATCATACACCACTAGGCCTGAAAGAACTGAGGCTTTTCAAGCTGAGTGTGTGATGAGGACTATGGAGGCTCGTGGTGTCAAGAAAATGAGTGTTGTGGGGATTAGCTATGGAGGGTTTGTGGGGTATAGCATGGCTGTGCAGTTCCCTGAGGCTATTGAGAAGTTGGTGATTGGGTGTGCTGGTGTTTGCCTCGAAGAAAAGGACATGGAAGAAGGGATGTTTAAAGTGAAGAATGTGGAGGAGGCTGTTAGTATTTTGTTGCCTCAGTCTCCTCAGAAGTTGAGGGAATTGATGAAACTTTCTTTCTATAAGCCTCAGAAGAATGTGCCCTCTTGTTTCCTCACTGATTTTATTGATGTAAGTATATATTTTTGATGTTTTCATTTGATAAATTTATTTCTTTGTTGAACTGGTTTATTAAAGTGGTTTAAAGATTATATTTTTGTTGAGTTTGCTAGAATTGTAATAGCCCCTTGAGAGTAATTGATGAATTAGAAAAATAATCATATAAGATTTGTAATTGGGGGTTCTAATTAGATTTCTAGAATAGTTTTTGGATACCAAAATGAGTTGAAAGTGAGATGCTATGATTAGGGCTTCTATTGGACATTTGAAGCTTAAAAAATGGATTCTATTACCTGTCAGCTATCATGTATGCGTCATAGTTGGGCAGAGTCATGAACACCTATCCTATAACAAGATGGGAAATAGAGCAGGCTGTTTGATCTTAGTCTGTTTCTAGTTGCTCGGGTTAATTGATATGCCATAAACTTGTGTGGTCTGACTTACTAAAGGGTTGCACCTTTTCTTTTGAAGTTGTCTTCAAGTAATTGCAGCTATGGATGCACCAGATGGAATACCTTCTGTGTAACACTTAGCTTTGTCAAAAGCACAACTATATTGTCAATAATTTGCATTTAAAACAAGATAGTGCCCCCGGATTTTCAGTGCTAAGGCGTAAAGATAGAATGCAAATTCTAAGAGAAATACTAGGCTTCCTGCTAGGCATATGACATGTTAAATGAATCATATCAATTTGAATGTAGCGCGACATCATTTACGTATCAATCAGATAATATCTGGGTTTGTATTGTTGGAGATTCATAAGTTCAGCTGAGCAATCTTTTTACCTACCCCCATTCACTTCTCATGCATATTGTGTCAAATTTTGTTTCAACCATGTTCTTTTTAGCTTCCAGTTTCCTGTGAAGTTCTCTCTCTGAAGATATCTGTTAATACTTGGTAATTCTATTTGTATTACCTTAGCAATTTCTTGCATATGTGGTTTTTTGCTTTCCAGGACACTTGAGTGGTACATGTCCAAATGGTACCTAGGAAACATTTTGAGTTGCTTATTTGGGTGCTGTTATCAGAGGGGCGGCATTTTTGCCTGGTGATATTCAATTTCATGCAAGTATTTAGCCCAATTTCACTTGAATTTTTATTTGTATTGATGGTCCTCGTGGAGTTTCGGTAGGCAGAATGAATATGTACAGTTCTTTTTGGAGGATTTAGCTTGTCCTCTCAGTCCTCTGTGATTGAGGAATGGAGGCTTTGGTTCTCAACAGTAAAGGATAAACAATATCATTAACCATTTTCTCTTTTAAGATTTTCACCAAACTAAATTTCCTTGGTCACTTGTGCAAAAGCAAATTAACCAGTTGAAGCATAATGATTAGGAAAAGAATTGCACTTCCGGTATTTTTCTTAACAATAAAGGAATAAATGAACTTTTGCCATGTCTAACCACAAAAATTTTCTATGTAAAACATCGTTGATGAGTTTCATTCAAGATTATTCCCTCACAGTGCCCAAAAAAGAAAAAAAAGAGAGAGAAAAAAAAAAGGAAGTGTTGAATTCTTGATGAATTTCCCAGATCACTAAGTGCACCTGAATAGTTCTTCATGCATAGTCTTGTAATCAGGAAAGGGTGAACAATTTTCTGACTTAACATGACAAAGCATCTGAACAAGCATCATTATTCTTTGTGAGAACTGTGAGATTGATGATATTATTTACTATGTGATACTTGAAGTTGATTCTATATATCTGGTGTTTGTGCAGATGATGTGCGTAGAAAATCGGCAGGAAAGAATAGAGTTGATCCAGGCATTACACAAGGACAGAAAGCTCTCCGAACTTCCTAAGATTACTCAGGTTTGTTCCTCATCTCATTTCACAGTCTGAAGCTTTTACAGTAACTCTGCTGCAGTTTCTTGGTGCTTTTTGCTCTGTTTATCTTGTATGCTGTCTGCTTCATGCAGTCCACACTGATAATTTGGGGAGAACAAGATCAAGTATTCCCGCTTGAATTGGGTCACAGATTAAAAAGGTGAGTCCCAAGTTCTTTTTTGACTTTACAATTTGCTTTTTTACTGTCAAGAAGTTGGATTAAAATGCGAAAGATGAATTCCTTAAAATTTCTACTGTTATAGGAGAAATTCATAACTTGGAACCTGTAGGTCTGGGGCAGTGTATGTTCCAATGTACAATATGTGTGCTAGTGAATTAGGACACGAGCTTACCAATTGCATTAGATTTTTATTCTATATTTAACACCAATGATCAAGATGCTCTTATCTATGTTTAACGCAAACAATCAAAAATTCAAATCAAGACACTTTTATAACTTTTATTTTTATCAAACAAACTTCATTTTTTCAAAACTTGTACAGGCATTTGGGAGAGAATGCAGAACTGGTAATAATAAAGAATGCAGGGCATGCAATCAATATAGAGACATCCAAGGAACTGTACAAACACTTGAAGGCATTCCTTGTTAATCCTCTCCCACCCTCCAAGAAGGAAGTAAATGGCAACAGCCTCAAGGATGACTGAGGGATTGGCTAGGAAGTGATATAAATCTAGAAATGCTAATATGAATTAGCCTACTCTTCGTGAATATTTATACTCCATATCATGAGAATACATGGTCAATATTATTTTTGAAGCTCCTTTTGTGCCACATTTGTTCTATAAATGCCAATTTGAGAGAAATATTATGTCATAGTTATATACAATATACTATTGTTGTTAATCATACATTTTCTGGCTGAACTCTGGAGATTATCAGCTCTGATAGATATATGAACTAATTCAGATACCAAAATCGCTAAAACATGCACAAGGACATGCCTTGATGATTAACCATTACTAGAAAAAGCCTCCCTCTCTCTTTTTGGCTTAGAACAAGTTAATAAAATGTAGACATAGTGTTTTAATCATTCTTCATTATGCACCACAAATGCAGACATTTTCTCATGAGAGAATCGGATTCATATCCAGGAATTGCTGTTCATCTTTATTCCATCTCTTCTTTGGTTGAGATAATTAATGTTCTTATTCCTTTTACAATTGGCATCTCTTTCCTTCAAGAAAAAGCTACAATTTGATTCAAGAAACTCAAACACGGAAAGTAGAAGTAAAAGGTGAGGCTACAGAAAAGACTCTTCAATTCCAGTCTGCCATGAAGCTATTCCACAGAATATTAAAATTGCTTGAACTCCCATTATATCTACCAAGCTTTCCCTGAAAAGCCAAAAAACTACCATTTCAGAAACAAATATGCATGCTTTTGTAGAACCTAAATATATAGAATGTGTTTGAGTATAAAATATCTTATATTGGTTAGGTAAAAAGATCTTGAACTAATTAAACAAGGCTCACGGATCACTCCACTCATTGCCAATTAGTTTTGAGATGGAAACCCATGTTTTTTATTTAACAGAAAGTAGAGAAATTGAACTTACAATTTACTTGATAACTTGTGCTCGTAGAAAGCCACTGGCCCTGTAGGTAGTTGTAGCAATCTGTAGTTGTGTTGACACCATTTTCACAAACACATACAAATGAATTCCTTGGAGGTACATAGCCACACACCCCACCACTTAGTTCACAAGCATGGCAACTTGGAGCAATATTATAGCTATCCAATCCACCAAGTGTATACTTCAAGACCATACCATATTGCCATTGCATAGGGTCGGATGGTACATCCCCTAGTGAAACAACTGAGGTATAGGCCAGCACACTTCAATTCTTGGAGATTTAATTCGTCGTTCGAGTCAAGATTTGCGGGGGAGTACACACAACAAGTGTTGATAGAAGGGAAGAGAGGCAAGCCAAGGGCGACAACCGCCGGACATGTGTAGATTGAGGGGCAAAGGTAGGTTGAAGAAGGATCACATATGAGGGTGCCCTTCATGGTTAGGGAGGAGATGGAAGGATTGCATGATAAGAGTATGAAAATTGATGGGCCGAATTGAAATGGGCTGGCCCAATCGAGGCCCAAGTTGGTCGGTGAGGTTTGCATGAAAGTGCAATTTGACATGCATGGAGGTGAAATGGTTATAGTTGAAGAAGAATAGGATATGGAGGTTATAGGGTACGACCCTGTGTGGGTAGTGAGAAGGAGCTGGTTTCCGTCGGACGAGCAAGCGACAAACGGGTGAAACCGCGGCGAGCCGCACCCGTAGCCAGTGCCTAAAGGGTACTTCATCTCAAATGGACCGCACTTGGTCCGTCCCGTCTATTGCAAGCGGGATTTGGTGCCAATATGTACCATGGTGCAAAGGATATCATCAAGATGTAATAGATGATGGTAGGGAAAATGAAAGACAATGGAGAATACATTAAATTCTTTGTGATGGAGCAAAATTGATATTAGTATGGTGTTATATATGAGCTCTGTTGGGCTTATGGGATAGAAACTTGGATTTTGTATTTGATGGAGGAGAAGAATATGAAAGTAGGACATATTAGTACTTAGAAATATCAGATTTTAAATCTTAGTGGCATCTTTTCGTTAGTGCGCAACCCGCAAGAGCATATAATGGGCTCAGGAAATGAGTATACTGTATACTCTAGAACGTAAGGAAAACTTCTCCCTTTTTATTGCAATTTAAATATTTTAAATCGTTGAATAATAATAAAAAAATGTGACTATTTTATTTTTTAATAATTTTAATAGCTGTCATATTCATTCTGTATATATTCATTTTACATTATAGAATGAGTAGATAAGATTTACTCAAATTCTATTAAAATTCCTAAATCTAAGGTAATTGGTACAAAATAGAAGAAGGGAAAAAATATATGCAAAATGAATAGATAAAAACCTAGTCAAAAGTAAGATTCGTAGATCTAATGCAGTTTGAGTATTCCAGACTATTAAATAAGTAAAAGTGATAAGCCCCTTTATTTTTCAATCATTTCAATAGCTGTTATACTTATTCTACATGAATAGATAAAAAAAAAAATTTAATGTAGGATTCCTAAATCTAATTAATGCGATTTAAATATTCCAAATAGTTGAATAATTAAAAAATAATATGACCTTCTTATTTTTCATTTATCTCAATAGTTGTCTTAACTTGCTAAATCTAATGCAATTGGGACAAAATAGAAGAAAGGGAAAAATAATAGGAGAATTTAACAGTTTCTTCTCAGGAATCATTCATTGACTTTAAGAATTTATATTTGTACCGTATAAGTTTTTAAGGTATATAATGTTGTACTGTACAAATTCTTAAAATATAAGAGAATAATTGAAATTTTCCTAAAAAGAATTGTAAAATTTAGAGAATAATTTCCTAAAAAGAATTGTAAAATTTTTCAAAATAATATCTGGACTGCCGGTTTCGAACCAGCGATATATCTGACAGGCATAATACTCCAGTCCTCCGCTCTACCGAGCTAAGGCCGGATCTGTTTTATGTGGCGCTTATGATTTTTATATTGTAATTATGCATAAATGTGGAATTTTTATACATCAATTAAGACAATATTACCAAAAAAATCACACCACTCGCAATTTTTGCAAAATTTTCTATCACAACATTGGTGTGACTTTAAAAAAGAAAAGAAAACTGAAACTGGTTTGAGAGAGCGACCCAAAAGCAGATTAAAAAAAAGTAAATATTTAGATAAACTCGATTTTTGATCCCACTTGTAAATCCTGAATTAAACCTTATAGTCTGAATTAAATTTTAAAAAATTTATAAAATAAGTAAAAAAATTTAAATTTAATTCTAATCACAAAAATTTATAACATGAGTTGATGTATAACAGTAAAATTTTTTAAAATTTAATTCTAACAATCTATTTTTTTTTTAAAATAATTTGAGAGAGGCTCGAACTTTGAACCTAAGGATTAAGTCACAAGCTATGAGATCTACGCGCTAGCCAACTGCCCTGACCTGATTTTTTAAAGGCTTCAAAGATTTATTAATTGTTTCCTATAGAGTTTTGCAATTTACTAATTTAGAAATGCAATTTGCACGAAGGTTATCATTTGCAGTCTTTTGATTGAGCTAAGTTTTGAGAATATAAATTTGGAAATTTCTGTGGAAACAATGATGGTGATGAAATCATTAAAACAAGAGAGATAATATCGTAAGTTCGTAATAAGTTAGTATTATAAATTCAAAAATAACAATAATCTTGAATTTTCTTCAACAAATACGAGTAAATAAGGCAATCCCAACTCAAAAACACTCATCCAAAATTTCTCTCTCTATATTCAATCATTGGAGAAGAAAAATGAACTTGAGCATATCTCTTTGCTTTCTTACAGAGTAAAGCTATATCTTAGCTGATCGAAGTCCTTGAGATTATTGCACGAAAATTTTAAAGTTCGAAGGAGGTATATACAACAATAACTTGTATATAACTAGGTTGCCTGCATTAAACCCAATTTTTTGGCATCATCAAACAAGATATTATTAATACACTCCATCTATATAAAATACTAATGACAAAATTACGAGAAAAAGAGAAACGAAATTTGATTAATTATCTAAAATTAGGATTGGAGATTTAATACACATGTATTACGTGAATTTATTTTTAAATTTTTTTTTTTGAATTTGTGGCTTTATAATTAAATCATTTTCTTTAATTATTAGTATTAATTTCTAATGGTTCAGAACTTATTTGTCACGGAAAATACTTACATAGATCTGGTTTTTACCCCACTTGTAGATCTTGTGGTCAAAATTAAATTTTATATAATTTTTCTTACATCAGTTGATATCATAGATTTCATAATATTTAATCTACACCACAAGATCTACAAGTGGAGTAAAAAAGAGATCAGATCTACCTAATTATTTCCCATTTCATCCCTATCATGGGTATGGCCAATGACTTCTTTCACAAACCTATCGAAGTCTAGATGTGAAGAGCCTCCCACAGTAGTTGCTACTTCAACTTTCTTCTTCCATTCCAAAGCATTTTGCTTCATTAGCTTCCCTTTCTCACCCTCCATTGCGTTCTTAACCAGCTCTTCAACTTCATTTCTCTTAACATCATGACTAAGCTCCATTCCAATTCCCCATTTGGCACAAGAATACCAACAATTCGTTTGTTGCTCAGCAAAGAAAGGCCAGCTAATTAAGGGAACTCCAGAACTAATACTTTCAAGTATAGAATTCCATCCACAGTGAGTTAGAAAAACACCTATAGATGGATGATCAAGCACTTGATCTTGACGACACCAACCCACAAGCAAGCCTCTGTTTTTAGTCTCTTCAAGAAACTCCTTAGGCAAAATCCCTGAATCTCCCATGACAATATCAGGCCTGACAATCCATAAATTCGAAAAGGGTGCTTACTATTTGCGAGGCCCCAAGCGAATTCGATCAAATGAAGGTCTGACATAATTGTTACACTCCCATAATTTATGTAGATCACTGTTTTAGGTTCTTGTTTATCTAGCCATTCAAGGCATTCTGTTTCTTCTTTCCATAAATTTGGCCTAAATGAACTTACTTGGCTATCTTTTATGGCTATGGTCTTGCTGAGCTTTGAAAGTGGACCGACAGCGTAGATTCGAGGAAATTTGGAAGCAATTGCTTGTAACACTTCATGTTCCAATGATGTGAAGGTGTTAATGATCATTGCAGTAGCTTTTAAACAGTTTTGCGCTTCGTCTCCCAAATAATTCAGCAATGTATCGTTTGGATCAGTTGTTCTAACAAATGATGGGAAGTCCTTCAGCCGAATGTTTTTCATGCCTGGAACCCAATCTATTGGTGTATCCAGGGAACCATCATTCATGAAGCTTAGATCTGTCACACAATTATAAAGTGATGTGTCATTATTTGCAACCAAATAAGGCACAAATATTAATTTCATGCACATCTGTTCTCATGAGATGAAAAATATCAACTATAAAGTCCATTGAAGCATGATTGATATATTACTGAATCAGTCACACGAAGAGTGAGCTGATGGCTGCACAAGTTTACCAATGTGCATACCTACTACATAGTGCATCAGTTGTCCAGGGTCGCAGAGATGGTTCTCCAAATGATTATAGAATTTGCCTTTAGTTTATTCACACACAATGATTTATGTACATTCACTAATATATATGACTATAATATATATATATACACGACGACCAAAAACAAACTTATATTTGATGCACAGAACGTGACACATTGTGAAATATAGATCCGGTGTCAATTGCAAAACCATCAATTGGCACGCAAATCATTTAATAGGACCCCTGATCCATGCATATTATGCCTCAAGTCACTATGATGCTATGATGAGCCTGGTAATGCTATGATGTCTCAAAGTCTGTATGCAGGATCGCCTTGCAGATAGAATTAAAAAACCTTTTACAAAGTACCTTTAAATGGGATTATGCCTCTATCCATGAGCTCATTAAATTGAAGATAGCCCATGAAGCCACAAGCAGAGGCAGTCCAAAATTGAACAACAGGAATGTCAAGTTCTTCTGCAGCCTTTATGGCAAAGCTCATGAATCCATCTGAAATTATGCATGAAACCGGTGGAATCCCCGTGTGTGAAGCAAATTTCGACAGAAGATCTCTAAATGGAGATAAGCAATTCTTTCTAATTGAATCACATAATGCAACAGGATCTTGAGTTGCATTTCGATCTGATGGTGGCAGTCCTTCTGGTATGGCCTCAAAATGGAAATTTTCGAAGCCCTTTATCCATTCTGTGCCTTTTGACCTTATTAAACGCCTATGATTAAATTCGGTGTTGACAAAGGTAATATAGAAGCCTTTTGAGTGAAGAAGGTTGGCTAGTTGCATTGTTGGGATCAAATGTCCTTGAGCAGGAAATGGCACACAAGGACTATATGGAGCCGTTTAGTCGTACTTTGTTTACTCATTTCTGCTAAAAAACCAAAAATGGTAAAGCAAATATAAACCTTTCTTCCAAATTTAAGCCCCCTATATTTGTACTGTTATATTGTTCTATTCATGTAGTGCATCGTTCCAGGCACAATTTTCTTGTCATAATGAATTTTAGTACAGGTTTCAAGACTTAGGATTTGTTTGGTTGGATTGAGAAAAATATTTTCTAGAAATTTTCTTGACACCAAACATCAGAAAATATTTTTCAGTTGAAAATATTTTCTAATTTTCTTCCTTTGGTTAAAAATAATTTACGAAAGTTTTGAACATCAATTATTTTTTGGATAGTTCAATAATGACATTAAATTTTAAATACTTACTTTTATAAGTTTATTTACTAAATTTATTTTCATTTTCAATTGTTGTCCATTTGTTTTTCTTTTGTTTGTGTGTCTCACCACTAATATTATTATTATTATGTTTATTTTACCATTACATGTATATTACAATTTAATTTTGAAGAAATTAAATTTTTATTAACCACAATCATCTGTAAAGTATTCATTACAATTGTTATAAGTTTTTTTTAATTCATATTCATAAAATTACGGATGAAAACATCCTAAAAATTTATATTTAAAAATATTTTTATTTTATCAATCAAACACCAAAAAAATTATAAAAAATAAACTTTTTTTATGTGAGAAACGTTTTACATTCAAACAAACAGACTAGTACAACATTTTCATTGACTTAACCGGCAACGTATCCAAATAATCTACTATCACGGAGGGGAGAATATTAGGCAGCTTTAAGGCACGATTATTGGCAAGTAACACCTGGCTCATTCACATTCAACATTTTCCGCTGAAGTGCCAAATTTCTTTGGATTTTATAGAGATTGTTCCCCGTTCGAACTTGAAAACATGACATGTGGATTAGTTTTTTTTGTTTGACATGTGACTTGGTTAATTTCGTGATTTCTGAACTTTTGACTTGTCTACGTTCTTATCTATCTACAATGAGATAAAAGGTCTTCAAATACTGTAGCTTCCTTCACATCGTTACAACGTGGACAGCCTTCTCTTCTTTAGGTTTGGTTAAAATGTTACAAAATGCCTTGCAGAATGCCCAATAGATTTTTATGCCAATTATTGTAATGTTACTGAGTTGTACGGTAGCTAACTATTAATTGGCTTCACTGTCAATATGAAGTTGAAAATGAGTATGTTGACAATTCAACCCTTTAAACTAAAAGAAAGAATCTAACAGTGTGACACTATTTCAGGTCTAATTTGTCAAAACAACAAACCCAAACAACATGTTAGGGTAAGTCGCCAATTGCATCATCAAGCCAAAAAATACGAAGAGCCATACTCTCCTCTGTCGTTTGCTTTTGTGTTGGCTTCTTCCCGGACTTTTGATCTTCCTCATATGTACCTTCACTCTATCATGGCATCTTGATTATACCTACCACCCAGATTTTGTGCTAGATATTTTTTGCTTTTCCATCAGAAAAATCTTATGCCCATTTATTCATATTCTTAGAATTAATCAACAAAGCTGACGACACTAGGAGTTGTTCCGTTCGGATTAGTGGACTCGTGATAGTATATTCCGATCACCTATCTAAAAATAATATTGACGAAAGATTCAAACAAATAGTTATTTGGAAGTTTGACCCGTACAACAGTTCGAACCATAATTATTCGGTTCAAGTAGATCAGTTTCCTAAGAGTTCAATAGGTCGGATTTATAATAGTAGTTCGGTAGGTTGGATTGAAATATTAAGACGTCACTGTTCACTATGGGCCCACTATATTACATAAATAACTTATTCCCTCTCATTGGGGGTGGTGGAAAAAAGAAAGAAGGAGATTAACAATCCGTGTTGTGTACTTCTTATAATATGTATACACATATATCAATAATATTGATCATCTTACCCCCAAACTACTTATCTCCATCTTCCTACTGTTCTAATTTCAAGATTTTATTTCCCATTTTCTATTGAGCGATAGTACAGAATAATTTTTGTTTCGTCAATTGATGCCGTCTGTGGGAATCTTCTTGATACAAAAAGCCAAAGGTTCTACCCTTATTAAAAGCCATGGCTAAATGTCCTAGAAGAAATCAAAACCGAAACTCTAATAAAAAAAATGCAATAGCTATATCTGCTCCTTTGATAACGGAAAATGCTAGCTTTATCTCAAACAACTATTTCTCAGAGAGAGGAAATGTTCAAGTTCCTTGTCAATAATTTCCAGCCAATAAAAAATTTTGTTGAAAAGCAAGAAAGGTAACAAACCACTAAAGACAATAGTGCCACTAGTTCTCATTGCCTTCAAACGGCTTTATCTCTCATCCTCTGGCGAGAAGGATCTGTCTTTGACAGAATAAGTCCAAATCCCCTGAGGGATGAGAGATTCTTCCATATTGAAGGTGAGAACTTACATGATGACGAAATTAAGGCACAGATGGATCAACGAGTTCAAGAACTCTTGGGAAGGAAAACTATTCCAACCATCCGTGAATTATTGATCGTTGAAAAAGATCCATTCATTCCAGCTATTCAAAATGAATTGATCCTCTTCACTTCAAATAGCCCCACTTGGATATATGCAAAGGAACCATTGATCCTACCGATCATATTGCTCATGTTTCCTCGATGTTCAGACTCTTTAGGTACTCGGATGCCATTACCTGCAAAATGTTTGGCACTACGCTCAAAGAATCAGCCTAGAAATGGTTCAAGGAATTACCAGTAAGGTCGGTAGATTCATTTGTCGATCTAGCGAAAAATTTTTTGAGGCACTTCATGAGCAGAAAAACTATTTAGATGGAAGCTTTCCACTTACTTAGCGTACGACAAAAGCAAGATGAATCCTTGAACCAGTACATTAAGTGTTTTAATGATGAAGCAATTCATATTAGAAAAGCCGATAAAACAGTACTGATAGCCACCTTCATGAGTGGCATCCGACCTGGGATGTTCAATGCTGATCTCGCCTCCTCTGTACAAAAAACGTTTAGAAAGAACTGATCCAAAGAGTGGACGATTACATTCAAGGAGAAGAATCAAATCGTGCTAAAAGAGAGCCGCAAGAACCCCGAGAAAAATCTCAAAAAAATCAAGAGAAGCCTGTTGAGCCCAACAGAAAGAAATGAGTGGAATTGGGCACTTGCCATCGAACCACCACGATTCCCAATAGGACGTCCTCCACTCTCAGTAAATCGAGTATCTGAAGTTTTTCGGTATCGACAAACTACAGTTCTCCCTGATGAGGATTTTACTCCTCTTAATATGCCAAGAAAGGAGATATTTACCAAGTTTGTCATACCGGAGTCCTAGCTCCGCCTGCACCCATCTGATCCCAGTTTGATCTGAGAGACTATTCCAAATATTGCGCTCATCGTGCCGATCATGGCCATGATATTGAAGAGTGCAACGACCTTAAAATAGAAATTGAGAAAGCAATTAAGGGTGGTCATCTGCATGAATATATTCTTAGAGCTGCCGACCAATTCCACCGCAATGATAAAAGAAGCCAATTGACAATGAAGGGCCTTCTCAGCAGAATTACTGACCACAAAACACCCAGGCAACAATCACCGAGGACCTTCTCAGAATAGCGACGATGTTGCCGGGGTCATAGCCACAATTGTTGGGGGAGCTACTGGTAGAGATTCTTCAAACGCAAGGTAGAGATATGTCCGAGACTTAGCCTGGGGAGAAAGAGTCCCACAAAGACCATGCTATAATCTTAACATTAGCTTCACTGAGAATGACCCAGTGCCTAATTGGTGTCCCATGTGGGAACCGATCGTGATGCGTGTCAAGATTGGAGATTTTCGGGTTCATAACGTATTCATTGGTAGTGGAAGCTCAGTAGACGTCATCTACTGGCACGCTTGGGATAAGATGGAAATGGATCCTGCCCAAATTCAATCCATTAAAATGCCTTTGGTCGGATTCATTGGAGACACCATCAAGGTAAAATGATCTATTATGTTGGAGAAGCACTGCATTCCAGAACAGAGATGATAAACTTCACGACTGGTAAAGAAAGACTCAATCTATAACATGATCCTTGGCCCACTCTTCTTATATACATTTATCATTTTGTTATCTGTGTACCACCTCGGGTCAAGTTTGCTCTTCGGGATGGTACTGCAGGACAAGTATGGGGTGACCAACGAAAAGCACGAGAATGCTACATGATGCTTTTCGTAAAAGAATAGCAAGAGGATCAATTGAACAATTTTCTCTCCCTAGCCATAGTCGACAGATTGAACTCGAGTCAGCAGAAGAACATTCTTTGATATTTGACTCCGCTGATAAGTAGAAAGAAGAGTTTTCCATTGAAGAAGTCTCTTTTGACCCCGAGCTCCTTAAGAGAAAACTGATATTGTATGCCAATTTACCACAAGACTTCAAGAAAAATCTGACAAAACTTCTGTATGAATATAAAGATCTTTTTGCTTGGTCCCCCGAGAACATGCCAGGTATCCTCCGAGAGATCATGGAGCATAGGTTTGGAATTGACCTCTCTCATAAACCCGTAAGATTTACTCAAAAGAAAAGGCTCCTTGGGCCAGAGCGTAATCGGGTTATTGACAATGAGATCGACAAACTTTTTGTAGCTCGGATAATAAGGGAGGTATTTTACCCGACCTAGCTATCTAATCCTATATTAGTACCAAAAGCAGACACAAACTGGCGAATGTGTATTAATTACATAGATTTAAATAAAGCATGTCCAAATGACAGTTATCCTTTCTCTCGGATTGATATAGTAAGATTCAAAATAGAACATTTCTTAGATGCATACAAAGGCTATCATCAAATATTCCTTAGCAAAGAGGACGAAGAGAAAACGGCCTTCATCACCGATAAAGGCACTTATTATTACCAAACCTTGCATTTGGGTCTGAAAATTACGGGAGTTACGTATCAAAGATTGGTTAACAAACTCTTCAAAAATCAGATAGATTGAAATATGGAAATTTATGTAGACAATATGATTGTTAAGAGCCAAACATATAGAGAAATGTTATCGGACCTTCGAGAAATTTCAGAATTTCTATAATGCGACCAGTTAATCTTCGGCTCAACCCATCAAAATGCATCTTCGGAGTCCCTTTAGGAAAATTTCTTGGTTTCATGATTTTTGAAAGAAGAATTGAGGCGATTCCGAAGAAGATATAAGCAATCATTGACATGATGCCTCCTCCAACAAAAAAAGAAGTACAATGTCTAACAGGATGAATGGCAACCCTCAACTGGTTTTTGATCAGCAGAATGGGGGCTTCCTTCTTCCAGGCCATCACCAAGGCTAAGGATTTCCAATGGACAGAACCGTGTCAAAAAGCTTTTGAGGATCTCAAACAATATAGCGCCTGTCAAAAATAAAATTTTGTCTTTGTATGTGTCAGTTACTCACACTGCCGTCAGTGCTGTTCTGATATTTGAAAGAGACAGAATTCAGCAACTGATCTATTTCATCAGCAAAGTTCTACAAGAACCTGAACAGAATTATTCCAATTTAAAAAAAAAGGCTTTTGCCTTTATGGTCGCTGCACGGAAGCTGAGACCATCGATTTTCTGGGTCAAGTCATCTTGGTCAACAAGAATTTTCCCCTCAAAGTGATACTAACCAAGCCCGATGTGTTAGGGTGAGTGCTCAAATGGTGCATCGAACTCCTCGAGTATGATCTCAAATTTCAACCGAGGACAGCTATCAAAGCTCAAGCTCTTGCTGATTTCATTGTGGAAAGCACATTTTATGACGATTCTGTTTTAACCATCGCTTGGAAAAATGATTATCTTCTTTGGGAATTGTACGTAGATGGGTCATCCAATGAGGTCGGCTCAGGAGTTGGAATCATTATAAAAACACCTGAAGGAGATTAGCTTACATACGCTGCTCGGTTTGGGTTCCAAGCCACTAATAATAAAGTTGAATACGAAGCAGTAATCACTGGAATAAAGCTCGCTCAAGAGTTGGGAGCTCAAGTCCTCCGTGTGCATAGCGATTCTTTAATTGCTATTAATCAAATTCTTGGCAATTTTGAAGTTTGAGGAAATGTACTTCAAATGTATCTCACATTTTTGAAAAAGTTCGACAAACTACTAAAGTTTTTCGAGATGTAGAGTTCATAAAAATTCCTCAAACTAAGAACATATGTGTTGATGCTCTGTCCAAGCTTACTACGATTTTATACTCACATCTGACTAAGTGTTGGTTGAAGTCAAAGCTCGACGAGCTATTGTTGAATATTTGAACAGCAAAAAAATTCCAGAGAACCGAATTTAGGGCAGAAGATTGTGAATTCGAGCTCTGAAATACAAGTTACATCAAGGAACGTTATATTGACACTCTTATCTACACCGTCTTCTCAGATGCCTAGCGCCCAAAGAGGTAGATTATGTGCTTTAGGAGATTCACGAAGGCATATGTAGAAGTCATTTAGGAGCCCGAAGCTTGGTCCAAAATGCTATGCTTGTGGGATATTACTAGCCGACGATGTATCATGATGCTACTCAAATTGTCAAAAACTGTCATAAATGCCAGGTACACACAGCCACAATTCTGAAGACCGCAGTAGAAATAACACTTATCGTCGGATCTTGGCCTTTCCAACAATGAAGGCTAGATATTCTTGGACTCTTCCCAAAAGCAACAGGTAACTTCAAATTCTTAATTGTAGTAGTTGATTATTTTTCAAAATGGATTGAAGCCAAACCGCTGTGGACAATTTCAGGGAAAAATGTTAAGAAATTTTTCTAGAAGAATATTATTTGTCGGTATAGAATTCCCGAAGACATTATCATCGACAATGAAACTCAATTTGTTGGAAGGCCTTTTAAACCTTTTTGTGAAGAATTAGGGATACAAATGCACACTATTTCGATAGCACATCCTCAAGATAATGGCCAAGTCGAGCTGTCTAATCGCGTTTTATTAATCAGACTTAAAACTCGATTAGATCAAGTAAAGGAACATGGGTCGAAGAATTATTGAGTGTCATGTGGTCCAATCGAACTACCCCAAGGACTTCTCATGGAGAAACGCCTTTCAATCTGGTGTATGGGGCAGAAGCTATTATTCCTCCGGAGATCGGAATGTCAATCCGCAAGGACTCAAAATTCGCTCCAAACTGACAATAATGAGGCCTGAAAGGGAGGAATTGGATTTGCTAGAGGAACAAAGATTAATTGCAACCGTTCAAGAAACTACATACAAATAACGCCTGCAAAAATATTATGACTCGACTGTTCAGTTAAGGTATTTTTTATCAGAGGACTTGGTTTTTCGAAAAAATGAATTCTGCCGAATAGAAGGAGATCATAAATTAACCAAAAATTGGGAGGACCCATACTAAATTATCGAAACTCATCCCTTAGGCTATTACAAATTAGATGATCAGTTCGGTCAACCTGTTTCTCAAACGTGAAATGTAATTAATTTAAAGAAATACTAAAAAGGAATCTAAATAAAAAAGACTGATTTTATTCATCCTTGGTTAAAATAGTTTTTAGAGCATTATCCTCTGTACGAGGTTCTACAAACATATCACCCAGTTCGGTGATTAGATCCCTATCTACATTTTCGTTATAATCTAAAAACAAAGAAAAGAATCTAAGAGAATATCCGGGTGCCTTTTCTTGACTTCTTCAAGTGCTTCTCGATATTCCAAAGCACAAGCCTATTGGCAGAATGTCATTAGATCACTCTTTAGGGCTAAGGAACCGAAGTATTGGTTGACATATTGAACCAACTGGGAAGAAGAAGAAGAAGAAGAAGAAGAAGAAGAAGAAGAAGAAGCAGCTTGATCTAACTGTAGCTGATCAACCTCTGACTTCAGCTTATCACTTTCCTCTTGTTTTGATTGAAGCTGAGTAGTCAGATTGGTCACTTGTTCCCTCAGATTTTCTCTTTCTTCTCCTTGACTATTTTGTTCTTTATCCGAGAAAGGAGTATCAGAGAAATTGGTAGCACTCTGAGTTTGAAGTTGTTGTTTCAAGTCCTCTTCATTCGCAATTGACTTTTAAAGCATTTCCTTTAATTGCTCATTTTGCTTTTCTAGCCTCAAACAAAGACTATGCTTCTTGCTCATTGTGTTTTCGAGCTACAAAGTCAGAAAAGAGATGAAAAACAAACCTGTTTACCGTATAGAAGAATTGAGTAGCCTCGGATTGAAGTTGAGTAGTTGGAAGGTCAGCTACATATGCTTGGTCTCATTCTGTGAAAGCATTGTTGAGCCAATCGTTAGCTACCCGAGCATGCTGGCCATGATCATTTGCGATCAAAGACCATAAAGGGCTGAAAGGCGCGGTTTCAAGCTCGCCTTCAACAATCCTGATCGACTGAACCATCCTAGATTTCCAAGGAAGGTTCTGGGAACCACTTGATACCCATTCTTCCTCAGATGTCTAGTCTAGAGCCCCCAAAGCTGCATGCCAGGCAGTTATCTTAGCATTATCTGAAACACAAAAAGCCCTAGGCTTATACGACTAAGGACAAAATGACCCACCTGAAACTGGTAGAATAGTAGAAGGAGTTCAGATCAGTAGAACTGAATGAAGACTAAAAGAATAAGAGGTTTCTCTTCTCTTACGTTGGCGAGCAGCTAAGGGAGGAACCACGGTCTCCTACTTCTTCTGCCTTGTCTACCAAAGGCAATCTTGATCTTTTCTTCCTACGAACAGCAACAACCGGTGGCTTTTCTTCCTCGATAGTCATCGCCGAACTATTGACATCCTTTGAACCTTGAAAAGTCGGGGCAAAACAGTCCACTATCTGCACGGGCTGGGGGACAGAGGATCGAGAACCCTTCTCAGTTGAAAGGGACAGTATTAATTTCACCAGAGTGCCTGACCAAAGAAGCAAAGAAAATTAGCAGAAAAGAGAAATAATAAAAGCATATATACAAGACCTCGAAAGCAATACACTTACGTCCATCAAAATTCTTAAGAAGAGTTGCTCATTCAACTAAGCCTGCCCAAACCAATAAATTATGATCTACAATGGAGTTTTTTCCCCCAAAATTGATGGATGAACCCGATTAATCGATCCTTGTTACTTCAAGATAAGACTCGGGGTCCAGTTCTCCTAAGGGGTCTGAATTCAAAATGGGGTCTCAGTCTGAGAATGACCACTTTGTTTCTAACCTTTCCTATGTCAGCCTGAGCAGTGAAGAAGAAATTGGACTTCTAGTTCTTTATCGAGCTTGGCATATCAGAAGTAACGCTGGCTCTCTTCGAACGACCAGCGAAATAATAAAACTCAAACTCTTTGCCCTGTACCACCTTATAGAAACATCTCAAATCATGTACAAAAGCTTTGATATCCTAATATTTGCAGATCAAAATATAGGCAACAAAGAGTCAGAACGAATTTAGCATCAGTTGAGACAAGCAAATGCCGAAGAATGAACAAAGGGATAAAAGGACCTCGCTTAATGCAAATAGGAGACCCGCTCTAAGCTGATTTTCAAAAATAGTGACAAATCTGTCATGAGGGTTGTGTGCTCTATCCCCCTCATCAGGAATCTGTATGGAGATCATGTCAGGAATATGGTAGGCAGCCTTGAGATGAGCAAGTTTTTCAACCTGTAAAGTAGATCTGAAACCCGATGTGGCAGAGGCCTGTTTAAAGGAAGGAGAGGAAGGAACAGAATTCTCTGATGGAGGCACTGAAGCTATAGGCTCTGCAAGGACAATCATGGCATTGGAGGAAGACACCATACGATAAAAAGCTAGAAGGGAAAAAATAAAAAATGAGAACAAGGAAACAAGCTGGTCGTAAAGAAAAATTTGTTCTCAAAAGCAAAGTGGAGAAGAAAAGGCAAGAAAAGGAGTATTTATGAAAAAATTTAAACTTTTGAAAACTGAACCAATAGTGGGCTAAGTATTAATTATCCCTGCATTAAATGCACCTAATAATTAGGACACGTCTCTTCATAAAGGAAGTATAAATTTATGACTGTTCAATACAAGGTAACAGTTCATCCACGATCAAAAAGAACAAAGGTCGTGATAATTTGATACAATGTAACGGTTCATCCATGATCAATAGGAATAAAGGCCGACCTGCTAAAATACCTAAAACAGATTGACTGAACAAGGGATGGTTCGCCGAAGTGCTACAAGTGGCCTTAAGTCCCTAATTCAATAACATCAACTAAATATCAGGCTCGCCGAAGTGCACAAGTAGCTAATTTAAATTCGAATATGCTCGATCAGAAAAAAAGAGAATATAAAGAAGAATAAGATGTTCTTTATTAAAAGGACAACTTATATGAAAATGATAATCCGAACAAGTTATTGATCGGGAAGAAAGAAGCCGAATAATAAAAAGTTATTCTTTATTGGAGCATAACTCAAGGGAATAGAAACAATCTAAATAATTGATCGAGAAATTCTATCAAGATCATTACGATAAAAAATAGATCAGAAAATTATTTCATTATAAAAGGAAATTACAAGATCCTATTCTACTTCTGTTGATCTCCCTCAACTTGTTCTATTAAAGGATTTTCAATCGATATAGGGGTTCTTGTTACATACTAATCACCAAAATGAAGAAAAGTTAGAGGATCTACATCAAAAATTTCTGAACTAAAAAAGAAGCAAGGTCTGCTATTTATACTATCTAACAAATCTGAGATATTTACCTCTTGGTCAGGTATTCCGAGATACGTCTACCACCTTCTCTTCTATTACCTCAGGACCCGCTACGAGTACACTCTGATTTAAAGAGGTGGCAGTTCGGGGTTTCCTAAAGGTCCTACCCAATTCGGTCATGATGCCAAAAGAAGCAGAAGGGTCGTATAAGTCAAAGCTTTCTTCTTCAAAAGACAACTCGGGAAATCGTGCTTTAACGTCGTCTAAGGCTTTAATAAAACCTGCCTTAGCACTCATAGTGCAAAACTTCCCAAGTCATCCCCGAGGGCATCTGACATCAAATAAGAATTTATACTTTAAAGAGGAAGCTTCTCTCTTAGGTCCTTGACAGAAGACAGATGGTGGGAAACTTTAGCTCGAACCCTCTCGATTTCAAACTGGACAAAAATCAAGTCAAGAGACTTAGAATACAAATTCTGAGCAACCTGCTTGTATTCTTCTCTCATCTTCGACAGCTCGACAGAGTGAAGAGCTTGGAGTTCTTGTTGCCTAAGATTGAATTGCGTTTCAAGATCAGCACGCTTTTCTTTCTAAAACCTATGTTATTTAGATCTCTTGGCTACTTCTATCAAAGTAGTTTTTCCTTGTTAGCACTTTCCAATGGCTCTTCTAGTTCGTCAACTCTATCCCTGTCGTCTAGCCAAGAAAGAAAAATATTGCGTATATAGCACCTAGCTAAATACCAGCCTATAACCACCCTAAGGGCTTTTTCCCTGTTTGAACAAGCATCAGCCTCTATATTATCCCTCTTCAAGAATGTTGCCAGTAGATGGTCAATCGTCTTTTCAGTCCCACCAATGCATTCTCCGTCTAAGATTGGCCATTCAGGCACAAAACGATGAACTTCTAAGGAAGATGCTGTTGGGGGCTCTTTTCCAACACAGGAGTCGTGAATTATACGGGTTTAACCCGTGAAGGGTCTGAGTTGATCAAAAGAATTGGTCGTTCCACATAAGAAAGCACTTCTGCCCCAACAGTAGTCGCAGTCTTATCAGGAGAGTGTGAAGCTTTCCGTTTCTTAGTAGAAACCAGCCCATAGCTCCTCTAAACCTTGAGGATATGGTTCCGATTCACCCACAGCTTGGACCTCAGGAATTTTGGATTTCGAATTCCCAGAAATTGCTCCACCTATAGAAGGGTGATTTGTTGGATCTATTGATTTTTGGGCTCTTTTGAAAATTTTCTTAGAACCCTGATCTCCCAACATCACCGATCCTAGGTCAAACTTATCTTCTACAGAAGTATTCTCGGTAGATCACTGTCTTGATTCTGCAGCCATGGATTCTCCTTGAAGAAACGAAGATAAAAAAGCTAAAGCAGATTTTCTAAAGAAACAAAGATAAAAAAGCCAAAATAGATCTTTTGAGAAAAATAGAAATTATTAGAAGATGATGAGAATGAAAATTTTGAAATTTAAAATATATCCAACACGTGCCAAGAAGTGATGTTTGGAAAAAAGTATGATTACTTGCATTAAATGAAAGTATCTCAAAGGATGTGATAAAATAATAATATAATAAGTAAATCGATGTAAATTTGATCTCTGAGCCTATACATTCAAAAATACATCGAGAGGGCTTATGACAACACCAGGAGTTGTTCGGCTCGGATTAGTGGACACGTGGCAGTATATTCCAATCACCTATCTAAAAACAATATTGACGAAAGATTCAAACAGATAGTTATTCGGAGGTTTGACCCGTATAATAGTTCGAACTGTAATTGTTCGGTTCAAGTAGATCGGTTTCCTGAGAGTTCAGTAGGTTGGATTTGTAATAGTAACTTGGTAGGTCGGATTGAAATAGTAAGACATCACTGTTTATTATGGGCCTACTACATTATATAAATAGCTTATTCCCTCTCATTGGGTGTGGTGGAAAAAAAAAAGGAGATTAACAATCCGTGTTGTGTACTTGTAATATGTATACAACATATATCAATAATATTGACCGTCTTACCCCCAAACTACTTATCTCTATCTTCCTACTGCTCTAATTTCAAGATTTTATTTTCTATTTTCTATTAAGCGATACAGAATAATTTCCGTTTCGTCAAAAGCCATTGCTTTTGTTCGGCTTCCACTATTTTTTTCCCTATTCTTCTTATGATATGATGCACATCCATTTTTATTGACCGATTCTTTCCCTTATTTTCTATAAGAAATTGCAGTCGAGATATTTTTCTTATGTTTTTATTTTTCCTAACATCATTACTTATAAATCTGATATCATTTTTTTTTTGTGCCTATTTTCCAAGCACTATAAGTGATTTGTGAGACAATTTAAAAGGGGCTGAATAATCATCCTTCTTCTTCTTTTAAAAATTATGCCTGGTTGTGCGCGATGATAGCATGGTATTTGAATATGATTTCTTCAATTTTAAGAATTCTTCTGTAAATTTTCGTTTAATATTGTGAAATTTTGTTTTGTAATAGTAAACGTGCCAGCTATCCCAACGAGAGGCAAAACCTCCTCCCCTTTTTTTCCTTCCTTTTATCTTGTAGTAAAATTTTAACCAGAGATTTCTTTGCATTTTATGGAGACCCTACAACCCGGAATTGAAATTATTACTTCTAATTTTTTTCTCCCCTTACGATTAAATTTTTATTTTGAAACAATGGACGGTCACTTTGTGAAGTTTAAAAATCTAATGTACATATTATCTTTTTAATTTTAGGAGGTCAAGTATGTCGGAATTGTCTCTAAATTAACTGGGATTTGATGACTGTATGTGATATGCAAAGACATTGCTAGACTTCTTAAGTAGAAAGTAAATGGTAATGACAATGTGTTTAGAAAAGATAAAATATTTATAGTGGTGATCGCAAATCGGGTTGCATCACGTTTTCGTTGAAAGTTGTTATACGATTCAATAGATAATATTGGACTTCGTTTAAACTTCAAATTTCGTAATTACTATGATGTAAGAAAGTAAATCAGATATAACGCAGCGGAATTTAAAATTTTTACTTTCCTATCACGGATCACCTTGATTAATTTATACGTAGTACAAGAAAAGTATAGAGATCATACCTTAAAATTGCAGTAAAATCTCCAATATGTTTGGGACGTCAAAGTGATCCACAAGCCGCACAGGTGTCCGGCCTCTAATGGTATCCACACAGATAATTAAATCAGGAATCTTCACAAGATTGATTGACCCAAACCACGGAGTGCTAGCTCCTAAATTATTTCTCCCTTATTTCTCAATCGTGACTCTCACGATTTAAAAAGGAATATTTGTTGGCTTTTTTTTTCTAAAAGCCGTTCATGTACTAGTCCTTCCAATAGTACTACTTCCTTTTATATATATTATAATATATCATATATATAATAATATATAATCCCAATCAAATTGGGTTTAAGGAATTAGAAATTCTAATCAATTTGGGTTATGGGTATATCAATAATTATAAAACCATTAGGACTCCTAATATGTCTTACATATTAACTCCTAATATTTATAACTTATTATAATTAAACCCAAAAATTAATTTATCTCATAAATTAACCCATAAGTATCTCATACTTATCAAATCATTTTAATCCTGAATTAATTATCCTTAAGTGTGTGACCCTTTAGTTAATGATGCTCCCAATCACGTTGGTAATAAGTATAAATTATAATCCTAAATTAATTAGGATTAGATAAATTAAACACCTTTAATTTATCATTAATTCTCCAATTAATTAATTTATACTTATAGATCAAGATTGGCTTCTAGCAAAGCATCATGACCACCCAAGTGTTGAGATATGTCAAGTGGTTCGACATCACCCATCCGTGACTAGTTCTCCTGTAATTAATATCCTTTCACCAACCTATATCCCGATTAATTCAAGAATACAGATGTAATGCCAACTCTTATCGAATTAATCAAATTTTACTTCTTACCAAAATACAACTCACTTGAAATAGATTTTAAGACACTCTTAAATCTATTTCTACTTTGCGCAAAGATTTCTGAATCGTATTTCAAGAAGTGGCCATACTGGGATATACTCTCCTATTATAAGGAGTGGTGAATCCTCTATTGGTCATATCTTATCTTCTCATGATTCATATTATACCCGAACTCTACAGTATGTGCGATTCTACTCATTAAGAGTAACGACTAATAGAGCCAAAGAATAATAATCCACAGTCAAGATAAACTCATGACCTCAAGTTAAAGGATCATTACACTACTATCACAAAGAGATTAATCCACTGGCATTTAAATAATAATCCGTGTGGAACACTCTTAGCGGGTCAATCCGATGCACTTATTCTTAATAAGCATCCACATACTCTTATGTGCTAATATACTAGTGTCATACACTACGATTAGGGATATATATATACGAATAAAATATAATTACATCATAACTCCTTATGATTTTATGTATAAATATTTTATTCGTTAAATGCCATATTACAAAATATACATAAATATAAAAGTGTAATTTATCCCTAAAATTAATTGGCTTTAGGGCATACACTAACAAACTCCCACTTGCACTAAAGCCAATCATTCATGTGCTTTAGAGCGAATGAGTTAACATGACTCTCATGTTTCTTCTGGGACAAGGCTTTAGTGAATGGATCAGCAATGTTCATCATCCGTGGGGATCTTCTCTATCTTTACTTCATTTTTCTATCAATGATTTCTCTAATCAAATGATAGCGCCGTAATACATGTTTAGATCGCTGAATACCTGGGTTCCTTTGCTTGTACAATAGCTCCATTGTTATCACAATACAAGAGTATAGGATCACTAATGGAAGGAACCACTCCTAGTTCAGCCACAAACTACCTGATCCAAACAACCTCTTTTGCTGCTTCTAAAGCTGCAATGTATTCGGCTTTTATTGTAGAATCAGCCGTGGTGTCCTTTTGGAACTTTTCCAACTTATCGCACCACCATTAAGAGTAAATACATATCCAGATTGTGACTTGCTATCATCTTTGTCAGATCGAAAGCTAGCATCTGTATATCCATAAACTGTCAAATTTTGCCCACCATAGATCAAGAATATATCTTTAGTCCTTCTTAAGTACTTAAGAATATTCTTGACTGTCATCCAATGACCACTCCCTGGCTTAGATTGAAACTGCTCGTAACACTTAGAGCATAGGAGACATCGGGTCTTGTACATAGCATAGCATACATTATAGAACCTATAGCTGAAGCATATGAGATCCTTTTCATGCTATCTCTTTCGACATCTGTCGTAGGACATATGTCTTTAGAAAGGTACACACCATGAGACATTGGTAAGTAACCCTTCTTCGATTGATCCATGCTAAACCTCTTTAGCATCTTATCTATGTACGTTGATTGAGTAAAACCAAGCAACCTCTTAGATCTATCTCTATAGATCCTCATTCCCAGAATATAGGTTGCCTCTCCTAAATCTTTCATAGAAAAGTTTCATGAGACAACCATACCTTTACACTTTGAAGCATAGGTATGTCGTTTCCTATCAACAATATGTCATCCACATAAAGTATCAAGAAAATAATGACGCTCCCACTCACCTTCTTGTATACACATGGTTCATCCTCATTTTTGATAAAATCAAACACTTTGATTATCTCATCAAAACGGATGTTCCAACTTCTAGTAAGCCTGCTTTAGTCCATAAATAGACCTTTGTAACTTGCATACTTTGTTAGGATCTGTGGATGTAAACCCTTCAGGTTGTATCATATACACCTCTTCCTGCAAATTTCCATTAAGGAAAGCAGTTTTTACATCCATTTGCCAAATCTCATAATCATAATATGCAGCTATCGCAAATAAAATTCGAATAGATTTCAGCATTGCAACTGGTGAAAAAGTTTCATCAAAGTCAACTCCTTGTCTTTGTGTATAAACTTTTTGCGACCAATCGCGCCTTATAGGTAATCACATTACCATCCATGTCAGTCTTCCTCTTAAAGACCCACTTGCACCCTATGGGTTTAATCCCTTCAGGTGGATCGACTAAGGTCCATACCTTATTGTCATACATGGAATCCATTTCAAATTTTATGGCTTCTAGCCACTTCTGAGAGTCCTTATCAGATAATGCTCTTCGTAAGATATAAGTTCATCATTCTTAATGATTAATACATCATTGTGTCCACTTACAAGAAACTCAAATTTCTTTGGAGCACGACGTATCCTAGTAGTCCTACGAAGAGTTTGTGTATCAATAGCTTCATCCTCAATTACATCATCATGTGATTGAAGCTCTTGTTCCATTTGTTGATCAATACCATATTGTGTTTCTTGAACTTCTTCAAGATCTATTTTGCTCCCACTTGCCCTTTCAAGAATAAACTCTTTTTCTAGAAAGACGGCATATTTTGAGACAAACACCTTTTGCTCAATGGGATTATAGAAATAATATCCAAACGTCTCCTTTGGATACCCCACAAATAGGCATTTATCTGACTTAGGTTCAATTTTATCAGATTCTACCCTCTTCTCATAAGTAGGGCAACCCCAAACCTTCAAATATGAAAGTTTAGGTTTCTTTCCAAACCATATCTCATACGGAGTGGAATCAACAACTTTTGATGGAACATGATTTAGTAAATGGGAGGCAATATTAAGAGCATAGCCCCAATTATAACTTGGTAGGTGCAAAACTCATCATTGATCGAACCATATCTAATAGAGTTCGATTACGTCTCTCAGATACACCATTTAGCTGTGGTGTATAAGGAGGAGTCCATTGAGGTAGAATCCCATTCTCCTTAAGATAATCTTGAAACTCTTAGTTCAAGTATTCCCCACCTCGATCTGATCGAAGTATTTTAATACTTTTACCAAGTTATTTTTCAACTTCATTCCTGAATTCTTTGAACTTTTCAAAGGGTTCAGACTTATACTTCAATAAGTATACATAACCATATCTAGAGTGATTATCCGTAAAAGTAATGAAGTATGAAAAACCTCCTCTAGCATGAATTGACATAGGACCACAAACATCAGTATGTATTAGCCCCAACAATTCACTAGATCTATCATCTTTTCCAGTAAAAGATGATTAGGTCATTTTATCAAGTAAACAAGATTCACATATATCATATGATTCATAATCAAATGATCCCAAATAACCATTGTTATGTAATTTGAAAATGTCATTGTCTTTGGCGTTTCTCATTTATATGACGAAATCTACGATGCCAAAGGAAAGATTGTTTCATTATCAATATAAGCCTTACAGATCCTTTTCCAGTGCCCTTCGTTTCCACAATAGTAACAATTACCCTTGGCTTTATCCTTCTTGATCACATGTGTCGGTTTTAACCCAAACTTGGCTTTCACAAAACCAATCTTGGATTTCTTTTTCTTCTTATTAGAAGAATCAACAACCATCACTTGTTTCCTTTCCTTTTTAATAGTTGCCTCAGCAGTTTTTAGCATATTCAACAGTTTAGTGAGAGTTGTGGATAATTTATTCATATTGTAATTCATCACGAACTGTGAAAAACTATCAGGCAGAAATTGCAAAATTAAGTCAACATTTAACTCATGATTTTGCTTAAATCCCAATCGTTCTAATTTTTCAATTAGTCCGATAATCTTCAATACATGAATTGTTACTGAAGAACCCTCTGCCATCTTACAACGGAATAGCTCTTTAGAGGTCTATTGATTTTATCACTCATAGAGTCCTTAACATGATACAAGAGGTGTATCATTATCCTCTATGTGCTTACGATAAGCATTCTGAACTGCTTCATCAGCATCATCCGCTGGGACATCAGGAATATGTTGATCAAGAACATAACCAATTTTCTCGTGCTTGAGAACAATTCACAAGTTACGATGCCAGTCCAAAAATTTGGCCCAGTGAGTTTGTTATCATATAAAATGGGACGTAAATTGACGTTATTACTCATATTCTACAACACATAAATAAAGATAGTATAAGTATTTGTTATTTATGCATAGACAAAACCAAAATATAATATGGACTTTCTTTTAATTTGGTTTTGCTCCCACTATTTTAATTCAAACCAACAGACCCTCGCATATTGATTCGGGAGCTATTAACTAACCCCTAGTGGGCTAGTTTTATACAGATCCCATCTAATTATTTTGATCTTGGGTTTACCCAACAAACCAAAAATAATTTCGAAAGGTAGGTAACTCTTACCAATTACAACTCTTTGTAATTCCTAGATAGTTAGGTATCAACTCTTTGATAACACATCATATGTGACTCCTAACCTTTGCCTCAAAAACATATAACCTTGAGTTTACCCAACAAATTATATGCCTCCGTTAAGTCATACCCATTATTCAGAGATCTCATCTCATGGTTGCTCAAACATGTCCAACGTAGAGTAACCTTGGATTAGCCCATCAAGATGTGTCTAAGAAGAACTCTCGATTTATTGCTGACTATTTTGCCCCTTGGGAGTTATTCTTGACTTAATGAGATAATGAAATAGGGATTTTCTTTTATGTATTTTATTAGGTCTCATCAAATTGCATGCAATATTATCATATCAACATATAATAAATAAACATGCATAAAACCATGGATGATTATAAACTTTTACTAAACTAGTTTCCTTGAGTCACAAAGGAGCAACTAGGTGGTCAAATTCTAAGGGTAATCTTCAACTCTTGAAAATTTCCTTCTAGGTTGCACTTTTCCGCCGTCTCCATCATCTTGTACATTACAAATGTAATTCTATCTAAACATTTTGAATATTCAATCCTATCCCTAACCTACATCTATGTACAATACATGATTGGTTAAGAAATCTCGAGTTACATTCGAGGGGATTGAGATGAGAAAAGAATTACATTCAGAATAATAGAGAAAGGCAGGACACGCAAGCCCTATTTTAAAATTTACAACCATCGAATTTGAACCAAATAAATCAAACACAATCAAATTGGTCTTAAGTCCATAATCATCCATCATGCAATTAAATAATTCAATAATTAAATAAAAGCATAAATCCGTATTTAGTATCTAATCATGAATCACTATATTTCATAATTTCAATCTAATTGAAATTATCAATTTTGAATTATTTATAAAAATATTTAATGGAGAAAAATTATTATTTCTAATCACATTATGAAAATAATCCTTTAAATAATAGAATTTTAAAAATTATATTAGAAACAATTTCTAAACAATTTTTGAACATTTATTAAATTCCAATCTCATTGAAAAATAATAAATTTCTAATATTTAAACAAATTACCTAATTCTAATCTCATTAGAATTAAATAAATATTTTCAAAGGTTTTATACTTTCTAAATTTTAATCAAATTAAAACAAAGAAAGTTTCTAAATCTTGTCAATTAATTTTAAACAACAATTGTCAAAAATTAATTGGTGATTTCAAAAATCAAAATTTAGAAAAAATTTTGATTTATGAATTTAAAATTAAATAACTGTCGTTAAAAGTAATTTAACTTATTAAATACTTTTAGCGACAAAATCCATAAGTGTCACTAAAAGTGACTAAAGCAATTTCCTTGACTTGAATACCCGTGAATCAAATTCACGGGTCCTTCAATTCAAGATGATGTCATCTTAATTGCATGACCCGTGAATCAAATTCACGGGTCCCACCTTGTTTTTTTTTTTTTTAAATTTCTCCAATATTTTATAAATAAAATTAAAAAATTCATATAGCTTGAATAATTCAATATTCATGACAACTAAATACAACTACATCATAAATTAAATCAAGGGTGGCTCTGATACCACAGTAAGAAAGTAAATCAGATATAACGCAGAGGAATTTAAAATTTTTACTTTCCTATCACGGATCACCTTGATTAATTTATACGTAGTACAAGAAAAGTATAGAGATCATACCTTAAAATTGCAGTAAAATCTCCAATATGTTTGGGACGTCGATCCACAAGCCGCACAGGTGTCCGGCCTCTAATGGTATCCACACGATAATTAAATCGGGAATCTTCACAAGATTGATTGACCCAAACCACAGTCTTAGCTCCTTAATTACTTCTCCCAGGCTTCTAGAAGTTGTGACTCTCACGTTTTAATGAGATAATCAAAGTGTTGGATTTTATCTAAAAGCCGAGGATGTACTAGTCCTTCCAATAGTACTACTTCCTTTTATATATATTATAATATATCATATATATAATAATATATAATCCCAATCAAATTGGGTTTAAGGAATTAGAAATTCTAATCAATTTGGGTTATGGGTATATCAATAATTATAAAACCATTAGGACTCCTAATATGTCTTACATATTAACTCCTAATATTTATAACTTATTATAATTAAACCCAAAAATTAATTTATCTCATAAATTAACCCATAAGTATCTCATACTTATCAAATCATTTTAATCCTGAATTAATTATCCTTAAGTGTGTGACCCTTTAGGCTCCCAATCACGTTGGTAATAAGTATAAATTATAATCCTAAATTAATTAGGATTAGATAAATTAAACACCTTTAATTTATCATTAATTCTCCAATTAATTAATTTATACTTATAGATCAAGATTGGCTTCTAGCAAAGCATCATGACCACCCAAGTGTTGAGATATGTCAAGTGGTTCGACATCACCCATCCGTGACTAGTTCTCCTGTAATTAATATCCTTTTCCACCAACCTATATCCCGATTAATTCATAGAATACAGATGTAATGCCAACTCTTATCGAATTAATCAAATTTTACTTCTTACCAAAATACAACTCACTTGAAATAGATTTTAATCACTCTTAAATCTATTTCTACTTTAAAGATTTCGAATCGTATTTCAAGAAGTGGCCATCTTGGGATATACTCTCCTATTAGAGGAATGACAAATCCTTATAATCTGTATCTTATACAACTTGTAGATTCATAAGGTAGACAGTATCAAACAGGTATGTGCGACTCATTAAGAGTAACGACTAATAGAGCCAAAGAATAATAATCCACATCAAGATAAACTCAGTAATCAAGTCTGTCTCTTATACACATCTACTATGTGTAAAGAGATTAATCCACTGGCATTTATCATGACTATGGTGTGGTACACTCTTAGCGGGTCAATCCGATGCACTTATTCTTAATAAGCATCCACATACTCTTATGTGCTAATATACTAGTGTCATACACTACTGATTAGGGATATATATATACGAATAAAATATAATTACATCATAACTCCTTATGATTTTATGTATAAATATTTTATTCGTTAAATGCCATATTACAAAATATACATAAATATAAAAGTGTAATTTATCCCTAAAATTACTATGAGACATCAAATTTATGGTTCTACAAGTGATTATGTTTTGAGATAAGCAGGGGTATGATTTACGGGAAGCTAGAGAAGTCCTTTTTCTCTAGAAGGTTATAAATAAAATTCCTTCAACTAATATTCTTTTACCCAAAATTTATTGTTCTTCTTTTGCTGAAACTCTGCATGGCTGACTCAGCTTTTACTGGCTTTGAATTATTTTCATTTCAATCATGTCCTGCATAAGCATTTAAGGTCTTATATTTTTTTGAAGTTTTTTGTAAAGTAGTAAACTCTCCCCTACTACTTCTCCATGAACAATCTTTGTTTCCTACAATTTTACATTTTAATAAGTCGAGTTAATGCTGAATCTCATTTGTCGGTTCACCTTTCAGGAACTTCTGGCATACGGTCTAAGTTGTTCAAAGTGAGCCCCTGATATTATCCACCTTTGAGTATTCGTGTATTAATAATAAATGTCAAGTACTTTTGAGTACTTGATCATTGATTTGACAATATTTCAGTATAGTTTGGTATTCAATAGTAGATAAAGACTTTCTTGGCTAAAGAAATGAAGAATTGAGTGGTTATATTATTATTATTATTATTATTTCTTTTTTTACTTCTTAAAGTTGACTCTCAACTTAGAATTAGCACAAGAGAACCATGGTTTTTGTCTGTTTTGGAGTTTAGACAATTTGCATAATAACAGTGCAGGTTTTATGAACTTGCTGAATATATTATGAAACATCTTAGATATGGTTATTCCAAGGAAAGGTTTGTTTGGTCTTTAATCTCCATAGTTGGTAACTTCTGTCTTGGTTCTGGTACCACCTGTTCATGTAATTCAAAACTTGTGGACCTCTCGGGTAATTACCATTGAGCTCTTATGGATTCAAATTGAAAAATCTTATTTTCATGTTCTCTAAATATAATATTCTCCTTGCAGATGGAGTTTTTTTTTTGACTATGTTTTTTTATACCTGTCAAGTCAACTGTACATATTGGGTATGCAACTTTGGTGACTGATGGATCATTCCTCATTCAAGGTAACTTGTGTGTATGTTAATAAGTTATGTGCTTATCAAATGCCTAACCTATCTTCCTTGATTAGACCTCTTACCTAAAGGAGGTATTTTTTAGGTTAGTGATTGAGTATTGATCTACTTTATTTATATTGTCATATTATACAATTTTATGTGACAAAATTGCATATCACATGACTACTAAAGACATGCGGTCCCATGGTCAAATATTCAATTAAATCTCTGCTCCTACCATCTTGAATTCTATTTATTTGTATTATCATTATGTTTTTTCTATTCATAAAACTGCAATAATGTACTAGAGCAGTTTCTTCCCTTTTTTTTTTTTTTTTTTTTTGAGAAAATTAGAGGCTATATTTAAAATCATGCTTGTATTATTTTGTGGCTTTTTTTCTGAAAGTTCTTTCAGGGGTTTGATGGAATGGATTTTTTTGTGGGAATTAATGAGTTTTTTCATATGAAAATTATATGCTTTTCTTTGATTGAAACTGCTCCAGTTTCTAATTATTTTATTTTGGATTTTTTTTCAACTCTAATCATCTAAAATTATTAAGTTTACTGTTTTCCTTTATCTTTTGTGGCAAGATAGACCTCTTAATTAAGTGTTTTAAATTACCAAAATAATACCCTATTGTAAGTCCTTTGTTATAAGATTTATGGAACTTCTTTTTTTGGAATGCTCAATTTGCTGATATTTTTTAGTTTGAGCTTGCAAGATGTATAGTAATTCTTACTTACATTGCATTTGTTCAAGAAAGAGTAATTTGATGTGTTCTTTTTCTCAAAGAGGTGGAAGTTTTTTGTTCCATCATCTGTTTAAGGAATACGTGTTCAACTTCTACTTTATCATAGTAATTTTGATGTGTAGAGTGCTAATTTATTGTTTGCCATTTCTTCATTTGTTAAAATTGAGTTAAATTTAGCAATTACGATGCCTCTTGTGGAAGTACCATTTACCTGATGATATGCTGCATTTATTGATGTCTTTTTCTTGATCTTTAATATTTGTTTCAAAAAATTAGATTTACCTAATAAGTTTTTCTTTTCTCGGTTTCTTTAATTTACCTAAGAATTTTATTATTTTGGAGGGAATAAGTTTATTTGAATAGTTGGATTATCTATAAATCTTCATAGTTGTGTAAGACACAGGTTACAAATATAGTATACTTAATTCTTTTTACAGTTATGAACCTCCCTATTCTTTATGTCTTTTGACCTTATTGTTGTGTTGCAAGATACTCTTAAAAGGGGAAAGAAGTGGAACATTATAGAACTGAATAATTGTAGATTTAAATCATTTCTTTTTGCAATGTATTCTCATATTACAGAATTTGAGTACAGCTATGAATTTGAATACTGTTATTAATTTATATGCTATGTTAGAAACGAGTTTTGAAACAAGAGAGTCAAAGGTTGAATATTTTTTCGTATATATTTAAGTTTTTGTTTGAACTGGCATTTGAGATTTGTTGAATGAGCTGGTGGTTCAAGGTGCAAAGGCAGACTTAATAATTAGGGGATAACTTTTCTGCTGATAGATAAAGTCAATTTTTAGTTTTTGGTTGAGTTATACTTGCATAACAGATATTCTGGATATTCTGGTTGGGCTTGGCACAGCCCACCTCTCCTAGTACGTCTATAGATGAAACTCAAGAAGACGTATCTGAATTGAAATGAATTCTATATATGATAACATGGTTGCTAAATAGACAAGTAGTTGCAAATCTAGGCAATCATTATCATAGTTCATTCTTCCTCGTGTAGACAAGATTTTTTACTAACTAGTTTAAAAGCATGCAACAAGAAGAGTGTGACATTTATTCAAGTTTAAAAGCCAATTTACACAATATTTTTGTAACAACGCCAGAGAATTGAATAACAAACAACTTGACCAAATTGATTATCCCTTGTAATGAAGAGCCTCCCTGATGAACTTGTCAAAGTTAAAGTAAGATGATCCCCCAACATCAGTAACCTCTTCCGCTTTCTTCTTCCATTCTTGAGCCTTAATCCTCATTCCTTTTCCTTTCTCTCCTGCAATCATTTCGCGTACAAGCGCTGCAACTTCATCGCACTTCACATCATGATTTATTTCCATTCCAATTCCCCATTTATCACAAGAGTAGTAACAATTTGTCTGCTGCAAAGAAAGGCCAGCAGATCACAGGCACACCAGCACAAATACTTTCCATCATAGAATTCCATCCACAATGTGTCAAAAATGCACCAACAGCCGAATGCTCCAACACTTTATCCTGTGCACACCAACTAGTTAACTGCCCTCTATTTTTAATCTCTTCCAGGAAATCTTCAGGCAACATTGGTGATTCTCCTCCACCTCCCCGGACAACATCAGGCCGAACGATCCACAAAAACTGTATTGCTTGCTATTTGCAAGTCCCCAAGCAAACTCTTTGAAATGATGGTCAGTCATGGTTGTTACACTTCCATAATTAACATAAACAACCGAATTCGGCTCTCTTTTATCTAACCACTCGAAAACCTTCGAATCAGGCTTCCATAAACTGGAATTCAGGGAATTGACTTGGCTTTCAGGAACATGCCTGGCTAGCAAAGGAAGAGGGCCTAACTGTGTAAATAATTAGGGAAATTGAATTGGAAATCACTGCTTGTAAAGCTTCTTGTTCGAATTCATCAAATGTGTTGAAAATTATTGCTGAAGAATTAAGACAATTCTGTGCTTCCTCTCCCAAGAAATCAAACATTATATCATTAGGATCAGTTGTTCTAATGAAGCTTGGAAGGTCCCTGAATTTTACGTTGCTCATCCCGGAAATCCAATCAATAGGCTTATCAAGAGTGCCATCTGTGAGATAGTCATCATCTGCAATTTTCAAGATTTAGAATCAATTTTATGTAGAAGTAACCCTTCAAATTCATATTGGAGAACGTACTGAAAATTAAGATACATGACACGTTAAAGAAAAATTGTGATACGTTCAGGTAATCATTCTTTATACTTTAAAATCTTATATAATACAATATTATGTATTTTATAAATTTTTGAAGTTAACAAAATTATTTTAGATAAGATAAAAACCCTCTAAACCCAAGTGAAGAATATACCGGAAACAAAAATGATTGCACTCCTTGTGGGGTTCTAAATTTGTCATCTTGGACGAGGAAAATAATCCGTGGTGTCCTTTTGTTATAGGAAGCAAATATATCTTGTACGCTGTATTTGTTTTTGTTTTCTCGTGGATATAGTCCTTGTCATATGTATTTGGACGGATGTAAAATACACCATTAGAACAAGGGTTAATTACACTTTACCGCCTTAACTCGAACCCAATTGTACTTTGACCCTGAAACAAATTAACAATTTGCCCCTTATGAGAGATTCTCTAATACAAGTAAATATGAAACTAAAGATGTAGATATTTGTTTTGACAACAATACACCCTGAAATTTGTGTACAAAGTTACTTTTCTTTATTATTTAATTTTTCATGATTTCATATTAAATTTTTTTTAATTGTTCAACAAGATAATTTTAATTTTACAGTAACTAAACATACTAAAAATGAAATTAGTAAGTAAAAAATTTAATATGGAAAGTAAAAATTAGTACATAAAGTTTGTAAGTAAATATTTTACTTACTAATTTAATTTTTTGTATGTTAGCTATTGTAAAATAAAAATGAATAAAAAAATTTATAAAAATTCTTCTTTTCATGCTAACTTTTAGAAACAAAGAAAATAATGTATAAATAAGTTAAGTAATATGTAACAATTCTTTTTTGAAAAATGGTAATATCGAATGATTAAAAATTAAATAAATAAAAAATAACTTTCTCCATAATTTTTGTAAGGTAGTTTTGTTAAAAATAATTTTCTCATCATTTTTTTATATGGGAAAATTGCTGAATAATTTGCTCAACTTTTTTACTTTAACCGAAATAGTCCCTCAACCTTTTTTTTTTTGTCACGATAGTTCTTCAACTTTTATTTTTTAACCAAGATATTCATTTCGTAGTGGAACTACCACAAAAATCTCTTTTTTTTTTTTTTTTTTATAAATTTCACGTACACCCTTTGTACTTTAGTTGTTTTTCACCCTAATTTAAAATTTTACAAAACTTAATAACCAACTTTTAAAAAGGAAGACCTAGTGGTTGACTAAATGGATTTGGCGGTAGGGCTAGTGGGTGGCAATTGGTGTTTGGTGCTTGGGGGATACGCGTGGGTCGCTGAAGGGGTGATTTTGGAGTTGGATGGGTAACAACTTCGGTTGGAGAAGGGGAAGAAGAAAGGGTTAGGATTTTAATTTCTTTTTTTTTTATAATAAATGTTTCATTTTTCTTTTGACAATTGTTTTGGATTTTTTTTTCTTTTTCACCTCTTCAAATTAATTTCTTTCTTATTTTTTCATTTTAAACTATATGGACAGGTTATGTAAAAAATAAGTAAGTCTCAGGAGCTGTATGTAGAATTTATCAAAAAAAAGAAAAATATTTTTGTGGTGATTCCATCACAAAAGAACCGTTTTGGCTAAAAAATAAAAGTTCAATGATTATTCTGGCTAAAAAAAATTCAGTGACTATTTTGACTAAACTAAAAAAATTGAAGGACTATTTTACTGATTTTTTCTTTTTATATTTACTTATATTAGAAAAAATTTTAAAATGAGCAAAGTATATATATAGTTTGGGTTTAGAGAATAAAGTGTAATTGAGATTTGAACTTAGGGGTAAATTGTAATTAACCCTTAGAACAATTCACGGACATCACTTGACCATAAAAAATTACTATGAAAAAGAAAGATTTGACTTCTGATATATCTCCAACGATGAATCTTGTCGTAGTGAACCACGCAAGTAATCCTTGCAGGTGTGTGAATTAAATTTATACGACTGTTTAGGTAAAATTTTTATATAGATCAAGATGTATAGTTTCATTATCTATATTTTGTAATTTATAATTTTTTTATATTTTTTAATTTGTAGATAAAATATTTTAATTTTTAAAATTTTTAAAAGAAGTTAGAGGATGTGAGTAGTTATGAACCAAAAAGTATATGGTGGAGCCATATGTATATGAATTTTCCCTGTTTCAGTGTTGTATCCTGTTAATTAACTATAGTGGACAAAACAAAAAAATATCAAAAAGATAACCAAAAAAAAAAAAAACTTTGCTTAGTGCTCCCAAGTTAGAGGTAAATCAAGAATTGTATTTTGAGGGGTTAAAACTTAATAACTACATATTTATTAAAATTAATTTATATTTCTCTCAAAAATTTAAATGGACGAAATATAAATTTTATAAAAATATAAATTAAATTTTAAAAACTTTTAAGGTAAAATTAACAATTTCTAATATTTTGGGGCCGCCTCCTAAATCTGGCCCAGTCCCAAGTTAATTCGGGGAGTAAATTTCGTTAATCATTCAGATTACTGGAAAAAAAGATATTTTAATTAAATTATTTTTTAATTATTTAACATTTTAATATACTACTTGGACGAAGTGAGTAGGGATCTTGAAGACAATAACACAGAATGAGATTGGTCTTCTGGAAATAAAAATATAGTAATACAAGAACCAAACAAGAAATCAACCACAGCTAATTAGTACGAAGTTAATACTTACTTTTGAACGGTACAATTCCTCTTCTGATGAGCTCTCTATAATGCAAATATCCAATGAAAGAACAAGCAGAGGCAGTCCAGAACTGAACTTGAGGAATCCCCAAATCTCGAGCAGCTTTAATACCAAAGCTCATAACACCAGCTGAAATCACACAGCTCACAGGAGGAGGCCCCACTCGATCATCATCAGAAGATGCATTATTGTTATTATTATTATTATTCAGCTTAACCAAAAGCTCTTTGAAAGGAACCAAACAATTTTTTCTTGTGGAATCACACAGCTGAGGAACATCTTGAGTTGCATCTTGACGATCTGATGGTGGCATGCCATCGCAAAATCTGGGATGGTTTCGAACTTGAAATCGTCGAACCCTTTTACTGATTCTGGCCCTTTCGACCGAATCAAACGTTTGTGATTGAATTCGGTGTTTACAAAGGTTATATGGAACCCTTTTGCATGCAAAAGCTTGCCAAGTCCCATTAATGGGGTTACATGGCCTTGTGCGGGATATGGAACCAAAACTGCATGAGGTTTTCTTGCGGTTCCGACCGAACCCATTTTGTGTTTCTTTTAGAATATATCTTAATTAGTTGCTAATACAGACTGGTGGAGTATTTATCTATTCTTGATTGATGGTGCAATTTATACAGAAATAGTAAAGTTACACGATAGAGGGACAGAAGTCACAGAACAATTGACTTGCGTAATTCTATGTTAGTTACTCATAACGTGGGTATGTATTACTATTAAAAAATAAAGAGTTTTTATTACTTTTTAATAATTAAACAATTTAAAATATTAATCTCCTATTGTAGAGTGGATGAAATTTTTTAATTTTTAAAACTAATTTTTTTTTTTTCTAATTGACCTTCACCAATAGGCATAGGAGATTGGCCCTTTAATTTAGATATCCAATAAAAAATTCGAAATTTATTAATTGATGAGCCATGTGTGTTTGTGAGATAGTGGTGAATTATTTGCAAAAAATTATTAGAAAATACTATCATAAACTCAGTTTTGGGTTCTACCTGTAGATCCTACGGTCAATATTAAATTTTCTAAAATCTTGTTTACATCAGTTGATGTCATAAATTCTATAATATTTAATCTATACCATAAGATTTACAAGTGAGGCTATAGACTAGATCTACCTAAGTATTTTCCAAAATTATTATGTATTGCTTTGAGTTACTACCTACATCACAATCCACGTTACCTATCATGGTTTACATGGCTTGGTAGATTATGTATTTGATGATTGTGTGATGTGCGTTACAGCTTGTACATTTGAGAAAGTAGTTGTATTTCTAATGCACACTCAAAGTTATTTATCATGTAGTTCCCATTCATCATACATCTGAAATTTTCTTGCTGTCTGAAAGTTTTATTACATGACAAAAAAATTGGCGATGCATCACCTTCCTAGAAATAGGCAAGCTAGATTTTTTTTTTTTAATACCAAACCACAAAAAAATAAAGGAAAGACCGTACAAATAGTCCCTTAAATATTTAGAAAGTATTTTTTAGTCTCTCGAATATAAATGATGAGTTTTGGTCCTTGAGCACAATTCTAGTGGTGTTTTGGCCTGAAAATAACATGTGATTGCCACATGTCCATAATTTCAAGGGTGAAGTTGGAAAAAACTTTATTTTGCCCCAAATAAACTACGTGAGAATTAAAAAGCCGACTTCCAGCCACTTTTCTCTCCACTTCTAACCCAGATCTAGTTGACACGATTTTTATGTGTTTTTTCTGTTTGAAATTTAAGAGTTTTGGTAGTTTTTGCATAAATTTTAGTATTTAAGGATGGGAGATCCGTGGGGGTAGGAGGAGAAAACAGTGATGGAAGATGGGTTTTGGAGAGGCCAACAAGGGATGTTCAGAGATGGGCTAGACAAGGAGATAGGAGGTGGGGAGGAAGAAGGAGGCATGTTGGTGGCGGGATGCTGGCGATGGCGACGGCTAGGGCTGTGCCAGCGGGGATGAGAGTTGAGAATGGCGACACTGGGAGGTCTAAGGGAAGAGGGGAAGTAGGTCACCTGATTTATTTAGGGCAAGATAAAGTTTCTTTTCAATTTATTCTTAAATTATGGACATGTGATGATCACGTGTTATTTTAAGGCTAAAACACTGTTGAAATTATGTTCAGGAACCAAAAACGTATGTTTCAAATTTTTGTGAGATCAAAACTCATCATTTTATATTCGAATGACTAAAAAATTACTTTCTAAATATTCAAGAGACTATTTATACAATTTTTCAAAAAATACAAGTGAAGCTAGTTTAATACTATATAGTGGCTTGCTATTTATTATTTATTTTTTTTAAGGGATGTCGTTTACTAGTCCTACTATATAGATAAGGAGTTGAGATTTTTGCAAACCAAAATAGTTTTGGTTTGGTAGTTCGTCTAGGGAGAATTATGTAATTTTAGATACTTAATTGATGACGCTTTGGACAATTTATTCATTGAAAATTAAAAGTCGTACGCTCCCAGTCTTCTCCATCGCTGCTCTTTCCTTTCTCTTTCAATAAACACTACTTTTCTCAATCAATGCTCTGGGTAAATAAACAATTCGTATGATCAACCCACAATAATGGTAATCAAATCGAAAGCGAAATAGGACCAAACTCATCCGCCTCAATTCCTCTCTCATTCCCTCTATCTAATCAAGCTAACCTTTTTTTTTTTCCAAACACAATAAAAAGAAACAAAAAGATCCACGTTACTACTTCAAAATTGATGGATAACTTTGATTCATAATATGTGAGAATTTATTATGGCCAATCATGCTTCATTAATACGTGAGAATTTATTATTTAAAAAAAAACGCAAAGGTGGCAAATTGCAAGATGATGTGGCAAATTGCATTGGGTCTTCCGTTATAATTTTGGGTGTTACACAGATGTTACATCATATGACGGAGTGATATTTATTTTCTATTTAGTATTTTTTAATATCAAAAGTACACATGTTAACCTATTATATGATGTAACATAAGTGTAATATAAAAAATTATAACAGAGAATCCAAAACCCAAAAAAAACATTACCATGGGAACAAAATTTAGGAATGAATTACTTGCAGAATTTTTTCTCTGCTATCCCCTAATTTCTCGTGTCCCTCCGGGGATTTGCAGCTACGTTGCAATATTTTTAACGCCTCACATACTCGTTAAACCATCTCTGTCCAGCCCATTCAAATGGTACTCCTGTTTTTTGGTATTTGGGTAAACTTAGTAATATATGGTCACTTGTAATGCAATCTTAATTATGTCATTTTACTATTCAGAATCAGCTTTACAAACAAAAACAGCAATTTCCCATCAATTTTTAGCCCCAGTCGTGCCTCAACTTTCCGAAACTCCAAATAATTGTTACTCCAATTATACATCTGTTATTTGTTTTTAGGGAAAATAAAAAATGAAAAACAACGGCTTGATTGTTAAATAAATATTTGTAAAACACACAAATACTCCATTGCAATCAGTAGTAGCATTGTAAATTTTGGGTCCATGACATTAATTAAACAGAAACCCTTCAAATTATGGATTAAAATTATCCAAAACAAACAGAAGCTTTTTTCATGGAATAATCCTAAAACAATTTCAATGACATAATTATACTAGTAAAATGCTCTTCCAGATATCAGCAAAAGAGAAAACTGACAGCACATTAGAACTAAAAAAAAAAATAAAAAAAAAATGACTTTTCCCCAACTATTTTAACCTCTGATTTTGGAGTCTCAAAAAAATGTATTTTGTTATTTATTTAAAATATACTGAAATAATAAGTAAATAGGATCAAATTTGGGAGGAGAAAAGGATGGAAGCAAGAAAATTTGGATACGAATCATAGATTCATAAGAATGAAATCAGAAAAAAAGGTACTGTTTTATGTATTATTTTTCATTTTTTGTTTAATGTTTGGATCTTTCTTGGGTGGGAGTGGAGTATCAATTAATACAGCAGAGAAAAAAAGAATTACGTTTGGTTAGTGAGGAATTAGTTTAGTGAACAAACTGACTTACACAATCATTTTTTGGGCTAAAAGAGTGTTGAAACTGAGAAAGGTTACGAAAGAATTGTGAGAAAGGTTGTAAAGGAATTGTTAAACTTGTGTATTTTATGAATAATACAATGGCCTATATTTATATGTTTGTAAATACAATGAATTTATACTGTATAATGAATCTAGACACTGACTAACAGGGTAACTACCATAAATGTAGGCACTAATAAATAATGTAACTATACAATGAATCTAGACAATTTATGTTAACATCCCCCCGCAAACTCAAGGTGGTTGAGCGCAGACCAATTGGAGTTTGGAACACAAGGCGAGAAAATGACTGGGTGGATGAGCTTTAGTGAAAATGTCAGCAGTCTGACATTGGGAGGAAACGGATTGCAGTCGAAGCCTTGAAGTACCACAAACCAGATGCTGGCGAACAAAATGACAGTCATTTTCGATATGTTTAGTATGCTCATAGAAGACATCGTTGTGAGTAATTTGTATAACACTCTGATTATCACAACGAAGAAGAGTAGCAGATGAGTGAGTAACTCCCATATTTTCAAGTAACCACCGAAGCCAAATAAGTTCTTGAGTAGTGTTAGCAACTGTGCGATACTCTGCTTCGGTACTAGAACGAGATGTAACGTTCTGCTTCTTGCTTTTCCAAGAGATAAGAGATGTACCAAGAAAAAAAATAAAAACCTATAATAGAGCGTCTATCCGTAGGATCACCAGACCAATCAGCATCAGAATAAGCGTGTAAATCAAGAGTGGAATGGCAAGAAAAATGAAGACCATGGAATGGAGTACCCTTGAGGTATCGCAAAATGCGAAAAACGGCTGCAAAATGATTCGTCCTAGGAGCTGCCACGAATTGACTGACTACGTGAACGGCGTAAGCAATGTCAGGTCTAGTAACTCCTAGCACTGTAAGATAGACTAGACTGCCTACTAACTGACGATATAACGTAGGATCAGAGATAGGGGACCTATCACGAGGAGTGAATCGAGCATTAGTCTCAATGGGAGTAGAAATAATAATATTATCAGTTAAGCTAGCCCGAGCAAGAAGATCTGAGATATACTGGACCTGAGTAAGAAAGTATCAATTAGAATTAGAAGAGACCTGAAGACCAAGAAAATAATTTAGGAATCCCAAGTCTTTCATCTCGAAATGTTGATGGAGATGACGTTTTAACATAGTGATACCATCAAGATCATCCCCAATAATAATCATATCATCTACATATAGTAAAAGAAGAATAGTACCACTATCTGATACTGGACGAAAGAGAGCCAAGTCATAAGGACTAGAGGTGAACCCAAGCAGCGAGATAATGGAGCTAAACTTAGAAAATCAAGCTCGAGGAGCTTGTTTGAGACCATAAAGAGCTCGACAAAGCTTACAGACCTTGTTTGCTGGATGATCACCTAACCGGGGGGCGATTTCATACAGACATCTTCAACAAGATCACCATTAAGAAAGGCATTCTTAACATTCATTTGAAAGAGTTGCCACGAACAGTAGCTGTCTCTTATAACATCTAACATGTGTAAAAGGCAGGAGCAAAGGTTTTTTCGTAATCAATGCCATGTTCTTAAACAAAACCTTTGGCAACTAAGCGAGCTTTATATCGTTCAATTGTGCCATCTAAGTGAGTTTTAATCTTATAGACCCATTTACATGCAACAGTAGATTTTTCAGGTGGTAGGTCCATAAGATCCCAAGTATGCATCTGGTTAAGAGCCTGCAATTCATCGTTCATAGTTTTCTGCCACACAGGATTAGAACTTGCCTCTCGATAAGAAGTGGGTTCTTGAAAAGATAAGACAGTAGAAAAATAATAAAAATCACAAAGATGAGTAGGAATTGCTCTTACACGATTGGATCTACGTAAGGCAGGTGGAGAAATTCTGAAGAAACAGTAGGAGCAGGATCCTCAGGTTTGGAGCATGATCTTGGTTGAGTTATCAGTCGGGCTATCATGAGAAGATTCAACAATAGGCTCGTCAGGAAAAAGATCACTAGATGGATTAGCAAAGAGAATTGGAGAAGAAGTGGCAGAAAGATGAAATTTAGACATAGAAGAGAACATTTTATGTTCCCAGAAGACCACATGACGAGACATAAGGAGTCTTTTGGACAATAGATCCCAACATCGATAACCTTTATGTTCAATCCCATAGCCAAGAAAACAACACAACCTTGCACGAGATTCTAATTTATGGTGCTCATGTGGTTGAAGCAAAACAAAACAAAACAGGTAGAACCAAAATTTTTGAGTTGTGAATAATCAGGAGTAGATTGAAAAAGACGTTCATAGGAAGTCTGATTATTAATGACAGAAGATGAAATCCGATTAATGGTATAAACAGCAATAAGTGATGCTTTGCCCCAGAATCGTTCGAGGCAAGAAGAAGAAATGAGGAGTGCACGAATAGTGTCAAGGATATGTTTCTGTGTTTACGTTCAGCACGACCATTTTGTGAGAAAGTGCCTGGACATGATCTATGTACCACAGTGCCATTTTGGTGAAGAAAGTCTAGAAAGGAATGTTCTTTATATTCCATAACATTATCAGTATGAAGTATTTTGATAGTACGGGAAAATTGAGTTTTGATCATGCTGGCAAACTCACGATAGATTGCAGATAAATCAGATTTATGATGCATTAGGTAAATCCAAGTATATCGAGAAAAATTATCAACAAAAATAATAAAATATCAGGAACCACCCATTGTGGGTGTAGGAGAAGGTCCCGAAATATCTGAATGAACAAGATCAAATGGTGCACTAGAAACAGAGTCACTTTTATTAAGTAGAACCTGTTTAAGTATTGATGCAATATCACCGAGAGTAACATTGGAAGATGAAAATGTAGGATCTTGAGAGGATGATGGAGTAACATTATCAACTTCAGTAGTAGTAGCAGCAGCACGATATGGGCTAGACTTAATTGGGACATATATCTTCCTAGTCGTCTTGAAGATCTGTATGGATTCTTGGGACATTGTGCAATAAAATGGTGAGGGCCTTCTTTTGACAGATACAACAGACACGTATAGGACAATCTAAAAGAATGTGACCAAGCTCATGACAATAACGGCATTCTCGTGGTTGAGATAGTGTTTGAGGAGTCCGTGTAGCCAAAACAGTGTCAGTAATATGGTGACCAGAAGTAGGATCCGAAACCTTAAAGGATGAAGACGAGTTTCTTCAAAAAATAACCTCTTGAAAAGCACACTCAAGTGTAGGTAATGGATGTCGATGAAGTAAAGATGCACGAATGGGTTCAAAATCATCATGGAGAGCCATAAGAAACTGCATTAGACACTGTTGATCTCGAAAAGCAAAATATTTTGCTGCATCTCCAGGAGTCTCCCATTGAGGATCCGAAAGTGCCAATTAATCCCATAAGTTAATGATATGAGCAATAAAAGAGTGAATAGATTGGTGTGATTCTTGTTTTGCATGATATGTACAAAATAGTAATAAGATGATACTGATTAGCTAGGTCCTTACTGGTATATCGATGAGCAACAAAATTTCACAGATCTTTAACGGAGTTGAAATGTCCAAATTGCTGATGTAAGGAGGAGATAGAAGTATTACGGATCCAAGTAATGATCTGGTGATTTTTACTATCCCAATCTTCTAGGCGATCAGCAATTTTGCAGATGATTCTTCAATAGTTTGAATTGGAGCTAGAATAGAACCATCGACAATTCTCCATAATTTTCGACCTTTAAGGAAACTTTGCATTTTCTGAGCCCACAAAACATAATTAGATTTATCTAAGATAGTGGAAATGGGATGAGAAATATCCGATTGAGCCATAAAAGTAGAAAACTGAACAAGAAATCAATAATTAAGTAACCAATCAATTTTGAAGAGAAAAATCTACTGTCGAAGCAGACTCAGGAATTAATAAGCTAGGAAATAAGATCAAATTATAAAACTAGATTATGGAAGAAATACCACCAGAAGAACTTACATAAATATAAGAGGATTCTAACCCAAAACCGAGCTTTGATACCATGAGAAAGGTTGCGAAGGAATTGTGAGAAAGGTTGTGAAGGAATTGTTAAACTTGTGCGTTTTATGGATAATACAGCGGCCTATATTTATAGGCTTGTAAGTACAATGAACTTAGACTGTATAATGAATCTAGACACTGATTAATAAGGTAACTAACATAAATGTAGGCACTAATAAATAATGTAACTATACAATGAATTTAGACAATTTATGTTACAATGAATCTAGACAATGAATCTAGACAATGAATCTAGACAACTTATATTAACAGAAATTATTGCAACATTGTTGTAAATCCTTGAAAGGACACAAGGGACAGGAAGTAGTAAGGGACAGGTGATTTGAGGCGGAAAAATAATATTAGGAGCAGCTGCTTGATTGGCAAGAGCCATATGAAGTTGAGATGGAGACAGAGTTCACAAGAATCAGTAATCTACACGTGACAATGCCCATGATAACATTACACATAATATTGAGAGCTTGTGAATTTAATTAAGAATGCACAAGTCAAGTCAATATTATATTGTAACAAGTGAATACGATTTCAGCTCAATGTAGTAATTAAACTTTGACGTTGAACATGATGGCTGAATATGCGTGCGGTACTTCAATTGGAGTAACTACGGTGAAGTCTCTAGTGATAAAGAGATGAAGACTCGCATAACGTATAAATACTAAAACACTTGGATGATCGAGGATGCTGAAAGGTAACTAAATAGCAAAATAATTTCTCAACCACGAGATTTTATTGTCAGTTCAGTATTGATTGGGGTACCAGGGAATTAATCTCCAAGCACCGATGACATTCTTTTGACAAAAATAGGAGAACGATGGATTTAATTTTGACTCCCTAATTTTTGTCCAAATTTTGGGCCTTTGGGGTCTTTATCTCTTAACCCGAAAGAAATTCTTCCACGGATCAATGGGGTAAAGCATAATCAAGAGCATGAAGCCATTTGCTAATTTCATAGTAATGGTGTCCACGATTCCATAACCGCCAGTTCCGCTTCTGGAAAAAAGTAGAACCGGAGCCGAAATTGTTGGAGTCGGTTCCGGTTCCGACCGGTTCTTCAATTCCGATCCCGGTTCTAATTTTAAATTTTTAAAAATAAAATAAATTATAATACAAGTTAGTATGAGAAACAAAAATATATTTTATTTATATGTCAATTGTAGATTTTGTTTTTAGAAAAAAAAGAAAAAAAAAGTATACTATTGCATTATTTATTGAACCCTTAAAAATTGAAGTAAAGATACATTTTGACTAATCTATAACTAAAAGATAATAAAGAAAAATTAAATGTATCAATTACATCGGCCTATAAGACTGTAATAGGCTAAGGTCATTAAGAATTTCTTCAATGTCCGATTTTGTTCCACTTGAAGAAGCAGCTATAGTACTCTTATCACTCTCATTTATATCTGTTTCGATCTTAATCTTGATCTCCTGATCCCTTATACTCGCATCGTACCAATCACTGTTAATAATGCTTGAATTTCCAAATGGTCGGGGCTTAATTGAGACCGTCTCTCATCTAAATGCTCCTACCTACACTGAAAGCTTGTTCGACCGCTACAGTTGATACCGGTGTTGCTAAAATCTGCTTTGCAATAAGCGAAAGGATGGGGTAAATATTTGACTTATTACCCCATTATTTCAGTACTGAGAATCCTTTGCCTTCCACTAGCTCCTGGCTATCATCATCTTGGAACTCAAAAGAAATAGTTAGATAATTATCAAATTCCATACTAATAGTGACGCCCCTTAACATTTTCAAAGTATGTAATAATTTTTTAGATGGGGGGGATATTATAGTATGAGTGGTACTAGTAGTATTCCGAGGATATTATATGAGCAGTACTAGTAGTATTCCGAGAACTACTACTAGCACTATTATCACTACTATCGGCACGAGTATACGAAATTTGAGTTTGATAATCACTATATAATGTATAAATACACTCTTTAGTCATTTCAACAACTTCAATTAGATCCACTACGTTGTTTTTAAGAACAATATATTCTGATATTTTATTTATTATAGTATAATATGCTTCCAAATATTGCATCAAAATCATCAATTTTATCACGAAAATCTAAAACAAAAGCAACTAAATAAATAGGTGGAATATAATAATAATAATTATGCCATTTTTGTAACATATTAATAACAGCAATTTGCAAAATAATACCATTTACACTATTTTCTAAAATACTGACTATATCATATGCTTGGGGTATAAATCCATGAGATGTAGGAAAATAAACACCAGATAAAGTACAAGTAGCAGTTTTAAAAACATGTAAAACTTCTACCATTTTTCTACAAGTTTTCCATAGGCTAGGATGCAAGTCAAAATTACTAGGATATCTGTTTCTAAAAAAATCGCATAATAAATTATTGTATTTTAAAGAATTATTAAGTAAATCATAAGTTGAGTTCCACTGATTAGGAACATCATAAACAAATTTTTTAGGTTTCTTACTTCCTTTCTCAATGCAAAATTTAGCCCATTATTTCATTATTTTTGAATGGCCAATTAGATAACTAATTGCATCCTTAATAGGTTCAACTGAAGCATTAAGTGTTCTCAAACCATCTTGAACACTTAAATTTAAAATGTGACATGCACACCTGATATGAAAAAATTTACCACATATTTGTAGTTCACAATAATTTTTTAAATCTCTAATCGATGCAGTATTATTAGTAGCATTATCAAAACCGATTGAAAAAAAAATTATTTACCAAGCCATATTTGCCTAAAATCTCTTTTATCATATTACTTATATTTATGGCTGTGTGACTTTCAGTAAATATACGAAAAGCAATTATCCTTTTTTGTTTAATCCAATAATCATCAATCCAATGAGCAGTTACACCCATATAAGAATTTCTATTCCAATGATCACTCCAAATATCACTACAAATTGAAATATGGCCTTCTAATTTTGAAAAAATATCTACCAAAATCTTTTTTTGTTCTTTATCGAATATTTTGAAATTTCACGTGTAAAAGTTGTTATAGGCATAGGTTTAACTTATGGATTCACATACGTTTGTTGAAAATGTACATATTTCTTTTTTTCACCAAAACTAAATGGTAAATGTTCTCCACAAACAAAATTAATTAATCCAGTTTTATATTGTTGATCATAATATTTAAATATAGAATTAGAGTTAGAGGATGAAGATACGTACCCGGGTATTTGAGATTGTGTCTTGTTAATGCCGAATTTCGTCGGATATTCCTTTGTCAAATGTTTTGCTAGTGTTCCGTATCCGCTTCTTTTTTTCCAACTGTAGCTAGCCTTGCGATAATTACACACTGCATTAGTAGGATTCCCTTCGTTATCTAATTTTTTTGTAAAATATTTCGTAAACATTTCAGCCTTTAAAGCCTTAGAAATAGGAGGTTTTGTTGGTTTACTTGTGGAATCGGGAGTTATTTCAACATTATCTTCAAGATCAATACAAATTTCATTGAAATTTTGATCTATCCCTTAGAAATAGTAATTTGAAATTTTGAAAAAAAAATTATTATAAAAAATAACTTAATAGAATTTATGAAAATTAAAGAAAATAAATGAGCCTTGAAAATAGTATTAAGAAATAAATTGAAATTATAAATATAAAGACGATAAATAGAAATTGATAAATAATATTAGAGATTATAAAAAAATTGAGAGTATTTGAGAGAATGAGAAACGGATTGAATTGAGAGAATTGTGTGGTAAAAATGGTAAGAAGAAAGGGTATTTATAGATAAATTTTGAAAATTAAAAAAAAAAAAACAGAGAGAGAGAAAGGAAACAGCTTATTTTCCTCCTCCAAGTCTCCAACAGTCACATGACCGTTGGTGTGATGCTGTGGCATGGCAGCTATACCAACGGTCATTGACTCATTCTCATTGTTTTGATTTTTTTTAAAAATTTACTCGGTTCCGGTTCCAAAAAATAGTGAATCAGAACCGGAACCTTGTATACGGTTCTGGTTCTGATTCCAAGAACCAGAATTTAACGGTTTCGGTTTCGGTTCCGGTTCCAGAACTGCCGATTTTTAGCAGTTTAGAATCGGAACTGTGGTCACCACTACTTTCTAGGGTGTTAAATAGATCATTCAGTATTTGGAATGCATATGATATCAATCGCATAATTCTTGGATAAGGAAACCAGTGACCAAGTGATGTGATTATTTTATTTCATTAGAAAAGAATGGCTTCAGTGTTGTCATTTAAATGGTTAGTGGGATATATCGGTCAACATTATTGCCTAAGTTAGGGATTGCCATTAGTCACCTACACTTAAGGATAAATTTGAATACAGAATTTTCTGCCTCACATTCTATATTATTTTTAGTCACATCACTTAATAAACTGTCAAAATTAAGTGATGTGATTTTAGTGGAATAATTTTGACAATTCATTACATAGTGTGATAGAAAATAACACAAAATATGAGACAAAAAATCCTTAACCATAAATTTACCATCAATGAAAATCAATAGTTCCGTAGCATACATTGAAATGGATTCTTACATTGAAGTCGATACTTAGCACTATTGCCTCACACAAGGCGTGAGGTTGCCCTGGTTATACCGATGAATGATTGATATGTTGGTCTATATGATTACTTTAGTGTCTAGAATTGAGGAATAAATGACGCAAAACTTCTTCAGAAGCCAAAAAATATAATTATTGAGGGGGCAGATTGAATGATTAGGAGGGTAGTGAATATGATTTTTTTTGATGTATAAGAGAAAGAAGCTACTTCTTGATGGAAGGTAAGATGTAGTAAACCTTGTGTTTGCATTTTAATATAACCTAATTCACTACATCTTGTGTTGGCATTTTAATATAACCTAATAACATGAGTTAGGTAAACTGGAAATGGATCAATTTTTTGAAATAGGACCGGTTTTAAAATTTATCGAGTAAATGTGATTGTTTAGTAATGATTTTTTGTAATTGTGACTCTCGCACTTTGAAAGTGCGTAATCCAATTAATTATGCACTTTTAAAGTGCGATAATCAAATAGAGTGCAATTTTATTTATTTTTATTTAAAAACAATGGGATTTCGCACTTTGGAAGTGTAAAATCTCATTATTTAAATTTTTTTTTTTTTGAAACAATACCACTTTGACTCCCTGCACTAAATGGGTAATTACACTTTGCTTCCCTAAACTATAAAAATATAAAGTTTGCCCCTCCAAATAACACTATTCCTCTATTATCAATATTAAAATTATTAAGATAATCTAGTTAAACAAATAAAATACCTTGGAACTATATTTTGATTTTATGCATTTAAATTTTGATAGTGATATGATAATTATTTAAAAACCCCAAAAATAAACTATATAATATTATTATGTAACCTACATCAATACATTTCGTGATGTCGGATATAATATAATTGAACTGGCTTCTCACATTTTCACTTCTTAAAATCCAAGAGATCAATGTGTTATTATATTTTATATTTTTCCTAATTCTTTTAGAAAATCAAAAATAAATAAAATACATGAAAAATCAAAAAATATGACTAAGGGTATTTTAGTTAGTTAACTAAATTTTCTTGATTTTTTAAAATTTTTAAAGGATGAATAATGTGAATCGAGGGCAAAGTGTACATTTTTATAGTTTAGGGGGACAAAGTGTAATTACACTTATTATAAAGTGTAGGAGTACCATTTTGCAGTTTTTTTAAAAAAATTAAAGCAAAGTGTAATTACACTTTGCCCCCTGAACAATAAGTGTAATTACACTTTGTCTCCCTGAACTATAAAAATACACACTTTGCCCCCAATTCACAATATTCATCATTTAAAAATTTTAAAATATCAAGAAAATTTAGTTAGATGACTAAAATAACCTTAGTATCATATTTTTATTTTTCATGTATTTTATTGATTGTTGATAGTTTAAATGAATTACTAAAAAATAAAATATAATAACACATTGATATCTTGGACTTTAGAGAGTGAAAATGTGAAAAATTGTTGAATTATATTATATCTGTCTCATCGCAATATGTATAGAATAATTCACATCGAAATATTAAAAATATAAATTATTAAGAGGCATCGAAAAAAACATCAAATATAACCTCATTCACTACATCTTGTGTTGGCATTTTAATATAACCCAATAACATGAGTTAGGGAAACTGGAAATGATGAATGAGCTGGAAATAATATATTCATACAAAGTTGGAGTTTTAAATAAAATTTATATTACGCCTTGCAGTATAAGTAGCTAATTTAATGCAAACTATAACTTATTTAGCTGCAGAAGTTCTTATAAAAAAATAGAACTAAGTTAGCTTGTAACAATAAGTCAATAACACAAAATTGGATTTCCAAATTATGATATACACAGGTGCATGAATTGCATCCTCCTTCCAATGGCGTTAACAAGGTACAAATAATGCATAATTTATTAGCAATATGTTGCTTTAACATAATTCCTTACTTAGGCATCAAAATTGCTGATTGCCAAATTAAGCAAATTCAGAGATGATTCACTACCAAAAAATCTAACCGGAATAGAAGAAAGGGTAAATTTATTTAAGGATCCCAAAACCAAGAACAAAGCAAAAGAATTCCCAAATTGTTAAGAGGCACATGCATATTATTCACCTACAAGAACTATTGAGAATAGTAGATTGAGGGCCAGGAAAAAGCTTATTTATGATCACCAATTAAGGATTATTGAGGGAAACAGAGGCCTCCAGTCAGCCAAGTATCATATTATAAATTTGGGGGAAGGAGTAGCAATAAAGTTTAGAAAAATAATTTAATAGATTTGTTTTTTCAGTTTCACGTATAGATCTTGTAATATAAATTAAATTTTATATAATTTTACTCATCACGTGATATTATTTATTTTATAAAATTTAATTTATATTACCAAATTATAAGTAAAATTTTTATGTGATATTATTTATTTTATAACATTTAATTCATATCACAAAGTTTATAAATAAAATTAAAAATCGAATTCATATAAATATTTATTAAAGTGTATGCGGAAACACATGCACATGAGGTTGAAATACGGCAAATAAGTTTAATATCATGATAACCAACGTTAACATAATCTAGATCCTTCATGTTTAATCATCAAGAAAATAAATTAAATACTAGATGCAGAAACGTACCTGAATCCATAAGAATTGATGTGATTCTTGAATATCCGGTGATTCTTGAGCCTACGAATTTGATTCTTAAATATTGTGATTATTGTTCTTCCAAATTAGTATGTATGTATTTTAGAGAATAGGATTCTCACTTTTCTGATGATGGGATGTCAAGAAAAGTAACATACGTATAATTTGGGAACCATAACCTATATATAGAGATATTTTCTTATTCCCTAAATGTTGCCCATCATAAGAATATGAAATAAGATTTTAGAGTATCTACACATAAAAGTCCATACTAATTAGATGATTTAGACCTATTTATCTTAAACCATATTAGATCACTTATATTGGGTTAATTAATTATGATATCACATATTACACAATTAATATATATGTAAATGTCCGAAACCCAACATTCAAAGAATTCCCACTTGGACTACATATATATTATTCCATAAAACCTTAAGAGTTCAAAACCTTTTGCCATCAAGACCATAGTTATCACCTAACAACCTCGTCCATTAATCATGTCAATATAGAAACAAAACAATTTTTGTTACATTAATCGTAACTAAACCCATTCTTGATCGCGTACATTAACACAACCATAGATCAAGTATGAATGTGTAGCATGGAAATTACATGTAATGTGATCTTAAACATGCCTATTTTCAACTGCTCCAACTTTATTTTTTATAGACATCAAACTGAAATTGAAGTCACAGTAAAATATAAACTGAATAGTTTATATCTAAAGTTGAATTCTTTATTTTTGCAGAAAAAGTTCGTAAACATCAGATGTGTATCAAAAGATAAAAGTATATAAATTGAATACAAACTTTCACTAATTTTAAATATTCTCAAAAGATATAACACTCATATGAGCAGTGTACTCATGAAAGACCTTGGGTGATAATCCTTCAGTAAGCGTGTGATCAGCAATCATGGAGTTCATGCCAATATACTCTATACACACCTGACCACTCTGAACTCTTTTTTTAACAATTAGAAACTTGATGGGTGTTTAGATTTCGTTGGGCTCTTATTGTTGTTGGAATATAACACTACTGATTTATTATCACAAAATAACTTAAGTGATTTTTCAATACCATCCATAATTTCCCGCCCTGTGATAAAAATTTGCAACCATATTCCATAATTGGATGTCTCATAACATGCTATAAATTCAGCTGTCATGGTAGAAGGAGCTATGACTGTTTGTTTAACACTTTTCCAAGAGATAGCTTCACCAACAAGCAAATAAATATAGACCGAAATGGATTTATGACTGTCTTGACATCCAGCAAAATCAGAGTTGGAATATCCAATGATATCTAATTTATCCGATCTCCTATATGTGAGCATGTAATGTTTTGTTCTCTAAATATACTGCATGACTCTTTTGGCTGCTATCCAATGAACCATACCCGGATTGCTGTAAATATCTACCTAATCTCCCAATAATATACGCAATATCTGGACGCGTACAAACTTGAGCATTCATCAGACTTCCTACTGCTGAAGCATAGGGAATCTTTTGCATTTCCTTTCTTTCAAAATTATTCTTAATGTACTGAGCAAGACAAAATTTGTCTTCCTTAGCAACAAGGCTATCTCCTAATTTGCTATCTTGCATGCCAAATCTCTTAAGTACCTTCTCGATATAGTTCTTTTGTGATAATCCAAAAATACCCCGAGAGAGATTTTGAATCCCTAATACAAAAAAGGCGTCCCCAATATCTTTCATCTCAAATTTCTGTGATAGAAATCTTTTGGTTTTGTGCAATAAGCCTATATCGTTACTGGCAAGCTGTAGGTCATCGACATATAAAACCAAAAAATGTACTTACTCTCACTAAACTTGTGGTATATACAATCATCAACCAAATTTATCTCAAAATTAAATGAGATGACAATTTGATGAAATTCATAATACCATTGACAATGGAGAAGTTTGTTTGAACCTATAGATGGATTTCTTTAATTTACAGACCATATTCTTTGCATCTTTGAAAACAAAGTTTTTCGATTGCACCATAGAAATAGTCTCATCAATGTTACCATTGAGAAACGCAGTCTTTACATCCATCTGATATAACTCAAGGTCAAAATCTACCACTAAAGCCATTATTATCCTAAAAGAGTCTTTCGATGATATTGGAGACAAAGTCTCTTTATAATCAATGCCTTCCTTTTGAGTAAAATCTTTTACGACAAGACGTGCCTTATATCTCTCCACATTATCCTTCGAATCCCTTTTGGTTTTAAATAGCCATTTGCAACCAATTGGTTTCGCACCTTCAGGTAGTGTGACGAGTTCCCAAACGTCATTGTCTTTCATGAATTTAATTTTCTCATTCATAGCATCAATCCATTTGTGAGAATTAGCACTATGCATGACTTGATGAAAGTTGATTGGATCATCTTCCACCAATCCAATGCCATCTTCATTGTTCTTGGAAAAATACGATGTAATCATCTGAAATCGCACTTCTCCTTTCTCTAGTGGATCTCTTTAATGGCATTTGTTCTTGAGTTTGTTCGTGTTGTTCTTGACGGAAAAGATTTTCAACATTGTCTTGTGGTACTGTTTGCTTCTTGAACAATGTTAGGAATAGAAGGCTGATCATTGTCAATAACAATCATAGGAAGAGAAATAGATTCCTCTTTAAAAACAAAGTTCTAACTTTATCTCTCCCCCAAACTCAATATTCTCAAAGAATTGGGCATTTTCCGTCTCAAAGAAGGATTTGGATGTGGGATCATAAAATTTGTACCCCCGAGAATCGTTTAGAGTAACCAACAAAATAGGTGTTGACCGTTTTCGAGTCCAATTTCTTTTCATTTGGCCTATAAGGCCTTGCCTCAGCTAGACAACCCCAAATATGTAAATACTTTATACTAACTTTTTACCAGTCCATAGTTCATAAGGGATTTTGGTCATTGCCTTAGTTACATATATACTCTATTAAAGATATAAGTTGCAGTCTTTAATGCCTCTCCCCAGAATGAATCCGGTGAAATTGTACGACTAAACATACTTCTCACCATATCCTTTAAAGTTCTGTTTCGTCTTTCAGCAACAACATTCATACTAAGAGATCCCGACATGATCTACTGTGGGATGATTCCACACTTCTAGGAATTTAGCAAAAGATCCTAGACGTTGTTCACTTGATCTGTCATATCTGCCATAGTATTCACCACCACGGTCAAATCTGACAGCCTTAATTCTTTTACCAAGTTGGTTTTCAACTTCAATTTTAAAAACCTTGAACATGTCCAATGACTGAAACTTCTTATGAATTAGATAAAGATAACCATAACGAGAAAAATCGTCTATCAATGTAATAAAATATTGTTGACCATTCCAAGAAGCCGTAGGAAATGGCCCGCAAATGTCCGTATGTATTACTTCTAAGATGTCCAAAGATCTATTGGCACCTAATCTCTTTATATTTGTTTGTTAATATATTTACCTTTAATACATTCAACGCATATTTGAAGGTCTGACAAATTAAAGAGATCAAGAATTTCATCTGACACAAGTCTTTCAATTCTTTGTTTAGATATATGACCTAAACGCTTATGCCCTAGTGAAGCAGAATTCTCATTGATTAATTTGCGTTTAGTACCACATGAACTTATATGCAAGGTTTCATTATATGAAACAATAGTTTCGATTAAATAAAAGTTATCATGAGAAGACAAAAAACCAGCACCAATAATATTTGAATTCAGAAAAAAACTAAACTGACTATTTCTAAATGAACAAAAGTAACCGAATTTGTCCAAAATAGAAATAGAAACCAAATTCCTTCTAAAAGACGGTACAGTATATGTTTCTTTGAAATCCAAATAATAACCAGTTTTTAATAATAACCTAAAAGTCCCTATTACTTCAACTTTAACTGGTTTGCCATCGCCCACATAGATGAATCATTCGGCTTTCGGCAATTCAGGCAAACCTACATGGACACACTTATAACTGAGTAGTAGCATCGGAGTCTATCCACTAAGTGTGTCTAGGTACTGAACTTAAATTAACTTCAGAACAAACCAAAGCGAGAAACGTACATTTCTTTGCACGCCAAGCGTGATATTTGGTATAATCCTTTTTCATGGGTCTAGAATTCTTTCAAAAGTAACAACCAAATTCCTCAATTTGTTTCTTTTGCTTTCTCTTTTGAAGTGGACCACCCACAACTTCTTTATCCTTTTTCCTTTTCTTGTTTTTGTCCTTAAAGGTACTTATCAAGTGAGCATTTCAATCTTTTCTTACTTCAATCTTTCCTCTTCTTGCACACAATGAGAAAAAAGCTCATTTAGAGACCATTTATCCTTTGGACAGTTATAACTGACCTTAGATTGACTGAATTGTGCAGGAAGAGAAATCAAATCCAAATGCACGAGCAAGTCCTCAGATAGCTCTAACTTTAGTACCTTAAGTTTTAAAGTGAGATGAGACATCTCTAGGATGTACTCCTTTATATTTTATATTTCCTTTATATCTTATTGAAATCAAGTTCGATAGAATCGTATTTGTTTCTGCCTTATCATTTTTCACAAAAAGCTTTTCAATTTCCATAAGGAATTCTTTGGCAGTTGCCTTTTTGGACACATCGCCCCTGAATGTTTTCGAAATTGCACGTTTCATGATCATAAGATTCATGCGATTTGAACGATCACATTTCTCATAGTCCCTTTTTTCCTCTATGGAACTATTATCTGTAAGAGGAGTTGGTGGTTCAATCCTTACCGCAAGGTCTAGATCCATGCAACCAAGAACGATCATTACGTTCTCTTTCCATTCTTTAAAATTGGTTCCATTCAATATAGTGATGGAATTAATATTGGCAGATATCATAGAAGCAGATGTATTAACTGAAAATAGAACAAAATAACATATTCACATAAGTTCCAAATCTTAAATAACAAATTAAATTCAAATAATGGAAGGACCCATCACAAGATACCTTGAACGACATTAATATTTAGTCTTTGGACCAAAAATCTTGTTAACTTGTAAGTGGTCCATTTGGTGTAGTAATAAAATATTGACAATAAATCCTGTCAAATTATAAGTCTGTCTTTGGACTGACTTATTATTCACATGGAATACCAAATAATTGTCACATATTTATTACCACAGGTGTATATGTAATTTGGCCAAATATTAACCTTCCTCTAGGCCGATACATATATGCATGAATTACATACACAATCATCTTAATATTTCAAAATAAATTAACCTACACAAGATGTGGGGTTATTTTGATAGTATGCTGTGTCAATGAATATATTTTTGAACATTAGACATTCTTAATTAATTTACCAAAAATTGAATTTAATTATTTTACCAAAAAAATAAATAAATAAACAAATAAAATAGAAAAAAAATAAATAAATAAAAATAAATAAAAAAATTAAAAGGCCTGTGAACGATTCGGCCATGAACATTGTGAAGCTCATGACCTTATTGGTCATGAACTAAACCTTATGGCCATGAACTAAAAGTTCTCTGTTATGGCCAGCCGATCCCTTTTTTTTTTTTAATACCAAATTGATTCCAACGGGGGATCTTTCATCCTTAATTCCTTTTGGTCTTAATTTTTAGTTCATGACCGCACCGTAAGTCCTTTTTTTTTTTTAATTCTAATATTTATCAAATTCAAAAGAAAAAAAATTAAAACCAAAATTTTGAATCCAATAATTATATTCGAATAAATATAAAAATTATTGGATCCAAAACTTTAAATCCGCAAAATAACCTCAATTGTTCTTAAATACAACAAATTAAATTACATAAAAATTTGTCGAATTCAAGAACAAGATCGTATGAAATCACATAATAAATCAAATCAAATAAAAAAAATTGATTTTTCAATGATTCAACATGAAAATGCTCTGATACCATTTCTTGAAATACCAAATAACTTTAATATCATGACAACCAACGTTATCATAATTCAAATCTTTCATGTTTAATCATCAAGAAAATAAATTAAATACTAGATACGGAAACGTACCTATAATCCGTAAGAATTGATGTGATTCTTGAATATCCGGATGTGATTCTTGAGCCTACGGATTTGATTCTTGAATATTGTGATTATTGATCTTCCAAATTAGTATGTATGTATTTTAGAGAATATGATTCTCACTTTTCGATGATGGAGAAGTAACATACGTAGAATTTGGGGACCATAACCTATATATAGAGATATTTTCCTTATTTTTCAAGTTTTGCCCATTATAAAAATAAGAAATAAGATTTTAGGGTATCTACATATAAAAGTTCATACTAATTAGATAACTTAGAATCATTTATCTTAAACTATATTAGATTATTTTATATTGGGTCAATTAATTATAATAGTATATATTACACAATTAATATATATGTAAATGTTCAAAACCCAACACATGAAGCTCCTCCCGTGGTTATATAGTTATTACCCCAAAAAAAAAAAAAAAAATAAGAACAAGCGATATACTACATAGTTATTACCCCGTGGTGATGCAGTGGTTTGATTGCTCAACAATATGAATGCAGGCACAGTACTGCCCTTTCTACCGTGTCAGAACACACATGGAGTTTAGTCAAAGTCCATCCTTACGCTAAGTTTGGGAGTTTAGGAAGAAAGAAAAAAGAAAAAAGAAAAAAGAAAAAAGAACGAAAGGTTTTAATGAAGAGATAAGAAAAGAGAAAGAAGTAAATTTTGATGTTATTTGAGAGTTTAGAAAAAAAAAAATGAAATGATTTGGGATATAAAAATAAATAAAATTTTATTATATTATCTTTTGAGAACAAAGTTGGTATTTTTTAAAATTTTAGTAAATTTGAAAGTATGTTTTCTTCCATTTCCTTCCAATTTGGAAGGAAATTTTTTTTTAAACTATAGTAGCTACAGTATCCTTCTTTTTCCTTTCCATTCTCCTTTCCTTCCTTCCAAAAACATCTCTCAAATCGATGAAAATTTAACTCTCCCTTCTTTTCCTTTCTTTTCTTTCCAAATCCATCGCTCCCAAACGCACCGTAAGCCTTCGTTATCATTCAATGCAAACTACATCATGTCCATCTTAATAGAATGGCGAGATTGACCCTGAAAATCTGCCTAATGACAAAAAAGGGTGTACAAAATGTTACTGTAGCTAGGATTTGGGCCTTTTATATGGGTAAGATTTTATTGCCACAATTCATTAGTTGATTTGATCTTTTCCAAAAGTAATGCTAAAAAAATGGTGGTTGCAGACAAAAATAATAATGACACTGAGAGGGGCTTCGAGCCTTATATTCTTGTACAAGACAAGCTTGCACCGTACACAAATATTGAAAAGAGGCATTTGTAAACATTAAAAATAATAATTAATTGAGATTAGAATAGCTCAATCTCAATTAATTTTTGAATTTAACGAAATCGAGACCTTAACTCTAATGTCTTAAAGATGGTCCCAAAAAAATGTCTACTCAAGCCCCATGTATTGTCAAATGGGCCAAACGTATAAATCGAGCCCACTAGACATTTCTAGCCCAACAAACTAAATGTTTTATAGCTATCAATCAAAAGAGATAAAACCTCTTTAATTGAGAAAATTAAAAAAAAAAATCAATTAGAGTTATTTACAAGAATTAATTTCTCCATAATTAAGTTAATTGATTGACTTTCCTAAATTAAAATTCTCAATCTTGGCCTATAAAAAGGAGGCAATAGTCATTGGGAAAGGAAGGTCCAGGGGAAGAACTTTCAAGAATCACAGAAGTATTTCAAGTAAATCAACACTCGAAAAGACAAGACTTCTGCAACGTAAAAGATCAACGAGCATGACAAGCAAAACTGCAGTGTATATCAAGAAGTAAAGATCTTCAATGACTATTCAACCAGGATCAAGTTTCAAACCCTTAGGGAAAGAACAATCAAGCACACCAACACTTTGGAGATAAGACTTCATGGGATATCAATAAGCACAAGAAATGAAGTACCGCATCTTCCATGACAATCAAAGTTCACATTCTTCAACACTCTTTCCACTGGGATCAAGCTTTAAGACTTCGGTGTACACATTGTCTCCATCGATTTCTTCCACGATATATTGAGGAACTCAACAGTTTGAGATCAAACTTATTGTGGTCCTCGGGTGTTGCCAACATATCGATGTTTCAAGATCAAACCTACTTTGACTCTTGGATTGTCACTAGATTTGGAGTTCAAATTAGAGGAACGACAATCAAAAGTCGAGTTTTTCATCAATTCCACTCGAATTGGGGTCAAACTTTCATGTCCTCAATTTCAATCATTGCTCTCAGTTGCTCGCACAACAAAAATTGAAAAACACTACCAATGATTCAAGATCAAGCCTATCTGTTATGACCCTTAGATGTGTATAAGAGACAGATGATCGAACCAGAGAATTTTTACTATGTAAATGGTTTTAAAACTATAGATATTGTAACCTGCTTTTCTTTAAATTAATAAAAATTATTTATTTGTATATTTTATTTCTTGTCTTAGTTTTGAGGCATAAAATTTGTGTGTACAATAGATATACATACACACACATATATAGACATTTTGGACACACACACATGGTATATGGTAAAATAAATGAAGTTTTATATTCCATGTTTGCTCCTTTATAAGTTCCATAAGGATCAAAAAAATCAATAAAGAAAACTTTTCTTTTAAAAGAAATAATAATTTGAAATACATTAGCTTTGTGGGATTAAACAGTCTAATTAGGTGAGAATAAATGTTATTCACCTGTATTGATTTTGAAAATAAGGGCCTAAATGTGCAGGTTAAATTTGTGAGTACTAAAATTGGTAAAATTCAAATTTTAGGACACCAAAAATACCATCAAGAAAGCACCACATACTAAAGTTTTATGTCCTATATATATAACTAAATGTATAGCTTGGAAAGTATTTAATATTTGGATCATGTATCTATTGGTGGCATTGTTGAATAAATAAAATAAGATACAATAATTAAACATATTGCTAATAATGTGTAGTTGTTAGTTAAGAAAAAAGGAATCGCGAGAGCCCAAACTTAGTCGAATTTTCATGCTTGTATCCTTCACTGTGACATTATGAAGTAAGAGAAATCATGACATGCCAATGTATAAGTTGGTGTGGTCATTGCTGTTTTGCAAGTAACTGAAAAATATGTTTCAAATATTATTGAAACGATTTACAAAGTAAATATAGGGGCAAATGATACCAATGGTCCTTTAACTTTTTACCATGTTCCTATTCTTAACTTTTAAAAGTGTTTGTCAATTTCTTAAAATTTTCAATTTAGTTCTAAATAGTCCCTTTAATGTCAAATTCAATAATGATAATTTTAATTTTGTGTCCTAAAGGTTTGATTTAATATTTATTCTCCCTTTAAGTTTTAAAAGTAAGGTATTTAGACATTTTTAATGGCTTTGGTTAAACAATAGATAATTGACTAACTTGATCAAGAAAAAATGATAACGTTACCTTTCTAACAATTTCTATAATCTAAAAATTATAAGAAAATATATAGAAATATTTTTTCTTTTATTAGTATAATACTTTTGTAAAGTCAATATTACATATATAGTGACAAATTTTGATTAATAAAAAATGATAATAAGATAAATATAAACAGTTAATACTATTAGTTTATTATTTTCTGATTCTTTGTTTTTTTATTTTATTAGGTGCATAGATTCTGCACAGTTATTCCTTTTTTTTCAAAATATGTCATTGGAATTCAAATTACTTGATTAAGCTATGAATAGGATAATATTCTTAACAATATCTTAGAATACATTATAAGATTGAATAAAATGTTTTAATATATTAGTTTTTGTGATTTTTATTATTTAACTAGTCAACAGTCAAATATTTATCCAAAACTATTAAAGTAGAAAATTTTTCCCTAAACTATTTAAACTTGGCAGGGGTAAATTAATAATAAACTAAACTTTAATGGGAAAAATGAAAATTATACTAGTTGATTTGGCCTTAAGAACCATTTAAAACTAAATTGAGAAGTTTAAGGACATAATAAACACTTTTAAAAGTCGATGGACCAAATAAAAATATTAATAAATGTTCAGGGACGTCTTTACTATTCGAGTCATTTATCCTAAAATATACATAGTTATACCAAAGAAAAAAGATAAAAATGTTATTTAGTTCCACTTAATTTCAATTTTAGGATAGTGAAAATGTTAGTAAACTAAATTATCATATTCGATACATGTGCAGAGCCCGTAGATTTTCCTAGTAAATCGAAGTATGCATGTTTCTCAGAAGTCTTAACTAAGGGGAAATGTCCCAATCAACCAATCTAGTTTGTTGGCCTTATTGTCTAGCAAAAGAATTATTTATTGTTGGCCAGAAAAAAAAGATTAGTAGTCGAACAAATTATTAATTATACTAAAGTCTATTGCTACATCATATACATAAACAATTTAGTTGTTTATACTCTTTGGTTATTGTTGAACACTTGTCAGTGGAGTTTTATTCATTTGATTTACCTACAACATTTTTAGGGTCTTTGGATGGATGAATTTAAATTGTAAAAAGATTCTAAATGAATGGATATGGTGTCTATATAAAATGTAAAATGTAATTAAAGTTTTATACTTCATGTTCGGTCTTTTAGTTTATTTGTTCCAACAAATCAATAAAATCAATCAAGAAAACTTTTCTTTAACAAGAAAATAATAATTCAAACAGATCAATAAAATTAATCAAGAAAACTTTGCTTTACAAAGAAATAATAATTTGAAATATATTAGTTTTGTGGGATTAAATAGGATAATTAAAAGAGAGTAGAGTATATGTTATTCACATATGGATTTAGAAAAAAAAAAAAAAGAATATAAGGGCCTAAATGTGCACGTTAAATTAGTGAATAACGAAATTGGTAATATTCAAAAACTTAGGACATTATATATATATATATATATATATATATATAATAAGATCCCATAAAAAAACCCTACTAAAGTTGTACGTCTTGAATATTTAACTACATGTGTAGCTAGGCACATGCATGATATGGGGAATTCTTTAATGTTAAACCATGTATCCGTTGGTGGGATTGATGAAATAAGGAATAAGATGCAAACCTCAATTAAACATATTGCCAAGAATGTGTAGTTATTAGTTACTCAAAGAAAATGACATCAACAGAGCCCAAACTTAGTAGATTTTTTCATACATTTATCTTTTATGATATTATGAAGTAAGAGGAATCCTGAGATGGCAATCTATAAGTATGTGTGGTCATTGTTCGTTTTTGTTGTTAACTAGAAAATGCCTACATATTTATTTCAATTTTCAATTTAATACTTATGTATGTCAAAGAAAATAAAATTTATACACAAAATCGATTAAATATCAAATTATATTATTATTATTATTATGGTTATATACATATAATGAAAATAGAAGCCTTTGAAGTTAGGTAAGAATGATTAAAAGAATTAACTTGTTGAACATCACAAAAGTGACGTATTAAATATAACTAAATATAATCTATACTAAAATGAAATTTTCTTATTTTAGTAAAAATAAAATTATGTTTTGTGCATAAGATGAAAATATTGAGGATTATGAAAGAAAAGATAGATTCCAAAACAAAAACTAAAAAAATAAAAAGCTCCAAAAAACCATAAGAGATCTAATTATCGAAGAAAAAAGCAATAAGAGATATATGGAATGTTCTGAAACTATGAACATATTTCAAAGATTGATGAAATGATTTAAAGAATAATATATATAGTAATACCAAACGAAAATGATGAAAATGTTACTTAGCACATACATAAATTTAATTTGAGGAAAAACGTTAATAAATTTACTTTATCATATTCGATATATGTGTGGAGTACATGCTTTTTCCTAGTAAATCAAAGTATAGATGTTTATCATAAGTCTTAACAAAGGGGAAAAGAAGTCTCAACCAACAAATCTGATTCGCTGGCCTTATTGTCTAGCAAAAGAATTATTTAATATTGGCGAGAAAAAATAGATCAGTAGTCGAATTGATTATTATGTATACCAAAGTTTGTTGCTGCATCCTTAACATAAACAATTTAGTTGTTATACTCTTTGGTTTTTGTTGAACAATTGTGGCTAGTGAAGTAGTATTCATTTGATTTAACTTTAAAACTTGTGTGGTGCGTTTGGATGAGTGAATTTAATTTGTGAGAAAGATTTTAACTAAACGGATTTAGTTATACATATATAACGTAAAATAATTGGAATTTATATTTCTTGTTGGGTCTTTTAGTTTATAAGTTCCAACGGATCAATAAAGTTAATGAATAAAATTTTGATTTACTATGAAAATAAATAAATAAAACTATTCAAGAAAATAATAATATGAAATGCATTAGCTTTGTAGGAGTAAATAGGCTAATGAAAAGACGTACATGCTGGCTTAGGTACACAGTCTATATGTTAAAAAATACTCAATTCAATTCTACTGGATCCCGACAATAGATCCATATAATTAGGATACCCGAATAATTGGATACCTCCAAAGCGAGTTAAATAGATCAGATATCCGACTCTATTAATGATAAAACACAAGAAGATTTAGACATTCCTGGAATCCCCTAATTTCAATATTCATGTTACACGTCAGTCCTTTTTTTCCAGACTTTTAACAAACAATATAGACATTTATACAATGAAGATTATCATATGTTACAAATTACAATACTACACGAAAGCCACAACCATAAATGTCGCATAAGACATCCCATTACAACTACTTGGAACTCTCCGTTTGAGAAAGTAGGGTGGCGAGATCTAATCTGAGGTCGGTAAATCAATGACGATTGGTGGTAAAGGAGAGGGTTGTCTTGCTGGAGATTTGAGAGAAAGAAGGAAGCGGGTGAGGAGATATGATATGTGTGAGGACCGGTGATGGATCTGGTAGAGGGAGGGGATTGTTTAGTGGATTTGGGAGATTGCGAGAGAAGAGAAAAGGAAATACTTCTTCCAAGTCTCATTATATTTGTTCTTCTTTTTATTTTAATTTATCTCAAATTATTTGTTACTCTTTAAAAATATAAATAAATAAATGTCAATTTACTTAATTTACCCTTCATGCAAGTGTCAAAAAAAGAACATTACAACTGTCATGTTTCAATATTAATTACTCTCATAAATTATTTTAAATTTTAAAAACAAAAAATTAACTAACAAATTTTGAATTTTAATTGAGGAACAATAATAAAAATATAATTCTACTAGTTGATCAATTATCAACTATTCTTAAATTTTGTACAAAATTAATCATGCCAAATAAGATAGAACGGAGGAAATACTAGTAGATTATATTTGGTGAACTGGCGGACTATTAAAGAGTATATGAGTATATGCTCTTAGTAAGTTAATCCTAAATTATAAATTTACGACTTTACCTTTGTAATATACCAAGTTGGATACTCGACAAGTATCTAAAATGTGACTCGGTATACCCTACGATAAAGCTAACCAACCAAGTTATAAAAAACTGCTCTGGTAACTTATTTTTCCTGTTTAGAATAGGTTGGTTCAATAAATTTTTCAGTCGACGGGTTCAAATGAAACTCTACTATTCACCTTTATGGATTTAGAATATCAGGAGATAAATGTGGTTTAGGTTAAATTAGTGAATAACGAAATTGGTAAAATTCAAAACTCAGGACATAAAAAATCCCATCAAGAAAACTCTCACTAAAGTTGTATGTCCTTGTTATATAACTACATGTATAGCTTGGCACATGCATGATATGGAAAAATTCTTTAATGTTGGAACCGTGTACCTGTTGATGGGATTGATGGAAAAAGAAAATAAGATGTAATAATTAAACATATTGCCAAGAATGTGTACTTGTTAGTTTCTTTAAAGAAAAAGGAGTCATGAGAACCCAAATTGAGTAGACTTTATCATGCATTTATCTTGCACGATATTATGCAGTAAGCGGAATCATGAGATGACAATCTATAAGTAGGAGTTGTCGTCGTTGTTTTTAAGTAACTAAAATGATGTAGTATGGAAAATATTGAAGAGATCCTAGCATGTGATTGAATACGAATTTTTTTTTTTTTTATTATGTCACAAAAAGTTTACTTCAAATTAACGAGGAAATTAGCATTAGCTTTATGTTTAGTTCTAAGGTGTTCTAACATAAAAACTCGATTGAATATTTCCTATTAATATCCTAAATTAAGACTTGTTTCCAAAAAGGTATAAATGTAGAAGACGAGAACATCGTGTGTAGAAAAATTTTTAATTTCAATTGTTGGAATGATAAGTCCTAAAAATATAGGTCAAAATTAAAAAATAAGACATCTACAAGTTTGCCATTTCACCTTCATTATTATTGATTTGTCTCAAAACCATTGAAGAGATCTGAAACATACTTATCTATATAAAATAAAAAGAAAACAAATGTAAAAAATAAAACATGAAACAAATATTGCCAAAAGATCTAAATATACTTCACTAAATAAGGCCTAACTCGTATAATTCCATTCTAAAATCAAACCGATAATGTTATCGACCGACTGTGTAGCTTTGCTTATGAAGCATTTGAATTGAGTGGCTCCTCTATATGTGAATGGTTTGATTTGATTTCCTCCAGATGATCAATTGATATAGAAAGTTTCTTTCATTAAATGAAACAATTAGTGCAGACAAATTCTCACAGAGGTAATTATTATACGAAAATCTGGCTGTCTCTATTTCTTTAAATTTAATCATTAGCAAGGTAATCATTCAACAAAATTGCTATTCAACATTTGTCAACTAGAGATTACCTAATTATTTAATAATTCATTTCAATACTTATTTACGTCAAAGTAAATGAATTTTTTATATAAAAAACATATATATATATATATATATATTAATATTATATATATAATATTATTAATTGAAAATAGATCCATTTGAAGTACGGTAAGAAAGATTGAAAGAACTAGCTTCTTGATCATCACAAAAGTGATCTATTAAATATCACTAAATATTATCCATACAAAAAGGAAATTTTGCTTATTTTAGTAAAAATCAAATGATGTTTCGTGCATAAGATGAAAACATTGAGGATGGATATTTTAACAAAAGAAAGATCCAAAACAAAAAATAATGAAAATTTCCAGAAAAAATGATGTATAATTATCAAAAAAAATAAGCAATAAAAGATATGGAATGTTCTAAATATATGAACATGTTCCAAATATTGATGAAACGATTTATAAACTAAAATATATATCGTAATACCAAAGGAAAAAGATGAAAATGTTATTTAGTTCCACTTAAATCTAATTTTAGGAAAGTGAAAATGTTCGTAAACTTATAATCGTATTCGACACACATATGGATCACGTGTATTTTCCTAGTAAACCAAAGAATGCATCTTTCTCCTAAGTCTTATCAAAGGGAGAAAATAGTCTCAACAAACAATTTTTTTTTCAAAATAAAAAATGCATCTCTTTCTTACTATTTACTGACTCGAACTAATGATCAATAAGTCAAAGAGGAAATGCTTTACTACTTAACTTGCATTTTGTTGTCAACCAACCTGGTTTGCTAGCCTTGTTTGGAAGAAGAATTATCTGTTATTGGATAGGAAAAAGAGATTTGTAATCAATCTGATTATTAATTATACCAAAGTCGACGGTGCATCCTATACCTAAACAATTTAGTTGTTATACTCTGGTTATTGTTTAACACTTGTTAGTGAAATTAATTAATTTGATATACCTCTAAAAAATTTATTTCGATGGGTAAATTTAAATTATAAGAAGAACTTAAATGAATGAATTTGATTATATATATATATATATATATATATATGTATACATTGTAAATTAATTGAAGTTTAATATTTCATGTTTGAAGTTTTACTTCATAAGTTGCAGCGAATTAATACCTAATCAAGAAAACTTTGCTTCACTAAGAAATGAATAATATGAAATAAATTAGCTTTGTGGGACTAAATAGTCAAATTAAAAGAGAGTATAAGTTATTCTCCGTGTGGATATAGAATACCTAAATGTGCAGTTTAAATTAGTGAATATTGAAATTGGACAAACTCAAAAGTTAGGACACAAAAATTCCGATCAAGAAAGCCCCCTGCTAAAGTTGTATGTGCTGGATATATAACTACATTTATAGATTACTCTTGGCACATGTATGATATCGGGAAATTCTTTAATGTTGGTAGTTGTTAGTTACTTAAAGAAAAAGGAATCATGAGAGTTCAAAGTTAATAGAATTTTTCATACATATATCCAGGGGTGGATTTAGGGTTGGAGCTATTGTCCTCAAGATTTTAGAAATTATAAATTTTATTTTTTAAAATTTTGAAAACTTAATTTGTATTATTATAAAATTTATATTTCGTCTCCTTAAATTTTTGAAAAAAATATAAATTAATCTTAATAATTATGTGATTATTAAGTTTTGCCCCCAAAGTACAATTTCTGCATCTAACCTGTAGGTATCTTTCATGACATTATGAAGTAAGAGGAATCATGAGATGCCTATCGATAAGTGGATGTGGTCGTTATTGTTTTGAAATTATTGAAGTTATGTATCATCGAAAATATTGAAGACATCCTAGTATGTGATTGAATCCGAAATTTGTTGTCGTTGTCACAAAAAGTTTAATTCTAATGGGGAAATTAGCTCTTAGCTATAGCTTTTTAGTTCTAAGGTGTTTTACCACAAAAAGTCAAATTAGTATTTCCCACTTGTAGCCTATATGAATATTTTTTTTTTTCTTTTCCAACTAGGTATGAATGTAGAAAACGAGAACGTCTTGTGCAGGAAAATTTTTTAATTTTAATTAATTGTAGGAAAGATAAATCCTAAAAAATATAGGTCAAAATTCAAAAATAAGAAATTTACAAGTTTCCTTCATCTTCACCTTCCTTATTGTTGATTTGTCTTAAAACCATTGAAGAGATTTTTTTTCATTGGAGAGATATTAATTAGAACATACTTATCTACATAAAATAAGAAGAAATCAATTGAAAAAAAAAAAAAACATGAAACAGATATTGCCAAAAGATCTAAATATGCATCACTAGATAATACCTAATCAATATCTTTCCTTCTGATTTTTTTTTTTTTTTTTGTTAACTAGAAATTACTTAATTATTTAGTATTTCATTTTTTTTTTTACTCATTTTTGTCAAAGAAAATGAAACATTTATACATGAAAAAACTTATGAATATCAAATTATATTATTATTATTATAGTTATTTCTACATAAATGAAAACAGAAGCCTTTAAGGTTAGGTAAGAAAGATTGAAAGAATAACCTTGTTGATCATCATAAAAGTGACGTATTAAATATTATTAAATACGATCCCTACCAAAAAAAAAAAGAAAGAAAATTTTCTTGTTTGAGCAAAAATCAAAACATGTTTTGTGCAAAAGATGAAAACATTGAGGATGGAGACTTTGAAAAAAAAAAAAAAGATCCAAAAGAAAATGTAAAGCTCCAAAAAAATAAAAGATCTAATTATCGAAAAAAAAAAAAAAAAAAAAGCAATATAAGGTGCGGAATGTTCTAGCCATATCTTGGGCAACTATATACCCAGATACATGTAAATTAGGAAAATCTTTAGGTAGACCCGTATTTTGGCCCCATTTTATAAGAATTAAATTTTAAAAAATCTTATTTATATCAGCTGATATTATAAATTTTCTAAAATTTAATCTAGTATGGGTCACCACATAATCTATAAATATAGTAAAAAATCAGGTCTAATTAAGTATTTGCCTATAAATTAAATGTGGATGGCTCTTCTCTGGACCCCAGGCAATGCAGGTGGCGAAGGAGTGTTTCGTAATCACAAAAGATACTTTTGTTTTTTTTGGTTTTTCAGAGTTCTATAGCTCTTGCACAAGTCTGGAGGCCGAATTACGTGCGGTTATTTCCGGATTAAAATAGTGTCATCAGCATAGGTTTCATCCTCTCATAGTTGATACTGACTCCAAAATGTTGCTTGATATTGTACTTGATAGGGTGCAATGGTCCTTGACGGCTTGATCCTCTTCATCGTTAATCCAACACACTAATCACACATGATTGGTTTTCTTTTCAACAGCAATATAGGCAAGCAAATGTGGTGGCTGACTCTCTTGCAAAAATGGCAAGTGCAACATGCAATTCATCTACTTTTTTTGTCAATTCGTTACCTAGAGATATTTGGCAACTAGTCATTATGGAGTGTTAAGGCAATGCCATATGTGCGCATACGTAAATCATTACGTTAGAGTCTTGTAATTTTCTCCATCAATGCAATACAAACGACGGTTTTGCTGAAAAAAATGTTCTAAAGATATTATCATGTTTCATACACTGATGAAACGATTTATAAACTAAAATATATATCGCTTTTACTGTGTTTTTTTTTTCTATGTCACGGTTCTGAAATTGTGATAAAAGAATGACTCTTTGTCACAGTTTTAGTACATGTGACAATAGACTAGTATTTTCAACGTAATTAATAGTCACCGGTCCAAAACTGTTGTAAATGGTCATTATATGACTATATTTTAACCATGACAAAAGGAATACTCTTTTACCACAGTATATTACGTAACCGTGACCAAAAAAATATTTTTAGACAGAGTTTTAAATGTTTGATAAATGCAAGATCATTTATCAAGTTTTAGATAATTATACAAATTTTTTTATTTCTTCTAATTTTATAAATATGTCTCCATTTTTCCAACATGTTATATTTCAAATGGTGAATTAAAAGTCGTTAGTAAACAAAATAAATGTCAACACATAAATTTTCGTAATATATTTCTCTCCTACTCAAGTTTTTTTTTCCCACGCTGCCCAAGATTGGTTAAATGATAGTGATAGGTAACTAAAAGTTGCCACTAATTTGATTGTTTGTCACTGAAAGACTCAGGGTTTATCTTAATCATCCGATCTAAAAAATCTAATGACCTGGTCCAATTTGACTAGTAAAAAAAAGGATACTCAAACCAGTTAGTACTAAATGGTGGGTAGCGTATTAGTTATAGATCACCTGGTAGGGCAGTGGATTGAGAATATATAACTAGACAAGTTTTCAATCCAGTCCATATAGGGTTACCCGATGACCCTCGGTCCAATATGACTGATTAAAGTAGAGTACTTAGTCCAATTAGTACTAAAGAATGGATGGCAAGTCTCGTATTAAATATTACCTAGTAAGGTAACGGGTTGACAATTTGTGACCCGATGGGTTTCAATGTATTCTAGTCTACACATATACAAGACTAATTATATATTTTTTATACATTACGGCATAATATTAATGGGCTTTTTCTCCTAACCTACCCATTTACAGAGGTATTTGTGTAATTGCTAGTTAATTTTATTAATTGTTTAAATTTTTAAATAAAATATTTCATAATTGAATGGGATTGGAAATTTTAGCGAGTACCTGGTCGATGTACTTGTTTGCATTTTGCCACAATTTATAATTAATAAAAATAGAGTTAAAATTTTTCTTATCTATACTATTATAAAAGTGTGAGTGGTGTTTTTCCCTTTAAGTATTTCTTCCTTTTTTGATCTACCTAAATTGCCCATAACTAAAATGTGATTTACTATATAACTATTAGATAAATATGTCATTATATTTGAGTTTGGTCCCAAACACTAAAACGTGATTTACTACATAACTACTAGATAAATATGTCATTATGTTTGAGTTTGTTCCCAAACACTATTCAAGAGTCCAACATGTAAGCAACTTCAGTTTAGGCTACTAGAATTTGATTTTCAAAATACATACGAATAACTAAAAGGATTCTAATATCCAATATCCTTAAACAGATGGTACTTTATTTTGATACAATCATAAAAAATTATTTATGTATGTGTAAAGTTTTGTGTAATTTACAAATTCGAAGCCAAATTTCGTGTTCAAATGAGAACAAAAACAAATATTATTAACTGCCATCACCCCGACAAATTTTCAATAAATAAAAAAAAACAAAATTTAATAAATAAATGCTTGCTCAAAGTCAAGTCAAGATGGTTCAATATTATCAAGAAACACTAGAAAATACATTCTTGGATTGATATTAAAATGTATGAAATAAATGATTTCAAATAAATTTTTAATTTGGGTGAATTTGAAATTAATCTATTTTTAACCTTATAAATCCCTCTAATAAATAAGTAAATTTCGAATATTTTCCAAAATTCATCGACTAAATACAATATAATTGAGTAGTAATATACTATATCATCGAGTTATTGTTCACAAGTTTCATGAATGGAAAGGATGCATTGACATACTTACTTTATGATATATTGTTTGAATTTAAACCCAAATATTATACCTCACGTTTGGTATGCAGTAATGAATTGAAATGGAAAGGCCTTTCAACGTATACTTTCTATTTCATGTTTGGTATACGAAGTTTAAGTTGGAAAGGTCATTTTACAAGGAAAGTTTATTCCCACTATATTCTAGAAAGTCATTTCTCAAAAAAAGTTGAGGAACACTTTCCAATTTCAATTTGAAAAAAGAAATTTATGGGATGTCAAATTTATCTAATTCTTTTCAAATTTTATTCAATTTTTCTAGTTACATAGTTGTAATTTTATTGCTTTACAAATAAATAAGATATTATATAATCAGTTAAATTATATAATTTAATTATTTGAATGTACAATATATTTAATATGCATTTTTTTTTAAAAATTTTAGCATTAGGGAAAATTAAACTATACAATATAATTATTTGAATTCATAATATAATTATTTACAGGGACATAATTTTTATGATCGAGATAAAGTAATTAGATTATATAATATGATGTTAAAAAGTTATAAAATTATATTAAATTTTTATTTGCATTCAAATAATTAAATTGTATACATTCAAATAATTAAGTTATATAATTTAATTATTTGAATGTTAAAAAAAATTAATATAATTTTGTAATTTTTTAGTTTTAACACAAAATATTTAAAGATTTTCTTAATTGTAGAAATAGTTCATTAATAAAAATAAGAACGAGAAAATTTTTTTATTTAAAATCTATTGTATGTTAACATATAAAATAATTATACTAAATATAAAATAAAATATGCATTCCATTCTGGCTTAAAATTACTAAACATTGAAGTAAGAATAAACATTCATCTATTATGGGTAGAAATTCATTCTGCTTGAAATGACCTTTTCATTCCAACATATTCTGCGTACCAAACGTGAAAATTTTAAAATCCTATTGAGGGAACCATTCCGTTAACTTTAACCAATCCTTTAAAGCATAAAAGGATTAGTTCTCTCGAAGGGACCGTTGAATTTTCCACTACTAAGATTACAAGAAAAAAAAAAAGTTAGTTTCACTTTACCTCCTTAATATTTATATTGATTATCACTTTAGTTTCGAACATTTTTTTTTTATAAATATTTAAATCCTTCCATTAAATCCAACTCAATATTTATTATCTTTTTAATAAAATTACCCTTATCCTCTTTTTTTTTTTCTCATTTTTATATGATTTATTTTTTCTTTTGTTGATATGATTTAATCATTTTTTTTTATCATTTATCACCATGTCTTAAATTTCCTGAAACTTTATTTATGAAAATAAAATAAGATATTTTGGCTGTTATAGTAAAATTTATCCACACATCAATAATTTAAGGATAAGAATATCATTTTAGGCTGAAAATCTAACATTGTTAGTTTTTACAGTTAGTTCAAGGATTTAAGTGTTTAAAAAATAATGTTATGAACTAAAGTGATAGTGACACTAAATTTGAGGGATTAAAGTGAAGCTTAGCTGTCATTAACCCAAAATAAAAATAGCTTGTGTCAATCATAAGCAACAATGACTCGCTTCTTATTTTTCAATGGAAAAAATGTTATTATTTTAGAAAATCTTAAAGCATATAATTAATGCTGTGGGTGGTGTTTTCTCATTTAGTGTTTCTTTATTTTTTTAATCTACTTTTTGTCCATAATCAAATAAATTCTAATCGTAATATGAAGTACCAAAATGTGAACAACATGAACACATGATAATGCTTACTTAAACTCTCCCCCTCCAATTCTTATTTGAATCCCCAAACTATCTCTAAAACTAATCAATATCCTATTTCAGTAACATGATAATACTTTCAGTTAACAAATACTACAATTTGATTTGGGATTCCTCTCCTCAATAACAAGTACATTAAAAATAATTTTACGAGGAAAAAACAACAAAAGAGATATAAAATATTTTGAAAAATTCCTATATTATTTCATATATTATTAAAACATACATAAAAATGAATATATATATATATATTATATGCTGATATTAAAGGAAAATAAAAAGATGAAAACGAGTTTGGTGCTACTTAAATGTAATTTTATCTTTAGAAAAATATAAATGTTAATAAACTTAGTTCTTGTATGTATATGTACATACGTGCAAAGCACGTGCACTTTCCTAGTATTAATAAAGCGGGAAAAAAATTGGCTATGCAAGAAAAATTCCCGAAGCGCCTAGGCTCACAAGTCGTGAAAAAAAAGCTGAACAAATACCTTTCTAGTTTCCCTAATACTTTCTCACAATCTTTTCTACTTAAATTAAGCCCTATACTAGTGATTTTTGGTTAATTCTTGTTCCTCCCTCTTTTACTTGATCTACTTTCTCACAATCTTTTCTACTTAAATTAAGCCCTATACTAGTGATTTTTGGTTAATTCTTGTTCCTCCCTCTTTTACTTGATCTACTTTCTCACAATCTTTTCTACTTAAATTAAGCCCTATACTAGTGATTTTTGGTTAATTCTTGTTCCTCCCTCTTTTACTTGATCGGTGCGGCTATCTTTCTTCTACAGCAACTCACGGCGGAAAAGGTAAGCCTCTTTGAATCTTTCCTTTTATTTTATTTTTTGGCCTGCTTCGCTATGTTAAATTTTTAACAATTTATTGAGATTTTGGAACTATAATTGCAATTGATCTATTGTAGGTTGACACAAAGATTGAATATTATCCAATAATTCAATCTTTGTTGAAATTTTTCTAAATACCTAAAATTATTTGTTGTTTTACTCTTCGCTTTTGGAAAATTGACCCCAGAAGGGTCGTTACACGAAGGAATCTAGGGGCAATTTTGAAATAAAAAATTGGACCACTCCAAGATCTCTGCTTCCTCAAATATGTTATTCAAGTAGTCCCTTTGCATGCTTTACTCTAATCAATATTATATACATTTACTCCAATCAATATTATATATAGGCACAGTGGTCCAATAGATATGATAATACACTTGTATTCGTTGTCATTGACATTTTTGTGACTTTTTTGTCATTGTAAAAAAAAAGAAAATTTAATTCAGTGATGATTAAGAAAGGTCAAGTGGATTCTAATTGGCTACAACAAGGATATTGAAGTCACGTGGATTCTAATTGGCTACAACAAGGATATTCTTTTACTATATATAATTTAAATTGGCGAGTGGGCATCTTTTAATTAGGGGTGTTCATCCTGACTCGTTGATCCGAAAATCTACTGAACCAATCTGATCCGAACTGAGTAAAAGAGGATATCCGAACTGCATTTTGAAAGCGAGTCGGGTAGAGAGTCGGTCATTCAGGTTGAGGGTCGGGTAGTGGGTCACATTTTTGTGACCCGCTGGGTATCTGACCTAGTCCATTTCAAGGGTAATTTTATAAATTTGATTAATAAAGTTTCATTAGAAATAAATACTTACTAAGTTTATTGATAGGTCTGATTTCTTAGTTTTCAATTCCTTGACTTTCCTTCCTCCTCTTCCTCAATCATCTCTTTCTTTCTTCTTCCTCGCATCCTCATTTCTCACACTCGCATCTATTGACATCAATGTATTTTGCGATTTAATTATTGTTGCTATTGGTCTGTTACTACTTGTTAGTTTGTTGCTATTGGAATGTAATATTGGGATGTATTTTGTAATTTATATTTAATTGTTATTGATTTAATTGTGAAATTAACTTGCTTAACTATCATTATTTAAATTTTTATATCTTGTTACTATCCGACTCTCTTTTGAGGGTACATGGCGCTTTGTTTGGACCGGGTAAAGGGTCAGAATTTTTTTAACCCGATCAATGAAAATCGAATACTTTTTTTAACTCATAAATCGGATACTTGATCCTTGAACACCTCTACTTGCAACCATATCGATGTCTTACATCAAGTCCACATATCCCAATTAAAATAATTATTAATGTTACATTGTAGTTGTAGCTTCCTTCCAAATTCGTGTACATTGTCTATATGTGTGCCTTAAAGAAGGTAGAAGGCATAAATTGCGTAACCGGAATTTGTGATCTCCTTTATATATGTATGCCTCAAACAAATATCGGCAGATTGGTTAATTACTTGAAGGATTTCGGTCTATATGCAGTGAACTGTTTTAGTTTCCATATGTTTACTCTTCTCGACCATTGTATTGTTCAAGAAAAAATTGCTTAACTTTAATATGAAGTTAATGGCGAGTGATATTAGTACAAGTACTAGTTTATGGTCCACAATAACAGGGCTCCGATGCATTGTTTGAAAGAAATTTGAGTATATGATTGGTCCACATTATTACTTTTACTTTGTATGGCATACATTATAGTAGTATGAGTTAGATGAGTTGAGATAATAGCCCGTGCATATTAATACAAGGTTATTTTCTTAATCATATAAACTTACCAAAAAAATAACTCAATATTTGTTTTTTGAATTTAAATTAACATAAAAGATGAATGTATGTCTAAATAAGTTTACAGGAAATTATGGGTAATGAAAAATCAAGAAAACTAGAGAGGCAATAAAAATAACCAGCTCATTTTTTTACAAATAGAAAAATCAAAAAGGTCTTCTGTTAAGCTAATTAAACCAGTATTTGGGAACTAAAAGTTGTTAGACAAGTAATGGATGGTAAACTTGCTTTCATACCCAATATACAGTATACCCACTAGCCATTTCAAACGCGTTACCTCACATAGCTTTTTAACACGAAAGATAAATCCTTTTCTTCTTTCTGTTTCTTTTAAAGTCCGAATTAAAAACATTAGCAAGTCCAAACAACAAATATGCTTATCAATGATTTGAGCAGAACAAAACAAAAAGATTGGATTCAAATTCTTCCTTAGAACATCAGAAAAATCACATACAAATCACATACGCAACACAAGAGTAGTTCTTCGCCAGTTGACCAGAAAATTTACCATAAAACAGATGTCAGGCTCTCAAAATTCTCAATCAGATTTGAGCGTTTTTCCAATGTCAATTACAAATCGATATTTCACGTCTCCTTTCTCTATGCGCTCCATTGCAGTGTTTACATAGTCAATCGGAATAATCTCCACATCAGGCACTACGTGCCGTGTTCTGCTGCAAAATCTACCATCTCCTGTGTTTCCTTTATGCTTCCCGAGACACTCCCAACCACCATCTTCCTCCCTATCATTTACATATAGATATATTTGTACAATATTGAAATTGATTTCTTGCTAGAGAATTGGACAATAATCAGCAATCAAACAAATTAATAAAGGGAAAAGATTAAAAATACACGTACCCATAATCAGAGGAGCAGCTGGCAACTCGAATGGTTCTTCTGGTGGACCAAGCAAAACTAACTTCCCGTCACGCTTTAACAAATTGATTAATGGCAAAAGAGGATGAATTTTCCCAACCGTATCGATAATCCCATCCATCGAATCTACTGCAGCCTATTTAATCCATATTGTAAAAAATTAAAGGGACAAAAAGGTCTAATTAAACAAAAACATCTCCTAAAGTCTTGATATTTTAATTGAATAACTATCTAGTGATATATTAAATTTAAATACTTCACTTATAATTAATTGATTTAAGTATTACCAGATGTCAAGACATAAATACAAGATACTATACCTTATAAAATATGTAGTGTCGGTTATAGAAAGAATTAATTGGTAGTAACTACCTGCATCTGGTTGGTATCACTAACTAGCAAAAATGCGTCTACACCATATTTTTCAATGGCCTCCTGCTTCTTGCTAATGGATGTGCTTATGACCGTGACATGTGACCCAAAAGCTTTACCAAATTTGACAGCAAGATGGCCAAGCCCACCAAGGCCAACAACACCAATATGCATGCCAGGTTTATCAAGTCCAAAGAATCTCATCGGGCTGTACGGAACAATGCCAGCACAAAGTAGAGGAGGCCCGGCCTGTAGTAGATCTAAGTTGTCAGGCCAAAGTATCACAAACTGCTCATCGACTACCATGACATTTGAATAGCCACCATATATCTTGTTGGTTAAATGATCATTGGCATTATCCGTTGTTACTATGTGGCCTGTCGGGTCGAAAAATGTCGCGTTTCCATCACTATATGTGGGTGATACATGTGCCATCACTCGTTTTCATTCTTGGGCAGTAGTTTTCAAGACCTTCCATACAGTTCCTGCATTTTCCACAAGAGCCCACCAAGGCACCCACACCTACTTTATCCCCTACATTGAATTTCTGCACTTGGCTACCCACTTCAGTTACCTCACCCACAACCTCATGCCTACAGAATTCCATTCACTAATACATTAAACCAAATCCAGAGAAGAAAAAAAATTTTTTTGGTCAGAAGTAATTATATACTAGAGTGTTAATACTTACCCAGGCACGATAGGATAGTTAGTTGTCCCAAAGCCATTCCTGACCACATTCAGATCCCAATCACAGATCCCACAATACAATATTTTAAGCTGCACATCATGCTCACCAGTTGATCTGCAGCACGACAATTGGAAGCCACCCAATCAAAATGGTATGAAGTAGAAAAATTTTGTATTAGCAGCAGCATAAAAAAAAAAAAAAAAGATTACTACTTATAAATTTTATTTTAACAGATAAAGTATATAAAAATTAAGAGTTAAATCAATTTAAAATTTAAGAACGAGAGATAAGTATGAAAAGGAATTTGAAATATGGAAGAGTAGTTCTGGGCAGATCCAAAAGGGTGTAGTAAACTAACCTTCGTAAGAACTTGAAAGGAGAGAGGAGACCAGAAGGGTCTCTAGCTGCCCATCCGAAGGCCTCCACTGGCTTTGCTTCTATTGCTGATTTTTCAGCCATTATTTTGTAATTATTGGAGGTGAAGTGCAATAGCTATAGGCAAATGGTATCAATTAAATAATTTGAGCTGGAAACCAAAAGGGACTCTTTGGCGTCTGCAGTAGGGGCATGGCGCGGAGTACCTTAAAAAGGCCCCGCGCAAGTAGTGTGTGTGGGTGACAAGCATCCTCTCCATTTAAAGATTTTTCTTTTATTTATCTTTCTAAATAAATTACACATCATCTAAATATATAATCAAATATGAAATATTTGTCAAATCAGTATTTTTATAAATTTTTATGTGTGATGTGACAAAATTTAGTTTCAATTTTTTCCTGCTTAATAATTAATTAAAATTTAATAATTATTGTCATTTAAGAAAATTAATCAAATTATTTTATTAAGATTCTTACTATTTAATTAAAAAATATACTTAATTGATTTCTTGCAATAAATAAAAATTTATAACACAAATTTAAATAGGTCATTAAATTAGAGTAAAATAATATTATAATATCATTACACTTTTTAAGTATTTATTTTTTTCTTATACTTAAAATTAAATTTGTTATATAAATAAAATAACAAATGAAACCACATAGTTTTGAATGATAAAAATAGTTAAATAGTGATGTGAATAAAATCTAAATCTTATTTTAACGAAATAGTGAGGTGGCACTCATTTAAATGGAGAATTTTTCATTTACCCCTAAAGGAATAGGATCCTTGTCCTGTGTTGGGAATTAGATTTTGTCATCTGAAAAGTTCATTAATACATTCGAAGGGTAAATTACAATGAATCATTGTAATTTCGATTAATATTTAAATTATTTTATTATCTATAAAGGAAGGGTCCGAATTGACATGGTGATTTCTCCCTTTGATCTCTAATTAGATTTTTAATAAATAAATATTTTAAATTTCAAAAAAATAACTACCAACAAGTATTTACTAAAAATAACTATCCACATCTTTAGTACTTACTAAAAATTACCTCTTAATTTTATTTAAAAGTGCATAGAGTGTAAATTGGCACACACATAAAATGTGCAAGAGTCACTGGTCCCTATAATTTGTAAATCTATGATTTGCTATCATGTGGTTCATTTTTTTTTTAAATAGATGAAAACTTAAAAAACTGATAAATTGTAAAATATGTAAACCCCTAAACTTTAGTACCATCTACCGCCAAAAAATCCACCCAACCGAAAGAGAGACGTTTTGTTTTTTGTTAAATACATAATAATCTTAACAACGAAGTGCAATTTAGGTGGTAAAATGCTTTTACTATTACCTATTGGTATGGGTTCGAGTCACTAATTGCAGCAGAACAGGGTAGGTAGTTGGGGTGGATTTTTTATAAACAAAATGATAATATTAATTATCAAAATACAAGTATCCCACATTAATTAGCCTAAAGATCTTGGACTAATTAATAAGTCTCTCGACCACACCACTCAATACCAATTGGTTTTGAGATGGAAACCCATATTCTTTAACATGGTATCAGTGCCTTATCCTGTAATAAATATATGTAAGAATAAATTTTCTCGATTTTCAACATTCGAGTCCTCCTAATTTCAACCTTCGGTCTCTTAGTTATTCTCTCGGTTTTGAATAATTGAATTCTCTCGATTTTGTGCCTTCAATTTTTTTTTTATTTTCAACATTTGGTTCTCTTATTCTTTTGTGCCTCTGAGTTCTCTCGATTTTCAACTTTCGGATTCTCTCGATTTTCAACTTTCGGATTCTCTCAATTTTTGAGCCATCGAATTCTCTCGATTTTTGTGTCTTCAGATTTTCTCTGTTTTCAACTTTTGAGTTCTCTGGATTTTAGCCTTCGAAAGTTGTGGCTCTCTTCGTTAGGATGTTCAAAATAACCAGCCGATCCAAAAAACCAATGAAACCCGTCCATTTCGATCTAAAAAGAAGGATATTCGAATCGGTATCAAATAACCGGTTTGGATAATGAATCGGTCCACAAGCATACAGGTTTGGGTAATGGTTCATATTTTGATGAACCGCCGGTTACCTAAACCAGTCCACACTCAGGGGTAATTTTGTACTTTTGCTCGTTAGGGCTACTAATACTACTAAGTTGTCATATTCTCTCAAATTGTTAATAGATCCCAATCGTCTCCTTTATGCCTCAGGTCTCAAACACCCATCAGACTCCCAGATCTCAAAATTTAATCCATCTCTTATATACTGCCTATTTCAATTTCCCCCTCAATCTCCTTCTCTCTAAGATTTCCTACTTATCCCCATCACTCTGTCCAATCAAACTCTCATAAATTGCCAAGGCGTGGTCTTTGTCTCATACTTTCGCTTTCTCTCAATCACCTCTTAGCCTATTCCAGGACCTTGGGCTATTTAACAAGTTCTTGGGACACATCACTTATCACCGATTGGTTTTAAGATGGAAACTTATGTTCTTTAACAGTTTAAATGACTAAAATAACTCTTTAAATTAAAAAATTTTAACCTCTTAACGGTCAATGAAATATTTAACGGTTTCATTTTAAACCAAACTATATTACCATACGATTGGGGAAGGGTGGTGTCGACCATCCCTCCTCCCAAGAATCCTATAATTTCTCTAGATACCTATGTAATTTGAGTAAAATATTTAATAAATTACTATCATATTCGCCCCTTCTGCTCAAATTAAGTACACTATCTTTTTAGTAGTTAATTTTGTCATTTATTTAGCTCCATTTATTTCATTTTGTTGGCGATTAAAAGTAGTTAATGTTAGTAGTATTCAGATAATTGCGCTTAAATTACTAATCTCGTAATTTTTTTTCAATCCACTAATTCTTAGGCTAAATACATTACCTTTTTGTATTATTACAAATCTCGATTTTGTAGTGCACCTTCTTTTCTAAAATTTTCTTTTATAGGATTTTACCTTATATATTCCTTTAAATATCTAATTTACTATTGTCTTGCGCTTCAATTTCGTGTAAGTTAATACTATTCCTCTTCATTTTATTTCATTAAAAAATTAATAGTCTAATTAAATATTATTATTTTACCTCATTTATTTGTACAAGAACTTAACATTTCAATTAGTTAATCAATGGTTAACTATATATTCTATTTGAATTGTTGTTAATATTTATATTTGAAAAATTATTATTTTATGTCATGTTGAAGTACTAGTCTAAATAATTTAAGAAATTTCATGTAGTATATAAATTGGAGTATATACATTGTTTATTTTTCTGTGATATTGTTTGGATTACAAAACACGACGTTAATATTAATATTTTATTTTTTATTAATTTTATTTCAATATATATTGTCGTCTAAAAATGAGGCCTTACTTTCATATTAAACTTTGTGATTGTGTGATTTGCATTAAGGTCATAAATTTGAATAATGATAATTAGCCCATGCAAAAAAAATGTAATGTGTACTTTTGCATACTATAAATTATTGCATATTATAATTTATAAACTAAGTGATCCAATCAATTCTAAATATTAAAAATAATGTAAACTTTATAAACTATATTATCCTTTTATATATTCTTATTCTCGCAAAGCAATATCTTTGCATTCGTCACTGTCAAACTATTAGAGTGTGGATTATAAGTATTTGAACTACAAAAAAAATAACTTAAACATTAGTCAATTCACAATGAAGTTCTTCGCAATTTACCCAATAATTTTATAAAGATGACCAATTATTTTCAAGTTTTGTATCTGCCTTGGCCCGAAAGGCCTCACGTGCATTGTGCAGTCGTTTGTAACAGTTATTTAAAGGTTAGATTTTAATAAAAATTTAGATTTTGGAAAATGTACTGTGCACATTATCTAATGTACATCTCTCAAAACAATACCCAAAATTTACATATTGTGTAATAATTTATTTGTATATATAGCTGGGGAAAGTTTACATTCCTTCTATGAATTATTCCATTATATTTTTAATATTATATATTTTAATATTTTTATTTTAAAATTTTATATGATACAAATTTTAAACCAGAACGAATTCTCTTGTAATTGCAGACTTCCTACTAACTAGTATTCTTTGCATTTCATTTTCTGTCGTTTTGTGTTCGTGCATCAAAATTAATATTGTATTAATTTTACAAAAAAACAATTCAACTGACTAAATTACTATTATTTTGCATTAACATTCCTCAACTGCATAATTTTTTCTCTATTTATATGACATTAAGAGTAATGTTGAATAAAAAATCATGTACTACCTCCGTTTCATAATAATGATCACATTTAGTTAGTTCATATAGATTAAAAAAATTATTAAATTATATCAATTTTGTAAAAGATAATTTAAATTAATTAAATTAACCTTTTACATAAATATTTCAACTATATAATACTCCTTCATTAATGTTAAATCTGTTAAAATAAAAGTTGAATAAATATTAGGGTTAATAACACTTTGCCCCCTAAACTAGATAGGTAATTATACTTTGTCCCCCTGAACTAAAAAATTACACTTTACCCTCCAATCACATGATTCATCTTTTAAAAAATTTATAATATTAAGTTAAATGACTAAAATATCCTTAATATTATATTTTAATTTTTCATATATTTAATTTTGATGTTCAATACGTATAAAAGAATTAGAAAAAATAAAATATAATAACAAACTAATATTATAATAAAAATATTATTATAATAAATATAATAACAAAATAATTAGGGAGTGAAAATGTGATAAAAGTTGAATTATATTATATTTGACATTGCAATTTACACAGATTCATCCAAATATTAAAATTGTAAAATGCTAAGAGACATAAAAAAAAATTACAAATTTTATAAAAAAATATATTGTCACACAATATCTTTAAAGAATAATTTTAAACAGAAAATTAGCCCATTTAGGAATTGTTCTACCATTGAGACAATAATTAAATATTTAAATTTGAAATAATATAATTGAAATAACAAAATTTAAAAATTTGATCAGGATATATATTGATATGGATTATATTAAAATATTATATAATTTATTTTTCATTATTTTTAAATAATTAACACATCATTATCATCTAATTTAAATACAAAAATCAAAATATAGTGTTAAGGGTATTTAAGTCATTTAACATTATATTATAAAATTTTTAGAGGATAAATCATGTTATTGGGGGCAAAGTATAATTTTTTTAGTTCAAAGAGGCAAAGTGTTATTATCTATCTTATTTAGGGGTAAAGTGTTATTAACCCTAAATATTATTTATTATTTTCTAAATTTTCTAAAATAACAGATAATATAAAATATAACAAATTATCTACTGTAACAGTGACAGACACTAATATTTTATACAATGTATAAAGATTTGTCAGGCAATTAATTCCCCCCACGGCCTCCAGCTGTTAGCTATCAGTATGTGTCCTAATTATTGTTAGAAGCACAACTATTTGTCAGTTGTCACCACTGTCTGAGTCAATGCCTACGTGTTAATTAATCAGACTTTAGTGTTCACTTTTTTTTTTTTATAGCAAAATTTAATTGTGGGATAAATTATCATAAACCTCCCATGTGGGATGGTCATTTAACTCATACCTTCATGTGTTTTGAAAATATATCTTAAATTTTCACGTGATTTAAACTAAATAGTAAAATAGACGAAAATTATCAAACTAACGATTTTGTTGAAATTACGTTCTTAACCTGTATTTAAATTAGATTAAATTACTGTAAACCCCCCATGTGATATGACTCTCGAACCTATAATCCTTATATATTTTGAAAAACATACTCTAAACTACCATGTGAGTTGGACTTATAATAAAATAGACAAAAATCAAATCATCTAAAGTCACAGTTTTTGAAATTATACTTTTACCCGATATGTAATTTAATATCAAAATTTTCACATAATTCATTTCTCCCTATTTTTAGAAATTATAGCTTGTCAATTTGCATGATCAACAATGAAGAAAATGATATTAATTTTTTATTATAATTAAAAATCTGTAAATTAATGCAAGAAAAAAAATTACGAAAAAATACGTTATGCATCTTTGTAGTTGTGCTTTATGGTTGTAAAAGTATAGATAAGTGCAGCAAATTTGAGAATAAGTTAATGTAAATAACAATAAATGTAGGTTGGGTATATAATTTTAAATTTTTTGGTAGAAAAAACAAATTTGCAGGCAACAACTAGCAATAGGGGCGCGTGTATAGTAAATATGATTAGTTTCGATGATTTATGTCTGTTTTACTATTAAGTTCAGACCACATGGGGGTTTAGGGTATATTTACAAAAACAAATGGGAGTTATGAGTTTAAAATGTATACCACGTAGAGGTTTATGGTAATTTATCCTAAACTTTTTGAGGAAAAATTATATTTTTCATCAAATACTTATTTCGGAGTGCGTGCTTTTCATATACTATTAATTTGGATAATTTCTGTCCACTTTTGATTATTTAATCCAAATCACATAAGGGTTTAAAGTATATTTTTAAAACACGTAAGAGTTATGAGTGAGATGGTCATACCACTTAAGGATTTACAATAATTTACCCTTAATTATATTGTTCGGGTAGTAACGATGAAGTTTAAACACCAAGTATGCAACTCTCAAAAACATCAAAAGAGCACTAATTAGCCTACCATTTACACAAATTTTAGTGGCTTTTTCTTTTGTACGTACAAAATTTTAATTTTAATTCTTAGCATTACCTTCGATAATTTGATAATTTGATAATTTGATGATAATTTTAGTGTTTTTTATGACAATTTGATGCAATCATATTATATACAGTCCTTCGATGAAATGTCTCACTCGTGTTTTTGCTTCATCTTAAAATATCAACTTTTCTAGATTAGAAGGTTTGCAGAAGCAAACAGCATGCGTTATCCAAACTAGTAAAAAACTTTTATGGCTAACCTTGCAATACCAAATTAACTTTTTTTCCCACCGAAAAATTGAAAATAGACACCTTTTTATTTATTTATTTATTTATTTTTAAATTCTAAAACCGGCAATCAAATTTTTATTGATGAGAAAAACCAAGTATTAGCTGAAGTGCTGAACAGTGTAAAGTGTATTAAATTCCTGTAGATTAACTGTGTTTCCACAACTTGAAACTAGCTTCCTAAACTAAATCTCAATCAGAATTAATAGTTATTCTTGCTATTCTATATGTAGAAGTGTTATCTGAAACTTTCCCACCTTTATGAATGTGTTTTGAATCATGTATATTAAAACACAATTTATTTATATTTCGAAATACGGTGATTCATAGTTATACGATGCAGCCAGTATTCCAAAATCCATTTTGTTGCTGCCCCCTGAACCTTCCTCCTCACACAGGATATTAGTTCTTTTTAAATATTACGTAGTTAACTACGCACCGTACTATTCCCTCTTGTGTATCAATGGATATCCTTAATTGTTTGGAAAATTTTCACATGAACTCATTCTATTCGCCTCATCACAGATGGTTTCAGGGTCAAAAACTAACTTAAATTTGAGACCTTTTTATATTTTTAATAATATCAATATACATTGTCATACACAATTTATTTTCTAACTTGTTGAGAAGCAAAATTACCAATTCATTATTTAAAATCAATTTCTTTTAATATTTGTGCAATTGATAATATAATTAACCCATTTAATCTTTCTTGTGACATTGATGAATTTTGGTAAGATTTTATTAATTTAATTTTGAAAAACTTATTTTTGCTGAAATAACAGAAACACGAACCATTATCCTTATTCTATAAGCAATATATATATATATATATATATATATATATATGGAAAATATTCAACTATTTTATATAATTCAATCTATTGGAATTTTATCTGCTTGTCCAATTTCTCTTAAAACTTTTAATTTGAAAATATATCTAAACTGTCAATATTGGAATGATTACTATTTCTTAAGGATTTTTCAAGATTACAACAACAGTTTTGAATATTGCTCACTATCTAATGATATCAAATTTTCAATACAAAATAGAAAACTAAAATATATTTTCGTACCTTTTGAATTGTTAGAGTCTACTTTTAGTGAAGTAATTGCTATATGATTTTTTCAAGAAACTTTGTTATTTCATTATCAACATTCTCATCAGTAGTTGATGACTAAAACTAAACTCAGTAGTTGATGACTAAAACTAAACTATATGAGATTTTCCAGGAAAAAAAACTTTAGGAAAGAAATATTATGGATTGTGGAAATTAGAATTAAAGTAAATTGTACAAATACTTACCAACTCATTAGATTGTTGCATACAAAATTATTGAATTACTTGTTTTGCAAATTTAATCAATGAACTACTTTATATGTGTCTTTGGAGTTACTAACTATTTATTTTATAAATTTGGTCACTAAATTACTTTAAATGTGTGTTTTGTAGTGACTGCATATACACACTTAAGGTAGTTTAGTGATCAAATTTGCAAAGGAATGACACCAAACATCACATTTAAGATAGTTCAATAATCAAATTTGTAAAATAAATAATTCAATGACATTATATACAACAACTTTATAGTTTAGTGAGCATTCATGCATTTTGCTCTTATAATTATAGGAGAGGTATAATAAGGGCAGGAAATAGGAATAAAGATAATGAGAAAGAAAAAAATTAGGTGCTGGTGAAAATTGAGAATAAAATAAAAAAAAATACTGACGAAATAAATAGGAGATTAAATTAAGAATAGTTGGGAAGTTGACATAATTAGATTATAACTGATTAATTAATGTGGTATACTAATTGCTAAGGGCGATTTTATCAAATAAAACAAACTATTTTAATCATAACAAGGTCTAAAATTTTGAGGGCATAAAGTGATGGCCTTACCCCAGAGTTACCTCTGCTCGCATATAGACCTTTCTAAGTAAAGCAAGAATTATGTCATCATGTTCTTACATCAGCGTGTATCACTTAATTCATATTCTCTCTATCTGAATTTTATTATCACACATGCAACTAGTGTATGATTTCCTTTTGATGATTTTTTATTGATAGTCCAAGTCACATTTCAAAATCACACAGATGACAATTCATTTGTGTAATTGATTAAGTATCTTTATTGATTAATATTTTGTCAAATAAATATAAAATAGAATTCCAAATATATAATTTTATATTTTAATTATAAAATGTTATTTTTTTTTATAGACATGCCCTTTTTAGATTGGTTAATTAATTATGAACCCAGGGTTAGGAGGAGATAATTCCTTCAGGTAGTAACGTGTCTCATATCAATCATCACCATGAGGGAGATTATTGAGAGGAATAGCACTGGAGAGGAGCTTAGTTGAGTGTATAGGTTACTTTTGTTGGTTCTGGTGCACAGATTTCAGCTTCATTGGAGTGGACTTGTTAAAAAAAAAAAAACACTGGATTTATTTAAAAAAATTCACCACGCATACAATAGAATTGAAGTATTGAACAAGAACGAAGTTGTCAAATACACACATTTTTATAAGATTAAACGAATGGAAATTTAGAAAAGCACACATGACACAACAATCAAATCAATAATTCAACCTCAAAATGAACGAAACAGCCTGATCGATAAATTTAAACTAGGTTCCTTAAAGCTTTAATCCAAATCCGTGAAATTTGTCCGCAGTAATACAATCAAGTCGGTGTGCCATATCAGGCGTCAAATAATATTTTTAATCTTCAGCCACAGCACGGAATAATGTGTTATATTCTAAACCAGACCAATCTGTACCAGATTTATTCACCTCCACGTTGCTCAACTTGTCGAAGCTGCACAACTTGACAATTTAGCATAAAAAATGCTAAACCTGTGAGTACTCCTCTAATAAGTCATTTTTTACTTTCAACTGCTCAATCACCACAATTAGATGAGGAAAAAGGTTATATGGCACGGGTTTCATATTCTAGTGCAGTCGGCAGTATCATGTATGCGATGGTTTGTACACGTCCAGACATTTCACAAGCAGTTAGTTTGGTTAGCAAGAACTATATGTCTTGTCCTGAAAAGAGTATTGGCAGACTGTGAAATAGATTTTCAGATACTTGAAAAGTACTTCAAACACTTGTTTGGAGTTTGGAAAAAATAGTGACACTTTGATTGGTTTTGTAGATTCTGATTATGTCGGGGATCTTAACAAAAGAAAATCACTTACTGGTTATGTATTTTACGTTGGCGGTCGTGCAGTCAGTTAGAAAGCTACTTTACAACTTGTTGTAGCATTATCTACTATGGAAGCAGAATATATGGTTGTGACCAAGGCAATCAAAGAAACCTTGTGGTTGAGAGGTTTGTTTGGCGAGCTAACTTGATTAAAGATCAGATATATTATGAGAGAACTAAACACATTGATGTGAAATTTCACTTCCTTCAGCATACTATTGCTGAGGGGAAAGTTCTTGTTCAAAATATCAGTACCAAAGATAATCCTAGAGATATGTTTACGAAACCTCTTTCAGTTTACAAGTTCAAGCAATGCTTGGACTTGATTGGCATTGGACCGTTGTCGGTGATTAAACCCATTGCGGCTTTTGTGGAGAAGGTGGAGCAATTTTGTTATTTTGTGGATGTGGGTACACACCAAGGTGGAGATTTGTTATGAGAGTTGTCCTACATTGATTAATGTTAAAGAGAGTTGTTTTGGTCTTATAAATAGAGACCATAGGGTTTAGGTTTTAGGTACTAAGTACTAAATATAAGAGAGTTTAGTGGGCTATTAGGCCTTATTTGTCATTAAACCTTTTGTTTTTATTTTGGCTTTTCTTATGTTTTTGTACTAGTGCTTTTGTGGGTTTAGGAGTACTCCCCTAAAGTTTTTGTATTCTTCTTATATAGTAAAGTTTTGCTCACCTTCGTCCGTGGACGTAGATCTTTCGGTCGAACCACATAAATCTGATTTTTCTTTTATTTTCTCTATTATTTTGTTACATTTTATTTCGAATTTGTCTCGAACTTTTGTCAATTTACTGGAATCCTTCCTAACATGAATCAGCTTGCACTCTGACCTGAATATTCCTTCACGGATTTCGATAATGAAGCATAAGGTAAATGGCTGGAAAAAATCCTTGGGCTCGGGGGGGTCCATTGAAGAGAAATGATCGGGCTGTTCTTCCAAGAATGGCACTAGCTCGTGCTAGTTTTTGATGAGCAAAGGGTGATTTTTGTCGGTTGGAGGATAATGCATTCGGTTCAGTATAGCGAATGCTAAAGACTTGAGCCAAGTAGTGCCGCATTTTGGATTACAAGCAAGAAAAATATCGCTATCTTTAGCTTCGAATTGTTTCTGACATTTTTTTATGCTTTCAATCCAATAAGATGGATACCAAAAACCTTCGTATTGGTAGAGATAAGGGTCACTCCATCCCTTCTGTTTTGATAGATCCAAAAGTAACTTGCTATGTTCTTCTGGGATTTCGTCCTTGAGCATCCACAGATGTTGTGAGGAGGAAGGTTCTGTTGTTTTTGTCATGTTTCTGGAGGTATGAGAAAGTAAGAAGATAATACTAAAGTGTTTTACTCTATTGGGCGAAAACTAAATGAAGCTATAAAGTTGCTATAATTGCACAAGGTATATGCTATTGACTTGAGTTTGCAATGCCAAGGAGGCATATATAATATAGGTAGTAGATGACGTTGCTCTCATCATGATCATGCATGGATGAGTAAATTTTCACTACTCATTTTATAATGCGGGATGAGTATTGCAATCATTAAAATGACTAAAATATATATGGGTTCTATTATTTTTTCAATTACCCAACAATTTAGAATACTCATTTCAAAATGTGAATTGAAAAATAAAGAATTTTTTGTGATCATAAAATGTTGCAAATCTACATGGTTTTATATACTAGTATAGACTAGGGATTTACTTAGGTAAGTTTAATCTACGATATCACTTATAAACTATGTGACTATTATACATGATATTAATAACATCATTCATATGGAGTATGTTGAGACCGTATATCAAATTTATCTATGTTGAGACCGTATATCAAATTTATCTAAATCTATTTTGTGTATAGATTATACCTCAAGCCTCCAACTAGGGACCCTCCACTTGTCCAGTTAAGAGGAGAAAAAGGCTTCCCCTTATATCTAAAAATTTACGTTTATCTAAAGTGTCTTTCCAAATGACCGTTTGTGGTGTAATATAATTCACTAAGTTAAGTTTGTAATACGCACGCCGCATAATAAATCTTTGATCCTTATTCTTTATAGTAAGTATATGCTACTTATTCTATAATACATATATCACAATCGTTAAATTTAATAAAAAATATGAAAATTTAATTATTTTTTAATCATATAATAATTTATGATACATACTGTATATTTCAGTGTGTGTAATAAAGAATTTTTCATAATTCACACTAATTCTAAAATAATAATAATAATAATAATAATAATAATAATTCACAACTATTCATACTGGACGTGCATAGGCCTTCGTGTGACTTCTCGAATCTTGATGCTTTTTTTTTTAATGAAATCTTTCCTTTTAGTATTGACAGCATTTAATACGTGGACAAATACTTAAGTAAATTTGATTTTTAACCTTACTTGTAAACCTGTAGTATAGATTATATTTTATGACATATATGATATCAATTGATATAAACTAGATTCCATAAAATTAAATTCCAATCACAAGGTCTATAGGTAGAATCAAATATCGGATCTATTTAAATATTTTCCTAATGTATGTATGTAGCTGAGTTATTATTATGGATTAATCTTTTAAATATTGCCGATGTAGAACATTTTCACAACCATCATATGTAGATGTATGTTATTAGTCCGAAAATAATATTTGAAATTTAAATAATAATTATATACATTCGTCTACATCTAATGATGTTGAAATTTTTTTCACTGATGATATAGGCACAATTAATCCTATTGTTATTAGGCATTCTTACTAATTGCTCAAGAATTAATTGCGAACCCTTCATTTGGAGTGGGGTCTAATTTTTTAATAATAGGTGGTCAGGAATTTCAAAGAAATGGGTCCTCTATATCTAGATACAAATACAGGGTTTCTTTTGGTTCGGGAGTTACAATTAGTAGTTGTTTCTAACCAAAATAAAATTTTCAAATACTTGAAATGACTTTTAAAAATTCTCTTAATTATCAAAATTATTAATGGCTATATTTGTTTTAGGAAAATAATTTACAAGATCATAAATTCAACGTCACTTGGCAAAATTAATTTTACGAAGTAAAATAATATTGAATGACCAAAACCCAACAACTCATAATGTGGGTAATGAGATAATTAAAAAATAAAGAATTTTATTATTTTTTAATAATTAATCAATTTAAAATATAAATCTCCTATTGTAAAGTGGAAGGAATTTTTTATTTTTATTTTTATTTTTTTCTAATTGACCTTCACAATAGCCTCAGGAGATTGGCACTTTAATCTAGATATCCCATAAAAAATTCGAAATTTATTAATTGATGAGTCATGTGTAGTGGTGACCACGGTTTCGGTTCCGGAACCGTCCAATCTAATTCTAGGAACTGGAATCCAGAACCGCATATAAGATTTCGGTTCCTATTCACTATTTTTTGGAACCAGAACCAGAACTGGGTAAATTAAAAAAAAAAAAAAAAAAAAAACCTAGAGCGTCAAATTCAAAATGACCGTTGGTGATCCTGCCAAAGTAGACACACCAACGGTCACTTGACCATTGGAATTCTTCACTCAATGTTGGCTTATGGCTTTTGGAAATGGCCATAAGCTGTTTCCCTTCTTTTTTTTTTTTTTTTAATTCGTAAAATTTATTTATAAATATCCGTTCTTCTTACTATTTTCAACACACAATTCTCTTAACTCAATCCCTCTCATTCTCTCAAATACTCTCAATTTTTCATAATCTCTAATATTATTTATCAATTTCTATTTATTGCCTATATACTATATATTTCTAATTTCAATTCGTTTCTTATTATACTATTTTCAAGTGTCATTTATTTCCTCTAGTTTTCATAAATTCTATTAGCTATTTTTTATAATAATTTTTTTTTCAAAAGTTCAAATTACTACTTTTTCTAATAGATAGTCAAAATGCCAATGAAATTTTTATTAATCTTGGAAATGATGTTGAAATAACTCCTGATTCCAGAAGTAAATCGACAAAACCTCCTATTTCTAAGGCTCCAAAGGCTGAAATGTTTATAAAACATTTTATAAAAAAATTAGATAACGAAGGGTATCCTACTAACACTTAGTATGTAGTTATTGCAAGGCTAGCTACAGTTGGAAAAAAAGGGAGTGGATACGGAACATTAGCGAAACACTTGACAAAGGAACATCGGACAGAATTCAGTATTGACAAGACGCAATCTCAAATACCCGGGTACGCATCTTCATCCTCTAATCCTCTATTTAAATTTTTTGATCAATAATATAAAACTGGATTAATTAATTTTGTTTGTGGAGAACATTTACCATTTAGTTTTGGTGAAAAAAAGAAATATGTATATTTTCAACAAACGTATGTGAATCCATAAGTTAAACGTATGCCTAGAACAACTTTTACACGTGAAATTTTCTCATTAAATCCATATTATAAAGAACAAAAAAGATTTTGGTAGATATTTTTTCAAAATTAGAAGATCGTATTTCAATTTGTAGTGATATTTGGAGTGATCATTGGAATAGACATTCTTATATGGGTGTAACTGCTTATTGGATTGATGATAATTGGATTATGCAAAAAAGGATAATTATTTTCGTATATTTAATGAAAGTCACACAGCGATAAATATAAGTAATATGATTAAAGAGATTTTAGACGAGTATGGCTTGGTAAATAAAATTTTTTCAATTGGTTTTGATAATGCTACTAATAATACTGCATCAATTAGAGATTTAAAAAATTATTGTGAACCACAAGTAGGTGGTAAATTTTTTCATATTAGGTGTGTATGTCACATTTTAAATTTAAGTGTTCAAGATAGTTTGAGAACACTTAATTCTTTGGTTGAACCTATTAAGGATGCAATTAGTTACCTAATTAGCCATCCAAAAATAATGAAAGAATAGACTAAATTTTGTATTGAGAAAGGAAGGCTCATTAGGAAATCTAAAAAAATTGTTCATGATGTTCTTAATCGTCGGAACTCAACTTATGATTTATTTAATAATTATTTAAAATATAATGATTTATTATACGAATTTTTTAGAAATAGATATCCTAGTAATTTTGACTTGATCCTAGTCTATGGGAAACTTGTAGAAAAATGGTAGAAGTTTTGCATGTTTTTAAAACTGCTACTTGTACTTTATCTAGTGTTTATTTTCCTACATCTCATTTATTTATACCCCAAGCATATGATACAGTTAGTATTTTTGAAGATAGTGTAAATGACATTATTTTGCAAAGTGCTATTATTGATATGTTACAAAAATGGCTTAATTATTATTATCATATTCTACCTATTTATTTAGTTTCTTCTGTTTTAGATCCTCTTGTTAAAATTGATAGTTTGATGCAATATTTGGAAGCATATTATACTATAATAAATAAAATGTCAGAATATATTATTTTTAAAGACAAGGTAGTGGACCCAACTAAAATTATTATCAAATGACTAAAGAGTGTATTCGTACATTATATAGTGATTATCAAACTCGAGTTCCACATACTCGTGCCGGTAGTAGTGATAATAGTGCTAGTGGTAGTTCACGGAATACTACTAGTACTGTAAATATCCCTTCGTCTAAAAAAATATTACATACTTTGAACAGGTCAAGGGGCGTCGCTAGTACTACGGAACTTGATATTTATCAAACTACTTCTTTTGAGTTCCAAGATCATGATAGCCAGGAGCAAGTGGAAGGCAAAGAATTCTCGGTACTGAAATGGTGGGGTAATAAGCAAAGGTTTACCCCATCCTTTCTCTTATTTCAAAGCAAATTTTAGTAACATTGGCATCTACTGTAGCAGTCGAACAAGATTTTAGTGCGGGTAGGAGCAGTTCAATTAAGCCCCGACTATTTGGAGATTCAAGCATTATTAGCAAATTGGTACGATATGAGTATAAGGGATCAGGAGATCGAGATTAAGACCAAAGCAGATATGAACAAGAGTCTGTCGATAAGAGTACTATAGTTTGCAATGCAATTTCCTTCTTGGAAGAAGAACCTTAGACAACATTATTTTGGTTCAGGACACTATCTGCATCCTTGAAGTTGGATTTAGATAAGGCCTATGATAAAATCGAATGGAAATTCATTAATGAAGTCCTTGGATTTTTCAACTTCCCAAACTAATTCAGAAGTCTGATCATGAAGTGCATTTGCACCTCAAGACTGTCTGTGCTTCACAATGGTGCTCCCACGGATTGGATCATTCCTTCTAAGGGTATTAGACAGAGAGACCCCATCTCTCCCTATATTTTTCTTCTTTGCATGGAGTTTCTTTCCTATAGTATTGAACAGAAGTGCATGGAGAAAAAACGAAAGTCGATTAAGTTTGGTAGAATGGCCCATATATTTCTCATTGCTTGTTTGCGGATGATGTTATATTTTTTAGCAGTTTTGATATGGATTCCATAGAAGCAATCAAGGAAGTAATTTAAGATTTTTCTATCAGATCTGAACTAATTCTGAATAGAGAGAAATCCCATATTTACTTCTTCTTCAATACTGATGCTCAAGAGGCTGAGCATATAGCTGAGCTATTAGAAATACAGAAAGCCAAAGATTTGGGAAGATATTTAGGTTTCCCAATTTTTCATAAAAGGATAACTAAAAACTCTTGTAAGTTTATATTAGATAAGGTAAACAACAAGCTAGCAGGTTGGAAGGCCAACTTGCTTTCTTTGGCAGGAAGGAAAGCTATTATCTAAGAATCCTCTTTAGCTATTTCCACCTTTTATGGGCAATGTGCCCCTATCCCTATAGGCATCTGTGAGTTTATTAATAGAATCAATAGGAAGTTCTTGTAAGGGACCACTAAAAACAAAAAGAAAATTCATCTTGTCAATTTTCAGTCTGTCTCCCTTGTAGCTTTAGTGGACTGGGTCTTAGGAAAGCTGAGGATGCAAATGTTGCTGCTCTTGTAGGTCTTTGCTGGAGAATAGTATCTAAATCAATGCTCTTTGGGCTAAAGTTCTCATAGAAACATAATGAGCAAGAGTTTGAAGACCTAGGCTCCTTAGTGCTGAAAGAAAAACAAGGATCAATTAATCTAAGGTGTCTTCAAAAAGGTTTGGACTTGTATAATGCTAGAGTAATGGGATGGAACTAAAGTTAAATTTTGGATGGATGACTGGATTGGTTGTGGTCCTTTAAGAAATTTCATAGCTGGACCCTTTAAGTTAGGAGAACAAAAGTTGAAGGTTAGGGATCTCATAGATCCTAATGGAAGTCGGAAGCAAGATAGCTTATCTTTTGTACTCCCTAAGGAGATTCTAAATATGATCCTTAGCTTTCCTAAACCTTGCTATTCGAATCTTACTGATTACTTAAATTGGAGAGCATTTCCTTGTGGAAAATTCACTACGATATCTGCATGAGAACTTATCTCTAAGGAGATGTTTTTATATAATAAGATATAACCGCGATGGGAATAGATATAAAAGTACATAACTCTTCTAGAATACTAACAAGAAGAATAAAGCACTTTCTTTGGTTTTTTATGCATCAAAAGCACTCCACTGCTAGTCATCTTTACCAAGATATATTTCACAAGATCTTTTTCGCTACTTCTGCAAAACATTTGTGGAAGATATTGATCATGTTCTTAAAAGATGTCCCAAAGCCCTTAACCTCTAGAATTCTCTTGATCCTCCTTCTTCTATGTGAGGGCGGGTTGATGAGCCGTTAGATGTTTGGATAAAAAAATAGAGCAACATCTAATTTATCATCAGCTTTCCACGCAACGTCCTGGGGAACCATTTTTTCGTCAACTTGTTGGGCTCTCTAGGAGTCTAGAAACCATAATGTTTTTAACCCTCTTAAGAATCACTTGTCTCTTCTAGAAAAAAAAAACATTTGCTCTTTCCGTTGATTAATCCTTCTTAGGATCTAATCACATCTCTCGAGGAGACAAGATCCCAATTATGGTTCACTAGACTTTAGCCTATGAAAATTTGCTATAAGCTCAACACTGAATCTCCTTAGTGTAGCAGGAGGATATCCTGGCATAGCGGGTATTGGTGGACTAATTCAAGATCACCTAGGTTCTTGGATTGGTGGCTTTAGTAGAAAATTTTCCTTAGCTTCTAATAACCTGGCAGAACTCTGGGGGCTTAAAGATGGGCTTTAGTTAGCCTTGTATCTAGGCCTTACTAATCTAGAAATGGAGCTTGATTCTTTTATAGTTCTATAACTAATAGAGTCTGCAGATTCTAGAACTGATGAGCTATCTAATTGGATAAATGATTGCATATGGCTGATTCAGTTATTGTGGGTGACCAACATCAGACACATATACTGTGAAGTAAATCGATGTGCTGACTTTTTGGCAAATAAAAGGGTATCTTAGGATCAAGAATTCTTGTGCTATGTTGTAGCTCCCCCGGAGAAGATGTTAGAGCAATGTCATTGTGTCGTTTTGGTTATGTTTAATGAATGAAGCTCCCCTGGAGAATATGTTAGAGCAATGTCATTGTGTCGTTTTGGTTATGTTAATAATGAATGAATGTGTCGTTTTGGTTATGTTTAATGAATGAACTCCTTTTTCTACCCAAAAAAAAAAAAAAGCAAGGGTAGTGTCAATGGAATTTCCCCCAAGGGTTCCTCAACTCCTTAGATAGATGATATGAAGCCGGGATAAGAAAACCCTAACATGGAGGTTGAGACCACATATTTCATCAAATACATTGACTTTTCTAGAATCTAGAGAGTAGAATTTACAACATACATTTTTTCAAGAGATTAGATTCTGGAAATCAAGAAAGAACCATGTGATTGTTATATAAATGTCCATTGAAGCATTCTACAATCTTTCAAGAATTTTCACTCATCATTCTAACTAAACTCAAACTAGCCACCCAAAATGTACGCAACACTACACACCACAAAATGCACTATTGAAAAGGTCCCTGACAAGATTCAAACTCGTTAGGATGATTCAAACTCATCATGGACTATTCTCCAGCTCAGAAATGATGATTCAAACTTGTCAAATTTCCAAATCTTAAACACCCAAACTCTAGTGGATTAAACTTGCTTTTTAGTTTCTTAAGTTTTCTACTTTTGTCACTTACTAAATTTAGGTAAGGTTTATGCCTCCCTCCATCATGTAGTCACTATCAAAGGCTTAATAAACAGGTTAGGGTCAATCCTAACCCCAATCCATTTCCTTTAAATTTAGGAATAATCTCTTCACTACATGTCCCCTACCAATATAAATATAAAATAGTTATGGAATATCAAACCACAACTAAACTATTTTGTGATCCTTAGTGTTGTGCAAAAATTTTCTGTGAATTGACATCTTTTGCACCATCAAATATTTTGTGTATGATGATGAAATAATATATTTTGTATAATTGGTTTTTATGTGTATTATTATTCATCAAGGTGGAATTGTTAATACATTCGAACAACATTTGAAGTTTTAACCAAATAACCATTATATTTCCCAAAACAAAAACAAACAAAAAAATAACCGTTATATATAAGTAATAATTGATAAAGAATGTTGGGAAGAAAGAAAAATTGTTAGTATGTGCCACTTGTAAATGTAGAACTTTTGATGTAGTTCTCAACTTGTTTTCACTCAATTTCTCTCTGTCATCATCCACCTTATTATAAGTTCATCATCCACCGTATTGTCTGCCTCATGAAACTATAGTTTCTGTTTATAACCATGGATTGTTCAAGCATAAGGTAGCTAAAACCCTTAGTTTAGGCCCCTTAGCATTCTAGCTAGGCTAAAAAATCTAGGCCTATTATAATTATGATAATACTTATAAAAACAACTTTCACTGAAAGAAAATCTTGCTTAACCAATAAGTTTTCATATTATTGTCATAAACATGTTTTGAAAGTCATATTGAAAATGCTAAAAAAATAAGATATAAAAATCTAGAAATAAGAGATGCTTTGTTAAAATTAGGAAACTTAGGGAAGATTCAAAAACAAAAATTAACATAATTATTTAGCAACATATGAGGTTGAAAATTCAATTTTTTGGGGTATTATGACTATACTATATAGTATGATGTATTGTTTGCTATTAACTTGGTTAAAAGTTTATAATTGAAATATGTGCATATTTATATTGTTAGAAATTCACTAAGAGGTCTTTTTTTTTTCCTTTTTTTTTAACAAAAACTATAGAGAAGATGGGTTTACAACTTCTATTTTATTGGACTCATATATATATAGAAGACTATAAGTCTATAGTATTATTAAAACTATACTGTATTTAAATGAATGTAATCTTTTCTTAATTAATATATGCACACCATTGTGAATTTAGCAGTAATTATTACTGCATGTATGTTACTACGTATGTACAGATAACTATATAACATTAATACATACAAGGTGTGATTAATAGACTAATACTCACTATGTATAAACATGACTAATATATAATCTTTTTAAGACTACAAATTAGTGTTTCATTTTAAATTCGTAGTTCATATAAAAGACTATAAGTCTATAATATTATTAAAACTATAATACATTTAAGTGAATGTAATATTATCCTAAAATTTTATATACATAAATTCTATATATACGTGTGTACATTTATGATATTATTTATGTGGCTATATATGTATTCTTAAGTAAAATTAAAGTATTAATTTGTAAGACTATATTATATAAAAGGTATATTTACTTAAACAGAAGAAAAAAAAATGCAAGCTTTAATTAGCTTTGGTGGCAATTGTCATGTAGTAAGTCTTGAGAGGTCTAGAGTTTAATATTCTTCCCCTAACATTTTTTGTGCAGGAGTTACTCTACTTATGTAGTATCCTGAATTCGGTTAACAAAATCAGTAAATTGGTTAACCAATTTTGATTATCGAATTTCGATACCAATTTTGATTACCGAATTCCTATTCAGTTAATTCCAAATTGGAAAAACCAATTCTGATTTCACACCTATTTTTGAATTCTAGACTTCGTTCAGGCTTATTAACCGACTGAATTCCGATTAACCAATTTCAAATTCCCAATTTGAAATTGAAATTACTTGCGAATTTGGTTAATCAATCAGTGTCTCAAATTCGTACACACCCCTACTTCCAAGGGTTGACCTTAGTTCAGGATTGATGTAACTATAGATAGATGCTTCTAAAGGGTCTCAGATATTGTTGGTGTCTTTTTCTGAGAGTCTAGTATCTTGATCCACTAGCTATTCGTTATTGGATTAGTCCTTTATTTGCATTGAGCCCTTCACTTAGTTTGCTTTCCAAATAAGGGGATGTTGGAGTAGATTGGATTCAATCCACCCTCAAGCCTTGGAAGAGCATATATTGAGATAGGGTTGAATGCCATGCCCCTAAAAACCGTTCTTAACTGGTCTGGACCTTTATTTATAGTTCTTGCATTAACCGGTTTGGAATTAGGTGTAGCTATATCACAAGTTCATGTTTTTATGATCTTATGATGCTACAAATCTCCATCAAAGTGCTTATTATTATTATTACTACTTTTTTAATAATTGAACAAAAGCGAGTCTGAATAGAATGGGTAGTCGTGGAGCATTCCGAGTATTCCAACGTTTCAACTTTCTCAAAGGCGTCGGGCGGTCCTGGAAACGACAGCAGCAGCGCGAGAAGTTAACGATCGGACGTGCTGCAACCTAGGGATCACCAAGCAGTTCTTTCGCTCTATAGGGATCGGAGGGCATAGCACAATTCTTCTTGGATGAGGGTTGTTTGCCTAGGTAATTGATACTGCCATAATTGACTCCTACCTATAGCTATAGCATTGAGTTGTCGGTGGTCTGCAGAAAATTCTTATTTGAATATATTGAATAGATTTTTTGATTCACATTTATTTACATTATTTTAAAAAAAAAATATTTTTAATGAGTTAGAGTAATGTCGATAAATATAGATAAAAAAATCCATCCCATCTACCATAAGTCGAATGTATATAAAAATTTCTCGTGTGGGTACTAACTACTAAAATAGTATACTCTTTTTTGCCAACTTATTTGGTTGTTGAGATTATTTATTTGAATTATTAATTCATAGAAATTTATTTGATTATTAATAATTAATTTTTTTAACAAAATTCAAATTTATTTAAAATTTTATTGCACTTAAAGATAAAACTTTTTTTTTTTTTAAAAGGACTTTAGAAACTTAAACAATATTGGGAATTAAACTTTTTGTAAAAGCCAACTGTGAAAAGAATTTATCTAGATAACCAAATAAGTTTTTTAAAGAATTCTGTTTTGTGCTTATTCCAAACAAATTTTATAATGCATATTTTACAGTATAGTTATTTAAACAGTGTTTAGACAATTAAACCGCAATGAAATGGTTTAGTAGCGTATGTTTAATTGGGTTGAAAATGTTTCCCGTAAAATATTTTTCAACAATTTTTTTGGCATCAAACACCAGAAAATATTTTTTTTCTGTATAATATTTTTCAATTTTTCTTCATCTGACTGAAAATAGCTTACAGGGTTTTTAAATATAAGTTATTTTCTTAATAGTTCAAGATTGACATTAAATTTAAAATACTTATTTTTACAACCTCATTTATCAAACTTATTTTCATTTCCAATTTTTACCAATTTTTTAGATGTGTTTCTTTATTGTGGATCCTACAGTTGTATAATTATCATTATGTATATTTTATCACTATATTACATTATCATTAACTTTAAATAAAATCAATATTTTATTAACCACAATTACTTGTAAAATATTTATTATAATTGTTATAAATCTTTTTAACTCATATCCTTAAAATGATATACAAAAAATGTTAAGAATTAAATTTCAAAATATTTTTATTTTGTCAAATTAACATCGTAACATATTGTGAAAAATCAAACCTGCAAACAGGTCAGATTCAGGACGAACTATTCTGTTTTGATCCGAATCTGATTAGTATATCTAGAATTGGATCTGGATACAGATATCTATTAGGTTTACAAAACTAAATCCATATCCGGATCTTGTCGGATCTGGATCTAGATATAGGTCTTATGATTTCACTTTTAATACTATTGTCACCTTCTTTTGCGCATCATCATTTGATTTAATTCTTAAAATATGTATACCATCAATTTATATTATTTATTATTTAAATGTTACATTTTATAATATTTTTGTGCACGGGTTTTTAAGGCTAGTATATAAAATATGATAAAGGGGGTGTTTATTGAGAAGCAACTACATGATGACAAGTGGCAAGTATATTAAGAAATTTGCATACTAATTAGTAAAAATAAAAGATGGAATACTTAAGTTAGCATTTGAAGTTGAATTAATTACTTATATCTCATCCTTGTAACTATGCTATATTTTATGTAGTGAACAGTAAAAACGAAATACTTAAGTTAATCATAATAATAGATGGATCTTATGCTTGGCTACTGCTATTTATTCAAGGCACTCACATTATGATTTTATTAATGATTTTTGTACACCCATATGTGTGCCTTATAATAAATAATTTTATCATATATTTTTTTTGTATTTTTTATTATAAAATAATTATATTATAAAGAGAATTTTATAGGAAAACAGGTAGAAAAAAAAGTAGGATGGAAAGTTTTAAACTAGACCATAAAGAAAAGAGAATTCCAAGAAAAAGTACTGTAGAAATTCGAAAAATTAATCTTAGTTGTTATCCTTAAATACTATATACTACCCTCGCGTGATTATTATAAACTACCACTTAAATTGATTTATTCCCAAAAAAAAATACAATACTAAATATTATAAATCATTATATAAGATCAATTATTTACAATACAGCTCAAACACAAAGTTATATTATTTATAATAAGTTAAAAATAAATTTATTTAATTGAAAATACTTTACGTATACGGTTATTCTTAATAAATTTAAAAATAATGTAATATATTTACACATACGAGTAATTTCATTCTTGCAACCCAATTATAATACTTCTATTAAAAAAAAAAATTGATAAGGAAAAATTGAAAAATTTAATCCTTCAACTATTTTTTAAAATCTCAGGGAGATCTCTCAAATTATATTTTTAATTTTTTCGTCCTTTCAGATTTTTGAATCACAAGAAGTATCCCAAACTTATTTGTAAACTTTTTTCATTTTTTGTTCCTTAAGTATTTTTGTAATTCACATATGTACTCTACAAAAAAACATTTTTTTTATTTGGATCGTGGCCATATGGGGTGAATGGGTTTAGTATGTGTCTAGTAATCGTCAAATTTTTTTTTAATAAAATGTATATTTTTACATGCTATTTTAGGAATTTAATGGTAGTTGTCCTAACCTTTTATGAGCAAAATAAAATAGAATAAATGATTTAAAATTGAAGAAAACACACAACACTCAATTTTTATAAAACAAATGCTTGGAAAATGAATTTACTTTTTTAATAATAGAATAAAACTTAAATGGTTAAATGTGCTTTAGTTTATCCACTTCTTTTTACAATTCCTTTGTAAGTTGTGTATACCTATATATATACACAAACACACTATTGTATCACTAACACTAATTAACAAATTATTATATGATTAACACTAATTATAACTACATACGCGTTATATACTGATAACTATTTATATTAATACATACAAGGTGTGACTTATACTGACTATATATAACATAACTAATTTACATTCATTTTAAAACAACAAATTAGTGAACATTATTTAATTTTCGATTTGTAGTTTATATAGAAGATTATAAGTCTATAATATTATTAAAACTATAGTATATTTAAATGAATGTAATGTTTTCTTAATATATATATATATATATATATATATATATATATATGGACACACAGACACTATTGTGTGATTAACACTAATTATGACTTATATACACGATATTACGTATAAATTAATAACTATATACATTAACACATATAAGGTATGACTTATATTGACTATATATAAGCATGATTAATATACAATTATTTTAAAATTACAAATTAGTGTTTCATTTTGAATTCATAGTTTATCTAAAACACTCTAAGCCTATAATATAATTAAAACTATAGTACATTCAAATGAGTGCAATGTTATCTTTCTCTTTCTCGCATTCTCTCTCTCTCTATATATATATACACAATTGTGTGGTTAACACTAATTTTAACTACATACACATTCCTACGTATATATTGATAACTACATACATAAATACATACTATGTACAAGGTGTGAGTGACTAACATTGATTATATATAAACATGACTCATATATAATCGTTTTAAGACTACAAATTAATGTTTCATTTTGGATTCATAGTTTATATAGAAGACTATAAGTACATAGTATTATTAAAACTATATTGTATTTAAATGAATGTAATATTTTCTTAATTAATATATGCACACCATTGTGTGATTAGCACGAATTATAACTGCATGTATGTTGTTACGTACGTACTGATAACTATATAACATTAATACATACAAGGTGTGACTAATAGACTAATACTAACTATATATAAATATGACTAATATATAATCTTTTTAAGACTACAAATGAGTGTTTCATTTTAAATTCGTAGTATATATAAAAGACTATAAGTCTATAATATTATTAAAACTATAACATATTTAAATGAATATAATTTTTTCTTAAAATTTTATATACATAAATTCTATATATACGTGTTTACATTTATGGTATTATTTATGTGGCTATCTATGTATATTTCTTCTTAAGCAAAATTAAAGTATTAATTTGTAAGGCTATATTATATAAAAGGTGTATTTACTTAAACAGAAGAAATAAAATATGCAAGCTTTAATTAGTTTTGGTGGCAATTGTCCTGTAGTAAGTCTTGAGAGGCCTAGAGTTCAATACTCTTTCCCTACATTTTTTGTGCAAGAGTTACTGTACTTATGTATTGTCCTGAATTTGGTTAACAAAATTGGTAAATTGGTTAACTAATTTTGATTATCGAATTCCGATACCAATTTTGATTACCGAATTCCTATTCGGTTAATTCTGAATTGGAAAAACCAATTCCAATTTCACACCTATTTTTGAATTCTAGACTTCGTTCAGGCTTATTAACCGACTGAATTCTGATTAACCAATTTCAAATTCCCAATTTGAATTTGAAATTACTTGCAATTTTCGTTAATCAAATTCATACACACCCCTACTTCCAAGGGTTGACCTTAGTTCAGGATTGATGTAACTATAGATAGATGCTTCTAAAGTAAATAGGTCTCAGATATTGTTGGTGTCTTTTTCTGAGAGTCTAGTATCCTGATCCACCAGCTATTCTTTATTGGATTAGTCCTTTCTTTGTATTGAGCCCTTTTCTTAGTTCGCTTTCCTGATAAGGGGATGTTGGAGTGGATTGGATTCAGTCCATCCTCAAGCTTTGGAGGAGCATATATTGAGATAGGATTGAATGCCATGCCCCTAAAAATCGTTCTTAACCGGTCTGGTCCTTTATTTATAGTTCTTGCATTAACCGGTCTAGAATTAGGTGTAGCTTTATCACAAGCTCATGTTTCTACGATCTTATGATGCTACAAATCTCCATCAAAGTGCTTATTTTTTTATAATTGAACAAAAGAGAGTCTGAATTGAATGGGTAGTCATGGAGCATTTTGACTATTCCAACTTTTCAATCTTAAAGGTGTCGGTCGGTCCTAGAAACGACAGCAGCAACGCGAGAAGTAGGGGTGTCAATGGGTCGAGTTATCAAGTTATCGTATTGCGTCGCTTGTCAGGTGTGACCCATTTTTTATCGTGTTCGTGTCATGTCATGTAGGGTCCATTTCTTATCTTGTCAAGATCGTGTCTGACCCACATCTAGGTTCATGTCATTTCCGGGTCAGTCCCGTTTACTATTAACAGGGAGTATCAGCCTATTTAATAATTACAAAACATGCAATGTATTTGAATTAAAATCTCAAAGTTTGATTATTTAATAACTCACACAATTATTATTATTAACCTTATTATTATAGTAATTTAATACTCATAATTAAAATTATTGAAATTTTTTGGATAATATTTAAAATAATTATTATGATTGATTTAATAATCTTATATTAAATCTATTATTAAGAATCTTAAAATATGCTATATTAAATTATTACTAAATAAAAATTTCAGCAAAATCTATTCATACAGTACTCAATGGGTTATCGTGTCAACCTACGGGTTGACCCAAACCAATCCGTTTAATTTCGTGTCATAAATGGGTTCACCCAATAATGACCCGAAAAATTTCGAGTCTGGTCATAACCTGTTAATTTCGTGTCAGGTTCGTGTCGTGTTATCGGATCGTGTAAGAAATTGCCAGCCCTAGCGAGAAGTTAACTACCGGACGTGCAACAACCCAGGGATCACCAGGCAGCTCTTTCACTCTATAAGGATCGGAGGGCATAGCACAATTTTTCTTCGATGAGGGTTGTTTGGCTGGGTAACTGATACTACCATAATTGACTCCTACCTATAGCTATAGCATTGAGTTGTCGGTGGCTTGTCAATCTGTATTTCAAAGGCTTACCGAGGTGAAGTTTTGGCAGCTATTCTGTTTGGTGTAGGTTTCTCGACTTCAGGCTCTTCCGAGGGCCTTTGTTTGAGGTGAAGTTCTATTGTTTGTTGGTTACTTTTACTCTCCTATTCTTTTCCCTACTTTTTCTATTTTATTTAGATAAAACCCACCCTTTTCTTCGAGAGGCCCGGCACGTTTCAGCTTGGGCACTTTTACGATACGTAATAAATAGTGAATATATATAGTATACCTGAATAGTTCTTTGAAACTTGGTCTTGGACCCTTTTCTCCTTTCTAGCATACGCCCAACAATAAAAGGCAAACATTCAACATAACGAGTTATCTGATGTCTCTATCAGTACTATCAGTACGAGGAAGATTCAAGCGCATTTTTAATAATCTATTTCCTAAAGTTGCACATAGTTCAACAATTGCTGCCGTGCACCTTACATTTTGGATAAAGGAAATATCTTTAAAGAATTAGTTTTTGTACTTGTATGATAAGATATCAACATACACCATGTGTTTCCAATTAAAAGAACTCATGTGTTTTACTTCGACAATTTAAAACCAAATTTTGATGTCAAATTCAAGAAAAATGGATTGTAGAAAAATAATTTCACACAAACTGTAGAAATCCTAGTAAACGAAATGGTGTTTAGTGTTGATGAGGTATCCCTTGAATGCTATTTTCGCCATTTAGCAACCACCAATCACTTAGGCTTGGTTTGGGAATTGGGATTCGGAAAGAAAAGAGAAAATATAAGAGAAAGGAAAGGAAAGTATGGTGTTTTTCTTTACTCGGGAGTTTTAAGAAATAAGAATTTGGAGGGAAATGGTGGGATAAGTAAATTAAATGTTTTCCTTCCAAATATGGCGAAAAGTGAAAGGAAAGTTAAACTTGTTCTTTTAAAGTTTTTTGTAATGCCAATTTTACCCACTAAGTACATAACAAAATCTTTAATTATAAGGATAAATTTATAAATTCATTCATTTTCTTTCCCAAACTCCCAAACGACATGGAAGGAAATTATAATCCCTTCTCTTCTCTTTTTTTCTTTCTTAACTTAAACTTTCTCTTCCTTTCTTGTCCATCCTAAACTCTCAAACTCACCGTTAAACTTTACTAACCCAAAAACAAGTTTGAAAAAGAGGAAAAAAATTAGAGAATGAAGTAAAAATATGAATTTATCTTTTCATTTCAAAGAAAACTTATAGTGGTATATGAAAGCATAGTTATTAAACCCAACTTGACCCGATAGTCGGACCGAAAGTCAACCCGGCGACCCAACCACGAGACCGGGCTGGTCTACCAATCTGACCAAACAAGGAAGCCAACCGCCAAGACCTGGAAAAATCCGATTGTCGAACTAGAAGACCGGGTGCCCGATCGATTTTTGTACAACCCGACAGGTTTTGGATTTTTTCCCTAAAATGACTATTTTGAGCAAAAAAAGTTTTTTTGAAGGGTTAAGTTTATGGGGTTTGTTGTCTTTTTGACCCCATTAGCCATTTAGATTTAGACTTAGGGCTTCTATTCTATTTCTATAGTTATACTGAAATGCTGAGCAGCCGAGCCGACTGAACAAAACAGATGCCATCTTCCTCCATAATTTTTTGACATTGTCCAGCAAAAAATTTGAAAGAAATCATTCATCCCCTCAAGTTTTGAACAGATTTTGAAGATCACCCAGTAGCTCTTGAATTTGAAGAGAAAGTGCAGTAGATTTGAAAGAAATTTCAGCAAAAAATTGATAAGGAAGAGCGACGGATTCGGCGATTATTGGTGCGAAATATTGTCTCTTATACAAGCGATTTTCTTGAATTCTATTGTCATTGAATTCTGTATTATTTTTCCTACGTATGGTAGAAAATTTATCAAAATAAGTTCTTTTATATGTTCTGTTTTTTAATATATTAGTCTTATATCTTATACATTTATTAGATTATATGTTTGTTTCTATGATTCTACACTGATAGACATCCAATGTTTATTCATTCAAAGAATAATTTTACAGTATTTCTTTGACATATTCAATATTTAAATTTTATTTAACAATTTGATTTTTATTTTAATTTCTTTGAGTGGATGAAAATAATGACGGAAACAATGTTGATGGAGCGAATGAAACATTTAATGTTAATGATGTCCAAGATCATGGTAGGACTGAATTTGGTGCTAGTTGGGAAACTTCGAGACGAAATTGAGTAAATGTTGTTGTTTGTAACCTCTTTCTTAAACAGATGGGAAGTAGTTCAGTTGCTTTGACTCTAGTTAGACTCCCTCACAGTTGCTTTGACTCTAGCTGCAGCTTTGATTTAATTTAATGATGTTTGTTCTTGGTGATACTGTTTGAAGTTGGTCTTTCAGTGGAGTTTGTTATGTTTTATGAGGATTTTATTGTTAAAAACACATATTTTTTGATTTTGTTGTTATAAACATGTAGGTTCAAAATTATATTTTATAATTTATGTATTTTTTTATTATTATTAATAACCCGCCGGTTGAGTCAGTGACCCACCTATTAAACTAGTGACTCACTAACTTGATTACTTTATCGGATTACTGGCCGAACCAAGTTTAGTAACTATGTATGAAAGCACAAGTAAGATCTCGAAGTGAAAGTGTTACTGTTGTTGTCGTGATTTGTTGAAGGATTCTTTGGGGCTGGCAATATGCGTTTGTGAATCTCTATTGGTCTATGTTTGATTTAGAATATAGCCATGGAGTTCGGTAGCGGGAAACCAAATAGTTCTCTTTTCAACTTTTGAAATGAGCTTCTCATATGATTTCAGAACCACTCTGCACGTTAATATCATTTTAATATCAATGCCAACCCATTCTGCACGTTAATAGCAGTCTAAATTTTTTTTCTAATTATGCTAGTAGGACATTTTGTAGGAGCAACAATATGGACCTTGTGGAAAATTCATCCACAGATTCCCAATGAAAACTTAACAGTTTGGATTAATTGCAATATATATATATATATATATATATATATATATATATATATATCTAAATCCTTACTAATTTACACTTTGCCATTCAAATTATTAATTTTAGGAGATTAGTATTTCATACTATTAATTGTGACATATTATTTACATTAGTTAAAAACTCGTTAATTTTTGTAACTATTGTATGAATGAAAAGACTTTCATAGCTATGATTCATAAGTTGTTTACGAAATAATATTCTTATTTATCTATTGGTATTAGAGTTTTTCATCAAAAATAGCGATAAAATTTCACTAATTATCAATCGGTTTAAGTAATGTGTTATAAAAATTGATAACAGATGCTACGTAAGTGTTGCAATTGATTGTCAAATTGAAGCAATTGGATGTCCAACTCGGGCCTACAAAATCCATCAAATTGTATCTAATAAAATCCAAGTATTGTAGCCATTCCCAATCTGTATCTTATACGGGTCGGATTATCCATATAATATACAAAAGAAACTCCTGTTTAAGATCAAACAATTGCATCGAATTGAGTATGATAGTATGTGTAATAGCATCTACTATATCAGGAATATCAATGAATTCGATTATTGCAATTGCTCAGGATATCCTTTTAGGACCGTTATGCTCATTACTAAACTTATTGAAGAGATGAAATATAACCAAGGTATATCTTTTTGATTCAAGGTTGAATCGATCATCAGAAGAAGAATTATGATGCAACTCTAAATTGATAACAATTTAAGGGTACAAATAACGATTAATCCTAAAAATTTCACATTATTCTCCACAAAGAATAATTTCCCGGTAAAATGCTATCATAAATCCGGTTTTTATGGATCAAATTTATCTAAGTATTTTCCAATTTCGAGAGGGGCAGATTTTGCTTTTTCTCGTGTGAAATAATTCAACTGGGCGCATGGAATGGATTCTCAATTATGGACCCTTGAAGGGACTCAGAGGTCATTTGATTAATGGGAAAATACTTAGATATATCAGGTTTTTTGAACCCACTTGTTGAATCTGTGGTGTAAATTAAATGTTATGAAATCTATGACATCAACTGATACAAGAAAATTTTTATAAAATTTAATATTGATAGTAAAATCTACCGGTGGAGTCAAAAATCGTGTCTATGTAAGTATTTTACTCATTAATGAATGGAAATCATTCATTCGTACCGTGATATCTAGTAAAACGTGTTTGTGCTGTTCATGGCTACAGGCTTTTCTCAAAATTTCAATAAAAGCCACGGCCTCTCGACTTTTCAGTAGAAACCGAACGGTCACAACCACCAGCAATACTCAAATTTATGGCCAAAAAAAAAAAAAAAAAAAAAATCATAGTCATAGTCATAGATGTTATTATTCACATGTGATCTTCAACAATGCAATTTGACAAATACTACTAACTAAGATTGTATAATTGTTTTTAGGATTAATTGCAGTTTACACCCCTAAAGTATGATAGTTTTGAACTTTACACCCCCAAAATATTAATTTTAGCAATTAATCACCTCTAATTTTTAATTTTTAACAGTAAACCGGTGAACACTTTTAATGACTTATATATTCTTATTGTTTTACCTAACTTCTTAATGTACCTTTAATTATTAGCTCACACTCAACACCATAATTGAGGTCGTTTATACTAATACAAAAAAAATATTTTTATCAGCTAATAAAATATTTTAAATATTCTATTAGTTATATATCAAAATGATAATAAAAATACCACACATCATATAAATGCGCACAATCACACACACTAAGTAGTGTCTTGTGTGTATATTTAGTTTTTTATGATTATATATACACTTAATTTGCTTGTCAACAAGAGTTTTTTTTAAAAAAAAACCTTGGGCAAAATAATGATGATATGCTAGTCATTAATTATGTTCACTATTGTAATATGCTATAAATTAAAAGTTATAAATGATTAATTATCAAAATTGATTCTTTGAGATATAAAGTGCAAAAATACCATAGTTTAAGAGTGTAAACTGCAGTTAATCCTTAATTTTACTATATACGGCTTAGAGATACAAGCATTTTGTGATGTATTTGATTTATTTGGAATGAGAATTCTCAATCATCGATTTTTCTCAAAGAAAAAGGTTGAACAGCATAACAATGTCGAAATTGTGACATAGGTAAAACTGATAACATCAAAAAATACACAAAAAACAAAAAAACAAAAAAAACAAAGGTGGGTTCCGTCTACAGATGTTCCCAAAAGTTGGAAAGCTGCTGAGACTGTCGTCGAATCCAAATTCCAGCAAAGTTTGGCATGTGCAAATGGGGTCAGACTGTTCAGGCCCTGCAGGGTCAGAGTCACATGTGGAGAAAAATTCCGGTAGAGTTGATTTTTTATCTACTTAAAAATATTATGGTATAAATTAAATGTTATGAAATCTATGAGATCAGTTGATGTAAGAAAAATTGTACAAATTTTAATTTTAAACATAAACTCTACAAGTAATATCAAAAATCGGGTCTATATAAATATTTTCTGTCACATGTATAACCGTAGGAATCTGGAACTTGATATGGTATATTAAAAAAGGTCCCATTATATGGGTACAGAAAATTCTTATATTAATATATTGAATAGATTTTTTGATTCATATTTATTTACATTATTTAAAAAAATTATTTTTAATAAATTAGAGTAATGTCGATAAATATAGATCAAAGAATCCATCCCATCTACCGTAAATCGAATCCATATAAAAATTTCTCGTGTGGGTACTGACAACATAATATAAAATAGTATACTCTTTTTTGCCTACTTATTTGGTTGTTGAGATTATTTATTGGAATTATTAATTCATAGAAATTTATTTGATTATTAATAATTAATTATTTTTAACAAAATTCACATTTATTTAAAATTTTATTGTACTTAACGATAAAACTTTTTTTTTTTATTTTTAAAAAAGGACATTAGAAACTTAAACAATTTTGGGAATTAAACTTTTTGTAAAAGCCAACTGTGTAAACAATTAATCTAGATAACCAAATAAGTTTTATAAAGAATTCTATTTTGTGCTTATTCTAAACAAATTTTTTAATGCATATTTTACAGTACAGTCATTTAAACAGTGTTTAGACAATTAAACCGTAATGACATGGTTTAGTTGCGTATGTTTAATTGGGTTGAAAATGTTTCCAGTAAAATATTTTTCAACAATTTTTTTGGCACAAACACCAGAAAATATTTTTTTTCTGTATAATATTTTTCAATTTTTCTTCATCTGTCTGAAATAACTTACTGAATTTTTAAGTATAAGTTATTTTCTTAATAGTTCAAGAGTGACATTAAATTTCAGATACTAATTTTTACAACCTCATTTATCAAACTTAATTTCGTCTCCAATTTTTACCAATTTTTTTCTTTATTGTGGATCCTACAGTAATATAATTATCAGTATGTATATTTCATCACTGTATTACATTATCATTAACTTTAAATAAAATCAATATTTTATTAACCACAATTACTTGTGAAATATTTATTATAATTGTTATAAATCTTTTTAACTCATATCCTTAAAATGATATAAAAAAATGTTAAAAATTATATTTCAAAATATTTTTATTTTGTCAAATTAAAATCGTAACATATTGTGAAAAATGAAACCTGCAAACAGGTCAGACTCAAGTTAGAACCATTATGTTTTGATCTGAATCTGATTAGTATATCTACATTTGGATCTGGATACAGATATCTATTAGGTTTACAAAACTAAATCCTTATCCGAATCTTGTTGGATCTGTAAATTGGAACAAGATCTAGATATAGGTCTTATGATTTTCAACTTTTAATACTATTGTCACCTTCTTTTGCGCATCATCATTTGATTTAATTATTAAAATATTTATACCATCAATTTATATTATTTATTATTTAAATTTTATAATTGTTTTGCACCCGTGCATAGCACGGGTTTTTTAGGCTAGTATATATAATATAATAAATGGGGTGTTTATTGAGAAGCAACTACATGATGACAAGTGGCAAGTATATTAAGAAATTTGCATACTAATTAGTAAAAATAAAAGATGGAATACTTAAGTTACCATCTGAAGTTGAATTAACTACTTATATCTTATACTTGTAACTATGCTGTATATTATGTAGTGAACAGTAAAAACGAAATACTTAAGTTAATCATAATAATATATAGATCTTATGCTTGGCTACTACTATTTATTTAAGGCACTCACATTATGATTTTATTACTGATTTTTGTACACCCATATGTGTGCCTTATAATAAATAATTTTATCATATTTTTTTGTATTTTTTATTATAAAATAATTATATTATAAAGAGAATCTTATGGGAAAACAGGTAGAAAAAAAAAGTAGGATGGAAAGTTTTAAACTACCTATAGAGAAAAGAGAATTCCAAGAAAAAGTAATGTAGAAAGAAAAATTAATCTTAGTTGTTATCCTTAAATACTATATACTATTATTCAAGACCCTCGCATGATTATTATAACCTACCACTTAAATTGATTTATTCCCAAAAAAATTTACAATACTAAATATTATATATCATTATATAAGATAAATTATTTACAATACAGCTCAAACATAAAGTTATATTATTTATAATAAGTTAAAAATAAATTTATTTAATTGAAAATACTTTACGTATACGGTTATTCTTAATAAATTTAAAAATGATGTAATATATTTACACATACGAGTAATTTCATTCTTGCAACCCAATTATAATTTTTGTATTATAAGAGACAGCATATTGTGGGTCTGAACTTATACACTGTTTTACTAGATTTTTTAAAATCTAGATGAATATCTCTCAAATTATATTTTTTATTTTATCATCCTTTTAGATTTTTGAATCACAAGAAGTATCCCAAACTTATTTGTAAACTTTTTTTCATTTTTTGTGGCTTAAGTATTTTTGTAATTCACATATGTACTCTACATTTTTTTTATTTGGATCGTGGCCATATGGGGTCAATGGGTTTAGTATGTGTCTAGTAATCGTAAAAATAATTTTTTTTAATATAATTTATATTTTTACATGCTATTTTAGGAATTTAATGGTATTATCCTAACCTTTTATGAGCAAAATATAATAGAATAAATGATTTAAAATTGAAGAAAACACACAACACTCAATTTTTATAAAACAAATACTTGAAAAAATGAATTTACTTTTTTAATAATAGAATAAAACTTAAATGGTTAAATGTGCTTTAGTTTATCCACTTCTTTTTACAATTGCTTTGTAAGTTGTGTATACCTATATATATACACAAACACACTATTGTATAAAGCACTAACACTAATTAACACACTATTATATGATTAACACTAATTATAACTACATACACGTTATATACTGCTAACTATATATATTAATACATACAATGTGTGACTTATACTACCTATATATAACATAACTAATTTACATTCATTTTAAAACAACAAATTAGTATTTAATTTTGGATTTGTAGTTTATATAGAAGATTATAAGTCTATAATATTATTAAAACTGTAGTATATTTAAATGAATGTAATGTTTTCTTTATATATATATATATATATATATATAAAGCAAGCCTATAATATAATTAAAACTATAGTACATTCAAATGAGTGCAATGTTATCTTTCTCTTTCTCGCATTCTCTCTCTATATATATACACAATTGTGTGATTAACACTAATTATAATTACGTACACATTCTTATGTATATATTGATAACTATATACATTAATACATACAAGGTGTGAGTGACTAACATTGATTATATATAAACATGACTCATATACAATCGTTTTAATACTACAAATTAGTGTTTCATTTTGGATTCAAAGTTTATATAGAAGACTATAAATACATAGTATTATTAAAAGTATACTGTATTTAAATGAAAGTAATGTTTTCTTAATTAATATATGCATACCATTGTGTGATTAGCACTAATTATGACTGCATGTATGCTATTACGTATGTACTGATAACTATATAACATTAATACATACAAGGTGTGACTAATAGACTAATTCTAACTATATATAAACATGACTAATATATAATCTTTTTAAGACTACAAATGAGTGTTTCATTTTAAATTTGTAGTTTATATAAAAGACTATAAGTCTATAATATTATTAAAACTATAATATATTTAAATGAATGTAATATTTTCTTAAAATTTTATATACATAAATTCTATATATACGTGTGTAAATTTATGATTTTTATTATATAGGCTATTATGTATACCTTTAATTTAAACTATTAAGCATAGTAAGACTATAGTATCTCATATATATTTACTTAAACAGAAGAAATAAAAGATGCAAGCTTTAATTAGCTTTGGTGGCAATTGTCATGTAGTAAATCTTGAGAGGTCTAGGGTTCAATACTCTTTCCCTACATTTTTTGGGCAAGAGTTACTTTACTTATGTATTGTCCTGAATTCGGTTAACAAAATCGGTAAATTGGTTAACTAATTTTGATTATCGAATTCCGATACCAATTTTGATTACCGAATTCCTATTCGGTTAATTTCGAAATGGAAAAATTAATTCCGATTTCACACCTATTTTTGAATACATCTAGACTTCGTTCAGGCTTATTAACCGACTGAATTCTGATTAACCAATTCAAATTCCCAATTTGAAATTGAAATTACTTGCGAATTTGGTTAATCAAATTCATATACACCCCTACTTCCAAGGGTTAACCTCAAGTTCCGGAACTACCTTTATACTATATCTAGATGCTTCTAAAGGTAGTTCGCTTTCCTATACACAGGGAATGTTGGAGTGGATTGGATTCAATCCATCCTCAAGCCTTGGAAGAGCATATATTGAGATAGGATTGAATGCCATGCCCCTAAAAACCGTTCTTAACCGGTCTGGTCCTTTATTTATAGTTCTTGCATTAACCGGTCTGGAATTAGGTATAGCTTTATCACAAGCACATGTTTCTGTGATCTTATGATGCAACAAATCTCAATCAAAGTGTTTATTTTTTTATAATTGAACAAAAGAGAGTTTGAATTGAAGGGGTAGTCGTGGAGCATTTCGAGTATTCCAACTTTCAATCTCAAAGGCGTCAGTCGGTCCTAGAAGATGACGGCAGCGGCGCGAGAAGTAGGGGTGTTAATGGGTCGAGTTAGAAGCAACTTTCATATCGTATCGTAGATGTGTATAAGCTACACAAATATCGTGTTTAACTCCATAACACGAAAATTTCATTACCCCGAACACGATCGATCAGATCCATTCGGGTTAGATGTACAAATAACGGACCTGTCTCTTATACACATTGAGATGAGTATCAAGAGATTTAAATTAAAATCTCAAATTTTGATCATTTAAAAACTCAAATAATTTTATTATTAACCTTATTATTATAGTAATTTATAACTCATAATTAAATTATTGAAATTTTTTGGATAATATTTAAAATAATTATTACGTTTGATTTAATAATCTAATATTAAATCTATTATTATAATCTTAAAATATGCTATATTAAATTATAATAAAATTAAAATTTCATGAAAATCTATTCATACAATAACTCAATGGGTTATCGTGTCAACCCACGGGTTGAACCAACCAATCCGTTTAATTTCGACTGTCATAAACGGGTTGACCCAGTAATGACCCGAAAAATTTCGGGTCATCATGAACTGTTAATTTTGTGTCGTGTTATCGGGTCGTGTCAAAAATTGCCAGCCCTAGCGAGAAGTTAAAGACCGAACGTGCTGCAACCCAGGGATCACCAAGTAGCTCTTACACTCTATAGGGATCGGAGGGCATAGCACAATTTTTCTTCGATGAGGGTTGTTTGCCTGGGTAACTGATACTGCCATAATTGACTCCTACCTATAGCTATAGCAGTGAGTTGTCATTGTCAATATGTATTTCATTGGTTTACCGAGGTGAAGTTTTTGGCAGCTATTTTGGTAGGTGTAGGTTTCTCGACTTCAGGCTCTTTCGAGGGCCTTTGTTTGAGGTGAAGTTCTATAGTTTATTGGTTACTTTTACTCTCATCTTCTCTTCCCTACTTTTTCTATTTTATTTAGATAAAACCCACCCTTTTCTTTGAGAGGCCCGCGTTTCTGCTTGGGCATACTGCATATTATACACATATAAATAGTTCTTTGCAACTTGGTATGGACCCTTTTCTCCTTTCTAGCATATGCCCAACAATAAAAGGCGAACATTCAACAAAACGAGTTACCTGGTGTTTCTATCGGTACTATCAGTACGAGGAAGATTCAAGCACATAGGTAATAATCTATTTCCTAAAGTTGCACATAGTTCAACAATTGCTGTCGTTCACCTTACATTTTGGATAAAGGAAATATCTTTAAAGAATTAGTTTTAGTACTTGTACGGTAAGATATCAATATACACCATGTGTTTCCAATTAAAAGAACTCATGTGTTTCACTTTGACAATTTAAAACCAAAATTTGATGTCAAATTCAAGAAAAATGGATTGTAGACAAATAATTTCACACAAACTGTAGAAATCCTAGTAAAGGAAATGGTGTTTAGTGTTGATAAGGTATCCCTTAAATGCTATTTTCGCCTTTTAGCAACCACTAATCACTTAGGCTTGGTTTGGGAATTGGGATTTGGACTACAGAAAAGAAGAGAAAGGAAAGGAAAGTGTGGTGTATTTCTTTACTCGGGAGTTTTAAGTAAGAAGAAAAGAAAGAATTTGGAGGGAAATGGCAGGATAAGTAAATTAAATCTTAGCCTTCCAAATATGGAGAAAAGTGAAAAGAAAGTTAAACTTGTTCTTTTAAAGTTTTTTGTAATGCCAATTTTACCCACTAAGTACACAACAAAATATTTAATTACAAGGATAAATTTGTAAATTCATTCATTTTCTTTCCCAAACTCCCAAATGACATGGAAGAAAATTACAATCCCTTCTCTTCTCTTTTTTTCTTTCTTAACTTAAACTTTCTCTTCCTTTCTTTTCCATTTAAACTCCCAAACTCACCGTTAAACTTTACAAACCCAAAAACAAATTTGAAAAAGAGGAAAAAATTAGAGAATGAAGTAAAAATATGAATTTATCTTTTCATTTCAAAGCAAACTTATAGTGGTATATGAAAGCATAGTTATTAAACCCGATAGTGACGGACCGGTCAACCCCGCGACCCAACCATGAGACCGGGCCGGTCTACCAATCTGACCAAACAAGGAAGCCAACCGCCAAGACCTGGAAAAATCCGATTGTCGAACTAGAAGACCGGGTGCCCGATCGATTTTTGTACAACCCGACAGGTTTTGGATTTTTTCCCTAAAATGACTATTTTGAGCAAAAAAAGTTTTTTTGAAGGGTTAAGTTTATGGGGATTGTTGTCTTTTTGACATCATTAGCCATTTAGATTTAGACTTAGGGCTTCTATTCTATTTCTGTAGTTATACTGAAATGCTGAGCAGCCGACATCCAGAACAAAACAGATGCCAACAAAACAGATGCCATCTTCCTCCATCATTTTTTGACATTGTCCAGCAAAAAATTTGAAAGAAATCTTTCATCCCCTCAAGTTTTGAACAGATTTTGAAGATCACCCAGTAGCTCTTGAATTTGAAGAGAAAGTGCAGCAGATTTGAAAGATATTTCAGCAAAAAATTGATAAGGAAGAGCTACTCATCTATTCGGCGATTTTGGTGCGAAATTGTAGCAAAAAATATCAAGCGATTTTCTTGAATTCTATTCTCATGTGAATTCTGTATTATTTTTTCCTACGTATGGTAGAAAATTTATCAAAATAAGTTCTTTTATATGTTCTGTTTTTTAATATATTAGTCTTATATCTTATTTATTTATTTATTTTATATGTTTGTTTCAATGATTCTATACTGATATATCCAATATAGAGTGAAAGAGCTGCCTGGTGATCCCTGGGTTGTTGCTGTCTCATAAGATACTAGATGTAAATAACAATTTGATTTTTATTTTAATTTCTTTGAGTGGATGAAAATAATGACGGAGACAATGTTGATGGAGCGAATGAAACATTCAATGTTAAAGATGTCCAAGATCATGGTAGGACTGAATTTGGTGCTAGCTGGGAAACTTGGAGAAGAAATTGGGTAAATGTTGTTGTTTGTAACCTCTTTCTTTAACAGATAGGAACTAGTTCAGTTGCTTTGACTCTATCAGTTAGACTCCCTCAGTTGCTTTACTCTAGCTGCAGTTTTGATTTAATTTAATGATGTTTGTTGTTGGTAATACTGTTTGAAGTTGGTCTTTTAGTGGAATTTGTTATGTTTTATGAGAATTTTATTGTTAAAAACACGTATTTTCGGATTTTGTTGTTATAAACATGTAGGTTCAAAATTATATTTTATAATTTATGTATTTTTTTATTATCATTAAGAATCCGCCGGTTGAGTCAGTGATCCGCCGATTAAACTAGCGACTCACTAACTTGATTAGCTTGCCGAATTAATAGCCGAACCAAGTTTAGTAACTATATATGAAAGCACAAGTAGGATCTCAAAGTGAAAGTGTTACTGTTGTTGTCGTGATTAGTTGAAGGATTCTTTGGGATTGGCAATATGCGTTTGTGAATTTCTATTGGTCTATGTCCGATTTAGAATGTAGCGATGGAGTTCGGTAGCGGGAAACCAAATAGTTCTCTTTTCAACTTTTGAAATGAGTTCTCTCAAATGATTTCCACTCTGCACGTTAAAAGTATTCTAATTTTTTTTTCTAATTATGCTAGTAGGACATTTTGTAGGAGCAATGTGTATATGGACCTTGTGGAAAATTCACAACACAGATTCCCAATGAAAACTCTACAGTTTGGATTAATTGCAATATATATATATATATATATATATATATATATATATGAATTACCACTAATTTACACTTTGCCATTCAAATTATTAATTTTAGTAGATTAGTATTTCATACTATTAATTGTGACATATTATTTACATTAGTTAAAAACTCGTTAATTTTTGTAACTATTGTATGAATGAAAAGACTTTCATAGCTATGATTCATAAGTTGTTTACGAAATAATATTCTTATTTATCTATTGGTATTAGAGTTTTTCATCAAAAATAGCGATAAAATTTCACTAATTATCAATCGGTTTAAGTAATGTGTTATAAAAATTGATAACAGATGCTACGTAAGTGTTGCAATTGATTGTCAAAATTGAAGCAATTGGATGTCCAACTCGGGCCTACAAAATCCATCAAATTGTATCTAATAAAATCCAAGTATTGTAGCCATTCCCAATCACGGTCCTTGCGGGTCGGATTATCCATATAATATACAAAAAGAAACTCCTCCTTTAAGATCAAACAATTGCATCGAATTGAGTATGATAGTATGTGTAATAGCATCTACTATATCAGGAATATCAATGAATTCGATTATTGCAATTGCTCAGTATATCCTTTTAGAACCGTTATGCTCATTACTAAACTTATTGAAGAGATGAAATATAACCAAGGTATATCTTTTTGATTCAAGGTTGAATCGATCATCAGAAGAAGAATTATGATGCAACTCTAAATTGATAACAATTTAAGGGTACAAATAACGATTAATCCTAAAAATTTCACATTATTCTCCACAAAGAATAATTTCCCGGTAAAATGCTATCATAAATCCGGTTTTGAATTTTACCTGTAGATCTTGCATTCAAAATTAGATCTTATAGATGTTTACATCAGATGATATCATAAATTTCATAAAATTTAATTTACACCACAGGGTATACAAGTGAAGGCATAAATCAAATTTATCTAAGTATTTTCCAATTTCGAGAGGGGCACATTTTGCTTTTTCTCGTGTGAAATAATTCAACTGGGCGCATGGAATGGATTCTCAATTATGGACCCTTGAAGGGACTCAGAGGTCATTTGATTAATGGGAAAATACTTAGATATATCAGGTTTTTTGAACCCACTTGTTGAATCTGTGGTGTAAATTAAATGTTATGAAATCTATGATATCAACTGATACAAGAAAATTTTTATAAAATTTAATATTGATAGTAAAGTCTACCGGTGGAGTTAAAAATCGTGTCTATGTAAGTATTTTACTCATTAATGAATGGAAATCATTCATTCGTACCGTGATATCTAGTAAAACGTGTTTGTGCTGTTCATGGCTACAGGCTTTTCAAAATTTCAATAAAAGCCACGGCCTCTCGACTTTTCACACATGTGTAGAAACCGAACGGTCACAACCACCAGCAATACTCAAATTTATGGCCAAAAAAAAAAAATCATAGTCATAGTCAAAAGATGTTATTATTCACATCTGATCTTCAACAATGCAATTTGACAAATACTACTAACTAAGATTGGATAATTATTTTTAGGATTAATTGCAGTTTACACCCCTAAAGTATGATAGTCATTGAACTTTAAACCCCCAAAATATTAATTTTAGCAATTAATCACCTCTAAAATTTAATTTTTAACAGTAAACCGGTGAACACTTTTAATGACTCTATATATGTATTATTGTTCTACCTAACTTCTTAATGTACCTTTAATTATTAGCTCACACTCAACACCATAATTGAGGTCGTTTATACTAATACAATACTAAATATTATAGATCATTATATAAGATAAATTATTTACAATACAGCTCAAACATAAAGTTATATTATTTATAATAAGTTAAAAATAAATTTATTTAATTGAAAATACTTTACGTATACGGTTATTCTTAATAAATTTAAAAATGATGTAATATATTTACACATACGAGTAATTTCATTCTTGCAACCCAATTATAATACTATAATATAAAAAAAAAAAATTGATAAGGAAAAATTGAAAAATTTAATCCTTCAACTATTTTTTAAAATCTCATGGAGATCTCTCAAATTATATTTTTAATTTTTTCATCCTTTTAGATTTTTGAATCACAAGAAGTATCCCAAACTTATTTATAAACTTTTTTTCATTTTTTGTGGCTTAAGTATTTTTGTAATTCACATATGTACTCTACATTTTTTTTATTTGGATCGTGGCCATATGGGGTCAATGGGTTTAGTATGTGTCTAGTAATCGTAAAAATAATTTTTTTAAATATAATGTATATTTTTACATGCTATTTTAGGAATTTAATGGTAGCTGTCCTAACCTTTTATGAGCAAAATATAATGGAATAAATGATTTAAAATTGAAGAAAACACACAACACTCAATTTTTATAAAACAAATACTTGAAATTATCATATATAAATGAATTTACTTTTTTAATAATAGAATAAAACTTAAATGGTTAAATGTGCTTTAGTGTATCCACTTCTTTTTACAATTGCTTTGTAAGTTGTGTATACCTATATATATACACAAACACACTATTGTATCACTAACACTAATTAACACACTATTATATGATTAACACTAATTATAACTACATACACGTTATATACTGCTAACTATATATATTAATACATACAATGTGTGACTTATACTAACTATATATACAAAAACTAATTTACAATCATTTTAAAACAACAAATTAGTATTTAATTTTGGATTTGTAGTTTATATAGAAGATTATAAGTCTATAATATTATTAAAACTGTAGTATATTTAAATGAATGTAATGTTTTCTTTATATATATATATATATATATATATATATATATATAGACACGCAGACACTATTGTGTGATTAACACTAATTATGACTTATATACACGATATTACGTATAAATTAATAACTATATACATTACTTACATATAAGGTATGATTTATATTGACTATATATAAGCATGATTAATATACAATTATTTTAAAATTACAAATTAGTGTTTCATTTTGAATTCATAGTTTATCTAAAACACTCTAAGCCTATAATATAATTAAAACTATAGTACATTCAAATGAGTGCAATGTTATCTTTCTCTTTCTCGCATTCTCTCTCTATGTATATACACAATTGTGTGATTAACACTAATTATAATTACGTCCACATTCTTATGTGTATATTGATAACTATATACATTAATACATACAAGGTGTGAGTGACTAACACTGATTATATATAAACATGACTCATATACAATCGTTTTAATACTACAAATTAGCGTTTCATTTTGGATTCATAGTTTATATAGAAGACTATAAGTACATAGTATTATTAAAACTATATTGTATTTAAATGAATGTAATGTTTTCTTAATTAATATATGCACACCATTGTGTGATTAGCACTAATTATAACTGCATGTATGATTGTTATTACGTATGTACTGATAACTATATAACATTAATACATACAAGGTGTGACTAATAGACTAATACTAACTATATATAAACATGACTAATATATAATCTTTTTAGGACTACAAATGAGTGTTTCATTTTAAATTTGTAGTTTATATAAAAGACTATAAGTCTATAATATTATTAAAACTATAATATATTTAAATGAATCTAATATTTTCTTAAAATTTTATATACATAAATTCTATGTATACGTGTGTACATTTATGATATTATTTATGTGGCTATATATGTATTCTTAAGCAAAATTAAAGTATTAATTTGTAAGACTATATTATATAAAAGGTATATTTACTTAAACAGAAGAAATAAAAGATGCAAGCTTTAATTAGCTTTGGTGGCAATTGTCATGTAGTAAATCTTGAGAGGTCTAGGGTTCAATACTCTTTCCCTACATTTTTTGGGCAAGAGTTACTTTACTTATGTATTGTCCTGAATTCGGTTAACAAAATCGGTAAATTGGTTAACTAATTTTGATTATCGAATTCCGATACCAATTTTGATTACCGAATTCCTATTCGGTTAATTTCGAAATGGAAAAATTAATTCCGATTGCACACCTATTTTTGAATTCTAGACTTCGTTCAGGCTTATTAATCGACTGAATTCTGATTGACCAATTTCAAATTCTCAATTTGAAATTGAGATTACTTGCAAATTTGGTTAATCAAATTCATATACACCCCTACTTCCAAGGGTTGACCTTAGTTCAGGATTGAGGTAACTATAGATAGATGCTTCTAAAGGGTCTTAGATATTGTTGGTGTCTTTTTCTGAGAGTCTAGTATTTTGATCCACCAGCTATTTTTTATTGGATTAGTCCTTTCTTTGCATTGAGCCCTTCTCTTAGTTCGTTTTCCTGATAAGGGGATGTTAGAGTGGATTGGATTCAATCCACCCTCAAGCCTTGGAGGAGCATATATTGAGATAGGATTGAATGCCATGCCCCTAAAAACCGTGGTTAAGAACGGTCTTAACTGGTCATGGTCCTTTATTTATAGTTCTTGCATTAACCTGTCTGGAATTAGGTCTAGCCTTATCACAAGCTCATGTTTCTATGATCTTATGATGCTACAAATCTCCATCAAAGTGCTTATATTTTTATAATTGAACAAAAGAGAGTCTGAATTGAATGGGTAGTCGTGGAGCATTTCAAGTATTCCAACTTTTCAATCTCAAAGGCGTCGGTCGGTCCTAGAAACGACAGCAGCAGCATGAGAAGTAGGGGTTTCAATGGGTTGGGTTATCAAGTTATCGTATCGTGTCGTGTCAGGGGTGACCCATTTCTTATCATGTTCGTGTCATGTCGTGTGGGGTCCATTTCTTATCGTGTCGTGATCGTGTCTGACCCATTTGCGTTCGTGTCGTTTTCGGGTCAGACCTGTTTACTATTGACCGAAAGTATCAGCCTATTTAACAATTACATAACAAGCAATGTATTTGAATTAAAATCTCAAATTTTGATTATTTAATAACTCAAACAACTTATTATTGTTAACCTTATTATTATAGTAATTTAAAACTCACAATTAAAATTACTAATTTTTTTTGGATAATATTTAAAATAATTATTATGTTTGATTTAATAATCTAATATTAAATCTATTATTAAGAATCTTAAAATATGCTATATTAAATAATAATAAAATAAAAATTTCAGTAAAATCTATTCATACAGTAATTGAATGGGTTATCGTGTCAACCCACAGGTTGACCAAAACCAATTCGTTTAATTTCGTGTCATAAACGGGTTGACCCAATAGTGACCCGAAAAATTTCGGGTCGTGTCATAACTTGTTAATTTCGTGTCAGGTTCGTATCGTGTCAGAAATTGCCAGCCCTAATTTTACTGAAATGCTGAGCAGCCGAGCCGACGGAACCAAACAGATGCCATCTTCCTTCATCATTTTTTGACATTTTTCAGCAAAAAATTTGAAAGAAATCATTCATCCCCTCAAGTTTTGAACAGATTTTGAAGATCACACAGTAGCTCTTGAATCCTGTTTGAAGAGAAAGTGCAGCAGATTTGAAAGAAATTTCAGCAAAAAAATTGATAAGGAAGAGCGACGGATTCGGCGAATTTGGTGCGAAATTGGAGCAAAAAATATCAACCGATTTTCTTGAATTCTATTCTCATGTGAATTCTGTATTATTTTTTCCTACGTATGGTAGAAAATTTATCAAAATAAGTTCTTTTATATGTTCTGTTTTTTAATATATTAGTCTTATATCTTATTTATTTATTTATTTTATATGTTTGTTTCAATGATTCTATACTGATATATCCAATATTTAATTCAAAGAATAATTTTACAGTATTTCTTTGACATATTCAATATTTAAATTTTATTTAACAATTTGATTTTTATTTTAATTTCTTTGAGTGGATGAAAATAATGACGGAGACAATGTTGATGGAGCGAATGAAACATTCAATGTTAAAGATGTCCAAGATCATGGTGGGACTGAATTTGGTGCTAGCTGGGAAACTTGGAGACGAAATTGGGTATGAAATGTTGTTTGTAACCTCTTTCTTTAACAGATGGGAACTAGTTCAGTTGCTTTGACTCTAGTTAGACTCCCTCAGTTGCTTTACTCTAGCTGCAGCTTTGATTTAATTTAATGATGTTTGTTGTTGGTAATACTGTTTGAAGTTGGTCTTTGAGTGGAATTTGTTATGTTTTATGAGAATTTTATTGTTAAAAACACGTATTTTCTAATTTTGTTGTTATAAACATGTAGGTTCAAAATTATATTTTATAACTTATATATATATTTTTTATTATTATTAAGAACCCGCCGGTTGAGTCAGTGACCCACCGATTAAATTAATGACTCATTAACTTGATTAGCTTACCGGATTAATGGACGAACCGAGTTTAGTAACTATATATGAAAGCACAAGTAAGATCTCAAAGTGAAAGTGTTACTGTTGTTGTCGTGATTAGTTGAAGGATTCTTTGGCATTGGCAATATGCGTTTGTGAATTTCTATTGGTCTATGTTCGATTTACAAATTAGAATATAGCGATGGAGTTCGGTAGCGGGAAACCAAATAGTTCTCTTTTCAACTTTTGAAATGAGTTTCTCATATGATTTCCACTCTGCACGTTAATATCATTTTAATATCAATGCCAACCCACTCTGTACGTTAAAAGCATTCTAAATTTTTTTCTAATTATGTTAGTAGGACATTTTGTAGGAGCAACAATATGGACCTTGTGGAAAATTCATCCACAGATTCCCAATGAAAACTTAACAGTTTGGATTAATTGCAATATATATATGTGAATTACCACTAATTTACACTTTGCCATTCAAATTATTAATTTTAGTAGATTAGTATTTCATACTATTAATTGTGACATATTATTTACATTAGTTGAAAACTCGTTAATTTCTGTAACTATTGTATGAATGAAAAGACTTTCATAGCTATGATTCATAAGTTGTTTACGTAATATATTCTTATTTATCTATTGGTATTAAAGTTTTTCATCAAAAATAGCGATAAAAATTCATTAATTATCAATCGGTTTAAGTAATGTGTTATAAAAATTGATAACATAAGCTACGTAAGTGTTGCACTTGATTGTCAAATTGAAGCAATTGGATGTCCAACTCGGGCCTACAAATTCCGTCAAATTGTATCTAATAAAATCCAGGTATTGTAGCCATTCTCAATCACGGTCCTTGCGGGTCGGATCATCCATATAATATACAAAAAGAAACTCTTCCTTTAAGATCAAACAATTCCATCGAATTGAGTATGATAGTATGTGTAATAGCATCTACTATATCAGGAATATCAATGAACCCGATTAATGCAATTGCTTAGGATATCCTTTTAGGACCGTTAAGCTCATTACTAAACTTGTTGCAGAGATGAAATATAACCAAGGTATATCTTTTTGATTCGAGATTGAATAGATTCATGAGAAGAAGAATTATGGTGCAACTCTAAATTGATAGCAATTTAAGGGTACAAATAACGATTAATCCTAAAAATTTCACATTATTGTATCCACAAAGAATAATTTCTTGGTAAAATACTATAATAGACCCTGTTTTGAGACTCACCTGTAGATTTTGCAATCAAAATTAAATCTTATAGTTGTTTATATCAGATGATGTTATAAATTTTATAAAATTTAATTTACACCACAGGGTATACAAGTGAGGTCATAAATCAAATTTACCTAATTATTTTCCAATTTCGAGGGAGGCACATTTTTCTTTTTCTCGTCTGAAATAATTCAACTGGGTGCATGGAATGGATTCTCAATTATGGACCCTTGAAGGGACTCAGAGGTCATTTGATTAATGGGAAAATACTAAGGTAGATTTGATTTTTGACCCCACTTGTTAAATTTGTAGTGTAGATTAAATGTTATAGAATCTATGACATCAATTGATGCAAGAAAGATTTTATAAAGTTTAATGTTGATCGTAAGGTCTACAGGTTTGGTCAAAAATCGGGTCTATGTAAGTATTTTACTCATTAATGAATGGAAATCATTCATTCCTACCGTGATCATTATTTAGTAAAACGTGTTTGTGCTGTTCATGGCTTCAGGCTTTTCAAAATTTCTATCAAAGCCACAGCCTCTCGACTTTTCAGTAGAAACCAAACAGTCACAACCACCAGCAATACTCAAATTAATGGCCAAAAAAAAAAAAAAAAAAAATCATAGTCCTAGATGTTATTATTCACATGTGTTCTTCAACAATGCAATTTGACAAATACTACTAACTAAGATTGGAGAATTAATTTTAGGATTAATTGCAGTTTACACCCCTAAAGTATGATAGTTTTGAACTTTACACCCCCAAAATATTAATTTTAGCAATTAATCACCTCTAATTTTTAATTTTTAACAGTAAACCGGTGAACACTTTTAATGACTTATATATTCTTATTATTCTACCTAACTTCTTAATGCACCTTTATTTATTAGCTCACACTCAACACCATAATTGAGGTCGTTTATACTAATACAAAAAAAATATTTTTATCAGCTAATAAAATATTTTAAATATTCATATATTAATTATAAATCAAAATGATAATAAAAATACCACACACATATAAATGCGCACAATCACACACACTAAGTAGTGTCTTGTGTGTATATTTAGTTTTTTATGATTATATATACACTTAATTTGCTTGTCAACAAGAGTTTTTTTTTAAAAAAAACCTTGGGCAGAATAATGATGGTATGCGAGTCATTAATTATGTTCACTATTGTAATATGCTATAAATTAAAAGTTATAAATGATTAATTATCAAAATTGATTCTTTGAGATACAAAGTGCAAAAACACCGTAGTTCAAGGGTGTAAACTGCAGTTAATCCTTAATTTTACTATATACTGCTTAGAGATACAAGCATTTTGTGTTGTATTTGATTTATTTAGAATGAGAATTCTCAATCATCGATTTTTCTCAAACAAAAAGGTTGAATAGCATAACATGTCGAAATTGTGACATCGGTAAAACTGACAACATCAAAAAGTACACAAAAAAAGAAAAAAAAAACAAAGGTGGGTATTCCTTCCGTCTACAGATGTTCCCAAAAGTTGGAGAATCCAAATTCCAGCAAAGTTTGGCATGGGCAAATGGGGTCAGATTGTTCAGGCCCTGCAGGGTCAGAGTCACATGTGGGGAAATATTTAGGTAGAGTTAGTTTTTTATTCTACTTATAAATTTTATGATACAAATTAAATGTTATCAAATTTATGACATCTGTTGATTGAAGAAATATTTTATAAAATTTAATTTTGATCGTAAGAAGTGTGGGTAAAGATTGGTGTATGTAAATTTTTTCTGTTACATGTATAACCATAGGAATCTCGAACTTTTGATACAGTATATTAAAAAAAGATCCTATTATGTGGGTATCGAAAATTCTTATATGAATATATTGAATAAATTTTTTGATTCATATTCATTTACATTATGTTAATTTTTTTTTATTTTTAATGAGTTAGAATAATGTCGATAAATATAAACCAAAGAATCCATTCCATCTACCTTAAGACGAATCTATATAAAAATTTCTATCTGTGTGTGTACTAACTACTAAAATAGTATACTACTTTTTGCCTTCTTATTTGATTGTTGAGATTATTTATTGGAATTACTAATTCATATATATTTATTTTATTATTAATAATTAATTTTTTTAACAAAATTCAAATTTATTTAAAATATTATTGTACTTAAAGATAAAACTTAAAAAAAAAGGACTTTAGAAACTTAAACAATATTGAGAATTAAACTTTTTGTAAAAGCCAACTGTGAAAACAATTAATTTAGATAACCAAATAAGTTTTTAAAGAATCTGTTTTGTGCTTATTCTAACCAAATTTTATAATGCATATTTTACCGTATAATCATTTAAACAGTGTTTAGACAATTAAACCATAATGAAACGGTTTACTAGTGTATATTTAATTGGGTTGAACATGTTTCCAGTAAAATATTTTCAACATTTTTTTTGGCATCAAACACTAGAAAATATTTTTTCGTGTATAATATTTTTCAATGTTTCTTCATCTGACTGAAAAATTGACTTAGAGAATTTTTAAATATAAGTTATTTTCTTAATAGTTCAAGAATGACATTAAATTTCAAATACTTATTTTTATTACCTAATTTATCAAACTTATTTTCGTTTTCAATTTTTACCAATTTTTTTTCTCTTTATTGTGGATCCTACAGTAATATAATTATGATTATGTATATTTTATCACTATATTTCATTATCATTAACTTTAAATAAAATCAATTATTTATTAACGACAATTACTTGTGAAATATTTATTATAATTGTTATAAATCTTTTTAACTCATATCCTTAAAATGAAATACAAAAAATGTTAAAAATTATATTTCAAAGTATTTTCATTTTGTCAAATTAACATCGTAACACATTATTTAGTTGAACTATGGTAAATGATTCCAATAGTCCCTAAATTTTCGCTAATATTTCCATTTGTTCCTCAACTTTTAAAAGTATCTATCAAGTCTTAAACTTTTAAATTAAATTTGATTCTAAATGGTTTACTAATTCTGTCAAATTTAAGTATGGTAACTTTTATTGCCCTACGAAAGTTTGATTTAATGTTTATCTCCCCCTCACTAAGTCTATAAAATAAGACATTTAACCTTTGTAATAGTTTTGACTAAACATTAAATAATTGACTAATAAAAACCCACCCCTCTAATTGACTAATAATTTTTTTTTAATAAACAACCCCCTCTTCCTGTCCTCTAGTGATTTGAATCCATGACCAATAGGTCATAGAGGAAGTATCTTACCATTAAAGTTGCACTTCGTTGTCAAATAACTAACTTATTGGACCAAGAAAAAAAATGACAAAACTACCTTTCTAACTATTTCTCTAAGCCAAAAATTGCAAGAAAAATATATAAAAATGTTTTTTCTTTTATCAGTCTAATACTTATATCATGTTAAATTTATATAAGAAAAATGACAATAAGACAACTATATACAATTTTTCCTATTTTAAATTTTAAATTTTAAATTTTCCCTCTTTGTGTTATTATTCATTTAAGAGCATTTTCCCCAAATTCTACATAGTTATTCTTTTTTTTTTTTTTTTAACTTAATCTGTCATTAAAATTCAATAACCTAATTACCTACAATAAAAAGATAATATTCTTAACAATATATTAGAGCACAATATATGGTTGAATAAAATTTGTTAAAAATATTAGTTTCGTTATGTTTTGTCAATTAATTAGTCAATAGTTAAGTATTTACTCAAAACTATAAAAATGGAATAATTTACTCTAATTTTTGATTTGGGGGAAGGGGGTCAACCTGAAAATAAACCAAACTTTCAAGGGGCAAAGTAAAAATTATAGTAATTGAATTTGACATTGAGAGATCTCTTAGAACCAAATTTAATAGTTTAGAGATTTGATAGAAAGTTGTAATAATTAAGAGACCGAACGGGAACATTGAGAAAACTGGAAGGACTATTGGAGTCATTTACCCATTAAAGTATAAAGGGCAAAAATATAATTTCAGCCAAACTTGGACTTAGGGGTGTCACTTAGGTCTTGTGAGTCTTTAGGGTTTTGCAAAGGCCAAACTCGGCTCAGAAATTTATTTGGGGTTCAGGCCTTAATCGGGTCAGTCTAAACTCACAAATGTGAACCTCATATTCGACTTACAAATTTATTCCGGTTTCGGCCTTTAATCGGGTTAGCCCAAACTCATATTATCTTAACAAAATTTTTTATAATTTATTTGTTAAAATTTTATTTATTTTACATCCAGTCAGCATAATATAGAATAGTATGTACTACACATGTCAATAAACAACTATTAACTATATGATTGAACTAAAATATTTCAACTATAAATTGACTAATGATGTTGGGTTATTATTTTTAGTTACTCGAGTTTAATTCAGTTAAATAGAATACTAGAATCATTAACTATTGTCAACATAAAATTAAGTAGTAGTATTTAATTTAGGATAAAATCAATATTATATATATGTGTGTGTAGATATAGATATAGATATATATTCGAATCAGGCTTTAATACGGCTGAGCTTAGTAAAACCCAAAATTACTACCGTTTCACAATTTAATTGGGCCTAACACTTAGGCCGAAGTTCTACCCAATCCACATGAATGTAAGGTTCAACCCTTTATTTTTTTGGTCAGATGGGCTGTGTTCGGGATAGCTCAGCCCCATTGACAGTCCTACTTGAACCTAATTAGCTAGAAAGATAGGTAATAAAGATGTTTGATAGTCGTAGGGTGCCAAGTAGTATTAGCATAATTCTTAGAGAGGTCTCTAAAATAAGGGTTAATTACACTTTAGTAACTTAAACTTTAGCGTCATTAACACTTTAGTACCTAACATTATCTTTTGAGCACTTTAGTCCTTCTATTATGCCAACTAATTTTTTTGACCATTTTACTCCTATTTTATTATAATCTTTATTTTTGTTTACTGAATCCAATTTTATAAGGATTAGACTTAATTCATTCAGAAATTGATATAAATAAATGGTTAGAAGTCTAATTTAATATTTTTGGAGTTTTTTAGCTGAGATAAATCAAAGAACATGATAATAAATCTAACTGAATCATTTTTGGAGTATATATCTTTGTAACTAAGAATCAATAATAACAGTTTCATATCTCTTGATTAGAATAACTTCTTTAATTTAAAATTTGGTTAAATAGAAAGGTAAACTCATAAGTTTAGAAATTTTAATTAATTTTTATTTTAAAATTATTCGGACCAAGCAAAATAAAAAGAAATTTTTTAAAAAAGAAAAAAACAAAAATGCAATTTTAATGTTGTTGTTACTGCTGTATTGTTGGTGGTAGTAGTTATTGGTTGGATGGGAAGCAAATGATGGTGAGAAAAATATAGACTAGAATGGTCAAACGCTAAGTTGACGTAAAAAAAAAGGGTATTTAGAACATAACGTTAGGAATTAAACTGCTAGCGAGATTAAAGTTTAAGGGAATAAAGTGTAATTAACCAACGGGTATATTTGTATATTTAGCAAAAAATTTAGACAGTGTTAAAGTTAAGCGTTAGTCCAAAAATTTTAATATTCAAAAAATAACATGCTAAAGAATAAAGTATTAAGAATTGTATAAGAGACAGGACTGTACAATCCTTTGTACTTTAAGGGATTGTACAGTACAACACTATGTGCTTTGAAAATTTGTACTGTACAAGTCTTTAAAGTCAAGAAAATGATTCCTTCAACGGGATTGTAAAATTCCCCAAAGTATTATTGATGTTAAACTTCGAGGATAAAATTAACCCCAAAATTTATCCCTAAATTGAGCATGTCAGCTCAACAATTCGTTACGCCCAAAGAGGTCCGTTGAGGTGGTTGTGTTATACTCGCGTGGCCCCATTCTTTTTGTCTCTTACTGGTTTATAAGTTGAATTAAAATATGGAAATGATTTACAATGTCATAAATTGAGGATTATTTGTCAAAATTATATTAAATCACCAATCCCTGATTTTAGATTCTCAATCCAATATTGAGTGTGTATGATAGTGGTTGAGATAATTGAAAATAAGGGGGTCTTATTACTTTTCAATTATCTAACGATCAAAAATATTTAACTGTGGCATTATAGAGTAAGTAATAAGAAATTTTTCGAATAAAAATTGGTGAAAGTTGTTATTGCTACTTTGGTAAGTGACAATAATTATGGGATAGATAAAAAAGAAAGTATGATATTTTAAAGACTTACAAAGACAATATGATTTATATGGTTTTTCATAATTACGATTAAACATTATTAAAGTTCTCATGAGGCAAAACTAATGGATTTTTCAACCGTACACATCACATAGCTAAAATGGAATATTCATTATTTTTTTAATAAATTAAAAAGTAGAATAAAGTATGACGAATTTAAGAGTTAGGAGTGCAATGTATCCAAAACTTAGAATAAGGGTACAAAGTGCGAATTGATCATAAGTTATGTAATGAAAAGTAAAATTAGTCATGACTATATCTATCTATATAATCCTCGTAAACAGGTGTACGGTGTGCACACGCTTAGTATTTGTCAATTCTAGCAACAGTGTCAAAATAGAATTGAAAAGGAATAAATTTTAAGGTTGACCAAATGTAGATGCAATATGTCCAGACAAATATGGGATACAAATGAGAATTGGGTATAAATTAGAGTAGAAAGTAGAGCAAGTCCATGTCGAAATTTGCACATAAATAGGCCTGGAACTGAACGAGATTAATCACAGAAATGGCAATCGAAATCTATGGTAGTATTTGGTTTATCCTTGTGGTATCAATATCATCTTCACATTCTTGTTCACTTCCTGGTAGTTTCCTCCAATGTCTTGCTGTCACTTGCCCATCTCCAAATACGTCTGCACTAAATGTCATATACCCCCAAAGCAACTCTTCATATCAATCCATCCTGGAATCCAGAATTCAAAACCTTAAATTCCTAAAGCCAACCACCCCGAAGCCATTGGCAATAATTGCACCAATAATGTACTCTCAAGTGCAATCAACCGTCATATGTAGCAAGCAAGAGGGATTACAAATCAGAATCCGAAGTGGTGGCCATGACTATGAAGGTTTGTCCTACAAGTCGGTTCCTGGAGTTGCTATTTATCTTAGTTGACCTTTCAAAACTAAGATCAATTAGCATTGACATGGAAGAAAAGACTGCATGGGTGGAGTCAGGAGCAACACTAGGAGAATTGTACTACTCGATTGCTGATAAAAGTCCGGTTCATGGGTTTCCAGCGGGGTTTTGTCCAACTGTCGGCGTTGGTGGGCATTTTAGCGGCGGAGGTCTGGGTACCATGTTCAGAAAATATGGATTGGCTGCTGATAATATTGTTGACGCCCTCATAGTCGATGCAAACGGGCGAATACTCGACAGAGAATCAATGGGGCCTGATTTGTTTTGGGCAATCAGAGGAGGTGGAGGGGCAAGTTTTGGGATCATAGTAGCATGGAAAATCAAGATTTTGTATGTACCACAAGTAGTCACGGTGTTCGATTTAACTAAGACTTCAGAAGAAGAAGCCACTGATCTTATTCATAAGTTTCAATATAAAGGACACAAAATGAGTGAAGATATGTACATTATCGTTAGCATAAACGCTCATCAGCAGCAGCAGCAACAAGGACTTCCGTGGACGGCTCGGATATTCAGAAAACAATTCAAGCCAGATTCAGCTCATTGTTTCTTGGTACAACTGACTTTCTGCTTAAAGAGATGGAGGAAAGTTTTCCAGAACTTGGGTTGAAAAGGGAAGATTGCATTGAGATGAGTTGGATTGAATCTGTCCTTTATTTTTCGGGTTATCCAGATGGGGAAACTGTAGATGCCCTGAAGAACAGGAAACCGCAACCTAAGTATATAGCGTATACAAAATCGGACTTTGTTGTCGAACCTCTGTCGCATATTGCATTAGGAAAGTTATGGAAATGGTGCTTGGAGGATGACAAGGCGTGTTTTATAGCCTTGCATCCTTACGGAGGGAGAATGGATGAGATATCAGAAGCAGAAACTCCAATTCCCAACAGGAAAGGCATTTTATATTATATCCTTTACGAGGGGGTTTACTGGGAGGAGGCGGAGGAGATTGCAGAATATGAAAGGCGCTATTGAATGGATTAGAAGGTTATACAAAAACATGACTCCCTATGTGTCAAAAACTTTAAGATCTGCATCCTTGAACTGCTAAGATCTTGATTTAGGTGTAAACCATGTCACTGGCCCTACTTATTCACAAGGGATGGTATGGGGATACAAGTATTTCAAGAATAATTTCGAGAGGCTGGCCATTGTTAAGGGTGCAGCCTGATCCGAAATTTTTACTTTTGAGCAAAGCATTCCACCTCTTATTCTTGATGGACGGAGAAACAACCAGAATGACGAAGAGGTATCATAGTTATTTTCTTTTGATTGTATCACCTTTTAAGTTTTATGCTGAGTATCAATTAATTAATCGATTAACTAATTAAATAAATCGTTTATAATTTAGAAAAGAGTTTTAAAACTATTAATGAATTTCAATTTTGAATTAAATTCAATAAAAGTATTGATTAATCAAATTCAAATTTGATAATCACTTTTAGTTCGTCTATATATATATCCACGCAACGTGTCATTGAATTTTTTTAACAATACTTAGCATAAAGAATTGCATACTTTAGTAGATAATTTTATAAATTAAATGACTGCATTTTCTACGGGTAAATATCGGTTAATCGATCAATTAAGCAACCAATAAAATTGGTCGAAATTCAGAAATGGTTTTAATGTTTTAACCAATTTTGATTTCAAATTCAATTTGGTGTATAATTAGGTTATCGAAATACAAATTTGGTAGATAATTTTGAATTCGATTAACAAAATTCAACTTGAACTAGTTGGGCCATTGACATTGGGCTAAAACCATCTACAAAAACCTATTCTTCATAAAAAGTTTCCAAAATTTATCTTATTTTTATCGCATAATTTGATAGTTTGTGACTTTTATTGATTGATGATCTAAAAAAAAAAAGTAAAAAACTATATCATATAACTTAATTCAATAATGATCAAATATAATTACGCATAATGCCATAATATCATGCACTAATTGTGATGTCCCGACCCAAATTGGAAACTGTGGGAGGGAATATTGTATTGTTTATAACACTTTAGATTCTGAGCTACAAATAACTTGGGTTAAACATTCGAACCGGTTATTTCGCTCAAAAGTATGGGCCACTGGAATTGGGGTGTTGTAGTTAGTATTAGAGCGAATCTCGTGTGGTCTCGTGAGTGAGACTAGTGAGACAGAACAAGTACCATATTCACATATACCCGTATAGTACCTGTACTTATACGAAATCTAGATGTGTATAAGAGACAGGATTGTATGCCCCTACATTGGAAGTGGGAGAGAATATTATATTATTTATAACACATTGGGTTCTGAGTTACTAATAGTTTAATTTAAATATTTTGAGCCCATTGTTTATTCAAAAGTTGTTGGACCATCCTAGGGCCCTGGTTGTTACACTAATAATGCACGCAACACAATGTGATTTTTGGCTATTTATGTGATTTATAAAAGTAATTTACGAACTAATAATATAAGACTAATATAATTATGTATGGAAGTGTATGATTTAATGCATAGGGATGTAACAAATGGTATGAATTAGGTTAAAAATAAAGTAATACTTTATCAATAAATATACTTTTAGTTGAATAATTACATTTATATTTTAATATTACAACTATTTATATATAAAAATATTTTTAAAAAATTTATTTTCAATTATTGAGTCGATAATCAATTAATCGAATTCAAAAAACCTCTCTGCCATTTTTGAATGTATTAACCGGATTCATGAATTCAGTTAATCAATTTCTGACCATAATTAAAGTTCATCGAATTTATTTCAAAATTGGTTAGGAATTCGATTAACCAAAAACTTGCTCACCCTTAACATTTTCATTAAACTTGAATTTATAAAGTAAAATTATGTTCAATGCAAGTGATGTTACGTTAAAAGATATCAACATTTTAAACTTTTTTTTTTTTTTGGCAGTGCATTGTTTTGGAGATTCGTTTATTTCATTATTCTCATTACGAGTGCAATTCTGAATTTCAATTCTATATCAAAACACTTAATTTGGTTATGAACATTGTTTTTTTTTTTCTAATCCAAATCAACTCTGTTTTTTGCTCCTAACGATCTATTTAAGTTTTACGAAAGCAAGTGTGTAGACAGACTATTTCTGACTTTTTTTTAATTACAATTTAAAAACTGATAATTTTATTTCTAATACATTGTTTCAGTTTCTCCTTTATAACCATTTAAGTTAAAATATTGTATATACATATATCTTCAAAACTTTTCTAAATATTAGACATTTCTTGAATGTTATGGTCTTTGTCATTATTTTATTATTTATCTTATTTAATGGTTATTTTTTATTTAGTAAAGTTGATTAGTACACAAATCCTACATACTTGATACCTACAAGTTCACATTCAATAATTATTTATGAAGGACTCAAAATTATGGGTTAATTTGCATCCCCTATAAATAAAGTATTAAATATAGTAAAATAGATGATGCATATGCATTTACCTAAAGCTATATGACATTCTTAGATATGTAGAATGCTACTAGAAAGAAAGCCTTTCATTTGTTAAATCAGTAAATCATTTTTGTAAACCCTACTTTTTTATATATAATAACAATAACATTATTATCGATACAAGATACTAATAACTTAATTAAACAATTGTATGTGAAATTGAATTACTTTTCTCGGTGATTTCTTGTTGTAAGTAAATTCCAGTCAAGCTAGGAATCCTATTTGTTTTGTGATATTTGATTTGGACTAACTTGATGCTTAAATTTGTTTTTCTTTTAGGAAATAATTCTTTTACTAATTATTTATTAATTTTCGTAATTAAAATTAGACTAAATTTTCAGCCAACCTCTAGTGACTGAGAATTGTGAAAAGTTTAGCTAACTTATAGGAGTTAGAGGCTAAAAGCTTTTGGGAGTCAATATATGTATAAATACGAGCTCATCTCTTATACACATCTATTTACTTGTATAAGAGACTGTCTCTTATACAATCTAGAGTGTATAATAGACAAAACATATGAAGCCTCCTATTTATACATATATATCGATACGATAAAATTTATTATCGAAACTTTTTCGATAATTTTGACAGTTTTTGTTTATCGTATATGGAACATCATGCTTGAGATTGTGTTTTTCCGTTAACTATTATTATTCGATTGACTAATTTTGATAAGTTTAATTGTCCTTCTTAAAAGTTGGGATTAATTTCAAAGCAAAAGAATTTTGTTTCTTCAAAAATAGTTTTCGTATAGAAAAAATCAGGATTTTCAAAAATTAAAAAAATAATAAAATCAAAAGGAGAAAAGCATAGACACCGGAGTTGCTGTGATTCCCGTCACTTTGTACAATGGCAGTTGCCGACAATGACGAAGCTGCAGTGGTCGCTTACACATCTAGATGTGATATAAGCGATAGTCTGGAAATCTGTGGTGGTTCTGTACGGCTAGGAATAGGTGGTGGTGGTGTAAGGTGTGGTTGATTGGGTGCTCTCTTTATACACAATAGAAGAAGGAAAGAAGAAAATACACATCTAAAAGGAAAAAAAAAAACAAAACAAAAAGGAAGAGAGAGAGGAGTAGTCTCAGGAATGGAGGGAAAAGTCTTCTTAAATAGAATCAAGTAGTGAGCAATTTAGGATAATTGCATAACAGGTCCTCTTAGTTTCTATTATTTGAATTGGGGATTGAAAACTCAAATACTTTTGATATAAGTAATTTAAAGGTTATTATAGAACTATTTTTGTAATAAATAAGCAAATACTTTTACAGTATTCGTACCAAACATTTTAAATGTTATGCCTTTGCATATATTTGGAAAAAATAATTTATTATAATATGAACACGAGTAAATATTTTTTGAAACTTGAATAATTGTATTAATGGGCATGTTAATCTATATACATTCGGGTTTGCTTGGAAATTGAATTTAAGTTAATATTTGATAATTTGGTAAAGGACATTAGTCGGGTTCTTTGCTACGTTTTTGTTATTTCGAAATAAGTAGTTACTACCCCTTTATGTTTTTGAAAAATATTTTGTCTAAAATATTACCTTTGACTCATGCTGTACCTGTATTATTATTTCGTATGTGCATATGTTTGGAATATTTGTTTGGTAATTAATAATAGATCAAGGTTTTTAAAATAATTATGAATTGTCAGTAGGAGTTATGCTTTTCCACTATTTCTAAACTGTTAGATAAGATAAATTTTAGTCTCTGAACTCCAAACTGTGACTAAAATAGCTTTCACGAGACCTTTTAGTAACATTTTCTAGTAAGGTTCTTAGCACATCCTGAATATTTAGTAAGACGATAATAGTGCCTTTATTTTTTAAGCCTATAATGAACCATGATATGAATTTTGGAACTCCAATTAGAACGTGACTCTGGCTTTTGATTCGAATTTTTGAACTCTGACTATGAACTTTGATTATGAACTCTGATGATGAATGTAGGCATAGAATTTTCATGAGTTTTTCATGTCAAAGTGTTTAGTAACTCGACAATTCAAATTCATACCAACAAATTTTTTCCTATATTTAAACAGAGTTTAAATTAAAGCAAATTCATTCTTCCTAAATAATTTATACATAAATCATTCATTATTTGCATTCTCCGATGTGTATTCAGGAAAACACCTCCAATCAAATCCATTCTTTCTTAATATTTGCATTGTCCTAGGCTAAAACTCACATTTTTGTGTGACCTTTTAGATTTGGGTGCCTTCGCAACAAGTTTGAGAGATTGATTATCGAAATTTCTTGAAGTATGAAATTTTATTTCTTTGGAGTACTTACCTTTAGATACTTGAAAGGAGTTATATGTATTGACATGAAAATTTAAAACTTCTCAAGGGAATGACATGATCGTCTTGCAAGTTTTGTAATAGATTGGAATGTTCAAAAGTTGGTGCCTCGGCTTTCTTTGGGATTTTGGAATACAAAGGAGGGCAATTTTCTTTGAAGTGCTTGTAGTACTTTTCTCCTTTCCTTTTGATTCTTGCGCAACCACCTTGTAGTATCTTGCATCTACATAGTATAACTCCGCTTCACTCACAAAGCACTATCCACCACGATACGTCCTTCTTCATCATTTTTTTCCCAAAGATATTTTAAGCACTAATGATAAGTAGAAGGGATTATTCCTTTATTATAAAGCCATGGTTGTCCTAACAAAATACTGTAGGACATGTCAGCATCAATCACAAGGACTTCAGTATCTCTTTCTATCTCACCCATCTTTGTTGTTATAAGCTTTAGTCTATATTCGGATGATATTAGTGATGACATAAAGGAATAAACTGGTGAATCAATCATGTAATCATTGAAAGATTCCTTATCATTACTCAATTCCTTTCCTACAGAGATGTAATTACAAGAAAGGGCAATCTCTCTTCCTCATCTTTCTTTTTATGGATACAAAACCCTTCAAGTATGAATTCATTTAAAGTTACCGGGACTCTAGTAGATTGAATTAATAACTCTCTAATAGACTCATCCATAAAAAGAAAGATGAGGAAGATACTTGCCCTTTCTTGTAAGAAATTTTCTCAATATGAAAGGAATTGATGTCTAATCATCAATCAACTTTTGAATTTTTTCCTTTGACACAAGCATTATTCAATTAGATGTCCAATCATACGATAATAGAGACAATATTTTGGATAGTCTGTTTTTCTTAAATTTTGTGGTCTTTTGACATTAGGAAGGATTATTAGATCTTGCTCAACCAATTCTTTAATCAAATCATCCACAATCTCATTAGGAAATGAAAATTTCTTTTCAATAGGAATGAATCTTTCCTGCAATGATGGAGAGGTTTTTCTCTTTTCTTGTTTTCACTTGCCTGGTCATCTTCCTTCTTCTTTTCAATGACCATGCCTTGTCTTCCCTCTTGTTGAGATAGTCTATCATTAAGACTTTCAATCTCAGCCATGAGAGTAGAGACTTTTTCTTGGGCATTTTTCAATTCTTTCTCTATCAATTTTTTTCTCCTATCATTCTCAATTTCTGTTGAGATGAAAAGCTTTCCCTGGTGACCTTTTTGAGTCTTTGATAGGTTTAAGAGAAGGCTTCCTCAGATATAATCTAATTGTGAATTGCAAGTTTTCCCCAATAGTGACTCATTTGGACATGAAACAACTATCTATTTTCTTTGTCTATGTCAAAAGACTGCTTTCCCATAAGAGAAACTCTTTACTATCCGAACTTATACTTGAGCCGGTTGAACTTTCTTGACCTTCCTTATTTTTCTTTCAACTTTTTTACTTCATTTTATTAGCATTGATATCATTTTTACCCTTAGTACCCAAGGTCTTATTGGAGCGAATTTCTCCTGTCTCTTTACTTCCATCTTGATTTATAGATTCAAGAGGTTCAACTGGTTTTACTTCTACCACCATCGTATTTATCATATTTTAGGGTAAAAGTTCCCTTATGGTCCAAGTACAGCTCTACCATCCCTCAAAATAGATAGCTTATTTGTTTGCACACGAGGTATAGAGGATTGAATAGGTTCGGCTTAGTAGAAGACCTTAACTTCCCTTAAATGCCCTATTGAACTCAATTATGGGAACTTGAAGTCAAAATTCGCAATAGTTCCTCGAGGCCTATTGCATTGCTTGCAAACTACTTTCTCCCTTCATGGGGAATCTAAGATTTTAAGATTTTCATGGCTTCTATTTGTTCTCGGCATGATTTTGTTGGCATATTGATCCACTTTATTCCATTGAGGACAAGATTCACGTGTCTTGATTAATTGTATGAAAAAAATTCCTACCAAAGTGAATCAAAGGATTTCCTCTGTTTTGGAGCCTTATTTTCATAAAGTGCCATGTTTTGTGATGAGATTTCCTAGGGTGGACAATTGTTTTTTGATTTCGAACTCCATTATTAGACAGTGCCATAGGTGTTTATTTTCGAGAGTAAACCATTTCTAGCATTGGAGCTCTATTTTCATAAAATGCCATTGTTTGTGGAGAGATTTCCTTAGAAAAGATAGTCGCTTTTCGAGATGGGGTTCTATTTTTATGGAATTCCCAAGTTTTTCTCCCTGAAGGAAAAACCATTTCTTGTATAGGAGTTCTAACTCTATAGGACGCCTTAGATGACGAGATCTTCCAAGAACGAAAAACCGCATTTTGAGGTGTTCTGCTTGAAGGGTGGACCAAAATTGGTCTGGGTGCTCTATGGTCTTAGAGTGCTGCGCTTTCATGTGGAGCTCCATTTCTATCGAGCGCCAAAGGATTTCCTTAGAAGGGAGGGCCATTTTTTGGTATGGAATTCTTTGTACATAGAACTTCAAATTACTTAGTAGAGGGATAACTCCCCCATTTGGACTTATTCTCTTTAGTTTAAATCCCTTTTTGCAAAGAGAACTGAATTTGGGTAAGGGCTTCTTCCCATAGGAAGAGCACTTCTGGAATAAAGAGCTTCCTCAAGAGAAAAAACCATTCGTGTTCTTATACACCTCTAGATGTGTATCTAGACAGCTGCGTTCTAATATTAACAGCATTTAGTATAGGAATCTATTGGTCAACCACTTGGACCATGTTGCATGCAATTGAAGTTGAAGGAATCATTATGACATCCTTCCAAGTCTTGTTCTTGGTAATTAGTTTGAATATAACCAAGGTGAAGTTAGGCTTCTTGATCACAATTTCTTTCCAAAAACAAAAGAAACAATAAATTTGTATTCAATTATATAGTTAATTTTTTTTTGTTTTTGCAAATGAATTTATTTTTTCAAAAAATAGTTAAAAATATAACCATTTTTTTTTTGAAAAAAATAATATGCGCTTATTAGAAAAAAAAAAACTTTACTTGCACAATGCTCAAGATTTTTTTGAAACATTTCTTTCGATATCATTTTGGCCAAATTAAGCTCCACACGCTCATGTGCAAAAACTTTACTTACAAGAAAGCTGGAGATGAGCATAAACTAATGTATTAAAAAAAGTCTATAAACAAGCATATGTTCACTCTTTTTTTTTTAAAAAAAAAAAAAGAAAAAAGTTATGTGCACTATTTTATGGTAAAAAAATTTGTAGGCTAATTAAAATTAGATTTCATATATACATCTTATATGCATTATAGATTATTGCTTGCAGTAAAGCATGATGAGAAAATTGCATGTATTATACTTTGTTGTAATCAATTTCATGCATACGCACACCAAGTCCTGCATTATGTTTTTAATAGAAAAAGAAGCAATTTTTTTTTGTTTTTTGGGTGATGGGGGGAGAGGGAATTAGTTTCAATACTTTTTTTTTTCAACAACATTTCATGCAAATGTAAGGCTCCAAATGTTTTTTCACTCCCTACAAGAAAAAAAAATGTCACTATGCTAAACTCAACACCAAAAATCAAATTTCAATGTAAATCAAGCACATGTAATTTTTATGAAATAAAAGATATAGACTATCTCAACAAGAGCTGTCTCTTATACACATGAAGATGTGTATAAGAGACAGGACTAAACACTAAAAAGTCTGTCTCTTAGTACACATCTAGATGTGTATAAGAGACAGGATTAGGATCATTCCCCCCATCACCCAAAAAACAAAAAAAAATTGCTTCAAAACTATTAAAAATCTTGAACACTAAGAAATCATTTATTAATTATATTTCCTAATGTGTATTCAGAAAAACACTACCGGCTAATCAAGAGACATAAAAATTGCTAGTACATTTATAAAAATAAACTAATATTAAACAACAAGCAAAATAACAATTTACCTTGCTTTCATTGATTATCTGAGAAAATTATACTTTGAAACAGACAAAAATGTGAGTATCACTTTTACTCCATTCTTATAGAGTGCTTAGGTGTTTCTCTTAAACAGTAAGCCATTTCTCACATTGGAGTCCTCTCTATTTTCATAAAATAACATTGTTTGTGGAGATGTTGCCTTAGAAAAGACAGTCACTTTTTGAGATGGGGTTCCATTTTCATGGAATGCCCAAGGTTTTCTCAACCAAGAAAAAATCATTTCTTGTATATGAGTTCTATTTCTATAGAATGCCTTATATGACTAGATTTTCCAATCCTAAAAAACCGCATTTTGAGGTGTTCCCTTGAAGGGTGGACCAAATTTGGTCAAGGTGCTCTTTGGCCTTAGAGTGCTGCATTTTCATGTGGAGCTCCATTTCTATTGAGCGCCGAAGGAATTCCCTTAGGATAGAGGGCCAGTTTTTGGTATGGAATTCTTTTTACATAGAACACCAAATTTAAAGGGATAACTACCCCATTTGACTTATTCTCTTTTTGTTTAAATCCCATTTTTCAAAGAGAACTGAATTTGGGTAAGGGCTTCTTCCCATAGGAAGAGCACATTTGGAATAAGGAGCTTACTTAAGAGAAAACACCATTCTTAAAGTGTTGCTCAAAGGCCTCGAATTGTTCCCTGCACGACCACCCTTATTATAGGGCACATTTAGCGCAAGACTCTATTAGTTATCCACTTGGACCACGTTGCATGCAATCGAAGTCGAACGAGTCATTAAGACATCCTGCCAAGTCTTGGTCCTGGTAATTGATTTGAATATAACCAAGGTGAAGTTAGGTTTCTTGATCACAATATCTTTCCTGCAAACAACGAAAACAATAAATATATATCAATTACTTATTTAATTTATTATTATTATTATTATTTCTTATTTAATTTATTATTATAATTATTATTATTATTATTATTTTGCAAATGCATTTAGTTTTATGAATAGTTTTTTTTTTAAAAAAATAATAATATAGCCTTTTTTTTAAAAAAAATTTAATTTGCGCTCATAAAAAAAAATTTACTTGCACGATGCTAGATTTCTCTTTGAAACATTTTTTTCGATATCATTTTGGCAAAACTAAGCTCCCCACTCTCACCTGCAAAAAACTTCACATTACAAGAAAGTTAGAGATCAGCTTATACAACTAGATGTGTATAAAGAAAGTCTATAAACATGCACATGAGCACTCTTTTTTTAAGTAAAACAATAAAAGAAAAAAGTTTGTATACTAATCAAAATTAGATTTCATAGATACGTCTTATATGCATTGTAGAATAATGCATGTAGTAAAGCATGTTAAGAAAATTGCATGTATTGTACTTTGTTGTAATCAATTTCATGCATCCACATCCCAACTTCTGCCTTAGCATGTTTTAACAGAAAAAGAAGCGATTTTTTTTTTTTTTGGGGAGGGGGAGTGGGAGGGGAATTAGTTTTAATACTTTTTTTTAAAAAAACATTTGATGCAAATGTAAGGCCCCAAATGTCTTTTGATTCCCTACAGAAAAAATTGTCACTATGCTAAACCAATACCAAAAATCAAATTTCAATGTAAATCAAGCATACGTAATTTTTATGAAGATTTTTTTTCCTTTTGATATCTCTTGAATAGATGGGAGGAGGTGTAGGGACATCCCACTGGGCATGATTGAAAATTTGTAAATGTCAAAGTATTTTATTCGACAGCCCAAATTCATACCAACAAAAATTTTCTTATATTTAAAAAGGGCTTAAATTATAGCAAATTCATACTTGCTAAATATTTATACATAAATCATTCACTAATTATATTTCGTGATGTGTATTTGGAAAAACACTAGTGATTAATTAAGAGACATAAAAAAGTATAGTACAATATAAAAATAAAATAATATTAAACAACAAGCAACATAACAATTTAACTTGCTTCTATTGATTATATGAGAAAATTATACTTTGAAAAAGATAAAAATATGAGTATCACTTTTACTTCTAATGTAAAATTTCTAGTGAATTTTACGTATTTTGAATTGAATAAACAAACTAGATAAAATTAAATACTAATTTTTTATTCTAGTATATCTTATTCTGATTTACAGTGTTTTTTTCCTTCCCCCCTCGGGTCCCCTAGACCTTTCCATAACTCTGCTATTTTATGGAGATTCCTGGAACTACTTTCCTCCTAATTTCCCGTATTTGAAAATTGGAGAGACTTATCATTCGTTGGATAGGTGGATGTAATCTACAACTGTACAAGCAATAGATATGAATTACCGCAAGCCATAGATTTAAATTACACAAAGGGTTGCCTTATCGACAATCATTTGGATGATTTCAATCTTTGAGAATTTTATCTCCACCAATATTGTCCATCACATGATCCTATTATTTAGGCAACCGATTTGATAAGTTTATGCAACTCAAAGTCTATAGAAATTTGAAACTTATCACAAAGGCGAATTTTAAATATCTGATCGCCCATCTTTGATCTTCAATTTAAACTGATTCTTTATTCCAAATTTTCCATATGTGGCTTTACTTTGGCCGAATACTCATCTGCATATGACTATTAAATTTAAATGGGCAACCTTCTTGTTTATTTGTATGTGCTATCCTAATCTTTATTGCTAAAACTGATGCAATTGTTTATCCAAATGAAGCAAACTTTTGTTAGGACTTCTATCCTTTCAAATATATATCCTGCCAATTCAAATGATCCTAATCAACATTAACTACTTAATAGAGATCCATTTGAAATGAACTTTATTTAGCTTTTTTTTTTTTTTTTAAACTTGATCTTCAGTACTCCAGCTTGCTTTCTTAGAAAGTGATAAATTTTAGCTGACAATTATGAACACTGATTATGAGTCCAAATTCTGGTGATGAATGTCTAATTTAAGTGAAATCTTTTTCTTAAATCCTTGATCTAATGCCACTTTCTTTGAATACATGTAAGTACGTTTTATTTTTGAACAACTTTACAATGAAACTTATGTCAGCGATGTGAAATTGTGATATGAAACTTTTGATGAAATGTATTTATATTTAACTTGTCTGGTCCAACAAATGTGGTGTTAGCTACTTGCTGAGCAACTTGTCACTCACCCCATTTCTAATATTTTGCAGAGGTAGGGACTTTTGAGGAACCACAAGCTTAGCTGTACCAAGATATGATGCATACCAATTAGAAGAAGCTCTTGGCTTAATAATTGTTGCTTAGTTTAGTTTATTCGATTGGAACTTTTGTTGCTTAAGGATTTATGGGTTCATTAAGTTTATTTAGTTTTGCCGCACTAGTGAGACCATATTTATTGTTTATGTAATGAACTTCTTAATTTTTCAATTAAGGACTATGTTTTGTTTCGTTTAGAGCCTTGTGCTTTTGAAAGGTAACTTTTGAGGGTACAACAGCTATCACATGTCTGTGTTTGCAGGCATGGGGAGTCATAGTTTAAGTGATATCAGAGGTTAGGTTAGAACCCATGAGTGATAAAAGAATAAGGAATATAAGCTAATTGCTTGTGATTTTTGAGTGTGAGTTATAGATTTAGACCGAAGTAAATTGAATTGACAAGAGTGAATCTACTAGGTAACATGAAAAGATTGAGACCTACTCACATGCTGACTAAACCTTGCGACTGCCCTGTGAATAGAACCACGATGTGAGATAAGATACCTAAAGGATTACAAGTGAGAGCTTACATATTAGGTTAACCATCTAGAGGCACAAAATGAGAGATTGAGGAATTGAGTGATGGAAAGCGAGTTTCAACACATGTATAATAAGTATGAGGACTTGAAGAACAAAGCTGAGGAACTGAGCAACAAAAATAAAGAACTCACTAATGAATTGGAAGTAAAAGAACGAATTGGCAAGGAATTTATAGGAATGTTTCTATCCAAAAGTGCGAAGTAGACTGGCCAGGATTAGTAGAGGATGATGAAGATATTCCTAAGCTCCACACGCTCATGTGCAAAAACCTTTTCTTACAGGAAAGCTGGAGATGAGCATAAACTAATGTATTAAAAAAAAGTCTATAAACATGCATATGTGCACTCTTTTTTTAAAAAAAAAAAAATGTAAAAAGTTATGTGCACTATTTAATGTTAAAATTTTTTTTATGCTAATTAAAATTAGATTTCATACATACACTTATATGCATTATAGTCAGGATTAATGCATGTAGTAAAGTATGATGAGAAAATTGCATGTATTATACTTTGTTGTAATCAATTTCATGCATCCACACACCAAGTCCTGTAGTAGCATGTTTTTAACAGAAAAAGAAGCAGTTAGAGGGAATTAGTTTCAATACATTTCAACAACATTTCAGGCAAATGTAAGGCTCCAAATGTTTTTTCATTCCCTTCAAGAAAAAAAAAATGTCACTATGCTAAACCAGTACCAAAAATCAAATTTCAATGTAAATCAAGCATATATAATTTTTATGAAGTTTTTTTTTTTTTTTTTGATATATCTTGAACAGATGGGAGGAGGAGTAGGTATCACTGGGCGTGGCTGAAAATTTGTAGCCGTCTAAGTGTTTAGTTATTTGACAGCCCAAATTCATACCAACAAATTTTTTCTATATTTAAATAGAGTTTAAATTATAGCGAATTCATCTGTCATAATTTATTTGTACATAAATCATTTATTAATATTTCTGATCTATATTCGATCAAAGATTCCGATCAGAATAATAAAATGTAAGTACATTTTCAAAAAATAAACTAATATTAAACAACAAGCAAAATAACAATTAGACCTTGCTTCCATCTATTTTCTGAGAAAATTATACTTTGAAACAGACAAAAATGTGAGTATCACTTTTACTCCATTCTTATAGAGTGCCTAGGTGTTTCTCTTACAGAGTAAACCATTTCTCATATTGGAGCTCTATTTTCATAAAATGACATTGTTTGTGGAGATGTTGCCTTAGAAAAGACAATAACTTTTTGAGATGGGGTTCCATTTTTATGGAATGCCCAAGGTTTTCTACCCCAAGAAAAATCCATTTCTTGTACTGGAGTTCTATTTCTTTAGGATGCCTTATATAACTAGATTTTCCAAGAACAAAAAACCGCATTTTGAGGTGTTCGTCTTGAAGGGTGGACCAAATTTGGTCAAGGTGCCCTGTGGCCTTAGAGTGCTGTATTTTCATGTAGAGCTCCATTTCTAGAATGGAGCGCCAAAGGAATTCCCTTAGGAGAGAGGGCTAGTTTTTGGTATCGAATTCTTTTTACATAGAACACCAAATTTAGAGGGATAACTACTCTATTTGACTTATTCTCTTTTTGTTTAAACCTTTTATTTAAAGAGAACCGAATTTGGGCAAGGACTTCTTCCCATAGGAAGAGCACTTTTGGAATAAGGAGCTTACTTAAGAGAAAACACCATTCTTGTGTTGCTCGAAGGCCTCGAATTGTTCCCTACATGACCACTCTTATTATAGGGCACATTTAGTGCAGGAATCTATTGGTCATCCACTTGGAATATGTTGCATGCAATCGAAGTCGAAGGAGTCATTAAGACATCCTTCCAAGTCTTGGTCATGGTAATTGATTTGAATATAACCAAGGTGAAGTTAGGTTTCTTGATCACAATTTCTTTCCTACAAACAAAGAAAACAATAAATATATATAAATTACTTATTTAGCTTATTATTATTATTATTATATTTAGTGTGGGTTGTACTTAAAAAAGTCTATAAACATGCACATGAGCACTCTATTTTTAAATAAAACAAAAAACAAAAAAGAAAAAAGTTTGTACACTAATTAAAATTAGATTTCATATATACGTCTTATATGCATTGTAGAATAATGCATGTAGCAAAGCATGCTAGGAAAATTGCATGTATTGTACTTTGTTGTAATCAATTTCTTGCATCCACATCCCAAGTTATGCCTTAGCATGTTTTAAAAGAAAAAGAAGCGATTTTTTTTTTTTTGGGAGGGGGAGGGAGAGGGAGAGGGAGGGAGCTTACCTATAAGGGTGGGGAATTAGTTTTAATACTTTTGTTTTTTTCAAAAACATTTCATGCAAATGTAAGGCCCCAAATGTCTTTTGATTCCCTACAAGAAAAAATTGTCACTGTGCTAAACCAATACCAAAAATCAAATTTTAATGTAAATCAAGCATACGTAATTTTTATGAAGATTTTTTTTTCCTTTTGATATCTCTTGAATAGATGGGAGGAGGTGTAGGTCCCATTGGGCGGGACTGAAAATTTGTAGATGTCAAAATATTTTTTTTGACAGCCAAAATTCATACCAACAAAAATTTTCTTATATTTCAAGAGGGTTTAAATTATGGCAAATTCATACTTCCCGAATATTTATACATAAATCATTCATTAATTATATTTCGCGATGTGTATTCGGAAAAACAGTAGCTAATAATGAAGAGACATAAAAAAGGATTGTACAATATAGAAGTAAAATAATATTAAACAACAACCAACATAGCAATTTAACTTGCTTCTATTGATTATATGAATAGAAAATTATACTTTGAAAAAGATAAAAATATGAGTATTACTTTTACTTCTAATGTAAAATTCCTAGTGAATTTTACGTATTTTGAATCCAAATTTTGGGATTCTAGATATTCCTCTAGTTGGATATATACTCTAGAATCACCATAAAATAGCGGATTTACATAATTTTTTTTCCTTCATCTCCTCGGGTCCCCCAATCCTCTCCGTAGCCCCGCTATTTTATGGTGATTCTCGGAACTATTTTCCTCCTGATTTCCCGTATTTGAAAATTGGAGAGACTTATCCTTCGTTGGAATTAAAAATATATGTGGATGTAATATTCAACTCCACAAGCAATAGATATGAATTACCGCAAGCCGTAGATGTGAATTACACAAAGGGTTGCCTTATCGGCAATCATTTGGATGATTTCAATCTTTGAGAATTTTATCTCCACCAATATTATCCATCACATGATCCTATTATTTAGGCAACCGATTTGATAATTTTATCCAACTCGAAGTCTATAGAAACAAATTTGAAGCTTATCACAAAGGCGAATTTTAAATAGCTGATCACCACTCTTTGATCTTCAATTTAAACTGATTCTTTATTTTCAATTTGCCATATGTGGCTTTACTTTGGCCGAATACTCATCTGCGTATGACTATTAAATTTAAATGGGCAACCTTCTTGTGTATTTCTATGTGCCATCCTAATCTTTATTGCTTAAACTGATACAATTATTTATCCATTTGACAAATTTTGTTAGGACTTCTATCCTTTCAGATTAGGATCCTGAATTTAAATGATCGTAACCAACATTAAGTACTTAATGGAGTTCCATTTGAAATGAACTGTGTATAAGAGACAGGGATTCACAACTTGATCTTCTGTACTCTAGCTCGCTTTCTTAGAAAGTGATAAATTTTAGCTACCAATAATGAACACTGATTATGAGTCCAAGTTCTGGTGATAAATGTCTAATTTAAGTGAAATCTTTTTCTTAAATCCTTGATCTAATGCCACTTTCTTTGATTTTACATGTAAGTACGTTTTCTTTTTGAACAACTTTATAATGAACTTATGTCAGCTATGTGAAATTGTGATATGAAACTTTTGATGAAATATATTTATATTTAACTCGTTTGGTCCAACAAATGTGGTGTTAGCTACTTGCTGCGCAACTTGTCACTCACCCCATTTTTAATTAATGCGCTCCATAGACTTCTCTTGAGGAACCACAAGCTTAGCTGTGCCAAGATTATGATGCATACCAATTAGAAGCAGCTCTTGGCTTAATAATTGTTGCTTAGTTTAGTTTATTCGATTGGAACTTTTGTTGCTTAAGGATTTATGGGTTCATTAAGTTTATTTAGTTTTGCCGCACTACTGAGACCATATTTATTGTTTATGTAATGAACTTCTTAAATTTTCAATTAAAAACTATGTTTTGTTTCGTTTAGAGCCTTGTCTCTTATACACATCTAGATGTGTATAAGAGACAGCACTTAAACTATGACTCCCCATGCCTGCATGGGGAGACAACATAGTTTATAGTGATGTCAGAGGTTAGGTTAGAACCCATAAGTGATAAAAGAATAAGGAATATAAACTTAATTGCTTGCAAGATATCTGAGTGTGAATTTTAGATTTAGACCGCTCTAAATTGAAAAACTGTGAATCTACTAGGTACCATGAAAAAATCGAGACCTACCTCCATAGAAACTGTCTCGATCGCCCTATGAGTAGAACTGGATGTGAGATAAGATACCTAAAGGATTGCAAATGAGAGCTTACATATAAGGCTAACCATCTGGAGGCACAAAACTGGGACCAACAAATTACAATACATGATTGGGAAAGTGAGTTCAACACATGTATAATAAGTATGAGGACTTGAAGAACAAAGTGGAGGAACTTAGCAACAAAAATATAAGAGACACTAATGAATTTAAGTAAACGAAGGAATTGTCACGGAATTTATAGGAATGATCTTATCCACAAGTGCGAAGTAGGTGGCAGGATTAGTAGAGGATGATGAAGATACTCTATCAGATAAGTGATATCGGATGAAGAGAACAATAGAGAACAAGCATTGATTTCAGAGTGAACTAGATGACTTCCAAGATAAAAAGGAAGATGTAGAACTCAATGAGAATGATAACCTGGTCATTGTCTTAAGTGACGATGATCCTTTGAAGGCTGAGCAAGAGTGACTAATTAAGTGTTGATGGTATTAGATGGTTTCTTAAGGAATTTAGAAATTGATAGCATTCGAAAGAGTTACTTTAATTTTCTTTTGTATTTTACGGCTCATTATAGTATTTAGCTGGATATGTTTCCTTAAAACACCCATTTATTATTTCGTTATTTGATTAATAAAAGTTTTTATTTACTTTATTTTATTGATATTACTTGTGAAATTTATTTATTGTATAAATTTACAATTGGAAATATATTTTTAATCTTGATTGGGAAGTGGTGCGTGGTACAAGATCCATATATGACATTAATTCAGAGAATCCCAAAAATTTGGACCCTTGCCCAATGCTAGTGGAAGTGATACACATCTAGAACCCAAGCCTAACCCCCGAATTCATGAATGCCATGACTAACCTAGCACAAGCTACTCAAAACAATAACAATAACCATGCACCACCACAACTACATATTTATTATGAAGGATGAAAAAGGTTCAAGTTCTAATCTTAATAGTATCATGTGCTGAACATGGCTGAGAAATGACGTAGGGAAATTGAAAACAACCAAATGATGCTACAAGTGCCCGAGGAGTTTCAACACAAACTTTTTAGGCCCTTCCTAGTCGGTGAAGTGAGAAACAATGGGATTTCATTCAACCTATTACAGTTCCACCAATGACGTGGACTAAGTTTAAGAAAGAATTTTCAAAATGTACTATACACAGCTATATGTGTCTAAAAGACAGGAGTAGTATGATTCTTTGAAGCAAACATCGAACATGTCAATAGTAGAGTATGCAAGTAAGTTCACCTGAAAATAAGGAGGATGAGGTTTATCAAGGGTTGAATGATAAGATTAAGTCTAAGTTGGTGAATGTGGATGTGGAGATTTTGGGAAGCTAGTTAATGCTATTATTATTGTTGATGTTTATTTTAAGCGGCTGGATGAGGAGCCTAGAGCTAAAAAGCCTCGACCAGTGGAAAGACCTATGAAAATTGGAGTAACTAAGCCTACAAATAAAGCTCCATATAATAACAAGAGATGTGAGGGTTTGCCACCAATGGGGCAACCAAAACCCCCTTTGTTCAACTATTGTAATAAAAATCATGCAAAAGAATGTCAGAGAAAATTGGGAGCATGTTATAAGTATGCACAAGTTAGACACATAATTAGGGACTACCCAAATAACAAGGTGAAAACAAGGTGTTCAATCCAGCTGGATTTTTCCCTAGGACTAATGCTTGAGTTCAGGCAATGACTAATTATGAAGCGGAAAGGGAAGAGGATGTGGTGACAGGTACGCTGCTCGTTAATTCTACTCCTGCTTATCTAATTTGTGTTGTTTGATTGTGGAGCATCACACTTCTTTGGGATTGTGGAGCATCACACTTGTTAGAAAGTGATAAATTTTGTATGGCACAAGTAAGATCTCAAAGTGAAAGTGTTACCGTTGTTGTCGTGATCAGTTGAAGGATTCTTTGGGATTGGCAATATGCGTTTGTGAATTTCTATTGGTCTATGTTTGATTTAGAATATAGCGATGGAGTTCGGTAGCGGGAAACCAAATAGTTCTCTTTTCAACTTTTGAAATGAGTTTCTCATATGATTTCCACTCTGCACGTTATTATCATTTTAATATCAATGCCAACCCACTCTGCACATTAAAAGCATTCTAAATTTTTTCTAATTATGCTAGTAGGACATTTTGTAGGAGCAACAATATGGACCTCGTGGAAAATTCATCCACAGATTCCCAATGAAAACTTAACAGTTTGGATTAATTGCAATATATATATATATCCTATATATATAATATATATATATATATATGAATTACCACTAATTTACACTTTGCCATTCAAATTATTAATTTTAGTAGATTAGTATTTCATACTATTAATTGTGACATATTATTTATATTAGTTGAAAACTCGTTAATTTTTGTAACTATTGTACGAATGAAAAGACTTTCATAGCTATGATTCAAAAGTTGTTTACGAAATAACATTCTTATTTATCTATTGATATTAAAGTTTTTCATCAAAGATAGCGATAAAAATTCACTAATTATCAATCGGTTTAAGTAATGTGTTATAAAAATTGATAACATAAGCTACATAAGTGTTGCAATTGATTGTCAAATCGAAGCAATTGGATGTCCAACTCGGGCCTACAAAATCCGTCAAATTGTATCTGATTAAATCCAGGTATTGTAGCCATTACCAATAACGGTCCTTGCGGGTCGGATCATCCATATAATATACAAAAAGAAACTCCTCCTTTAAGATCAAACAATTCCATCGAATTGAGTATGATAGTATGTGTAATAGCATCTACTGTTCAATATATGAGGTATATCAATGAACCCGATTATTGCAATTGCTCAAGATATCCTTTTAGGGTCGTTATGCTCATTACTAAACTTGTTGAAGAGATGAAATATAACTAAGGTATATCTTTTTGATTCGAGATTGAATCGATCATCAGAAGAAGAATTATGGTGCAACTCTAAATTGATAATAATTTAAGGGTACAAATTACGATTAATCCTAAAAATTTCACATTATTGTCCACAAAGACTAATTTCTCGGTAAAATACTATCATAGACCCGATTTTGAGTCTCACCTGTAGATCTTGCGATCAAAATTAAATGTTATAGATATTTATATCAGATAATGTCATAAATTTCATAAAATTTAATTTATATCACAGGGGATACAAGTGAGATCATAAATCAAATTTATCGAAGTATTTCCCAATTTCGTGAGAGGCACATTTTGCTTTTTCTCGTTTGAAATAATTCAACTGGGCGCATGGAATGGATTCTCAATTATGGACCCTTGAAGGGATATCTCAGAGGTCATTTGATTAATGGGAAAATACTTGGGTAGATCAGGTTTTTAACCCCACTTGTTGAATTTGTGGTGTGTATTAAATGTTATGAAATTTATGACATCAACTGATGTAAGAAAGGTTTTATAAAATTTAATATTGATCGTAAGATCTACATTTGGAGACAAAAAATCGGATATATTTAAGTATTTTACTCATTAATGAATGGAAATCATTCATTCGTACCATGATATTTAGTAAAACGTGTTTGTGCTGTTCATGGCCCCGGGTTTTCAAATTTTCAATCAAAGCCACAGCCTCTCGACTTTTCAGTAGAAACCAAACAGTCACAACCACCAGCAACACTCAAATTAATGGCAAAAAAAAAAAAAAATCATAGTCCGAGATGTTATTATTCACATGTGATCTTCAAGAATGCAATTTGACAAATACTACTAACTAAGATTGGAGAATTAATTTTAGGATTAATTGCAGTTTACACCCCTAAAGTATGATAGTTTTGTTAAATAAAAATGTCAAACTTTACACCCACAAAATATTAATTTTAGCAATTAATCACCTCTATTTTTTAATTTTTAACATTAAACCAGTGAACACTTTTAATGACTTATATATTCTTATTATTTTACTTAACTTCTTAATGCACCTTGAATTTTTAGCTCACACTCAACACCATAATTGAGGTCGTTTATACTAATACAAAAAAATATATATTTTTATCAGCTAATAAAATATTTTAAATATTCTATTAGTTATATATCAAAATGATAATAAAAATACCACACACATATAAATGCACACAGTCACACACACTAAGTAGTGTCTTGTGTGTATATTTAGTTTTTTATGATTATATATACACTTAATTTGCTTGTCAACAAGAGTTTTTTTTTTAAAAAACCTTGGGCAAAATAATGATGATAAGCGAGTCATTAATTATGTTCACAAGTGTAATATGATGAAAATTAAAAGTTAAAAATGGTTAATTATCAAAATTGATACTTTGAAATATAAAGTGCAAAAACTAAACCATAGTTTAAAAGTGTAAACTGCAGTTAACCCTTAATTTTACTATACACAGCTTAGAGGTACAAGCATTTTGTATTGTATTGATTTCTTTAGAATGAGACCATAGTTTAAGAGTGTAAACTGCAGTTAACCCTTAATTTTACTGTACACAGCTTAGAGGTACAAGCATTTTGTATTGTATTGCTTTCTTTAGAATGAGAATTCTCAATCATCGACTTTTCTCAAACAAAAAGGTTGAAAGGCATAACATGTCGAAATGGTGACATAGGTAAAACTGATAACATCAAAAAATACACAAAAAAAAAACAAAAAACAAAAACAAAAACAAAGGTGGGTTCCGTCTACAGATGTTCCCAAAAGTTGGAAAGCTGGACTGTCGTCGAATCCAAATTCCATCAAAGTTTGGCATGTGCAAATGGGTTCTGACTGTTCAGGCCCGGCAGGGTCAGAGTCACATGCGGGTCAGAGTAACGTTTAGGGAAATATTTAGGTAGAATTGATTTTCTAATCCTACTTACAAATATGATAGTATAAATTAAATGTTATGAAATTTATGACATCAGTTGCTGTAAGAAAAATTGTATAAAATTAATTTTAACCATAAAGTCTACAAGTGATATAAAAAATCAAGTTTAAATAAATATTTTCTGTCATATGTATAACTATAGGAATCTCGTACTTTTGATACGGTGTATTAATAAGGGTCCCATTATGTGGGTATAGAAAATTTTTATATGAATATATTGAATAGATTTTTTGATTCATATTTATTTACGTTATTCAAAAAAAATTATTTTTAATGAGTTAAAGTAATTTCGATAAATAGAGATCAAAAAATTCATATCACCTACTGTAAGTCGAATCTATATAAAAATTTCTCGTGTGGCTACTTAGCTACTAAAATAGTATACTCTTTTGTGCCGACTTATTTGGTTATTGAGATTATTTATTGGAATTATTAATTCATAGAAATTTATTTGATTATTAACAATTAATTTTTTAACAAAACCATATTCAAATTTATTTAAAATTTTATTGTACTTAAAGATAAAACTTAAAAAAAAAAAAAGGACTTTGGAAACTTCAAAAATATTGGGAATTAAACTTTTTGTAAAAGCCAACTGTGAAAACAATTAATCTAGATAACCAAATAAGTTTTTTAAAGAATTCTGTTTTGTGCTTTCTAAACAAATCTTATAATGCATATTTTACAGCATAGTCATTTAAACAGTGTTTAGACATTAAACCGTAATGAAATGGTTTAGTGGCGTATGTTTAATTGGGTTGAAAATGTTCCAGTAAAACATTTTCAACAATTTTTTTGGCATCAAACACTAGAAAATATTTTTTTTTCTGTATAATATTTTTCAATTTTTCTTCATCTGATTGAAAATAACTTACAAAATTTTTAAATATAAGTTATTTTCTTAATAGTTCAAGAGTGACATTAAATTTCAAATACTAATTTTTACAACCTCATTTGTCAAACTTAATTTCGTTTCCAATTTTTACCAATTTTTTTATCTCTTTATTGTGGATCCTACAGTAATATAATTATCATTGTGTATATTTTATCACTATATTACATTATCATTAGCTTTAAATAAAATCAATATTTTATTAACTACAATTACTTGTGAAATATTTATTATAATTGTTATAAATCTTTTTAACTCATATCCTTAAAATGATATACAAAAAATGTTAAATATTATATTTCAAAATAGTGTTATTTTGTCAAATTAACATCGTAACATATTGTGAAAAATCAAACCTACAAACAATCAGATTCAAGTTAGAACCATTATGTTTTGATCCGAATCTGATTAGTATATCTAGATTTGGATCTGGATATAGATATCTATCAGGTTTACAAAACTAAATCCTTATCCAAATCTTATCGGATCTGGATCTAGATATAGGTCTTATGATTTTCAACTTTTAATACTATTGTCACCTTCTTTTGCGCATCATCATTTGATTTAATTATTGAAATATTTATACCATCAATTTATATCATTCATTATTTGAGTATAAAAATTTTATAATATTTTTGCACCCGTGCATAGCACGGGTTTTTTATGCTAGTATATATAATATAATAATGGGGGTGTTTATTGATAAGCAACTACATGATGACAAGTGGCAAGTATATTAAAAAATTTGCATATTAATTAGTAAAAATAAAAGATGGAATACTTAAGTTACCATCTGAAGTTGAATTAATTATTTATATCTTATCGTTATAACTATGTTGTATATTATGTAGTGAACAGTAAAAACGAAGTACTTAAGTTAATCATAATAATATATAGATCTTATGCTTAGCTACTACTATTTATTCACGGCACTCACATTATGATTTTACTAATGATTTTCGTACACCCATATGTGTGCCTATAATAAATAATTTTATCATTTTTTTTTGTATTTTTTATTATAAAATAATTATATTATAAAGAGAATCTTATGGGAAAACAAGTAGAAAAAAGAAGGATGGAAAGTTTTAAACTACCTACAAAGAAAAGAGAATTCCAAGAGAAACAGATAATGTAGAAAGAAAAATTAATCTTAGTTTTTATCCTTAAATACTATATACTATTATTCAAGACCCTCGCATGATATTATAACCTACCACTTAAATTAATTTATCCCCAAAATAATTTACAATACTAAATATTATAGATCATTATATAAGATCAGTTATTTACAATACAGCTCAAACATAAATTTATATTATTTATAATAAGTTAAAAATAAATTTATTTAATTGAAAATACTTTACGTATACGGTTATTCTTAATAAATTTAAAAATGATGTAATATATTTCCACGTACGAGTAATTTCATTCTTGCAACCCAATTATAATACTTCTGTAAAAAAAAAAAAAAAATTGATAAGGAAAATTTGAAAAATTTAATCCTTCAACTATTTTTAAAATTTCATGGAGAACTCTCAAATTATATTTTTAATTTTTTTCGTCCTTTCAGATTTTTGAATCACAAGAATTATCCCAAACTTTTTTGGAAACTTTTTTCATTTTTTGTTCCTTAATGTATTTTTGTAATTCACATATGTACTCTACATTTTTTTTATTTGACTATTTTTTGTCCATTAAGTTTTTGTTATTTCTTAAATCATGGCCAGATTACTCCTTCATAGGAAAAAAAAAATTGAGGGACCTCCGTGTGATTACGAAAATAATTGATGATGAAAAAGTTTAAACAAAATATGGGGAGACTTTCTTGAGATCAGTGAAAACTGCCGTTGTATGAAATTAATGTGGAGCCGTGGATCGTGGCCATATGGGGTGAATGGGTTTAGTAGGTGTCTAGTAATCCTAAAAATAATTTTTTTAATATAATGTATATTTTTACATGCTATTTTAGGAATTCTATGGTAATTGTCCTAACCTTTTATGAGCAAAATATAATAGAATAAATGATTTAAAATTGAAGAAAACACACAACACTCAATTTTTATAAAACAAATACTTGAAAAAATGAATTTAATTTTTTAATAATAGAATAATACTTGAATGGTTAAATGTGCTTTAGTTTATCCTTAATTCTTTTTACAATTGCTTTGGAAGTTGTGTATACCTATATATATACACAAACACACTATTGCATCACTAACACTAATTAACAAACCATTATATGATTAACACTAATTATAACTACATAAATGTTATATATTGATAAGTATATATATTAATACATACAAGGTATGACTTATACTGACTATATATAACATGACTAATTTACAATCGTTTTAAAACAACAAATTAGTATTTAATTTTGGATTTGTAGTTTATATAGAAGATTATAAGTCTATAATATTATTTAAACTACAGTAACACTAATTATGACTTATATACACGATATTACGTACAAATTAATAACTATATACATTAATACGTATAAGGTATGACTTATATTGACTATATATAAGCATGATTAATATACAATTATTTTAAAATTACAAATTAGTGTTTCATTTGAATTCATAGTTTATCTGAAAGACTCTAAGTCTATAATATAATTAAAACTACAGTACATTCAAATGATAAGATGCAATGTTATCTCTCTCTCTCAATATGTATATACAGAATTGTGTGATTAATACTAATTATAATTACATACACATTCCTACATATATATTGATAACTATATACATTAATACATACAAGGTGTGAGTGACTAACACTGATTATATATAAACATGACTCATATACTGCCGTTTTAATACTACAAATTAGTGTTTCATTTTGGATTCATAGTTTATATAGAAGACTATAAGTACATAGTATTATTAAAACTATATTGTATTTAAATGAATGTAATGTTTTCTTAATTAATATATCCACACCATTGTGTGATTAGCACTAATTATAACTGCATGTATGTTATTACGTATGTACTGATAACTATATAACATTAATACATAAAATGTGTGACTAATAGACTAATACTAAATATATATAAACATGACTAATATATAATCTTTTTATATTATAGTTTATATAAAAGACTATAAGTCTATAATATTATTAAAACTATAATATATTTAAATATATGAATGTAATATTTTCATAAAATTTTATATACATAAATTCTATATATACGTGTGTACATTTGTGATATTATTTATGTGGCAATATATGTATTGTTAAGCAAAATTAAAGTATTAATTTGTAAGACTATATTATATAAAAGGTATATTTACTTAAATAGAAGAAATAAAATATGCAAGCTATAATTAGCGTTGGTGGCAATTTTCATGTAGTAAGTCTTGAGAGGTCTAGGGTTCAATACTCTTCCCTACATTTTTTGTGCAAGAGTTACTCCACTTATGTATTATCCGGAATTCGGTTAACAAAATCGGTAACTTGGTTAGCTAATTTTGATTATCGAATTTCGATACCAATTTTGATTACCGAATTCCTATTCGGTTAATTCCGAATTCGAAAAACCAATTCCAATTTCACACCTATTTTTGAATTCTAGACTTTGTTCAGGCTTATTAGCCGACTGAATTCTGATTAACCAATTTCAAATTCTCAATTTGAAATTGAAATTACTTCGCGAATTTGGTTAATCAAATTCATACACACCCCTACTTCCAAGGGTTGACCTTAGTTCGGGATTGAGGTAACTATGGATAGATGCTTCTAAAGGTCTCAGATATTGTTGGTGTCTTTTTCTGAGAGTCTAGTATCCTGATCCACTAGCTATTCTTTATTGGATTAGTCCTATTTTTGCATTGAGCCCTTCTCTTAGTTTGTATTCCTGATAAGGGGATGTTGGTGTGGATTGGATTCAATCCACCGTCAAGCCTTGGAGGAGCATATACTGCGATAGAATTGAATGCCATGCCCCTAAAAACCGTTCTTATCTGGTCTAGTCCTTTATTTATAGTTCTTGCATTGACTTGTCTGGAATTAGGTGTAGCCTTATCACAAGGTCATGTTTCTATGATCTTATGATGCTACAAATGTCCATCAAAGTACTTATCTTTTTATAATTGAAAAAAAGAGAGTCTGAATTGAATGGGTAGTTGTGGAGCATTTCGAGTATTCCAACTTTTCATAAAATCTCAAAGGCGTCGGTCGGTCCTAGAAATGACAGCAGCGGCGCGAGAAGTAGGGGTTTCAATGGGTTGAGTTATCAAGTTATCGTATCGTGCCGTGTCAGGGGTGACCCATTTTATTATCGTGTTCGTGTCATGTGGGGTCCATTTCTTATTGTGTCGTGATCGTGTTTGACCCATTTGGGTTCGTGTCGTTTTCAGGTCAGACCTGTTTACTATTGACCGGGAGTATCAGCCTATTTAACAATTACATAACATGCAATGTATTTGAATTAAAATCTCAAAGTTTGATTATTTAATAACTCAAACAATTATTATTATTAACCTTATTATTATTGTAATTTAAAACTCATAATTAAAATTATTGAAATTTTTTGGATAATATTGAAAATAATTATTATGTTTGATTTAATAATCTAATATTAAATCTATTATTAAGAATCCTAAAATATGCTATATTAAATTATAATAAAATAAAATTTGCAGCAAAATCTATTAATACAGTAACTCAATCAGGGTTATCGTGTCAACCCACAGGTTGACCCAAACCAATCCGTTTAATTTCGTGTCATAAACAGGTTGACCCAATAACGACCAAAAAAATTTCGGGTCGTGCCATAACCTGTTAATTTCGTCTCAATTTCGTGTTGTGTTATCGGGTCATGTTAGTAATTGCCAGCCCTAGTTTTACTGAAATGCTGAGCAGCCGAGCCGACGGAACCAAACAGACGCCATCTTCCTCCATCATTTTTTTGACATTTTCCAGCAAAAAATTTGAATAGAAATCATTCATCCCCTCAAGTTTTGAACAGATTTTGAAGATCATGCAGTAGCTCTTGAATTTGAAGAGAAAGTGCAGCAGATTTGAAAGAAATTTCAGCAAAAAAATTGATAAGGAAGAGCGACAGATTCGGCGATTTTGGTACGAAATTGGAGCAAAAAATATCAAATATTTTCTTGAATTTATATTCTCATGTGAATTCTGTATTAAAATTCCTACGTAATTATAAATTTATCAAAATAAGTTTCTTTTATATGTTCTGTTTTTTAATATATTAGTCTTATATCTTATTTATTTATTTATTTTATATGTTTGTTTCTATGATTCTATCAGTATTTTTATATCCAATATTTAATTCAAAGAATAATTTTACAGTTTTTCTTTGACATATTCAATATTTAAATTTTATTTAACAATTTGATTTTTATTTTAATTTCTTTGAGTGGACGAAAATAATGACGGAGACAATGTTGATGGGGCGAATGAAACATTTAGTGTTAATGATGTCCAAGATCATGGTGGCACTGAATTTGGTGCTAGCTGGGAAACTTGGAGACGAAATTGTCTAAATGTTGTTGTTTGTAACCTCTTTCTTAAACAGATGGGAACTAGTTCAATTGCTTTGACTCTATTTAGACGTCCTCAGTTGCATTGACTCTAGCTGCATTTTTTATTTTATTTAATGATGTTTGTTGTCGGTAATACTATTTGATGTTGGTCTTTCAGTGGAATTTGTTATATATTATGAGGATAGATATTTTATTGTTAAAAACACGTATTTTTTGATTTTGTTGTTATAAACATGTAGGTTCAAAATTATATTTTATAATTTATGTATTTTTTTATTGTTATTAAGAACCAGCAGGTTGAGTCAGTTACCCAACGATTAAACTAGTGACTCACTAACTTGATTACCTTACCGGATTAATGACCGAACCGAGTTTAGTAACCATATATGAAAGCACAAGTAAGATCTCAAAGTGAAAGTGTTACTGTTGTTGTCGTGATTAGTTGAAGGATTCTTTGGGATTGACAATATGCGTTTGTGAATTTCTATTGGTCTATGTTTGATTTAGAATATAGGGATGGAGTTCGGTATCGGGAAACCAAATAGTTCTCTTTTCAACTTTTGAAATGAGTTTCTCATATGATTTCCACTCTGCACGTTATTATCATTTTAATATCAATGTCAACCCACTCTGCACATTAAATGCATTCTAAATTTTTTCTAATTATGCTAGTAGGACATTTTGTAGGATCTGTTTCAACAATATGGACCTTGTACAAATCTTCATGTGATTAAGAGACATCATACTTAAAAAAATCTCTTATACACATCTAGATGTGTATATATATATATATATATAACTAATCTTATATATATATATATATATATATGAATTACCACTAATTTACACTTTGCCATTCAAATTATTAATTTTAGTATATTAGTATTTCATACTATTAATTGTGATATATTATTTACATTAGTTGAAAACTCGTTAATTTTTGTAACTATTGTATGAATGAAAAGACTTTCATAGCTATGATTCATAAGTTGTTTACGAAATAATATTCTTATTTATCTATTTGTATTAAAGTTTTTCATTAAAAATAGTAATAAAAATTCACTAATTATCAATCGGTTTAAGTAATGTGTTATAAAAATTGATAACATAAGCTACGTAAGTGTTGCAATTGATTGTCAAATCGAAGCAATTGGATGTCCAACTCGGGCCTACAAAATCCGTCAAATTATATCTGATTATCAGTAATCCAGGTATTGTAGCTATTCCCAATCACGGTCCTTGCGGATCGGATCATCCATATAATATACAAAAAGAAACTCCTCCTTTAAGATCTAACAATTTCATCGAATTGAGTATGATAGTATGTGTCGTAGCATCTACTATATCAGGAATATCAATGAACCTGATTATAGCAATTGCTCAGGATATCTTTTTGGGGTCGTTATGCTCATTACTAAACTTGTTGAAGAGATGAAATATAACCAAGGTATATCTTTTTGATTCGAGGTTGAATCGATCATCAGAAGAAGAATTATGGTGCAACTCTAAATTGATAATAATTTAAGGGTACAAATAACGATTAATCCTAAAAATTTCACATTATTGTCCACAAAGAATAATTTCTCGGTAAAATACTATCATAGATTCGATTTTGAATCTCACCTGTAGATCTTGCGATCAAAATTAAAGCTTATAGATGTTTACATCAGAGGATGTCATAAATTTTATAAAATTTAATTTACACACACAGAGTGTACAAGTAAGGTCATAAATCAAATTTACCTAAATATTTCCCAATTTCGAGGGAGGCACATTTTGCTTTTTCTCGTTTGAAATAATTCAACTGGGCGCATGGAATGGATTCTCAATTATGGACCCTTCAAGGGACTCAAAGGTCATTTGATTAATGGGAAAATACTTAGGTAGATCAGATTTTTAACCCCATTTGTTGAATTTGTGGTGTGTATTAAATGTTATGGAATTTATGACATCAACTGATGTAAGAAATATTTTATAAAATTTAATGTTGATCGTAAGATCTACAGGTAGAACTAAAAAATTGAGTATATGTAAGTATTTTACTCATTAATGAATGGAAATCATTCATTCGTACCATGATATTTAGTAAAACGTGTTTATGCTGTTCATGGCCCCGGGGTTTTCAAATTTTCAATCAAAGCCACAGCCTCTCGACTTTTCAGTAGAAACCAAACAGTCACAACCACCAGCAACACTCAAATTAATGGCAAAAATTAAAAAAAAAAATCATATTCCTAGATGTTATTATTCACATGTGATCTTCAAGAATGCAATTTGACAAATACTACTAACTAAGATTGGAGAATTAATTTTAGGATTAATTGCAGTTTACACCCCTAAAGTATGATAGTTTTGAACTTTACACCCCCAAAATATTAATTTTAGCAATTAATCACCTCTAATTTTTAATTTTTAACATAAAACCAGTGAACACTTTTAATGACTTATATATTCTTATTATTTTATTTAACTTCTTAATGCACCTTGAATTATTAGCTCACACTCAACACCATAATTGAGGTCGTTTATACTAATACAAAAAAAAAAAAAAATTTATCAGCTAATAAAATATTTTAAATATATTTGTATTGAATTTAATTTTAAATATAAAATCTATAAGTAGGATAAAAAATCGGATTTAGATAAATATTTTCTGTCGTATGTATAACTGTAGGAATCTCGAACTTTTGATACGGAGTATTAAAAAGGGTCCCATTATGTGGGTATAGAAAATTTTTATATGAATATATTGAATAGATTTTTTGATTCATATTTATTTACGTTATTTTAAAAAAAAATTATTTTTAATGATTTAGAGTAATATCGATAAATATAGATCCAAATATTCATCCTATCTACTGTAAATCGAATCTATAGAAAAATTATTCGTGTGGGTACTTAACTACTAAAATAGTATACTCTTTTGAGCCGACTTATTTGGTTGTTGAGATTATTTATTGGAATTATTAATTCATAGAAATTTATTTGATTATTAATAATTAATTTTTTAACAAAATTCAAATTTATTTAAAATTTTATTGTACTTAAAGATAAAACTTTTAAAAAAAAAAGACTTTAGAAACTTAAAAAATATTGGGAATTAAACTTTTTGTAAAAGCCAACTGTGAAAACAATTAATCTAGATAACTAAATAACTTTTTTAAAGAATTCTGTTTTGTGCTTTCTAAACAAATTTTATAATGCATATTTTACAGTATAGTCATTTAAATGCTGTGTTTAGACAATTAAACCGTAATGATTGGTTTAGTAGCGTATGTTTAATTGGGTTGAAAATGTTCCAGTAAAACATTTTTCAACAATTTTTTTGGCATCAAACACCAGAAAATATTTTTTTCTGTATAATATTTTTCAATTTTTCTTCATCTGATTGAAAATAACTTATACAATTTTTAAGTATATGTTATTTTCTTAATAGTTCAAAAGTGACATTAAATTTGAGATACTAATTTTTACAACCTCATTTGTTAAACTTAATTTCGTTTCCATTTTTTACCAATTTTTTTTCTTTATTGTGGATGCTACAGTAATATAATTATCATTATGTATATTTTATCACTATATTACATTATCATTAAATTTAAATAAAATTAATATTTTATTAACCACAATTACTTGTGAAATATTTATTATAATTGTTATAAATCTTTTTAACTCATATCCTTAAAATGATATACAAAAAATGTTAAAAATTATATTTCAAAATATTTTCATTTTGTCTAAAATTAACATCGTAACACATTATTTAGTTGAACTATGGTAAATGATTCCAATTGTCCCTAAATTTTCACCAATATTTCTATTTGTTCCTCAACTTTTAAAAGTATCTATCAAGTCTTAAACTTTTAAATTAAATTTGTTTCTAAATGGTTTACTAATGTCAAATTTAAGTATGGTAACTTTTATTGCCTTACGAAAGTTTGATTTAATGTTTATCTCCCCCTCACTAAGTGTATAAAATAAGACATTTAACCTTTGTAATAGTTTTGACTAAACATTAAATAATTGACTAATAAAAACCCACCCCTCTAATTGACTAATAATTTTTTTTAAAGAAAAAACCCCCCCTTCCTGTCCTCTAGTGATTTGAATCCATGACCAATAGGTCATAGAGGAAGCATCTTACCATTAAAGTTGAATTTCGTTGTCAAACAACTAACTTATTGGACCAAGAAAAAAAATGACAAAACTACCTTTGTAACAATTTATATAAGCCAAAAATTACAAGAAATAATATATAAAAATGTTTTTTCTTTTATCAGTCTAATACTTATATCATGTTAAATTTATATAAGAAAAATGACAATAAGACAACTATATACAATTTTTCCTATTTTAAATTTTAAATTTTAAATTTTTTCCCTCTTTGTGTTATTATTCATTTAAGTGCACAAATTCTACATAGTTATTCTTTTTTTTTTTTTTTTTACTTAATCTGACATTAAAATTCATAACCTAATTACCTACAATAAAAAGATAGTATTCTTAACAATATATACGGTTGAATAAAATGTGTTCAAAATATTACTTTCGTTATGTTTTGTCAATTAATTAGTCAATAGTTAAGTATTTACTCAAAACTATAAAAATGGAATAATTTACTCTAATTTTTGAATTGGGGGAAGGGGTCAACCTGAAAATAAACCAAACTTTCGAGGGGCAAAGTAAAAATTATAGTAATTGAATTTGACATTGAGAGATCTCTTAGAACCAAATTTAATAGTTTAGAGATTTGATAGTTGATTGTAAAAGTTGTAATAGTTAAGAGACCAAACGGGAACATTGAGAAAACTTCAAGGACTATTGGAGTCATTTACCCATTAAAGTATAAAGGGCAAAAATATAATTTCAGCCAAACTTGGACTTAGGGGTGTCACTTAGGTCTTGTGAGTCGTGTTTTGCAAATGCCAAACTCGGCTCACAAATTTATTTGGGGTTCAGGCTTTAATCGGGTCATTCCAAACTATATTCGACTTACAAATTTATTTCAGTTTCGGCCTTTAATCGGGATAGGTCAAACTCATATTATCTAATAAAATTTTTTATAATTTATTTGTTAAAATTTTATTTATTTTACATCCAGTCAGCATAATATAGAATAGTATGTACCATACATGCCAATAAACAACTATTAACTATATGATTGAACTACAATATTTCAACTATAAATTGACTAATGATGTTGGGTTATTATTTTTAGTTACTCGAGTTTAATTCAGTTAAATAGAATACTAGAATCATTAACTCTTTGTCAACATAAAATTAAGTAGTAGTATTTAATTTAGGATAAAATCAATATTATATATATATTCGAATCAGGCTTTAATACGGCTGAGCTTAGTAAAGCCCAAAATCGTTTCACAATTTAATTGGGCCTAACATTTAGGCCGAAGTTCTACCCAACCCACTTGAATGTAAGGTTCAACCCTTTATTTTTTTGGTCAGATGGGCTGTGTTCGGGACAGTTCAACCCCATTGACAGTCCTACTTGAACCTAATTAGCTAGAAAGATAGGTAATAAAGATGTTTGATAGTCGTAGGGTGCCAAGTAGTATTAGCATAATTCTTAGAGAGGTCTCTAAAATAAGGGTTAATTACACTTTAATCTCTTAAACTTTAGCGTCACCAACACTTTAGTACCTAACATTATCTTTTGAGCACTTTAGTCCTTCTATTATGCCAACTAATTTTTTTGACCATTTTACTCCTATTTTATTATAATCTTTATTTTTGTTTACTGAATCCAATTTTATAAGCCTGATTAGACTTAATTCATTCAGAAATTGATATAAATAAATGGTTAGAAGTCTAATTTAATATTTTTGGAGTTTTTTAGCTGAGATAAATCAAAGAACATGATAAAATCTAACTGAATCATTTTTGGAGTATATATCTTTGTAACTAAGAATCAATTATAATAGTTTCATGTCTCTTGATTAGAATAACTTCTTTAACTTAAAATTTGGTTAAATAGAAAGATAAACTCATAAGTTTAGAAATTTTAATTAAGTTTTATTTTAAAATTATTTGGACCAAGTAAAATAAAAAGAAATTTTTTAAAAAAGAAAAAAACAAAAATGCAATTTTTGTTGTTGTTGGTACTGCTGTGTTGTTGGTGGTAGTAGTTATTGGATGGATGGGAAGCAAATGATGGTGAGAAAAATATAGACTAGAATGGTCAAAACGCTAAGTTGGCGTAAAAAAAAGGGTATTTAGAACATAACGTTAGGAATTAAACTGCTAGCGAGATTAAAGTTTAAGGGGATAATCTACATAAAGTGTAATTAACCAACGGGTATATTTGCATATTTAGCAAAAAATTTAGATAGTGTTAAAGTTAAGCGTTAGTCCAAAAACTTTAATATTCAAAAAATAACATTAAAGAATAAAGTAATAAGAAAATTTGACTGTCCTATTTAGGAAACCATTCCTTTGTACTTTAAGGGATTGTACAGTACAACACTATGTGCTTTGAAAATTTGTACTGTAAAAAAATTTAAAATCAAGAATCAACAATCTCAACAGAATTGTAGAATTCCTCAAAGTATAGTTGATGTTAAACACAGGGTATATGTAACCCCTATAAATTTATCTAATAAATTGAGCATATCAGCTCAACAATTCATTACGCCCAAAGAGGTCCGTTGAGGTGGTTGTGTTATACTCGCGTGGCCCCATTCTTTTGTCCCTTACTGGTTTATAAGTTGAATTAAAATATGGAAATGATTTACAATGTCATAAATTGAGGATTATTTGTCAAAATTATTTTACGTAACAAAAAAATTATATTAAATCATCAATCCCTGATTTTAGATTCTCAATCCAATATTGAGTGTGTATAATAGTGGCTGAGATGATTGAAAACAAGGGAATCTTATTACTTTTCAATTATCCAACGATCAGAAATATTTAACTGTGCATTATAGAGTAAGTAATAAGAAATTTTTCGAATAAAAAATGGTGAAAGTTGTTATTGCTACTTTGGTAAGTGACAATAATTATGGGATAGATAAAAAAGAAAGTATGACATTTTCAAGACGACAAAGACAATATGATTTATATGGTTTTTCATAATTATGATTAAACATTATTAAAGTTCTCATGAAGCAAAACTAATGGATTTTTCAACCGTACACATCACGTAGCTAAAATGGAATATTTATTATTTTTTTAATAAATTAAAAAGTAGAATAAAGTATGACGAATTTAAGAGTTAAGAGTGCAATGTATCCAAAATTTAGAATAAGGGTACAAAGTGCGAATTGATCATAAGTTATGTAGTGAAAAGGTAAAATTAGTCATGATTATATCAATCTATATAATCCCCATAAACAGGTGTACGGTGTGCACACGCTTAGTATTTGTCAATTCTAGCAACAGTGTCAAAATAGAATTGAAAAGGAATAAATTTTAAGGTTGAGATGCAATATGTCCAGACAAATAAGGGATACAAATGAGAATTGGGTATAAATTAGAGTAGAGAGTAGAGCAAGTCCATGTCGAAATTTACACATAAATAGGCCTGGAACTGAACGAGAATAAACACAGAAATGGCAATCGAAATCTATAGTAGTATTTGGTTTATCCTTGTGGTATCAATATCATCTTCACATTCTTGTTCACTTCCTCGTAGTTTCCTCCAATGTCTTGCTGTCACTTGCCCATCTCCAAATACGTCTGCACTAAATGTCATATTCCCCCAAAGCAACTCTTCATATCAATCCATCCTGGAATCCAGAATTCAAAACCTTAAATTCCTAAAGCCAACCACCCCGAAGCCATTGGCAATAAATTGCACCAATAATGCACTCTCACGTGCAATCAACCGTCATATGTAGCAAGCAAGAGGGATTACAAATCAGAATCCGAAGTGGTGGCCATGACTATGAAGGCTTGTCCTACAAGTCAGTTCCTGGAGTTGCATTTATCTTAGTTGACCTTTCAAAACTAAGATCAATTAGCATTGACATGGAAGAAAAGACTGCATGGGTGGAGTCAGGAGCAACACTAGGAGAATTGTACTACTCGATTGCTGATAAAAGTCCGGTTCATGGGTTTCCAGCGGGGTTTTGTCCAACTGTCGGCGTTGGTGGGCATTTTAGCGGCGGAGGTCTGGGTAACATGTTCAGAAAATATGGATTGGCTGCTGATAATATTGTTGACGCCCTCATAGTCGATGCAAACGGGCGAATACTCGACAGAGAATCAATGGGGCCTGATTTGTTTTGGGCAATCAGAGGAGGTGGAGGGGCAAGTTTTGGGATCATAGTAGCATGGAAAATCAAGATTTTGTATGTACCACAAGTAGTCACGATGTTCGATTTAACTAAGACTTCAGAAGAAGAAGCCACTGATCTTATTCATAAGTTTCAATATAAAGGACACAAAATGAGTGAAGATTTGTACATTATCGTTACCGTAACATCATCAGCAGCAGCAACAAGGACTTCAGTGGACGGCTCGGATATTCAGAAAACAATTCAAGCCAGATTCAGCTCATTGTTTCTTGGTACAACTGACTTTCTGCTTAAAGAGATGGAGGAAAGTTTTCCAGAACTTGGGTTGAAAAGGGAAGATTGCATTGAGATGAGTTGGATTGAATCTGTCCTTCATTTTTCGGGTTATCCAGATGGGGAAACTGTAGATGCCCTGAAGAACAGGAAACCGCAACCTAAGTATATATCGTATACAAAATCGGACTTTGTTGTCGAACCTCTGTCGCATATTGCATAAGGAAAGTTATGGAAATGGTGCTTGGAGGATGACAAGGCGTGTTATATAGCCTTGCATCGCCTTACGGAGGGAGAATGGATGAGATATCAGAAGCAGAAACTCCAATTCCCAACAGGAAAGGCATTTTATATTATATCCTTTACGAGGGGGTTTACTGGGAGGAGGCGGAGGAGATTGCAGAATATGAAAGGCGCATTGAATGGATTAGAAGGTTATACAAAAACATGACTCCCTATGTGTCAAAAAGACCAAGATCTGCATCCTTGAACTGCAGAGATCTTGATTTAGGTGTAAACCATGTCACTGGCCCTACTTATTCACAAGGGATGGTATGGGGATACAAGTATTTCAAGAATAATTTCGAGAGGCTGGCCATTGTTAAGGGTGCAGTTGATCCAGAGAATTTTTTTACTTTTGAGCAAAGCATTCCACCTCTTATTCTTGATGGACGGAGAAACAACCAGAATGACGAAGAGGTATCATAGTTATTTTCTTTTGATTGTATCACCTTTTAAGTTTTATGCTGAGTATCAATTAATTAATCGATTAACTAATTAAATAACCTATGATCATCGTTTATAATTTAGAAAAGAGTTTTAAAACTATTAATGAATTTCAATTTTGAATTAAATTCAATAAAAGTATTGATTAATCAAATTCAAATTTGATAATCACTTTTAGTTCGTCTATATATATATCCACGCAAGTGTCATTGAATTTTTTTAACAATACTTAGCATAAAGAATTGCATACTTTAGTAGATAATTTTATAAATTAAATGACTGCATTTTCTACGGGTAAATATCGGTTAATCGATCAATTAAGCAACCAATAAAATTGGTCGAAATTCAGAAATGGTTTTAATGTTTTAACCAATTTTGATTTCAAATTCAATTTGGTGTATAATTAGGTTATCGAAATACAAATTTGGTAGATAATTTTGAATTCGATTAACAAAATTCAACTTGAACTAGTTGGGCCATTGACATTGGGCTAAAACCATCTACAAAAACCTATTCTTCATAAAAAGTTTCCAAAATTTATCTTATTTTTATCGCATAATTTGATAGTTTGTGACTTTTATTGATTGATGATCTAAAAAAAAAAAGTAAAAAACTATATCATATAACTTAATTCAATAATGATCAAATATAATTACGCATAATGCCATAATATCATGCACTAATTGTGATGTCCCGACCCAAATTGGAAGTGGGAGGGAATATTGTATTGTTTATAACACTTTAGATTCTGAGCTACAAATAACTTGGGTTAAACATTCTGAACCGGTTATTTCTGCTCAAAAGCTGTTGGGCCAGCCTGGAATTGGGGTGTTGTAGTTAGTATTAGAGCGAATCTCGTGTGGTCTCTGTACGGAGTGAGACTGGGCTAGTGGTATTGGGCCGTACTATACGGTATATGTGATATGGTACTTTGAGCTTTGTGAGGATGTAAAACCTAAAGGATAAGTGAATGTGATGCCCGTCCTACATTGGAAGTGGGAGAGAATATTATATTATTTATAACACATTGGGTTCTGAGTTACTAATAGTTTAATTTAAACATTTTGAGCCCATTGTTTCTATAATGCTAATTCAAAAGTTGTTGGACCATCCTAGGGCCCTGGTTGTTACACTAATAATGCACGCAACACAATGTGATTTTTGGCTATTTATGTGATTTATAAAAGTAATTTACGAACTAATAATATAAGACCAATATAATTATGTATGGAAGTGTATGATTTAATGCATAGGGATGTAACAAATGGTATGAATTAGGTTAAAAATAAAGTAATACTTTATCAATAAATATACTTTTAGTTGAATAATTACATTTATATTTTAATATTACAACTATTTATATATAAAAATATTTTTAAAAAATTTATTTTCAATTATTGAGTCGATAATCAATTAATCGAATTCAAAAAACCTCTCTGCCATTTTTGAATGTATTAACCGGATTCATGAATTCAGTTAATCAATTTCTGACCATAATTAAAGTTCATCGAATTTATTTCATACACAACTAGGGCCCTAGGATTAACCAACAAGCATTTGAACCTTATTAATTATTGGTCTTAAATATGTCTAGAGTTCGTAAGAGTATAAGAGACAGAAGTGATGTTACTGTTAAAAGATATCAACATTTTAAACTTCCAATATACTTTTGGCAGTGCATTGTTTTAACATTCCAAATTTCATTATTCTCATTACGATAAGAATTCTGAATTTCAATTCTATATCAAAACACTTAATTTGGTTATGAACATTGTTTTTTTTTTTCTAATCCAAATCAACTCTGTTTTTTGCTCCTAACGATCTATTTAAGTTTTACGAAAGCAAGTGTTTCCTATCTTTCTGTTCAGATACTTTTTTTTAATTACAATTTAAAAACTGATAATTTTATTTCTAATACATTGTTTCAGTTTCTCCTTTATAACCATTTAAGTTAAAATATTGTATATACATATATCTTCAAAACTTTTCTAAATATTAGACATTTCTTGAATGTTATGGTCTTTGTCATTATTTTATTATTTATCTTATTTCTTGGTTATTTTTTATTTTTCAAAGTTGATTAGTACACAAATCCTACATACTTGATACTCCTACAAGTTCACATTCAATAATTATTTATGAAGGACTCAAAATTATGGGTTAATTTGCATCCCCTATAAATAAAGTATTAAATATAGTAAAATAGATGATGCATATGCATTTACCTAAAGCTATATGACATTCTTAGATATGTAGAATGCTACTACTTTCATTTGTTAAATCAGTAAATCATTTTTGTAAACCCTACTTTTTTATATATAATAACAATAACATTATTATCGATACAAGATACTAATCACTTAATTAAACAATTGTATGTGAAATTGAATTACTTTTCTCGGTGATTTCTTGTTGTAAGTAAATTCCAGTCAAGCTAGGAATCCTATTTGTTTTGTGATATTTGATTTGGACTAACTTGATGCTTAAATTTGTTTTTCTTTTAGGAAATAATTCTTTTACTAATTATTTATTAATTTTCGTAATTAAAATTGTAAATTTTCAGCCAATGTTAGATAGTGTCTGTGGTTGTCACTACATTTAGCTAACTTATAGGCAACAAAAACGATAATTTTGATAGTTTTTGTTTATCGTATATGGAACATCATGCTTGAGATTGTGTTTTTCCGTTAACTATTATTATTCGATTGACTAATTTTGATAAGTTTAATTGTCCTTCTTAAAAGTTGGGATTAATTTCAAAGCAAAAGAATTTTGTTTCTTCAAAAATAGTTTTCGTATAGAAAAAATCAGGATTTTCAAAAATTAAAAAAATAATAAAATCAAAAGGAGAAAAGCATAGACACCGGAGTTCTTGTGATTCCCGTCACTTTGTACAATGGCGAGTTGCCGACAATGACGAAGCCGCAGTGGCTGACTATCGCCACTACTTGTGATGCCTGTTGCGTATAGGTGGAAATCTGTGGTGGTTCTGTACGGCTAGGAATAGGTGGTGGTGGTGTAAGGTGTGGTTGATTGGGGAAAGAAGAAGGAAGAAAGAAGAAGGAAAGAAGAAAAGAGAAGGAAAAGGAAAAAGGAAAAAAAAAAACAAAACAAAAAGGAAGAGAGAGAGGAGTAGTCTCAGGAATGGAGGGAAAAGTCTTCTTAAATAGAATCAAGTAGTGAGCAATTTAGGATAATTGCATAACAGGTCCTCTTAGTTTCTATTATTTGAATTGGGGATTGAAAACTCAAATACTTTTGATATAAGTAATTTAAAGGTTATTATAGAACTATTTTTGTAATAAATAAGCAAATACTTTTACAGTATTCGTACCAAACATTTTAAATGTTATGCCTTTGCATATATTTGGAAAAAATAATTTATTATAATATGAACACGAGTAAATATTTTTTGAAACTTGAATAATTGTATTAATGGGCATGATAATCTATATACAATCGGGTTACGGAATCATTGCTGCTTGGAAATTGAATTTAAGTTAATATTTGATAATTTGGTAAAGGACATTAGTCGGGTTCTTTGCTACGTTTTTGTTATTTCGAAATAAGTAGTTACTACCCCTTTATGTTTTTGAAAAATATTTTGTCTAAAATATTACCTTTGACAACATGCTGTTTTGATTATTAAATTTGGACCTTACATGGATACTTGAATTGTTTGACATTATGCACTTATCTAAGTGGCATTTATTTTGAACTCTGTATGATTATTTCGTATGTGCATATGTTTGGAATATTTGTTTGGTAATTAATAATAGATCAAGGTTTTTAAAATAATTATGAATTGTCAGTAGGAGTTATGCTTTTCCACTATTTCTAAACTGTTAGATAAGATAAATTTTAGTCTCTGAACTCCAAACTGTGACTAAAATAGCTTTCACGAGACCTTTTAGTAACCTTTTCTAGTAAGGTTCTTAGCACATCCTGAATATTTAGTAAGACGATAATAGTGCCTTTATTTCTTTAAGCCTATAATGAACCATGATATGAATTTTGGAACTCCAATTAGAACGTGACTCTGGCTTTTGATTCGAATTTTTGAACTCTGACTATGAACTTTGATTATGAACTCTGATGATGAATGTAGGCATAGAATTTTTATGAGTTTTTCATGTCAAAGTGTTTAGTAACTCGACAATTCAAATTCATACCAACAAATTTTTTCCTATATTTAAACAGAGTTTAAATTAAAACAAATTCATTCTTCCTAAATAATTTATACATAAATCATTAATTAGTTGCATTCTCCGATGTGTATTCAGGAAAACACCTCCAATCAAATCCATTCTTTCTTAATATTTGCATTGTCCTAGGCTAAAACTCACATTTTTGTGTGACCTTTTAGATTTGGGTGCCTTCGCAACAAGTTTGAGAGATTGATTATCGAAATTTCTTGAAGTATGAGATTTTATTTCTTTGGAGTACTTACCTTTAGATACTTGAAAGGAGTTATATGTATTGACATGACTGTTGTCAAAATTTAAAACTTCTCAAGGGAATGACATGATCGTCTTGCAAGTTTTGTAATAGATTGGAATGTTCAAAAGTTGGTGCCTCGGCTTTCTTTGGGATTTTGGAATACAAAGGAGGGCAATTTTCTTTGAAGTGCTTGTAGTACTTTTCTCCTTTCCTTTTGCTTGCACAACCACCTTGTAGTATCTTGCATCTACATAGTATAACTCCGCCTCACTCACAAAGCACTATCCACCACGATACGTCCTTCTTCATCATTTTTTTCCCAAAGATATTTTAAGCACTAATGATAAGTAGAAGGGATTATTCCTTTATTATAAAGCCATGGTTGTCCTAACAAAATACTGTAGGACATGTCAGCATCAATCACAAGGACTTCAGTATCTCTTTCTATCTCACCAAACTTTGTTCTTACTGTAGCTTTAGTCTATATTCGGATGATATTAGTGATGACCTAAAGGAATAAACTGGTGAATCAATCATGTAATCATTGAAAGATTCCTTATCACTACATCTCATTACTCAATTCCTTTCCTACAGAGATGTAATTACAAGAAAGGGCAATCTCTCTTCCTCATCTTTCTTTTTATGGATACAAAACCCTTCAAGTATGAATTCATTTAAAGTTACCGGGACTCTAGTAGATTGAATTAATAACTCTCTAATAGACTCTTTTGCCTTCTTGTTTTTCTTTAACTTATTTTTGTTGCTTTTCTTTCTCTTGGTGATTTTCATTCCCTTTTTGTATTCTCTAAAAAACAAGTCTTTAGAATTTGGAGCAATTTTTCTCAGTGTATTTTAACACCTTTTCTTTGCACCTTTGCTTTCATAAACATTCCATCCTCAAGCACCTTTCTCAATATCTCTGAATTAAGATCTTCCAATTAAGGATAATTTTCCTTTTCCACGATACTTATTAGCTTAGAAGAAATTTTCTCAATATGAGGGATTTCAATGTCTTCGTCATCAATCAACTTTTGAATTTTTTCCTTTGCCACAAAGCATTTTTCAATTAGATCACATGTCCAATCATACGATAATAGAGACAATATTTTGGATAGTCTGTTTTTCTTAAATTTTGTGGTCTTTTGACATTAGGAAGGATTATTAGATCTTGCTCAACCAATTCTTTAATCAAATCATCCACAATCTCATTAGGAAATGAAAATTTCTTTTCAATTCTTTCCTTCAATGATGGAGAGGTTTTTCTCTTTTCTTGTTTTCACTTGCCTGGTCATCTTCCTTCTTCTTTTCAATGACCATGCCTTGTCTTCCCTCTTGTTGAGATAGTCTATCATTAAGACTTTCAATCTCAGCCATGAGAGTAGAGACTTTTTCTTGGGCATTTTTCAATTCTTTCTCTATCAATTTTTTTCTCCTATCATTCTCAATTTCTGTTGCCATGACTATAGCTTTCCCTGGTGACCTTTTTGAGTCTTTGATAGGAGATAAAGTTTCCTCAGATGATAATCCCTCAATTGGGAATTGCAAGTTTTCCCCAATAGTGACTCATTTGGACATGAAACATGAAAGTACTTGAGCCGGTTGAACTTTCTTGACCTTCCTTATTTTTCTTTCAACTTTTTTACTTCATTTTATTAGCATTGATATCATTTTTATTAGTACCCAAGGTCTTATTGGAGCGAATTTCTCCTGTCTCTTTACTTCCATCTTGATTTATAGATTCAAGAGGTTCAACTGGTTTTACTTCTACCACCATCGTATTTATCATATTTTAGGGTAAAAGTTCCCTTATGGTCCAAGTACAGCTCTACCATCCCTCAAAATAGATAGCTTATTTGTTTGCACACGAGGTATAGAGGATTGAATAGGTTCGGCTTAGTAGAAGACCTTAACTTCCCTTAAATGCCCTATTGAACTCAATTATGGGAACTTGAAGTCAAAATTCGCAATAGTTCCTCGAGGCCTATTGCATTGCTTGCAAACTACTTTCTCCCTTCATGGGGAATCTAAGATTTTAAGATTTTCATGGCTTCTATTTGTTCTCGGCATGATTTTGTTGGCATATTGATCCACTTTATTCCATTGAGGACAAGATTCACGTGTCTTGATTAATTGTATGAAAAAAATTCCTACCAAAGTGAATCAAAGGATTTCCTTGTTTTGGAGCCTTATTTTCATAAAGTGCCATGTTTTGTGATGAGATTTCCTAGGGTGGACAATTGTTTTTTGATTTCGAACTCCATTATTAGACAGTGCCATAGGTGTTTCTTTTCGAGAGTAAACCATTTCTAGCATTGGAGCTCTATTTTCATAAAATGCCATTGTTTGTGGAGAGATTTCCTTAGAAAAGATAGTCGCTTTTCGAGATGGGGTTCTATTTTTATGGAATTCCCAAGGTTTTCTCCCTGAAGGAAAAACCATTTCTTGTATAGGAGTTCTAACTCTATAGGACGCCTTAGATGACGAGATCTTCCAAGAACGAAAAACCGCATTTTGAGGTATAACTAGACTGTTCTGCTTGAAGGGTGGACCAAAATTGGTCTGGGTGCTCTATGGTCTTAGAGTGCTGCGCTTTCATGTGGAGCTCCATTTCTATCGAGCGCCAAAGGATTTCCCTTAGAAGGGAGGGCCATTTTTTGGTATGGAATTCTTTGTATATAGAACTTCAAATTTAGAGGGATAACTCCCCCATTTGGACTTATTCTCTTTAGTTTAAATCCCTTTTTGCAAAGAGAACTGAATTTGGGTAAGGGCTTCTTCCCATAGGAAGAGCACTTCTGGAATAAAGAGCTTCCTTAAGAGAAAAAACCATTCGTGTTGCTTGAAGGCCTCGAATTGTTCTATATATGAGCACTGTTAATAGAGAACGCATTTAGTGTAGGAATCTATTGGTCAACCACTTGGACCATGTTGCATGCAATTGAAGTTGAAGGAATCATTATGACATCCTTCCAAGTCTTGTTCTTGGTAATTAGTTTGAATATAACCAAGGTGAAGTTAGGCTTCTTGATCACAAGTCTTTCTTTCCAGCAAACAAAAGAAACAATAAATTTTTATCAATTATATATTTAATTTTTTTTTGTTTTTGCAAATGAATTTATTTTTTCAAAAAATAGTTAAAAATATAACCATTTTTTTTTTGAAAAAAATAATATGCGCTTATTAGAAAAAAAAAAACTTTGCTTGCACAATGCAAGATTTTTTTGAAACATTTCTTTCGATATCATTTTGGCCAAATTAAGCTCCACACGCTCATGTGCAAAAACCTTTACTTACAAGAAAGCTGGAGATGAGCATAAACTAATGTATTAAAAAAAGTCTATAAACAAGCATATGTTCACTCTTTTTTTAAAAAAACAAAAAAAAGAAAAAAGTTATGTGCACTATTTTATGGTAAAAAAATTTGTAGGCTAATTAAAATTAGATTTCATATATACATCTTATATGCATTATAGATTATTGCTTGCAGTAAAGCATGATGAGAAAATTGCATGTATTATACTTTGTTGTAATCAATTTCATGCATACGCACACCAAGTCTGCATTATGTTTTTAATAGAAAAAGAAGCAATTTTTTTGTTTTTGGGTGATGGGGAGAGGGAATTAGTTTCAATACATTTTTTTTTCAACAACATTTCATGCAAATGTAAGGCTCCAAATGTTTTTTCACTCCCTACAAGAAAAAAAAATGTCACTATGCTAAACCAACACCAAAAATCAAATTTCAATGTAAATCAAGCACATGCCTTTTATCTTGTTTTTGACCTGTCTCTTGAGAATCTCTTGAACAGATGGGAGGAGGAGTAGGTCTCATTGGGTGTGACTAAAACTTTGTAGATGTCTTAGTGTTTAGTTATTCGACAGCCCAATTCATACCACAAATTTTTTCCTATATTTAAATAGGGTTTAAATTATAGCAGATTCATACTTCATAAATTTTATACATAAATCATTTATTAATTATATTTCCTAATGTGTATTCAGAAAAACACTACCGGCTAATCAAGAGACATAAAAATTGCTAGTACATTTATAAAAATAATGTAGATGAAGTAAAACATTGGAGCTCTCAATAAGTGATTTTCATAAAATAACATTGTTTGTGGAGATGTTGCCTTAGAAAAGACAGTCACTTTTTGAGATGGGGTTCCATTTTCATGGAATGCCCAAGGTTTTCTCAACCAAGAAAAAATCATTTCTTGTATATGAGTTCTATTTCTATAGAATGCCTTATATGACTAGATTTTCCAATAACAAAAAACCGCATTTTGAGGTGTTCCCCTTGAAGGGTGGACCAAATTTGGTCAAGGTGCTCTTTGGCCTTAGAGTGCTGCATTTTCATGTGGAGCTCCATTTCTATTGAGCGCCGAAGGAATTCCCTTAGGATAGAGGGCCAGTTTTTGGTATGGAATTCCAATTTTTACATAGAACACCAAATTTAAAGGGATAACTACCCCATTTGACTTATTCTCTTTTTGTTTAAATCCCATTTTTCAAAGAGAACTGAATTTGGGTAAGGGCTTCTTCCCATAGGAAGAGCACATTTGGAATAAGGAGCTTACTTAAGAGAAAACACCATTCTTGTGTTGCTCAAAGGCCTCGAATTGTTCCCTGCACGACCACCCTTATTATAGGGCACATTTAGCGCAAGACTCTATTAGTTATCCACTTGGACCACGTTGCATGCAATCGAAGTCGAACGAGTCATTAAGACATCCTGCCAAGTCTTGGTCCTGGTAATTGATTTGAATATAACCAAGGTGAAGTTAGGTTTCTTGATCACAATATCTTTCCTGCAAACAAAGAAAACAATAAATATATATCAATTACTTATTTAATTTATTATTATTATTATTATTTCTTATTTAATTTATTATTATAATTATTATTATTATTATTATTTTGCAAATGCATTTAGTTTTATGAATAGTTTTTTTTTAAAAAAAATAATAATATAGTCTTTTTTTTAAAAAAAATTTAATTTGTGCTCATAAAAAAAAATTTGCTTGCACGATGCTAGATTTCTCTTTGAAACATTTTTTTCGATATCATTTTGGCAAAACTAAGCTCCCCACTCTCACCTGCAAAAAACTTCACTTACAAGAAAGTTAGAGATCAGCATAAACTAATGTATTAAAAAAAGTCTATAAACATGCACATGAGCACTCTTTTTTTAAGTAAAACAATAAAAGAAAAAAGTTTGTATACTAATCAAAATTAGATTTCATAGATACGTCTTATATGCATTGTAGAATAATGCATGTAGTAAAGCATGTTAAGAAATTTGCATGTATTGTACTTTGTTGTAATCAATTTCATGCATCCACATCCCAACTTCTGATTAGCATGTTTTAACAGAAAAAGAAGCGATTTTTTTTTGAAATGGGGAGGGGGAGTGGGAGGGGAATTAGTTTTAATACTTTTTTTTAAAAAAACATTTGAATGCAAATGTAAGGCCCCAAATGTCTTTTGATTCCCTATAGAAAAAATTGTCACTATGCTAAACCAATACCAAAAAGAGAAATTTCAATGTAAATCAAGCATACGTAATTTTTATGAAGATTTTTTTTCCTTTTGATATCTCTTGAATAGATGGGAGGAGGTGTAGGTCCCATTGGGCATGACTGAAAATTTGTCCCCAAGAAAAAAAAATATTTTTTTTGACAGCCAAAATTCATACCAACAAAAATTTTCTTATATTTCAAGAGGGTTTAAATTATGGCAAATTCATACTTGCTAAATATTTATACATAAATCATTCACTAATTATATTTCGTGATGTGTATTTGGAAAAACACTAGTGATTAATTAAGAGACATAAAAAAGTATAGTACAATATAAAAATAAAATAATATTAAACAACAAGCAACATAACAATTTAACTTGCTTCTATTGATTATATGAGAAAATTATACTTTGAAAAAGATAAAAATATGAGTATCACTTTTACTTNGTGTTTTTTTCCTTCCCCCCTCGGGTCCCCTAGACCTTTCCATAACTCTGCTATTTTATGGAGATTCCTGGAACTACTTTCCTCCTACATTTCCCGTATTTGAAAATTGGAGAGACTTATCATTCGTTGGATAGGTGGATGTAATCTACAACTGTACAAGCAATAGATATGAATTATCGCAAGCCATAGATTTAAATTACACAAAGGGTTGCCTTATCGACAATCATTTGGATGATTTCAATCTTTGAGAATTTTATCTCCACCAATATTTTCCATCACATGATCCTATTATGTAGGCAACCGATTTGATAAGTTTATGCAACTCAAAGTCTATAGAAATTTGAAACTTATCACAAAGGCGAATTTTAAATATCTGATCGCCCATCTTTGATCTTCAATATAGTTAAACTGATTCTTTATTCCAAATTTTCCATAGCTGGCTTTACTTTGGCCGAATACTCATCTGCATATGACTATTAAATTTAAATGGGCAACCTTCTTGTTTATTTGTATGTGCTATCCTAATCTTTATTGCTAAAATGATGCAATCTCTTATGAATCTAGATGTGTATAAGAGACAGGAATGTATAAGAAGTCTTTTATATATCTCTGCCAATTCAAATGATTATAATCAACATTAACTACTTAATAGAGATCCATTTGAAATAAACTTTATTTAGCCTTTTTTTTTTGGTTATATTCATCTACTTGCTTTCTTAGAAAGTGATAAATTTTAGTGACAATTATGAACACCGATTATGAGTCCAAATTCGGTGATGAATGTATAAGAGACAGGAAATCTAGCATCGTGCAAGTAAATTAATGCCACTTTCTTTGAATACATGTAAGTACGTTTTATTTTTGAACAACTTTACAATGAAACTTATGTCAGCGATGTGAAATTGTGCAACACAATATGCTTTCTTTTGATGAAATGTATTTATATTTAACTTGTCTGGTCCAACAAATGTGGTGTTAGCTACTTGCTGAGCAACTTGTCACTCACCCCATTTTTAATATTTTGCAGAGGTAGGGGACTTTTGAGGAACCACAAGCTTAGCTGTACCAAGATATGATGCATACCAATTAGAAGAAGCTCTTGGCTTAATAATTGTTGCTTAGTTTAGTTTATTCGATTGGAACTTTTGTTGCTTAAGGATTTATGGGTTCATTAAGTTTATTTAGTTTTGCCGCACTAGTGAGACCATATTTATTGTTTATGTAATGAACTTCTTAATTTTTCAATTAAGGACTATGTTTTGTTTCGTTTAGAGCCTTGTGCTTTTGAAAGGTAACTTTTGAGGGTACAACAGCTATCACATGTCTGTGTTTGCAGGCATGGGGAGTCATAGTTTAAGTGATATCAGAGGTTAGGTTAGAACCCATGAGTGATAAAAGAATAAGGAATATAAGCTAGCTTAAACTTGCCCTGTGAATAGAACCAGATGTGAGATAAGATACCTAAAGGATTGCAAGTGAGAGCTTACATATTAGGTTAACCATCTAGAGGCACAAAATGAGAGATTGAGGAATTGAGTGATGGAAAGCGAGTTTCAACACATGTATAATAAGTATGAGGACTTGAAGAACAAAGCTGAGGAACTTAGCAACAAAAATAAAGAACTCACTAATGAATTGGAAGTAAAAGAACGAATTGGCAAGGAATTTATAGGAATGTTTCTATCCAAAAGTGCGAAGTAGACTGGCCAGGATTAGTAGAGGATGATGAAGATATTCCTAAGCTCCACACGCTCATGTGCAAAAACCTTTTCTTACAGGAAAGCTGGAGATGAGCATAAACTGTAAATGTATTAAAAAAAAGTCTATAAACATGCATATGTGCACTCTTTTTTTAAAAAAAAAAAATGAAAAAAGTTATGTGCACTATTTAATGTTAAATTTTTTTTTATGCTAATTAAAATTAGATTTCATACATACACTTATATGCATTATAGATTAATGCATGCAGTAAAGTATGATGAGAAAATTGCATGTATTATACTTTGTTGTAATCAATTTCATGCATCCACACACCAAGTCCTGTAGTAGCATGTTTTTAACAGAAAAAGAAGCAGTTAGAGGGAATTAGTTTCAATACATTTCAACAACATTTCAGGCAAATGTAAGGCTCCAAATGTTTTTTCATTCCCTACAAGAAAAAATGCTTGGTGTTTAGTTATTTGACAGCCCAAATTCATACCAACAAATTTTTTCTATATTTAAATAGAGTTTAAATTATAGCGAATTCATACTTCATAAATTTTTGTACATAAATCATTTATTAATTATATTTCCTGATCTATATTCAGAAAAACATTGCCGATTAATCAAGAGACATAAAAAAATGTAAGTACATTTATAAAAATAAACTAATATTAAACAACAAGCAAAATAACAATTTACCTTGCTTCCATTGATTTTCTGAGAAAATTATACTTTGAAACAGACAAAAATGTGAGTATCACTTTTACTCCATTCTTATAGAGTGCCTAGGTGTTTCTCTTACAGAGTAAACCATTTCTCATATTGGAGCTCTATTTTCATAAAATGACATTGTTTGTGGAGATGTTGCCTTAGAAAAGACAATAACTTTTTGAGATGGGGTTCCATTTTTATGGAATGCCCAAGGTTTTCTACCCCAAGAAAAATCCATTTCTTGTATTGGAGTTCTATGTTTCTTTAGGATGCCTTATATAACTAGATTTTCCAAGAACAAAAAACCGCATTTTGAGGTGTTCGTCTTGAAGGGTGGACCAAATTTGGTCAAGGTGCTCTGTGGCCTTAGAGTGCTGTATTTTCATGTAGAGCTCCATTTCTATGGAGCGCCAAAGGAATTCCCTTAGGAGAGAGGGCTAGTTTTTGGTATCGAATTCTTTTTACATAGAACACCAAATTTAGAGGGATAACTACTCTATTTGACTTATTCTAAATCTAAAAGTCACCTCAAGTGCTAAAGAGAACCGAATTTGGGCAAGGACTTCTTCCCATAGGAAGAGCACTTTTGGAATAAGGAGCTTACTTAAGAGAAAACACCATTCTTGTGTTGCTCGAAGGCCTCGAATTGTTCCCTACATGACCACTCTTATTATAGGGCACATTTAGTGCAGGAATCTATTGGTCATCCACTTGGAATATGTTGCATGCAATCGAAGTCGAAGGAGTCATTAAGACATCCTTCCAAGTCTTGGTCATGGTAATTGATTTGAATATAACCAAGGTGAAGTTAGGTTTCTTGATCACAATTTCTTTCCTACAAACAAAGAAAACAATAAATATATATAAATTACTTATTTAGCTTATTATTATTATTATTATATTTTGCAAATGCATTTAGTTTTATCATAAGTTTTTTTTTTTTTTAAATAATAATATAACCTTTTTTTCTAAAAAAATATATGCGCTCATAAAAAAAATTTACTTGCACGATGCTAGATTTCTTTTTGAAACATTTTTTTCGATATCATTTTGGCAAAACTAAGCTCCACACTCTCACCTGCAAAAAACTTTACTTACAAGAAAGTTAGAGATCAGCATAAACTAATGTATTGAAAAAAGTCTATAAACATGCACATGAGCACTCTATTTTTAAATAAAACAAAAAAGAAAAAAGAAAAAAGTTTGTACACTAATTAAAATTAGATTTCATATATACGTCTTATATGCATTGTAGAATAATGCATGTAGCAAAGGTGTCTCTTATACACATCTAGAATTAGTTTTAATACTTTTGTTTTTTTCAAAAACATTTCATGCAAATGTAAGGCCCCAAATGTCTTTTGATTCCCTACAAGAAAAAATTGTCACTGTGCTAAACCAATACCAAAAATCAAATTTTAATGTAAATCAAGCATACGTAATTTTTATGAAGATTTTTTTTTTCCTTTTGATATCTCTTGAATAGATGGGAGGAGGTGTAGGTCCCATTGGGCGTGACTGAAAATTTGTAGATGTCAAAATATTTTTTTTGACAGCCAAAATTCATACCAACAAAAATTTTCTTATATTTCAAGAGGGTTTAAATTATGGCAAATTCATACTTCCCGAATATTTATACATAAATAAAACATTCATTAATTATATTTCGCGATGTGTATTCGAAAAAACAGTAGCTATTAATGAAGAGACATAAAAAAGGATTGTACAATATAGAAGTAAAATAATATTAAACAACAACCAACATAGCAATTTAACTTGCTTCTATTGATTATATGAGAAAATTATACTTTGAAAAAGATAAAAATATGAGTATTACTTTTACTTCTAATGTAAAATTCCTAGTGAATTTTACGTATTTTGAATTGAATAAACAAACTAGATAAAATTAAATACTAATTTTTTACTCTAGTATACCTTATTCTGATTTACAGTGTTTTTTTCCTTCTCTCCTCGGGTCCCCCAATCCTCTCCGTAGCCCCGCTATTTTATTTTGAATCTTCTTTCTAAAATCTTCCCGATTTCCCGTATTTGTCTAATTGTCTTTAGACTTATCCTTCGTTGGAATTAAAAATATATGTGGATGTAATATTCAACTCCACAAGCAATAGATATGAATTACCGCAAGCCGTAGATGTGAATTACACAAAGGGTTGCCTTATCGGCAATCATTTGGATGATTTCAATCTTTGAGAATTTTATCTCCACCAATATTATCCATCACATGATCCTATTATTTAGGCAACCGATTTGATAATTTTATCCAACTCGAAGTCTATAGAAATTTGAAGCTTATCACAAAGGCGAATTTTAAATAGCTGATCACCACTCTTTGATCTTCAATTTAAACTGATTCTTTATTTTCAATTTGCCATATGTGGCTTTACTTTGGCCGAATACTCATCTGCGTATGACTATTAAATTTAAATGGGCAACCTTCTTGTGTATTTCTATGTGCCATCCTAATCTTTATTGCTTAAAAGAGCAATTATTTATCCAAATGACAAACTTTTGTTAGGACTTCTATCCTTTCAAATATATATCCTACGAATTTAAATGATCCTAAGCAACATTAACTACTTAATGGAGATCCATTTGAAATGAACTGTTATTATACACATTTTTTTTCCTGAAGATCCCTGTCTCTTATACACATCTAGATGTGTCACAGAGACAGCCATTCTACATTGTGCCATACACCGATTATGAGTCCAAGTTCGTGATACCTAGTCTAATTTAAGTGAAATCTTTTTCTTAAATCCTTGATCTAATGCCACTTTCTTTGATTACATGTAAGTACGTTTTCTTTTTGAACAACTTTATAATGAACTTATGTCAGCGATGTGAAATTGTGATATGAAACTTTTGATGAAATGTATTTATTTTTAACTCGTTTGGTCCAACAAATGTGGTGTTAGCTACTTGCTGCGCAACTTGTCACTCACCCCATTTTTAATATTTTGCAGAGGTAGGGACTTTTGAGGAACCACAAGCTTAGCTGTGCCAAGATTATGATGCATACCAATTAGAAGCAGCTCTTGGCTTAATAATTGTTGCTTAGTTTAGTTTATTCGATTGGAACTTTTGTTGCTTAAGGATTTATGGGTTCATTAAGTTTATTTAGTTTTGCCGCACTAGTGAGACAAAGAGGCATGGGGAGTCATAGTTTAAGTGATGTCAGAGGTTAGGTTAGAACCCGTAAGTGATAAAAGAATAAGGAATATAAACTAATTGCTTGAGATTTTGAGTGTGACTTTTAGATTTAGACCGAAGTAAATTGAATTGACAAGAGTGAATCTACTAGGTACCATGAAAAGATCGAGACCTACTCACAAGCTGACTAAATCTTGCGACTATCCTATGTATAAGAGACATGTGTAGATAATATATACCTGTCTCTTTGCAAATTTAGAGCTTACACTTGACAGTCCAAAGTGGAGGAACTTAGCAACAAAAATAAAGAGCTCACTAATGAATTGGAAGTAAACGAAGGAATTGTCACGGAATTTATAGGAATGTCTCTATCCAAAAATTCAATCTTACCATCAACAGATTTGTAGAGGATGATGAAGATATTCCTAAGGTGATAGAGATAAGTGATTCGGATGAAGAGAACAATAGAGAACAAGCATTGATTTCAGAGTGAACGCCCAATGGGACCTACACCTGTCTCTTATACACATCTAGATGTGTATAAGAGACAGAAATTAAAGTAACTATTTCGAATGCTAGACAACAAAAATTCCTTAAGAAACTAATTAAGTGTTGATGGTATTAGATGGTTTCTTAAGGAATTTAGAAATTGATAGCATTCGAAAGAGTTACTTTAATTTTCTTTTGTATTTTACGGCTCATTATAGTATTTAGCTGGATATGTTTCCTTAAAACACCCATTTATTATTTCGTTATTTGATTAATAAAAGTTTTTGTTTACTTTGCATTACAACATTTTATTGATATTACTTGTGAAATTTATTTATTGTATAAATTTACAATTGGAAATATATTTTTAATCTTGATTGGGAAGTGGTGCGTGGTACAAGATCCATATATCCAACATTAGGAATTCAGAGAATCCCAAAAATTTGGAAAAAGAAAACTTGAACATGAACCCTGGGAGTGCTAGTGGAAGTGATAGTAGGTCTAGAACCCAAGCCTAACCCCCGAATTCATGAATGCCATGACTAACCTAGCACAAGCTACTCAAAACAATAACAATAACCATGGACCACCACAACTACATATTTATTATGAAGGATGAAAAAGGTTCAAGTTCTAACTTATGATGGGACTCAAGCCCAATGGCTGAGAAATGACCTAGGGAAATTGAAAACAACTTTCAGATTATACAAGTGCCCGAGGAGTTTCAACACAAACTTTTTAGGACCTTCCTAGTTGGTGAAGCTGAGAAACAATGGGATTTCATTCAACCTATTACAGTTCCACCAATATGACGTGGACTAAGTTTAAGAAAGAATTTTCAAAAATGTACTATCCTATAGCTATACCCTCTCAAAAAATGGAGGAGTATGATTCTTTGAAGCAAACATCGAACATGTCAATAGTAGAGTATGCAAGTAAGTTCACCCGAAAATAAGGAGGATGAGGTTTATCAAGGGCTGAATGATAAGATTAAGTCTAAGTTGGTGAATGTGGATGTGGAGATTTTGGGAAGCTAGTTAATGCTATTATTATTGTTGATGTTTATTTTAAGCGGCTGGATGAGGAGCCTAGAGCTAAAAAGCCTCGACCAGTGGAAAGACCAATGAAAATTGGAGTAACTAAGCCTACAAATAAAGCTCCACATAATAAGAAGAGATGTGAGGGTTTGCCACCAATGGGGCAACCAAAACCCCCTTTGTTCAACTATTGTAATAAAAATCATGCAAAAGAATGTCAGAGAAAATTGGGAGCATGTTATAAGTATGCACAAGTTAGACACATAATTAGGGACTCATAGGACCCAACTAACAAGGTGAAAACAAGGTGTTCAATCCAGCTGGATTTTTCCCTAGGGCTAATGCTTGAGTTCAGGCAATGACTAATTATGAAGCGGAAAGGGAAGAGGATGTGGTGACAGGTACGCTACTCGTTAATTCTACTCCTGCTTATGTGTTGTTTGATTGTGGAGCATCACACTTGTTTGTTGCTAACAAATTTGTTAAAATTTTTATGAGTCAACCTGAATGGCTAGCTAATCCTTATCGAGTAGCTACTCTAGGAGACCAGATTTTGGTGTCTCATTTGAGCTTCAATGATTGTGTGGTGGAATTAAAGGGTAAGAAATTTAAAGCTAACTTAATTCTAGTCAGTATGAGTGATTCTTTTGTGATTTTAGGAATGGGCTGGTTAGTTAGATATGATGCGAAGATAGATTGTAAAAAGAAGCATGTGACCCTTAGTGATGCGGGAAAAATATAATTGACCTATCAATATAACTCAGATAAGAAAAAAAAACCTTGAAAAAAACATATTATTAAATGCAACACAAGCATTTAAGGCTTTAACGAAAGGTTGTGAAGGGTTATTAGCATATGTGGTAGATAGCCAAAAAGAAGGATTGAAACTTGAGGATATCCAGATAATTAGCGAATTTCCCGAAGTTTTTCCTGACGAATTACCAGGTATACCTCCAAATAGGGAAGTTGAATTTGAAATAAACTTGATACTTGGAGCTGCACCAATATCTAAGGCACTATGTAGAATGGTCCCAATTTGTTGAAGGAATTAAATGATCAATTAGAAGAGTTGTTAGACAAGAAATTCATTAAGCCAAGTGTTTTGCCTTCGCGATCACCCATCTTGTTTGTAAAGAAGAAGGATAGAAATTTAAGGTTGTGTATTGACTATAGGGAGATAAATAAGATTACAATCAAGAATAAGTATCCCTTTCCTAGAATCGATGATATATTGATCAACTTAAGGGCACAAAAGTGTTCTCTAAGATTGATTTGAGGTCTGGTTATCATCAATTCATTCGAAGATTAAGGAGAATGATATACCCAAGAGTGCTTTTAGGACATGTTATGAATATTATGAATTCTGGGTAATGTCTTTTGGATTAACTAATACCCCTGCAACATTTATGGATTTAATGAATAGAGCTTTTAGGCCTTAACTCGATAAGTTTGTAGTTGTATTTATGAATGACATTTTGATATTCTCCACAAATATGAAAAAACTCAAAAAGAACATTTGAGGGAAGTTCTTGGTGCTTTGAAGAAAGAAAAACTCTATGCCAAAGTAAATGTGAATTTTGGTTATCAAGTGTAACATTTTTAGGACATGAGATTTCAACTCAATGAGTTTCAGTGGACCCTAAGAAGGTGGAAGCCATTGTAGATTGGCCAAGAACTACTAATGTTACCGAGCTAAGGAGCTTTTTGGGTGTAGAGTTATTTTCATAAGTTTGTTGAAAGATTTTCGACAATTGTGGCTCCATTAAGTAAATTGACGTAAAAGAGAGTGAAGTTCACGTGGTTGCGAGACCGGAATGTGAGAAAAGTTTTCAAAGCTTGAAAAGGAAATTGATAACAGCACCAGTTTTGGCATTACCATCCGATAGTAGATAGTACATGGCTTATAACAATGCATCCAAAGATGGTCTAGGGTGCGTACTAATGCAAAATGAAAAAGTTATTGCCTATGCATTTATACAACTCAAGCCTTATGAGAAGAACTACCCGACTCATGATATAGAGTTAGCTACTGTGGGTTTTTCTTTAAAGATATGAAGACATTATGGTGAACAATACGAGGTGTTCACGAATCATAAGAGCCTTAAATATCTATTTACCTAAAAGGAGTTAAATAAGAGACAACATAGGTGGTTAGAATTGTTGAAGGATTATAATGTGACCGTAAGCTATCATCAGGGAAAAGCAAACAAGGTAGCTGATGCTTTAAGCAACAAGAGTGCGAGTGGAAAAGCTCCGATATTGGAGAAAAAAAATTAGAGGATTTTGAGTTGGAATTAGCGGAATCTGCATAATGAGTTTTTGGCTACTTTGGTTTTACAACCTACTTTAGTGATAAGAATTGTTAAGGCTCAAGGAAAGGATAAGGACTTGGTAAGGATTCAAGGGAAAGTGAAGGAAGGCACGATGTCTGATTTTAATGTTAATAATTATGGTATTTTGTGAATTCATGGGAGATTATGTGTGCTTAATAATGAAGAGTTGAAGAATGAGGTCATGAAGGAGGCACACAATTCCAAATTATCAATTCATCCTAGAGGAACTAAGATGTACTGGGATCTCAAGAGGAATTTTTGGTGGAATGGAAAGAAAAGGTCAGTTGCCGAATTTGTGGCCAAGTGTTTGGTGTATCAACAAGTAAAATCTGAGCATCAATGTCATGCGGGTTTGCTTAAGCCTTTGAAAATTCCTTAGTGGAAGAGGGAACATATTACAATGGATTTCATAGTGCGACTCCCTAAGACTAATGCCTATAATGATACCATTTGGGTTGTTGTTGATCATTTGACTGAATTGGCTCGAAACACCACACTTTATACCAATGCGAAATAGATCGACTATGGAAAAGCTTATGGAGACATACATGAATTACATTGTGAGTCTGCATAGAATACCAGCATCGTATTGTATAGAGATCCTAGATTTAGGTCTAGGTTTTGGACCTCCTACCAAAAGGCCATGGAAACGGATCTAAGAATTAGTATTGCTTTTCACACTCAAACAGATGATCAATCTGAGAGGATAATTCAAACATTAGAAGATATGTTAAGGGCATGTACACTGGATTTTGGAAGGAATTTGGATCGACTATTGAAACTAATAGAATTATTGTATAAAAATAGTTAACATAGCAATATTGGAATGGCACCATTTGAAGTTTTGTATGGTCGTAAGTATAGGTACCATTATATTGGTACGAGGTTGGTAAGAAACTTATCACTGGACCCAATTTGGTGGAAAAGACATTGAAAAGATTAAAATGATTTGAGAAAAGCTTCAGGCCACGCAAGATCAGAATAAAAGTCAGGGGAATATGTGTTTAAAGCATAGGCCCTTGGAATTCAAGAAGGGAAAGAAAGTGTATTTAATGGTGTAATAGACCAAGGGAGTAATGTGTTTTGGCAAGAATGAGAAGTTGAGTCCATGCTATGTCGAACCATTCAAGATTGTTGAACGAGTTGGTGGGTTAGCCTATAATTTGGCATTGCTGCCTATTTTGACAAAAGTACAAAATGTGTTTCATTTGTCTCCACTGTGGATATATATATTCGACCCGAGTCATGTCATGAAATTGAAACCTTTGGAGGTTAAACGAGATTCAACATATAAGGAACAACCACTGAAAATTATGGACTGCAAGGATCAAGTGTTACGTCGAAGGACAATACTATATGTCAAGATACAATGGAATAATCAAAGCATGAGAGAAGCGACATGGGAATTGGAAGAGGACGTGAGAGCGAAGTATCCATTTCTCTTCGAAGATACGTAAGTTTCGAAGATGAAACTTTTTGTAAGGAGTGTAGAATCTAAACCCCCATTATTTTATATATAATAATAATATTATTATTGTTTATACAAGATAATAATAACTTAACTAAACATTTGTATGTGAAATTGGATTACTTGTGCTGGTGATTTCTTGTTGTAACTAAATTCTAGTCAAGTTAGAAATGCTATTTGTTTTGTGAAATTTTATTTTGTAAAACAAGTCTTTTACTAATTAATTATTAATTTTCGTAATTAAAATTAGAATAAATTTTCAGCCAACCTCTAATGACCAAATCATTATAGGAATTGTGAAAATTTTAGTTAACTTACAAGAGTCAGAGGTTGGGAGCTTTTGGGAGTTAATATATGTATAAATAAGAGGCTTCATAGGGCTATATCATTATTTGCTTGCTTGAGATTTTGGAGCTTTGAAGAAAGGGTTTTTTAGCGCATTAGGAGCTCGTTATATATCGGATATGGTATAATTTTACAACCTAACTTTTCTGATAATTTTATTTTCACTGTTATGTTTTTCGTATATAAAATGTCATGTCTTGAGATTGTGTTTTTCATTAATTATTATTATTCGATTGACTAATTTTGATAACTTTAATTATCCTTTTTTCAAATGTTGGGATTAATTTTAAAGCAAAAGAATTTTTTTTCTTCGAAATTTTTTTTTACAGAAAAAATTTGAATTTTTTGAAAATAAAAAATAATAAAATCAGAAGAAGAGGAACATGGACAGCGGAGCTACTATGATCCCCTGTCTGCCTATATAATGGAAGTCCCCAGACAACGGCTTGAAAGCCACAATAGTGAGCTGACCGCCGCCACTGCTAGTGGCGGTTGTGTACTGGTAATAATCTATGGTCGTAGTGTACGAAAAGTAGTAGGTAATGGTGGTGTAAAGTGTGGTTGACGAGAGAAAGAAGAAGGAAGAAGGAAGAAGGAAGAAGGAAAGAAGAAAAGAAAAGGAAAGGAAAAGGAAAAAGAAAAAGAAAACAAAAAGGGTGAGAGGAGTAGTCTCAAGAATGTGGGAAAGTCCTCTAAAATGGGATAAGGACAAGTTGTGAGATATTTAGGATATTTGCATAACTAGTCCTCTTAGTTTTTGTTATTTGATTTAGGGTTTGTAAACTTAAATTCTTTTGGTATAAGTAATTTAAATGTTATTATAGGACTATTTTTGTAATAACTAAGAAAATACATTTACAATATTAGTACCAATAATAATTTTTTGAATGTTCTAGTTTTAGACATATTTGGAAAAAATAATTTATTATAATATGAATATGAGAAAATATTTTTGGAACTGGAATAATTGCATCGACAGGATGATAGTCTATATACGAACAGGTTTGTTTTGAAATTGAACTTAAGTTAATATTTGATAATTTTGTATAAGACATTAGTTGGGTTATTTTCTACGTTTTTGCTACTTTGAGGTAAGTGATTATTATCTCTTTGTATTTTTGAAAAATATTTTTTCTAAAATATTACTTTTGGCAAAATGTTATTTTGATTATTAAATTTAGACCTTACATGGATACTTGAATTGTTTGACACTTTTATGATGGCATTTCTTTTGAACTTTGTATGATTATTTTGCATGTGTATGTGTTTGGAATATTTGTTCGGTAATTAATAATAGACCAAGGCTATTAAAATAATTATGAATAGTCAGTAAAAACTATAGTTTTGTATTATTCCTAATTGCCAAATAAGTTCTGGCCTCTGAACTCTAAACTCAGGCTAAGATGGTTTTCACAAGACCACTTAACAATTTTTTCTAATGGGTCTCTTAACACTAGGTTGAGTTCTCAGTAAGAGGACGATTTATGGTTTTTTTATGAGCTTATAATGATCCATGATATAAACTTTGGAACTCCGACTATGAACGTGATTTCCACTTTTGATTTGAGTTTATGAATGCTGATTATGAAATCTGATTATGAACCCTGATTATGAGTTCTAATTTCGGTTATGAATTTCTGATTTAAGTGAAATATTTTTCTTAAATCATTGATCAAATGCCACTTTTTTTTGAATATATGTAAGTACAATTTTTTACAACGCCAGACTTTTGAAAAGAAACTTATATCTGCAATGTGAAGCTGTGTGATGAAACTTTTGATGCAATATATTTATATATGACTTGTCTGATCCAGTAAAGGTAGTGTTAGTTACTTGTTGAGAAACTCATCACTCGCCCCATTTTTATCATTTTGCACAGTAGAGACTTTTGAGGATGCACAAGGTTGGCTGCCAAGATTATGATGTATACCAGTTAGGAGTAGCTCAAGATTTAATAATTGTTGCTTAGTTTAGCTTACTGGATTGGAACTTTTGTTGCTTAAGGATTTATAGGTTGATTTATTTCAATTATTTTCGTTGCACTAGTGAGATAATATTTATTGTTTATGTTATGAACATCTTAATTTTTCAACTAAGGATTATGTTTTGCTTTGTTTAGAGCCATGTGCCTTTGAAAGGTGACTTTTAAGGTACAGTGGCTGTTACATGTCCATGTTTGCAGGAATGGGACGTGATAATTTTTTTTTTTTTTTTTTTTTTTGCGTATATGCATGTTAGACAGTTATATGGGGTAAAATAGGGACAAGAAACCACAGTTTAAAACTCAAATTTTATTGATATAGTGAATCTTACATCAAATAAAAGTGTTTGGTAGTACATAGTTATATCTTAGAGTCACTTTTTCACATATTCATAGGCATCATATTTTTACTTGCTAAAACTTTTACTAACAACCACATTTGCAGGAAAAGAAATGTATCTTACTCAAATTTAAAGAAACCATCTAATTTGTATTATCTTTTGTAACATGCTATAGCCACGGTTCAAGTGTATAATTTTAGAATTTTCTCATACAAAGATTCTAAAATAAGTAATAATCACATACTACTTTAATATATATTTGTGTTATTTAAATTAGCATACCATGGTTTTCCATTATTGTCAATGTGAGTAATGAAAAATACAAAGGTTGAACGAAATGAAGATTATTCTATAGTAAGGATTATGTTAGCTCTGAAAAATCAAAGAGTCATGCTCTCTTTAGTTCACAAATAAATTAAAATTTAACTATAATATTGTACAAATATAAAACCTCTTAAAAGAATCAAATATTTTCAAGTTAGTATACAATTGTCAGAACTTTTCAATCCTTTAAAGTTATTTAATTAATTGTGTTCGTACAAATTTTTTTCTTTCTTTTTTGGTGTAATTTAATCAATTTGAATAAATTGCATAGTTGATACCAAACAAAAGACTTGTGCGATTTATACAATCCTTTAAATTTTGACATGATATTACAATTTAGAAAATATTTTTAAAATATTCAAACTTTCCAAACCAAGAACTTCTGCTACCTTTTTATTTTTTGTGCAAATAGTAATTGATTTCAACTATCTTGAAAAGGAAACTTTAAAAGACTGAAATTTCATGTAATTTAATTGGAAAATAGTGTAAATATCTTCAAGAAATAGAAGCACACATCATGTTGCTAATGTTATTTTAACAAAATCTAATTTTTTTTATGACTTGCTAATTTACTAAAACATTAAACGCACTTAATGTTTAACTATATTCTTTACTTACACACTCATTGAGTGATAAGACCTCTTAGTTAAGAAGGACAAGCAATGCACTAAGTGTATGAAGAAATAGAATTTTTTTTTTTATCAATTGTGATTTTTTCTTCTATTATTCTCTGACATTACGAATGCAATTTCATCAATATCCAACCTCTTCAAATCAAGAGTTCATATTTTCTTTCAATAGATTAAATTATGACATATGAGAAATTGTTATTTACTTGTATTTGATAATTTTTTAGGCAAAGAAAAAACTGGAAACTTTAATGTGTATGAACTCATTTTTTATAAATAACTTATAATTTTACTTTTTAAAGTTAATTTGATAATATATAAAAATCTATCATGATCATTTTTAATAAGAAAAAGAAATAAAAATCAATAAAATTAATTTTTATATTTTTGGATTACTGAAAAACCAATGGCCAATAATTGTTTTAAATTTTGGTTTTATAGTGTGCATTGCTTTTCTCTGTTAATTAAACCAAGTCAAGTCACTTTCTACTTGATTAGTATGTAATTACACTTTTTTCAAATCTCTAATATATTTTTGGTTCAATAGATTAATAATTAACAAAATATAAAAAACTTGAGCAAAATAAACAAATGGTCACTAAACTATTAGATTATTACATACATGTTCACTAAACTATTTATTTTACAAATTTGGTCACTGTACTATCCTAAGTGTGTGTCTGGAGTCACTATATCCATTTCCATCGTTACTGAGACGTTAAGTCATATTTTGAGGGGTAAATTCATCACTAAAATGATACTTCAATTAAAATAGCAGTAAAGTATTAACATAAGAGATCAAAATAGAAGAGAAAATAAACTTAGGGGTTGAAATGGATGAGAAAAACAAATATTAGGCAACCCCGATAGCTCTGCAGTCACCTTCTAGCCACCACTCAATCCCTTTACTTAAGTTATATTTTTCCAAAAACACAACTCCACCAAACCACAATCCCATAAACTCGGTGGCCAGACTGATAACTCTAAAACTAGATTTATATATACCCTAAATTTGAATATTTTTTTGCCTTAGTTTTAGACACTTTTAGGTTTTAAGTGTTGTTTTTGTCAATTTTTTCTTTTATATTCTAGCATGTGTTAGTTAATGTTATTTTAGTATTTTTTGTATAAGTAACAGAGTATATTTATTTACAAGGTTTGATTGGAGAAAACGGATTAGAAACAAACCAAATCAAGCTATAATTGGATAATGGAGTCAAGCCAAATGCTAAAAAAAAAAATCAAAGTACTAATGACTGGGGTCACCATATACCCTTCTTCAAATCAGTGACCGTGGTCATTAATGCTTAGAAACATTTCCAAGTGGACAGCTCATCGCTGTGGTCACCAAGGTATGGTTAAACTTCTAGTGGCGAACTAGAGTCATTAACTGCAATTACCAGAATGAAGAAGGAAATGTGATGACCACGGTTACCAAGAACAATTGAAATGAGCCCATTGACCGTAGTTATCAAAATGATTAGAATAAAGGAATTTCAAAAATCGCAGTTACTGAGTGCGGTCTGAGTTTTCTGAGGGGCAAAAAATGTCCAATTTTGGGAAAAATATTACTGCAACCATCTTTCCTAATCCTAGTACTATAAATATCTCTTTTAAACCTCTTTGGAGGCCAAGTAGGAAGTACAAGTAGAAGTAGCTAGTATTGTAGATTTAGGATATGGTTATCTCCTTTTTCCTCCCCATTTGGGGTGGTTTTCTTAGATTAGATGATATAGTTGTAATGTTTAATTCCCTGTTATAGATTGAAGACTTCTTGTGCAAGTTTTCTTTAATTTATGTTTAATTTCATTTAATTTGTCTTAGTTTAGTGTAATTTAGTTTATTTTTGTTTATTTACTTATGTTTTCTTAAATTAAGTGGTAGATTAGTTTGTTGTCCTCTTTTAATATGCGTTCTCAGTAGTAATTGGTAAATAGTAAATTTAAATGCTTCCATAAATGTTTTTTATTTACATGTTAATGTAAATGCTTTTTCTTAGTGTAATTTGTTGCCTAATTAGTTAATTATGATAGATTAGTTAATGAGCTTTCTTTAATTATGCTTATTTAGTGATAATTAGTAGTATAAATTAGTTAATTGCATCTTAAAAGCACTTTCCATTTTACTTGTTTTCTTTAATTGCTCTCTAAAAAATGTTTCCTTTTTATATGCTTTCTTAAAAATGCTTCCTTTAATTTAATGCTCACTTTTAAAGTACTTTGTTAGTTTGTTTTTAAATTGACTTCTTAGTCTTTTAAACCAATCGTTGCAGCTAATAATCCAACCAAATAAACGGTAATTACCAACCAATCTTTATAAGTTCAATTCCTACTTCCCTTTACTATTACTTGACAACCATATACTTGCAGTTTACCACCTAATTAGTAGTAGGAATTTAGGTATTTTAAAATAATATAACTAGGTGATTTTCAAAATGGGCATCACTGGCCAACATTTCTGCTATCATCAACACATTTGAAGGAGACAATAATATTAACTCTAAGACTCCAGTATCCATCATCCCATGGTAAAACTTCTTTTCAACCCACAAATCAATTAATGAATATACAAAGTGAGTACTAATTATATCTGAACAACAGCCATCAAATCATTTTTTCGCTCGTCACTCAAAAATAGTCCTAGAACAAAAACTAATTATTAAAAAAATAAATTATCCATATACACGAAAAGAAAAAAAAAAATTAAAGCTTTTCAAATGTATTGATAAAGTAAAAAATAATTCAAAGAACAATAAGGCTTTCTTTTACATTTACTAAAATTTCTTGCGTCCCCTAAATCGCATCCAATAATAAAGTGTCAAAAATTGAAATCAATGTATGAAACAAAAGAGAAATGTGAATTTGCAAGCTCCTCAGCCTTCCCAACCACCACTAGTCCACATAGCCACCACCAGCCACCCCCCAAGGCCTTGTCTATAAACCTATAAATTCTTGACCCGGAAACATTTAGATCAATGTTGGGGAAAGCAATTTTCCAAAGAAATGATATAGGAGGAAGAATATTGATATGAGAGAACTAATATTGGGGGAGATAGAGGAAGACATAAAAAGAAGGAGGGGATGAGAGAGGGACAGAAGAAATAACATTCAAAAATTTCATAGTAGCCCAAAATTTGGCAATATTTTAAGGAAAAATATAATTTTAGCCCCTAAAGTTTGGGTCATGGTCCATCTTGATCCTCTAAGTTTCAGGCAAAATACATTTAGTTGTCAAACTTTCTAATTTCAACTAATTTAGGACAAATTGAAAATTCAGTTAATTAAAAATAGAAAAAGTTACGTGTAAAGCACATGACTGTTAAATCTCAAGTTTCAGATGTGGGAAAATGCAATTTTGGCCCTCAAAGTCTTGGTCATAGTCTATTTTGATCCCTAAAGTTTTAAATAAAACACATTTAATCTTCAAACTTTTAATATCTTCCAATTTAGGACAAATTTGAAAATTGTGTCAATTACAAACGGAAAATGTCACGGGCATTGCACTTAATTGTTAATCTATTCTGGGATATAACACTTTCCAACTGATTTAAAACCCATTTAACCATACTTCTACTTTTCCCTCTGACTATCAACATCTAACCATTTACCATTCTTATCTATATTATAACACTTCCCATGCACGTGACTATTAAATCTAATCTGGTGTTGGGAAAGTTATATACAAAGAAAGGATAATAATAATAATAATAATAATACAATAATAATTCACTAATAAATTAAAACAATAGTTTAATTCAAAATTAAACTTTTACTTATAATAAAATAATAATAATTCACTTTTTACAGTATAATGAGACTCATTTATTAAAGTTAGTCTTTGGAATATTTGCTGAAGTTGGTGTAGTAAATGAAAACTCAATATTTAGTTGCAAATGTTGAACAACATTAAATGATTTATATATTAGTTCAAATTTATACTTCAAGTGCTCATAAGCAACCTCTTTTATAATATTTTAAAATTAGTGACATATTTTCCCGTCGTTAATATTGTATAAAAATCTAATATTCTAAAATATCAATCACTAACGAATTTTCTTGTCGCAACTATTATTCTTAGCAGTGGATTTTCGGTTGCTAAATTTATCTAAAAGAAAAAAAAATGAAAAGATGTCACTAATTTAAGGTTTCCACAATATCTCAAAACTAAATTTAGTAACTGATTTGTCGACAGAAAAATCCGTCGCTGAAATTTCATTGGTAAAACTGTTGTTGTATTTTACTGATGAGGCATTTTTCAGCAGATGAATTTTATCATCAAAACCATAGGTAATTGTTTAGCAATAGATTTTTATCAAAAATCCATGACCTAAATCAGTTGAAATCTGTTAAATTAGTTGAAAATATGGTTATATCAGCTGAAATCGGTTGGGAAATGTTATGTCCCTAGATAGATTTGACTTTTTCCATTTGTAATTGACAGAAATTTTAAATTTGTCATAAATTGGAAGATATTAAAAGGTTTGAGAATTAAATATGTTCTGTTGGAAACTTTGGGGACTAAAATAGAGCTCCATGACCTAAACTTTGAGGGCCAAAATTGCATTTTTCCATCTTTGAAACTAGAGATTTAATAGTCGCGTGCTTTGCACATGACTTTTCCGTTTCTAACTGACAAAATTTTTAAATTTGTCCTAAATTGGATGAAATTAGAAAATTTAAAAACTAAATGTGTTTTATCTGAAACTTTGAGGACCAAAATAGACTAGTACCCAAACTTTGGAGGCTAAAATTGTAATTTTTTCCGAATAAGTTCAAATGATAAATTGAGTCCTCAAAATATGACCACGCACCTCACATGAATCACTTTCCGTCAATCTTAACAATCAAAATAGATAAAGTGACTTTAAATGTATACTTTAAATAGTTCAATGGTCATTAAAAAAAACAAAAAAAAAAAGTTAAGTTATCTGATTTGCAACGTGGTAGTTGTTTAGTGACCATTGGAGCAGTTTGTTCTAAAAACTTTTATTATGAGTAAACTAATTGAAACATTATTAAATTTCTAACAAGTTAAAATCTCATTTTATTTCATTATCATATATCAAATATACTCATTTCTATGAAAAGGATTTTATTTCTTTGAACTTGAAATGTTTCCAGAGAAATGATTCTTTTTCAATTTATGTTATTTTAGATAACAATCAAGAAGAGTAAATGGAAAAAAAATAGATAATTTTCTTTTTCTATAGATGATTTTTCGTACTCATTCTATAAATTAAATAGAAGTATTAATCAATATAAAACAATAACAAAAAAACAATACTCTATGGATGTAAAGACTTACAGATTTGATAGATCATATTCAAAAAAATGAACTTTCTTTTGCCTCTGGATAATTTTATTAGATCATCTCCCAATTTATAATAAGATAACCATCAATTCTATCTTGAAATAGATGAATACATCTATGAAAAAGGCGAAATTTTTAAAAAATGATTGTCACATACATAAGTATCTTGAGACTTGAGTAACACAGTTTCTTTCTCCCAATACTCTCATTTTTTTATTTGACAATTCTTGATGTATTTTTATTAGAATTTTAGTTTTTTGTTACTCTTTTTTATGGGAATAGACATTTAATTCTTAGTGACTTTTCAAATTTATTTAAATAGATTGAATTTAATTATATTCTTCAATTTTCCATTAGTGCTCTTTCTTTAAATAGTTATAAAGTACCAAACTGAGACTACTTTTAGAACAAAAAATGTCAAATACATTAAATTAACTCCTCATTTTATGTATAGTATAGAAATATTCAAAGAATTGAACTTTCCTTTGCCTCTAGATAATTTTATTAGATCCAGCTCCCAATTTATAATAATATAACCATCAACTCCATCTTGAATTAGATGAATACATCTATAAAATGGGAAAAAACTTCAAAGATAATTGTCACACACATAAGAATTTTGAGACTCAACCGACGTAGTTTTTCTCCACGATACTCTCATTCTTTTGTTAGAAAATTCTTGATGTTTTATTTGGATTTTAGTTTTCTGTTACACTTTTTTATTAAGAGAGATTTAATGGGTACATTATACATGTAAGTCTTAGTGTCTTTTCAGATTTATTTAAATAAGTTGAATTTAATTATATTCTTTAATTTTCTACTAGTGCTCTTTCTTTAAATGGTTGCATAGTATAAAGAGAGAGTTTTAATAGAATTAGACATTTTAATTTTCCTTATGGTCATGCATATCCAGTTCATGACTGTCCTTAAATTATTTTAATTACCAAATTGATTCCAAAGAAAGCGCTAGTCAGATGATCCTTATGGTCACGAACGCTTCCATTAGTTCCGTCTCTTTCTTTTTTTTTAATTCAAATACCAAATAGAATTCACATATATATATATATATATATATATATATATATATATATATATATATATATTAATGTATTTTAAATTACCAAATTGATTCCAAAGAAAGCACTAATTACAACTTCCTTATGCTCATGATTTTTTTTTTCCCCCCAACGATAGTTTATATTCATATTCCAAATTATATCGATATTACCGAAAATCAATTCCCAGCAACGGGATGTCGCCATAAACTTGGTGCTTTACAGACCTAGTTATAAATTTATAAAACAGCTAAATCCTACTACTAACTAGGTGGCATCCCGCAAGTATACGATTGTCAATTAGTAGCAAAGGGAAGTAGGGATGGTACTCACAAGGATTGGTCGATAATTACCGGTTATTTGTTTAGATTTCAAGTTGACGCGATTGATTAAAAGAAGAGATTTAACTAAAACTAGAACTAAAGAACTAAGAAAGTAATTTAAAGACTATCTATTGCATTAAAGTAAAGACTAAGACTAAGAAAGCATGTTTAAAAAAGCAAGTAAAATAGAAACATGTAAAAAGTAGTCATTTTTAGAAAGCAATTAAAAGGGAAAAATAACTTAAAGAAATAATTAACTAATCCAGACTACTAATTAGCAGTAAGAAATCATAATTAATGAAAACCCATAAACAATTCTATGAAAGCATGTAAAAAGAAAGCACTTTTAGAAAGCAATTAACTAGTCTAAACTACAAATTAGACATTAAGAAAGCACTTATTAAGGAAAACCCATTAACTAATCTACTAATTACACTAGGAAAGCAAGTAAAGAAAGCAATTACATGAAAAACCCATAAATTAATCTATCCTAATTAACCAATCTAAACAACAAATTGTCACTAAAAAAACATTTTTAAAGAAAATCCATAAACTAATCTAACAATTACTCTAAGAAAAAAAATAAAGGAAGTAAGTAGATTAAAGAAATTAAACTAATTAACTAAAGGAACATGAAATTAAAGTTTGACTATAGGAGTTTTAACATAAACAAAACATTTACAACTACAAAGTTTCAATCTTTATCTTGGATTTGAAATCTACAAGAAATAGATGTCCTAATCTATTCTAATCTAAGAAAACCCTCCCCAAATGGGGAGGAAAAGGGAAGAAAATTACTTTCTAATCTAGTCTACTTCTACTAGCTTTCTAATGGGTCTTCTATGCCTCAAATTATGCTCAAAAGGGGTATAAATAGTGTTAGGGAATTTGTCGTGGGGTAATAGTGCAGAAAAATCAGTCCCAAACAAGTCATTTTTGCTCTAGCCATCTCCAGATCGTGATATGACAAATCTAGATCGCGATATGGACTGAAACTTCTGAAATGCAGCACTTTATAGTTTTGCTTCGAAAATTTTCATCCGACGTCCGATTGATGCACCTTTTTTTTTTCATGCGACCCTAACACATAGGAGAACATTATTTAGCTATAATAAACACTTAAAATAACACCTAAACATATAAATAAAATTCTCACAAAATAGGCCAGAAAACAAAGGACGAACAAAAACTTAACTCCCAACGAAATTAAGTCAAAGACATGACACAACTCTAAATGGAAAAACCTAATAAAATATGCTAATTATCGTCTAAATAAGTACTCAAACACTTAATAAATTCATACTAACACATTCTAACGCATAAAACAAAAATAGATAAAAATACATACGAAAACACTAAAAATACTCGAAACTATGAGCAAAATCATCAAGTTTACGGATTACATATAACTCTAGTTTCCTAGAGTTATCAAACCCCTAAACTTAAGTTTTTGCTCGTCCCAAGCAAAATAAAAGACAAGAAAATGAACAACACAAAACACAAGATACAACATACTAGACTACCAAGATGACAACAGAAAAGGTGAATAATGGATGTATTTTGAATAATTAGGAGACCTCTCAAGGGACCTCAAAGACCATATGACAATTGAACTATTTTAACTAGTCATTCCAAGCTTTTCAACTTTTCCAAAGAAAGCGAGTTCAAATGCCAAAAAAAAGGTTTCAAATAACCAACTGTTAACCATCATCGAAAAGGTTTTTGAAAAACAAGTTCCATTTATCTAAAACATAGTTTTGCTCAAATCAAAAGGATTACAAAGTTTTCCAACCATCTCGACAAGGTCATATAGAAATAAAAGATCATTATGAGTCTACCTAATATGCACATGTCACACAATTGAGAGTATTACTCTATCAAGGAGTGAGTAGCATGATATCAATCGGATGGGTATTACAAACATTTCCTCCTTGACTTGTTGGTATTCTAAAACGTAATTTCTAATGGCTTAATTCGGAGAAACAATATCGGTACATGTCGGAATCCCGTACTCGCCTTATCAATACTCTAATGGCTTTTTTCGGAGAAACAACATGGGTACATGCCGAAATCCCGTACTCACCTTATTCCTAAATGGAAAGTTTTTTTTTTGTTTTTTTATTTTTTTTATGCAGCCCTAAACCAAGAAAAATGAGTAAAACGTACCCAAGATCATATTCAAACCAATCACTCACAGGTTAGAAGAAAACTCCCTATGCAAACACATAAAATGACCCAAATCATTTCTATTCCATTTAAACCAAATTTTTTTTTTCAAAAGATGAATTGACCAAAAAAACAATACTATTGATTTGGTCAAAAACAATGTTTCAAATGAACTACTATAAAAATCTGAATGCCTCATTTTTTGAACATAGTAATACATGGCTTTTAAAATTCTTTTGTCGCAAAAGAACTAGTCAACACACCAAAATTCACGGAATAACAAGTTTAAATAACTCAATCATATGATATTGCAAGTCATTTGTCATCATCGAGTACCGTCATAAATCAATTTTCCATCCAAAATTTACCACACAAATATTTACATTCACAAAAAGAAACTATTCCAACACAAGTAAACAACACCCCAAACTTGTCATTTTATTCAAGTGATGAGTACAACTCATCCTACCGCTCATCCAAAATATAATAAATGCATAATAATACTACTAGAAAGCTTAAAAACAAAAAGACTAGGCAATGATTTTGAATTAAACTTGAACAATCAAAAAGTTAAAATAGAAGATGAACAACATACTAGCCAAGTGAATGCAAATGCAACCTATTAAGCAAAAATTGAACTAAAAAACAAGAGTTTTATCATTTAATTGTGGATTTCACTAACATTGAGCACAACACAAATCAAGACTAAGCAATGAGCAAATTTCAAGTCAATCATATAAATGCAATTTTCAATTAAAAACATGAGTCCTAAAAATTGATTTTTCTTCAACAACCAATCATGGTTATACTAAGGAAGGGTCCTCGGGGCTTCATTGGATTCAAACAATTTAAAAAAAAAAAAAAAAAAGCACATATAAGGGTAACATGGTTTAACACAACGAAAAGGCTCAAACATAATCGGCTTCAAAAAGACATACAATCACAAAGACTACTCTTAATCCAAATCAAGCATTCATATGATTTTTGCAAAATAAGCTCAACTATTTAGCACATGAAGTGTATCAACAACTAGAATATCCATAATCAAAAGATAAAACCAAGTCCAAGTTCAACCAATTAATCATTTACATCATTCACAAATCACAACAAGTCATATATTGTCATCACCATTCTGAGTAACAACCATATTTCACCAAGAGATTCCAATAAATCATTTGCCAATAACACAACACAACTAAACTAAATTAAGCACATGGCTACAAGCCTTTATTACCAATGAGGTATTTAAACTACAGCAAGTGATTATAAATTAAAGAAAGCATAATAAAGAAAAAAGAAAGAACTACTCCCTCAACACCAAGGAGGCTTCCCAAGAAAATTGTAATCCTTGGTGAATTTGCACTATTGTTGAGCTCCTCCAAAATCTCCAAGGAAATGACCTTCAGCATATGTAGGTTGTGCCTCCCTAATCCCTTATAAAATGTATCCTTCTTCTTCCACTCCTCCTAGAACTGACTCTTTCTCCATGAACATCTCAAATAGAACCTCTTTTATTGTAACCGGGACAAATGCACACTCATGCAAAGGGAAAGTTGGTGATTCGTCAACATAAGCATTGAGTGTCTCGATTGTTGTAACTTCAACTTCATAAGCCTCTTGATAACCGGTTTCTTACAAGACATTTTCAATTTGTTCTTCTTGAACCGGTTCTTCATCCATTAGTAGAGGTATTGGAATACATTGTTCTTCACCATTTGCTATTCCTTGAATCTCGGCAAGTTGGTCTTGTAACCGATTGTTGGATGTGGATTTCCATTTTTCTTGCTCTTGACGGAGTCTATCTATTTCTTTTTGAAGTTGAGCAAGTTTTTCTCATTCTTTGGCCATAATTTCTCGAAATTGAGCCCTTTCGTCTAGAAGTTGGGCTATTTCTTCTCAAAATTCTTGAATTTGCATCCACTTGTCCATCCTTCTTACGTCTTCACTTTCTTGAATTTTTTGGTGAAGGAAATATGAATCCATTTGATCAATGGATATGGATGGAAAGACCGTCTTATTTGATAATTTTGGTGGCTGTAATAAGCGTATTGATGGCTAGACCATCCCGCTTGATAATCTAAGGGGAAAGGAGAGTAACCATAATAAGAATCATGCTCATTGGGCATACCTCCATTACCATAAAAATGGTAATCTCCTTGGTATGAATCATTCCAATTAGGTTCTTGCACGATCTGGAACAATCAACAACACAAATAAAAAATTTAAAAAAAAACAATCTAAAACAACACGAATAAGACAATTTGGAAAGTTTAGACTACAAGTTAGTCGGTTGATCTAAACCATCCATCACAAAGAAAGTCTTTTTGAATTTTTGAAAATAAGAACGCAACTACAAAATGAAAATCTTTTGACTTTTCAAATGGCTGCAACGACTATACAAGAAAACAAAAGGCTTCAATCTAGTCTTCCCACCAAATTATACCGATATTACCGAAAACCAATCCCCGACAACGGCGCCAAAAAATTGGTGCTTTACACACCTAGTTATAAATTTATAAAACATCTAAATCCTACTACTAACTAGGTAGCATCATGCAAGTATATAATTGTCAACTAGTAGCAAAGGGAAGCAGGGATCGTACCCATAAGGATTGGTTGATAATTACCGATTATTTGGTTAGATTACAAGTTGAAGTGATTGATTAAGAGAAGAGATTTAACTAAGACTAGATTAAAGAAAACTCATAAAATCATCTAAAAATTACTCTAAGAAAACAAATAAAGGAAGTAATCAGATTAAAGATATTAAACTAATTAACTAAAGGAATATGAAATTAAATTAAAGCTTGACTAAAGGAGTTTTAACATAAACAAAGCACTTACAATTAAAAAGCTTCAATCTTTATCTTGGATTTGAAATCCACAAGAAAGAGAAGTCCTAATCTACTCTAATATAAGAAAACATACCCTCCCTAAATGGGGAAAAAAAAGGAAGAAAATTACTCTCTAATCTAGCCTACATCTACTAGCTTTCAACTGGGTATTCTATGCCTCAAATGATGCTCAAAAGGGGTATAAATAGTGCTAGGGTTGTGGGGTAATTGTGTAGCAAAAATCAGCCCCAAAAAAAGTCATTTTTGCTCCAGCCATCTCCAGATCACGATTTGGACTGAAACTTCTGAAATGTAGCACTTTACAATTTTGCTTTGAAAATCTTCATCTGACGTCCGATTGATGCGCCGTTTTTTTTCATGCGACCTTGACACATAGGAGAACATTATTTAGCTATAATAAACACTTAAAATAACACCTAAAGATACAAATAAAATTCTCACAAACTAGGCCAAAAAACTATACACATCTAAGGACAAACAAAGACGAACGAAAACTTAACTCCCAACGAAGTTAAGTCAAAGACATGACACAACTCTAAATGGAAAAACCCAATAAAATATGCTAATTATCGGCTAAATAAGTACTCAAACACTTGATAAATGCATACTAATACATTCTATCAGGTAAAAGAAAAATAGATAAAAAAATACACACAAAAACACTAAAAATACGAAACTAGGAGCAAAATCATGAAGTTTAGGGTACATATAACTCTAGTTTCCTAGAGTTATCAACAGGACAACTGTCCTCATATCATCTTCTGCTAGATTAACCAGCCACAAGGGGAAGTTAGTCTTCCACTCAATACCTACTACAAGCTTTATAGCAAATTGAGCTAAACTATGAGTTAATTTGTTTCCTACTCTATTAACAAAGGTGAAGAAGCCTACATGAATCTGATTTACAAGACACAGAATGTCATCCAAAATTAGGCCTATGTTTGCATCATCTGCCTCATTTTTTACCAATTGAGATTTCAACAATTTCTTTATTGTATGAGCCTACACAGATGCATTGCCACTGTTCTTCATTTGCCATGATCAAGGCAAACCCGATTGCTTCTGCCTACTCTATCCAAGCTTCTCCCTGTTTTGGAGTACTTCTGGCCTAGCATTTGACCAGTTTTCCTTCCCAGTCCTTAACTACACTAGCTTTGGCCACCTTTCTTTCTCCCCTTTTCACTGTTGCATCTGTATTAATTTTTAGCATTCCAATAGAAGGTGGTTGCCACTTTTTACCATTATGATTCAAACTAGTTTCATTCATGCTTCCATGCTTTATCTCCTCTTGAGCTTGAGCAAATTCAATCCATTCATTAACTGCCTTTTGCACAGTATGCATAGAAGGCTTCATTCTCTTCATTGAAACACTCTATGTTTCTCTTCTTCCAAATTTGCCAGATTATATTAGTTGTGAGTTCAAGGTGTTTTCTTCCCTCTTTCTTCTCTTTTACAGCCTATACCATTCCATTCCACCACTCCCACCCAAAAATAGAATCTAAGTTCATCTAAACCTTCCCACCTGATTGGTGGTGCTTTCCATATCAATTGACCATTGTGACAAAAGAAGATCATATGTTCTAAGGTCTCCACCTCTTGCCCACAGCGTTTGCAGGCTCCCCTTGTCCAATTCTTCGAAATACAACTTCACTCACTAGCACAATTTGGTGAAGACATTTCCACAGGAAATGTTTTAACTTATACTTTACGTGCAACTGCCATTGTAAATTCCAGATTTTTGAGTTCCTAGTGCACCTGATGGTTTGTGCCATGAACTGTCTTCTACCATTTCTATCTTCATGCTTCTCTTTTGCTCTTACATAGCCTGATTTAATAGTGTAAAAACCCTGCTTGGTATGAGGCCAGATAAAGCTGTCTTTTCTAGGGAATATACTTAGAGGAATTCTCAAAATACTTTCCATCTCTTCTGCACTAAAGATCTCACAAATCACTTCCTCCTTCCATTTATTATTTTCAATCAAATCACAAACCAACGAGCACAACTCACAATTTTCAAGTTTCCATGTGCTGATTTTACCATGTCAATGATTCATCAACCATGCATCATCCCAGTTTTAATATTCGTACCATCTCCAACCCTTTTCCTTATTTCTTCCTTCAAGAACTCCCTAGCACTGGCTATACTTTGCCACAGCCAACAACAATTTTTAGGTGGTATAGTATCTAGCAATGACCCCTGCTGTAATATTTCGCTTTCATCACCTTGCTAACCAATAGATTCGAACAAGTAATGAATCTCCAGTACTGCTTAGCAAGTAGAGTAAGGTTGCATAGCTCTATGTCCCTTAACCCAATCCCATCTTTCCCTTTGACCTCACACATACTACTCCATTCATCCATCTCATATGCTTCCTACTACTACCACCTCCCACCAAAATTCTATCATCATACTAGTAATCTCCTTACATAAACCCTTGGTCAGCTTAAAGTAGGACATTGTATAATTTGGCATGGCCATGATGACAGATTTCGAAAGAACATATTTTCTATACCAGCTGGACTTAGGCTAGACTTAGCAAGTTTCTTTTCCAGCCTTGGAGCTTTGCTGCAACCCTTTCTCTGATACAAGAAAATACTTGATTCTTAGATCTCCCAATAACCAATGACAAGCCTAAATATTTTCCATTTGTTATCTATTTCATCTTTCCCAGTTCACATATCACCCTATTCCTCACTCCTTTCTCCGTGTTTTTACTGAAAAAGATTACAGATTTATCACATTAATCATCTGCCCAGTGCACTCTTCGTATTTCTTCAGAATTCCTCTGACATTCTTAGCCCCATTCAAATCAGCCTTACAGAAGATCAAACTATCATCAGCAAAAAAAAAAGGTGTGTTATGGTAGGTCCCTTTTTGCAAAGTCTAACACCAGTGATTTCTTTTCAGAATTCAGCTCTCCTCAACATGTTAGATAGGCCCTCAGCATAGAACAGGAACAAATAGGGTGACAATAGGTTACATTGTCTAATCCCTCTTGTAGGAATACTGTGACCATGTCTATAATTCCATTGATATTAATGGAATAAGACACAGAAGTGACATATTCGATAATCCATTTAACCCAGAGATCACAAAAACCCATCTTTCTCATAACTCTTATCAAAAAAACCCCCACTCCACCCTATCATAAGCTTTGGACATGTCAAGTTTAAGGGCCATAAAACTAGATTTTCCAGTTCTTTTAGTTTTCAAAAAAATGTATGTATTCATACCCTATGATGAAATTATCAAGAATTTGTCTACCTGGCACAAAAGCAGATTGACTATTACTAATACAAAAATGCAACACCTGTTTTAACCTAGAAACAAGAATTTTTTCAATAATTTTATAGATCACATTAGATAAGCTTATAGGTCCAAATTGATGAACAAAAATGGGGTTATCAACTTTGGAGTAGGAGTAATAATAGTGTCATTGATACCCTTCAACATATGACCAGACTAGAAAAAGGATTTTATAGCTTCTACTACATCCAAATTAATGATATACCAGAAATTTTGAAAGAAAGACAGGAGACATACTATCCGGTCCAGGAGCCTTATTTGGATGCATGGAAAAAACAACCTCATTGATTTCAGTTTCCATCACTAGTTTGGTTAACTGTATGTTCATCTGCTCAGTTATTGAGATAGGAATCCCTTGCAGAATATCTTCCCCCAAGTAAGCCCCAAAAATAGTGAAGAGCTCTTTACAAAAATCCTCAATCTCTACTGCAATGTCCTCTTTCCCCATGCACCACTCCTCACTCCTTTTTTTAAGGTTCAGGATGCAATTTTTCTTCCTTCTAGTAGAGCAACAATGATATGCAAAATTTTGAGTTCCTGTCACCTTTCTTTAACCACTTGTTCCTAGCTTTCTGACTCCAAAATATTTCTTCATTTTATAGACCTTACTAAGCTGTAGCTTTAGAGAAATCAGCTCCTTCCTCTTATTCTGCTATTCTGAGTCCTTGATCTTTTTATCTCCCCTTTAAGTTCTTTAATTCTGGTGTCTGAATTTAATCTTGACATTCTGTTCCAACTACAAAAGGTTGATTCTTACATTCTTGATTTTGCAAGCCACTTTAAATATCTTAGTACCAGAGCAAGGTTTGTCCCAACCATCCTTAACCACTTATCAACTTCCTTAAACTGCAACCATCTTCTATCAAACATAAATCTTCTTCTTCTTTTTTAACTACTCGGCAAAGTGTCAATTAACACCATAGCATGATCCAATGCATCATTGCAAATATGCTTACATTGCGTTTTAGGGAGCACAAGTTTCCAATTAGCACTGCATAAGGCCCTGTCTAATCTCTCTTTATCTCACCATTACCATCCCAATTGTTGCTCCAGGTCCAAGGTTCACCATGAAAGCTCAAATCAACCGAACCATTATTTCTTACAAAACTCTTGAAATCACAAAAACTGCTTTCCTGTCTAGTTTTACCTCTCCACCTCTCACTATTATCCATAATATCATCAAAATCACCAGCAATCATCCATTTGGAGCCCCGTATCAACTTCCTCCTCTCAATGACTTTTCAGGGTAGGAATGTTCATTCCTTATAACATGATCCTGTTGGCATAAATGCCAATAAACCACCAATGCAACTCTTCCTTCTTTTCCAAAATTTTAGCCTCTACAGTAAAAGTTGTATGCTGAACTTCCACAACAGCAATATTAGAATTCCACATTAAGGCCATTCCCTCAGCTTTATTCAACAAATCAATAATACCAACTTCCTCAAAACCCAAAAGCCTAATAACCTTACTTAAATACTTTTCTTTATTTTTTGTCTCACTTAAAAAAAGTAAAGAATGGGAGTGAAGTCTAACTAGCACCTTAAGTTGGGGAATTATCAAGGGTCTTCCAACATCTCGACAATTCCACACCAAAGCTCTCATTTAAACATTAGGGAGCTTTTGAGGTAGCCCCCTTCACCCTCAGCTATCTAAGTTGTCCTTTTCTCCTCCAAAATTTCTTTCTACTTTTTCGACATGCTCTCATCTTCGTCCCACATTACATTCCCAACCATCCCTCTATATTTCTTTTTATAATAGACACTCTATAGAGAGCATGATCCTATCCCCACTTCCTCAATTTGATTTTGTTGCAAATCTTTCAAAGGTGTTCTTAGAGTGTGTGGTAGGATTCTAACTCTCTTCTTAGCCTCATTATTGCTAACCTTGTTTTTATCTTCCTCAGTAACTCCTTCCTCGGATCTGGTGGTACTAGAGCTCTGTTGTTTACCTTGTTTCCCATCATTCTGCTGTTGGGATTACAATGACCCTCTTTGAATCTCTTCAATTTCCATCGGTATATTCTTTTTCTGAGTACTCTCCTCTATCACCCTATCATTCTCCCTTCCCTTCAACAAATGAGCTGCATTACTCCCCTTGTCTCTTAAATTTGATTAATTATTATTTCTCCCAATAACTCTTGTAGTGTCAGCCTCTATATACCCATCATCTTGAACAATAGCAACTTCCTTCCCCTTAGCACTCTCCACCTCTTGTTGAGATTTCCCTTTGTCCCTATTATTTTTGTCAGCTTCAGAGATATTAGCCTGTAAGAGATCATCATCATTAGGCTTGATGAAAACCACTTTTCTTAATAATTACAGGTTTGATCTCTCCTTGCTTCCTATTCCCACCTACAGTCTTCCTATTACTAGCTTTTAACTAGGAGCCAAATTGATCATGAGTGTCGTTATGCATATTAACTCCCTGTTGTTGCAATTCTTGTCAGCATGGCCAATGACTCCACACTTGTAGTAGAAATCTGGGCATTTCTCATACCGAAATTCCACCCATTTGGCTACCCCATTAAGTTTCACGGTAGTTCCCCAAATAAGACGTTAAGTAACATCCATATCCACCAAGATTTTAATATGTCTTCCTTCTTTTCCCCCAATTAAGGGTATAATAATATCCTTGGCTTCAGAAAAAATCTTACCAATCTCCATCCCAGTTTCTTTACTAATCTAGTGTACAGGTAAGTTCCAAATTTGCACCCACATAAGAGTTACATTAAAAGCTAGTTCATCATTTTTAATCCCTTCACACCACTCCTTTAATATTAGCAATTGATTATCCTTGAATAATGTGTTAGGATCCAAGGTCTACTATTCATCACTCTAATCTTGTCTTCAATAGAGCCAAAAATAAACTTGAACAGATTAGTTCTTAATTCCACAACAACAAGCTTTCTGGGGTACCCCCACACATGGTTAACAAAATTTTTAACACCAACAAAGTTTGCCATCTTATCCTCCACAATTCTTCCAAACAAGCTTTTTTGACAAGTATTTTTGCTTCGTGAAACATCATCCTCCTCCAGACATATCCCTTCCAATTCCTTAGCAGACAAATTGAATTTTTCCAACACATTAGTAATTTCGTCCATACTCTGTTCAGAAGCCATCCCTCCTAGGTCAAAACAAACAGATGCACACACCCAGCTAACCAAGACAAGGAAATTGAATTCAACGAGGTCTAATTCTTGGAAAAGCTACACCAGGTAAACAACGGAGACAATAAGCAACATACAACAAAAAAAAAAAAAAAAGCAAGCGAAAAGGCTCAGTAGGAGGTCTATCACTAACATCCCAAGCTTCGGCATCATCTCACCAGAGACAACAATTATGGAAACAAAGACGTTGGAGTGGTAGGGACTAGATCTGAAGAGATAGATTTAAGTTTCAAGTGGTAGGATTTTGGGTGTAAGTATATATTGAATCTTTGAATTTTGAAATTTTAGAAGTAGAGAGAAAACCCCATAATAGAGGAGAGAGAAAACCCCATAATAGAGGGCTCAATCCTTATGGTCATGAAAGTTTCATTAGTTCTGTCTTTTTTCAAAAAGAAAAAAAAAAATCAAATACCAAATAGAATCCATATGAATGTGTGTGTGTCCAACAATTAAATCCAAATAAACATAAAAATTGTTGAAACTCAAGAACTTAAACCATAATATAATCACAATTGTTCTTAAATACAACAAATTAAATTCAGATAAAAATATGCCCAAAAATTATATATGTGTGTGTGTGTTTAAGAACAATTATATATATGTGTGTGTGTGTGTGTCCAACAATTAAATCCAAATAAACATAAAGAAAATTGTTGAAACACTCAAGAACTTAAACCATAATATAATCACAATTGTTCTTAAACACAACAAATTAAATTTAGATAAAAATACATCAAACTCAAAAACTAAATTCGTATGAAATCACATAATTAATTAAATCAAAAAACTAGTTTCTCAATAATTCAACATGAAAATGCTCTAACACCACTTGTTGATGGATCTAAATAAACTTTAATATCATGACAACCAATGTTATCATAACCTGGATCCTTCATGTTTAATCATCAAGAACACAAACTAAAGACTAAATGCGGAAACGTGCCTAAATCCATGAGAACGGATGTGATTCTTGAATACTTAGATATGATTCTTGATTTTACAGATTTGATTCTTAAGTATAGTGGTTATTGATCTTCTAAATTATGGCATATGTATTTTAGAGAATAAGGCTTTCACTTTTCTAATAATAGGATGTCAAGAAAGTAACATATGTAAAATATTATATATATATATATATATATATATATATGCACACACTTTACACCACAATTTATTCCCCAAGTTTTGCCTATTGTAAAATAGGAAAGGGTAAAATACAAATAACCGTCTTGTGGTATCTTAAATATGTACCTGACCTCCCTATGATTATCAACTATGCGTTAAACCCCTCTATTTCAAATTTTTTTTTGCAAATGAATGGTAACCACCAAAATTAACACCTAACTATGAAATGTCGTATCTATCCCAAACTAATTTGTGTATAACAATGTATATCGTGAGAAAATAAAAGTTAGACAAATTTAAGATCAAATTTAAGATAAAAATAAAAACGTGGTCAAACTAAAAATAAAAAATTCCAAACATTCCCCTTCCCTACCCGCGTGGCTTCCACCACCACAAAGCCTCAACATCCATTAATAGCCATCACAACAAACATTAGCAACCACCACCTCCTACCTAGTAGCCATCACTACCACTGAACAATCTCTTTCCACACAACCTTCATCTCCTACCCCGATAGCCACCACCATACCTTAACCACTACTACCACCTTCTGATTTCTTTCATCCTAACAGCCACTACAATCCACCCAACCCCGCCAACTTCCATTCCCACAAGCCCGCACCTTTCTTCATCTCCTTCCTAACTTCAATCTACCACTCCTAATCCCCGCCCCTGCCTATGACCTCCCCACCGTTCTTGGCCATTTACTCAAAATAAACTGTTGGATTAATGACTCCATTATCGTTTTACTCATTGTAGTTTTCTTTATTTTTTTCATTTTTTGTGTATTTAGTCATTTGAAATTATCCTTAGTTATTTGGAGGTCTAAGCTTCCACCACCACAAACAGTCACTAACAACCATCACAACCCACACCATTAATCACCACCTCCCACCTACCACTACCACCGAACATCCTCTCCCACACAACCTTTACACTACTGCCCCAACAGCTACCACCACCCATCCTAACAACCACCATCACCTTCACTCCTTCACCCCAACAACCAATTGTTCGGTTGGTGAACAAAAGCAAATTTTGATAAAAAAAAGGTCAGCAAACTAATTTGTGGGTTACGTGGTGGTGGTGGTGAGAATTTTAGTGGTATTGTTCAGATGGGATAGTTGTTCAGATGGAGCCGGGAAAAGAAGAGGGGGGACAGCGACATTGCGGTGGATCTAGGGATAGGATTAGGGTTGAGTGATCTACGATGTGTGTGGGTGTGGTTGGGAACGGTAGTAGTGATAGTGGAAGCTGAGGTAGGATAATGAAGGAGGTTGTAGGTTGTATTAGGAAGGGATGAGAAGAGTTCATGGTTTTTAGGGTAAAAATATCAGTCAGTATTATTTTATTATTAATTTTTCAAAAAAAATAATTTCAGTCTTAGTATGCACACGTAATTGTCAAAACTAACAAATTCCATCCATTTTGCAATAAAATTTGAAGTCAAAGGGGATCAAACGCACATCTGATAACCACAATGGGTAAAGTGTATGTTTGGCATACCAAAGAAGAGAGTTATTTGCATTTTACCCAATTGGAAATAAAACTTTAAGATATCTACATAAAAAAAAAGTGACATATTAATTAGATGACTTAGCCCATTTAACTTCAACCATAATAAATCACATTAAATTGGGCCAATTAATTATGAAAGCAGATAATACAAATTGGGGTTAATTACACTTTGCCCTATTATATTTTGGGCTTTGTCTCAGTTTACCACCTATAAAAATTTAATCATCACATTGCCCCATTTGACTAATTGTCGACATAAATAATTAATTTACTGTCAGCCAATAATACCAAATCACTAAAATGACCTTAATATTTATTTGATAGACTATTTTATTATTTTAGGACAAAACAAGACATGCTTGTTTAATTATTTCCCCTCTATTAAAGGTAAAAGGGATATCCTATGACCAACAATTTGAAAATATAAGGAGAAAAATTAATTTTCAATACAAAAAGGAAAAATAAAAACGAAATGAAAAAAAAAATCCTCCAAGCAAAAATGTAAAAGGGTTTAAAACGTTTGTGCTTAAATGAATTTACACTTCAAAATATAGTAAAATAGACCTCAGACCATATATAAAAATACATGATTATCAATAACTTAAATTTGTTTGAGTTTATTAATTTATAGAGGGGCAAAGTGTAATTACATATATATATATCTCCAAAATCCAACAATTATTGCCCCTTTAGCTCTGTTCTTCCACCCCTTCGGCTTTGTTTCTACTCCAATGATTTTTTTCTTCACTTTCTTTCCTATCTATCCTTCCATTAACTCTCTTACACCATTTTCTCCACCTCAATTCTATCCGCGTTATAATCTATCTCCACATGAATGCCCCTTTGAATGCAATAACACAATAGATTCGTCAATTGCGATCCATACAAATATTACCCTAATTTCTAGAGAATATATTTTAATCTAACCTAGCAAACAATAAAATCTTTCATCTCATTTGTTAGTGTAGCTTTGTCCCACATTGGTTAATATTAAGAAGAGTTGTGTACCCTTGGGTTTTGTGTACCAAGCACTAAACATAAGACAGCTTAGTGGACCATTGGGCCTTGTTGGTCACATTTAAGTGTGTTATTATTTTTGCTTTTCTTGTATTTTTGTACTAGTACTTTTGTGGTCTTAGGAGCACTCTCCTAAAGATTTTGTATTCCTCTCACATAGTGAAATATTTTGCTTGCCTATGCCCGTGAACGTAGTGTAATGACCCAACCAGACCCTCCTGAAAAGGGCTGAATACGTCACTTGCCTAGTTCTTACTAGGGTTCAGAAAACTAAGCCACAAAATTTACATAATAAAAATCTTAAATTTCTTGCTAAGTTCAAAACTTTCAGCAAAAAATAAATAAATTTCTCCAAAATAATCCAATCACAATGACAATAAAAAAAAAAAATCTATTCCCATGACTTACATAAAAGAAACTTTACTATAAATACTCATAAGTTTCCTATACATCATTTCAATTCCTCTTCAATCGATTAATTTCTCTTCAATGAAACCCTAAACTTTCTGATATCATTTTTTCTTGGGTATCATCCCAGTAATTCCTTTAAGCCAAGTCTCTCATTCGGGAAAAATAATTTTTAAACCATGATGAGCGAAAGCCCAGTGAGATTCGTTGTGTGTTCAAATAACACTTAATTAAAAATTATCAATATCATTTTTCTTTTACAAAAATGTGATAAAGTTTGCAAAAAGTTGTCAAAGACAAGCATAATTACTTAATTACAAATACTACATGCCAAACCAAAAACCTTTTAAAATGTTTAACAATTTCAATATTCAATTACTTAATTTACCCATGAGAAGTCAGAATAAGATAATCAAAACTTTTAATCCAGAATCATATTACATTTGGAAACATCCTTGACAAAAAGTGAAAAACATGATTGATCGAATAGATATGTCAGTTATAACCTCAGAGAATCACAAGAACATTGTCAGACATTTGGTTGGCATAGCCGATCATATACCAAACTTATACCCCTTACAGATTCTGCGCGATTTAAACACCCTCAGCACACCAAATTTTACCTAAATGGTGGCCGATAATAGAATGGGATATCTAGAATATCCCCACTACAAAAATTCATCTAACCATACAAGAGCAATCCTCTTAGTCTTGTTGGAAAGACGGTCATGGCAAACATATTAATTATCGTCAGCCTAATGCTTTCCCGATTTTCATAAGTTAGCATATGACAGGACACAAAACCTTCCCAACAAAGTTGGGCTCATAGCCTCGGTAGAAATTTATTTTCAGGTTCACCAGAACAAATACAAATTTTGCATTAAAGCAAACAAACAAAAATTATAAATTCTGGCTGAGAAATTGAACTTCATAAAAGAGTAGTTTGTCCGAAGACACTTTTCCTTTCAATAAGTATCTAATCAGAGTTATGAATACATAAACACAAAAGATTAAGAAAATTTTGGTTAAAAGGTTGATTGGTTCTTCAAAATTTTGCTAAAGACTTTAGAAAGTCAAAATTTTTCAATACCCAACAAAACAAGAATTACACAAGTTTAAGTATTATTTAACGTAAAATAAAAGTAAATAGTTTTTCTATCACATATAATAAAAAGTTTTGTTCCAAAACTTGTGTTTCCAGTTTTCGAATATGAATTCATGAATAGCTTTTGCAATTCATTTGCAAAATATATGATTTTACAAGTATATTTTCGAAATGAGTACACACCTTTAGGTAATTGCCACTTGAAAAAAGACTTGCACAACATTCTTTCTCTATCTCCTCCTTTCTTAGTCTCCTCAAAACTTATCAACACTCTTGATTTCTTTTGTCAAATTTTGTTCTCCTGTTATAGTGATTGATTTGTCAAGACTAATTAATAAGAGAAGATGAACTGTCTTCTAACTTCCCTAATCATTACCTCATCATTAACCTTATTTATTGTAAAGAAACGTCTTTCAATTTTTATTACTAGTTTGATTCCTTACAAAACTCTCAATCTCTATACCGTGAATAGATATACTTTTCCACCACTATTAATGAGAAAGATAAAAAGGGTTTTATAACTTATTCTCAATAATATCATGATTATTTCTTCCTAATAATTTCATTCATATTAGCTATAGGCATAAAAGTCATTAACAATTTCTTATCCAAACTTCCTCACGCTCTTTTTGTCTTCATTTCATTCAACTTTTATAACTAATACCAATCTTAAGCTAATTTTAATCCACCATTAATTTATAAAACTAAGAGTTATAACTTCATCATTATTTTACATTTATTCCCATTTCTATTACAAAAGTGAAGAATTTGCTACTAATCATCATTTACTAATTCCTTTATTATTATCCTTTAGTACTTATTTTGTGCTAATCAATTTTTGTATCTATTGATATTCCTTCTTACCATTTGTTTTTCTCGTATCCTTGAGGGTTGTTAATAATATCAGAATATGAGACATCACAATCTCCTCTCCTTTAAAGAATTTTGTCCTCACAATTCCATTTGATAAAATTTAGCATAAGATTGAGTTCTCAATTTCATAACTAAACCAGCATTAATCCCCTACATAATAGAATTTTAGTGCTCAAACCTAGTCCCAATATTTCAAGCAATAACATCCGGGCTATACTTTTCTTATAATTCTCTATCAAATGATCCAACTTTGACTTGCATCAATTTGTAATTTTGGAACCCATATACTATAAAGTCCCACATTCTGATATTATTTACAATCCTCAAGGATAAGGGAAAAACAAATGATAAGAAGGAATATCAATAGATACAAGAATTGATTAGCACAAAAATAAATACTAAAGGATAAGAATAAATGAACTCCTCAATGTTGATTAGTAGTAAAACTCTTCACTTTTGTAATTGAAATGGGAATAAAGGAAGAAATAATGATGAGGTTATAACTCTTAGTTTTCTCAAATAATGGTGGACGAAAAATTAGCTTAAGATTGGTATTAGTTATACAAATTATAAGAAATTGTTAGAAAAATTTTATGCCATAACTGATAAGAATGAAATTATTAGGAAGAAATAAGCGTTGATATTATTGACAATGAATTATAAAACCCTTTTTGTCTTTCTCATTAGTACCGGTGGAAAAGTACATTTTTCAAATGACGGTAAGGAGTAGTAGGGAGATTGAGAGTTTTGTAACAAATCAGACTAGCAGTAAAAAATTAAAAGATGTTTCTTTATAATAAATAATGTTAATGAGGTAATAATTAGGGAAGTTATAAGATTGGTCATCTTCCTTCATCAATTAGTCTTGACAAATCAATCACTATATAAGGAGAATAGAATTAGTTAAAAGAAATCTAAGAGTGTTGATAAGTTTTGAGAAGAATAAGAAAGGAAGAGATAGAAAAAGGATGTTGTGCGGGTCTTGTTTCAAGTGGCAATTACCTAGAGTAAGTACTCATTTCGAAAATATACTTGTAAAATCATATATTTTGCAAATGAATTTTGCAAGAGCAATTCTTGAAATTCATATTCGAAAACTAGAAACACATGTTTTGAAAAACATGATTTTGTTATATGTGATAGAGAAACAATTTTATTTATTTTATGTCAAATAATATGTAAACTTATTTAATTCTTATTTTGTTGGGAATTGGAAAATTATTTGACTTTTTAAAATCTTTATCGAAATTTTGGAGAACCAATCAACCTTTTAGCCAAGTTTTTCTTAATCTTTTGCATTCATGTATTAATAACTCTGTTTAGATATTTATTGAAAGGAACAATGTCTTCGAACAAACTGCTCTTTTATGAAGATCAGTCTCTCAGCCAGACTTTATAATTTTCATTTGTTTGTTTATTACAAAATTTGTGTTTGTTTTGGTGAACCTGGAAATAAATTTCTGGGAAGGCTGTGAACCTAAATTTGTTGGGGAGGTTTGAGGCCCTGTCATATGCTAACTTATGAAAATCAAGAAAGCATCGGGCTGATGATGAGCAATATGTTCACCATGACCGTCTGTGCAACAAGACTAGGAGGATTGGACTTGTATGGTTAGATGAATTTTTGTAGGGATATTTCAGATATCCCATTTTGATGACGTCTGCCATTTAGGAAAATTTTGGTATGTTAAGTGTGTTTAAAGCGCACACAATCAATAAGGGATATAAGTATAACATTGTTATATGAATTGGCTATGCCAACAAAGTATCTGACAATGTTCTTGTGATTCTCTAAGGTTGTAACTGATATATCATGTGATCAATCATTTTTTTCACTTTTTGTCAAGGATGTTTCCAACAGTGATGTGATTACAGATGAAAAGCTTTGAGTATCTTATTCTGACTTCTCATGAGTAAAATACGTAATTGGATATTGAAATTGTAAGTGTTTTAAAACATGTTTGGTTTGGCATGTAGTATTTGTAATTAAGTAATCATGCTTGTCTTCGATGAAAAGTTTTTGCAAACTCTATCATATATGGAAAAGAAAAATGATATTGATAGTTTTTATTTAAGCGTTTTTTGCACACACAATGAGTCTTACTGGGCTTTCACTCATCATAGTTCAAAAATTGTTTCCAGAATGAGAAATTTGACTTAAAGGACTTACCAGAATGATACCCAAGTGAAAATGACATTTGGAAAGTTTAGGGTTTCAGTCAAGTGAAATTGATCAATTAAAGAGGAACTTATTGAAATGACGTACAGGGGACTTATGAGTGTCTATATTAAATTTTCTTTTATGTAAGTCATAGGATTAGAGTTTCCTTATTATCATTGTAATTGTATTATTTTGGAGAAATTTATTTTTGTCTGCTGAAAGTTTGAACTTAGCAAGAAATTTAAGATTCTTATTATGTAAAGGTTGTGGTTTAGTTTGTCAAACCCTAGTGAGAACCAAGACAGCAACCTATTCGGCATTTTTCGAGAGGGTCAGGTTGGGTCGTTACACGTAGTTCTTTTGACGAAACCACATAAATTTGGTGTCTTTCTTTTATTTTCACTTTATTTTGTTATCATTTATTTCTGATTTGTCTTAGACTTTTGTCAATTTCGTGGGATCCTCTGTAACAAACTACTATCAGAGCTTCTAAGAAACCTCTGAGGCATTATGACAATAACAAAGACCCATGTGGAGAAATTGACCTAAGTATCAACTACAGGATGTGGTAGCTCAAGATGAAGACTATCTTGATGCCAAGATGGTATGGATATAACGCCTCATGGAGTGGAGAAAAAGCCAGAGAAGATGTCAATGGAGAATTTTGAGGGCCTCGATAAAAATGCCAGATCAGGTATTAACCTAAATCTCTCTAATGAGGTTTTAAGGGAAGTTTCTACTAAGGCAACAGCCAAAGGTATGTGGGATAAACTGAAGATTTTGTATATGAAAAATATGATTGAGAATCTGTTCTATTTGAAGCAAACCCTTTACATGTTTCGGATGACTGAAGGTATATCTATACTCTCACATTTTTATAAATTTGATTCAATTGTTAAGGATTTGGGGAATATAGATGTGAAAATTGATGATAAGAATTGGCCTTTTTGCTATTATGTTCCCTTCCCTTGACATTTAAGCATTTTTATGATACTATGATTTATGGTAAAGAAAAGATGTCGTATCAAGAAATTAAGTATGTTTAAAATCTAAGGAGCAAATTAATAGGGATATAACCAGGGAAATTGGTGAAAATCAAACTGAGTCGACTTGGTTACTAGTGGTAGATCTGAAAAGAGAGACTTTGATAGTATTAAATCAAAATCTAGATCTATATCTGGACAAAAAAATTTAGTGTGCAATTATTGTCGTAAAAAGGGGCACACCAAGTCTGAATGCTTCAGGTTAAAAAATAAAGATAAGCATACGAAAAAATCTGACCAGAAAAATATTTATACTGCTGAGGCTAGCATTACAGCTGATGATTGTGATAGAAATATTTTTTTTGTCACTGATGGTAGAACAAGGTCTAAAAAATGAATGAATTTTAGATTCGGGGTGCTGTTGTCATATCTGTAACAATAAGGATTTGTTTTCTAGTTATGAATCTTGTAATGGTGGAATTGTTCTGAGAGACAATAATACTGTTTGTGATGTTGTTGGTAAGGATACAGTTTGGATTAAAATGCATGATAGTATTGTGAGAATACTTACTAATGTTCGGCATGTTCCTGATTTAAAAAAGAATTTCATCTCTTTAGGCATATTAAAGTCTATTAGTACATATGTAATACGCAGCTGAAGGTGGATTTATAAAAGTCTATAAGGGTGCTTTTGTTATTATGACAGTTTGCAAGTCTAGTACTTTGTATATTCTGCAGGTTCTACGGTCATAGATTCAACAGTAGTCTCTTTATCATCTCTGTCTGATTCTAACATCACCAAATTGAGGTATATGCATTTAGGGAATATGAACGAGAAAGGCCTGACTATATTGAGCAAAAGAGGGCTTCTTTGTGGGCAGATTACTGGAGCAATGAATTTTCATAAACAATGGGTCATTGGAAGTTGAAGAGAGTCAACTTCAGTTCACTGACTACCCACAAGACAAAAGGTACTTTAGATTATATCTATTCTAATCTTTAGGGGTGATGTTTCTTAAACCTTATTTTGATGACGACACAAGTACTAAACTCTGAAAATAAGCTGTGCAGGTCTGCTATCCTTTCTGCTGGAAACAGGTCGTTCGGAAGCAGTACACCGTCCAAACTATGCCACTTTTCTCGGACGAACAGGAGTATTGTGTCCGATACAGATTCACTCGGACACATTTCATCATCCGAATGGATAGGTAGAAAGCGAAATTCTTCAAGCTCCTCAACTGAAGCATACAACTGTCAGAACAAAGCTTGCTTTGGACGAATAGGACCATCCGAAACCCAGTACGGACGATGAAATGGACATATGCACGGCTGTCCGAACAATATCCTTCACCAACTATACTGAGATCAGACGCTGTGTCGGACGCACCATCTTTATCTCGGACATCCGAAACCTTAACGGCTAGTTTTTGTGCATTTATTATTGAGTCGTTTGGAAGTAGTTACAACCACAATTTATTGCTCTTATAAATACAAGCTCTATTGTTCTGTAAGGGGCATCTAATACATTTAATACAAGCCTTAGAAAAGAGCAATTTGAGTGCAAATTGGCTATAGTGCAATATTGTAGTGTGTAGATTAGAGTGCAATTCAAAACTTTGAGTAGAGTGATAATGTTGTACAAAAGTGAGGTTATTGGTAAAATTCTATGGCACAACTACAAGAGTTTTAGTGTGAGCAAGAATTGTCCTACTTTGTAAAAATTATTGGCTCACCAAATTTGTGAAGCATTCTAGTAGATTAATACTTCAAGCTTGTTAGCTTGGAAGTATTGTTTGTTTAATCTCCTTTCCTACTTTACGTTCCTTAAGTTTCATTGATTCAATCTTTATTATATTATTTGTGAGTGAAAAAAATCTTAATAAGTTCAATCTTTATAAAAGTAATTTTTGAAACCTAATTCACCTCCCCCCTCTTAGGTTGCTTTGGGACCAAAAATTGGTATCAGAGCAAGGTCTCATTTTATTGCTTAAATTGCTTTTGAGAAAAGATCTATTATGGCAACCAACAATGCTCTATTTTTTTAGGGTCAATCCATCACTAGGCCCCCTATATTTAATGGGGCAAATTTTATTAGTTGGAAAGATAGAATAAAAATATTTTTACAATCAATTGATATTGACTTGTGGTATGTTGTAAATGAAGGTCCTTTTGAAGTCTCTACAATCATTGATGATCATACAATTATAAGAAGAGAAAAGAAAAGGGATGAGCTCACTCCATAAGACTAGGCAAACTTGACTTTAAATGCAAAAGCTATGAATGTGCTATACAATGCCTTGGATGCTAATGAATCAACTCATGTCAAGGGATGCATTTCCGCTAAAGAAATTTGGGATAAATTGAAGAAAATCCATGAAGGGAGCGATGATGTTCGAGAGCAAAAAAAATCCTTAGTTGTTGCCAAGTATGAGTCCTTCAAGATGGAGCCACATGAAATTATTGACAAAATATATTGTAGGTTCAATGACATCATTAAGGATCTTGAAGAATTGGGTAAGGGGTATTCTTTGGGTGAAACGAATAGAAAAATCTTGAATGCTCTATCCAAAGAATGGGAGGCCAAAACAATCGCTATAGAGGAGGCTAAGAATTTAAATTCTATGCCTATTGAATCACTAATCAACTCTCTTACTTCTTATGAATTGAAGTTAAAGGCCAAAAGTGGTGGATGATAAGGAAGCAAGACCAAAAAGGAGCATTGCATTAAAGACCTCTCAAGAAGAGGATGAAAATGGCTCCATCAATTTAGAAAATGAAGATCTTGATGAAGGAGATCTTGCACTCAACACCAAAGGATTTCTTAAACATTACATCAACAAATGGAGAATGAGAAAAGGTAGAGCTACCAATTCAAATAATTTCAAAAGGAAGACTAAGCTAGAAAAGAAGAAGCAAAATGAAAAGTGCTTTGAATGCGGTCAACCCGGACACTTTGCAGATGAGTGTCCTTCCAAGAAAAAGAAGGAAGGAAGGAAGGAAGCCCCGCTTCAGCAACTTTCAAATCACATGGGATGATTGCAATTCCGAAGGAGAAGTTGAAGAGGAAATGGAGTCAGCACAAATGGCCTTTATGGCCATTGGAGATGATGAGGTAAATTCTAACTATGACTCCAATGATAATAATGATCTAGAAACTTTCATTTTAAAATTGCATGATAGCTTAAAGGAATCAAATGCTAGAAATGAGAAGTTAGTAAAGAAATCAATGCTTTATTAAATGCTAACTCTAAACTTGTGAATGAAAATAATAGGCTATCACAAGAAAATAGTGACTTGAAGAAAAGAATGCATGTGAAATCAAAGGTCAAGGAAGAAAAAGCCTCCTGGAAGAAAAGATTGGATGATTTGAATGTTCTCCTAACTAGAAAAAGAGAAAATGTTGTTAATTTGAAAAGAAATAGAAATGTATTGATCAACAAAAATTTTGTCATGTTAGAAGGGATGACTTATGTTTTGTAAAATTAAGATCCTCTTTATATGGAAATAAAAATATTATTTGTAAGTATTGCTAACAACATGGACATGTCAAGAATATGTGCTATGTCAAGAAAAATGAGAAACTTGGAATGAAAGCCATGTGGATTAATAGCAATCTCACTAACTCTAATGGACCCAAGAAAATATGGATACCAAAAGTTATCAATTGATTTGTTGTGTTGGTAGGCTTAACATCACCAATAATGCTAAGTGGTTCATAGATAGTAGATGCTCAAGACATATGATAAGTGATGCTTCTCTCTTCACAAACCTCAAATCCAAAAACAGTGGAAAAGTAACATTTGGGGATAACAATAAAGCAAAATCAATCGGCATTGGTGTGCTTCTTGTTGATAATTGAACTACAATTTATTGAGTGTAAGTCAACTTTGTGATAAAAAATTATATGTGTTATTTACCAAGCATAAATGTCTTATTCTTGATAAAAAATCATATTGTTTTATTCACGGGTGCTAGGTACAATAATGTTTATCTGATTCACCTTGACAAAATTAGTAATAGCAATGTAAAATGTCTTACCGCTTCCATCGATGATCCTTGGCTTTGGCATAGAAGACTTTGTCATTTTAATATGGATTTAATTGATAAACTTGCTAAAAAGAAATTGGTAAGAGGTTTGCCAAAAGTAAATTTTTTGAGAAATAAAATTTGTGATGCATGCCAATTTGATCTAAACAAGTTAAAGTTTCCTTTAAACCAAAGAATTGTGTGTCTACTTCTAAACCTTTAGAATTATTGCACTTAGACTTGTTTGGACCAACTCAACATGCTAGTCTTGGTGGTTGTAATTATGCTTTTGTGATTGTGGATGACTATTCTAGATATACTTGGGTATTATTTCTTGTTCACAAAAATGAAACTTTTGAAAAATTTGTAAAATTGTTTTCTAAAATTCAAAATTTGTTGAATTTAAAAATCACTCGATTAAGAAGTGACAATGATGCCGAATTTAAATTTGGAGGCGTTCTCGATTTTACTAATCACAATAGTATTTCACATGAATTTTCGGTTGTTAGAGTTCCTCAACAAAATGGTGTTGTTGAAAGAAAAAATAGAACACTTCAAGAAACCGTTAGAACTATGATTAGTGAATGTGATTTACCACAATATTTTTGGGCTGAAGCCATTAACACGACTTGTTATGTCATGAATAGAGTTTTGTTGAGATCTATTTTTAAATAAAACATCTTATGAAATCCTGTTTTGTAAAAAATCCGTTGAGCTATTTTAACGTTTTTGGTCGTAAATGTTTTATTTTAAAAATCAAAGACAATCTTGGTAAATTTGACAAAAAATCGGATGAAGAAATTTTTCTAAGATATTCTAGTGACAAGAAAGCATACCAACTATACAATAGAATAACGCTTTTTATTGAAGAAGTTGTACATGTTACATTTGATGAAGCTAATGATGTTATCTCAAAAAATATATGTGAACATGAAGATGTAGGTATTCAAAAGAAGCTTCAGAAGCTCACTATCCATGAAGATCATCAAGAGATCACATCAAGCAATGATGTCAACAACCATCAAGTAGATGAAGAAGAAGAAAAGAATGAGGATATTCCAAAAGATCTTCCAAAAGCATGAAGATTTCTCTCTAGTCACCCTCAAGATTTGATCATAGGTGATCTATCCGATGAGATAAAAACTCGATCTCATAAATCTTTAAATAGTAACTCTTGTGCATTACTTTCTCACATTGAACCTAAACATGTAGATGATGCTTTAAATGATCAATCTTGGGTCATTGCCATGCAAGATGAATTTAGTCAATTTGAGAAAAACAACGCATGGACCTTAGTTGAAAGACCATCAATTTATCCTATAATTGGAACAAAATGGCTTTTTAGAAAGGTGAAATCATAAGGAACAAAGCTCGACTTGTTGCAAAAGGTTATACTCAAGAAGAAGGTATTGACTTTGATGAAACTTTTGCACCCGTTGCTAGATTAGAATCCATTTGCATGCTTCTCGCATATGCATGTTTTAATAATTTCAAATTATTTCAAAAGGATGTCAAAAGTGCCTTTATAAATGGTTTTATTGATCAAGATGTTTTCGTTGAACAACCTCCCAGTTTTGAAAATAAAAATTTTCCAAATCATGTTTTCAAACTCTCTAAAGCTTTATATGATTTGAAACAAGCTCCAAGAGCTTGGTATGAAAGACTAAGTGGCTTTGTTGACTGAAAATGGATTTAAAAGAGGTGTCGTTGACACCACTCTTTTTACCAAAACAAATCCCAATGGTTTGTTAATTGTTCAAATTTACGTTGATGACATTATTTTTGATGCAACTAATGAAAGCTTATGCAAGGATTTCTCACACTTGATGCAAAAAGAGTTTGAGATGAGTATGATGGGAAAGTTACAATTTTTCCTTGGACTACAAGTTCACCAAACAAAGGAAGGAACGTTTATTACACAAATCAAGTACACAAAGGAGCTACTCAAACGATTCGAAATGGAAGATTGCAAACAAGTAGGTACACCTATGTGCACCTCAACCAAATTTGATAAAGATGAAGGAGTTAATAGTGTTGATGAAAAACACTATAGAGGTATGATCATAAGCCTACTTTATTTAACGGCTAGCAGACCAGATATTATGCTTGTTGTTTGTTTATGTGCTAGATTTCAATCTTGCCCTAAAGAATCGCACTTATAGGCTGTAAAAATGATTTGCTTAGATACTTAAAGGGCACAATGTATTTTGGTCTGTGGTACCCAAAGTCCTCTACCTTTGATTTAATTAGTTATTCTTATGCTAACTTTGCTGGGTGTAAAATTGATAGAAATATCACTAGTGGTATGTGTCATCTCCTGGGTAATTGTCTTGTGTCTTGGTTTAGCAAAAAATAAAATTCTATTTCTCTTTCTACGGCTGAAGCCGAATACATTGCTACTAAAAATTGTTGTGCCCAACTTCTGTGGATGAAACATACTTTAAAAGATTTTGGGGTTGTCTTTGATTGTGTGCCAATAAGGTGTGACTATACAAGTGCAATTAATCTCACAAAAAATCCTGTAATGCACTCTAGAACCAAACACATTGATATTAAGCACCATTTTATTAGAGATCTTGTTTACAAAAAGGAAATATGTGTTGAATTTGTGTTGAATTTGTGTCTACTTTAGATCAACTGGCTGACATTTTTACTAAACCCCTGGCTTTAGTTCGTTTTGAATATCTCTATAAAATCAGAAATCGTTTGGGGATTTTAAAGTTCACATCGACATAGTCTCTTAGTTCGAACGCACATGCTCATCCGAACAACACCCTCTGTCGGACGCTCTTACTAGTCTGAAAACCTCCTCTCTGCCTCGGACGCTTATGATAGTCCAAATTTTCCTCACTTTCTTCATTTTCCCACTGGAATCCTACCGGACACTTCCCATCATCAGAGAATATATCGGACGCACTAGCTCTGTGTTTCGCCCGTCTGTTCATCAACTTTCGGACGCACGATCGAACGCATACAAATCGTTCGGAGGTCCAAATGGTCCCTCTACTCGCTTAAAACCGTTCATTTTTCCCCTTTTGGACTCACCCAACCCTCCTCTAGCGAAAACTTTTATACTCAAAATTCTTACAGATTTCTTCCTTTTGAGGAATCTTCATTCCCAAATTGTTCATTTTCCTTATTGTACTCCATTTCATCAATCTACCATCAAATTTCTTCAAATTTCCACCAACTTCTCAAAAATCACACATTTTTTTTCTTCTATTATACATACCTTCAATTCACAATGGTTCAATCTCGTGGAGGCTCTTCAACAGCAACTCATGGACATAAATCAAAAGGAAAAGCTCTAGTGCAAGGGATATCATCCGCAAATCCTCATGCTTCAACAAATCTACGCCTACCAAAATTCATCGATGCCAAGGCATCTGAACGGTATACATCTCTTCTTAGCAAATCTATAATCGTTCAAAAACCGGTTTCCCAAAGTCTTTTTGATGAATTTAATCTTCCAATTGTCAAATCTTGTTTTGAAAAACAAAATTGGGGTCACCTAGTTCACATTGACTTACCTGTTTATCATGACATGGTGCTCCAATTCACAGCCAACCTTAGAAAAGGCCCCACTGTTCGCACATTAGTTTCTCGTGTGAACAACACAAATCTTGAAATTTCTTCCAACATCATAAATACTATTTTTGAATGTGAAATCTCATCCCCAAATAAATTTTCTTATTTCTTTTCTTTGGACAAATAAATGGCCCGCTCTGGACACTAGATTTGATATTGACGAGGTTAGAGCAATTTTTAATATCAATTTCAAACAAGCCTCAGAAGCCAAGACTACTTTGTTCACTCCTGAAATGAACATTTTATACACTCTTGTCACAAGTTTACTGTTACCAATTGACGGGCATCACACCGAGCCCAAAAAAATGCAGCTTTACCTATTTTACTACATTTTCAAAGGGATTTCTCTCAAATTTGGATACCTTTTCTATTCCCTGAGGGAACTATTTCTCACCGATACTCGCCGAAACATTCTCTTCGGCAAATTTCTCACAAAAATGTTTGATTATCTTGACGTACCTTTCAGCGGCAACAAATAATTCCCTCCCTACTTCAACAAAGCTTACATTGAGTGGAAGGGCTTATGTTATTTCAATGATCAATGGTTAACTAAAGCTGCTTTTGATATTGTAAGATTAAAATCTCAAGCCTTTACCTCTGGTCTGACACTTCCCCATTCCCTCCTTCTCATGTATAACACCAATCCATGATCCTCGCCCTTCTTCCTCCGAACCTTTACTTTCACACATTTGCAGCCTTCTCAGTTCCTTGAGCACTGGAGTGAGCTCCTTTCAACGTATCACTAATCGCAAGTTAAAGCGACTTGAAACTCGTCAGATGATCCTACAAAAGGCACTCAGCTTGGTCATGTCTGCTTCAGCTCAAGTTTTATTTGTAAATATTCAATCACAGTACCCCCTTGACTCCTCTACCGAAAGTGATGACAATGACAAGGCTGAAGAAGAGGATGATGGTGAGGGCGACGATGAGGACATTGATGATTAAGGTGTTGCTCATGCTGATGAGGGTGACGACGAGGATATTAACGATACATTCAATTTTATCATGCGACGACAGAGATGACGATAGTGAAGCTACTGGCGATGATGCCTCTACCAAACGGCGCAAGATCAAAAAATGCTCTAAGAAGAAAAATTACTCGAGTTAGATTCTCTATTGATTCATTTATCTGTATTTTGGTGGTTTTGAAATTATTTCTTTTTTATGAATTATTTTGGTTTTGGAATTGAAATAGATGTTGACATTGTTATTGTTGGTTTGGAATTGAAATAGATGTTATTGTCATGTAATGATCTAATTCTGATGATGTTGATGTTGATGGTTATTTTAGTGCACTTTCTCAGGGAGAGCTTTTTTTGATGATGTCGAAAGGGGGAGTAATAATATGCAAAATTGTTGGTTGTGCTATTAATCATATCTATTGATTTTTTTTAATATACATGATTGGATATGTTTGGTTATTCAATGACTATTTGTCATCATCAAAAAGGGAGAGATTGATATTTTTCAAACCTTATTTTGATGATGACATGAGTACTAAACTCTGAAAATAAGCTGTGCTGTCTGTAATCTTTTCTAGACAGGTCATTCGGACGCAGTACACCGTCCGAACTATGCCACTTTTCTCGGACGAACAGGAACGTCCGATATAGATTCACTCGGACGCATTTCACCGCCAAACGGACAGGGGCAAAAAGCAAACTTCTTCAAACTCCTCAATGGACGCATACAACTATCCGAAAAAAACTTGCTTCGGACGAACAGAACCATCCGAAACCCAGTCCGGGTGATGAAACGGACGCATGCACGGCCGTCCGAACAATATCCTTCACCAAATATACTGAGATCGGACGCTGTGTCAGACGCACCATCTGTATCTCGAACATCCGAAACCTTAACGGCTAGTTTTTGTGCATTTATTATTGAGCCATTTGGAAGCAGTTACAATCACAATTTATTGCTCCTATAAATACCTTCTCTATTTTTCTGTAAGGGGTATCTAATACATTGAATACAAGCCTTAGAAAAGAGCAATTTGAGTGCAAATTGGCTATAGTGCAATATTGTATTAGTGTGTGGCTTAGAGTGCAATTAAAAATTTTGAGTAGAGTGATAATGTTGTACAAAAGTGAGGTTATGAGTAAAATTCTTGGCTCAACTAAAAGAGTTTTGTGTGAGCAAGAATTGTCCTACTTGGTTTTTGAGTGCATTCCGACTGTCTCTTATTGTAAAGATTATTGGCTCACAAAGTTTGTGAAACATTCTAGTAGATTAATACTTCAAGCTTGTTAGCTTGGAAGTATTGTTTGTTTAATCTCCTTTCTTACTTTACATTCCTTAAGTTTCATTGATTCTGTCTTCATTATATTATTTGTTAGCGAAAAAAATCTCAATAAGTTCAATCTTTATAAAAGTAATTTTTTAAACCTAATTCACCCCTCCCCTCTTAGGTTCCTTTGGGACCAAAAAGGGGACAGCTCGTGCTCCATCTAAGGGTGGTACCAAATATATATTGACTATCATTGATGATTATTCAAGAAAAGTTTGGGTTTACTTTATGAAGCAAAAGAATGATGTTTACCTAACTTTCAAGCAATAAAAATTTTTGATTGAGGAACAAATAGGTAAACAGATTAAGCAACTTAGAACAGATAATGGCATAGAATTTTATGAAGGTGAGTTTTACGAATTTTGTAAAAGTGAAGGAATTGTTTGGCACCTACAGTTAGGATTAATACCTCAAAAAAATGGTGTGGACGAATATATGAATAAAACTATTTAAGAGAGAGCACGTTGTATGATCTTTAATGCAAGGTTGACAAAGGACTTTTGGGTAAAGGCGCCTTCTATGGCTTGTCACATTGTCAACTGCGTTCTTTTTGTAGCTATTAACTTCAAGACTCCTGAGGAAGTTTTGTCAGGTACTCCTGCCAATTACTCTGATTTGAAAGTTTTTGAGTACCCAACATATATGCATGTAAATGATAGGAAATTAAAGTTTATAGTTAAAAAGTGCACTTTCCTTGGTTATGCTTCTAGGGTGAAAGGCTATAGATTATGGTTTCCCAAATTTCTAAAATTTGTGATTATTAGAGATGTTACATTTGATGAAATATCTATGTTGTCTTTGAAAAATGAGTCTTCTAGTTCTTGTGGTACAGATATAGATAATAGTGCTGAAATAGGTGGAGCTAAAAATTGGTAGTTCTGGTCCTTATCATTTAGCCTCTTCCAATCAGTAAAAATTCAGTAGATGAACTGAAGTCTATTCAAGAAGACCAAAGAAAGAGCATTGCATTGCTATGGATAGACCAAGGAGGGAGATTCGACCACCGCAGCAATGTGCAAATTTAGTTGCATATGATTTGTCAGTTGCTAAAGAAACTAATGGAGTTGGTAAGCTTTCTACCTACTTTGAAACAGTTTCTAGTGATAATTCAGTTAAATGGTTGGTCACAATGAATAAAGAAATTGAGTCCCTCTATACAAATAAAAATTGGGTTCTTGTGAAGCCACCTTTGGATAAGAAAATTGTTGATTACAAATGGATTTTTAAGAAGAAAGAAGGTCATACAAGGGTTAAAGATGCAAGGTATAAAGTACAGTTAGTTACAAACACTACACTCAAGTAAACGGTATTGATTTCAATTATGTGTTTTTACCCATTGTCAAACATAGCTCTATTCATATTTTGTTTGCTTTAATTGCTATATATGATTTGGAATTGGAGCAACTTGATGTATACACAAGATAATTTTTCTACATGGTGAACATAAAGAACAAATTTATATAAGGCAAACTCAAAGATTTGAAATTGAAGGAAAAGAAAAAAGTGTTTGCTTGTTGAAGAAATATTTGTACGGATTGAATTAGTCTCCAAGACAGTGTTTCCTTTATATTGGGTTATGGTAATTCAAGGAGCATGTATGATAATTGTGTCTACTTCCAAAAATTAAATGATAGTTATTTCATTTATCTGTTACTTTATGTTGATGACATGCTCATTACTGCCAAAAGTTTTGTAGAAATTCACACTTTGAAGACATAGATAAGTGGTGAATTTGAGATGAAAGATTTGGGAACCACTAAGAAGATTCTTGGCATGGAGATCAAGAGAGGAGCTATGAAATTATTCCTATCCCAAAAACATTACCTTGAGAAAATTTTGGAGAAGTTTGGCATTAAAAATGCTAAACATATGAGCACTCCTATTGTGAGTCAATTTCAACTTTCACCTGCTCAGTCACCATACGAATCAATTGAGGAAGAAGGTTATATGGTACGGGTTCCATATTCTAGTATAGTTGGCAGTATCATGTATGTGATAGTTTGTAAATGTCCAGACATTTCACAAACAGTTAAATTATTTTAGCAAGCATATGTCTTATCCTGGAAAGAGCATTGGCAGGCTGTAAAATGGATTCTCAAATACTTGAAAGGTACTTCAAACACTTGTTTAGAGTTTGGAAAAAAAAGTAACACTTTGGTTGGTTTTGTGGACTTTGATTACGCGAGAGATCTTGACGAAAGAAGATCACTTACTGGTTATATATTTTGCATTGGCGGTTATGCAATTAGTTGGAAAGCTACTTTATAACTTGTTGTGGCTTTATCTACTACGAAGGCAGAATATATGGCTATGACCGAGGCTATCAAGAAGTCTTGTGGTTGAGAGGTTTGGTTGGTGAGTTTAGTCTACATCATAATGTTACTGGAGTTTACTGTGATACTTAAAGTACTATTCATTTAACTAAAGATGATTCCAATGTATGATGAGAGGACTAAGCAGATTAATGTGAAGTTTCACTTCATGCGGAATACCATTATTGAAGGAAAAGTTCTTGTTCAAAAGATTAGTACCAAATATAATTATGCAGACATGTTTATGAAATCTCTTCCAGTTCACAAGTTCAACCAGTGCTTGGACTTGGTTGGTATACGTTATTGGTGATTTAAACCTATTAGGGCTTTTGTGTTGAAGGTGCAGCAATTTTGCTATTTTACTAATTTGTGGATGTGGATACACACCAAACTGGAGATTTGTTAGTGTGACTTTTCCCATATTAGTTAATATTAAAGAGAGTTGTGTAGCCTTGCTTTTATAAATAGTCCTTAGGTTTTCGATTTTGTGTACCAAGCACTGAACATAAGAGAGTTTAGTGGGCTATTGGGCATTGTTGATCATTAAGCTTTTTGTTATTATTTTAGCTTTTCTTATGTTTTTGTACTAGTACTTTTGTGAGCTTAGGAGAACTCTTCTAATTAACTTTTTTATATTCTTCTCATATAATGAAATATTTGCTCACCTTCTGTTGTAGACATAGATCTATGTAAATCTGGTGTCTCCCTTTTATTTTCTCTTTGTTTGTTTTGGATTTGTTCTAGGTTTCTATAAATTTTCTGGGATCCTCCCTAACATAATTTCCTCAAAACTTGAAACACATGGAACCAGCTTATAACTTACTTCAAAGTTCAATTTTTAGAGTATTATTAGCTACCCAAAGTTGGTAGTGTTGGAATTATTTTCTTATTTGAGTTACCACTAATTAATTTATATTTTATAAAAACGGGTTAAATGAAGACTAGTAAATCCCCGTGCTTTACTTATTTCGACCTAGGTCTATCTCAGTGATTTATTTGGCATGATGGATAAGGTATAGCCTATTTTCTACATCTTATTAGATATTTAAGGTGATATTAATAGGAGATCCAATAGCACTATTTGGGTTAGGTTCTTTTCTCCCACCTATAATACTAATCCTATATATATAATGATCATAAGAACCACCATAAAGGATTAGTAGAAAGGGAGGAAACGCCTAACTAAGGTATGTGAAACTCAATGTACCTGTTTCAATTCAATTATCTTCAATAATCAATTACTATAATGAATGATAAGTAATTTTATTTTACGGTGATATTCAAATATTTGATATTGACCTGTTTAAGTTTAACAAATAGGCAATGACATTGCCACAGCACATTTTTATCGAAATGGCAACAATACTCTTCTCATCTGTCAACAATAATCCTTCTAGAGCAAGGACTAGTTCCGCGATCTTCCATCTCCTCTCTTGCAATCATCCTTTCCAGCCTGCACGTCAGTCTTTCTCATCGTCTTTTTTTCACGCCAAATCAAATTCCTGCCCGACTGTCACTCCACCGCCAAATTTCATCTCAATCCCTAGTCATTATTCACTTTCCTGTATCTTTTATTCCTGTGCAAAAGAAACGGATATGGTGCCAAATTTTCAATTATCCATCTTTTCATCTCTCTCCCTAATACTAAACAAGCTCATTGTTTGTTTATTAATTGAAATTCTGACTTTTATCTATTATTATTCTTGTTTTTTTATTTCTGATTTAAGTTTATTATGACCTGGTTGTTTCACAACTCACTTAAATAAGAAAAAATTGTGCCTTGTTAGTTTGTTTATTTGACTGGAATTTTTGGAATTTGTTCTACTCGAATTGGTGAGAAAAGTCACACGTATTTTCTGCTCACTCTCCAATTTTTTCTATAATGAATAAATCTCATTAGGCTTTTCGCCTCCGTGTATTTAATTTTATTGATTTTGTTCTATTTCGATATGGATAGATCGTAAAAGTGCCCTCTAAATGATTAGATTATGAGGGAATATATTCTTCTTGTTTGCAATTTATGTAGTATACTGATTGATCTCAAACTTGGCATGAAAAAAATTAGAGGGAATGGGTGAAGAGAGAGAGAATAGGCTGAAATTTTGGCGTGAGGGGAGATGATAGAGGGGATTAGTGGTGGACCCATCTTATAATTAGGAGTTATTGTTGATTGTGAGAAGGGTATTGTTGCCGTTTTCACAAAATGTGCTGTGGCATTAAAGAAAATGCTGTGGCAGTGTCATTGTCCTTCACAAATGGTATAGAGCCTCAATATCATATTTTGAATTTTCCAAAAAAATTAAAATTGAATGAATTCATGAATTGATTGGTTTAAAGAAAACGATAAATAAATAAATAAATCCAATCGATTGTAACTGGGATAATATGACCCGATTTTGTTTCTGGGTATGCCTGCATGATGTATTCATGAAATTAATCTTTAGATTTTGAATTGAGAAGTTGGCAGTCCCGCTAAGGTTTAATTATTTCAGCGTTTCTGATTTTGTTCAATTCAATAAACGGAATAAAACTCGAAGGATAAAGGGGAAAGGGATTTGTTGATATTCGTTTTATGGCTTGAATTGTGGGATCTGTGTTAATGAGTTTTGATCGTCTCTGCCAAACTTGATTTTTGCAAAGTACACGCACGATTACACATTGTGATCTGGTTGGCTTATCCATAGAAGTCAACCCGCCAAGGAATTTTTATTTTTTATACATGAATCCGTTTTTGTGCTTTTGGTGCAATGTTAGGTACTCACTTCAATTTGAGTGATATTTTATTCTTCGTTGAATTACTTGGATGAAAATTTAAAAAGCAGGGTGCAAATATTTACTTTCGTTTTCTTTTACTCCCTTGGCCAATGTGGATTTTAAGGGTTACCTTGTACCAAAACGATCACAATCACGATCACATTGTGAGGCTTGCAAAACAGCTTTCTCCAGACCTCCGGGAAAAGCATGAAAAAAAACGACTTGAATGATACGATCCCTCCGTCATTCCAGAATGAAAATTGAATAAATGCTTAATCCAATATTGTTTAGATATGTCAATTATTATCCTCTTATAGATTTACGTGCGACTTGTGGTCAATTTGATTTTGTAAATTTTGTTCTCTTAAATTAGAAAAGTCTATTGCACTTTGGTTTATGCATCTTGATCCCATAGAATGGATTAAGATTCAATAGTATGTTGCAAATTGTTTTGTTAAACTTGCAGGACTTCTAATTATTGAAGTCTTCATTGTTTAACCAGTCCCACCTAAACATGAGTATATGTTCAGACCCAATTCTGTGCATTAAGACCAAATTGGTTAAGAAGTTACTTTTCCTCCTTAATTCGTATCTCTTGAATTACGTGTTCAGATTTTTTGTAGCAGTAATTTTGGAGTCATTCGAATTTCTGATTTATTGAATACCAAAGAAACTCGTGTCTAAAGAAAAGGACGACTTCATCCGGTCTGTCTATGTCCAAACTACTGATGATGATGGGTTAATTTTGTTTTTTATGCCATCGATTGTTCTATTATATAAGAGGTTAAGGCGTGGCTCTTGAGTTTCTAGTGGGGTTCTATCCCTTATGTTATATACATTAACAATTGACTTGTTAAATTAATGATTAACGGGATAAGATTAAAATTAAAGTTAAAGTGTTAGTCATGCACCAATATAATGCATTTTTTTAAATGATTATGTTAAACTAAATTTAGTATGGATTATTCTGGTTTAACTATACATTTGTGTCACACCAATTACATTGTAGAATTATGGACATATAGTATGGTCTCAATTAAGTAATTTATTGAATTGCAATAAATGGTATCACCAAAGTGACATTTTATTATAATTAGTAGAATTATTTAAAAAAGATCCTGGAATATTTATATTTTAAAGATGAATATTAGTCGTTAATTGGTCTATTTAAGGTTAAGATTGTTTCACCTTTATCATAATTGCACTTACCCTAATTCTTCTGTTGCCAAAAGGCTATCGTATTTCTCCAATCTGTTCTTTTTTCTAAAGATGTAGATGAACTATTTGAGCAAATTTGAAATAATTCGGCCATTAATGTTTTCGCAGACAAGTTAATTTGCTAATACTTTACTTAAATTTTAATGTCATACTCTCGACATAAATTGTTGTTTCAGTCAAATAATTTAATGGGTTATTGTTCGTACAATTAATACTATCGAAGTGACCATTGTAGTACTTCATAAACTTGGTTGATAACGAATTTGATATGTTTGTCTTTTAAAATTCTTATGCATAGTTACCTACCCGAAATGGTAATTGTGCATGTTAATTTTGAAAGGGTAACAGTATATGGTATGTTATTTCAGTTAAACAATTTATTAGATTGTTATAATACATCGAAGTGACCGTTATCATAATTCATAAATTTATTTAATAACGATCTTGAGATGATTTTCGTTCAAAATTACTATAATATAGTTACTTGCCCAAAGGTGGTAATTAATTATATTATTTTTAAAGTGGTTGAGTGATCGGTGAGAGTTTATTTTATAATTTTAGATGTTTTTATCTATCCAAGGGTGATAAATTCTTATACTGTTATCTCACTGATTACGTGTGTGGGGTTTACAATGTATGCTATTTATTCTACCCGAATGTGAATATCTAGTTATATATTTTAAATTGTCACGGGATTATTATCATTGATCCTGTTTACTATATTTCATATGTTATTTGACTATATATTTGGTATATAATTATTTTAAAGTTTCTAATATTTATTTGAACAATCTATCTTTTATTAAGTTTGTGGTGGCATTAATGTTTTGAGATGGAAAGTAATTCTGAGTTAGCACTTGACTTATCTCACTTTGGTAAATTTGTACTTGATTATAAGTGGTTAAAGATCACTATGTACAGATTGATAAAATAAGGGCTCATTATAAAATAAGATAATAATAAAAGTTGAGTATTAAAGTTATAAAGAAATCTATCTTTGACTCGGGGAAAGTTTGACTTTAATGTGAGGGTGTACCCATAAAGGAATAGATACGTTCTCTTTGTAGATAAACAAGTATTGTTGTCTGATATTTGTTCAAAAGGAAATAAAGAATGCCTAGTATGTAGTTATGAGTTTAACCTTTTACATCAAAGTAATTATATTGGACTTCTTTGTTTAGCTTCTCTGTATTATTCTTTTTAACAAGGTTTATACAGTATATTGTGTTAACTTATACTATTGTCTAATATTTTTAGATTCCAATGAGAGTAATTTCAGGAATTTTAGAGATTACTAAAGTTAGAATTCTAATGGAAAATCAAGCAACATGGATAATTGTTAGAATCATTAGAGTTAGAGCATTTGTTGTGAAAAGTTTAATATCATCTCCTTGATTGTGTTAAAATGCCTTTTGTTGTTAATTTTCTTGTTTAATATGCAATAAAATGGTCTTTTATCTTCTTTTTGTCATTTAAAGGTATGCCTAAAAGGAAAATTTTGGGTATGAACAAATATGTTGGTGTAAAAGTATTGTAGTTTGAATGTTGTATTTTAGTTGCATATAAACAAAGGAGAATCATAAATTTACTTTCAACACTATCAAATGAAAATTTTCAAGTAAATTAAGCTGATACTCATGAGGTCCTAAATTTGGCATTAAAAAGAGGACAAATATTTAATGTTTTTGTGGTCATAACAGTATAACAATATTTCATTTTATATGGTAGAACACTTGTTCTTGTTATTATTTTTTATTAAGGAATTTATAACAAATAAAAATAATATAAAGAGGTAACTTGTTTATTCATGAAAATTGTACTAAAATACACTTTATTTTCTCAAAATATTGTTTCCTTGTTTTAAAACAAACTTTTATACTATTTATTAGTTGCATTTTAACTCTGTAAATTTGTTTAATAAAGAGTGATATAATTCTCAATTTTGAAATTTCAATGTTTTATCCTTGTACTAATTAAAATGGATATTTACGTAAGTTTTAAAATGTGGAATTTACAGTGTTTCCGATTTTAATGTATAAGAATATTTTTTGGAATTTTGTCATCTATTTACATGGTAAATTGTTTTGTCAGTCTTATGATAAAATTCATAACATTTAAGAACATAATTGAAGAAAAATTTATCTAAATCTCTTGAGGTTGGAACATTGTATAAAATATGTATATGTTAAAGAATATCAAGTAATGTTGTTTCAAAAATTTCCCATGAATTCTAAATTTATAGAAATTTAGTTTCAAAACTTGGCATTCGGATTTATTCAAGTTAAGTAAAATCTTTCTTTGAAGGATATTTGATAACAACACCATTTATAACTCTACTTAAATGAGATGCTAAAAAGTTCATAAAGTTGTATCACTTTATTTCCATGTATTGGTGCGTAAAGTTTTTGGGTATTTGTTAACTGTTAACGTTTTGAATATTTTGGATATAAAACTCTTTTAAGTAGAGACTATTCTCGATGCATGTGAAGGTTTTGCTCATTCTCTATATTGATATTTTCTTATTAGTTAGTTGTGATTAAATTATTGAGCATTGTTAAAGGATATTTTCATGATATTTGGTATGAAAGATTTTGGATAGTTAGTTTGTTTTAATATAGAGATATAACGTTATAAATGTCTCTAATAATATAAAGATATAACATAGATTAAGAGCAAATCCATAAAATATTTTTCTTGAAAGAATCCCATGAGTGGATTGGATATAGTGTAATACAGTGAATAGACTTATATATATTGTGATTTACCTAAAATTGGCTATGCACTAATAATTTGTGGAAAATATTTAGCAAATATCAATTATTGATTGTTGGGTAAATGTTAATGACATTACAAGGCGTGTAAAAAAACTAGAGATTATGCACTTATTTATAGCATGTTAAGGATTTTAAAGTAATTAGTTACATAAAGTACTAATCTTAAAGGCTGCTCAGTATTGGATGTCTATTAAATGCAGATGTTTCTATTTAATTTAAAGTGATAGTTCAACTGAATGAATTGAAATATTAGATTTTATTTAATCTCTAGGTTAGTTGAGATCTAATGTTTTTGTTGCAATATTCTCTAGAAGAGACATGAAGTTCAATTAGTATTGATATAATTACATAAAGTTTCTTAAGTTTTGTTTTTGAAGTAAAGGAATGGGCTGTTATAGGTAATGTAGTGTGTAAACACATTTACAATGACAAAATGTATTTGCTGATTTATTGATCAAGAATAGTTGTAGGAACTTTAAAGGTTTGGGAAGTATGTTGAACATGTAGTGGTAAATTATATTTGATATAGTTGATCAGTGAGAGTTATTTATAATTCTTATATATGCAATTTAAAGTTATCTATAGCGAATAAGTTTCATTTCCTAGTCTATAAAGTTATGACTTATTCATATATGTGCACATCTAAAGGTTTTATGGATTGCGTATATGAGTTCATATATGAATAAAGTAAAGGTTGTACACCAATTCTTTCGTTATAAAGTGACGTCGAGTTAGAAGCAATAAAGTAGACGAAAGTCCTGTAAAAAGTTTCTTTGTGAAGCGGCTTCGGTTTAGAAGCAGTGCAATGGACGAAAGTCCTATTCAGAGTCTTACAAGACTGAGGACTCATTGTGATTTTGACTTGTTACTTTTCATTGTGGATCGTGTGAGTCAAACTACAGGACACTTTATCACACTCTGGAATTCATGTTGATGGTGAATCTATATTTGTAATTATAGGAGTCCTTACTACATTGATAAATAATGTATTGACGTGTCTAGTTCTCTTCCGGTGTTTTTATTGAACCGAATTCTTTATTGAAATTTTTACAATTACCACTAAAGTTGTGTTTAACTCGAGAGTCATTTTCTTAAATATTTTTATTAATACCTTTAAATCAATTAGTGTTACCCAAGAAAGAGAATATTAGAATTATTTTCTTATTTGGTCTACTATTAATTAATTTCTGTTGTATAAAAACAAGTTGAACGAAGACTAGTAAAACTCGTATTTTTATGATCTACTTATTTAGATCTAGGTCTATCTGAGTTGTTTATTTAGTGTGATATGTAAGGTTTAGGTCTATTTTCAAAATCCTATTAGATTTAGGGTGACTTTAATAGAAGGCTCATCACTTGAATAAAATGACAAATTTGGGGTGTGAAAACTTTAGTAAACTAGAGTTATTTTTCTCTAAATTATAACATTTTAATAGTTGAAATCCCGAATTTTAGGTAAGTAATTGAAGACTATTATTTAGTTAATATACGTTTGTATTTTCGTTCTTGTTAAATTTGATAAGTTTTTATTAAAATTTTAGTTTAATTAAGTACTTAATGATGTTAATATTATGTAGGTTAAAAATTAAGGGTTAGAAGTTAGAAGGAACAAAGCTTAAGAGACCAGATTGCAAAAAATAGATGAAATGAAGAATGTTGGAAGAAGAGTCAAGATCGGCTAGGTACCTCCCTCATACCTATAATATTGCATCCTATATATATATAGGGTAGTGCTAGGGTTGATTTCTTATTGATAACTACTGTACAGGATTTAGAGAGGAAGAGAATGCCTAATCAAAGTACGTGAATCTTTACGTGCCAATTTTAATTCAATCATTTTTAATGATCAATTACTACAGTGAACGTTATGCAATTTTATTTTACGATTATATCATAAATATGATATTGTCCACTCAAGTTTAATTGGTAGTACCAGTTGGGTCTGAATTAAATCATAGTCTGTTTAAGATCAAGGTCTCCTTCACGGCATCATGAACTTCTTGTCAAAATACATAAGCGTATGATTTATAATGGGGAAAAAATATAGGGTCAATATCAAAAAAGATAAATTAGATGTCCTTTTTTGTTATTAATAATTCGTGATTCGCGCGAATTTCCACCTGGTTCTTTTTTTGCGCATTTATTTTCTCGATCAGGAGCATTTACACGTTGAATTCAATTCTTCATTAGCTGCTTTTCCATTACTTTCTATTAAGCAACTTCCCCAAGTTGCAGCTTCGCTGATATGTAGTGGTCGTTTTTAAGATCTTTTAGCTGAAATTCATTTTAATCAGCTATCACCAGTTAGTTTTGCTTTGAAGAAAACGAGTAAAATATCTAGTGATAATGTTGCGTAAAATCCATAGTAGTTCATATATTCAACTACAAAAAATTCTTTGTTATGCGGAGTTACATGTCGTTGAATGATTGAAAAGTAAAAAATTTTATTATTTTTTTTAATAATTTCAAAGACTGTCATACACATTCTGCATTGCGGAATGAGTAATCAAAATTTACTTTTCAACTACACCTACCAATTAGTAACGTGAGTTTAAGTATCACACCCTCTGAATAATCTGATGGTAAACAGTTATAAGTTACCGTTCCAAAGATCTGAAGTAGTATTGTCAGCTCATTAGGTTACATTCCGAGCATGTTAGCTATTAGCCTTAGTGACTAGTTTTAGCTAAGCTAGCAGGTAAGAGAGTAGTAGTATGGTAAATTAGGATTTTGCCTTTCATTTAAATTTCCTAGATTAGGTTTATTTCAAGCTTTAGATGATGAATTTATCTTTTAAATTAGTAATAAAAGATTAATTTTTTGTTTAATTCCTTTATGCACATTTTAAATTCTTGTTTTAATTTCTGTATTTGCTTTCAAGTGCCTTAACTATGCACTAATTCTTCATGGGTTAGGGTTAATTCATCCTCAATTTCTATGGGTTTGGGTTAATTCTTGGTTAATTGCCTAATTGGGTTGATAATTGTACATAACATTACTTAAAGGGCTTTAGTGTAGGATTTGGGAAATACGCACTCTTATAGCCTATTTAGGTTAATTAGGCAAGAATCAAGAGATAAGTATTAATTAAAGACTAAGGAAGTATTTGGTTCGTATTTGAAAATCCAAATTAGAATGAAAATTATAAATCTCACTATCGGTATGGGTTTATGTCATTTTCTTTTACTTGTTTGGATTGACTAAATAATAAGTTTCATTATATTGATAAATTAATCAATTTAAAATTCATGTCACAAGTAGAGAGTAAAAATAGACATTTTTTAACACTTTCATTCTCATAAAATGATTCTCATAATGATTAACCAAATAACATCTATAGGTATCATTAATCTTAATTTCTATTCTTTTCCCTCGTACCCATAAATTAAAAACCTCCTAATTAGTATTTGTCGGGCTTTGATGAACCTAGAGATGGGAATCCAACCCGGATGGTCTTTTTAGATTTCCATGTTGGATTTAAGCCTTTTATCCAATTAATATAGGTTAGTAGATAGATCACATTCTAGATTAGGGTACTTGTTATAGTTATTTCAACAATAGTCTAGGCTATATTTAGGTTGGGGAATGATCTCTAGTTAGTTAATTTCAGGAAGGTGGCTAATTAGATGAAACTCCTAGCTTCGAGAATTATGTGGATTAGTCCCAACTCGCCTAGTTAATTAGCTGTCTATTTTTTTTTTCTAAGTTCAAAACATTTCAAGTCTTACTATTCAAATAGATAAAGCCCAGTAATTGACCAATTAAATCCCGATCAAATGATACTCTACTCACTTTTATATTATTTAACTACTCGTGCATTTATAATGTAAAACCTCCTTAAATCAGATTTGGTCAATAATTCCTCAAATTTTGTATTAAAGTGAATGCGTGAGTATATTATACCAATTTTATTATTTCAAATACTAAAATATTATTTATTTCTCAAATAAAATTTGATTATTTTTTAAACGAATAATTTCACATGCTTCTCCTAAAATATATCGATTATTAACTAGAACTACCTTTCCTCATATTTTAATAATTACAGTTAACTCTGTTAGTAGAGTGAAAAGGCTTTAGTAATCTTTGCGTTTGTAATTAAACCATACTTTTCTAAAAACAAAGGAAAAAGAAAAGAAAAGATAAAACCTGATCATCGATTCCTCCTCCCCAATTCTCTTCATCAACCTCCTTCCCATCCTCTCCAATTCCTCTGATGACCCTTTCCCATCTTTCTTTCATCTTCTCCAACGCTATCTCTCTTCCCACCACCAACCAATTTCAATCCCCACCAACAACCAATTCTCTCTATCTCCCGTTCCTATGCTTCTCCCTCCCTCTGTTTTGCTCTTCCTTACTCCAAAACACTGACCAGATCCACCACCATCACCAATGCCTTGCCCCCACCTCCAAAACAACTCAAACTACCTCTCTTATTCTTTGTCCCTCGTAGCCACAGGAGGAGCAGCAGCGGCGACGCCTATTTCAGCCTTCAAGGAGTTGAAGAATATGTAGACTTATTTGAGTAGCCGAACGGCAACCTTGGACCCGAATTAAATCTTTATTGGGTTTTTTGCCAAGAGGATTTTAGACTATTTGGCAAGTGAATTATATAGTTATATTGTAGATGAAACTGATGATATGCATGACTTTGATGGTGATGATGAAAAAACAATGAGCATTTTTTTTTTCCTTTTTTGAAGATGAAGAGTGTTTATTTTAGTTTTGTTAGTTCTGAAGTTGAAAAGTGTTTGTGTTAACTGTTTTGGGTTGGTGATGTATTGTGATATAGACAAAAAGAAGGGTAGATCTCTTTGATTTGGATGGTGGTGACAGGTGGCGGTTGGGCGGCATTAGTGGTTAAGAAATTTTTTTAGGGGCAGATTGAAAGCCGGAAAGAGTTTAGGATTTTGATATACTAGTTGATTAAGTGATTTAATATTTGTCTTTAAATATTTTATGTGTTCAGAAAATACTAGGGGTATTTTTGGATATTTAGTTGGTTTTTCTTGCTTTATAAAGGTTAACAAATTGCGTTTTTTTGTTACCGAACCTTTGAAATATGGGTGTAGGTGCAATTGTTAAAACTTGAAGAGAGGTAACTGTAATTGTGATATACCTCAGAGGAAGTATGTGGAATTATCCCTTTCTTAAATCACTATTCGAACTAGATAAATTTCAAACATCCAATGTGTACTATAATTGTTCAAGTATAAAATGTTTCTCTAATAAAAGCCCCCCAAAATTATGGGCACACTTTTAAAATATACATATATACTAGAAAAATATACGTGCGAATTTATTGAAAATTTTTATTTTTGAATAAAATAAATGAGTAATCAGTGGATGATAATCAAGTATTAAAATTTTAAAAGTTAAGTTTTTTATACAAGATTTATATATTTTAAATATATTTTTAATATCTTTGCTCTTTTTCATTGTAATTATTTTCACCTAACTTTTTTTGTTAATTTTTCAATATTATTTGTTATTCGTTACAAAATTATATATAAATTTTATTTTTTTCTCTTACCTTAAAAATTAAATAAATTTTCTCTTTTATGAGAACAACGTATAATAATTGTACTTTTTTTTTATATTTCTCTTCTAGATGCCTAGAATATAATTTTCATATAGTGTCACAATCAATTAATTTAACAATTAAAGATTAAGATATTTTTCATAGTATTCAACTTTTAAAATATATGTGCATATTCTTTGTTATTACAAAAAAGATAATATCATTATCAATTATCAAACATTATATAGATGAAGTATTTTGAAATTTCACTAGTAGCAAAAATATTAATAGGTAATTGGGTGATATATGGATAATCATTACAAAAAAAAATGATTAATAAAAATTTTAAAAAATAAGAAAGAAAATGATCTAATTAAAATGTAAATAATATATAAATGAAACAAAAATTATACCTTATGTATAGGATAACTAAACAGATCAACTACTATATTCTTCACATTATAAATAGGTATTATATAATTTATTAAATCATTATAGAAAATTGAAATAATAAATTGATTCTTTTGTCTTACTATAAAATACAATGAATGTTAAATAAAACAATCATTTATCTTACTCTACAGTACACAAAATGCTAATGACATTGTAGTTCTAAATATGACTAAAATTACACGTTATTACTTTAAGTAAGATTTTATATATATTTTGTATCACAATTAATTTTTTGCTAACATATTATGTAAAATATATATACATATAGAAAATGTATTGTGATTTATCTTTTAAAGTTATGATAACATTCATTTCAATACTTAATTGACATTCTAAGTTCTTTATTCATCTTTAATAGCATAAAATATAATTAACTCCAATCTAAAATAGTTTTTATTTTTCTTTTAGATTCGTGGGTTATAATTTCTAATAGCGACATCACCAATAACTTAATCAATTATAGACAAAGACTATTTCCATAATATTAAATTTTTTTGAAATATATCTATATAGTCTTTATCATTTGTAAAGGATAAAATCATCAAATATCAAACATCATTTAATAGATTGAAACATGTCAAAATTCTTTTATAATGAAAATATTTACAGCAGATTAAATAATATATAGTAATAATTACAAAAATGATTCAATAAAATTTCAAAAAATAAGAAAAAAAAACCCAAATATAAAGAACAAATATATCAAACAAAAATTATGTTTCCTGTATAAGAAAACCAATAAATTAAACTAATATGTTTTGTATAATATGGATAGGTATCACGTAGTATATTAAGATCATCATAAAAAGGCGAAAATAAAAATTTATTCTTTTATCTTACTCTAAAATGTAAAGAAAATTAATGAAAAAATCCTCTATATTACTCTAAATGCACGCAACTTGAATGAAAAATATTTAATTCTAAAGACATAAAAAATAATATGTAATTTCTATAATTTTTATTCTAATTAATTTTTTAACGTATTGTGTAAATTAATTATGTATCCAGATAGAGAATATATTGGTATTTCTCATGTTTCTTAACATTATGATAATATTGATATTCCCGACTCTGTTTGGATCTATTTTATTCATCCTGAATGGTATCGAATGTGATTAATTCCAAAATTATATTTTGATATAATATTTTAGTATGAAATTAAATTTGCATTTATTAAATATACAAACAAAATGAAGGCCAATAAAAGTGTATGGATTTATTTTTTTATTTTTGTACTTTTTCAATTAATTCCTTTTATTACATACCAAGATATTTAATCTACGTCTTTATTATTTTGTTAAATAGTGAAGAATTACATTGTAATTTTTAAAATTGACATGTAAAAGTAATCTATATTTGCAATTATTTTAGAATATTTAATAGTATGACTATATTTGAATAATATATGTTGTCTTAAAGAGTACTTATCCGCTTATTTTTTTCTATATTGTCATTCCTATAATTTAAACATAATATTTTTATAGGTCTTGTAATAATTATTCTAAACTATGTTGAGCATGAATCATATAATTGATTTAACGTTTTTTATCTTATTGATAGCTAGCTAGTCCAAACTAATATTTCTTAATATTGTTATAGCATATACTATAACAATCGGTTTTGTATATTTCGAATTTGACATTTAAACTCATTATATACCTATAACTATTTATAGTATTGCTATAATCATTATTTCAGAATATTTTGGATATAAACATTGTATCATGGATTGAATTTATTTTCTAACTCATCAATAGTTCATCGAAACTAATATTATATAAAATGATGTTATTAAAAATAAAGATTTAGTGATAGAAATACTATTAAAGAGGTTTAAAATAAACAAATACTTTTATAACGATTAAAAATTGTGAGTTTTTTTATTTTGTTCTTGAGCTTTACTTTCGTTGCTTAGTTAATTTTCTTTTCTTCGTATAGGATAGAAAAAACAAATCTAAATTAATCGTAATACAGACTTAAAAGAAATAAGCAAAATAGTGTTATATATTCAACTATTTTTTCACTTTATATAAATTTAATTATTTATTTATATGATTATTAATTTTGTGATTTTTAAGTTGGAACAAACTACAAAAACTCTATACTCATGCATATATCTCTCATATTAACTAAATTTCAAGTTAAAAAAGTCATTATAATCAAAAGTCGTGAAATTATTATAGTTGACTATCAGTTAAAGAAAATTGTGCTTAAAAAATTATATCGGCCAGATTTGTCAACTTCTTCAACTAATCCCAACCAAAAAGGCTAGCAAAAATGCCAACTTCAACTTCGATACATCTTTTCATCAATTTTTATAAGAATTAAATATTCTCTGTATAAAAAGTTTATTCAGCAGATAAAATTCAACAAAAAAATATTAGAATATCATGGGGCAAAATAGTCAACATGTTTAGTTGATATAACAGAAACACTTTACTGGTCAATAGATAATGTTAAGTATTAACCTATTAGCGACAATAAAAAGCGGTGAAATGTAATTAACATTATTTATAAAACACGCAGGGCGAAGGATCAAATTAAGTTTTCCGGGCAAACTTGAATGAACAATTAGGGAAAAGAAAATAATTATAGTGAATTGATGTAATATTTATAACAGTTATAAAAGATAGTTTTTATTATGAATAAAAAATAGAAACAATTTGACACATATATAACAGTTACAAAATATAATATTTTTATTTTATTCTTTTATGAAATATAAATGATTTTTCTACTCTTAGAATTATATACATTCTTATTATGTATTTATGCCAAATTTTGTAATAAGTTAAGGAATAAACAATCTATTTCATTAGCATTTCATGCATTTTAGAATAAGATAAATGATGTTTTCATGAACATTTGATACATTTTAAAGTATGACAAAAGAACAAATTATTATTTCAATTTTTTGTAATAAATTTACTATGCATATATTATACCAATCCATAATATGAAAATTTTATTAGCTTAATATGTTTAATTTCTTATACATAAGACATAATTTTTGTTTGATTAATTTAGTCATTACATTTTAATTAGATTCATTTTTTATTTTTTGAAATTTTAATTATAATAAATATTTGAATACAAATAAATTCTTCCATGCGTTATTATGTATTTATGTCGAAATAGATATTCTAAGCAATAGGTAGAATAGATTACGAGTAATTTAATTAATTATGTTTTGTTACTGGGAATTAGAAATTATATGATTCATTTTTTTTATTTTTTGAAATTTTAATTATAATAAATATTTTTATACAAATAAAAATCTTCCATCTTATTATATATTTATGCCAAAATAGGTGGTTGTATCCTAAAAAATAGGTAGAATAAATAATGAGTAATTTAATTATGTTTTTCCTATTGGGAATTAGAAATTATATTTTATAAAGGGCAAGTATTTTAGGCATTAGAAAAAAAGTAGAGAAATACTTAAATATATTTTTCTATTATGTATTGGAAATTATATTTCATTAAGAGAGGGTATTTTAAACATTACAAAAAAAAAAACAGAAGAAACACTTATATATGTTTTCTATTGAGAATTGGTAATTATATTTCATTAAGGGCGGGTATTTTAGTCATCACAAAAAGGGCAGAAACACAATGAGCGGACTAGAAATAGTTTGAGGGGAGAAACAAAAATTGGAAGAAACAACTCGCATATATACAATTGTGTGTGTGTGTGTGTCTATATATATATATATATGTATGTATGTATGTATATATATATATATATATGTATGTATGTATGTATATATGTATGTATATGTATATATTTTCCCTCCATCTTATTTATTTTATCACAATTGACTTTTCTGGTCAACGAAATCAATTTTGTAATCAAGAATTCGTATAGATTTATGTGATCTTTTATAAATTTTTTCAAGAAAAGTAAAATTTATATAAAGTATTATGACATAAAACTTAAAATTTACCACAAAATTTTAAAAAATCTACAAAAGATTGAATCTTGAAAACTTAACTCGTTGAACAAAAAAGTCAAATGTGTCAAATATATTAGGACGGGAGTAGTATATATACATATATATATACAAACATATATATAAAAATATATTTATATTTATGCATGGAACAAAATAAATCTTAAATTAATTGAGCATTACATGCCAATGTGAAGGGTAAGTTCCTGAATAAAGTAAAATATAAAATGGAAAGAGGTATGTTTGTTAAAATTATTTCGAGATATTTGAGGGTTAGGATAGACGTACAAAAAAAAGTTCTCTTGGACCCTCAAAATTCCAGAATAGGATTTAGAGGTACTAAGCCCAAATTCAACGCTCATGAAAAATATCATATGTTCGTAAAAAAGTATAAATTAATCTTTCATACATACATATATATTATTTAAATTTTAAATATAATTTTTATACATGTCACATACATTTACATTCGATTGTATAAAAAAAATTTATACCAATAAAATTTAAAAGATTAACCCACAATAAGACTAATAGTTTTTGCTATGCATCATGTAACATGTGAAAAAAGGCATTATTTTAAGGATAGAGTATAAGAGATCAGAAGCAGATGTTTTCTTCGACAAATTATAAAATGATAACATTAAAAAAAAAAAAAAAAAAAAAAACTAAGACATTTTGATTACTATTACATTGCACAATTTCCAATAAGTTATCTTAACCAAAATATGTTTAAAAAAAAACAAACAAACATGACATTTTTCATTTCTTTTATTACATTGCACAATTTTCCAACAAGTGATGAAAGAAGAAATGATTAAAGTATAATTTGAAGCCATGATCACAGCGATCATAACTCATAAAGTCCCATTGATCAACAAATTGAACGGAAGAGATTTCTAGGCAAATGATTTAGTTTTAGGTGAAAGAAGCACTTCTTCAATCATTTTATCCAAATTCATGTAGGAAGATCCACCAGGCTTTATTGCTTCTTCAGCTATGTTCTTCCACTCCAATGCTTTGTTCTTCATTTTCTTGCCTTTATCTCCCTCCATCAACTCAATTACCACCTTCTCCACCTCTTTTCTGTTGACATTACTGTCTATCTCCACACCAACATCCCAGTAAGTGCAAATACACAAGCAATTGGTCTGCTGATCAGCGAAAAATGGCCAGCAAATCATCGGTACGCCGAAGGATGTATATAAAAGCTCTCAAGAACAGAATTCCACCCACAATGTGTTAAAAACACACCTACCGAGGGATGGTTAAGAACAAGTTCTTGATTACACCACGTTGCTAACATCCCTCTATCCTTTGTAGCAATAATGAACTCAGGTGGGAGTACCACTGGCCCTCCTTTGACAAGATCTGGCCTAATTATCCACAAAAAGTTCTGCATGCTATTGGCAATTCCCCATGCAAATTCAACCAATTGATTTTCAGTCATCACTGTAATGCTACCAAAGTTTATATAAGCAACTGAACCTTCCTTCTTGGAATTGAGCCATTCAATACAACTATCATCCTCTTTCCATAGGTTGGATTGAATAAATTCAGTGGAATGATCATCCTTTTGCATCTCTGTGAGAAGCAAGTGAATTGGTCCAAGGGTGTATACATGATCCATCATGGCAGAAAATTGCTTCAAAATGTCATGTTCAAGAATGTCAAATGTGTTCAGAATGAGGGCAGCACCCTTGTGAGTGTGGTCTTGGCATTAACTCTATTAGATACTCCACAAATTCATCCTTGGCATCAGTTGTCCAAATTATGGTTGGGATATCTTTTAAACGGATACTGTTGATTCCAGGAATCCAATCAATGGTGTTATCCAAGTACCCGTTCTTAAAGTAACTCTCATCTGTAAGTCATAACACAAGAATTATGGTACAAATTAAAATAAAACATCTTGATTTGAATAAGAATGAAGAAGAAATTAGGAGTCCAAAATAAACGAAGGGTCTACTTCGTTTGTAGTTTGAACTCCTAATTTATGCACAATTATCACTTTGCACCTAATCATATTTTAATTTTGGACATATTGTACCCTAACTCTCAAATTTATGCCACTAATCCAATCAACGGTGTACACACTTGTTTAGGAGCGTATGAGCAATTCTACTTTGTACACCCAATTCTATGTTTTAGACATCTTGTATCTCTAATTTTTATATTCATTTCACTTTGATTCAATTTTTAATATTGTTAAGTAAATTTGATAAAAATTCCGCCCAACCATGTGGGTCGTGCCGGGCCATATGGGTTGATTATTGACTGGCCCGTACCCAAGCAGGCCAACCACAAGCTCAGCTTGCAAGCACTGTAGAGGGCCACATTCTCGGCCTGCAAGCTTTTGTGTGGGCCTAGCTCGGCCCGCTCTAGTAGTAGGTGAGTCTGGTTAAAATCCAAGTTGCGCCGACCCATTTCCTATCTTTATACAGTTAGAATATTTGTTTAAATTTGATAATGGTATGAAAAATTAGAGTGAGACAAGATGAATTTTAAGAATCAAGTAGGCAATATGTCAAAATGATACGAAATGAGAATGGATAATTGAAGCAAGTCCATAAACAAATTAATTAAGATGTCTCCAATTTCTAAATTAATTAGGAATCATTCACGTGCATTGCACATGTGTCGATGATTTTGGTTTGAGACTTTTTGATATTTTGAGCCTATAAACATAGAATATGAGTTAGTGATAGATATTTATTATTACTTATTATTAAGTATCGTTTAGTTAATCAACTATACAGTAAGCTTTTAGTGTATAAGTTGTTTGCTTTTTACTCACCAATTTTGTAATTCTTCTTCAACTCAATCAGGATTTAATTGAATTGTGGATATACTTGTACTTGACATTTGAAATTCTTCTAATATAATTATTGGATATATAGTACTTATTTAAGAATATTAGATTGTCGATGTAATTGTGGTCAACATTTAAAATTATACTAATATAATTATCGGATGTAATAGTTATAATAATAATAAACTATACGTATTACCTTAATATCTCGAGCAGTGAATCTTAATGTCACGATAATTGATATTTTATCTATTATTTGGTATAGAGTATAACCTTTATTTTCAATTATGTCCCCCCATAATATGAATTTAGTTGGATATATTCTATATTATTGGCATTGTGTAATAAGTAAAATAATAAGAAAGTATCAATCATTAATGTTGTGAAAAAAATAATATATAAGTAACTTGGTGAAATCCTAACACTTTATTTACAATTATGTCACCTTTCCTTACAGTATCAGTTCCACACTTCTTAAATGTAAAAATACTAGTAATAATATTTCTTAGTCTAAGACACCTGCATGAGCAATATATCTCAAAAGGAATCAGGAATAAATACAAAGTGTATAAAATAATGTATGAATTTATCCTTACCAGTAATTTTTTCACAAAATTTTAAACTTTCTCCATCTTGAAACATGATAAGATTTGATAGAATATTTCTAGTGTGAATGTGCAATATATCTTGTTTGAATTTTTTAAATGGTAATTTTTGCATAATCCGATAGGGTTCAGTATTCATTTTTCACATTAATATAGTACTCGTACTGTCCATGATTCCTTTTTGTCTTTTAACACATTAATGGAAATAGTTGTAGTTGTCATTCTTTAGTTTAGCTACATTGCATATGAAAAAGATAAATATAATGATAATACTATAACTTCTCGAAATAAATTGTGTATATATATACATTATATAATTTTATTCAAAAATGATGAATAATTAAGAACTATCATTATATAGTGCTATAAAATTACCATCATATTTTGGTTAACTAACTTTGTTGGATGCCATTTTGTACTTTGGGTCAATCTATTCAAGTAACTATAGTTTTTGTATATCGTTAAGAGAACATGTGGTGGACACATGGTGATTTTTTTATTAAGAGTTTTGATAAGTAAGAGAGATGATAAACCTAGTTAACAATTTGAAAAAAAACAAAAACACTGAAAAATAAATCATGGATACTACGACTATATTAACCAAATCCCTTGACATATATGTGATAGTTAATGCAAAGTAGAGACCGAGAATTATTAAGTGTTTTAGTGCACTAAATTTCATAAATAATTATAATTACTTTCCAATTTTAGGTAACATACGTTATTACAGAACTTTAGCAGTATGTAGTTGATATCAATTATGTTTATCCAATAATTTTAAATGATAAAAAATAAATTACTAAACTTATTGTATGGAACGAGATATTGTAACAATTGTAAATGATGGAAAAATTAAAATTCTAATTGATCCATCATATATGTCAAATTTCAAAGTAAAAATACTATTGAAAACTTGATGTCAAATGAAATTTTTGAATTTAACTTGCCAAGAAACTAATTCCTTATACCTTTCCTCATTAGAGTTATGCATATAAAAGTCATTTTTCTAAACTCTATCCATGAAGATAAAAAGGTTTTCTTCTCCAATTATTTTTTTATGGCTGAAGAACTAAACTAAGGGGTGGTTTAGGAATGAAAAATATAAAAAACACTTAAGTGATTGGTACTTTTATATATAGTAAGATAAGATAGTATAATATATATAGTATAGTATAGTATAATATACATATAGATAAAGATTAAAGAAGGATTTATAAAAGTTCCAGCTGAACTAATAAGATAATTTATCATATTATTTATTGTATTATAAATAATAAATTAAAATTTATCATATTATAAATTGATGATGAGAACAACAACAACAACATCCTATAATAATAATAATAATAATAATCATATTATAAATATAGTATAGTCAATTACTCTTTTACTCTTTTCTTAAAGATAAAAAAGTTTTCTTCTTATGTCCTTATATATTCATATTTCCTTACATATTTAGTTAAAATTATTTTTCACTTAATTATTGGGCTCTCAAAGTTCCTTAAATAATTCTCATTTTAAATAAAAATGAATTAGTAAAATTATTGTATAGAAATTTATAGCAATTGTGAATGATGGAAAAGTTAAGATCCTAATTATTACTCCACACATATATGCAAAATTTCAAAATAAAAAACCAACTGAAAACTTGATATCAAATGAAAGTTTTAAATTTAACTTGCTAAATGGATCATTGAAACTAATTCCTATACCTTACGTCTCTATAGTTATGCATATAGAAGTCATTTTTTAAGGAAATGGTAAATTATAACTTTGGATTTACTTAAATATTAAAGAAGGATATATAAAAACTCCAGTTAAGCTAACAAGATAGTTTTATCATATTATTTATTATATTATATTAAGGAAAGTCAATTACTCAAAAAAAAAAAAAAATTCAATTACTCTTTTCTTGAAGACAATGAAGTATTGCTCTTTTCTTAAAGACAATTTTTTTTTTTTTTATCATGTCCTTACATATTCAAAGTTCCTTAAATGTTTAATTAAAATTTATTTTCACTTAATTATTGGGCTTTCATAGTTCTTTAAATACTCCTGATTTTATGATGGCAAGTACTAAATTAAGGGATAGTTTAGGAATTAAAAATGTTAAAAACACTAAAGTGATTCGTATTTTTATATATAGTGTAGGTAATCCTGAATCTTGATTTTACACCAATTAAAAAGGAGAAAGCGTATGCATGTAATGAAGTGATAAAATATCAGTTTTGCATGAAGTTTAAGAATTAAATAGCAAGTGGGTTAAGTTCATTAGTGAATAAGTTTCTTGTTTCTACACAAAGTTGAGAGTATCACTCCAAACGATCATGTGAAATCTGTCTTATTAAGTTGTAACCTTAATTTTTTTAGTTCGTTTCACCCACTCGTACAAATTTAGCCATTATAGTAACTAAAAATTCATACGTATGTAACAGGAAAATTTTTTTATTATTCACGTGCGAAATGAGTATTTTAAATTGTTCGATAATTGAAAAGTAGTGAGATCTTTCTACTTTTTAGTCACCTCAACAGCTTTTAAACCGTTGAAAGATTGAAAAGTTATAAGATTCTCCTACTTTTCAGTCATTTCAATAGCGGTAACACTCACTCCGCAAGTAGGTAAGACTTGTGTAATAGAGATTTATACTAATTTGTACCTTTAAGAGGTGTAAAACCTTGCTCCCGAAGATGAGGGAAGTGCAAGAAGCACATAACAGTGAATGCACTAACCGTCCAAAACAATACATCAGGAATTCCGAATTCTTCAGCTGCTTCAAGTGTAAAAATTGACATAACAGTATCAGATATAATACAACTCACAGCAGGAAAATCATCATCCGTAGCAGCCCTTTTGTCAGATGAGCTTTCTAATAAGATCACAAAATGGATCATAGCAATTCTTGGCAGTCGAAAGACAAAGTTGGAAAATATCTTGAGTAACATCACCATTTTCAGCAGGTGGGAGGCCATCTGGGATGGTCTCAAAATCAAAACCAGGTGAACCATTAAGAGAGTTAGGACCTCTTGATTTCAACAAACGATTGTAGTTATATTCTGTGTGTACAAATGTTATGTGAAAGCCTTTGTGGTGCAAAAGTTTGGCCAACTTCAGCATTGCACTAATATGACTTTGTGCTGGATATGGGATGCAAATAACATGAGGCTTCTTCACTGCTTCTTTTGCCATAGCTAATTAATTGCTCTTTCTCTTTGCAGTTGAATGAAGTGCTCTTCAATTTGCTTGGCAAATATATATAATGCTTCATGAATCCCATTTTAGATGGTCCCATAATTTTTTTATTGTTTTTTTTTTTTGGTAGTTTATTATTTATGTCTGCCGTTGAAAGCGACATTTTACCCACCACTATTAGAAGATAGATTTTCAAACGTAAAAGATTTTCAAACTCACATATTAGATCATTTTTTGTCATATTATTTAATAAATTGTCAAAATCACTCAATTAATAGAATATTATTTTACCAAATATTAATAATTCATTAAATAATATGATAGAATATGATACAAGATATGAAACAGAAAATCTTGTGTCATTTTCAAAAGCCTCCCAAGCTAGCAAGAAAACGAGATTGCGTTTTGCAAGGAATAAATATAAACCAAGATTTGGTGTTATTTATTAGTTTCATCGGTTCTAGTGGCTAGGATGCACGCAAGAACGTTGCATTGGGACGGCGAAAATACATTGCAAAGGGCTGTCTAGTGGACGAAACTCCCATTATCTCCTAAGTTTCGAGAATAATCGGAACACTTGATTTGTAGTGTGTAGTCACACTTTACATTTACGGAAAGATTTAGATAGATTTGATTTTTGCTCTCACTTGTAAATCTTGTAGTGTGGATTAAATGTTATAAAATCTATGACATAAGTTGATGTAAACAAAATTTCATAAAATTTAATTTTGACCGTATAATCTACATGTAAGGTCAAAAATCGGATTTATGTAAGTTTTTTCTTTACATTTATTGCTAGAGATTGTTTTCACAACTCGAACCCTAATTTTAAAATAACACAACGAAAATATGTTGTACCAAATATAATTGTGCAAAATAACATATAAAAGTAACATCACTTTTTACTATTAAATAAAATTTTCTGATGCTTTATTTTTCTGAAAGAAGATCATTTGTTTTGGGCATTGGTAACTTAATTAAATAATCAAAGAACAACTAAAAGTTAATAATGTAATATTGTTAATCATTTACTACTCACTATCAAAAAAGAAAAATGAACTTAATATGTAAACAAAATTACTAACCAAAAAACTAATTAAATAATTTTTCATTATACATTGCTAAAGTATGTTGGGCAATTGTTACTATTAGGGTTATTAATTGGGATTTATAAGTCGGGCTAGATTGCAAAGCCCGAACTCAACCTATTTAAAAACCACACAACCAAATTATTCAAGTTCGAGATTCGGACCTTATCGGGACCGTCCCAAACTCACATTACCCAACATAAACTTTTATAGATAAACTAAATTTTATGTTTTATCATCCTATCAATATAATATGAAATAGTATTTTTTTTTTTTTAGATAATTAGTAAACTGTAGTTACTAGTAAGGTTGGTTTTTTTTTTTTTTTTTTTCTGAAATACTTACTCAAATTTAGTTGAAGTAGTTAGTGAATTGTAGTTCGTTGTTATGTAAATATAATATTAGAATCATTAACTTTTATCTAAGTAAAAGCATTGAGTATTACTTAATTTATCGAAGTAAATAAAATAAGGTTCAACCCTTTATTTATCTGGTATGTCAAGCTGAGGTCAAGTCAGTCCAACTCCATTGACAGTCCTAGAAATTACTTTAATAATGGATGAGCTTTGTGATGTTATTACAATTTTTGGTGTAATTATCTTAACTACATGGAGTTGGACCTTAATCCACCACCAAATAATTTCTCTTAAACCATTACTAAGGCCCCATTGGGGATTGTAGTAACTCATTATAAAGCACTTTACCTATTAGAGTTTTGAAGAAAGTATTTTAATAAGTGCTTAATATTTGTATTTTGGTGCAATTTTGCATTTTTTTTATTTGGTAATGTACAATTTTGAATTTTAAAAGGTATTTCATTTTTATTCAATTCTAAATTTACGGTAAAATGGTCAAACTTTATCTTTAATTATTTTAAAAGAAAACCCAATCTAAAAGCATCAACTTTTAATTTGTGCTGAAAAATGATTTTGAGACCAAGAGTTCTACTCTTAAATTTAAGGATAATATTTACAAAAACACTCAAAAAGTACTTTAACTATCTAAAAATATATTTTCAACAAAATTACTGCAACCCCAAAGGAGCCTAAATAATCTTTTTAAACTTATTATTAGTAACTTTCTTAACCGAGCACAAAATTGCACATATATGTTAATAGGACATGGTAATTAATAATGATTCAGTCTTTTTAAAACAAAACAAAGTAAAGCAATAATGAGTACGTGCTTTTTAAAACTTAAAGTAGTAATAATATGTGTGAACCTTCAAAACTTATTATAGTAGTAATATTAACTTATTAAGTAGGCTTGGATTTAAGGGGCCAAGTTTCTATTTTATTCTTACACTTTGAAATATTTGTAGACTTTGTTCATATACACGAGACCACCATTTTCTTGAAATGTTGTTTGGACAACTATCATTTTTGAAATATTATTTGTAAAAGTATTGTAATAACTTTTTTGATGGAATATATATCAAATAAAAAGATGGTTAAAAAATATGTGTGAAATGATTGCAAAATATTAATGGAAAAATGATCTTAATAGTTTTTCACATTTGTACTTTTTTAGTCTCTCACATTTAAAATGATGCAATTTACTCTCTCACAAATTCAAAAAATGCCATTTTGGTCCTTCAATACAAATACGGGCATATTTTGGTCTAAAATTATATTCACATGCGTATCAAATGTAACATATTTAAATACAAAATTGACAATACATAATTTTAAATTCTAAATTGTCCCAAACAAGAAGAAGATTGGGGTTGTTGGAGTAAGAGTAGGGTAGAAAAACTAGCGAGGGAAGGGAAAAAAATGTGGTGATAGTAGGTGATAAATTTGGGGTGGTAGTAGAGTAGGCTTTAAGTAGTATTGTTTAACATTTAAAATTTGTGTATTACTAATTTTCCTAATGAAAAATGTAACATTTGATACGCATGTGAGTATTTCTTGTCAAAATATGTCCATAATTGTGTCGAGGGACAAAAATGGTACGTTTTGAATTTATGAGGGACCAAAATGCATCATTTTGAATAAGGGACTAAAAAAGTACAAAAGTAAAATATAGGGACTATTAGAATTGTTTTCCTAATATTATTTAAAGAAAGTGAATATTATTAGATGTCCAAACAGCAATACTTAGGTAGATTTAGTATTTGACTTTATTTGTAAACCATCCGTGTAATTTAAATTAAAGTATATAAAAATATATGACATTAGTTAATATACGTAAAATTCTATAAAATTTAATTTTTAACACAAATTTTACAAATAGGTCTAATATCGATTTTATCCAAATATTTTCTATCCTCAGTGGCCACTTAGCTTGTTTTTATTGGTTGGTCCATGAGTTAGTTTATTGTTTTGTGATGCATGGGATCATTCTCATAGAGTAGCACAGCACTAGGCAGCTTATGGTTTTCGGGAGATTCTTACGTAGACCGGGTTCATGGTATAGTATTATGGATTCCTTGATTCATGTTGCTTCGCATCACTCCACATCACTTAAATGGATGATGTGGAGCAGCATAGATTAAGGGGTTCATGACACTATGCCATGGACCCAGTCCATGGAAGAATTTTCCATGGTTTCCTTATTTAAGTTCTAGTTGGCAGCATATAGATCTGCTTATTTAGGTCCTTGCATTCTTCAGTTGAACGGCTAGCGCGGCATGGCCTATGTTTCAGTTTGTAGCCGCACAGCCGTTTTTGTTTATTGAGAACAAAGAAATTTTGCCCAATCTTCATCATCTACTTGCATGTTTCCTTTTATAAATTGATTTGCACTAATTGAAGTGGTGGTATTAGACTTATAGTGATTCATAAATGTAGTAATCACAACATTACTTGTTCAGTCCCAGAACTAAAACACAAAATAATTAACTGTGTCTAATACATATACTTATAACTATATATATCAATATATATACTTAGATATATATCAGTTAAAAGTATATGAGTTGAAAAATATATTTATGAAGCAATGGGTGGGAATGCTGATGAAGTAAACTCAAATTGATATTTCAATTTTTGAAACACAGCAAAGGAAGCCTAAACATTTTGTAGAAAACATGTCGAGGAGTAGATCGGGTACAACAAAAATAATTCGATAATGTTAAAGAAAAAGTTAAACTTTTGACATTGGAAAGATATAAATCCACTGAATTTTATTTTATTTTTTTCTGAGTTAACAGAGATTAAGAAGAGATGACTCAACATGAATGAACCAATGAGTTATTTGTACAAAAAATCATGAATATAATTCTTAAATAAATATAAATAAGTTGAACATTCTTGTTTTTAAAATTTTTATTATTTTAATGAACTTATAATTTTGTTCAAATTTGTTTTGTTAATTATTTAAGCAACCTCTCATCAAGTCGAATTTGAATCAAACTCGAACAGTTTGATATTTTTATATATAAATTAAAAAATTTTAGCTTATCACCTAATTCAAGTCGAACATAAAAATTAATAAACGTTAAAACTTGTTTAAATTTGGTTTGATTACTAATATCCAAAGCCTAAAAAAGCTTTTGCTAATACAATTCTGATTCAAATATCGAGTAGTTTTGTTTGCTTTTCAGACCTATGAAATACTTTACTAATAAAATTTAGCCAGTACTCTTCATGTATTATGGTTCTATTGTATGATTGGCATTTTGTAATACAAATAAGATGATCCTACCAAGATTATTTAAATATTTATTGTAACAATAAATCAGTATTTAAATTATTCAAAAATTCAACTCTCTATGGGCGTATTAAGCACATTAACATTAATATCACTTCACGCATGCATTGATTCGAGACATATAGATTGATGATGATTATTGGAGAACTAAACATTAAGTTGCGGACATTTTCGCTGGGCACTAAAGATCGAGACATTTTTAGAGTTTAAGAAGTTGTTATTCATGTCCAGTTTTTAGGAGTTTTGTTTAAAGTTTAGTGTTATTTGAATAATTTTTTTAGTAGTAGTTAACACATGGCTCGTTTTAATTGGTTGGTCCATACGTTACGTGCTAGGATTTTACAGCTTTTATTAAACCATATACTCTTTGCTTATTTAAGTTCGGAAAATACATAAGTTGTCGCTTGTAGATATTATGGTATGTATTAAATCTTATGAAATAAATGACCTTAATCAATACAAATAAAATTTCATAAATTTAATCTGACAAAATTTACAAGTAAGATAAAACAATATTATATCTATTTAAATATTTTTCTTTTTTAAATCCATGTATTCTTTGGTTGAATAGCTAGCCTCTCTGTTTGGTTTGTAGCCGCAGTGCCGTTTTTCAAGAATGAGAATAAAGGAGTTTTGTCCAATTTTCGTTGTCTAATTATGAATTGATTTGGGTATATCAAGTTTTTTAAGAGTTTAATCTTTTCTTATGAAGTGATGTTTTGGTTTTTTTTTTATTTTCTTTTTTAATTCTTGGATGATGACCAAAAGTAAAGTATGAGTTTTTCAACAATCATGAATATTATATATGAAATTATCAACATAGACAACATGATGTATCGAAATACAATTACAATCACTTAAACAATACGATGTTATATCATGTGGATTTGAACCGACCCTTCATCTTCTAAAAATATTTAATTTGAATCTAGAGATCAGGGTAAATGGTAGTATTAAATCAGAGTATATAGAGACATAATAAATTTAGCAATTAGCGTGTAAATGATTGTTATTTACCAAGTAGTATTAGTCATGGTGAAAAATCACTCCAAATTTTATATTTCATAATTTGTGTTAACTTTTTGTCTCATATTTTATATATTTGTCACATGTGTTTAAACTTTATAAGGTGTTCTAATTTTATAAGTATTATTATATCAGATTATATGTGACACATATAAAAGATATAAGATAGAATATTAATACTATCAATGAAATAAAAAATCTTATGACATAAAAAATTATGATATAGATCATAGTTTATGAAACATTGAGACGAAAATTAAGGTTCATGGTGGACTATATATAAAAACGTCATATATAGTTGGTAGTATCTAGTTGGTTTTATATTTATAAATTTATGTATTTCTTGTGCCTCACATTCTTGAGTAGATATTAGTCTAAGTTGGTGAGAATTTCTTTTAGTGTATCAAAGTACAAGATTTGAACTTTACCCTCTCTAATGTTAAATCAAAATAATATTGAAATCCCTTTAGGTCCAATATTTTGTTTCTTAAATGCAGAATGGCATATAGTTTTTACCGTTTTTGGAAAAAAAAAATGCAAAATGGAGTATAGTTGTTATCCTTTTGGAAAAAAAAAAAAAAAATACAGAATGACGTATGCTATATAACAATGTTGAAATGATAATACTGTCTGTCTCATTAAAAATGTTATACTTTTTATTTTGAAATGTTTCAAAATTTTTATCACTTTAACAAAATTAAACTTATCTTTGATTTTCTTTTCAATATTACCCTTCCTTTCATTATTAGTTATGTCATATTTCAAATTCAAATTTTGAAATTTGAAAGGCAAAAATGCAAGAGAAGCATTAAATCACAATAAAAGGACTATTTTTAAAAAGTTAAATTTTTGAAAAGTGATGAAAAATATGGGCGGAATAATTACCAAAATCGCATATGAAAAAAATTATAACTTGTAACATGTTACATTCCTTCATACAACAACAAATGACTAAGAAATTACAAATTTTAAAAAATAAAAAAAAAGTGATTCAAATCGTGATTCAGTTGCGCATTTACAAGTTCAATCAAGTCCGTCACCGACACTATTAAAGAAATACAGAAAGAATCGTTGGAGCCCACAGACCCTCAGACCTGATTTTCAGTTGTCTTTTCTCGGTCAGATCTTCCGAGATTATTGATATTCAGTTAGTTGTGACAACCTTTCCATGTGATTCATGGATAGTATTTGGCAATCAAACAAGAAATCATTATATTTTACGGTGGAAATTCATACATAGGTGGAAGTGAAATAACGAAATATAATTCAGTTGTTAGTTGTTATAACGTTTTATTTATGATTTATTAAGTAATATGTTTGAATGATGTTAAATCACAGACTGTATAAGTTTTTTGGGGGAGGGGACTGGTGGTTTGGGGTTTGGATGTACTACTGCTTATCGTGGACTAAAAATCACAGGAGGGTTTTTGGGGGAGGGAATGGGGTTTGGGGTTTGGGGTCTGGGGTTTGGATGTACTACTGCTTATCGTGGACAGTACACTATTTCCAGACACTTCTACACTTCTGTTGAAAAATGTTCACAAATTGGAAGTTAAGTGTAGTTTTTACCAATTGGATGTTAAGTATTGTTTATACTAATTTGTTTGGACATTGTATGATATAATTGTGTTTAGGAGTATTCATGGATCGTGTACTCGATTTATGAGTTAAAAAAAGTCCCCAACCTTCGTTAATCGAGTCAAAAAAAATCTAATCCTCTATCTAATACATACAAAACAGGTACTTGATAAGCCGAATAACCGCAAAAGTGAGTCGAGTTGACCGAATACCCGACCCTCACTAGTAACAAAACATAAAAATTTAAATAATAATAATTGGACAAGTTAATTTCAAAATTAAGTCTAAGTCACAAAATACATCCCAATAGCAATCACAATTACGTCGATAACAATTAAGTTTAAATCACAAAATATATCCCAATATTACATCCTAATAGCAATAAACTAACAAGTAGCAACAGATCAATAACAATAACAATTAAATCATAAAATACATCTCAACGAATACAATCTATGAATGTGAGGAATGAGGATGTGAGGAAGAGGAGATGATTGAGGAGGAAGAGGAAGGAAAGACAACTAAAAAAGAAGAGGTGAGAAGTTGCCAATAAGTTTAGTAAGTATTAATTTTTAATGAAACTCTATTAATTAAATTTACAAAATTATCCCTGAAATGGACCAGGTTGGGTTTTGTAACCCGCTACCCGACTCTCAATCTGAAGTAACCTGTCCCCCTACTGACCCGCTTTCAGTTATTGACTTACCCTCTTTTTTCTGTTTAGATCAGATCAGTTCAACAGGTTTTTTGAGTCGACGGGTCATAATGAATATCCCTAATTAACCAACAATTCTTCCGAGCCCTTGTGGAGTTTGGGCTAGTTTGTATTTTTACATTGTTTTCATTTTTTTTCCTTTTTACAGAGCTTAGGAGAGGGGGGAAGGAGGGAGAAATGGCTGAATGGGATTAAATAATCTTCATTTGTGTGTTCAGTTATTCTTGGATGCAATATTCAATAATTCTGGGGGGCGTTAGATGTATAAAATTTTCAAAATATAAAAATTATAAAAATCTTTTATTGACTAAATTGGTAGACACAAAGATTGTACGTTTAAAAGATTCTAAGCAGTTGGCCTAATAACCAGAACCCATGTCCTATTGCATTGCATGCAATCATATACTTCAATCCTCTCTTTCAAGCAAATCATTTATCTGGTGATACCTCAAAAGATATATCAATGTAAAGTTTAAGTTCTTACTAAATGAACAAATTTTAATGTCTTGTGACAACATGAATATGATGTCGTGCTTGCTTATAATATAGTATATATAGAGATGACCAAGCTGAAGGATCATCTTCTGTGGAAAGCAACCTTCTTTAAATTGAATTAGGTTGGTCAGTGTTGAAAGCAAAATATTTATCCAAAAGTAATGGTTCAAGTATCAGTAGATACGCAACCTAGATCAACATGTGCATTTGATGAGTAGGCACGTCATTTGAGCTTTGGCAGCTAGAGATTTTTTTTTTTTTTTTTATTATCCAAACAAACACGCTTCCATTATACTAGTTTTCTTGCTCGAGCCCGGATTTTCTAAATATTTTCGCATCAAATTTAGAGATAAATACATAATACCAAACACACACATATATATATATATATATATAAGTTGAATCCTATCAAAATCAAAATTTTCTTTGATATGTACAAAAATAGTTAGGAGTAATGAGGTGCTACAAAAATACATATTTAATACTAATGAGTAATCTAATCCTATTAAATGTTCAACAATCCTGTAAACATAGAAAATATATTTATACTAAATTAAAGTTATATCAAACTGATACTAATATATAATCTACTCTTATTGTACTGGTGCCCAACTAATACCAAGCTCAAATCTGCAATCGTATAACTTTATGTGCCGGTATTAGTTTTACTTAATCTGCAATTATGAAACAATAACTTTTAGTATAATTATGACTCCAAGAACAGAACATATAGAAATGTAATTACATGCAGGTTTAAATTTTGTATAGACAAAAAATCTTCTAATAGCAAGATATTATGTTGCTGCGAAAACAAAAGACCATATTCAAAAAAACATATTTGTAATTAGAGTTCTTCCATAATGCCTACTGGCTACTTGTCAACTTCTTCTGTCATACAGCTATGTATAAAATAATAATAATAATAATAAAATATTGCAAATGGATCCTGCAAAAAAAAATTTAAAGAAACAAATAAAAAATTACTAATCTTGAATCGCATATCAAAATTACTTCAGACAAATGATCCCTGTAAACATCACCCAAAAAAAATTAGATCAAGAATCGAAAAAAAAATTATTGATTCAAATAAGCCAAAACATGAGACAGTAATAATGTGAAATGAACAATGTAGAGAGGAGAAGGTAACAAAAAGGGCAAACATATAAGCAATGTAAACATTTGCAAAAATATAAGTAACATATGTAACATTACAATGGTACATTAGAAGTAATACACAATAAAAGACACAACAAAAGAGGAGTAGTGAATTTATAAGCAGCAATCAAGATGTTTGACATACATAGTTACTGATAAGTAATTGCCATTCCAAATCCCAAAGGGAAAGAATAGCACAAAAAGCATGCATAAAAACATGTATTAAATTCAACAGAAGTAGAGAAGTTGCTCCTAATAGAATTCCTGCTTTATTCAAAGACCAAGAGTGGTAGTAGCACACTTTTCACCTACAGTTAAACCATTAAAATCAGTCTTGAATTAAAAAATACAGTTGACGAATAGATCCAAGAAGTCAAACTAATTTTAGGTTCTGCACTTTGGCTTGCAACTTAATTGGCATCACGACAAGGAAGGGGAAGGACACAGAACCTTGTATCCAACTACAGCAAATAGAGAATCACATAATTTAGAAATTTTACATTGATTGAAGAAATGTTTTTATTTTTTAAGCAAAAGAAGGAACTAAAACATCAAAGAAAGCTACACACAGAACCTTGTATCCAACTACAGGAAATAGAGAATCACATAATTTAGCAATTTTACATTGATTACGAAGAAATGTTTTTATTTTTTAAGCAAAAGAAGGAACTAAAACATCAAAGAAAGCTACACAGTAAGATGCAAAATCATAACTCTTAATATCATAATACAAACATGTTAGGAAAATGACAATTAAATTTATACCGAATTAAGCACAAATCGTTGTCAAATTTTATTGCATTTAGAAACTTTCTCTGCAAACATAACCCAAGGCCGCATCTTATGCCAAAAAATGATAAAATCAACTCTAAGGAAACACTAAAGTTGGTGAATAATCATTCAAATATTTCTCTAATCTTAAGTTATAATAAAACAGTTGATATTTGTACCCAACAATTTTAATTTTTAATCTAAACCTTAAAAAATACATATTGTTGTTAAAATTCTAGATATCAAAGACATAAATAAAATAAATACATCTCCGTGAATTAACCCAGTTTTTATAATAAATCGTGTATAAGTTCAAGTAAAAATTAATAAAGTAAAAGGCTAACATTATGTATATCTGGATATGATCATTTAAGTAAAAAGAGTTACATATTTATAGTTCATCAGTGATAAAAGTAAAATGTTAGATAGTGTTTAAGCATAATCATATACACGCTTAATAGTAAAGATAGTAATGGATAAACCAAGTTGACACCAAGGATCAAGTAAAAAGAGTTACATATTTATAGTTCATCAGTGATAAAAGTAAAATGTTAGATAGTGTTTAAGCATAATCATATACATGCTTAATAGTAAAGATAGTAATGGATAAACCAAGTTCATACCAAGGATTGCTATGAACACCACTTTTTTTTAATTTTTTTTTTTATATATAATGAATACAATAGTTTCTGATTTTGTGTAGATAAAGGCAGCAAAATCTTTTTACTTATATCTACAACGTATAAAGATTGCATGAAGCAAATACAAGAATAATGCATGTAGAATAGATGCACCAATAAATCAAGTTTGAAGCAAAAAGAACTAGCGATATAGAAGACAGAAACGGGAAAATAGATTACTTGGAAGTAATAAATTTTTTAAACTTTGTACCTTTAACATCCTAAATGGAGTACAATTTTTCCAATAACTGCCAAAAAAGAATTAGAAGTTGTATTAATATATAATAATTGATCAACAAAATATGTTCATTATCACCATGCATATAATTATCCTATAAAAATCTAACAAAAAATCTTAACCAATTTGGATTCCCAATCTCATATTATATTTCTCCCCTCTCTCTTTGTATATATACATTCACACATGCCTAATTAAAATTACTGGGGTAAAGGCAGAAAGTTATAAGCAACTGCAAAATTTTTAAATCTAGCAGAACTTATGAAGGTTTCAATTCTAAACAATATTGCACAAATTGGATCATATGGCTCTGCATGATATACATATAGCTTTGCATGCACCACCATGAAGCCAATAACATCTCTGCTACAAAATTCAAATTTAATCACTCCAATTTCATGCAACTCGATCAACTTTGATTAATAGCTTCACTAAATAAAATTCAATTGATAATCTAGTGAGTAAAGTGTTAACATAGCTACACCAACATGCATGTGCTCTAAAACCATACCCACTATTCTCTACTTGATATATATACATATGCCTCTTCATGTACCAAGCTAGAGACAATTACATAACATCTACAAATTTAACTGCAATAACTCTTACTTACTGCAACTGGATGAACTTTAATTAACAATATAGCTAAATCAACTAATTAGCAAGTAACTGAGTAAACACAAAGCGATCAACTTGCATGCATTGTAAACTCACATGCAATGACAAAGTTTAAATAATAAGGCTGAAATAATATGCAAAGGATTGTTTGAAATATTTGGTTTTATGATTGTTTACTGAAATGTGAGTTGTCTATTCTGCCAAAATAATATTCTAATAATTAAGTACCGGCATATTGTTTTAGCAGAATAGACAACTTCCAACTATAGGATACATCACATGTATTAAATAGAGTTTAACCAAAAATACAATACAACAGCTCTCAGATTATAACATAACTGAGAAACATTAAATTGCATCTTTATCATTAAATTTTTTAAGAGACGCTTAATCATATAAGAAATTGGATTAATCTTCCCATTCTATTAAATAGTTTAATTGAATAGCAAAAAAGGGGCCAATATTCACTAAAAAGCTGCCAAAAAAAAAAAAGGGCTAGTAGCAATTAGAAACATATTAGCGTAAAAAAAATAAAGAAGGACTCACCAGCAAAATATCATCAACAGAGTGGTCTAATTCTCGACGAACAACGCCAAAACATGACTCCCAAATTTCACAAAACAATAAATAATCAGAAAATAAATAGCAAAGTTCATGTCTTTTTAAGTTTATACTTACAAAATTCAGGAGGGTCTTATTTAAATTTTCCCTCTGAGAAAAGACTAAAAAAAAAAATTAAAAATAAAAGCTAGAGTTTTGAGAGAACAACAGGTTACGCAGATGAACAGTGTTTTGAATTTAGAAAAGCACACGATTAAAGAGGACAATAAATAAAAAGATCTCAAGAAAACTAAGCTTCTGCACACTTTCCTTGATGCCAAATTTATGCATACCTTCCTCCCCTTCTTGTCTTCTTGGATCCTTTATTTAAGTCCAAATCTTCTTGAATCCAAAAAAAATTCAAGAAAAATCAGAATTTTAGCCTCCCAAATATTTGCAAGTGAAATACAAAAAAAATTGAGAAAAAATTTTAAGGAAAAAAATATCACAAAAAAAAAAACTCATCAAGAAAAAAAAATCCTTAGATCTAGACTTGAAGAAAATATATATTCATTCAAATAACCTAAAAATGGGGAGAAAAAATAATTAAAAAAAGTAATAGTTTAGACAAATAATATTTGTAGGCAAAAATTATATATATACAGATCAAAATTTTTTAATAACAAAAAAAAAAAAACAAAAAACACTTATATCAATAGTCGGGAAGAAAAAGAAAATATAATTTAAATATTTCTCACTTCCTAAATCGAAGAAAAACCAAATATTAAGCCTATCAAATTTTTACAAATGTAAACTAAAATAAAAAAATTCTGAACTAAAAAAATAAAAAACATGTATGGCATATTTTCAAGACTTAAATCTTTAACCTTGCTTAATACATTTCCATTCTAGTAGAAAATTTTAGTTAAGAAGAGAAGAGAAGAGGAAGAAGTGGAGGAGAAAGTGGCGACTGAGAAAGCCTAGAAACTTCCGTCCACTATCTCTGTATCACAGTCTAATTGACCACTTTGCCCTCGACAATGTAAATAAAGACCAAAAAGCATACTGGACAAACACCATGAGTGTGTGTGACTCTCCCTTTTAAGATATAGAGATATGAGCATGTTGTCCTGACATGATAGTTGTCAAGGTAAATAATAATGTCATTCGTTTCTCAATTTTCACCCTAATTTTATTTCGTTGTGAATATTTTAAAAGATTCTATTAAATCTCTTAATTTTGATATTTATGTTGACGAGGTCTCATATCAACTTTTATTAGTTTTGAGTTAATGAACATCAGTCACGTGCATCTCACGTGATTTGAGATAAGAGCATGAACAAATGAAAAATTATTTTCATAAATTATTCAATTCATTCCTCAACTTTGCGTCTAGATCCTATTTCATTCTCATCAAGTTTCAAAAGAACCTATTAAGTTCCCAAAGTTACAATATTTGATTTAAAAGGTCCGTGTCACTAAAAAATAAAATAATTAGGGATAATTTCATATTCCTTCCCTAGGGTTTTGCATAATTGCTAGAACCTCCCCTCAAGTTATAATAATTACACTTACCTCCCTTCACCATATATAGACTATAGTATCCTTCTCAAAAATTAAGACAATAAAAAAGCCACCTTTCCTTCTGTATTGTTCTCTCCCCAAACCACCAACCCCTCTATAAACCACTACCGTTGCTCCACCACCACTCAAAATCAAACCAATTCCCTTCCACTGATTCTCAATGTCTGATCAACAACCCAACGATTCATCTAATAACTTATTGATTTATTTGGTAACACAACACTCATTCCAAATAAATCAAAAAAAAAATCCAATACAAAATTGATTTAGTGACTGAAAATCATAAGACACAAACACAAAAGCATTCTTGTGTTTGTTCCTCTTTCCTCTTTGAATCGGTGAAGAAAAGTTCAGTCTCGGGAGTTCGTGGAATTGTGGTTGAGCTTGGGAAGATGGCCTAGTTATGCAAATGGATAATAGAGATATGGTTGGAATAGTTATTTGTGTGGTTTAACTAGAGATATGGCGGGAAAGGAGGCTGTGGGGTACTGGTAGAGGCTGATGGAGTTTGATGACCAAGAGGATGGATGGAAGAGGGGACGGGTTGATTGTTTTATGGGTACCATTTAGGTTTAGATGGAGAAATAGAAAAAGGTTCAGGGATTGTGCTTATTTATTGTCTTGATTTCTTTGAAGAGAGTTGAGAGAAATTGTTTGCTCTGATAATGGATGTGGGCAGACAAAGAAGGGATTTCGACATTGGGATTATGTATTTGGCTTTGAAATAGTAGTTTGAGGAAAGATGGAGTCTATTTTTTTGCCTCCCCTATTTGTAAAGAATCATAGGGTATTTTTGGATATTCATGTAAAATTTTTGTTGTCATCCTCTCTATGGGTTAGATTTGTTATACAAAAGTTTAAAATAGGGGAGGCATATGCAATTTTTGATACCTGAGGGGAAGTTCATGTACTTATATTAAACCTCAAGAGAGGAATGTGAAATTATTCCAAATAATTATGCTCCTCAATTTACTGAACAAAATTTTATTAACCTCTACATTTTTATTAACCTCTACATATTAGATTATCTTGTAAGAAAAAAAATAAAAGATTGATAATATCTTATTATTTAAAATTTGTTTGCAATTGGTATCTAATGTATACAAAATTTACTATGTAAATTTCACATATATTTTATTTTATCTATATTTTCTTTTCAAAAGAAACAAATTAGTTAATTTAATTATACTGATCCTTACTAACACTTTCTCCTCCTCTTACCTATTGCACATATGTCATTCATTAGACCAACCTTAACGCACAATTACTAACTAGGTTTTTGAAATAATTAAATTAAATATGTAGATGTAGTTTACTTTATTGAAAAAAGTTTCTTAATGTAAACAAATTTCATCTAAAAAAGTATATTCATACTTTTTTTCTAAAAAAGATATATTGTAGATCTCTAGCTACTTTTTTGGTGAATCGAACCCATGACATAGGTCATAAGGAGAAGTTTAGTCATACCATTTGATTTACACTATATTGTCATGTATTCATACTTTGGTATTTGTGCTGAAAAATAAGTAAGAATTAAAATCACGTATTATATAAAGGAGCTTTCCCTTTTTTATTACATAAGTCTTATCTAATATTTTCATATTCAAACAATTTTTGTTGTTGTTGTTGTTATTATTATTATATCAAGAATGACGATTTGTCAATAAGTTGCTTTGGAAATTACTATTATAAGACTTACTATGCTAGAGAGATTTAATCTTTCGCAAAATTTATTATTCAAATAAAAAATTCATAGAATATTTCTTTTAAAATACATGACATACATATTCTTGATAAATTTATGTCAACTCATAAAATACAAACAAAATTTTAGGAGTCAAATCATAAATTTAAAAATCTTTTCGCACACATTTGAACATATAATGTGTTAAATTTTTTTGAGTTTTGAAACATTTTCCAATTAAATTTCTAAGTGAAAAATAAAAGTTTATGGGCTGAAACTTTGAGACCTTAAGTACATTATGAAAAAGTTGTTTTATATCCAAAATTTTGAAAACTTGATATTTTTATCCTAATGACCAAAATTTAGCTCATTTTATTTTTTTTCAAATAGGATTTACAGTAGATCTCTAATTACCTCCTTGGTGGCTTGAATTTTAGTATATTATGTTCAAATTTAGACGTTAACTGTATTTCTTTTGCCAAGGGTGTGTAGCTAATAGAAATTACTTGGATTTGGATCCTTTCCATTTCTTTTTCCATTTCCCTATTTTTGAACAACTAAAATTGAAAAAAAAAAAAACCAACATACCATTATTTTTATCGAACTGTCAGTTAGTAGATCATCATATCCAAAATTAAATTCATTCAGACAAAATTTCATTACTAAATTATGAATCATATTTGAATAAGGCAGGAATTTTCAAATTTTTGTTTCAAAAAATAATTGCTTGATCAAATGGTAAAAACTTATTATTTCGCAAGACATTTGTATAAAGTATGATTTGAATTATGAATTCTTTTGATTTATAATAATATTTTTTTATTTTGAAATTGCTAAAGCAAGAGCACGTAGGACGAAGGATTAACCCAAGTCAAGTGCATTAAGAATGAAAATAATGTGTTAGTAAGAGATGAGAAAATTAGAGAAAGATGGGAGAAATACTCCTACCAACTATTGATGCCATTTTAGAAAAACATCTAGTTATAAAATTTATAGAACACCTAAATCTAACTACTAACTACACGGTATCCAACAAGTATAGGTTGTTAACTAGTAGTAAAGAGAAGTAGGGATCGAACCCATAAGGATTGGTTGGTGATTATCGATTATTACTTTGATTGAATTATTAGTTGACATGACTGATTAAAAGGGTAGATTTAACTAAATCTAAAATTTAAGAGACTAAAAAGAAATTTAAAGACTAACTAATGTATCAAATAAACACTATGCTAAGGGGAACATTTTAAAGAGAGTAATGAAAGTAGGCATTTAAAAAGAGAACATTTTAGAAAGCAATTAAAGAAAGCAAGTAACATGGGGGGCATATCTTAAGGGAGCAACAAACTAATCTAAATTACTAATTATTACTAAGAAAGAAAAATTAAAGGAAGTCCACAAGCTATTATAAGAAAACATGTAGAAATAGTGTATTTTTAGAAAGAATTTAAATCTATAAACTACAAATTACTACTAAGAAAGCATTTTTTTTTTAAAAAAAAAAAAACGAAAACACATTAACTAATCTTCCATTAAACTAAGTAAAAAAGTAAAAGAAGCAATTATATGAAAAGTGCATGAACTAATCTACTCTAATTAACTAATCTAACTACAAATTATTCCTAAAATCTATAAACTACAAATTACTACTAAAAAAGTGTTTTTAAAGAAAACACATTAATTAATCTTCTATTAAACTAACTAAAAAGTAAAGGAAGAAATTATATGAAAAGTCCGTAAACTAATCTATTCTAATTAACTAATCTAACTCCAAATTATTTCTAAGAAAACATTTTTATGGAAAGCCCATAAACTAATTTACCAATGATACTAAGAAAGCATGTGAAGAGAGCATTTTAATGAAAGCAATTAAAGTAAACTACATTAATTTGACACAATGCAAATGAAATCAAATATAAATTAAAGAAGTCTTACACTAGGAGTCTTCAAATCTTCAACTAAGAAATTAGAAATTTCAACTACAACTACACTACTCTATATCTAAACAAAGAAACCCTCCCAAAATAGGGAGGAAAAATGACCTAAACTACCTAAGGCTTTCTACTCTACTCCTATAGCTAAATCTACTCTACTTTCTACTTAGCCTCCAAAGAAGCTTTAAAAAGGTATTCATCTTTTATAGTGTTAGGGTTGGGAGAAAGAGGTTCAGCCCTAATTTGCTATTATTTGGACATTTTTGTCCCTCAGAAAACTCAGATCGCGGCTGGTGACCGCAGTCACTAATAGCTCGATGACCGCAATCACTGAAATTTCTCCTTCAACTCGTTGACCGCGGTTAGTGGGCTTGCTTCAATTTCTCTTGGTGAACACATCCAATTATTCTCCTTCTTCATTTTAGTGACCGCGGTCAATGAGTCTAATTTGCCATTGGAAGTTTAACCGTGCACTGGTGACTCTAGGTGATAAAGTTGTCCACTTGAAATTTAAGATAAGTAAGATTGTCCCCAGATAATAATTTTCCTTCTTCATAATTTTGACCTCGGTCAACCATATTTAGATTTTTTTTACTCAATATTTAGCTTGGCTTCATCATCCAATTATGACTTGATTTGATTCATTTTTTCTCCGATTGCCACGTCATTTTTTCTGATAAAATCTTACATATAAATACACTCTATTAATATAATAAATCAAACACTAAAATAACATAAAAATACTAAATTAATACAAATAACACAATTTAGAACATAAAAGCAAAAGTTGATAAAAATAACACTTAAAATTTTAAAATGTTTGAAATTAAGGCAAAAATACTCAAGATTAGGGTATGTATATATCACTCTAGTTTCCTAGAGTTATCAACTATTCAATGAAGACAATAAAGGCGATATGATTTTGAGGGGTTGGATAAGTCTGAGGAGTATAAAAACGTAATGTATTATCAAAAAATTCAGAAATCAAAGATGGAGGAGGATTTGATGAAGATGAAAAAAAGGAAAAACAATTGGGCCGATGATATTCAATTGAGGTATAGAAATGCTTAGGAAAGAAAGGCATAAGTTGGCTTACCAATCTTTTCAATAAAATTGAAAAATAGAAAGATGTTTGACTAATAGAAGAAGAGTACTCTGATTCCTATATTTATAAATAAATGGGATATACAAAATTGCACGAATTACAGAAGTATCAAATTAATGAGCAATACGATAAAATTTTAGAAGAGGGTGATAGAAAAAAGGTTAAGAAATGAGACTGAGATATCAAATAACCAGTTTGGTTTCATGTCAAGGAGATCGACTAGTGAAACCATATATCTTTTAAGGAGACTTATTGAGAGAAACCATGATAAGAAAAGAGATTTACACATGATTTTTATTGGTCTAGAAAGGCTTATGATAGAGTCTTTAGAGAAGTTATATGGAGAGTTTTAGAAAAAAAAAAAAGAAAAAAAAAGAGGAGTCAAGTAGCATTAGAGAATCAATTAAGGAGATGTATAGAGATGTAATTACAAGTGTGAGGACACCAAAAGAATTGACGCAAGAGTTTCCTATAATTATAGTTTTATACCAAGGTTCAGTTTTAATTCTTTACCTTTTTGCATTGCTCATAGATGAATTTACTAGGCACATACAGGAGAAAATACCATAGTATATGTTGTTTGCAGATAATATTGTTTTCGTAGATAAAACAAAAGAAGAGGTAACCTAAATATAATACTGCTCGAGCTCTGAAGAGAGGCATTTAAATCAAAAAGTTTTAGACTTAGTATTTAGATCAAAAACAGAATATATGCAATTTAAATTTAGCAAGAATGCACGTAGAAATAGAATAGGATTTAAAATCGAAGTTAAGAGATACCCATAAGTGAATTTAAATATTTAGATTCAGTTCTTCAGAGTAGTACTAATATAGATAGAAATGTCATACACATAGTTGTAAAACCTAGCCTAGCCCGGCAGTTCAACTGATGAATCGGTCTTGAGGCTGGATTCCTACAATGACTAGACAAGGAAGAAACCCATCGAGTTTCATGCAATCTGCCTGTTTAACTGGTAAACCCTAGAACCCGGGCGGGTTTGTATTTTTGAGAAAGAAAATCAAATTATAATTGTTAAATTTTGAATCAAAGACCTTATAAATAAAGAGAAAGGTCCTTACCACATAACCATGTAACCTTCTGTTTACTATATATCTCTTATTTATTTATTTACTCTACAAACTATTGTACTCCACATTGTATATTAATTCCTTTTTAACTCTTCATGTAAAAGGACTATGTAAATATTTATTAGTAACATATAAATTGTCAAATTTATTCGTCCCCATTTTATTTGGCATGGTCAAACTTGCACATAGTTTAAGAACATTTGGTGTTTGACCACTAATAAGATATTTTTTTCATAATTGTCCTTCAATTAAAATACAAATTTTGTTAGTTCATTTTGGTTTTTTAAATTTTGAAATAGATTGTGAGAGTAATTAATGTTGAAACATGAATTTAATGCTATGTTTTTGGGACTTGCATGAAGGGTAAAATAGGTAAAATGAGCTTTAAAATTTTGTCATTTTAAGGAGTGACAAATAATTTGAGACAAACTAAAATAGAAAGGGTGACATATAAAATGGGACAAAGGGAGTAACAAAGAAATTAAGTTTCCTTTTAGAAAAGTTTTATTGGATATCAATGACAAACAAATTATCATATTGTTTCCCATAAGAATTACCTCGTTATATACTTAATAATTTTAATAAAATATATTTTTATCACTATGTTCACACACACACATATATATATATATATATACATATTGTATTTAATAACTTTTAAGTATTATATATTAATAAAAAATAAATTTTAGCAACCTACTGATTGAACTATTAACCCATTGATCTACCTTTCTCACTGGGTTTCTTCCCTGGCCAAATTTAATAACTATAGTTATACATCGAATACAAGTGTGTTAGATGAAATGGTGAATAGCATAAAAAATATTATGCAACCGCAGGATTCTTTTAAGATTTAAGGGTAAATTTTATATAATAGCCATTAGACGAGCGATACTCTATTGGTTTAAATGTTGACCTGTGAATTACTCACATGAGCAAGATAAGAGTAGTAGAAATGTGAATGTTAATGTGGATGCGTAGGTATACTAAGATGGATAAGAAACGCATTGAGCATATTTGAGATAAAATTATAGTAGCACCTATTGATGAGAAGATAAAAGAAGCATGCTTAGCTCTATAAGTGGTAAGGTCATATGCTGAGACGGCCAGTAGAAGCGCCTGTCAAGCGAGTAAATTTTAGAGAGAGTAGTCAATATAAGAGTAGTAGAGGAAGACCAAAAAAGATTTGACAGATAACTTGTAAGAAAGATATTGCTCATCTAGTAATTAATGAGATTATAGTTCATAACAAAGAGCAATAATATAGTCGAATTTATACAACTGATCCCACTTTGTCGAAATAAAGTTTGGTTTTTTTGTTTTTGTTTGTTTATTTTTCAAGGATAAATGAAGGTTCCTTTATTTATCTCTAAATGGATAGGATTCTTGCCTGAAATTACTTTTTTTTAAAGGAATTCTTGAGCAAAACATCTTTTTCATACATGGCAATATGTTAAATCCAATTTTGTAACTTTTGGTACCTAATAGGTTCTTTTAAAATTTGATGAGGGGAGAATAGGATCCAGACTCAAAGTTGGGGGACGAATAGAGTAAGTTATTACAAAAATAAAAATAAAAATAAAAAATCTTGAGTGATCAACCATGCCCCTCCTTGAGTCGCATGAGATGCATGTAAATAATGTTTGTTAACTCCAAAACTAATAAAAACTGGTCTAAGGACATTTTAATACCAAATAGTCAAAGTTAAGAGATTTAACAGAATCTTTTAAAACATTAAGAACAAAATAAAATCATAGGTTACTTGACAAATGAATGACATTATTTACCCCTTCTCTTCCAAAAAAAAAAAAAAAAATACAACTCGGACCATTTAAAATTACAAAAATAAGGAATAATCTCGGTCATTTATAATTACAAAATTATTGAATAAGCTTGGCTCATTTACGATATTGGCTTGTCAAAATTGATAGTCTTGAATTTTTATTTATTTTTAAATATTTGTATTTTAATAATTATATGAGATACTTTCTGGTAGTTATAAATGTATTTTTTCGGTAGGAATAAAGAGTACTAACTCACATTAGATGAGTTAGCTATCAAACACTTTATTTGAGTGTGGGTTGAGAATTCGAATCATCTTAGCATTATTAGAATAGATGTTAGGTTCTCTATCTCTTGATTTAGTTGGGCCTCCTCTTTCTCTTAAATTTATATAGATAAGAGTATATTAAATTCTTACCGTTTGGGAGAAAAAAAAAAAAAAAAAAAAGATAAGAATAAGGATGCCAATTTTTTTTTTTTTTTTTTTGGTTTGTTGGGAGCAAAACGTTAACAGTTTTTTATCCACGAAGAAACTTTGACCAAAAAGTTAACTGTTTTAATTGGGATTATCATTTTTCAACGACCACTAGTCATATTCATCAATGGGATTGGAGGATAAGTTTGTACACAGTTGCACGGCTCCGAAGAGTTTCAATTTAAATCTCGCTTGTATGTCCTTGAAATGTGTGGAATGGATTGATGCTAAGAAATTTCTATTCTTGGCCCCGCAACCGCAAGTTCAGTCTTCCCTAATCGTTAAATATTTTTTCTACTAATATTTATTTTCTAAAGTACAAGTCCTGCACTATTTTAAATTTTTTATATGAATTGATCATCTAAAATATCGTATCATAAATTCTTCAATTCATATTATCTATAGGATAATGTTGAAATGATATTAAATAATATGGCTAAACATGTATAAGGAATGTATGATACTATATTATGAATCGGATCCATATAAATTTTTTTTACTTAACTACAAAGAACTCTTCCCAATTAGCACAAAATTATTACTCCATTGGGCCCTTTCCTTAGGCCAAGGGGTGTTAATGGGTTAGATTATTGGATTATCAGATTTTTGGGTTCGGATTACCGGGAATTGAGGATCTAAAGTCAACCCAACCCAACCCAACCCAACTAATATAGAAACCCAAATAAATCCAACTTAAGTGTATTCAAGCAGGTTACTCGAATTTTCGAGTTTATTTGGGTTAAAATGTCAAAAAATGTATAATATTACAGCTAATAAGTAATAATAATAATAATAATAACATCTAGATGTGTATAAGAGACAATAATATAAGAACAGGTTACAAAATATATTTTTGTCAAAAAATGAAATGAGATTGTATCAAGAATTAGAAGGAAAAATTATATAATATGTTAGATGAATGTTATGTCAAGAATGAGAAGAAAAAAAATTATAAATTAGATGATATTAAAAAGAAAATAATGAAAAATAATTATAAATAAATTATATTTAGATTATCAAGTTATTGAGTTGGGTTAGATTTTATTTTGCAAACCAACCCAACCTAACATTTAAATAACTCAAAACCTAATAACCCAACTTATTAACATATAGTATAAAGAGCCACTTGATGTTTTGAGGTTGGTGATCCCCCACCATGTGCCTCTCATGTGGCTTTAGACTTTTGGTAATTGCATTATGTGCCACTCACATGGCTAGATCAACCCAACAATTCTCTTCATCATCATTATTTAGTATTATTTTTTATTTATTTTATTATTAATTATTATTAATTAATTAAATATGATCTAAACGTTGGTTGAATTTTCAAAGGAACTTACATTTATTCCTATTTTGCCTTTCTTTCCTTTTTCTATTTTGCCTTTCTTTCCTTTTTTTTTCATCAACTTCCCTTTAGTTTCCAGCAGGCAATAGAACACGAACCTTTCAAGGTAATTGGTGGGGAGTTTTTACCCATTAGTTTTTGTCTTTCTCTTTCTTCCTATTTTGCCTTTCTTTCCTTCATTTTCCATCAACTTCCTTTTAGTTTCTAGCAGGCAATGGAACAGAAACCTTTCTAGGCAATTTGCTGGAGGGATTCCAATTTCAAAAGATTATGTATTTGCCGTCAATTCTACAGTTATTGATTGCAATATAAACTATTGTACAGTGTATAAATCAGATAATACATTTATACTTATGGATAATACATTTAAACTTCCGTAGTTATTTGATTTATACACTGTGCAGCAGTTTATACTTGTGGATAATACATTTTGCAACCGGCAGTTTAAGAGGATGAGCACGGCACTTGGCTCAATGTTTTACTTCCTGAGTTCTTGGCAAATCATGTTGCGTGTAAAATTACTGCTCTATCACTAGCCCCTTTTAACTTAATTCATTCACCTACTTCTCTTATTTTAAATTTGGATATGTATTTTTAAGAGAGTTTAGTTTTGTCTAATTGAATTTGGATGCCAAGAATGTCACTTTTTTTTTTTTTTGGGTTCTGAACAATTGCTTGGAGGTACAATCAATAATGATGTCAATTGCTTGTGGCATAGATAATTGTTTTCATTTTTCTGGGTATTAACAATTGCATCAATTCATTCACCATAAACTACTAGATGTGTATTGGTTAACAAATGTAATGCTTTTCTTCTCTTTTTTACTTTCAATTTTTGTTATTCTTTTTTTCGTTTTGATATTTTTCTGCATTCAATACATGTTGTACTACTGGTACTTTTCCTCAGCCATTGTCTGTTGTTTTTGTCTTTATCCTCTCTTCATTGATGTTAATGGTGTTAGTTTTTATTTTATTTCATTCAAGTTGCTTGCGTTTATGTTCTTTTCATTTGTTAGTTCATAATTTGCTTTTTCTGTTTTAATAATCTCCGGTGACATTAATTATACAAAGCTATAGTTTACAGTTGTGATTGTGATAAACAACTTTTGTTGCAGCAGTTCTGTTTCATAATAGTAACAAGAAACTTTTATGCTTTGGTTATATTTGGGTTTCATAATAGTAACAAGAAACTTTTATGCTTTGGTTATATTTGGGTTTAAAGCCTTTTTTCTTTTGTTTTTTGGTGCTCAATCTGCTTATGATAACCACACCAAGTCTTTCAGATACTTTCTGATGGTTTCATTTGTTATACAAGAATTAGAAAGAACTTTAGTGCATTTCTCTGTATCTGGAGTACATTAAGAGTCTTTGTTGTTTTACAATCTTTTAAACATGTTATATTCTTTCATGCTTGCAAACTATTTGTTTCTATTTCAATTTGGTTATAACCTTGCTTTTTTCCAACTATACTTTGCTTGTGTTGTCTTCTAATATAGGTGATTTCGTTATATCAGTTGAAGTTCTGCTCCTACTTCCGGATGTCAACAACAGCTAATAGGTTCTTACATTTTATTTTGATTTTACATCTTTAAGACTTTTAAATTTCTACTTATGATCACGTTATGTAGTCTTTAAGTATGTTACATCATATCATGTAAAGTAATGTGCAGTGTTACTGTATTTTTGGTAATGTTATGTCGTTGATTTTGCATTTCTGTTAGTTTATTTGTTTTACATTTCCTTTAATTCATTGATTTTTTTTTTGCACCTTTATATGTGTTATCTTCATCTGCTCAGTCATCAGATGGACGGAGACACTTTAGGCCACAATTGTTTTACTTGTATGTCACAAAACAAAAAGGATTAACTATTATGCTATCGTAACAAACATTATGCTGAGATGCCACGAGACAAAAGGAAGCGTTATTGCAACGTCGTAGAGAGGTCTATGCTCAGAATAAAAAGGAAAAGCTAAACAGTGACAAGTCTCCTGCTCAACAGAATTAACCAAAGAAAACAAATGAGTCTAATCAAAAAAAATTTACAACGACTGGTCATAGGCCATATAGAAATAAGGGCTTGTTTCGCTCATAATATGTCTACTCACACAAGGGATAGTGTTCAGTTAATGAAGGAATGCTTCGCGACGAGCCCTCTTTTGCTGATAATCACAATATGTTTAGTGATGAGAATCTTATAGAAATGATTGATAATATGTCTAGATAATTAGGCTCGTCTTCAAGCGTTCGACAAACTTAGAAATAATCATCACCTTCTGTGCCTTTATCTATTGACAAATGTTCTCAAATAGAAGGTAAATTTGTGTATATTCCACATATTCGTACAAATATCTTGGTATTCTTCTGTTATTGTATATTTTTCCCTTCTGTAATGGCTCCTATATATCCGCTCCTCTTGAAATCTGTCTATTCCAAGTACTATTCCCTTCAATTGATGCTTCAATTAATAGCTATTTACTTCAGCCTTCTCACTGTCTCCAATCACCATTCTTACAAGAGTGTCTGGAACTGTTTTTCTGCTTCTTCTTTTATTGCCTTTCTCTTAACATTTTTTCCTATTTTTATTTTCAAACATACATATTTCTATTTTTGAAGGTCGGACACTAGAAGAAAGTTCTTCTTTTGTTAATTTTTCTATGCCACAGTTTCCTAAGGATACTGCAGTTTCCCATGCTTTTATACACACAAAGCCTGTGAATACAGGTTAGTGTTTGCTGGCTATTCTTTAGTTAAGGATGAGACTTTTCCTTGGTATCCATTTGTTATTGTTATTAGTGTAATAATGACTTTGGATATAATTTTAGGCAAAAGGCGTAGAATTACCAAAAAGAAATTGTCTCGGTTGGAAAAAATTCCAAGTAAACCTTTGGAACTTCAAACTGCTCCAGATTGTGCCCATTGTGGAGCTAAGAGATTCCATTTAGAATCTCCAAATTTTTGTTGTTTTGGAGGAGAAGTCTCACGTTTCATCCCAGCAATGCCGTATGAATTTTCTCGCTTTTGCACTGGTTTTGATGAGACAAGTGCAGAATACCGAAAGGAATGTTCACACATACAATAATTCTCTTGCATTTTCATCTCTTGGTGCAAAATATGATCATGATCTGACAAAGAATACAAAAGGAGTTTATGCATTTCGTGTACAAGGCCAAGTTTATCATTTCTTGAATGGCTTGAAAGATTCTAATCACAATACTCCTTCTGGAATTCAGCTTTATTTTTTGATACCGAAGAAGAATTGTCTGGGAGGCTTGATGCTTCACCTAAACTTCGTGAGAGCACCATGAAGTTGTTAATGAATTTCCTTGGTGAAAATCCATATGCCAAATTCTTTAAAGGTCTTCGAGACATTCCTAACATTGAAGAAAAAACTACTGTTCTCAATTCTAATCCAGGACTAGATTAGAGTGTGTATAATCTACTGTCTACTTCTCAAGTAGCTGTTATATGGATGGAATCTAATTATCAGAATCTTGACAAGAGTGCTTGTATTTAAGTTTACCCACATTCTAATACAAGCCATTGGATTAAACACTATTTTGCGTGTACCTATGATTCATTATAGTACCCTTTCCTCTTTCCACGGGGAGAGACTGGATGGCATCATGGCATTTCAAGTAATTCTATTATCAAAGAAGAGAAAAAGAGACAGTTCTCATGATAAACTGTGCATTGACCCTTCTTCTATTCAATCTGCTTCAGAATTGATACATTTAGAAAATAGAGGCAAGTCAATAATTGATAAGATCACATATTTTTTTCTGGTTCAACTTTCTACACTTATCTAACTAGCTTCAATTATTTTCTCCCCTTTTCTATATTTTTTTTGTCTTCATAGCTGCTGAGAAAGGAAAGAAAGCTTGGGATGTTGTGTCTGCTAGAGAGTATTACTGTTTTAAGCTTCAAATGAGAAATGGTGATAGGTCAATGATGTTACATATAGGAAGATTGTTGCAGCAATTTGTGGTTTATGTTTACGTAAAAATTGAGACATCCAGACTTGACTATCATAGAAATCCTTAAAGGAATTATGGATATTGTCTCAGTTGGAGAAACTAACTGAAGCAAACAAGATAGGTCATAGGATTTATCTACCAACATGCTTTATTGGTGGCCCAAGAGATATAAAGAGAAGGTATATATAGATGCTATGGCTTTAGTTCAAAAATATGGGAAGCTTGATATTTTTCTCACTATGACATGTAATACAATGTGGAAGGAAATTCAAGAAAATTTGAAATATAAGGAAGAAGCACAAGAAAGGCCTGATTTGGTGTCTATAGTGTTTAGAGAAAAATTAGAAATGCTCAAATATAAATTAAAAAAAAAAAAAAGCTTTTTGGTGGGGTTGCAGCATGTGTATATGTAATTGAATTCCAAAAGCGTGGGCTAGCTTATGCTCATATTTTGTTGATCTTAAAGCCAGGCTTTAAATTCTCAAACCCAGATGTTTATGACCGTATTGTTTCAGCTGAGATACCTGATCCTAAACATCAACCATATTTGTACTCTCTTGTCATTAAACACATGATGCATGGTTCTTGTGGATTAATGAATATGCAAAGTCCTCAATGTATGAGAAATGGTCTCTGTAAAAATCATTATCCCAATGAATTCAGTGAGTATACATCTCATGCTAAGGATGGCTATCCGCACTATAGAAGGAGAAAAATGGCATATTTGTTAGAGTACAGAACCGAACTCTCGACAATCGTTTGGGTTGTTCCATGCAATCCATACTTACTTGCTATGTTTGACTGTCATCTGAATGTAGAAATATGTTCAACAGTCAAATTGGTTAAGTATTTATATAAATATATCTATAAGGGACATGATCATGTGAGCTTTCACATAGTTTCTGAGGAAAATCCAAAAGATGTTAATGAGATTAAGGAATTTCAATTAGGTTGATGGGTAGCTGCTATTGAAGCTGTTTGGCACATTTTCATATTCAACATGAATGAAATGACACCTTCAGTTTACACACTTTAGTTTCATCTTCCTGGTCAGCAAGTCATTTCATTTCATAAGAACACAGATTTAGCTAATCTGGTTGAAAACAATGATTTATCAAGGAGCAGCACAATGTTGACTGAATTTTTTCAAATGAACCTGACAAACAACAAGGCAAAAAAAATCAAATGTTTGCATCGCGAATTCCCTGAACACTTTGTGTGGAGATCTAAATCAAAAATATGGACAGAAAGAAGGAAGAAAAAGGTTATTGGAAGGATTACAGTGGTTAGTCCAAATAAAGGTGAGAGATATTATTTAAGGCTACATTTTTCTCATACACGGGCACCAACATCATTTGAAGATATTTTAACAATCAATGGCGAAGTATTGTCCTTATATAGGGATGCTGCTCTAAAGCAAGGACTCTTGGAATCTGATAATTATATTGAAGATACACTGGAAGAAGCAACCATATTTCCAATGCCATCATCCTTGAGATTATTGTTTGCAGTTTTGCTAGTTTTCTGTTCACCAACAAATCCAAGAGGTCTATGAGAAAAGTTTCAATCTGATCTGTCTAGAGATTTTGAAAAATCTAAAGGCTTGACTAATTGTGGTTAAGATCAGATAAGAAGTCGATATTATATTTAGAAAATATTAATAGATTTTTAAAATTGATGGGAGGAACATAAATGACTTCCATTTAGTCTCTGAAAAATTTTAGCTTACCTATGATGAAAAACTCACAAAGGAGATTGAGGCTGAAAAGAATATTCCATTTTCAGAAGAAGATCTATTAATGTCTTCTAAATTGAACTTTGGCCAAAATCATTCCTATAATATCATTATGAGTAGGTTTTTTTTCTGGAAAAGGTGAAGGTTTTTTTCTAGATGGACCTGGAAGGACTGGCAAGACATTCTTGTACCGTGCACTTCTTGCTACTTTGAAATCACAAGCTTATATTGCAATTGTTGTTGCTGCTTCAATATTACCTGGAGGTAGAACTACTGATTCTAGGTTTAAGATTCTTCTCAATGTGTTTGAAAACAAGACCTTTCAGATTAGCAAACAAAGCTCAACTGCTCATTCGATTGTATTAGCTAAGCTAATGCTCAGGGATGAAGCTTCAATTGCAAAAGAGAAACTATTTCATTATTGAAGCATTTGATTTATTGCCTAAAGACATAATTTGGAGGGAAAGTTGTGATTTTTGGTGGTGATTTTCAACAAACATTGCCAGTCATTCAACATGCATCTAGAGAAGTCCAAATTCAAAATGCCTTTTATCAATTCTTCTTTATCGAACTCTTTGCAAAAAAATAAAGCTAACTAAGAATATGAGAGCTGCTTTAGATCCTTCATTCTCAAACTTTTTGCTCAGAATAAGAGAAGGTACTGAGCCAATTCATAAACATGGAAGAATATCTTCATCTAAAGATATACTTATATCACATGATAACAGAGAATATCTTTATCTAAAGATATACTTATATCACATGATAACAGAGATGATTCTTTAAACAGGTTAGAATTTATCAATTTTTTATCTCTTAAAGTTCTGTACTATTTTCTTTAAAAAAAAATGCTCCCTAACTTTCTATTCTAAAAACAAGTTGATCCAATATGTTTTTTTGTGATTTGAATCTCTACTCAAGAGATCCATAGCTTGATGATTAACAAATGTATTTTGTCAGTAAAAAATAGCTCTGTTGATGATGTTAATGAGCTAATAATCAATAAGTTTCCTGGGAAAGAACATGTTTATACAAGCACAGATAGGACTCTTAATCAACAAGATCAAGGAGACTATGAAGATTTTCTTAATTCTTTGAATCCAAAGGGCCTCCCTCCTCATAAGTTAGTTTTGAAACAAAATTGTCCAATCATTCTGTTAAGAAATTTGAATCCAAATGAAGGATTGTGCAATAGAACCAGGCTCATTTGTAGAAAGCTGAAGCCACAGATAATCACTGCAGAAATTGCAGTAGGCCATCACAAGGGAAAGAGAATATTTCTGCCAAGAATACCACTTCAAACTTCTGAGAATGAAAAGAATGGTATGCCCTTTAGCAGAACTTAGTTTCCTGTTCATCTCTGCTTTGCCATGACTATAAATAAAACTCAAGGACAAATACTTGATTATGTGGGAATTTATCTAAGGGAACCTGTATTTACGTCATGACCAGCTATATGTAGCTCTATTCAGAGCTAAGACAGCAACAACAGTAAACGTCTTAATTGTGCTAGGAACATATAGTGAAACTCCTAACGATTGTACAACAAGAAACATTATTTACCATGAGATATTAGAATTATCTAAGCAATGAACTATCAATAAGAGGTATATTGTTTGTAATCTCTCCATCTGAGTTTATTTGTATGTAATTTGTTCTATAAATATGACTTTTGCAAATGTTGCAGTTTGTAAATTTACAAATTCATCTAACTGACTTGCAGGATGGATAATTTGCTGACATTTGATCAAATCACAAAAAAGAGAACAACTGGACAGCAAAGATTACTATTCAAGAAAAAATGTAAGGAACTCCTTCATCAAAGAACAAGACCAACTATCAGAAATTCATCTTATAGATTCCAAGGTTTGCTAACCACCAACTTTAATAACTTACTTTGCATTGTTAGCCAATATAAATACAAGTATAGAAATAGCACTACAGAAACTCTAGATATTAGCTTATTATATATTAATGTTTACAATTATTACAGGGATCAAAAGTTCAGGGAATCATGTTCAATCAAGCAATTGCTATAATGAGCCCAAAGCTACAAGTTTGCAAGAAGTACCTGATATCAAATGCTGAAGTTAGGCCAATTCTGCCACAGTTCTAGTGTGATGATATTGATATGCAATGGGTCATCTCAACTGACACAATAGTTGAAGAGCTTCCAGATGAACAAGATCAAGTCCTGCCAGTAGAATTCAACTACACTCAATTCAACGACTTGGCACAATATGCAGATTCAACAACTGATTCTGTTGGTGAGTTATAAAATTCATTCATATCCCTCTTTATTAGTAATAAATAAACAAATGACTTTTGTGTCTTAATTGCAGATGTCCTTAGAGTTATCATTGATGTTTTATGAATTTTAACAATAAAAAAGACAACAAAACTTCATCTGTTCAGAGATTTGTACTCATCAATAAACAGTAAGCATATGTTCTACCTTTTCTCTCTGTTTGATATACTATCTTTTACAAAACCTAATCGTTCCTCTTACAACATACACTAAAGCATCATATATGTTTAAATTCTAGACTGCAACCAATAATGCTATACCAATAATGCTATCACTCTGTAATAACTTCATTGAACATGAAAGCCGCATTCTAATTGACCAGCAAAACAAATATCCTGTGGAGATCTGTAGCAGGTTAAAAGTTGTCACCTACAATGGTATATATATCTATTTTAGTAACATCTATAAAACTTACCTTTGTAAACTTTCACACACCTTTACAAATCACTTCTTACTCATTCTATTAATCTTACAGGAATAGCACTTTCTACAAGAACTGACTCAGTAATACTCATTAATCCACCAAAGAAAGAAGCAAGATAGTTGAAGAATGGTTATAAAAATATACATATTTTATTTGTTCTATATATGGCTAAGCAAGCACTGAAATGCCTTATATCTATATTTTAATAGACAGGACAATCAGAAATGAGAAATGCTTCGCATATTATCTTCTCATTAAGAAAAAGGATTACACAAAGAAAAGCCCTCAGATGTTTTATCAAAAGGATCAGAAAATAACTTCATTAACAGATATTATGCCATCACAGAAGGTACAAAAATTACCTATTTTTTATATTCTTAAATACAGTTATAGAAGTACATGATACATCATTCTTCATACTATTTAAAATTAATAACACTATCTATTTACAGCACAATGTGTAGGCTGTTTGGGTGAGAGTGCAGTTCTCTTTTCAGCATGTCTTTCAGAGATATTGGTATATGGCCTGTAAAAAAAACGCTTTCACTCTATCTCAGCAACTTATAAGTTTGTGTACACATGCAATCATTGCAATGAGAAGCAAAAAGCTGAACCAAGGTATACAGCACAGCCTTCCAATCCTTACTATTTCTTTACATCTTTAGTAACTAAACCAGTATTTGTAAATCTCTGTAGGTGCAGATTTGATATGATTTAAGAGATGATAATGGAACAATAACTACATCAATTTTTGCTGTATTTAGCAGAAACCATCTTGGCTATAATGCAATTGAAGCTATGGAACACTTTAACTAGGTTGATTACTTAAATTATTATTATATCTTGGCTATAGTGCAGCTAAAGTTGTACGCTTTAATCCTATCCTATCTTTATTTATACTAACTTTCCTTTTAACAGAACAAAGAACTGCTATTGCAAAATTTACATGAAGAACTGAAGTCAAAAATTTTCATAGCTCAAGTAAGACCATCAAGACCACGAGAAACAGATAATTACCAGCTCTATACGCTCAGCTACTACTTTGAAGAAGTTGAGCGAAACAAATCTGTGAAAAAGCTTACAAGTGGAAGTTCTGACCAACAAAGTTCACTGATAACACCAAATCTGAACATAGCTGATCACACTCCAAGTATATATAAATAAACTTTATAACTTTTTTGTTAATGAAAACATATATGATTAGACAAACTAACTGACTTAGAAACTAAAATTTTTAATCTACAAAACAAGAAAGTTCTTCTTCTTCCTGTCTCTTATACAGTTAGAATTTGCCTTGAAAACAAGTTCAATGCTCCTGAGAATGCATATGAAGCAACTGAAGAAGATGAGTCAGATATTGATGAAACAAAAATTACCAAGAAAGCAAAATTGGTTTGATATTGATATATCAGTACTATGAAATGGATATGAAGCTGCATTTTATTTGTCTCTTTTTTTGGGTCTGACCGAAGTACAATGTTGTAATCTATTGACACTGTAGAGAACCTTACTTATCTAGATTGTCCTTTTTCTTAACATGAGAATGTTCAAGGAAAAACGTATACCATTTATTAAGCATTCTTATGTTTCATATGTATTAGTAATTCTGTTCAGACAATTACTTATGTTCCATGTGAGAATGCTCACAAAAAACAATAGTTGTGCTCGTGTTTGAAGTGACCATTCTCATAGTTCAATCTTTAAAGCTGCTTTTGATGTAATTATAAATGATTAATCAAGAAACTTCATTATTTTCTTTTGATTGTTTTACTTATACATGTATGTTTCTGAAACAAATACAACTTTAGTTTTGTACAAATACTAACCAGATTAAACTTATATATTTACAGCCTAACAGGATGAGTTTCTCATATCATTCAATCACTAAATCAGCTTTAAATGAGCAGTAGTATTCAAGTACAACATAGCTCATCCATGTCATTTCTAAATGCAACATCAATGGGTTTTCTATCAGCTTTAGATTAAATTTAACCAACAACCACAATTTAAACCCAACTACTTTTATTTAATCTCCAATCTATCAGCTTTTTCTAATCATCCTCTATATAAAGACAAAACAAACTTCGTCAGTTTTACAACTAAACATCTAGATGTTATCTGCAATATCTTTTTATTGTTGAAAGTATTCAAACAATATTCAACCACGGAAAAAATGAAACCAAAAAAATCATTTAACAAATGGATAAAGATCCAAAAAGCAAACAGAACTAGCTACTATCTGTGTACTTGTGAAAATACAAAACTACATGCAACAACTGCTAAAAAAAGTTTTGCTGGTCATCAAGAGAAAAGGTCATCTACTACTTTAAAAGATCTCTTTTTGAGGAATACCCAATGCTCTTTGACTATATGGGTGAACCTTCTTTATAGTCTCTTTCATCAATTGAGCAATGGCTACAAAATATTCTACACACAACTTCAAAAACATTCAGCAATACAGGTGAAAATCACTTCTCAACTTCAATCATAACACTACATTGTAAATATATTCATATGTTTCCATCAATACAAAAATAAAAAATGCTACAACTGAAAACCAAACAGAGGGAAAACCATGGTGTTATGTCTTATTCTGTACAAACACAAAAAAACAGGTTTGCTATTGGATGTAAATTTGCCAGATTTTTATGTAAAATACGTACTAACTTTAGACACACATTGCAGGAAGTTCCTATCGAAATTTTTAGAGCTAACAACTTCAAAGATGGTCAAAGATGGTCAAAGAGTTACTTTCTATTATGGAATATAACTTTGGCATGTAAACATTAAAAATAACTGTTTTTCTGTATATATGGATGGAGAGTATTTTGCACTAAGAATTTGATCAAACCATCAACCCTCATTATGCTTAGAAATAGGGGAAATTCTACTTATGATACAAGAGTTTTTTCACAAGTTCAAATGCATATAAACATGCCATGGACACTTCCATTACCAATGCTCCCAAGTTCTCAACCATCAACTAAAGGAAATTCTTCTTACATCTTAGACCATTCATTTTGATAGATATATACATTAACAGGAAAAAACTTTATATTGTAGGCTTAATCATAGAAGATGATCCAGAATACAAGATATCATCATCATCTATAAACAACTTTTTGAAACATGACTGGATATCATTTTAGTGTTTTTATCAAATTTTTACGTCGGCTGACAAATACAAAATGGTATATACTTCTCTTTAATAGTACATCACAAACATTCTCATTCATTTTCCTTCTAACATAATAACATTTCTTTTATAGGAATTCCCAACATACATGGATACAAATTTGGAAGAAAAAATTACTCTACACACATCTACTGTGTTAACCTGTGTAATGAAAAACTATAATATTGGCATCAAGAAGAAAAGCTTTGCACAAAACTGGAACAAATATGTCTTTGATCACAACCTTCAACATGGAGAACTTTTACTCTTCATTCCACAGCCACTTAACTCTTTTGCAATGTTAATCTTTGCAACAAATGGAATTGGAAGGGTGTATCCATGGCATTACAAATTTTCAGTCTAATATGAAAAATCAACAAGTTTGTTCTTGAGAAATCACATTTTTATGTATCCCTATCAATTATGTTGACATCAGTGCTACAATGCAAGAAAAGGTATGAAAGATTCAAGAATCATAACATTGCTTATAAGTAGAAAAAATGGCTTTCACCAGACTCCTCAAAGACAGAAAAAATATATTTCAACAATCTTCTACATAGACTCCTAAAGATAATCAAAATGTTAAAACTGTCTACTGCATAGAACAACTACCACTGATAGCAAATCTCACTTTACAAACATATGAATACCATTGCCATACATGTTATCTCAACAATAATCAAAATGAAGATGCTCATCCATTAGCTGTAAATGATGATGACCAAGAGCTTGACAATAGAATCAGTAAGTACGCTGCTGTACTATTTGTTTCATTCAATCACTTTCAAACTTCTAAGGTTGCTGAAAAGTTTGCTGTAGTAGTTAAAGAGGTTCTTTTGGCTTATCATACATTAAATACTTAACATCAAATTGATTGTTTCCTTTTTATTTCCTGTGAGATAGATGAGAGTTACGCAAACCAATGATGTATGTGGAAATCATATTACTAACTGTAGCCGTGACTCTTGAAAATAGTTTCATGGCTAACTTTACTGTAAAGCCACCTATGTTATCCAATTTTCAAATAACCTGCACCTCCTCCTCAACATGCAGCAAGTTATCAGCAACAATAACAACTGTGTCCTCCATCATATTCATTTTCAGTTTTTATTTTACCATTGATATAACATTGCTTTTAATTAAGCCAAATTTACAACTTTTTGTCTCTTAAATACCATAATAAGATTCTAAATTTAGGATTATATTTTACTTTCTTTTACCAAATGTTCAAGTGAAATTATATATGAAAAACAAATATAAAAAATACAAACACTATCTAAAATAAATTACTGGGAAATAGAAAGAGTAAAATTAATTAACCATATATACAAAATTACAAATATATTGTATATTTTCAATAATCTTATTATTTTGGGCATTTATGTTTATGTATCTTGCTACGGCGCAAAATGCTGTATGATCAATTAATTTATCTTCAAATTCATTTGAGTGAGAGTGAATTTGAACACCCCTACTTTGTCCTTCACACTGCCTCCATGCCACATTCTGCCCTCTTTGCCTGTCATATGCTTCCCCAATAGAAACCTTCAATTATTCTTCATCTACCTCCGTGGTTTGTTGTCGCACTCGAGTAAACAAACTGCACCAGAATCGCACGAGCAGCCAATGAGAGTGAACTCCATGCTCCTTCCCCTATCAAGAAGATAATCAAAGGCACCAACCTTTTCCCGAATCTTCACTATGTAATAGATAGTCGTCTTCTTGATCCGCCACTAAACAGTAAGAAAAGAAAATGACCCAAAAATGTCGCTCACATTTGGAAAATAAACCTTTTTTTTTTTCATCCTTAACATTTAAACTACTCAAATTCATCATTTATATTTTCTGGTTAAATACAAAAACTCTCATAAGGTTTCAACTATTTTGCACTATACTCCTTAATGTTATTTTTTTCTCACTGTTTTTCTATTAGTACACATTAATAATTTGACTATTAAAAAGTCAAAAAAAATATTTTTACCCCTATACACAACAAGAAAACATAAAATTAATACCTTAAAATTTATTATATTTGTCATTTTAGTCCCTAATTTTAGTTTTGTTTCAATTAACCCACTTTAGTCATTAATCAATATTAAAAGAGTTAATAACACTTTATCCTCCTGAACTAGGTAAGTAATTACACTTTTCTGCCTAAACTATAAACAAATATTACTTTGCCCCCATCCACATTATTCATTCTTTAAAAATTTTAAAATTAACAAGATAATCTAATTAAATGACTTAAATATCCTTAGCACTATATTTTGATTTTTTTATATTTAAATTTTGATAGTGATGTGATAGTTATTTAAAAATAATGAAAAATAAAATCTATAATATTTTAACATAATCCATATCAATATATTTCTTGGTCAAATTTTTAAATTTTTTTCTTTCATTTTATATTATTTCAAATTTGAATGTTTAATGATAATGGTAGAACAATTCCCAATGGGCTTATTTTCTATTAAAATTTATTCTTTAATGATATTGTGTGACAATATATTTTTTAATAAACTTTGTAATTTTTTTTTATTTCTCTTAGCATTTTACAATTTTAATATTTGGATGTAACCTGTGCAAATTGCAATGTCAAATATAATGTAATTCAATATTTTCTCACATTTTCACTCCCTAATTCTTTTGTTATTATATTTTATTATAATAATAATTTTTTATGTTATAATATTAGTTTGTTATTATATTTTTTTCTAATTCTTTTATAATTATCGAACATCAAAATTAAATATATAAAAAATCAAAATATAGTACTAAAGGTATTTCAGTTATTTAACTATATTATCTTTATATTATAAAATTTTTAAAGAATGAATCATGTGAATGGGGGCCAAAGTGTAATTTTTTAGTTCAGAGGACAAAGTGTAATTACCTACCTAATTCAAGGGGGCAAAGTGTTATTAACCCATATAAAAATATTGTCAAAATAACTAAAACTATAATGATGCGCACCAAAACCAGTGGTTCATTAAAAGTACTTGTGAAAAAAATTCAAATACAAAAATTTCTTCACACTATCAGTATTTTTCGGTCTTTTCATTCTATTTTATTTTTATTTGAAAATAAATTTTTAAATATACGAAACCCATAATCATCTATTAAAGTAATATCAGTCTATTTTCTTTTTGCTTTTTTTTATGTTTATTTAGAATGATTATCTTCTTACTTTTTGTTTTTCCTTTATTAATATAATTTAACTATCACATAAATCATACAAAGTAACTTCATACATATAAACAAAACCTCAAATAAAAATAATTTAGATGAAATACCTTTACTAATTCATCAAAATTTTTAAAATTAATTGTTCCACCGTATTTTTAAATTTTAAATATCAAAGAAAACATAATTCGAGAATTAGAATATTAATTAATTTGGAGCATATTTATATTTTTAACAATATCAATAATATTATTGAATTTTATTTTTATCCCAATGCATTAAATTATATAAAACTTACATGACGGAGCAAAGTAAAATCTTACTTAAACTTTAAGGGGGTTACCGCAATTAACCTTTAGGGGTAAATTTATATTTTTTAAAAAAAAAAAAACTAACGGCAGAGTTACATTTGACCATTAATTAAATGCGTAAAGTGAGAAAAACATAACATTCTGGGATTTAGTGCAAATCAACTCAAACTTTAAGGGGGTTTACTATATATTTAACCATATATTTTCACAACAGCGTAACACTTTTGTACGTAATAATTTAAAGGGTTAAATACACTAAACCCCTTAAGGTTTGGGCTATTTTGCACCAAAGCCGTAATGTTATTTTTTCACTTTTACCCCTTTGACTAATGGTCAAATATAACTCCGCCATTAGTTTCATTAGAAAGATAAATTTATCCCTAAAGTTTAATTGTTGTAAACCCCCTTAAGGTTTAAGCAAGTTTTACTTTAGCCACTCATGTAAGTTTTGTATTATTTAATGCTTTAGGATATATAAAAAGCAATAATTAAAACTGTTAATATTATTAAAAATATAAGTATGCTTTAAATTCCTTAATATTCTAATTCTCTAATTATGCTTTTTTCAATATTTAAAATTTAAAAACACGATGAAATAATTAATTTTAAAATTTTTGATAAATTATTAAAGTTATTTCATCTAAATTATTTTATTTGAGTTTTAGTTTATATGTGTAAAGTTATTTCGTACAATTTAGGTGATAATTGAATTATATTAACAACAGCAAACAAAAAAAAAAAAAATCATTTTAAATAAACGTAAAGAAAAGCAAAAAGACAAGAGACTGATAGAACTTTAATAGATGATTCTTGCTCTCTTATTTTTAAAAATGTGCCTTTATATGAAAATAAAATATGATAAAAAAGACCGATAATATTAGGAAATTTTTGTATTTAAAAAAAAAAAAAAAAACTGGTATTGGTAGGTATTATTATATTTTTAGTTGTTTTGATAATATTTTTATATTGATTGATGACTAAAGTAAGTTAATTGACACAAAACTAGAATTATGGAATAAAATGACAAATATAATAAACTTTAAGGGGTTAATTTTATATTTTCTTGTAATGTTTAGGGGTAAAATGTCTTTATCGACTTTTTAAAAGTCAAATTGTTAATGTGTACTAACGGAAGGGGTAAGGTGAGAAAAAAATAACATTAAGGGATTTAGTGAAAAATAACCAAACGGATTTACTGTATTTAACCTAATTAAAACGCACCATTAAATTTTGTTTCACTTTCTGCTTTGGGGGAGGCCATATGGGACAGTCTCAAAATTGAAATCTGGGACCCATTCAAAGATTCTGGACCTCTTGGTTTGAGTAACCGAATATAGTTGTATTCAGTGTGTACAATTGTTACGCGAATGCCTTTGTGGTGAGAAGTTTAACCAGCCTTAGCATTGCACTTGTATGACTTTGAACTGGGAATGGGAAGCAAATTGCACGAGGCTTCTCGACTGTTTTTCACGAGGCTTCTTGACTGTTTTGCCCATAGCTAATTGATGCATTCTTTTGCAACTCAAGTCCACCTTGGTTTGCTTGGAAAATATATAGTCAAGTACAAAATTGGCAAATGAAAACAAAAGAATAAATCTACAAGGCTGAATGTTTCGATTCAAGTCCTGATTCTTGTGGTTTTACCCAATGAAGCCCTTAAACTACTAAACTCGGAAAGAAAGCTTATTAAGTAGTCTTTCATCTAAGATCATCTTACTTGTTTGATAGTGCACAGACAGTGCTGTGCTGTATGTATCACAGCTAGACAAATGGAACCTAGAAGTTTTAAAACACTATTACTTTAGTCCTGTGGACAGTGAATTCCCATATCTTGCAGATGAATAACTCAAGAACACTATAATTTAATTTGTGCATTTTATGGTGAAAACTACAAAATGAATTATGAACGTAATTGAGGATTTCTTAGCCTTTTTAATAGCAACATCCTCAAAAGCAAATATCAGTCATGTGAATGCTACCTTATCACATATACAACTTAACTAGCAAATTTGAGAATTGGCAGTGCAATCTGTACAATTTCCACGACATCATATTTATTTCTCAATTGGTAGCGACAACGCTCTGAAGCAAAATTTCCAAGTCCTTTAATCTGCATTGAAACACAAAAAAGCTGGTTACAAAGAGCAAAAGTGTTTTTTCTTAAAGATAGTAATAGAAGTTTATACCTGACATCACCCAAGTCAGGGTACTTTGCTATAGCCTCTTTAAAATCCTGCATTAAATTCAAAGAACAGTGTCAAAAAAAATAGACCAGACTAGCTGTTTGATATTACTGATAACGGACACCAACTTGGCCCAAGCTCAAACTCATTAGTGTCATCCCAGTATCTGAATATAGCAATAGAAAGATAGGCTTACCTGGTTAACAGTTGAAGACGTGTATGTAATTATACACGGCATCCCAGCATTTGTTGCTGCCTGAAAAAATCAGTTTAGTTCTTTACTTCTCTTGGTCAAGAAAAACATTATCTAAAAACTTTGAATTAGCATTTTCTCTAAACAGTAGACCACAATGTTCTCTTCTAAAGTAAAACCACCCCATAGAAATGGTGGTTTAAGCCAAAGTGAACCAACATCATCTACTTGGTGCTTATGAGATACTCCTAGTAAATCCCAAACCATACAATACACTATCCAAATTAAGAAAAACAGAAAACCTGTAACATCAGTGAAACACCAAATGATGACCTGTGCTGCTTTCATTTGCCTATAAGTTCTGCTTTATAGCTTTATTTTAAGTTGAGAAAAGCTGGCTCCAGAAAACATCAGCTCAGGTGCTTCAGAGAATAGTTTTCGTGTGTCAAAACTATTAAAAGAGAAACTTACTTTTAATTTCTTGAACAACTTTTTTGATAATGAATACCAGGCCTTCAATCTCCTGGCTATTTTGTCTGCTTTATTTATCTATTAATTTTGTGTCTTTTTGGAATCACAGAACCTTTTAGGTTGCATATTTAGCTCTTGGTTTTGGAAAATAAGTTTCACCGAAGAATTAAAGACGTCAATAGGATGGTCTACTGGCTTTGGCTTGAATTGAGTTGATTTCGTTTCCACATCTTAATCACAGAATCCCATAAATCATTTTACAATGTAGAGAAGAGCAATAAAAGTAACCTGAAGGGGAAGACAGAAATGGTGGATGCATGAAATCTTGAAATAGAAGATGCACATTCACTTCCGAGCAAAATGCTTATTTAAACTCGTTAGGTTTCGCTAAAATATAACTCTACTATGCTCGCTAAATAAGCGAAAGTAAGTCATACAGATATTAGTAGTTACTGTCAATCTCAGCATCATATTCACAGCACGGATTAAACAGGATGCTTTCTACAACAAACCAATGTGGGTCAAAATGGTTTATCATTATAATTGAACACTTCAAAAGAGTTAGAGATCAACCTGTAGCCCAATAACACTATCCTCCACCACCAAACAGTCTCCACCAGATAGACCAAGTTTCTGCAAAGTGAAATTTGTCATATCTCAGTAACATAGAAGTGCAAATCAGTAGCTGAGAAGCCAAAAGAATACAACTTTCTGTGATTTGAATACCTTAGTAGCTGTTAGATATATTGAAGGATCAGGTTTCTTCTCCTTCACATCATCACCTTCAAACAAAAACAAAGTACAGTAAACAATAGAATGGTCAACTAACATACTATGGGTTCACTCTACAAACTCTTCCAGTAAAAAACATGCTAAACAGGTCAGAGGGAAAGTTAAAAAGAAAACATATGAAATTGATGTCCTCATTGTATACTATTTTTCCCTTCACAAGAAATATATACTACAATTCAAAGTCTTTAGAGTTGAAGGCTTTGGTGCTCTAGGAGGAGACTTGTAACATTCACTAATTTTTAACTATTTTCACCTGTGCATTTTGATAGCACAAGGTGAATCCTACTATCTTATTAAAAGAATTTGGAGGACTAGGTTAACTATACGAGTCTAACCCAAGAAATTCAAGCAGCATATATTTTGTGCATTAATAATAAATTAGTAGACTAAATAAGCTCAACTCATGAAAAATGAACATTCTTATTGAAGTCAGCCAAAGAAAGAAAAAATAATTTGTATTTTATAAGAGTCAGACTGTGTTTAAACCTATACGATATCTTAACAAGTACATGACTAAAATTTACATAATTATTTTTGCACTAGGTAATATTTCTGATAACCAATGGAAGATGAACTGCTATAACATTCATTTCTAGTCCCTGATAAATCATCTAGCAATACAATGAAGCATACTTTTTGCATTGCGGATACTGATTAGTATGTCCAGACTGATTACATTATATGTATTTTTGGTCTTGGGTTATAGAAAAAATCAGGAGCATCAAGTAGTTCCCTCAACGCAACAGGCATAAAAGTATACAGAAAGCATAAAACAGATAAAATAGTTAGAAGCAGATAGATTAAAGTTTTGCGGATGGACATCAATTCTATATTGAGTTTGCCAAAGAGCTCAAAGTACCTGCAAGGAAGCAATCAAGACCTTGAAACCGCTCCTACCACAAAATTAGACATTTACAATGAGTAAGAATTTTAATTGAAATAATGGAAAGAAATGGAAATAACTCAGTTAGAGAAGGGGTTACAAGTCCAATTAAACTTTCAAGGCACAATATGACCGAGCTTTTGGTTGCAGCAGAGCAAATAGCTAGTTTTTTGCCCTGAAACCAAGAGATAGTAATTTATGATCTCTATCATAAGAAAGAAGAAAAGATATGAATGCAATCTAGGCACTTTACAAATAGACAAGAATATACATCAGAACCCAAGAAAGTGTTTGGTGGTCTGACGCAGATGACGTGACCCAAAATATTAAGGACCATGCTGGAGTGATAAAGTTGTGTTTATAAAATGTCTATCTTACAGCAGCCTTTGCCTCATCCATCAATCTCAAAACTCCTGGTCTAGGCTTAACCTGCCCAATGAAATCGCAACCTATAGTCATGATTTTATTAAGATTGGAAACCATACATAGCCAAAAGAAAATAATAACTGCTCTTACAGTTCCAGATTTGATTATTTCTTTGTACCTCTCAGTCTTCCAATCCTGAAAAAACCATCAAGAGATATGCCACTTTAATAGAACTTCAATTACAAGAAAGGAGATACATATGTAAAAAAATCAGGCATATAGCTCCCACCCTTTGATGTAACATTTTAAGACTTCATTGCATACGGCTCTAAGCCTATAACACTGAAATCAGGCATTTCATATGACACTGCTAGGAGATGTGCATACAAGGAAGGAGCAAATATAGTACCCATTGACCAGACAAATAGATTACATTATAAATCATTTGCTCTTGTGCCCAATTTTGCCAAAATAAATACAAGGGACCAAGGCCACTGCTGCTTTCAGTGGAGTTTTCCCTCCTCTTAGACCTAAAGGACCAACTTCAGACTTAATCATTTTGTGTATCAGATGGCCATTGTCTTGTAAAATATCCATGACTCAGTTCACCTTCAACCTACTCCTTGAGAGGACTTGATCTAATAGTAACTTTAAGATGGCTTTGACTTTGGAAGAATGTTTCAGAACACCAGAGTCTGTACCCATTGAGCAATTCATTAACAATCAGGTATTTTTCCCCGTCACCGATAATAAAAATCTTACACATCAATGGTTATTAGCATAATCCTGGGCTAAAGATGGCGCATGACTCTCATAGTAGTACCAAAATGGTTTCAGCAAAATAAATAAATAAAATAAAAATAGATTCATCATACTTGCTCGAACCATCCAATACACATAACTATTAGATAATTGTTTGATACAGCACCAAATTTCCCCCAAAACAAAAATTGAGAATCTAACTTTAAAAAAATAAAAAACTTTCTCGAAAAAGAAGAGATTATGGAAACTCAACTTGAATAATGTCGACTAGCGTTTCTCTATCCTTATCGTTCTCCGGAGGTGTCTTGAAAATTGTCGAACTTGGCCATCCATACTCCTTAAAATACCTAACCACAGAACAAAAATCACACTCCAATCTAATCACTAAACATAAAATTCAAATAATTGACATAAAAATACCATCGCATTTTAGGTTTTCCACCGCCAATTCGGTTTTGGAGATCATCGTAGAACTCGAGGCCCCAATTAAGCGGCTCGGAAGCATCAGAAGAGCAGCGGACGTTGAAATGAGAGAATGCGTCATTGTAGGCTTGGCGATGCAAGTGTTCTGACTCTAAAATGACGCCGTCGCAGTCGAAAATTAGAGCTCGAAGCGCACCGGCACCGGCATATTAACTCAGACGCCGCGGAAACTGAGAAAGAGGTTCTTCGCGTTGAAGAAGCAGCCACAGCGGTGGAGGAGTAGAATCTATAAAACTCACTAAATTCTAGGATGAAATGTGGTGCGGAGATTGGAAGAAGGAGAAGAAGGAGAGAGGGAGGGATTGGGTGGAGAGAGGAGCACTGTGAATAGTGAGGATGAGGTGGACACCATAGCTGCACCAGTGAATGATGTTATTGATAACGGATATAATTCCTTTTAATAAACAAATTTAAGGTATAATTTCACATTCCTCCCTTGAGGTTTGGTATAATTACAAAAACCTTCCCTCAGGTTCTAATAATTACAGTTACCTCCCATCACAATGTAAAATGACTACTGTAACCTTCCAGAATAAAAATAATAATAATAATAAGACAAATAAAAAACCATCTCCCAAAAACCTATCTCCGATCGTATTTGTCTATCACCCATATCGCCACAGCACTTTCCTAAACCACTACTTCTTACTCCACTCATCACTCTGCCACCTCTTCAGTCTCCCCTTAACTGGTTTTTCTTTCACATACAAGAAACCCAACAATCAACTACAAGCCAAATAAACCAAACAATTAACAAATTTTATAGCGAACAATTAGTCCAAACAAAACAAAATCAAATTGATCTTATAATTAAAGTCCACACAAACACAATATTTGTATGGATGAATGTGCTCATTGATTGAATCGAAGAAATTCTTTTTTGGGGGGAACTGAATCTAAGGAATTTACGACTAGCTTTAATAGAGTTTGAGAGTTTAATTCGTTTATGAAAGATTCAAGCAAAGAGGACATGGAAGATTTATTGACAGCATGATGGTATGTGGCTTGGGAAAAAGGCCTAATTAGACGGAGAAAGAATAGATTGGCTTATTATTCTGTTTGTACCAGGGATTTTACTGAAAGAGGAATGCAACAATGTTCTGGCAGCAATGGAGATGAATTGAGTAGATGAGTGGAAGGGGGTAAGGTTGAGGGAATAATTCCTTTAGGGTTTACATCCTTAAGTTTGTTGTGTTAGGGAGGAGGAAGATGAAGATTTAAAAAAAAAAAAAAAACTAAAGGTTATTTTTGGATATTCATAAGAAAATTTTGCTGACATCATTCTTATGGGTTGGATATGTTATATAAAACTTTAAAATAGGGGATGCAAGTGTAATTTTTGAAATTTGAGGAAAGGTCTCTGTAATTATGCTAAACCTCAGGGGAGGAATGTGAAATTAACCCTAAATTAAAAAAAAATGGATAGTGGATAACTGGATAACAAATTTTTTTTTTTTTTGGGCAAAATGCAAATAACCCTTACTCTTATAGTTATTAAATATGTGCTTCACAACTTGTGTTTCAATTTTTTCTTTTTTATAAAAACAAAAAATAGAGGAAAACCGTCAAGTCTAACATAAACTTGTGAAATGTCATATTTGCCCCTAAACAATTCATGTGTCTAACAAATTTTGGGGTCAAATTATCTCTTAAAAAAAAAAATTGGCCACAAATTTTTGGGTATACAGTTAAAAATCAAAGAAAGGTCAAGCTAAAAATAAATAAATAAGTGAGGTCAAATTGAAAATAAAGAAAAATTCCAAACCCTTCTCTTCTGCTTCCTACCTATCCCAAATCCCAAATCTATTACCACCATCCTTCACCGCTCATTCCTCCCAACCCCAACCTTAACCCCCCCCTCCCCCTCCCAATCTGCCAACAGGCCCCCTTTCCTCTTCTCCCTTCTCTCTTCTCCTATCCTCTCATGCCACCTTCCTCCTTTCTCCTTCTCTCTTTTCCATCATCTTCTGCCATCATGCCTCCTTCTCCATTCTCTCCCTCTTGCCTTGGTCTTCCCCCTCCTCTGATGATCTCCTGATCTCCCTTCCCAATACCCCCTTCCCCACCTCTTTTCCTTCATCGATTCATAGTGTCTGATGACAGCCTAATGGTGTTAGTGGTTGGTAATTGTTGTTCAAATCAAGACTGATAGTGACGGGTTTTTTCAGATCGAGACCTGGGAAAGACTGACGGTGTTTTGATAGCTAGCAATGATGATGCTGGTTGGTGATGGTTTTCAGATAGTGCTTGGGGATTGGGAGGAAGATCAGGAAATAGTGTGGGGGAGAGAGATCGAGAGGACGAAAGGGGAAAGCGGTGAGTGAGATTAGGGGTGGCTGTTAGGAAGGCTACAAAATTAAATGGTAATTTGGGAAGGAGAAGGAGGTGAATGGCGATTGGGGAAGGGGAAAGATAAGAGAGGAGAGCGGTGAATCTAGGGGTAGAGTGTGTTTTATTGATGTGATGGGTAGTGGGGATGGTGCCGATAGTAGTACTAGTGGTGTTGGGGTAGGTTTAGGTGGGAGAGAGGAAGAAGTGCTATGTAGAGAAAAGATGAGAAGAATTAGGATTTTTAGGGTAAAAAAGTCATTTCATGTATTATTTTAATATTAATATTTTTAACAATTTCACATGCAGTACAGGCATGTGTAAGTCAAAACCCATTAGATTTAACAAATTATGTCAATTTTGCACAAATATTTAAAGTATAAGTGGTAGATGTGGTAAGATGCACAGTCAATAACCAAAAGGGGAAGTGTCTATTTGAGATACCATAAGGGAGGTTATTTGCATTTTACTTTTTTTTTCTGGTTTAATTGAAATTTTACTCCTAAACTATCATATATTTGACATTTGCATAACAAATTATCAATTATAGTACTTGAGTACCTTATACTATTAGAATGTTGTTCAAACTGATTGAAACTTAATACATTTTGATAGTTATTTTTTTATGAAAAAATTTTAATATCCATAGATAAATAAGAGTATTTCACTAAATAAATGTAAGTTACATGTATTAAAGTCGTATCATTAAAAAATAGTTGGAAAAATGTTATTTGTTTTTTAGCTAATTTAAAACAATGTGCCATAAGTTGATATACTTTTTTTTTAGGTAAATCTTGAGTAGAACAGCAAGAAGGATAACTATAACTATAGGTTAATATACTTGATAGTCTTAATGTATTAAAATTGATATTTTAAGAGACAATGTGCAAATTGGTGATATGGATTTAGGTGTATACATTGCATAGTATAAAATTAATCTGTTGTATTAATAATGATATCTTTATAGTTATATGGATAAATTTTCTATTAAAGACTTCTTATAAATTATGTATTGACAAATTATTAGTACTGAGGGCTAAAATTAAATTTTTGTCAAATTTGATGTTACATATGATGAATATAACGTTCGAAATAACTTTTATTGTTATTGACTTTGTTAAACTGTTTGGAAGTTGAATTGTTATGATATTTTCGTGAGAGAATTCTAGCAACATTATCTTGGAATTCTTTCTCTTTAGTATATTGATATTAAATTTAGTGGGTAAAGAAAAAAAAAATTTATTTGCCCAAACAGAGCAAGCCAACCTAACTGGATTAAAAAAAAAAAAAAGATTTGCATATCGAACTGTTAGATTTATGTATGTCATGATCTAGTTTTGGTTTAAAAGTTTAAAACTAATTTTAATGATTTATTATTATTATTATTTTTTAAATGAATAGAATTGCCAACTCTTCGAATCATGAATACCTCTACATTCGAGTTTAGTCAAGTTCTGTTTAGAGTTCGTTTTGTACTATCTCTATCCTATTTATGTTCTTATTGCATGACTTTTTTGTTGCAATTAGTGAATGAGAAATTGATATCAATGAACCTTTGAATGGTAATTTATTTATCAATTTAATCCCTGTCTGGTCATTTATTTTTCTGTACATAAATAAGACATTAATTCAAAGCGATAAATATGAATAACACTAATTTGTTCAATAAATTATTTTGTGGATGATCATTCATTTATGTGTAATTAATGTTATATGTATTCATGAATTGTAGACTTATTAATAATGTGTTCAATAATACATTTATGAATTGTGGATCTACATCCATAAATAATTAATGATGTGTTCATTAATTATGAAAATTCATTCATTTGTCATTAATGTTGTATTCATAAATAATGTGTATTCATGAACTACAAATATTCATTCATGTATCAATATTGTATCTGTTAAGTTTTGGTTTCAAAAATCTTATAAATAGGAGTTATGTAAAGGAGTTGGAAGACACATTCAATATTAAAGTCTTCTTTCATTCTTTATTCTTTTTTGATTTTCTACTCCTAATCTAGAGATTTAAGAATAGTGTTTCGTAGAGAGAAATTTGAGAAATATTATGTAAATTTGTAAACCTTGTTAAGTAGTGCAACTTATAAGGATGGAGTTGTTGAAATTCTGGGACGCAATTACATAAAATCCATTTGTACCAAATGATGGACAATTACACCTTAAGGATAAACGGTTTAATCCTTGATAAGGACTATATCAATCGGCTGGTATTGGTTAACTTCATTTTCACCAAGTAAGCATTTATATGTTTAATAATTTATTTTATAAAATATAATTATATTTAAACAAATATTACAAATAATATAATTGTTTTTCTAACAATCTAAAGGCGTAATTTTTATTATTTGTTTTCTTTGTTAATTTTTTATTTGTTAGAAGATATTGGTGATTGATTTTTACATCTACTATTGATTACAATTTATTTGTAACCAATATTTATTTGTTATATATTGGTTTTAGATTATTACGGCAACTACTGTAAATGTTTCGACATCTATCTTTCTAAGGTGAGAATTTCACCTACACCTTCTGTGATGCATGGTGAGAAACTTGAGAAGTTCAATGGGTTAAATCTCAAGCGGTGGTGATAAAAGAGTTGTTCTATCTGACCACCTCAAGCTAGGCTAAGTTTTTTTTACTAAGAATGCACCTAACCTCCTCTCAATAGAGGAATCTGATCCTGTTGATGTGGCTACTGTAGATGCATGGAATCCTTGTGATTTCGTGTGTTTTGAATAGTTTGGACAATGCACTTTATGATATGTATAGCTTTAGATCGAAAGTACAAAGCTGAAAATGCTGGCTTGAAAAAATTCATAGCCGGCAAAATGATTGATTCAAAAGCTATACTAAGCTAAGTTAAAGAAGTTCAACTCATCTTACATGATACTCAAACTCATAAGGTATGGTTTTTAGTGAATCTTTCTAAGTAGCTGCAATTATTGAAAAATTGCCACCATCTTGGAAGGACTTTAAGAACTACTTTAAGCATAAACATAAGGAGATGAGTATTAAAAATCTTATTTCAAGGTAAAGGATAGAAGAGGACAACAAAGTGTCCAAAAGAAAAGTAAGCCTTCATCTTTTGATACAAATGCAAATATGGTTAAACAAGTGGAAAAATCTCAGAAAAAAACATAAAAGATGCTTGCTGTGAAGATCACAAGTAAATGCTATTCTTACAACAAGGTGGACATTTAACCTAAGATTGTAAAAATATATCTCAAGATGTGGAAAATCCAAGAAATGAAATGTTGTCCATGTTATTGAGGTTGATGACCTTGCAAATGATGTTTCAAAAATGAACTTGTTTACAGTTGTTTCTGAAGTCAACTTAGTAAGCAACCCTGAACAATGGTGAGTTGATACTAATGCCATAAGACATGTTTGTACGGAGAAGCAGTATGTTGTCCATCTATAAAGAGATGGATAGTAAATAACTAATCATGGGAAATATATCTACCTATAAGGTACTTGGTATTGGAAAGGCTATTTTGAAAATGACTTATAGAAAGCTTCTTACCCTTAACAATGTCTTTCATGTAGCTAACATTAGAAACAATTTAGTGTCTAGCTCATAATTGAGTAAAAATAGTTTCAAAATAGTTTTTGAAAATGATAAATTTATACTTACCAAAAATAATATATTCGTACAAAAGGGGTATCTTTGTGATGGCCTCTTTAAATTAAATATAATGACCATTGTAATAAAAAATGAGAATAATGATAATGTATCTTTTTCTTACTTGATTGAATCTTGTGATATGTGACACAGAAGATTTGGACATGTGAATTATAGTTCTATACAAAAGTTAATAAATCAAAATTTATTGCAAAATATAGTTTTTGATAAAAATCATGAATGTGAAATTTGTGTAGAATCAAAATTCACATAGACTTCTTTCTACATGCAGTTGAAAGAAGTAGTAAAGTTCTGGATTTAGTTCACTCAAATATTGGTAATTTAAAATATTCAAACTAGAGGTAATTAAAAGTATTATATTACTTTTATAGATGATTCTACGAGGTATTGTCATACCTATTTTCTTAAAAACAAAGATGAAACTCTTGAAATGTTTAAATATTAAAAGTGATAGAGGTGGAGAATATGAGGTACCATTTGGTGAATTTTGTTCCCAACATAGTATTATCCACCAAATCACAACTTATTCACTTGAACAAAATGGCATTGTTGAGCGTAAGAAACGAACTCTAAAAGAAATGATGAATGCCAATGTTAATAAGCTCGAGAGCACCTCAAAACTTGTAGAGAGAGGCAATTATAACTGCCAATCATATATTGAACAAAATCCCTCAAAAGAAGTTAGAAAAAACACCACATAATTTGTAGAAAAAAGGGAGACGGTCCGTCAAATATTTCAAAATATGGGAATTTCTTACAAAAGTGGCATGAATCCCTTATCCTAAATAGGTCAAGATAGGACCTAGAACAGTGGACTGTGTGTTCATTAGATATGCCATAATAGTAGTGCATATCGCTTTCTTGTGCATAAATTTGGTATTAAGGATATACATCCTAACACTATTATGGAATCAAGGAATGCTACATTTTTTGAGAATATATTTCCTTTTAAAAAAGTACAAGAAGTTCGTTTACTCAAAAGAATGAACGAGGTAAGTTCAAGTGGAAATCAACAATTTAAAATTGATGAATTTGAACAAAAGAAATAGCACAAGGACTAAAATAACAAAATTGTTTGGTCCTGATTTTCTAACTTGTTAGAAAATGAATCTCGAACTTTCACCGTGGCTATAACTTGCCTTGAACCTTCATATTGAAAGGAAGCAGTCAATAGTGAAATTGAATCTATCATGCAAAATCATACATGGGAACTACTAGTGGATCTTCCTCTTAGAAGTAAATCATTAGGTTGTAAATGGATCTTCAAAAAAAAGATTGAAAACTAATGGAATTAACAAAAATAAAGTAAGGCTTGTCGTTAAAGGCTATATGCAAGAAAAATGTGTGGATCATTTTGATACATACTTGCTTGTATCAAGAATAACATCCATACGAACATTAATATCAATTGTTGCCATTAATAAATTAGAAATACATCAAATAGATATAAGGATAGCTTTCCTAAATTGTGACCTTGATGAAGATGTTTACATACAACAACCCGAGGGGTTTGTAGTTAAAGGGAAAAAAAAAAAGAAAGCGTAAACTTGTTAAGTCATTATATAGCTTGAAACAAACTCTTAAACAATGGCATGAGAAATTTGACAAAGTTATATTATCAAATGAATTCAAAATCAACGAGGTTAATAAGTGTGTTTATGTAAAGACTATTGATAAGTGTTATGCCATTGTATATTTATACGTACACAATTTGTTGATTTTTGGAAACAATGAGTACATGATCAAGTCTACAAAAACTATGTTAACTAAAAGGTTTGACAAATGATGAAAGACTTGGGTGTTGTGGATATCATATTGGGAATTAAAATTTCTAGGACATCTGAAGAATTGATAGTTTCCTAATCTCATTATATTGAAAAAATTCTTAACAAATTTTCTAATGGTAGTAGTAGCAATGTATTGAGTTTACATCTATCTAAAAATAAAGGAGAAAGGATGTAACAATTAGAATATTCTCGAATCATTGGTAGTTTGATGTATGTTATGAACTGCAAAAGATCAGATATGGCATAGTCTGTTAGTAAATTAAGTAGGTTTATTGATAATCCAGGTGAGAATCATTGAAAAGTTATCAAAAGGGTACTCAAGTATTTGAGGTACTTTTTAAACTATGGCCTTCAATATATTGGATACTCGTCAATATTCAAAGGTTTTAGTGATACAAATTGAATATCCAACACTAAGGATTTGAAATCTACAAGTGGATATGTCTTTATGCTCGGCGGTACAACCATGTCTTGAAAATTCTCTAAGTAAATGTGTATCGCGGCATAAGATCTATAATGGAATCAAAGTTTATTACTCTTGATAAAGCAGGAGAAGAAACTGAGTGCTTCGAAATTTCTGAAATGATATTTCATGTTAGCCAAAGCTAGTGCCTACAATTGTGTCCATTGTGATAGTTCGTCAGCAATTGGAAGGCCACAAAATAGAATATATAATAGTAAGTATAGACATGTATGTCGTAGACACATTACTATTAAATGCTTTCTCTCAAATAGAATTATTTTCATTGAATATGTGAAGTCAAAAAAAAATATTGCGGATCCTCTAACTAAAGGTGTAATAAGAGAGTTTATGTATAAATTATCGAATTGAAGGGAATGGGCTTAAAGCCTTTAAAAGACAAAAGAGTGTTTTGATGGTAACATTACCTAGTTGATTGGAGATCCCAGGATCTAGATTCAAATAGACAACTAAGTCACATTACACTCTTAGGAGCACTTGGTGAAATTTATTTCCTGTCTCTTCTTTGTGATGACAGGAGTTCTAACTACAATAAGACAAAAGGGTAAGTTGAGCTCTTAATTATTCTCATAGTTTGTTTTTCAAGTGGAGAATACACAGTATACTCTTAATGAAAGATCTCCTATATGAATGAGAAATGTGATCGTTTCTTTGAGAATTTCAAAAGGTTTAATTCTCTAAAGCATTCAAGAAATCAAGAGTTATTCATGGAATACAACTGTGAGAACTAACAAAATATCTAGGAAGAGAACTATGCGAATACTATTATCTTGTTTTACACTAAAGGCTAAATAGTTCAAGGCATCATGTTCACTGATTAGCCAAGTAAATCCGATAGTATTTCACTAGGGAAAGTTCAAAGCCAAAAGCTATCTCTCCTGTTATAGTGATGTTCAATTCAATTCTTCTACAAATTCTTTAGTTTTTGTACTCGTCAAATAATTTCCATTCATTTGGGGGATTTTGGAATTGGTGAATGAGAAATTGATCTCAACATGCCTTTGAATGGTAATTTGTTTATTAATTGTCCCTATTTAGAGGGGGATTAGCTACTTTTCTGTACATGAATGAGAAATTAATTCAAATTGATAAATATGAATGACACTAATTTGTTCAATGAATTTTTTTGTGGTTTAATTATAATTTGACCCCTCTAAATAGGGGACAGTTGCAAACTGCCCCCTTGTTTACTTACAAATTGCCCCTTAATGTTTAATAAAGTAAAAATTCTCATCTAAAGAGAGCACTAAAATGTCATAGTTGTCCTTAATATTTTTAGTTAAACTTTGTAAATATCTTTACTAAAATTTTTCTCTTAAATTTGAAAAAAAAAAATAAATTTATTATTCTAATTTTTTTTTCTAGGTAGTATGAGGGAATGAGTTAGTTGATTAAATTCAATTTATTTAAAATATATATCAATTATCTCTCAAAATAGTATATTTACTCAAATAATGTGATTTTTTTAAATATAAGTGATGAATTAATTATTCATAATAGAGAAAATAAAATAAAAAATAATAAAACTAAAATAATGTGATTAAATAAATAAAAACATACTTTATTCTAAATATAAAAATAATATTGACGGAACAAGTATGTGATGGCATGTTAATAATAGATACGAAGAAGAAAAATAAAATAGTAAACTTTTCATACAATTAATATTAAAGGGTAAATTTTTTCAATCATGTCAGATGAAAAAAGGTTGTTACTTTTAAATGATAAATTGCTTATAAAATAAAATCAGATACCAAAGTGCAACTTACCCTAATCTTATATTGGTTAAGGCAATTAAAAGATTGAGAGTAATTATGACATTTTACTTCTACCTTTAGATGAAAATTTTAACTTTTTTTAACCTTAGGGGCAATTTATAGATAAAATAAATAAAGGGGATAATTTGCAACTATCTCCTATTTATAAAGGGTAAACTGTAATTAAGACTTATTTTGTGGATGATCATTTATTTATGTGTATTTATTGTTATATATATTCATGAATTGTAGACTTATTAATAATGTGTTCATTAATACAATCATGAATTGTAGATTTAATCACATATAAATAATTAATGATGTGTTCATTAATTATGAAGATTCATTCATGTATTATTAATATTGTATTCATGAATTATGTGTATCTGTGAATTATAAATGTTCATTCATGTATTAGTATTGTGTCTATCCATTGATTCCAAAAATCTTACAAATAGGAGTGGTGTAAAGAAATTGGAAGTCACATTCAAGTTCAAGAGTCTTTTTTCATTTTTTATTCTTTTTTGATCTTCTACTCTTCTAGTCCTACTCTAGCTTTTTCAGAATCATTTTTCGTAGAGAGAAATTAGGGAAATATTCCACAAGTTTGTAAAACTTGTTAAGTAATAGAACTTACAAGGGTGGAGTTGTTGAAATTTTGGGCGGCAATTGCATAAAATCTGTTTGCACCAAGTGACGGGTGATTACGCCTTAAGGACAAGGGGTTTAATTCTTGGTAATAACTATATCAATGGGTTCGTATTGGTTGACTTTATTTTTCATCAAGTAAGTATTTATATGTTTAATGATAGTTATTATTTTATAACATATAATTATATTTAAACAAAGATTACAAATAATATCATTGTCTTTCCAACAAGTTTTTAGTCAACTCATCAAATTTTCAAAATTTAATTTTACATAGATTTTTTTTTTTGAATTTAGTTTTATTTTTTAAAGTAAAAGTTAATTTTGTTTTTTTTTTTTTTTTTGGATTTAGCCCATTTTAAGTGATGGTCCTCATCGATGGGTCAATGAAAATGGCTCAAACTGTAATCTTGTTGAATTTCTAGGCCCAAAGAAAACAAGCTGTTGGGTGATTTTTTTTTTTTTTTTTTTTTTTGGGGTGGGGAGGGGGCGCTCTGATTTTATTTTTTTGTCTTTTTATGTACCACTTAACAACGATGATGGCACGAAATCATTTACAATTTCTGCGCTCAAACCTATATGACCTAAACGTAAATAACCGGCTGGATGGTTGTACATAATGGAATTTAAGGCGTCAAAATTTGAGGTTTAACAATTCCGCAATTCGCATCATTTCCTGGCAGAAACTCCACCCTACTCTGGTCAAAATATTCACTCTTTCAATTTATGGTTAAAAAAAAAAAATCTACAATTTTTTCCTCCCAATATCATAAATCCACAATAGAGTAAACAAAAGGACTAAATAAGCTCGTTATTGTTTTGGTAGAGATAATTGTGGGCAGATACTATTTCAGATTGGAGGCATTCATCATTATGGTAGAAGTCTTTGGAGTGACAAATTCTGCCCTGCAAACTCTATGCGGGTCACATATGCAACCGTGGGGTATAATTTGCCATACGATGTTTTATTATTTCTTATCTTACTCATTATTTTATTACAAAATGAATTATAAGATTTTTTTAAAATATAATTAAAACTTGTAGTAAGTTATGAAATAAGATAGAAAATCTTTAAAAGTATAATTTGCAGTTCAAATTATCGTAATTGGGGTCGATTTGGATTGCCCAAACTTCTAGTTTTAAAAAAATAAAATAAAATAAAATACATAAATTCGGAAGTCCAGATCGAACCCACATCAATTGTGGGCTGACTGCGGCGCAAATTGCACCATGCAGTTGCAGAATCCGTTCCCACGTAAGAGCCATTGCCCAAGTCAACAATGAAACAGGCATATTATCATCTATTACACACACAGAGTAATGAGCAAACACGACTGCTTTGCTGCTATAGATGTCCTCCTCTGATTTCAGAGATTCTATTATATCACCATACACAGGAAATGCTCTGGATACCACAACTAAAGGCAATGATATCACTAAGATATCCTGCCGCTGTTTTTGTTTTATCCATGACTTGCAACAAATGATCATCAAGGTTCTTTTAGTCACTGAGGAAGCCAAAGCTGATAAATTCCTGAAAATTCTGAAGCCTTAATTGCAGTTTGTCCCTCCGTCATTAGGGGACAGTTGCAAATTGCCCCCTTTGTTTCATCTATAAATTGCTCCTCAAGATTAAATAAAGTTAAAATTTTTATCTAAAGGGAGTAGTGAAATGTCATACTTGCCCTCAACCCTGTATATTTTTAGTTACACTTTGTGAAGTTCCTTATTAAAATTTGAAAATGATACTAATAAATTAAATTTATTATTCTAAATTTATTTAAACATATATATTGATTATATCTCAAACTTGTATATTTACTCAATTAATGTGATTTTTTAAATACAAAGTGATGAATTAATTATTGATAATAGAGAAAATAAAATAAAATTAATAAAACTAAAGTAATGTGATAGAATAAATAAAATACTTTAATCTAGATATAAAAATAATATTGACGGAACAAGTACGTGATGGCATGCTAAAAAATGGATGCGAAGAAAAAAATATTAAAATAGTAAACTAATTCAACAATTAATATTGAAAAGTAAATTTTTTTTTCCAATAGTATTGAATGAAAAAATATTGTTATTTTTGAATGATAAATTGTTTATAAAATAAAATCAGATACCCAAATGCAATTTACCCTAATTTTATGTTGGTTAAGGTAATTAAAATATTGAGGGTAATTATGATTTCACTTATTCCTTTTAGATAAAATATTTAATTTCATTTAATATTAGGAGACAATTTGTAGATAAAATAAATATAAGGGGTAATTTATAACTATTCCTAATTATAGGAGGCAAACTGTAATTAAACCAATTCTGAAAAAAAAATCTACAACTTCACTCGAACAAAGGTTGAATGAGTTCATTAACACTAACTAATATAAGAAAATAATAATGTTATTCTTATTTGAAACACAACATTTACAACTAAGGCACTGTATATATAAGAATTTTCCGACGAATTCGTGCTATAAAAAGATCGCGAAGATATCCTCAAAGACATAGGACAAGAGAGAGATCATAAAAATCCCAAGGGAAAAGCAAGGACAAAAGTCAAAGAATCAAAAGAAATAGGAAGGTACAAAAAAAGGCAAATTTTCAAGTAAAATATTTAGGTAGATTCGATTTTTGATCTCATCTGTAACCCCTGTAGTCAAGATTAAATTTTAAAGAATTTTGCTTACATCAACTGATGTCATCGCCTATAAATTCAAGATTTTCTAATATTTAATCTATACTACAAAGTTTACAAGTGAAACCAAAATCAAGTCTACCTAAATATTTACCATTTTTTGATACTACTAATGGTACAGGTTTTTAATGCATAAAAGTACGTGCCATTAACTTGTAACAACAACAAAGAGTACTACAAAAACCAAATACAATTATAAAAACAAAAGATTAAAATCAGTCAGATGGTTTTGCAATAAATCACTATATATACAAAAAGCTGTATATTTCAATGTGTACACAATAAATACTTCTAGCACCCTCAATTAATATGTCTTGTATCTATAAGAATCCCATGGAAATACCTACTATAATAAACCTACTTATAATATACTAAACAACAAAAAAATTGAAAAACAAAATAATAATTACTCCTAAACAAAGCCACTGAAAATTAAATTGGATTAATTATAGCTAATTAAGGATTGTAGAAGTGGCCATCACATCTGCATTTCCATCCAAGAGGCTTGTAGACATTGGAGTACCTGTTGTTACCTATTGCTGAAGAAGGTGATGATGAGTCAAAGTTATTGTGATCCATGGTTGTAGCCCGAGTTAAGCCGGGTTGGACTCGGTTATGGCTTGGTGTTGTGGGAACTTGAACTGCCATGCATGGATGGCAATTGTTGCACTTGTTATGGCAACTTGGTGGTGTTGAACCCAATCTTGTCTTTTCTTCAACCAACAAACCCTAAAAAAACATTAATTGGAATTAGTAAAATAAAAAAAAACATACAAGTTAGATAATATATATGATTAATTAGTCATTAATAAATATAGAGAAAATGAGGCTGAGGATGAAAAAGAAGACCGAGGAAATGGTGACTCACCTGAATGATATCTTGAGGATTTAAGCAAGAAGTTGGGGAGAGAAGATGGAGAAATGTAGTGATGTTTATGAAGATAGTAGATAAAGTTAATAATGCAAGAATTGAAGTCATCATGGACATAGTTGCATTTTATTGATTTCCACTTGATACAACAAGAATAAAAGAGAAGAAAATGTGCAGGGATTTTGGGAAAAATCCAATTGACACTTGATCAAATGAATTTCTTTCTGAAGCAAATAGACATAGCACTAAACAATTAATCATGCAAGAAAAGGGTGGCATATAGCTTAGTAAGTAGATTGTGGAGGATGTGGGGGATAAATATGCAAGTGGGAGAAAAATAAAAAAGGAAGGAGGGATGGGATAGGAAGGCTGACCACAGTTGTTAGCACTGAAAGAAGGCAGAAGAGTGAAAAGAACAAGTCGGGAAGTAGGATACAAAAATTTGGTAAGAATTGGCAGCATAAGAGAACGACTTTTAGGTTATTGTTCCTTTCTTTTCTAACACTGAGATTTGGCCACTAGTAGCCTATAATTGTAGTAGTATGTGATTGGAAAAGTGAAAAATTTTAAGAAAGGTGAAACTTCTACGCTAGAATATATGGTTATATGGAGCTTGGGAGTGGGGGCAAATTCTTGGTGCACCGTATGATCTTCTTGGTACACACAAGAATTTCTCTGAAAATGTACATAAATAAATCAAAACACATATTAATGGGCTATATATAATAAATCAAGACACATATTAATGGGCTATATATGTCTGGAAAAGAACCTTCTTTTTTTTTTTCAATTAATATTTGTAGTTATTGCCAAAAACTCTTCCTATGACCTGCTACTCAAATAGTTACTACAAAACTTATTTTAAATAGAGTGTAAACATAGACAAGTAGTATATTTTAATATTCAAATTTGTTTAATTATTTTTAATGAGTTTGTAATTGTATTTAAATTTTACTTGTTTATCTTTCTAATTGAATTCAAACGAATTTTTATCGAATCAAACTCAAATCGAGTTTAAGTAACTTGAATTTTTTACATATAAATTTAAAGTTTTTAACTTTTCGAATCGAGTTCCAGTCGAATACAAAAAATTAACAAATATTAAATTTTACTCAAACTTGGGGTGCCATCGAGTCGAGCAGAGCCCGAATAGTGCTCTCTCCTTTTACTCGAGTTCGAACTTGAAAAAAAAATTAAGAAATCCAACTCGAGTTGAACTTGTTTGAGTATAGATAATAAAGTTTGAGTTCGGCTATTGGGTTTTAGAAAATCGTTAACTCGACTCGAGCTCGTTCAAAATTAGGGATATTTTGTTTTTTCTTTATTTTTTAAAAATTACACAATTTGACTATGATGTCCCTATACTATTCAAAAATTGGAAAGGTAATAGTAGTATTTTTTTTTTTCAAATATTACCGATATTTTAGTAATTATAAAAAATAAAAAATAAAACATAAAAGCTCGAAAAGTTTGATGAACTTTTGAGCAAAGTAATCATGAGTTTGAGTTCAAACTCGAACTCAAAACATAGTTTGAACTGCTCGAACTTGACTCGAACTTGATCAGCGTGTGTTCGAATCGAGCATTTGATCAAGTTAACATGACTTGGCGAGTAATTTGGTTCATTGTCAACTCTAATTCAAACTTGACTTGATTATTGATGAACTAATCGCGACATATAAACTCTTATCTAATCAAATTTGATATGAGTATTAACCACAATTTTATTTGTTTTAGTGCCCTAATTCTAAATAATACATCAAATAAACTATCCAAAGGAGCCATATTGTTACCATAAAAAGGTACATTATCAAGAACAGTCTGGCCCGACCATACTAGTATTAATTTTATTTGGAGGGAGTAGTTAAAAATCTCATTTAATGAGGCAGGTGACTTTAGTTTCAGTTTGCAGAATCAGGATATATTTGGCTTTGACCGTGATTGATTTTTGATTGAACGAATCAAATTGAATAAGAGGAGGGCAAGATGATCTTGCTCTTTTTCAAGTCTGAAAACGATTCTTCTTAAGCAGTCCGTCTGAAGAAAATGCATTTACAATCAACAAGGCTAAGGTATAAACAAAAAAATAAAATAAATAACACTCATTTGCACTCTTTTAGCTTAATCAAGCATAGCTACCACTTTGCCCCTTTTACCCCAACATGGCTAAAAGTGACAATTAATGGGGACTTTTCTTGCTTGATGTAAACTGGCACAGTAGCTTTTAACACCTTTAAAATTGTACTGGAGATTGCAATGATTACATTATAACAACCATTCAGCAACCCATCGACAATGAAGATCTCAAACAGCTTTTGATCTGTTTGAAAATTTTAACTAGAAAAAAGGAAATTATTCACACACTTGACAATCCTCACTATCAAGATTTTCATATGATACTAATTAAAGGCCAATTGGTGTGGCTGGAGTGCTAATTTGGACGTTGGAGGATGGATAATCCTCGTTGGCAAGTATTGCTTCAACTTGTGAGTGTTTACTCACGTTTCGTATACTCATACTGTATATATCTTTTGGTATCATGAAGTTAACGATTTAGACACAAAAAAAAAAAAAAGTACTCTAACTCAAAAACCTTTCCTACCAAGATTGTATATTAAAACTAGGATTAAAGATTGAACTAGTCTAGTGAGATCAAATAATTTTGCATATTCAAATAGTGATATCTAATATGAAGATCACAAACGCTAACATTCAAACAAGACACAATTCCACTGAATGTTTACCCAATAATTTTTATCAATTGTATCTTTTCAGAGCAATCATTATTTTTCCTCTTTCTCATCACTAAATTTTCGACAATCCCACACCCTAAACACTCGTAACATAAAATAATAACTTATCCAATAAAGTTTACGTAGGATAACAGTGTTGGTTATGCTATTACGACTCATTCAAATAGTAACGAACTAAATTTGCCTTTATTTCAAGTAGTTTCAATTAACAAAAAAAGATGTCCTAAAATTTGCCTTTGAATCCATGTCCATTTAAATGGAAATTGCTTTCTTCAATCTCTTGGGGATGTGTGATGTTTTCAAAGATGCAAAAGATTGATAGAATTAATGATTTATATACATTCATAGTAGTTAAGTACAGTGGGAAGCTGGACATGCATTTATGTGGATGAAGATGATGAAACTTGAGAGCTGTTGAAACCGTTGATTAATACAGACTCGGGCATCAGTATGAGAAAGTACCACGATCCTTTAAATGTTGTTCGGCATTAAACATTGATCTACCGACCTTATTAATTCGATAAAAATATTGTACACCAATATTTAAGGGTTAATAACACTTTGCCCCCTTGAACTAGGTAGATAATTACATTTTGCCCTCTTGAACCAAAAAAAAAGTACACTTTGCCCCCCAATCACATGATTCATCTTTTAAAAAATTTGTAATATCAAGTTAAATGACTAAAATATCCTTAATATTATATTTTGATTTTTTATATATTTAATTTTGGTGTTCAATACGTATAAAAGAATTAGAAAAAATAAAATATAATAAGGAGCTGACATTATAATAAAAATTATTATTATAATAAAATATAATAACAAAATAATGAGGGAGTGAAAATGTAATAAAATGTTGAATTATATTATATTTGACATTTGAAATTTGCACAAGTTAATCCAAATATTAAAATTATAAAATGCTAAGTACATCAGAAAAATCACTAATAACTTTTAAAAAAATATATTGTCACACAATATCTTTAAAGAAGAATTTTTAACAGAAAATTAAACCAATTAGGAATATTCTACCATTATAATTAAACATTTAAATTCGAAACAATATAAAATGAAATAACAAAATTCAAAAATTTGATCAAGATATATATTGATATGGATTATATTAAAATATTATATAATTTATTTTTTATTATTTTTAAATAATTATCACATCATTATCAAAATTTAAATACAAAAATCAAAGTATAGTGCTAAGGGTATTTAAGTAATTTAATATAATATTATAAAATTTTTAAAGAATAAATCATGTGATTGAGGGTAAAGTATAATTTTTTTAGTTCAGGAGGTAAAGTGTTATCACCTACCTGGGGAGGTAAAGTGTTATTAACCCAATATTTAATTTTCCTCAACTCTTTCATGAATAGAAGATATGATGAGTCTTCTCCGTGAACAGGTCCACCACACATTGTACACATGGCTGGAGACATAGTCTAGATATAGTACTTCCTGCAAGTACTTAGGAATTTAGTCCATTAAATACAATGGTACAATTGATTATCACTATGGTTTTGGATAGGGCTAATTCTTAACTAGGGATAGTTACCCTGAATGGTAAAGTGTCTATGCTTTAAATTTAGGACGACAAAATGTAATTATCCCTAATTTAGGAGGCAAAATATAATTAGATCTAAAATAAATTATAGATACAATTTGGTCCCTATTTGATTGCGTGTCCCAATGCCTCTTGTTAGTTTAGGGAAAAAAACAAAAAAAAAAAATTACATTTTTTGAGTCACATACTTAACTAAATAAAGACCAAATTGGCTGCAAGTATTTATTTTTTTCAAATGTCTGTAGTACATTAATTTGTGAGCAAAATATACAATTATATGGTAAGTATCCTCATATCATGTTGTGCTTGCATTTCAACCACAAGGGAAAATATTTTTTCCACACAACATTATCACAAAGTTTTAACACAAATTTTGCCAAAAATGTGATTAGACTAAGCTTGTTTTCCTCCCTTCTAATGAAAGTAAAGGAAACATTACTGAAACTTTTTCCAATCTCAAGATATCATCTAAAACTGTTGAAAGACTATTTAGGTAATTTACTCCCGTACTTATTCTAAATAATATTATTAGATAATGGTTGTCCAAACTGACCACTTATTGAACGTCCATAACACCAAGAGAAATTCCTGATCTGGTAAAATAGTTGGACTTCAGTAACTCCACGTTTAATTTTTGTCACTAGAAATTCATTACTTACCAAGTGCTACCCTTAGCAATCTCAGTTCTCCCATAAAATCCCATAAAAAAGAAAAATTATTTGGACAACTTTATTATTCATTATTTTATAGTTTAGATTCTTTTATAATATGTTTTTAAATAATAGCTAGTTTAAATTTTTTTTCTTAATATATTTTTCAATTACTTTTTTGTCCCGTATACATCACATTTTAAATGTTAGTATAATATTTATTTTAAATAATATCTTGCATGATAATTTTTTTTTCTAAATGGATATTTCTACTTTTCCCGAAAACAGCATAACAAATTAAAGGGTCCATGGCGTAAGCATAGCCCTCAAGACTGTTTGTAAGATATTTCTCTAGGGGAAATTTTAGATGGATTGAATTTAAGATGAGTATTATAAATTTTTTAATTTATATTCATTCACATTACTCTGAAAATAATTATTTTAATTAAGTCTAATGATGTGAACGAATATAGACCACGTAATCCATGATTCTTATTATAAATCCGATCCATCTAAAAATTTCATATTTTTCTATCAAAATGTATAAATATATCCCTTAAGAAATTCATGATCAGCATGAAATTTGTCACTCCATGCCCATATATACAATGATAAACCTGCCCCAAGTCTCATATTTTAACTCCGATGCTCATCATTTTTCTTCAATTTAGTAATTTAAGCAAAATCATAAATTTCCTTTTAAAAATAAAAAATAAAATTTCCTCTTTGTAGTACCAAAAAAAAGAAAAAAAATATAGGTTAATTAATGGCAGTAAATTTCTTGAAGCTTTTTTTACTACTCATCTGATTCAACTGATCTTAATTAGTCTCACACAGATATAGTAATAGAGTGACAGCAAAACTGCACCAGACTCGCACGCAGCTTAATTTAGAGAGAGACTGAAAGTAAGTGTGTGTACTGTGTGTAGTTGGCAGCGACTAGGTCACTATCAGAGTACAAGACTAGCGTCAAACCTTCTTTTATGAGAGTACTAGTGATCAAATTTGGAAGAGAAGAAAGTTTCTCCAGCTTTTTTGCGCTTCTATTCTAGTATCAGACGTTCAGAACCTAAGGTAAAAACTCTTACAAATAGGATATAGATCAATATAAACACATCGAAAATTCTAATATTTAAATTTATTTGATAATTTTAATAAATTTATAATTTTATTAAATTTTGGTATATTTATTTTTTAAATCAAACTCAAATGAGATTTTAGTGAATCGAATTCGAATTAATCTTGAGTAATTTGATTTTTTTACTTATATAAATTTAAAATTTTAACTTATTGAATCTAGTTTGAGTCAATTATAAAAATAAATGAATGTAAACTTTTTTAAATCTACCCATTAGTTATTTATGAACTACATTTGAACGAACTCTTACCGAATCAATTTCGATTTTAAGTAATTTTGTTAAATTTTCAGCCCTATTTACAAAAAGACTCTAAACACAGAAAAATATAAAAGTTAAAAGTTTTGCAAAGCAGAAGGAATGCTTTTGAGACCAGACAGAGAGATTTCTTCCAGTAGATGAAATCATGAAGAGAACATTTAACACTAGTACTAAAGTGCTAGTCATTGCAACCAATGCAGAGGAGCGAAGCCAGTACTAGGGACGAGTACGAACACAATTAAACAAATTCGTAATCGTTGTTACTTTTATATTCAAATTTTAAAATTGATTAATCATGAATTTGATTAATAAATTAATTCAATCAAATTTTAAAATTAAAAATCGATTACGTAACTAAATTGAAATTGAATTTTGAATACGAAATTAACCAAATTTCAAATTTAACTCGGTATTTGAAGAAAAAAAGACCTTCGAATGAAAATTTTTAATATTTAACTTGTAATATTACATCTTCTTTTTAGTAAATATACTTTTTATATAATATAATATAACAAAGTAATACTATAACTTTACTTATAAAATATAATACAATCGCACAAATAATATTATATATATATGTATATATATAGCAAAGGAGGTGCTTACTGAAAAATTACTATACATTTACAAGTGGCACTATCTATTAGTCATTTTTTACCATTAGTAAATAAGTTAAAAAAAAAATATATGATTTGAAATATTCAAAATTTTAACTTGATCTTCAAATATTTTTTTTAGGAAAAAGAATTTACAAGGCAAATAGTAAAGCTAAAAAATGAACTACTTAATTAATTAAAAATAAAATTCAAATAGAGCTACCCTTAATTTTTGAAAACCTTCAATTATGCACACCTCTTATAATTAAAGTTAGTGTATTTTTCCAAAAGTGCTGTAAAATTAAACATGTATTATCAATCATCATATAAGTATCAATTATTAACCATAAGTTATGATATTTATTAATTATGCAAAACTTTTATTTATATATCATGGTTAATAAATTAATTTTGGATGTATATATTTAGATAATAACTTTCATAAAAGTAGGAAGATATTTAAGTATAACTATGTTAGATGATACTATTCTTACAACCAAATTACATTCCGTTAATATTTATAAAAAGAACAATAATTTATTATATCACAAAAAGATAAAAAGATTGTAAGATCAATTTCTTCTTTACATTTTCTTGCAGCTTTACATTTGTTGATAATTAATTACTCAATGTCAATAGATATTATTCTTAAGTGATTATTTATCATAATACATTAAAAAATAGTTTTAATAGTATGTCTTATTATTGATATCACCATTTATTGTATTATTTTTTGTTTATTGACTTAAAGATATACATAATATATACAGAAAGGAAAAAGAATAAAATTAGTGTGACTTTTTATCATGTAAGATCAATATCTATATTTGCTGTATTTTTTAGTGCACCAAGATTTTCAAATTTTGATTCGATGCTGCTTTTTAATTGACGAAATGTTTAATACAAGTGAAAAATATCTATAAAAAATAATTATATCATTATATTTAGAACCAGTACACTAGTACCACTAGCCCTGATGCTATTTTTTAAAAATGTAAAATATTAATTGATATTTGTCAAAATTGTGCAAAAAAAAAAGAAAAAGTATGATAATGTCAACTTAGTTTATAAAAATTTCAATATTCTTTTAAACTCAATAATTGCTTTTTATAAAGTGCTTTAATTCACAAAAATAAATTTAAAAAAATTTATGCATTTTTATAAAAGCACAAACCTATATCTAGGTCTAAGTTATTCAGTACAATTAGATAATTTTACAAATTATTAGACGTTACGACTTATTAATCAACTAAATAACTTACCAAGTTTTTAATTAAAATCATACAATTCAAGCATTTTGATCGGGATTCAATAAAATGAGAAGAAAAACTCATTTCTATCTAATACAAATGAATACACGAAATGAAAAATAATACGCAACTTTTATTTATATTATTTAGATAAAAAATAAAACATAGTAACTATAGATATCATGAATATCAACTATTACTTATATTATTATAAAAGTAGGAAGATATTTAGTCTAATTATGTCTAAATGATATCATTATTGCAACCTAATTACATTTAATTAATATTTGTTAAAAAGAATAGTAATTTATTATATCACAAAAAGATGAAACTGTTGTAAGATCATTTTTTTCTTTTTTTTCTTTTTTTGCATCTTCTTGCAACTTTATATTTATTGGTAATTAACTATTCAATGTCAATAGTGATTATTTTTAAGTGATTATGTAATCATAATACATTAAAAAATAATTTTAATAGTATGTCTTATTATTGACGTCACCATAGGTTATATTACTTTTTGTTTGTTAACTTAGAGATATAAGCTATAAGGAAAAGAGTAAAAATTAGTGTGACTTCTATCGTGTAAGATCAGTATCTATAGTTGTTTGTATTTTGTAGTGTACCAAAATTTTCAAATTTAATTCGATGCTATTTTTTTAATTGACAGAAAAAAAAAGTTTTATGTAAGTAAAAAAATCCATAAAAATTAACTATATCATTATTTTTAGAAACATCCTACTAGCTAACCTTCTAACTATGGGTTTCCAACTAATCTTGATACTATTTTCAAAAATCTAAAATGTTAAATGATATATACTAAAGTTGTGCAAAAAAAAACAAGAAAAAGTATGATAATGTCAACTTAACTTAAAAATACCAATATTCTTTTAAACTTAATAATCACTTTTTATAAAACAATACAATTTGTTAAATAAATAAAAAATTGTATATATTTTATAAAAAAACAATTACAAAACTTAAATTTAGGTCCAAATCATTCAGTATGATTAGATAATTATAATAATTATTAGATGTAACACACTTATTAATACAATTGAATAGCATACCAATTTTTTAATTAATTAATCATTGAATTCAAGTATTTTGATCGGAATTCAATAAAATGATAAAAAAAAAACTCATTTCTACTTAATAAAAATTAATACATGAAATGAGAAATAATACGCAACTTTTAGTCATATTATTTATATAAAAAAATAAAATAGTGTGAAAAAAGTCAATGTCAACAACTGTAGAAATCATGATAATCAACTATTACTTATATTATATATAAAAATAAAAGCTAAATAATGGAAAAAATTCATAATATATACAACTATTACAAATATTGTCATTTAAATTTGTTTATTTTTGTTTTATGTGATTATTAAAAATTGCATGCCATTATCATAATCTCACTACCATTATTTTATTTTATAAGTTAAATATATTTATTTACTCGTGCATAGCACAGGTTTTTGTGCTAGTAAATATAGTATAGCAAATGTTTCTTTCAGTGAGGATCTACTAGAGAATGACAAGTGACATCGTACTATTGGTACATTTTTTACTTATCACTAATTAACTTAAAAAACTAATATAAATTTAAATATTCAAATAACTTTATCCTCTCACGTATCAATTTTTTTATTATTATGAAAATGAGAACAAACTAATTATGGAGTCTAACAGATAATTATTAATTTCTATATTGTCCAGCCATTTATATATGGAAAAAAATTTAGTCCATTAAAAAAACAAATGAGCTTACGATCATAAAAAAAAAGAATTTAAGTGCACATTTAATACCTAAGAAGTAGTTTTTATTAGGAAAAATGAACAAACTAATATGAATTATAACAATTAATTATTAATTTTTATATTGTTCGCTCATTTATATCCGCAAAAAAGTTTGGTCCATATTTTTGTTTAAAAAAAAATGAGTTTATATTTTAAAGGCATATTTAATAATCTTTAATTATCTTCTTATTTTTATTTTTGGTACTGTAAACTTAAACAAGATTGTTATATAACTTTCTTATCTTTATTTGATTTAATTACTAAAAGTTAAAGGAAGTTTGAGCATTACCCATATATATTTAAATTTTAACTCTTATATTTATCACATTCTTTTTCTTTTTTCTCAATTTTTACTACTCGCTTTTAAACACAAAAAGGTAGGTAATGCATATGACCCATATTTATTATAAATATTCAATCCTGTATATATCAAATTTATCCTTTTCTTTCTCCCTCTATATTTAGCTATTAATGCATGCGTGCAGTATGCCACTATTTTTAGTTTTTTCTCCCTATTCTTTTACTAATTCCTTAAAAAAATTGCAACACGTTAGATAATAAATTACCTGCATCTATTTAAATATTCAAATACCATACTTATCACATCTATCCTTTTTTTTTTTCTTTTTTTTTAACTACCCCATTTTAAAATACGAAGAGGTAAATAATATCCATTTTAAATATTCGATCACATAATTATCAAAATTATTCTTTTTTTCTTTCTCTATTTTATGCTTTTTTTTTTTTTTTTTTTGGAGACTTGAGCTCTACTTTGAGCTACTTAACTCATAATATATATTCAATGTATACAGATACACACATAGAGTAAATCATAACATAAGATCTTCTCATGAAAACTGGTGAGGAAATACCACATTTTACATTATTTTTAATTTTTTGTTCAACCAATGCAAACATGCAACAGTTTAATCTTAAAAGACTTTGTAGCAATAATACAACCAGTACAAACATGCAACAGTTCAATATTTTTTTTAGTAGATTTCAATCATGGAATGTGCTAATAATCATGATATGCACTTAACTACCTTTTTCAATTTTCCCCCTTTCTCCTATAAAAACTAAATAATACTATCTTTCTTCATTTCTTTCTTATAAAACTGAATAATTCTACAAGATATTACATATAACACAATTGCATAATATGAGGGATAAATATTCAAAAATTAGTTCCATTCAAACAAATTTTTCATTACAAAATTATGTATAATTTTTATGGGCATTATCTAAGCTATTTTGCATGTACAATTAGCATGCAGTTTAATTTATGGGCACACAGAAATCATGGTATTTTTTGTTCTTTTGAATTTACAAATTAATACTCTTCACTGTATGCATGTAGATAAAACTCTACTTACGTACATATACATGTATTGGGTCATTATCATTTTTTTTAAATAACTTATTGAATGTCAATGTTTAAATTAGGATAATGATACGTATAAGTGAAAGACCCTAAGTGTTTGGGATTGGCCTAGGCCCAGGGGTATAGAAATTTTATCTACCAAATATAAGTAAGGAATGATTTAAAATGTCAATGGGATGTGAGTAATGATAAAGTTTTTTCAATGATCTACAAGGATAAAAATTTTCAATGAACCGTGATGATATTAAATTATATTGATTGAAGACTTACTCAATATAAAAATAAGATTAAAAGATTTTATTTATTGGTCAGACTGATAGTAATTTTCACAATGATTGTCTGCGAAGTGAGATTTAAGTTTAATAATTAAAAAATAGATATATTTTGCTTAAGAGGTGCATGAGTCGTGCTAATTTTGTTATGTCTCTTAACGGTATTATCAATTTAGAAAGCAATCTTGAAATTTATTTATTAATATTTTTCTTTTGATTTTTTGGCATGATATTATGTGTCATGATACCAATTCTTCTCTTATCTTATTAAATTAAAATTTTAAAAAATAATTTTACAACATTTTAGATACCAACATATTTTTCAATTTTTTAAAATTTTTACCTACATACATACATACATACATATATATATATATATATATATAATATAATAGGTATATTAATAGCAAAACTATCTTTTGAGGAAAGTTATAAAGATGTGACATGTGGTATATTCTCTTAAAAGAAATTTACTTGGTAAAAAATAGAGTACTTAATTAACTAAATCTTACCTTTAACTAACTTTATTTTTTTTAAATCTTTATTTTATCACACCTCTTATAGTTAATTTTTTTCTAAAAATAGTTATAAAATTAAAATCTTATTATAAATTATCATATAAGTATCATTATTAACTTTCAATTTTAATAAATAACTATTAAATTATGAAAAAACTTTTATTGTACACATCTGTATAAGAAATTAATTTTTGATATATATTTAAGTAATAACTTTCATAAAAGTAGGAAGATATTTAGCCTAATTATATTTAAATGATATCATTTTTCCAAACTTATTGTATTCACTTAATATTTATAAAAAAGAACTATAATTTATTATATAAAAAAAAAGATAAAAATGTAGTGAGATCAACTTTTTTTACATATTCTTGAAACTTTATATTTATTAATAATTAATAATTCAATGTCAATACACATTATTTTGAAGTAATTCTTAAACACAAATATCCTTTTTTATTTATATATAAGTTTTTAAGGACTTGAGAAAGGTTGGGTCACAAACTTTTTGTTTACTATGTCATTTGCTAGCTAATAAACATATTATGTCAACTCTCCTTAATCAGTCATTATGTCAACCATCTTCCTTATTCTCATTGCCTACTTTTCTTCACTCAATTAGTTTTTATCTGATTAAAATAGAGATACATAACTTTTTCACTATTCATACACAAATAAACTTTTTCCAAAGGCTTTTATCTTATCTCTATCACTTACTCTATCTTTATGTACAATCACCAAACTTTTCATTAAAAAAAAAAATTGTAAATTTAAGTTTATCTCCTATGCACATATCATAATTTCTTTCATATGTGTGTTTACGTTCCTGTGCATATCGACATTCTCAAGTCAAATCAATCTAATTACCCCTGCTTCATCTTCGTTGTAAAATATGATTTCCTTTATTTAGAGATTCAATTTAGTTATTTAGTTATTTAATTAGTTTTTTTCACTTTAGGTACATAATTTTCAAATAATACACTAATATATATATATATATATATATATGTATATATATTTTCTTACTAATAGCAATTAAAAATAATAATACAAACTAGAGTAATGGCCAGTAGAAAAATAATAACAAATATATTTTCCCTTTTATTTTCTTTGAATCAAATCGGAAGCAACTTTTCAATGACAATATCAATACTAACACACATATATATATGCATATACATGATAGAAAATCGTACTATTCTAAAAAATCGAGATTATGTTTCAAGATACAATCTTGGCCAATGCGTATGCAAACATCATACTTGATTGCATGGTATGTATAAAATGATAGTGCCAAAAAATGCACATGACTATATTAACTGCACAATTTCTATTTCTTCTTATTTGTAGTTTCTATTGACAATTTATATCAACAAAATTAAGTTAAATTATACTAAACAAAACAATACTTCTAAGTTATTGTGTTTATTTGATCATTATAAATAAAAATATTTTCATTAACATTCAACAAATTGAGTTTTATCCTTTATTTTTCCATCGAAGGTAGAAATAGGTTATCAACACAATCATATATTCAAGCGATAGTAATATAGTTGCAATTGTATGCATATTTAATTTAATTTCAAATAATGATTAAGTTATATAGTTATTTTTCAATTATTTTTATATGATAGAAATATAAATATTTTATATGTGTCTTAACATTTAGTATGTTTTAATTCTTCCATAAACTAAAGTATATTTTTAATTATTTTTTAATTTATATTTTCTAATTAGTAAAATTTAAGATATTATTACTTAATTTTGTTAGTATTTATATAGTTTAATTACTAAAAGTTATATATTTTTAATATTGTTTAGCTAATATTATTTTGTTGTAGTAATTGAATGTAGATATTCGTCCTCCCGTGCTATATTCTGCTAGTATATAGTCTAATGTCAATGGGTATAGTGAATATGCTTAATCAAATTCAAGATTGATTACCGAATTCAAATTTGGTTAATCGAATTTTATTTCAAATTTAATTCGAAATTGAAACTAGCTAATAATTTCATGACTCATTTTCAAATTTTGACCGAATTATTTAACTAATTAACCGATCGGTTAACCAATGCTCACCACTAGCCAGTACAAAAATATTAGGGGGTGCAAAATGTTTTTGATAGGTGTTTAGTAATTATTAAAGTAAAAGTATTTTTCATTTACATAATAAATAAGTTTACATTCAAGGATATGATAATGGTTGTCCTAACTTTTTATGAAATAAAAAATATAGTAGAATAAACTATTTTAGAACTGAATAAACCACTATTGCTCAATTTTTATACAACATTTATTTGAAAAATGAATTTAAAATAAAATTCTATGTACTAAAGTTAAAAAATCATTTAAAACGTTATGTTTCAAAGTGACATTCATTCTTAATTTTGATTACAATCATTTTTAATTGTATATTTTAAGGAATTCAAACTTGTAGGGATCAAAGTAATGAAAAAGGAAAAATTTACAAATTTAAGGGGGTGCAACTATAGAATAAAACAAAAAATTCTAAATTTTCCTTACCTATTTTATAAATTTTAAAGTTGAAGACGGGCAATTAACAATAATGTAGCTTCGCCCTTGTGGACATGTTCAATAATTACTCTTCAATTAATAGGAATTCTTCATTCAGAGTGGAGGGTCTATTTTTCAAAAATATGGGCTCCCATCTCCAAATGAAGAACTCCCATCATTTAATGAATAACTATTGGACATATCCAATAATTGCTAAATGATTATAATAAAATTTCTTAGTAGTTAGTAATGTTAAGCTTTCCAAAAGTGTGTCTTGAGACAATTTGAAGCAATTTTCTCTTTTGGTTTTCGTATTCCATTTTCCATAATGAGAATTGAGAAATACCACCATCATCCACAAGATTAAAAGATTTTATTGACCAAGTGTACAAAAAACTGGCTTCGATTTTTATTTAGCATATTATTATGAATATTATTTAGAATAATATTATAAATACATTTTAAAAATGTGATATATATAAGATACTCTTAGGTGATTAAAAAACGTATCTGGGTAATAATTGTGAAATAATGAACATTGAATCATAAGAACAAAATCTATACACATCTAGATGCATATAAGAGACCAAAATTGGCCCTTATGACTTTCACAAATTATTTTAACGTCCATCATCCTTGCTTCTAATGTTAGGGATTTGGGACCAATTTGTCAAGCTTTTAAAATTTTTTAAGTTGAATGAGCAAACTTTACCAAATGTGGTGGCACATCATAAATTTATTTAGAAATTGTCTAAAGCTATTTTTATGTTTTAAGTATTAAAATTCAGTTCCAATGGCTTTGTGGATTTTTATGATAAAATACAAAGGCCTTTTTTTTTTTTAAGTTTTAAGGTGCTGTTTTCCATGTTCAAGACTTTTTAAGCTCAGTGGCCCTTTCTCGTCATTGCAAGTAAATGTTACAATTAATATTCTATATTTTAATTAAGATTTTGGAGTCTTTTTCTTTTTCATTTGAACCTTTGAAAATTATCTTAGAGTATTCAATGATTGCTTTGTAATCTCTAATTAAAATACAGGATAGAAACGAGTTTAACAAGTCAAACACTCTAATATTAGTGTTCAAGTTTACTTGATTATGGAAACAAGTTTTTAAATGTATTCAATTTATCTTGTTTTTCTTTCAAGTTAAATTAAAGCAATAAATATAAATGTGTCTCATTCAAATGAACATATCAAAATGGGTTAAAAAGTTATCTTTTGTTAAATTTTGGTTCAATTGTTTATAGAGGTGGCGGTGGGCCGGGTCGGGCCGGAAGCCCACCAATTCAAGCCCATGATAGCTCGTCACAGAGCGGGCTGTAGCGAGCTTCCGGGCCGAGCCGAAGCAAGGAAAGAGTGTCCCTTAACCAGCCCTTGGTCTAGGCCCCCGATTAGTCGGGACGGGTCAGGGCGAGTTGGCCCACATGCTAGCCCATGAGCTGGCCCCCAAGCTTGCCGTTCAATTTAAGTTCTTATTTAAATTTTAAAATTATTTTTTTGAGAAATTTAAATTTTTACTTGTTAATAATTTATATAATTTTAAATTATTACTTAATACTTATTAATTATTATTTTAAATTTAATAACTTATCAATTTAAAATCATTTACTTACTATTCATTAGTAATTTATTAAATTATAACTTATTAATTGTTCAAATTACTACTTACTAGTTAATAGTACTTTTTATTAATCAAAATTGATACTTATATATTAGATCAAGTTATTAATAATTAAAGTTCAAAGTCCAAACTAATACTTATTATTCGAAACTAAAGTTCTTAGCTAATATTCAAAAACCAAAATTTGAAATTAGTTATTAGTACTTACTTGACCAAATTATTTCTTGGTTGTATAGGTCAATACTTATTATTGTAACTTATTATTTGTTAATCATATAGTAAAAATATTTAATTAGGAAAAAAATCACCTTGAGATGGTGGGGGGTTTGGCATAGACCCCTACCATGTATATTAATATTATAAAAAAATGTACAAGGAGGGGAGCATTGAACCTTACCTTCAAATCATTACAAGTTATAAAATTAATCTAAAAATTTAAATAAAATTAATAATCTATTTACTACATACATAAGGAGGGGGACATAGAACCCTACTTCCAAACAAAAAATTATTAAACACTAAAATCCTATGTATACTATATATCAATTTGGTGAATCTACTACTACCTTCATCTTCGTCGATATCTTGCATCATTAATCCTTATTTTCTTTCTTCAGCGTCTAGCCAATCCTTTAAGCACACCAACATTTCCAAAGTTGCAAGTGTCATTCGAGCCCTTCTATCATCTAAAACTCTTCCACCTACACTAAAAGTATTTTTGTTTGCAACCATAGAGACCGGAATTATTAACAAATCCCGAGCAATTTGAGATACAATAGGATATTGACATTTATGCTTTCTCCACCAAGAAAGAATATCAAAATTGGGATTGAACTCGTCATCTCCTGTATGTAGTGGATCACTTCAATATTGAGTTACTTTATTAATATTTTCAATTCTCGATCTTTTCAAGGCAAAGAGTAGTTGCTGAAGATCAAAATGTGTTCTAACATTTATATGAGACATAGCATATTGTGAATCTGATGTGAATGAACTAGAAGATGCACCTTGTTGTATGGAAGAGTTTTGTTTGTAAATTTAATATAATTCATGAAAATAAATATACAATGATTTTTAGTAATTTCTGTGAGTAACTGTTTGTCTATGGTATTTGTGGTAATATGATTATTAAAATATTCAATGAAAACATTTAACTTATATAATTTATTACGTGGATCAATAACACATGCCAAATAATACAACAATGGAATATTTTCATAATACTTGTCAAAATTTTCTTCCATTGCGCTAATCATATCATCAAAAAACTCATTCATTTTATGATTAAAAAAAAATAACTTTAATAACACTTAGTTCAGGTAAAACAACATGAGAGGAAGGTCTATAAGTAGCGGAGAACAAGTTTGTAGCATACTCAAATTGCTTTAAAATTTCTACTATTGTTTTAGCTCGATTAAAATCCTCCTCGTCCAAATAAGTTGTATTAACTAAACCAATGTGCTCGTTATAAAATGCGGAAAGTAATTTTTCATTACCAAAAGTACTTGATAACATTATACAGGTAGAATTCCACCTAGTGGGTACATTTATTGGAAAATATTTAGGTTTCATGCAGTTTTCTAAACGAAGTCGTTTAAAATCTTGTTGACGAGCAGGAGATGAACAAATAAAATAAATAACATTTCTAATTGGACTAATAATATCTCCAACCATTTTTAAACCGTCTTGAACACAAATATTAAGAACATGACATGCACATCTATTATGAAATAATTCACTACTAAAATAGTTTGAAAACATCTTTTAACATAGGCATGCTTGCAATATTATTTGAGGCATTATCAAGAGAAATGGATATAACTTTTTCAAGCAAACTATATTCACGGGTACAATAAGTAATCAACCTTGTAATTTGAGGAGCATTGTGAGGGTGTTCAAAAATTTGAAAACTAATAATTCGTTTTTGTAAATGCCAATCTACATCTATCCAATGTGCAGTGATACAAAAATAATTTTCATTTGTGATTACTTTCCAAGAATCAATAGTAAAGGCAACTTTACAATTAGTCGATGCAATAGTAGCTATCAATTCATTTTTCTTTTCCCTATACATTCGCACTTTTAATATCACTTCTCAAAGTACTTCTAGGAACCTTTTTAAATTGTGGGTTCACGGTTTGGTGCATGTATTGTTCTAAATTGAAACTTTCACTCAAAATAAAAGGCAATTCATCTCTAACTATCCATTTAATCATTTCCTCTATATTTTTTACATGTGAATATTTAAAATTGCCCATTACCATACCTTGTGTGGTGTGAATTTGTGTTTGAACCATTTTTTATTTTTATTGAACTTCACTATATTTTTTACTAATGTGCCTATTAAGTGTTCCGGTTTCTCCCCTTTTTGTGCTTGAATGATATAGATGCAACACATAATTTACAAGTAACAGTCTCATTTTCTTCATCTCTTTCAAAAAATTCCCAGACGAGACTTTTCATCTTAGTAGTAATGGATTGTTTAGTAGGTGCTTGTTCATTTTGGCTATCTATATCATCTAAATCAACAATATTCTAGGACCATATAATAGGATGTAGGGTGCTTGTGATCCTTGTTCCATTTTCTTGTAATGGAAAAAAAAATTTAAATAAAGAAACAAATAAAGTGGTGTTATGAAAACTAAAGATGCAAGCTACTATAAAAGAATATAACAAAACAATAATAAAGAAAAAAAATAAGATAGTTGATAAAGACAATTAATAAATTAAAAAGTATGAAAAAACCAACTTGAAAATTGAAATGTTGAACTTCAATTTATATACTTGAATACTTGAACTCCACTTGAGCATTTCACTACTTGAATTTTGGATAAATCTCCAAATCTTCAATTGAGATCTCAACTTAAGAGTAATTTTAAATTTGTAAAATACTATATATAATAATTTAAGTAGTATGAAAGAAATTATAATAGCACTTGGAGATAGAGTTAGAGAGTAGAAAGAGGAAATAAGAGAAAGTAGAGAGAAATTGTTGTGTGATTTGTTGGAAAAATTGTGCGGTATTTATCAAAAAAAAATTCCAACATTACCCCCAAAACTAGCCGTTTATAGTTATTAGAGGGGTAAAAATAATCATTAATAGCTTTTAAAATGAAAAAAATATTTTGCAATGGTCGGCTCGACGGGTTTGACCCATGGGCTGAGCTTGTTGGAGGTTCAGTCCAGGTTAACAGGTTGAACCGTTGACCGCGGGTCGGTCGTGGTTCAATCGTCGGGCTGGGTCGTAGGCTAGAACTCCCTGGCCTTGGCCCAGGTCCGTTAAATGAGCTTTTATCAAATTTGATTCAATACAAGTAATAAATAACTTGATTCGTCTTCCAACTCCAGTAAAATGTTACATAAGCAGTAATACTTCACTCATTTAGATTGTACATCACTGAGGGATTTTCTTTCATGAGAGGTAGGTTGGGGATGGGCTTGCGCAGGTTTATAGTGGAGGCACTAGGATAATGTCACCACTGGCTCCTAAAAATATATATTATTACATATTTGTTATAAAAGTTAAACAAAAAAAAATATAAAAAAAAGTATGGAATTGAGAGAGAAAGAGAGTAAAAAAGAAAAATAAAAAATTTGGTAGTCTGTAATTTTATTCCTCATGTAATGCATATATTTATAGATAGATTCCATTATAATTTATCAAAATTAAAATACATGTATAGACATATACAACCAATAGAATTGTAACACTCCCTATTGGATATCTAATAACTAGATCATGTACCTCGTTAAAATCTTATTAGGAAAAAATCAGTGTGACAAAGACCTAGTGAAGGAAAAAGAGTATACAAAATTTGTAGTACATTTTTGCATGTTGCCTCATTAAAAACCTTGCCTAGAAAATCCATTAGGACAAAACCATGGTCAAGGAAAAAAGAATACAACGTGTACTATTACTCCCGATCATGAAAACTTCACTTAATATCCTTGAGATGGCACATTCCGATATTATAAACTATCTTCTCAAATATTGATGTTAGTAGCGCCTTTGTGAATAAATCAGCTAAATTATCACATGAACGAATCTATTGGATATCAATGTCACTATTTTTCTGAAAATCATGAGTGTAGAAATTTTTTGGAGAAATATGCTTTGTTCTATCTCCTTTAATATAACCTCCCTTTAACTGGGTTATGTATACTACATTATTTTTATATAATATTGTTGGCAATTTCTCTTTTAATGTTAAATCACACATCTTCTGGATATGTTGGATTAATGACTTTAGCCAAACGCATTCTCTACTTGCCTTATGTATAGCAATTAATTCTGCATGATTTGAAGAAGTAGCAGCTAAAGTTTGTTTTGTTGAACGTCATGATATATTTGTATCTCCAAATATGAATAAATAACCCGTTTGACATCGAGTTTTATGTGGGTTAGATAAATATCCGGCATCTGCATAGCCAATTAACTGTAATTTAGATTTAGTTGAATAAAGTAAACCCATATCAATAGTCTCTCGTAAGTATCTAAATATATATTTAACACCATTCTAGTATCTTCGTGTTGGAAAAAAACTAAATCTTGCTAACAAACTTACAGCAAATGTTATATTGTGCAGAGGTCGTGTGTACTAGCAAGATACATTAATACTCCTATAGCACTTAGATATGGTACTTTGGTACTAAGAAATTTTCATCATTTTCCCGAAGATAGAAAGGATCATTTTTCATATCAAGAGATCTTACAACCATTGGGGTACTCAATGGATGTGTTTTATCCATATAGAATCACTTTAATAATTTTTCTGTGTAAGTTGATTGATGAATGAATTAAATGTTCAAATTGTAGACCTATAAAAAAATTGTTTTACCTAGGTCTTTCATCTCAAATTCTTTCTTTAAACAATTCATTATATTTTAAAACTCTTCAAGAGCTCCAATAATATTTATATCATCAACATATACAGTAATTATCACAAATTCTGATCCAGTTCTTTTTATGATAAACACATGGGCAAATTAGATTTTTTTTGTAACTCTTTTTCAAGATATACTCACCGAGACGATTATACCACATACACCCAGATTGCTTTAATCCATACAAGGATTTATATAGTTTTATTGAACAATTTTCTCAAGAAACTTTATATGATTAGGCATGTTAAATCCTTTAGGGATTTTTATTTAGATTTTTGTATCAAGCAAGCTATATAAATAGACTGTCACAACATCCATTAGGCGCAGTTCAGGTTTTTTATGAACTGCCAAACTAATAAGATATCTAAACGTGACTGCATCTACCACAGAAGAATATGTTTTTCATAATCAATGCCGGATCTTTGTAAAAATTCTTGTGTGACAAGGCATGCTTTGTATCACTCAATTTCATTTTTCTCATTTCGTTTTGGCACAAATACCCATTTGTACCCTACCAGCTTTACACTTTTAGGTGTTTGGACTACAGGTCTACAAACCTCACGTTTTGACAGTGAATTTAATTATACTTGAATTGCATCTTTCTATTTTAGCCAATCATCTCTGTGTCGACATTTCTCAACAGATTTAGGTTCTAAATCCTCATTTTCATTCAAAACATTAGCTACTATATTATAAACAAAGTTATTATCGACAAGGCAATAATATCTTTTCGATTCCATCTTTTTTCAATAGAGACATAACTTATCGAGATCTTTTCATTCCATTAGATTCAGGTACCTTATCTACTTCTGAGATTCAATGATTAGTTATGTCTAGAATCTCTTCGGAAGCACCCGCCTCCATTATATGACCATCTTGAATAGTTGCTCCTTTCTTTTTTCTAGAATTCTTATCTTTGGAACCAATTGGCCTACCACGCTTTAGGCGTAGTTTACTATCATTCCACTGATAGGTTGTTCTACTAAAACTTCAATTCTAATTGGAGTATTTTCAGCTGGTATATGAGATTTAGTAACTCGTTTTAGGCCAGTAAATCAATCTGGTAGTTGATTCGCAATATTTTGTAGATGAATTATTTTTTGAACTTCTAGTTCACATTGTTTTGTACTAGGATCAAAGTGTGATAACGATAATTCATTCCATTCAATTTGTTTATCCAACTGTTTTTCTTTTCCTCCTAATGTTGGGAAAATATTTTCATCAAAATATGACACTCAACAAAACATGCCGTAAATAAATTTCCTGTTAATGGTTCAAGATATTTAATTATAGAAGGAGACTCATATCCAACATATATTCTCAACCTTCTTTGAGGACCCATCTTTGTGAGTTGTGGAGGAGCAATTGGAACATATACCACAACCAAAAAATCTTAGATGGGATATATTAGGCTCTTGACCAAAAGCCAATTGTAATGGAGAGCATTTCAATTAACTTGATAGCCTGATACATACATATGTTGCTGCATACAAAATAGTATCTCCTCACGTAGAAATAGGATTTTATTTTCATAAGTAATGGTCTAACTATTAATTGGAGGCACTTTATGAATGATTTTGTTAAGACCATTTGAATATGAACATGTGCTACAGGATGCTCAATAGTAATACCAATTGACACACAAAAATCATTAAATGTCTGAGATATAAATTCGCCAATATTATCAAAATAGATTTTCTTAATTGCATAATCTAGAATTATACTCTTAATCGAATTATTTGAGCAAATAATCTCGCAAACACTAGGTTGAGAGAAGATAATAAATACACATGAGACCATCTAATAGATGCATCTAACAAAACCACGAAATATCTAAACGGTCCACATGACGGGCGAATGGGCCCATCACCTTGAATACGTTCCAGAAATGTTGGGGTTTCAATCTCGATTTTAATTGGTGATAGTCTATAGTTAATTTTCCTTGAGAACAAGCAGTACAAGAAAATTCACTAAATTGAGGAATCTTCAAGTTCTTCAAATAATGTCCATGTGAATTTGTAATTATTCTACACTTCATATTGTTCTTGGGATGGCTTAATCGGTCATGCCAAATAATAAAAGTATTTAGATCAGTAAACTTCTAGTTTACTGTAACATGTGATTCAATTGTACTAATATATGTATAGTACAAACCTGAAGAAAAAGTAGATAACTTTTTCAAAACACATTTCTTTCCAGATATTATTTTTGTGACATATAGATACTCAATATACTTTTTCTCATTTACAATCTCAATATAATATCCATTTCGACGGATATCTTTAAAACTTAATAAATTTCTTTGAAACTTAGCAGAAAATAATGCATTATTTGTAATGAATTTTGTTCCTCCGGGTAATAATATAGTGGCTCCTCCGAAACCATCAATTAATTCAGTTCCACCCGATATTGTATTAACATTGGCATTACCCTTTATTAAATGAGAAAAATATTTATTATTTTTAAGTATCGTATGTGTTGTTGCACTATCAATAAGACATAAATCTTGAATCCAATCATTGAATGATAAATACTCATATTCTTCATAAAAAAATGACTTAATCAAAATAAATATTGCAAAAAAGAAAGAAACATATTACATTAAAATAAATGTTGAAATTTAAACTAAAAAAAAAAAAAAACTAAATAAACTATAAAAAAAAACATAATAAACAAAAAAAAATTCACAGTTTTATTCATTCCTAACAATTTACTCATAACTCTTAAAGAAATCTGATGCACCCAAGGGTATATGTTATATCGGTAAGGTTATTAAAGTCATCAGTATTATAGTTTGAGTTATCAATTTTATCAGTAAAATTTGTCATAACGCCATCACTTTGATAAGTCATATTTGCTTCCACATTTTTCTCTTTTCCTTTTATGGATGCTTGATAAAATTTAACAAGATGTTCAGTAGTACGACAAATACGTGACCAATGTCCTTTCATGCCACATCGATAACACAAATCTTCAGTATTTTTGATAAGATTATTTTGACCAACCTTTTCTTTTCCTTTCTTATTGTCTTTAGGATAAATCCACTTCTGGTGACATGAATAATTATTACGACATTTTCTACGGCCACGACCATGTCCACGCCCACATCCAAGTCCACGGGCACGGCCACAGCCACAGCCATAACCATAATTATTTTTAGAATTGTTATGCATAACCACATTCCCTCCAGGGAATGAAGCACTTTCAGACATATTTGCATTCTTGTCAGAGAATGGAGCAGTTCCAGTGGGACGAGATTTACTGATTTTTATCAATAATTCGTTATTTAACTGAGCCACAAGAAGATATGAAATTAGTTGAAAATATCTCGTAAAACCTTTTTCACGATATTGCTGCTGCAGGAGCACATTCGAAGCGTGAAAAGTAGAAAATATTTTTTTCATCATATCTTCATCAGTAATATTTTTTTCACGTAATTTTATTTGGGAACTGATTCTAAACATTGCTAAGTTATAATCACTTATAGATTTAAAATCTTGCAACCTTAAATGCATCCACTCATAACAAGTTTTGGGAAGAATTACTGTTTTCTGGTACTAAAATCGATATTTCAGGCTTTCCCATACATCTGCAAGATCTTTTACAGTGAAATACTCACTTTTTAATACTTCATGGATGTGATTGACGAAGGAAAATCATTGATTTTGCCTTGTCCTGGTCTGATGTAGTATTTTCCTTTTTAATGGTGTCTCCAAAACCCGTAGAATCTAAATGAATTTCAGCATCCAAAATCCATGAAAGATAATTCTTGCCCATATATTATGTCTAGGGTCGTAAATTCGAGTTTGGTAAGATTTGATATGATTCAAAGTAATAATCGAAATAAATAATAAATAAGTATTGGGATAAGAAAATATCTAAATATCTTCAAGTTTTACTGGATTGATCGTACTGATAACGTGTTATAAAAGTTAAACAAAACTATTAAAAAAATGTATGGAATTGAGAGAGAAAGAGAGAAAAGAAAAATGAAAAACTTGGTAGTAGATATTTTTATTTCTCATGTAGTGTATATATTTATAAGAGTATATATTTATAAGAGTACAATGACCCATAAGTTACGTAATGTAAATAACGTAACTTATATCTATAGTTATCAGATACTTAGATATAGATAGATTTCCACTGCAACTTATCAAAATTAAAATACATGTATAGACATTCACAACCAATAGAATTTGTAACAATATTTTTATTATACTTACTTTTAAAAGTATTTAGTTTTTGTCCCATAACATTATGACAAAATTTTTTTGCCTTTCACTATATTAATAAAATATAGACTTATTTATTAAGGTATTCACCCATATCCCCTAAAATAGTTACCATTTTTCTAACTTTTTTCTCTTTCTTACCCATCATTAGGTTATTTCTTCAACTTCTTGTAATTCTGAGCATCACTTTCTTTCAGAAAATTCCATCATCTTCTTCATCTTTACCAAAAATTTTGTTATAAAATTGTCTAAAAAAATTGAATTCAGTCAACTCTATCTTCATCTCCCCTCAAAAAACAAAACTTTAACTTCTTGTTCAACTTTATTTTCTCAAATGTATACCATTTTACTTGTCTCACCATCTAAAATCACATAACTTCTCGTATTACCTGTACCCGGCTCCATTAAAAATTAATTCTCACTCCACCACTGAAGATGGGATGGTCACATATACAAAGGTAGACAAAGTTTATAGTGTGATTATTGTTATTTGGTTAGTCTCTTTAATTATGGGAAAAGCAAAACATGAACTAAGGAGATGTTTGTTATAGAATCGGAACTCTTGAAATAGGAATTATAAACCTCATTATCATTATGGGTTCGTGTATAAGATATTTATTTATTTGGTTTGCATTAGAATCATTAATATTAATAAGTTAATAAATTTAAAATTCAAGTCACATGTGAGAAATAAAAGTAAGTATGTACTAATACTTTTATTCTCATAAAATGATTTCCATTATGTTCAACGAAACAATAACTGTGAGCATTATTAATTTTCATTCTCATTTCTTACCCTTCAACCAATAAACCAAGCACCTCTTCTAGAGACTCAAGAGCTACTCCATTGACTGAAATTTGAGAACTCTTTTACTTTTGGTAGATTGTAAATCTGATCAGTCCCCAACATTGAATTATCACAATAGAGTTACTCTTGTATAATAGGGATGTAGGGAAGGCAACAACTCGTACGAGAATTTTAACATTATGAAAATCTCTATCGTGAAAAATAAAAGATTTAGTGGTCCTTCCAAGAATTAAATGTTGGGAAAATTCTATGAAATCATATAATAATTTGCCACCTTAAAAAATGAATTCATATAAAATTTGCATGTCACCCTCCATCTCAAGAAGTCTCAAGTTCTATATCTGCCCAATTGAAGTACGAAAAATAACATAGAAAAATTAAAAAAATCGATGAATATTATATAAGAATATTATGTAGTCCCGTTAGGTAATTACCGTTGTGTTTTGCATATTTATATAATATAAGTTTTAGAACACAACAATGTGATACCCTAATGAGATCACCAAATATCTCGATTATATATGACAAAGAAGGATAACTTTAAATGGCATTAAAAAATTTCCATTCCAGATGAGAAGTGAAATTAAAGAAATAGAGAATGAGAGCCATTGATGTTTGCCCAAATAAAAGGGTTTGGCCGGGTGCTTCTGGACCTCTTGGTGGTGACTGGTGACTCTTCACTATGACGAGTCAATTAAAGATTCCTAGCTCGTTGTTGGATCACAAATTTGAAAAAAGTGGCGTTTAGATATAAAGTTGATAGGGAGAGTGTGCGAGTACTACGAGAATAATAAAAATGCTTGAGGAATCCTCCAAGTATAGTCCTTGAAAATGGCTTCGAGGACAAGTCCAATTGTCTAAATGTATTTAAACTCAAACTAATTATACATATGGACTAAAAACCAGCAAGATATAATTAACATGCATGTTCATTTGATGGTGTAAGAAATATATCTTAATTTATATACATTCTATAAGTTCTTGCTTCGTTTTTGGACCATTGATGGAAATAAATTTCCCCATTGAAGAGTCCATCATTCCTAATCCACATTTTGTTCAGCTTCATGGTACACCAACACCGAATGGATTACATTATATAAATCGAAAAAAACTTTTGTAACATTATCAAAGTCTTTTATTTACAAAATTCAATCCATTTCAAAAAACTAAAATAGAAATCTTCAAAAATTAAACATTCTGTTAAGTGGATAGAGATTATTCATTCTATTCCATAATTTGAATCAAAATTTTGCATTCAAACACAAAAAATGCACTTAAGAAGAAAACTATCCTTATAATGGTTCTGTATAGACAACTCTTCTATTATTTATTATTGTCTAAATAATATTTTATAATTTTTAATGTATTTTTCAACTTCGTTTTATCTCATGTATATCACATTACAAAAGTTATTACAGTACTTCTTCCAAATAATATTACAAATAATATCCTAATTGTCAAGGGCAGATGATTGGGGGGTGGGAAAGGGCAACTACCCCAAAATTTTTAAAATTATGTTCTCTTAAAAATTTTTAAATTGTCATTACAATATTATAAAATTAGATTTTACCCCCCAAAACTTTTAGAGAATAGAAAATTGTTCCCAATATATATATTTATATAGTGTTATTTCTCAAGAATTTCTAAAACATATTATTTTTTTTGATATTTTTGTAAAATTTCAATTACACCCTTAAAAAATGGGACTTTATGCCCAAAAAAATTGTAAAAACTATAAAAATATCTCTTAAAAAATATGTATGGATAACTGCATACTTATCTCAAAGGTCAACTTCTACATTCACCCCTGCTAACTGTCTAAACGAAGCCTAATGTGTTCAATGTATAATGTCATTACTTTACATGCTCACGTAGTGATTAAACTGAACTTCTTGAACTTTTCAAAAATAAGCTACTCGTAAGCACTGTTATTAGTGTATAAATCTCATTATGGATGTTGATTGTAGTTTCCATTTTACTTGTTTTTTTAGAAGAGTTTTGGGGTTCTTCATTTAAAGAAGAGTGAGTACGTGAATGTGTGTGAGAGAGAGAACTCAAGCTTAATTAACCAATCATTTTATTTACTTGGAAAGCATTATGAAGATTTACAACCAAGTGATCTTAGCGTAATTCTAGCTACCTCCCCGTTAATTTGAAGAAAACTTACATTCATATCCCTCCTATTTTGAAGCCTTAACAAATTCAACTCATGTCAAATATTTGGACATAAAAAATTGACTTCCAATGCAAAGTGATATTTTGTTTTCCGTATTGCCATTGTTAGATGGCCAATAGGCAATAGCTAGTCTAAATGTTGTATAAAAGGGGTTGAAGTTCAATAGTTTACAAATTATGGGGTCAAAGTGAAATACTTTATTTTCAGGAAAATAGTCAAATACAAATAAAAAAAAAAATTACAACAAAATAAAAGAATACAAATAACATATATTTTATAGTAATGTACAGGTTTGTGATTAATTATTAATAACAAACTAACAAATAAAAATCGTACATGAGTCCAAGAAAATAATTATTCTTAATGTACAAGTAAAATTGCAAAACGGGAGCCTGTGTGAGACTTTTAGTGGTAAAATGTCTAACAAAATATTACAATTGCTTAATATAATATAAGAGTTCCAGATATGCAAATTTGCCAAAATATGACACTTGAATCTGGCATGCACAATTTTCATTTTCATTAGAATAAATTTTTTTAATTTTCTTTTGAATCCTATTTTAACATTAATAATAAATCAAAAAGGCAATATGAGAAAGAAAATGTCACTTTGGAATTAGAAATCAATTTTTATCTCCAAATTTCCAAAATTGGTTTAATTCATTACCCAAAACTTTAAAATAGGAAGGTAAATATAATTTTTGGAACTAAATTGGGGGTAGCATTAATTATGCCAAATCTCAAGGGAGGAAAGTGAAATTATTCCATAATTAAATAAATGCTTAGTTCATGTTCATTAATGGATATTATCATAGTAGAAAAGGTATTTTTGTGAATTATTTAGCATAATAAAAGGAAATATTTTAATTTTCAAAACAATAATTTTTTTACTTTTGGCCTTTTTTAAACAAGGAAGATTTATAATTTTCAGAGATAAATATAGTAAACTCCGTTAAGGTTTGAGCTATTTTGTACTAAATCTCTTAATATATTTTTTTTCTTACTTTGTATATATTCCATTAGTATACATTAGCAATTTGACTATTAAAAAGTCAAGAAAAGACATTTATACCTTTAGACACTACAAGAAAATATAAAATTACCTCTTTAAATTTATTATATGTATCTTTGTTATTTTAATCTCTAATTCTAGTTTTGTGCCAGTTAACCTTCTTTAGTCATTAGTCAACACAAAAATATTGTCAAAAAAATTAAAAATATAATGGTGCTTACCAACACTAGTGGTTCTTTAAAAATACTTATGAAAAAAGTTTAAATACAAAAATTTTCCAATACTACCGGTATTTTTCATTCTTTTTATTATATTTCATTTTCATGTAAAAATAAAATTTTAAATATATGAAACTCATAATCATCTATTAAAGTTATATCAATCTATTTTCTTTTTGCTTTTCTTATCTTTATTTAAAATGATTTTCTTCTTATTTTTTTCCTTTGTTAATATAATTCAACTATTATTTTAATTATACGAAGTAACTTTATACATATAAACAAATACTCAAATTAAAATAATTTAAATGAAATACCTTTAATAATTTATCAAAATTTTTAAAATTAATTATTTCACTATATCTTTAAATTTTAAATATTGAACAAAATATAATTCGAGAATTATAATATTAATTAATTTGAAACATATTTATATTTTTAATAATATTGATAATATTATTGAATTTTATTTTTATCCTAATGTATTAAATATTATAAAACTTATTAGAAGGGTTAAAGTGAAATCTCGCTTAAATCTTAAGCGGGTTTAGCTCAATTAATTTTTAGAGATAAATTTATCTTTTAAAAAAAATTAATTAGCGAAGTTATATATAACCATTAGTCAAAAGGATAAAATGAAAAAAAATAATTTTAAGAGATTTAGTGTAAAATAACCAAAATTTTAAAAAAATTTATTGTATTTAATCGTAATTTCCAAATGGCGAACATGACGGTGACTGTTCAGAGATGCTCAGGTTTCCATTGTAGGGCTAGAAAGGCTACTAGACATTAAAGTTTCAATTATTTGAGGCCTTACGTATTCAAATTCAGATGGTACGACAGCGTTCTGCTTCGGGGCACGGGACGGTGCTGATGCTATACTGCCAAGTCTATTGGAGCTAAATCATTGTGGTCCCTATTAGGCTATTACCGAGTCGCAGGTTTGGGCCAATGTTTGAACCCAGACTGGTGGTTGAACCGAAAATTCTTGAATTTTTCAATCCCATTCGGTTTGACAGATCAAATCGTATTTTTTGTTTTGTATGAAATAAATTTACTAAATAAAAATGTTCATTTGAAGTTAGAACAAAAATATAACAGAACTTGTGAAATAATAAAAAAGTGGTAAAAACCAACCTAAATTGGACTAATTACAATATTCATTTAAATTGGTATAACCCACTAGTCCTGATTGTAAAAACCATTGCTTTAATCAAATTGATCAAGACGATATTATTATTTTTTATACTTTACCTATTCTATTTATATTATCACATTTGTTATTTTGAAAAATTCTACAAATATTTGTCACCTTTCCTAAGACGGCATTATTTTACAATATTAATATTTCAATTACGTCGTCACTAAACACGATTTTTTGACTTGTCTTATTTCAACGGTGGATATATATATACAAACAACAAAATAAAATTTTATATAGAAAATGTTTACTCACACCATAAGGAACAATAAGTTCAGGAGGATGAAGTACATTTTTTGAGCACAATGCGACGCAGCAACACAAAAAAGTCATAACATTTTGTCGTTAAGATTTTGTGTTTAAATTATACTTATTAAATTCGGTCCTATGTTATCAATTAACCCAGTGAATCGAATAAAGTTGAACATATAATCAAACAAATATAATATTTATTAATTTTTTAACAATTTAACAGTTCAATCAAATAAATCAAGAATTTGTCGACTAAATCATCTAAGCAACCAGAGAAACTCTGTAAGGGATTCGATAGCAGATCGTCTTGGGATTTGAAATTAAACAAATACCACTAGGCCACAAGAAGTTGAGGGTCATAATTAAGCCTATTTATTTCAAACTCCATCCGATATATATATATTTTTTTTTATGTTTTTGTACAATATAAAATTTTAAGATTCATTTCATTTTTCAAAATTAAAAAATTTATATTTTGTTTTTCCAAAAATAAATTGCCAAAATCATTCACTATTATTATATTTCTTAAGACAAATGCTTCCATTAATATTTACTAGTGTTTTTTTCTAAATATTTATTATTATTAAATATACAGTCATTACAAAGCAACTATTTAAAAATAGTAAAAACAAATAATGTCTCATGTCTTAATATTATTATATATATATATACACATATTTATCTCATTATAACTAATTTTAAATATATAAAGAGAGATGTGAGACTTTAATATCTGTTACTTTTTGATTTGTCATTTATATTCTTATCAGAATAACTATGTTTAATAATACCCTTATCATAGTGTGTAACTGCCCATAATTGCTTTCCTTCACTATCTATATTATTTTTAAAATTTTTTTATTAGTATTTCTGCTACTTTTAAAAAAATTATGCAAATCTTATTTCCTTTAAAATTGCACACCCATGAAGATGTGTTTTTTCTTATTAGTTAGTTTTAAAAGCTATACATCTATATAAGAACATAAAATAATAAAATTACATATTTCAATCTTTTTGTTATAATTTTCGAAGAAATAAATTATTTTAGATTTTATTAACAATGATTAAAAGTTTGATATAACAATTTTTAATAATATTTTTACTATATGTGTTGTACTTATTACTTTGATATGATAACTCATCAATTAACTCATAATCTATTAATGCCACCATTTTAAATAAGAGACAAATAAATCTTCTTCTAAAGCACAAAGAAAATAGATTGATATAACTTTACTTAGATGCATGTATGAGTTTACACATTAAACCAACCTATAAATATAATTGCGTACCTTAGCTCTCTCTTGGTTGTTTGTTTGCATGCTTGCCTTCATGAAAACAGATAAAACAAAATGATGTTAACTGTTTATTGTTCTTTGCTTTGCCATCCGAATTTTAATGCAAATTGAACTTGATAAGACCAAATGTCAATTAGTATATCATCACAAGTCAAGAAAACTTCAGCACCAATTCTTCCATTCTCTATAACTACCACGCATCCAAATACTGACAAGCTAAGTTGCTAACAGCAGCAACTTTCTACCTCCTAAGATTCTTTGCTCAGCAATCCTTTCCTCATCCATCCACTGCTCATCTTAGCTGGAAGATCGCACAAATCTTTATCGTCAAGAATTGATGTGACAGACCTCAATAATGAAGAGAAAAATTATTTATAAAATCATAAATTTATAGTTATTAATTAAAGTTATTTTATGTGATAAAATTTTATTAAATTACGATCTCTCCTGATTTTAGATTTTTTATCAAAATTATTTTTTTTTTTTGAATTTAATTACAAATTAGTAATTTTATTTATCACTTATATAGATGCATTCTATCTAAAACGAAAAGGAAAAAATTGTAGAAAGAAAAAAAAATGAGGCTCTTTTTGGACAAATTTTTTTTTATTATTTTCCAATTAATATTAGAATTTACACTCATTTCGCATACATAATATCAAAAAAAAAATTGCTATAATGATTAATTCAATAATATTTAAAATAATATCGTGAATAATAATTATTCAAACGGAAGCGACACCCTTGAGCCCAGAACATTTCCATTTCCCAAAATCTCATTTTTCACACACAGAATATTCATCTAGAATGAAAAAAAAATAAAATTGTATGGACCAAATGCATAATACATATATTTCGCCTCCAAAACGGGACAATGACACGTCACACCTCGGGATCACTCCAAACATGCAAGACACAATACAAGAGTAATAAATAAACCATAAACCTGTCATTAGATCTCAAGATCAACCAATACAATATCACAAAAGTATATTTAACAACTATGTCCATAACAATTCACTATAACCAAATATACAAGCATCAAACTATAATCCAAACAACAGTCAAAAATTCGATCACAAGACAAATCTAACAAGTCCATAGGCACACAGCCTAAGTATAAAAACCAAACTCACACTACTTATATGGACATCTAGATGGTAAACAGGAAAACTCTATTTCCAATAATTGGGGTATGTACTATAACTTCCTCCGAGGTCAGCACTCGATTCAGAACCTGCTAACGTCTCCTGTTGGTTTTCAACTGCAAACAAAGGGGAAAAACAATAACAGAATAAGCACTTAGTATTTAGTAAATAACATTTAAACCTAATCATAGATAACATGCATATAATCAGTGCAAGGCACATTATAGAAACATTATCAATATTTAAAATTTAAAAGCCAATCAATGAGTTCATGGTTCACAAAAGTCGTTTCAGCACTGGATCCAGATCTACTTATTATCCGCTCGAGTAGATAAGGCATAACGAAATATCTATCACTTGTCTTCCCGATAGATTGGGTATAATATTTATGAAGCAGAGTATTCAGTATATCATTTCATTAACTCACTCATAGCCAAATCCACTAAAATGACACATTGATCTCTTCACAATGATCATTCATTAACACATAGTACAATAATGAACAAATAATACATCATTACATAACGAACATATAATTTATAAACGCACTTACTTTATAATCAATAATAAAAATAAATATATTTACCTTAACATCAATTATTTTAGGGTTGCAAAACCATTCATGTACAGAGTATCTACAAAAAAGCGTAAACATTACTTATTTTGAAAATCGATTTCATAAACGTATTCTAATTTCATGTGGTCTGAAACTCTAGTTTCGAAATACCTAAATCAGGATAGTGTTATACCGTTAGGATAAAAATAGAGAGAAGATTCACTTTTGAGTATCACCCAAATTCTCAAATTTGGTAATAATCGAACACAAATAAGTAAGGGTTGACTGAAATTCATAAAAATAAAATAAAAATCTTATAATTTCAAGTATATTATCAAGTTAGGAATTGTCAAAACCCTCATTCAAATCTCACAAAAACAATAGTTAAAAAGTCATTTCAAACCATAAATCAAGTTCCAGTAGCTCATAAACATATTTGGTAATAAAATTAATTCACTAAAACAACAAAATTAAACAAATTAATTTCTTGAGAAACTTGAAATTTAACATAAAAATCATGAAAATTTTGAAGTAAAAAACTTACTTGTAAAGTTGGATTAAAGGTATACGAGTATTTCTGGATCACCAATTTGATTTAGGAACAAAATTTCCTAAACTAATCTATTAAATTTAGGATTTGAAATGGGAGTTTGAGAGGAAATGGTCTCTGGAGCTTTCGTTGGAGCTTGGAGGATAAAAGGAATAATGAATCGGGAATCTTCGCATGTAAGTTTTAATAACTTTTCAAAATTTGCATTTTAGTCCTTTAAATGTTGTAAAATTATACTTTTACCCGATAATTTTAAAAAGGGTAAAACGATCATTTAATATTTGAAAACGATAGTTATACATATTTAAAGAAATATTATCTAGTACGAAAATACGCAAACTGAAGTGAAAAAATATTCGGATATTACAACATATCATGGACCTTTTGGTCTACATTCATTCATATCACCTTCAGTCTAACTATTAAAATATACTTATTAATTGTGATGTGAATTAATTTAAACCAAAAGATCTATGATATTTAACATGAACCCAATCCATTTAAAAAATTTTCATCAATCACCGTCTCATTAACATTGAACAAAAGGGTCATCAAGAAAACTGATATTTTCACAACTTTTTCTTTCTTTTCTTTTTGGGTTAATTACATTTACTTCACTTGAAGTTTAGTCAAATTACAAATCAAACCCTAAGTTTTGAAAAAATTACAAAAATCCCTCAAACTCAAACTGTATAACAAATTGCCCCTTAACATTAGTCAACAGACGTTAACTGTCTCAGCTTTTACAAAATAAGTAGAAATTCATCTCAAAAGCTCTAAAATACCCCTCAAAACATAACTCTCTCCCTTACTTCCTCCTACTAGCTCAATAGCAAAACCCCAAAATACTCTGCCAAGCAACCACTGTCGCCGCTACTACCACCATCTACAGCTGCTAATATTCTTCATCCTCATGTACTTAAACCAAGCTATGTAGAATATGTTTTAAGCCCAATATTTCAACAAGAAATTAATGAATGATGCTCAATCAAATAGCAAATCAAAAACTGAATTACATATCAAAACACCGATAATAGTTGCGGAGATAAGGTTGCTGACGGAATTTATAGATTGAGAAAAAGGAAAGGGAATTTAGCCTTCTTTTTTTTTTTGATGCACACAGAACAACCCCATCTTTTATACACCATCATCTTTTCTCTCAAATCCTTCTACCTGTCGATTCCTTTTTTAATAAATAATCTTGGCTAATTTTTCAACAAATTGAGAATATTGGATTAAATGGCAGTAGGGTCAAGTGTGATGAATTTTAGGAGTGGTAGGTTAAAGGAGAGAGATAGAGAGATAGAGAAACTAAAAAGGCAACAGAGCTTTAATTTTTGTTAAAATGGTAAACGAAGTTAGGATTGGAAATGGAATTGAAGAGGAAGATCAGAAGAAATGAGTGTGAATTTAAGGTTGATTTTTTTATTTTTTTTTTTTTTGCCAAAATTTTTAACAGCCTTGTATTACAAATATAGCTATAACATAGGAGAAAAAGTACATTTGAAATATTCCACTAAGAAAAAAAATATCCTTTAAAAGGGGTCCAAGTGTTGCATCCTTATTGTTTTTGGCAAAGTTTTCTCTACCAAAGCTCTGTTGTTGATTTGAATCTCTATTTTTGAGCCATTACCCAAGTACCAATGTCTTAGGACTTGTAGCTACATTAATTTTGATCAGATTTTTATGTTCAGCTTGATCTCTCCTTGACCCTCTAGCTTGGGATGTTTTTGATGCACTATTGCCTTGTTCAGAATCAATGATGGTTCTGTATTTCTATATTCACCCCATTCATTAGCAGCCCTTCCAATCACTTGTGCCTTGTTCAGAAAATTAAGGCTGGATTTAGAAGGGGAAAATGGTGGATTTGAGATTAGGGAGGGAAATAAGGGGATTAGAGACATTAGTCAATAATAACGAAGGATAGGGTAAGAGAGACTACAAGGTTTGAAGAAGGGTAGTTTCAACTTTTCATTACAACCATTAGACTAAGTTATCAGAAGTTACTGCCAATGAGGTGTTTGTAATTTCAAACTTCAGGGTCTTATTCATAATTTAGCTAAACATCAAGGGAGGTAAATGAATTACTCATTATTTTTCTCTCTCTCTTGGGTAAATTACACAAAACCCCCGTGCTTTGGGTAATGTTTATATGATTACACTATGATTTGCTAACCCACATTCCATCCTTGTGGTTTGGATTTTTTTGTAAAGCAAATAGAAAATGAAAAACGTAACAGAAAGGCATGAAAAGTCAAAAATGTCCATCCCAATCTTCAATCACTACAACCTCCTAGCCAGCCTCTCAATCTTCACCCCCACTCCTTACATCTCTATCTCTACCTCCCCTCGTCCCTTCCTTCTACTAAACTAGCCACCATACAGTCACCCATCACCATTCCTTCCATTTTCACTTTCACCGCACCTCCCTCCCTTCCACCAAATCAGCTACCAATTCCACCAAATCAGCCTCCCTTAATTACGTACCCCTCTCTTCTACAAATAAGCCGTTCTTTCTCTATCCCTTCTATCAGCCACCAAATCATCCATCCCTCCACCAAATAATCCATCCTTTCCACCAAATTAGCTTAATTTCTTCAAATCACCCATCAAATTAGCCTCATTTCTCCATTATTT